>OZ020555.1:33536969-34794802 GCA_963971465.1 Lepidochitona cinerea | reverse complement strand
TTGAATGGACATAAAAGGTATGGAGAATAGTTTCATCTTGGGTGATTGAAAACATAAACAAGGGGCCTGAAACCAGTAGGGAGAGTTAGGGGGAGTGATAAACAGGTCTCCTCAGACCCCTCTGGGGGTGTGTGGAGGGGAAGGAGAGCAATCACTCTCCCTATAATGACAGCCCTGATTATGCATTAAAGAAGAACTCCTGTTACTGTATGAATGAACAGTTTTGTGTTGCCTTAAGAAAAGGTCTAAATGCCAGTTGCACACCGCCCTACAGTCACAACACAAAAATATTGTGTGCGCTGAAGTTTTACCTCAATCGGTAATGAATGTTAAGATCTCACAGGGCAAGAAATGCGCCATTTCTGACAGCGATAGATATCAGCTTAGCTGGAATGGTGAAAATGGCCACTTGAAATTGTTCATTCAATGAAAACTGTCTTGGCTATAAAGAATCAGGTTATTTGACAAGTAAGTAAAGTGCTTATTGTTACTGCATGCCTATATATATATATATATTTATGATCACTTAAACACACAGGCACAGGGAAAATCTTCATAAAAGTGATGATATCCAAGCTCCCAAATCCTACAGAGTGATATTTTCATGGCAAATGTAGAACAACTTTTCAGTTTAATATTGGCAACATTTCAAATTGGATTCTAAGACAGTTTTTCAAGCATCTTTATGCAACAAAACAATAATTCTGGAAAGTCTGTATTTTACCTATAACGGAATATGAAATGTCCACATATGACCACAAACCATACGACATCAGAAAGGCTTATGTATTTGGCATACTTAATGTTCCTCCTTGCTTGGTCAGCATACACGTATCTGAATCGATACTTTAGTTATGCTGGTAATGTCAATATTTGACTATTTGTTGATGAAAACCAGAATTTAATTAGAAATGATGCAATTCTAAATAAGAACATGCCAACCGAACGACTGATTGAGGACTGACCAGGAAAAATAACCCGATTACAAAGACCAAAGACAAACTTCCAGAAAGCCAGAATAAAAGTAGCCATTTTGAAAACAGGCAAAAGTTATGGTTCCAAAGGAGCTATTTCGTAGCTGGACAAAAGTTAAGGTTCTAAAGAAGCTATTTCGTAGCGGGAAAAAAGTTAAGGTTCCAAAGGAGCTATTTCAGAGATGGGCAAAAGTTAAGGTTCCAAAGAAGCCATTTTATAGCCAAGCAAAAGTTAAGGTCCCAAAGAAGCTATTTCAAAGACGGACAAAAGTTAAGGTTCCAAAGAAGCTATTTCAGAGATGGGCAAAAGTTAAGGTTCTAAAGAAGCTATTTCAAAGACGGGCAAAAGTTAAGGTTCCAAAGAAGCTATTTCACAGTCGGGCAAAAAGCTAAGGTTCCAAACAAGCTATTTCGCAGCGGGACAAAAAGCTAAGGTTCCAAAGAAGCTATTTCGCAGCGGGGCAAAAGCTAAGGTTCCAAACAAGCTATTTCGCAGCGGGGCAAAAGCTAAGGTTCCAAAGAAGCTATTTCGCAGCGGGACAAAAAGCTAAGGTTCCAAAGAAGCTATTTCGCAGCGGGACAAAAAGCTACGGTTCCAAAGAAGCTATTTCGCAGCGGGACAAAAAGTTAAGGTTCCAAAGAAGCTATTTCGCAGCGGGGCAAAAAGCTAAGGTTCCAAACAAGCTATTTCGCAGCGGGACAAAAAGCTAAGGTTCCAAAAAAGCTATTTCATAGCCAGGCAAAAAGCTAAGGTTCCAAACAAGCTATTTTGCAGTGAGGCAAAAAATGAAGGTTCCCAAGGAGCTATTTCGTAGCAGAGCAAAGAAAGCAAGTTAAAGAAAGCCTCTGCTTGGAACTTGTTTCCAAAAGACCTTAAATCCAAAAAGCCAATTCTCAGAAACTTGAGTTCTGAAGTTCTGAGAAGTCAAAGGACAGATTTACAAAGAACATTTTAAAGAAGAGAGGTTTAAGGGGGAACCTCCACCCCTCCCACCCTCAGATTACAATTTCATAAATGAATGGTTCCAAAATATCAAAGTTCGGAGAAGTCAAAATGTTAGAGGTCCAAGTAACTTATTAAGGATTGTGTAACTTCAAAAAGACTCAAAAATGCGAATCTGAGAAATTTCTAAAAGAGTTCAGACAATATTTTCAATAGGACCAAAGATCCAACTTCCAGTCAAAGTTTTCAATAACTCAAGGCACAAACTCCAGTCCCTTGAGGTAACTGTGTCACTGACCCTCAAACCTCACCCTCAAATCATAATTATTCACAAGACTTAAAGTAATTATTTTAGTCCCCCCCCATGACCAGACCACCCCCTCCAACCACAAGACACTAAGCCCCCCCCCTAAACCCCCTTACCAGACAAGACCAAGAAAAGTTAGGATTTCAAAAGACTGCCAAAACAGAAATATCTCTTAAAAAGCCACACATCCAAGTTATTTCATAACTTAAGGCTTCAAATGTTACAATAAGACCAGACAATTCTTCTAATAAGACCAGACAATTGTTCTAATAAGACCGGACAAATGTTCTAATAAGACCAGACAAATGTTCTAATAAGACCAGACAAATGTTCCAATAGGAACAGACAAATGTTCCAATAGGAACAGACAAATGTTCCAATAAGACCGGACAAATGTTCCAATAAGACCAGACAAATGTTCCAATAGGAACAGACAAATGTTCCAATAAGACCGGACAAATGTTCCAATAAGACCGGACAAATGTTCCAATAAGACCGGACAAATGTTCCAATAAGACCGGACAAATTTTCTAATAAGACCGGACAAATGTTTCAATAAGACCGGACAATGTTCTAATAAGACCGGACAAATGTTTCAATAGGAACAGACAAATGTTCCAATAAGACCGGACAAATGTTCTAATGAGACCAGACAAATGTTCTAATAAGACCAGACAAATGTTCCAATAAGACCGGACAAATGTTCCAATAAGACTGGACAAATGTTCCAATAAGACCGGACAAATGTTCTAATAAGACCGGACAAATGTTTCAATAAGACCGGACAAATGTTCTAATAAGACCGGACAAATGTTTCAATAAGACCAGACAAATGTTCCGATAAGACCGGGTAAATGTTCCAATAAGCTTAATACCTAGCCCGGATTTTCGGTCTAGGGGCGAGTTGAAATTATATTTGGCTGGTAATGTTTATCGCCCTTTAGCCCGAACCACTCTCTCAATATCTTTATGATATAAGTCTAAATTTAAACGACACACTTTCTAAAATGACTGCACACACTAATTTACACGCGACGCCAATTGCTGGAAATTGAAAGATGAGACTTGCACGTAACTGTTGTTTTAGGAACCATTCCTCCTAAGATAATTGCTACCTTCCACAAAAATGACAAGGGATGCGAACATAGTTGACCTAATTTTCAAATTGCGCATGCTCCTCACAGCTCACTCTGAGCGGTGCCAAACAAACTGCCCGTGACGTTTGTAGAAATGGAGATCTGTCAATGCTACAGGGCGGAAGTAGGTCATGACCGAAGACTTCAAAAGATATACAAGTGACGTATTTCTACGACGTACCGCCCAGTTTAACTGGTCGGTGAAATGATTTACTATGGGGGTTACGTCAGTTTGAAAGCCTGCAAATATTGACTGCATAAGGGAAAGTTGACCATTTTACAGTGGCTTAAGTTTGACAAACTCTTTCTTCGTGGTCTATACTATCGGAATGCAGTGGTATATATTTTATTCTTTGCTTATTTATTGTGAAATTCCCAAAGTCCAAAAATATGTTTTTTTTCATTATGGAAGTAATCCGGGCTATGACGAATATGGGGAAAAAAATTTGACAGAGCCCAGATTTCTAGGCTACAATAAAACCAAACAAATGTTCCACTAAGAGCCAACAATTGGTTCAATAGTAATATACAAAGTTTTCTATAAGACCGACCAAATGTTCCAATAAGAATAGACAAGTGTTCCAATAAGAATAGACAAATGTTCCAATAAGAATAGACAAATGTTCCAATAAGAATTTCACCAGCCCCGATAGCTCAGTCGGTAGAGCGTCTGCTTCAGGGCTGGGAGATCCAGGTTCAAGCCTTGGTCGAGTCAGTCCAAAGACTTTAACAGTGGTAGCTGCTGCTGCTTCGCTTGACGCTCAGCAATTAAACGTCTTCATATAACTGAAATACTGTTGAGCAGGACGTAAAACCCAAATCACTCACTCCAATAAGAATAGACAAATGGTCTAATAACACCAGACAAATGTTCCCAAAAGACCAGACAAGGGTTCCAAAAAGACCAGACAAATGTTGCTAAAAGACCAGACAAGTGTTCCAAAAAAGACCAGACAAATGTTGCTAAAAGACCAGACAAGTGTACCAGTAAGACCAGACAAATGTACCAGAAAGACCAGACAAGTGTACCAAAAAGACCAGACAAATGTTCTAGTGAGACTAGACAAATGTTCTAGTGAGACTGGACAAATGTTCCCAAAAGACCAGACAAGTGTTCCAGTAAGACTAGACAAGGATTCCCAAAAGACCAGACATGTTCCCAAAAGACCAGACCAGTGTTGCAAAATTAAAAGACCAAATTAAAAGTGTACCAGTAAGACCAGACAAGTGTACCAGTAAGACCAGACAAGTGTACCAGTAAGACCAGACCAGTGTTCGAAGATACCACTACTATTTGGGCATATTATTAAACCATGCTCGCATTGGAATAATCGGTGTGAAGATACATGTTGATGTCAACAAATCCCATTGACAGGTAAAAAAAACTTTTACACTTGACGAAGACATCGGTATAGGTGTCGAAAGCTTGTATTGTTCACAAACAGTTAACTACATGGTGATGTCCTAATTTTTTATCATTAGTAAGGAACCCACGTTTAAAGAGAGTTTTAAACATTTCTAACTTTTAAGCTGTCATTCATCACTGGCCACAGTGGACAATTAGGATTAGCCAATTTTCGATTTCTACGAATTAAGTTCCTAGATTTCGGTCGACATCTTTGGGCATTGTTTAGTGGGACTTCTCATAAGCTAGGAATACTTTTTTGAGTATTGGTGTGACTCAATGAAGTAGTAGTTTGCCTAAAAAAATATATGAAAGGCGAAGATTGAATAAAAGTGGCGGATTGAGCTGTCTGATGTGGGGGTGATTTGGCCCATGACAACAATGTGACTTGTCTCGTCTGCACCCCTGTCCCCTTGGGAAATGAAAATCTTGAGATTTCTCCCTTGTTGGTCTGTCAAGATTTGAACTGCAGACTTGTCTAGGGTGGTTCTGAGATTTCACCAAGGCTTTTAGCTGAGCAAATGTTTCTAACCGAGTGACAGAGCCAAACGTTCACATTACGGCAAATGCAAAATTAATTAATGCCCACTGCCATCAAAGTTTTAGAATCTTTTGACGCTAATGAACACCAAGTTTTACATCCGAGATACATATACACATCTCGCCACCAAGTTTTTGTACAATGTGGGTTAAATGTGGAAGGGGTACTTTATTGTCTCAGATAATGGGTCTCTGTTTTCCCAGTCTCTATAATGTTAAACGAAAGGAAGATGTAGTAGAATAATAAATTGAAGCCATGCTAAGAATCCGACTGAAACGTTGCCAAAATAACCAAAAAGTTGTTATCCAGAAGTGAGAGTTGATCACACTCTGAAACTTCGGGGATTTACGTACGTGAAATACCCTCTGATAGACTGCAGGTCATTTTGAATATGGCGACCAAAAAGGTAGCCATGAAGTGTACAATTCCAAAATCCTCTTGAGGGCCCCACAAAAGTGTCCCGTGATAATGTAAGGGACCGAAACTCTCGGTTTGTTAACGTTCATCCTGGATCAGTTATATAATTGAAGCATTGGAAGATTCCTGATATGTACCGAAACTGCGTCTGTCTACAACATGTGGTTTACCGGGCTAAATAAAATATATAAACAAATATCTTTCTAAATGATATTAGCATTTGATAAATTTATAATTATTTTTATATTATTTTTTCGTCTGTAGTAAAACATTTTGATATTTACTTTCGACGCCATTTTTATTCAGCCCTAAAATAGGGTCATTTACCGTATAAAAAGCGCTGACTGTCCGAGGTGTGTCAAAGCCGACCGGTAGCGAGCGAAGATAGCCGAAGGGAGTTCAAAGTGAGTTGATCACTGTACTGTTGACATGTGACACTTGGCTAGATATAGTTCATCAATCGGGAGAATATCTCTATGTTGCTTCATTACACTTATAATATAATAAATGTAAAAATTAAGAAAAAAAAAAAAAACTGTCCTCTTTTTTGCAGACGGATGGTCATCAGCACAACCAGGCTGAGATTTGACAAAGGCAGCAAGAGATTCAAATATAAAAGGTTAAATATCTGCCAGTTTTTGTCCACCATTAACACGTGACAGTCTGTACAAAATGTACATGAATATTATGGGATAGAACAAGTTCCATGGGGCTTTGTTCTCGTCTATGTTTCAAACACAATATTGCTTTGGCACTTCTTTCATGTGGCGAATAAAAAGAAAATGAAATAAAATCCCTTTCTCCAAACATCTTAGTTGGCTGGGGTTTTTTTTCAATGTATTTTTAAATCCCTTTCTCCAAACATCTCAGTTGGCTGGGGTTTTTTTTTTCAATGTATTTTTAAATCAGGTCTTAAGCTTCAACACTTTAATAGTTTAATAGAAGTTGAACTAAAAGAAATTATACTTATATACATCATAACAAGAACATTATTTAAATAGGCTTGATTTCAAAACGATCTTTGGTAGATACATAAAATAAAACGAAAAGATAAGCATTTAATAGAACAATTTATCAGTTTATAAACAGTTTCCATGATCTTTGAATAAAATGACCTTTATATATATTTATGAACACTAAAACACACAGGCACAGAGAAAATCTTGACTAAAATAAGCATAGAGACAAGTTTCTAATCGTGTTAAAAAAGAGGTATATCATTTAGACCTTTATACCCAATCATAAATTGTTGTAATAAACTAAAACCTATGATATTTCATTAGGTTGACGACTGACAGGAGCTTGGCCTTAGTCAGCAGAATTTTCTGGAAAACTTTGTAATGCATTGACAATGCTTATGGATCTTAAGCTATGGTAAAATATCGATAGACTGAGATTGAACCCCATAGGATCATGGTAAAAGAAAGTGAAAATTTTGGTTCCCCTAGAAGAACCTAGGCAGAAGACAGACAATGGAGTTGAGCCCTAACCAGTATATCTTTCAAACACTTGTTCTTCTTATAAACAATGACTGGCCTTTGGGTCAGAGGTCGAGCAATTTTACTTTGAAGTAGTTTGTATTCTTCTACTATAATCTTGGCCATAGCTATACTGGCCTTGTTATACTGAAACACAACTGACATTATAGTTTTTTCAAGACGTCTTCCCGGGTACAAGTTCAAACCCACAGGACAAATAGTTTGTAATGTTTGAATCCAAAAACTTTCCCTTTCCAAACGTTTGTGCTTGGTATCTGCAGAGGAAGTGAGAAAAGGGATTTTCTCAATCGGCATGATTTCAAAATGGTCCTTGGCCGAATGACCTAGAGTGTTGAAATGTTTTACTTGTATCATTAACTGTATTAGTTTAAGAACTGTTATAAGGATTGACTTCAATGTTTCTTCGGTTCATCGAGTTATGAACGAACTTGCCCCTGTGCAAACTAAATAAATCCACGAAGCTGGTTCGTTCATCAGATTATTAACAAAAGCAGATTAGCCAATCAAATTGTAGTATTCGTTGTAAACACACTGGAAATTAAATTATACAAGTATGGGTTGCACTCGACAAAGACATCGAAAGCTTGTGTTGTTCACAAACAATCACATCCAGGTGATGCCTTATTTCTCTTTTACCATCATATCGTTGTAATGTCAAGTCATACTATCATCCCAGGACGAAAATCATTTGCTCACAAGGAATGCAGCTTGAATAAACTGATACACACATTTAAGTCTGGTAGGCTGAACAGATAAGACACCTGGACCCTGTTTCACAAAGCAGCGTAGATGTATTTTTTGCGTAACTTTCATACAAAAGTATCTCTACATTATGGGTTGCTAAGGCATTTACGTGAAAACTTACGCTATGCCGCTTTGTGAAACAGGGTCCTGGTATTTAGTGCTGGCAATGGATGCCTTACTCTGGGACGCGGGTGCAGTTCCCATCGCCACGCATCATACAAAATTGGTAGAAGAATTTCCGCCTTTTTTTTAAGAAAGTGTAATCCCAAAAATAACAAGAATACGGTTATTTTAACTTTCTAAAAAGACAACGAAATTAAACTCATATATTCATATACAGTAGATACATTAGAAACTAGTCTCCATGGTTATTTTAGACAAGAATATTTTCACTGTGCCTGTGTGTTTTAGTGTTCATAAATATATACAGTAGATAGTGTGAAAAAATGTACCAAACTCTGATATACCCACAAGAATAACATGTTAAATGATATGAATTAGAAACAAATAAAACTGTGTTGAAAAAAAGTTTGATTACATGTAAGAAAAGAAAAGTTTCGCAAAGTTTTTGCTTGAGTCTTTGATTAAACAAAAGCTGCAAAAGAGATGCAAGCAAAAATAACAAATTTGTGTCATCATTTTGATAACTACATGTACCAGGGGAGACAACTTTCCCTGAATCAAAAAGAATTTTCTTTTTTTGTACAAGTCTATAACAAATCAGCTATGTATGGCCAACATGGCTGGGAGATGTCCATTTTGTAGACACAAATTGAGTCCCCTTTCTGCCAACATGGCTGGGAGATGTCCATTTTGTAGACACAAATTGAGTCCCCTTTCTGCCAACATGGCTGGGAGATGTCCATTTTGTAGACACAAATTGAGTCCCCTTTCTGCCAACATGGCTGGAAGATGTTTATTTTGAAGACACAAACTGAGTCCCCTTTCTGCCAACATGGCTGGAAGATGTTCATTTTGAAGACACAAACTGAGTCCCCTTTCTGCCAACATGGCTGGGAGATGTCCATGTTGTAGACACAAACTGAGTCCCCTTTCTGCCAACATGGCTGGGAGATGTCCATGTTGTAGACACAAATTGAGTCCCTTTCTGCCAACATGGCTGGAAGATGTCCATGTTGTAGACACAAATTGAGTCCCTTTCTGCCAACATGGCTGGAAGATGTCCATGTTGTAGACACAAATTGAGTCCCCTTTCTGCCAACATGGCTGGAAGATGTCCATGTTGTAGACACAAATTGAGTCCCCTTTTCTGATTTACCTCCATGCCTTCAGAGGCAGTCAAACTGTTTATGGGTACAAAGCCATTAACTGGGATGAAACTATAATACACAGTGTGAAAATGCTTATCCTTAAACACAACTCCACGTCTCCGTTGATCTGTATATAGCATATTTATGGTCAACCTTAATTACTCTGTGAGTTTTATTTCACTTTTAACAAGAATGCTGAAATATGGAATGCCTCAAAAGGTTATGAAAGCGTCATAACGAATTAAATGAAAAATCAATTGTAAAATAACTGTAAATCACATATAACTATATAATACTTGAAAAATCTTTCTATAAGCCAAATTCCATAAGCTATCATTTGAGGAAATTTGTAACATGATTCCTGGTTTACTACAGAAGCAATCTCGAGAACAAACCAATAACAACAGCAAGGCAATTGTAACAATCAAAGACATGATTTTAAACTAGAATATTGGAAAAGCCTCTCTGAGAGACATGGCAAATTATACAAGCAATCAATTATAATAAAACACTATCATAAACTCCATGAAGAACAAGCTAACTGGAAAAACTTATAAAAATAGGAAAATGTATCATTTAAATGATGAAGAATCAAAAAAGCCATGGTTTTTGGCTATATATAATTGTCAAACTTGTCAAAGTGCACAATCAATTGATCCACTATTTAATATTACACTCCCATTTATTTAGTTTTTCAATAAACTTTAAACAGCCATTTATTGAAAACTGGATTCGAGAGAAAAAACAGAATTTTGGCAGCTCAGATGACAATCTACATGTACCTCCATTATCTATCGGTCAGTATAAAATAATGATTTTCAAGCCCAAGCCTCATGGAACTACAAAGCAATGTAAAATAATGACAAACTGAATTTCAACACGAGGAATTTTTTTTGGTCAGTTTTTACAAATGTTTTTTCATTACAAAGAATTATATTTTTTTTCTGGATCTTTCAGTGTCGGTTATTTACTAATTCAATAATTTACCTGATGACAATTACAATTGACTCTCAAAACACTGACAAAATCTTTAATATTTCACCAAATATTTGAATTTTGCACACCAAGTATTTTTGCATATTGCTGAGAAATCTTGTCTGGTTTTTTTTCTCTTTATTTCTATATTACCACACATGGTGCAAATGTCACAGAGTATATGTTAGATTCTCAGCACCATAGAGGCCAATTGTTCGGGCTACTTGCATAAACGATTACAAATTTTTAGGAGAGTGTGACATAAACAATATGCCCAAGACTAATCATAAGCCTATAGTCCATTCTCATAAGTTGCTTCTGTAAAAAATCCCAATCAGTGCTGATTTGAGACCAATTAGTCTCACCACGAAGTAGATCCCGAACAATTCAGATCATCATAGACTGAGGTAATTTTGACCCGTTGCATAAAATCAAGAAGTTGGTGCACCCATGCAGGGATGATAGTGACATTAATTAATGTGACATTGTGCCACGAAATATTGATGGTGACATATGTTCTCGTAGGAAACAAATGGAAGGTGGCATTTTCAATTTTACGTCACATCAAGCTATTTGTTGAGGATTTTTTTCCTAGAAACTTAAAACCAAACAATTTTTTCTAAGAGTTTCAGACAGTCTGTCATGAAGTTTATGAAAAAAGTTTGAATTTTGGCAGCTCATGTCGTTTTAAACAGACATATACAGGTTTTATTCAATCTTTCCTTTTATTCTGTGAGCTAGATTTACCACTTGAGTAATTTCCCTGATCATTGCCACTTGCTTTAGGCATAAGCTAAGCAGGTTTATCATTGCGTTATCCAAAAGGACTTTTGTTTGAGTGTAAACCACAGATAAAAAGGCCTGTAATGAGGGTAATCCAACACGAAAGTTGACAGACACTGATCGTTGTTGTTGTAATCAGGCTTCGATTCTTCGTTTGTTTTTCACCCCATTTCTACATTCTAAAGCTAACTAGACATGTTTTATGTGTCCTATTAGTCGTAGTAAGCTCATGTAAATTGGTTTTCTTAGCAAATTTTAACAGGCTACGGCGGCAAGTATGGGTGATGAACTTCTCCATTTATTCAATCCAGCCCCATTTCAATCTTATCCAATGCCGTTCTGAATGCATTATAAAGAAGTTATGACACAGATGTAAGTATCTATCAAAAGTATCATTGAAGCAGCTCCAAGACTCTAAGTACAAGAGGGGGCCTCGGTGGTCAAGTGGGTTAGAGGGGCCCGCCCGTCAGTCCTAAACAGACCTCGGTGGTCCAGTGGGTTAGAGTGATCGTCCGTCAGTCCCACACAGACCTTCCATGGATGCGACATGGGTTCGAATCATACTGCGACCAAATAAAAATTGAAAAATTTCTGAGTGGATTTTTCACTCGGTCGCCATATGTGGAAGAGTTGCCAGGTACTCGCCAAAGGTTGGGTGTTTCCTCCAGGCAATGAGCATGGTTTCCTCCCCCATTTAACCTTGTGACACCGGCATATAAGTGAATTAATCTTGAGTGCGGCGTACAAGTTGCCTGACAAATCCATGTAATATACACATGTATGAAGTTATGTGGCTACTAATAGGGTGACATAAAAAGATGTACAATCTTGAAAAAATAGAAGTTGCATTCAGCAATCTGAAGCAAGTTATACAATTAAATGAGACATTTTATGATCACTACCGGTAATTATTGTCATATAAGCCCAGAGCTTCCCAGACTATACAATGTAACATGGGTACAATACTCAATACTAAACAATCTAATACATAGAGGAGGCCGGTTGGCTGAATGGATAAGGTAGCCGGCATTTAGTGCTGGCCATAGGTGCCATACTCTGGGACCCGGGTTCGATTCCCGTTTCGGGCGTCACCCAAACATCGGTAGAGGAATTTCTACCATATTTTCAAGAAAGTGTAATCCCAAAATAACGAGAATACTGTAATACAAAGGACTTTACAAATTTACATGACTATACATGATATACTTCTAAGAAATGGAATGACAAGACATTGACTAGAAAAAATAGGCATCACATTTAAGACAGACAATTTTACACACATTTTCTGATACAAGGTCAAAAATGAAACTTAAAAATGTCACAAAGGATTGACTGAAGTACCAATAGATCTTGGTCTGTGTTAATTTGACGAGTAAAAAGGGAAAATATTCATCTAACAAACCATTTTCCTCCTAACCGTTTTACCTATTATGTCATCATGCAAACTCTCTAGAAATTACCATTAAAGTTCTGACTTTTTAATTTGACATCTAAATGAGATGTTGATATATGTTTGAGACGTTCTAGTTTTTCTATCAACAGGTAAGTCACAAGCTTCCTAAGTACCAGATATATAGACCAGACAAATTCAAACTACAATCTGAGATAAATAGGGGTGCTAGCTTCAAACAAGTGTCTTATGTGTTACCATTTTTTAGTCCACTAACAGACCTGATAGCTTTTTAAAGATATATTTATACTTTTAGCTTATGTAAGTTCCCTTGCCATCGCTCAAGTCTTGCCATCGCTTATCAGCACCATCCTGCGTTTATGAGTTAGTTTTAAAGGCGAAATCCTGGCATACACAACAGTCTGACATCACTCCATCACTTCGCCAAAATTTTAAAATGATGACGTCGTTCAGTGTCAGGGCGTTTGACATCACAATGAAAACGTTCTCTGCGTATATGCTAGTTTATACGCCAGCTTTGTCCTATCTCACAACATGTAGGGAAATCACGCATGTGTTAGAATCTGATATTTGTGAAGAAACCAAACTTTTAGTAAAATCTCAAAAATTGAACATAAAGCACATAAAAGGCTCATTTGCTGCCGTAGCCTTTCAACATTTGCTAAGAAAGTCAATTTAAACTTAGTGAAATTCATTGTTGAAGTACAGGCCACAGATTATCGTTTAGCTCTACGAAGGGATTATCAAAGAAGTTTCCTGACACAGTTTTAGGTGGGTAGGGTTTAAAAAATTTTGAGTTATCATTTTTTTTAAATTCTGAGAGCAACTCTTAGATTTTTCAAATGCACCTAATCTTGACATGGTATTGAAGAAGGCCCTGCAGCCGTTTCAGAATAACTTCAATCCACTCAACATATTGCGGACTATCAATTTACATAAGCTTACAACTAAAACCCTATAATTAAACATAGGACACAATATACATTTGCTTGTTTGAAGATAATAGTCTCATGAACGACAATCACAAACTCAGTTGAAAATTATTCTGCTTTCAGACATGCATGTGCTCTGTCCGTTAAGTGTCAAAATGACTTGACCTCGTATATTTGTCCACTAATGGTTTAAATTAACATTGTAGAAAATAGTTCATGCTATAAAAAAACTAAAGAGTGACTTTTGGAAACGTTTTACAAGATATGTGAATATAATGTCATGAGCCAATGGATTTATAATCTCCAGTATAGGACTTCAGCAGAGAAAGATTGATTGATTGGTTGATTGGTGTTTTACGTCACGCTCAAGATTATTTCACTTATATGTTGCCAGTTTTAGTGTGGGAGGAAACCGGGCTCTGTGCCCGGAGGAAACCCATGACCTTCCGTTGGTAACTGGCAACCATCCCACATAGGTCGTTCGAGTGAAAACCCAGTCAGAAAATCTTCCAATTTTTTTTTTTGGACTGAGTGGGATTCGAACAGCACAGAAGAAGCCGAGTCAATGTCATACGTGATTATAATTGTAGTAAACAATCCTCCAATGAGCTAGGCTTGTAGAATGGTGGCAATTTAAAACAGCAAATCTACGATTAGCATATAGAGCCGCCGAGCTGGAAAAAATGAATTAGCTTTTACAATAAATGCCTTAAAATGAATGACCAGCCTTTTCTGTCTTAATATCCATTCCCTTATTGTCGAATTAAATGTCAGAGTTATTGCATTACATTCATATCTAGAGCTGGTTGGAACACTTTTTCACGGTCACAGCAGCCATGTTTTGTATTCTCAACCATTCAGGAAGTTTCCTGAACGCAATAGGAGTTAGAGCAGCGACTGGTTGGCCCGGTGTCAGTATAATGTGACTGGGTGAGGGGGCTTGTTGGGTGTCTTCGTCAAGTCGTCTGGGTGAGGCAGCACCAAATAAAAGAGCAGTGGAAATCTGCCCTGCCACAAGGAGACGTCTTCATATGACTGAAATACTGTTAAGCAGGACGTAAACCCCAAATCACTCACTCACTCTATTACATGTAATTCAACCCGCAATTCCATATTAGAATTTGGCACAAAGGAAGATCAATGAATTCCGTAAACAAATAAAAAAGATTTTAGGGCTTATGCAACTAGTCAATTAAAAGACAATATTTTAGATATAACATATAACCGGATTAAATATTTAGACAAAACACACAATTCACATGGAAGACCAGCAAAAAAAAAAAAGGGTTTAAAACCTTAATGATCACAAGGCATAAAAATACATCACAAATCACATAGAAGAAGTAAAAAAAAATAATCACAATCTTGACAAAAAAACAACACTAACAAGTTGTGAACTTATTTTAGGCATTTGTTTTGTTTGGCAAAATCCCATATCAAATCTATTCCAAGATTAAGTTCATTCATTCACAACTGACTTAAAAACTACAATTTGAAGATATCGTTCTCATCCGAATCGGCTTCATTTCCATAAATACTGTCTTCAGAGTCCGAGGAGGAATATGAGATAGGTGGTACTTCATCAAGCTTCTTATCACTCCGTGTCTCTGGTAATGGTTTACCCTTTGTAGCTACGAGATTAAAAACAAACAGAAGATTTTAAAGAATATTAATGGAGGCGCTTTCAAGGATTTGAAGTACTTTAATTAATTCAGCTATATTTCATCCTTGCCATAGCCGAGGAAGCATTGTCAATATATTACAAAGTGTTCCAGAAAATTCTACTGACTAAGGCCAAGCTTCTGACTGTCGTCAACCTAATGAAATATCATAGGTTTACTTTATTACAACAACTAACAGTATGGATGGGTATTAAGGTCTAAATGATATACCTCTTTGGTTAACACAATTAGATTGATTGATTGTTTGGTGTTTTACGCCGCGCTCAAGATTATTTCACTTATATGGCGGCGTTGCCAGTTTTAGTGTGGGAGGAAACCAGGCTCTATGCCCGGAGGAAACCCACGACCTTCCGTTGGTAACTGGCAACCATCCCACATAACACAATTAGAAAGTTGTCTCCATGGTTATTTTAGACAAGAAGATTTTGTCTTTTACATGTAGTTTTCATAAATATATTTCATCATTTTTAAGACTAGCAGGCCACGTCAAACCTGGCTCCTTGCCGAGAGAAGATCATTGGCAGGCAACACTTCCACATAGAGAAGCAAAAGACATCTAGAAATTATGTTGATTGCCAGCAATTAATGAACTTAAAGTGGCATGAGCTGCCAAAATGTTGATATTTTGACGTTAAAGCAGAATAATGAAATTATTGGCTATTTTTCTCAAGACGTATAATTCAGAAACTTTTTAGTGCTTCTAGTCTCGAAAATGTACGATAAACTATTGTTTACTTGTAAACTTTGGCTTAGAATGAATGAATGGTCGTCCCGGTTATTTAAATTTTGTTTACTTTTCGAACACGTTTTCGGTTCATACAGACCACATACTGTATGGATTTTCCTCATTCCAACGCCAACCATTTAGTTTTTCGATGGCCTTCAAATCCTCTTACTGTCGTGACGATCCGAAATTATGAAAAAAGTGTGAATTTTGGCAGCTCATGCCACTTTAATGACAAGTAAAAAAAAAGGTTTCCATTAAAATACAAAGCCTTTCGTATTACTTTTAAACAACTTACATCTTTTGAGAACAAAGAGACTTTCATCTGAATCTTCATCTGAGGCTTGGTCTGAGGAACTGTCCTGGAACCGTTCATGATCCACAAACAAATAACCAGGCTACAAACACATGAGCACACATTCAGAAAACTAGGCATACAAAGTTGGCGTTTCTGTCTTTCTCCAAAGATGATGACTCCGATGATTTGAAAACAGTATACAAAGTTGAATTGACATTAAATACAATTTTAGAAAATATCACAGGAAAAATTAATTTTATTAATTGATGTTACCGTATTTTGTCTAATGTTTCGCACGCAAAAAAAAGATGATAACCCCCTGGAGAGAGTATGGGGAACGAGGGGATAATCCTATAATCACCAAACAATGAACCGCTTGATTGGACCACGGAGGTGACGACTGTGACAGTGGGCGGTATACAAAGGCCTAAGTAGATAGTACAATCAATAGATTAACACTTTGCCAGTGTTTTAATTATACAGCAGATATTATAAGTAAAATGTCACTTTGTCAAGTCTTTGTTCTGGGCTTAAATACTTTCAAATTATACTTTACAGATTGTGGAGAAATGCCGAGATCAACTATGACAATTTTTTAGTAGGCTAAATACCCGCTTTTGATTTAAAAAATACCTCCAAGATAAAGAACAAATCAAAGGGAAGCTATCGGCACTTACTAAAGTTTATTCTTTCGAGTAATCTTAATTACAAGTAATGGTAACATTGCAAATGTACGAGAAGTTGCTTTTAATATTACAGCCCTAACTATAACCAGTAAGACTACCGTATTTTCACGCAAATAACCCGCGGGTTATACGTAAAATAAGTGTTGTGAAATACGCCCTGCGCCCAGTGCGGGTTATACTTATAGTCGTGTGCGGGTTATATGTGCATTGCTGCTTATTTTGGTGAGAATAGGCGTGATTATATTACCAAATTGATTATAAAAGTAAATTTCTAAACAATAAATTACTTTCATTCTTCTCTTTTCTTTTTACAGCGATCGTATTGTATGAATATCTTCACTGTTTTCAACTTTTCGCGCTTTATTCTATAGACCTACATGTACAGAGTACAGCACGGTCGTAGTGTAGAAGCGGCAACAACGTCCGTTACGGAGCTGCAATATTTATGCCATGCAGTCAAAGATTGTGGGGAAAACTAAGTTTTTTCTCACGAGTACAATATTCCCGATGTAAAAAGATGGTATGATCATGAGGAAATAAAGTTTTAATGACGGAAATCTTGTTTGTTATACATGGAGCTGCAGAATGCCAAAGTATAAACGGAACGGTTTACTTAATAATAGGGGTGATGGCTCAGTCCAAATTAGAAAACCATAAGAATTAAATTCACGGAGTACGGCGTATAACAACCCATTCGATCAATGACATTTAGATTAAATTTGTAGAGCTAGTATTATTAAAAGCCCAAGCGTACCTTTTTATCAAATTTTAAAAAGAAAGAAAAAAGCAGTTAATGGCTTGAAGTGTGAACTTGACTCTTGACACGACTTGAGATCAACTCAGTCGACTTCGAAGTCAAACTCAAAGTTTCGTCAGGGACCGATTATTAAAAATAATTCCCTTATATTGGAACAAACTTGGATTCTCCTCTACAAAAAGATCAATTATGAGAAATATTTTTTAATAAAATCAATAAAAATGTACAAGTAATCGCTAATTAATTTGAACAGTTTTTTTTTCACTCTTACTATTTACGGATAACGTACGGCGTACGCCGTACCGTAGTGTGACAGCGTGATCTGGCTTTGTAAAAACCTTTCACACTTAAATTACAGATAAACAGGCTGTTGTGGACGACGAGTTCATATTAAATACATTATTTACAACTTCTGGAACGGATTTAATATAAATATGATGTTTCGGTGTGTTGTTTCTAATACAGTTATCAAGTAAGTGTAACTGTCTTCACTGGTATTTGGCTAAGCCGTTTACTGACCGATCAGTGATGAATAACTAGCTCCCCTGCCAGCCGCTATGCAGTCACTCGACTCGTCACCGCGGGGCTCGTTAGCAGAGGTGTGAATATGTCCCCCCACTTCTGGGCGGTTCCTTTCATATCAACAGCCGTGCGAACAGTGAGGGTAAAAACTGGCGTGCGAAACATTAGACGAAATACGGTATGTGTCACATTCAAGATTATTTCAAAAGTCCGGTTTCCTCCCCCCTGGTTAATCATGACAAAGCCGTCATATGAGTGAAGTAATCTTGAGTGCCGTGTAAAACATCAATCAATTATTTCAAGATACCGTATTTCTTCTAAATATTCAGCCATTCTAATGGCCTAAATTGGAGACGAGGAGTTGTCTTTAAGGATAACCATTTTCACACACTGCTCAACGGTCATATTGCCTTAAATTCCCTCTATTGTCTGGCCTCGTTCAGCAGATTTCTTTTCTAATCATCGAATCCTTATGAGGAAAAAAGTGGCGGAATCTTTAGAAGAAATACGGGATTTGTGAAAGACAGACCTTGGATTTGTCCTTGAGAAGTCGACTCCATCTTCCCTTTTGTTCTTTCCGTAGTTTGATGAGCACTTCTGAACCTCTTACTTCTTCACGACATTTGTCAGGAATGATAGAATCATAAACTACAAAGTCAAACCCGTAACTTTTGTTTTCTTGAGTAGCCCTGAAAAAAATCAACACACTATATGGTACAAGCTGCTTATATCCTGGTTCAGGGTCCTGTTTCACAAAGCGGCGTAGATGCATTTTTTGCGTAACTTTCCTCCCCATGATCAGGCATTGGATTATACAGAGGATATTAACTTTTTGGGTCTTTGTGCCTTTTCTTATTTCTTCTGGAGCTCCTTCTAAGCTGGCGGGAGTTATGCCTGGCGCAAATCTAATACGATAGAAACTAAAGCCCCGTTCAGGTCGAGTTAAGATCCGATCCCATCGTCGTAAGCTCCAGTCTGTAGTGAATCTCCGATCAATCAGTAGGAGAACTTTTTTTCGACATGAGAGGCCTTAATACTCTTCAGATCGGTCTCGGACTGACCAGTCTTACGATCGTAAGGATAGAAACATGTTCTATTTTCTACCGATCAATCTTAAGGTCACAGACAATCAGCGACCTATACTTCATCACCTGATCATTTTTTTCTCGGCATTTCGAAGATGTTGTATTGTTATGTCATTCCTAGTGGTGTGCCAGTCTGCAGAACATAGTGACGAAATTCCCTTCCGATCAACTGATCGCGTCGACCTGAGCGGGCTTAAAGACTGATCAGTCGGTAATCATTTGGCTGAACGATAAACCAGTCTCAGTCGACATGAACTCTCTTAAGATTCAATCGCAGACAATCTGATCGGATCTTAACTCGACCTGAGCCAGGCTTTACACAAGGTCAAAAGTCTGAGGCAACACTCTATGCTGTAAGCCTTTAAGTAACTTTCTACAAGTCTTGCAGGACAGGACGCAGGCTATTTGATATGAGCATTGCCTCTACTAAAATGGCCGTAATTGAGGTGATAGATTGATAAAAAGTTATAGTATGACTTTAACTTCCTTCATCTTCAGCTCCAGTGAAATGAACTTACCAGTAGACAACTGAAGGAAAAAGAGAAAGATTTTTCTGAGAACTTACTTAAAGCTAACAGAGTTTTCTGTGTATGTGATGACCTTCTGCTGTACATCCCTCAGTTGGACGCTGAGCAAAACACTGAAACTGTTCTGTGACCATCTCACCTCTGGGAAAATACTGCAAACACACACAACAGCTATAGCATCAGGCTAAGTTCATCACAATAAAAACAGTCGCTTCAAGGACAACAGCAAAACACAAAAAGTTACCGCAGACACACACAACAGGTGTAGCATCATGCTAATTTCATCAATTTCAAGGAAAACATGATGACAAAAAGGGGGTAATGGATGGAGAGAATAAATTGTAACTCCTTTCCTCCTGCAAGCAGCTATGGTCACTATCTGTATGTTAGCCTTTATCTCGCCAAATGGCTTAACAAGCACTGTCAATCTGCCTGCCATTTCCCATCCAGTGAGTGGTTATAGCCACAAAGAATATAATCGAAGATTGGGTAATAATAGTCAAAGATTAAGGCTTTCAAAACTATAATATAAGGAAATTTCCATTAATTAGTGACTTCTGCTTTACACTGTATAGCATTACACAGTTTACACTAACTTTGTGCTAGGGACAGAGTAGCTGATAAAGTCCTGCTGTAGGAAATGCCTAATACATTAAATTTATTCTTTGAAAAGGATCAAGGTATCTATTCATTTTACAATATTTCTGGAAAAGCTAGATTAAATTGGCATGAGCTGCCAAAATTCACACTTTTTTCATAATTTCTGACTTTGAAGGCCATCGAAAAACTAAATGATTCGCGTTGGAATGAGGAAAATCCATACAGTATGTGGCCTATACGAACCGGAATAGTGTTCGAAAAGTAAACAAAATTTAAATAACCGGGATGACCATTCATTCATTATAAGCCAAAGTTAGTTCAAAACGATACTTTATCGTACATTTTCCAGACTAGAAGCACTAAAAAGCTTCTGAATTATACGTCTTGAGACAAATAGCAGCTAATTTCAACATTCTGTTTTAATGTCAAAATATCCAAATTTTGGCAGCTCATGCCACTTTAAGAACATGTCAATATGAACATAAAAAGCTTGGAAGTTATTAAAATATTAGGACGTTGTTAATTTTAAAAAAATTAATGAACTTATTTTTTTGTAGCCTTTCTCGGGTATTACCTTTTTCCAAAGTTTCTATGGGCATTTGAAGAGAGTTTTCCACGAGTTACCATAGCAATTCCCTCAGATAACTGTTCCTTTGGGGCTTTCACATCGAGAGAGGTCAATACCTGGTCCCAGAGGTCACCAAGGACATTGAATAAATGGGGAAATCTGTGACCAAGTCTGAAAATGTATTACGAGAATAGGCATATATCTCTTTCTGGGATAAACAGACAGAATTACAAGAAATTTGGCAAATGTCTTTATTTTTTAATTATTGAAGTATGGGTCCTCATTTTTTTAAATAAAGGACGTTTCAAACCAGTTAAGGATCATAAATAGGAATTCACCCTTCTGTTATTTACATATATTTAATCTGAGGCAGATACATTGAGTTCCCTTCCATTCCAAATGGAGACCTTGTATGGACACCAGGTAACCATTCAATTTATATTATAATACACCGTTAACATTTTGGTTGATTGATTGTTTGGTGTTTTACGCCGCGCTCAAGATTATTTTACTTATATGGCGGCGTTGCCAGTTTTATTGTGGGAGGAAACCGGGCTCTGTGCCCGGAGGAAACCCACGACCTTCTGCTGATAACTGGCAACCATCTCACATAGGTCGTTCGAGTGAAAACCCAGTCAGAAATTTTCCACTTTCTTTGGATTGAGTGGGATTCAAACCGCGACCCATTGGTGGAAGGCTGTTCGGATTGGGCGTCCAACGCTCTACCTACTGAGCCACCGAGGCCTCTATAGAGGTATGGAAAACAGAGACTAAAATAATGTACTCAACATTACTTTCCAGATTAATGACTGATTATATTGTCACCTTTTATGTGCCCGCATTAATTTCACCCATACATGATTCATTCAGACGTTTCATTATTGTACAGATTTTATTGGTTGTGGTTATTTCAAGAGGGGTCTAACAAAAAAGGATGTGAATGGCTTATTTCGTCATAAAAACTGAACATTTTCCACACTGATATTCAATAGGTTTGTATATGCTAAGCCTACGCATAACCATAGAAATAAAGATTGACTGATTGATGTTTTACGCCGCACAAGATTATTTCACTTCTATGGCGGCGTTGCCAGGTTTAGTGGGGGAGGAAACCGGGCTCATTGCCCGGAGGAACAACCCGACCTTCTGGATGATCACTTTAAACCACCGCACCACCGAGACTCGTAGTAATAAAGCCATCTTGATGAGCTGTGAGTTGCTAAATTAATAATCTGAGGCCGAAGATACAATATTATTCGAAACACGATTAGAAACTTGCCTCCATAGTTATTTTAGTCAAGAAGTGTTCTGTTTGAGTGTTCATAAATATATTATTAGAAGGCTTGGGGGGCTTCAATCCCCACCCTCAAATAGTGATATCTTCAGCCATTGACCCTTTATTCAGCAAGACACAGCTCAGCTTCCAACACTTACCCCTTTAACACGGGGACATATCCTGCTTCCAGAATGAGAGTTTTGTTTTTCCGACATCGTTCTACGAGACGGTGCATTAACTGGGAAGTCCAAATAATTACCTGATCAAATATTTAAAGACACAAGTAAATAAGGGGTTTGTACATGCTATCTTCATTCAGTCTATTCATTCATTCATTGGGGTTTTCTGTCCAATTCAAAATTTTCGGCTTAAAATGAACATGAATAGACTTGGAAATCCAAGCTGTTGATTTTAAACAACAGCCACAGTCATATTATATAACATGGGCTTTGGATAAATATCCTCTCTAAGTTCAATTTAACTTAGTAAAATTCGAAATGATGAAGTCTTTTTAATTCTGGTCACTATATTAGTCCAGTAGCGTAAGTTTTCACGTAACTGCCATAGCAACATATCTCTACAGTATGGGTTGCTATGGAATTTACATAAAAACTTACGCTACGCCGCTTTGTGAAACAGGGTCCAGTAGCATAAGTTTTCACGTAACTGCCATAGCAACATATCTCTACAGTATGGGTTGCTATGGCATTTACATAAAAACTTATGCTACGCTGCTTTGTGAAACAGGATCCAGTCATAAACCAATATCCAAAGGACTACACAGAATTAAAACAAAAACTCACTAAACAAACACTAAATGGTGATTTACAATATTTTGATAGGAGATACAATATTTGTCTATATCCCATGTTATAAGCATAGGGTGTCCGAACCAAGAGAACCAAGTGATCAAATAGACAATGGTTAAATAAAGAAAAAGTAACAGCCAGCTAGGACTTTTCTAGAAAAGGGAGGCAATATCCAAGTGTGTCTGAGTTAACATTGTAATGAAAAGATGTTAGGTGTTCCGCTGTTTGATAAATACCAATGATTTATATGGGTGGATTGGCGGTCACGTGACATTTGAAGTACAATGAGCGTCGCCATTATTAAGAGATGACACTTCTGATCCGACGTTACAGAGAAAGCGAAAGAGAACGAAGTGACTAGCCCTCATACGATCACTGCTTTATTACATTATGACAAAACACTATTGTGACGTTAATTTTGACCATTTTTTCGTGACGTCGTAGAAAAGCGTTATTTGCATTTCGAGAGACAGCATCCCATAGTTATGACGGCGATTTTAGCACGTCAGATCCAAATCTAACCAATGTGACGTGACTATTCCACGCATATAGTTCATTGATAAATACCTCATGATCAGTTGTCTCCCTTGCAATATCCACTACCAGTTTCAAAAGACCCTCTTTCTTCAACTCGTTTAAATCACTGAAAAAAAATAAAGAAGTCTCAGATGGTAGAAACCATCAAACAAAAATACTGTATCTTTATACTTGAAACTAAAAGTTTTCCATGGTTCTTTTTGACAGCCTCCTTTGTCCCAGAAAATAATGGTCATTGGACTTGAAACCGAGTCACATCAAGGAAAAGAAGTTGTTTGGTGTTTTACGCCATGCTGAAGATTATTTCACTTATATGGCGACGTTGCCAGTTTTATTGTGGGAGAACCCGGGCTCTATGTCCGGAGGAAAGCCACGACCTTCCGGTGGTAACTGGCAACCATCCCACATAGGTACATGTAGAAGTTGTTTGAAGAAAATCTCACTACAAGTACATTGTAAGTAGCTTAGATATTGGGGGATGGTCGCGACAAAACTGATTGGTTGATTGATGTTTAACACCGCATTCAAGATTATTTCACTGATATAGTGATGTTAATTGCCAGGTTTACTGGGAGAGATTGATTGATTGATTTGTGTTTTACGCCGCTCAAGATCATTTCACTTATATGGCGGCGTTGCCAGTTTTATTGTGGGAGGAAATTGGGCTCTATGCACGGAGGAAACCCACAACCTTCCGCTGGTTACTGGCAACCATCCCACATAGGTTACTGGGAGAGAAAGATGCCAGCAAGAGACTATTTGATGATCTACTTTTGAACCCTCAATTTGAAAATAGACAAATAGTGCTGAAGAGTTTGATATATCGGTCTTACTGTTCAGCCTTAGACAGTGTAGACAAGAGGTGACAAAACGTCCTGCATAGCGCCATGTTGTCTTTATGCTTGGAAACTTGCTGAATAAAAATATCAAAGGCCTTCTGTTCTCTCAGTCCCTCAATCAATCTACACGAAAAACAAAAATTGATAAAGAAATTTACACAGGAGATACAACAGTGATAAATGAACGAAAAAGTTTTATAATACAAAATGCCACAGTGTAAATAATAGTACCTACCGTATTTCTTCTAAAGATTCAGCCACTTTTTTTTCCTCATAAGGATTCGACCATCAGAAAAGAAATATGCTAAATGAGGCCAGACAAATTTGCCCATTACAGGGAATTTAAGGCAAAATGTGACCCGCCGTGCAGTGTGTGAAAATGGTTATCCTGAAACACAACTCCACGTCTCATTTTTTGTCTGACTCTATGGAAAATTTAGGCCATTAGAATGGCTGAATATTTAGAAGAAATACGGTAATGCCAACATTGTGTATTGGGGAGATATGTTTATGAAGACTTAAACACATACACTACAGCAAAACCGGTATTGTCAGATTTTCTTCTGCAAATTGAACGTTAAATACCCTGTCTAAACTGACACTTTTTACTTTCATTGATGGATGACGGTTTAAACAGGATACGCTGCAGTCTACATTATTTCACTATTTGTCTGCATTGCTTTTTTTAATATAGAAGGATTGATTGATTGATTGATTGATTGGTGTTTTATGCTGCATTCAAGATTATTGCACTTGAATGTTATATGGTTGCGTTGCCAGGTTTACTGGGTGAAGAAACCAGAGGAAACCGTCAGCAGGTAAATGGCAACCCTCCACATAGGGCAATAAAGTAAAAGACTTTTCTCTTCAAGTACAGAGTTTCTGATTACTCAATATATAGGGTTTATGTGATTCACAGACTTCTAGTCAATGTTCCCATTCAAATCTTTCAAACATTAAAGTGACATGAGCTGCCAAAATTCACATTTTGTTCATAATTTCTGATCGTCACGACAGTAAGAGGCTTTGAAGACCATCAAAAAACTAAACCATTGGCATTGGAATGAGGAAAATCCATGCAGTATGTGGCCTGTACGAACCGAAAATATGTTCGTAAAGTAAACAAAATTTAAATAACCGGGACGACCGTTCATTCATTCTAAGCCAAAGTTAGTTCAAAACAATACTTTATCGTACATTTTCGAGACTAGAAGCACTAAAAAGCTTCTGAATTATACGTCTTGAGAAAATAGACGAAAATTTCAACATTCTGGCAGCTCATGCCACTTTAAGCAAGGTTTTCTCTAAGTAGAGAGTTGGATTTCCTCCCACAATGATGGCCCACTATCGCCTGGCACAGTTTGAAGAGTTTAAGTCTATAACCACAAAAATCAGAGTAAAATTTTTGATAAAGTTTCTTAACGCACCTCTCTGGCTGTTCACATGTTAAATTGAGGACTTCCAACACTAATACCATTATCTGAAAACAAAAAAAACAATGATTGATTGATTGATTGGTGTTTAAGGTAACACTCACGATTATTTCACTTTCATGTTTAAAGTGGCATGAGCTGCTAAAATGTTGATATTTTGATGTAAAAACAGAATGTTGAAATTATCAGTTATTTTTCTCAAGACGTATAATTCAGAAGCTTTTTAGTGCTTCTAGTCTCGAGAATGTAAGATAAGTATTGTTTTGAACTAACTTTTGCTTCGAATGAATGAATGGTCGTCCCAGTTATTTAAATTTTGTTTACTTTTCAAACACTATTCCTGTTCATATAGGCCACATACTGTATGGATTTTTCTCATTCCAACGCGAATCATTTAGTTTTTAGATGACCGTAAAAGCCTCTTACTGTCGAGACGATCAGAAATTATGAAAAAAGTGTGAATTTTGGCAGCTCATGGCACTTTAATTATTAAAATTAAGAAAATATATGTTGAGCTGAATGTTTGGTATTTGACTTCGTGAGAATTTCAATTTTAGGGCTGCAGGACTGTAAGAGACTGTACTTTGTGTTGGAAAGAATTCCCAACCTTATTTTGGTACCTGCCCAGCATTCATTGTGCCTCCACTGTGCAAATTTGAACCCACAACCAATGGTAGATTGATTGATTATTTGGTGTTTTACGCCACGCTCAAGATTATTTCACTTATATGGCGGTGTTGCCAGTTTTATTGTGGGAGGAAACCGGGCTCTATGCTTGGGGGAAACCCACGACCTTCCGTTGGTTACTGGCAACCATCCCACAGAGGTCGTTCGAGTGAAAACCCAGTCAGAAAATTTTCCCATTTTTTTATGACTGAGTGGGATTCGAACCCGCGACCCATTGGTGGAAGGCTGTTTGGATTGAGCGTCCAACGCTCTACCTACTGAGCCACAGAGGCCCCCACCGCTTTGTGAAACAGGGTCCAGTTATGTAATTGTACCCACCTGAGGAGATGTAGTATCTCGGATGGTTATCACAAGGGCTTCAAGATTATCTTCAAATAAAACCTGTCTACCTAGACTGTACAAAGAAAGTAAAAAATCAACATATTTTATTTACAGCGTTCAATGCGTTTTTACTTTTCAATAAGATAACGAGAAATAAAATATGTTCTTTATTTGGATTATGCTTTCTAGCAGTATTTATAGCACGGTTTTGGCAGCCTAGATGAGAACTAACTGTTGGTTGTCATTGGTTGTTCACTTTGTTACAACAATTTATGGGGTATAAAGGTCTAAATGATATACCTCTTTTTAACACAATTAGAAACTTGTCTCCATGGTTATTTTAGACAAGAAGATTTTCCCTGTGCCCGTGTTTTTTAGTGATCATAAATACATGTGATTTTGCTAGGAGAAACATATGGGAAACATATGCGAGTCCCTTATTTCTATAAACACAAAAGTATGAAGTCTATGAAGTAAAAAAACAAACACTTGTAAATTTGTTATATTTTTTAACACTATAACACACGGGCACAGGGAAAGTCTTCTTGTTGTTACATATAGGAAATATTTTGAGAAAGTTGTTGATTGGGCTGCCAGAATTTGGAATTTTTTCCATCAAATTTTTCTTATATTTGGCAGCTCATGTCACTTTAACAGAAATTCTCCAGTTATTACTTACTCAGTAGCAGGGGAAAGATCGATCAACGATTGAAGGCAAGATATTTTCACATCTTCTGAAGGACTCTGAAAGATAATTCAATATAATTTTAAAGATTGGTTGGTTGATATTTTTTTCCGGGTCAATCAGTGTAGGTTAATTTACTAATTCAGTGATATTTTATGTTGTAGTTGTTTCAAACAGCAAAGGCACGAAAATGCACTCATACATCGCGGGTATTTGAATTTGAAATTAAGGCACTTTTGGGTTAAGAACCCCCCCCCCCCCCCTCCCGCTCCCCTCTCAATAAAAAAAATAGAGAACAGAACAGTTAAGAATGAATGTAACTCTAGATTAACTGTATTTTATTTTTGGGAGGTTAGATTGATTGATGTTTTACGCGGCATCCAAGATTATTTCACTTATATGTTGATGTTTCCACATGTAGTCGGGGCCTCCGTGGCTCAGTAGGTAGAGCGTTGGACGCTCAATCCGAACAGCCTTCCACCAATGGGTCGCAGGTTCGAATCCCACTCAGTCCAAAAAAATTGGAAAATATTCTGACTGGGTTTTCACTCGAACGACCTATGTGGGATGGTTGCCAGTTACCAACGGAAGGTCTTGGGTTTCCTCCGGGCACAGAGTCCGGTTTCCTCTCACAATAAAACTGGCAATGCCGCCATACAAGTGAAATAATCTTGAGCGCGGCCAAACAATCAATCAATCAGTCAAGGAAGAAACCAGGCTTTTTGTCCAAAAGAAGTTTGAAGTTCGCCGAGCACCTGATAACTTTTCCACACACGGCAATCAAGTGAAAAACCCAATCAGAAAAATTGTCTGAGAGTAATTCGAACTCATGTCGCATCAATGGACAGCCTGAGGACTTAGGTACTTTCACTCTGCAGAATCAACCAACGATGTCCAAACATTTTAATGAAGAAAAGAATAACATATATAATTGCAACCAAATCCTTCAATGTGATCATTAACAATAAATGACGGACATTTATATTGACATTAATAGTCTTCAGCCACTTACCCTGCATATGGCAGTACACATCACTCTTACAAAACTCAGTTTTAATATTCTCTC
Organism: Lepidochitona cinerea; assembly: GCA_963971465.1. Taxonomy (NCBI): domain Eukaryota; kingdom Metazoa; phylum Mollusca; class Polyplacophora; order Chitonida; family Tonicellidae; genus Lepidochitona; species Lepidochitona cinerea. The sequence goes on along the minus strand of OZ020555.1, from coordinate 34,766,362 downwards.
AAAATGTCTAAAAAAGAAACAAAACCAAAACAAAACGTTTAATCTAAACTAAAATTATGAAGCACATTAAAGGTAATTTATTGATCTTACTTTACTGTCATGAGGAAATTTGTTGGATTGCATAATTAAAGACAGATGAAGTTTTCTCTGTACCATAGATTGTGATTGATAACAATATAGCGATCAATAAACTTAAAAACATAAATTCAATTAAATATTTTTCACCGCCAGATAGACTTGGTATTACAATGATCGATCAGTGTTTTACGAAGTACCCAAAAACTCAGAGCAGTTTACTATGTTGATTGATGGATTGTTTGGTGTTTTACGCCGCACTCAAGATTATTTCACTTAATATATGGCGGCGTTGCCAGTTTTATTGTGGGCGGAAACCGGGCTCTATGCCCAGAGGAAACCCACGACCTTCAGCTGGTAACTGGCAACCATCCCACATAGGTCGTTCGAGAGTTTACTTTGTAAGAACTGATTAAAACTAACTTACTTTGTGTTAACTTTCAGAATGTTTGTGACACATGGTAACAATTGGGTGTTTACACGACTGTGATTTACGTTTCCATGGCAATGTGTCAGATTCCAAACACTATCTAATACTTCCTCGGGCAGGTCATCACTAGTATTGCTGTTTGGAAATTAAAACAAAAATAAATTGTTGTAACAGAAATGTTTATTTACCTCCTAAATTTATACCAACTCTAGGGATTTAGATGGCAACTCTTTTTGTTGCCCTAAGCCCATTATATGGCCAGTTCAGATGAGAAAAAGCCAAACTCATCCGCAAGTCTAAATTGAAACTTCAGAGATTTAGTAATAAATTGACAGGATTTTTCTTAAAATACAAATACGACAGAAAATTTATCAAAGACAAACACACAGGTCAGTGAATGATTGATTGATTGATTGTTTGGTATTTTACGCCACAATCAAGAATATTTCACTTATATGGCGGCGTTGCCAGTTTTGTGGGAGGCAACAGGGCTCTATGCCCAGAAGGAACCCACGACCTTCCGGAGGTAACTGGCAACCATCCCACAGTCAGTGAATGAAACACACTGACTCCTTTGTAAAGGACATTATTAACACATATCATGGTTGGTGGAGGGGGAATACAAAGTATTTATTGGCTTGATCGTTATCAATTACCACGCTGACTGAGTGGGATTCGAACCCGCGACCCATTGGTGGAAGGCTGTTTGTATTGAGCGTCCAACGCTCTACCTACTGAGCCACGAAGGCCCCGCCCATCAATTATGGTAGCTATTATTATAATTTTGTACACACTATTTTGAACCTAATTTAATAAGATAGTCTCAATTTCCATTGATATAAGGGGGTCTCTATGGCTCAATCGGTAAGAGTGATTGTCCTTCGGTCCAACACAGGCCTTTCATCGATGTGGCACAGGTTTGAATCCCACTCAGATCAAATAAAACTATAAAATGTCTGAGTGGATTTTTTATACACCAAATTTTCTCACTAACCTATCACAGATTGCTTCCAGTTGACTTTTCAGTTTGAATACCAGTTGTCGTACAAGTAGAGGATTCTACAAAAAACAAAGTTAGATATATGTGAATGATGAAGAGATTGTCTGTTTGTTACCTAAGTACATGAACTGGATATAGACAGGCAAGCTATAAAGATTTTGCATAGATTGTCTGACTGGGTTTTCATTCGAAAGACCTATGTGGGATGGTTGCCAGTTACCACCGGAAGGTCGTAGGTTTCCGGTTTCCTCCCACAATAAAACTGGCAACGCCGCCATATAAGTGAAATAATCTTGAGTGCGGCGTAAAACACCAAACAAACAACCAATCAATCCATAGATTAATGTGGGATGGTTGCCAGTAAACCAGCGGAAGGTCGTGGGTTTCCTCCATGTATAGAGCCCGGTCTCCTCCCACAATAAAACTGGCAACGCCGCCATATAAGTAAAAAAATCTTGAGCGTGGTGTAAAACACCAAACAAACAAATAGATTGATTGATGTTAGAAGGTGACCTCTCCAACTTTAATGGATGAGGAAATACAATCTTTCATTTAATGGCAGAACCATGCAACCATTACACATGGCAGATTGGTTTTTAACTGAGTTACATTCAACCTTTACTCCTCCATAGAGTGAGTAAGTGATTAGGGTTTTACGTCCTGCTCAACAGTATTTCAGTTATATGAAGACGTTGTCTCCTTGTTGCAGGGCAGATTTCGACACAGGCTTGAACCCGGATCTCCCAGGCCTAAAGCGGACGCTCTACCGACTGAGCTATCGGGGCTGGTAGTACTCCTCCATAGAAGACATATCTCTGCAAGCTCTACCCAATGAGGCAAAGATAATGCATTTACGTTCTTGACCAACAGAAGGAAAAAATGTAAGGATCAAATTTTTACAATTACCGTTTCATCAAACAATGATCTACAAATGTTTATCAAGGGTTGATATTTTATTCCCTCTGTTGTTTCTTTGGAGGGAATTTCTGGAAACATCGGCTGCAAGAAAGAAAAAAAACAAGGGAAAAATAACATACAATAAATTACTAACGACATCTTGTTTTGGAAAAATACATTTTGAAGATGGATTTTTGGGAAGTTTTTTGGGCAGTTTTGGATAGAAATTCGTCTAACTCTTGGTATAATGCGAACACAAACAGAAAATGGGTTGTTTACACAGACTTTTCCAGCGACAAATAATTTACTAATGTGAAATGATTAAGCCATCACCACAAAGCAAGTTGTTTGTGAACAACACAAGCTTTCGACACCTCTATTGTTGTCTTTACTAAGTGTATCTTTTTGACACAGAATTTATTACTAGATTGATTGTTTGGTGTTTTACGCCGCGCTCAAGATTATTTCACTTATATGGCGGCGTTGTCAGTTTTATTGTGTGAGGAAACCGGGCTCTGTGCCCGGAGGAAACCCACAACCTTCCGCTGGTGACTGGCAACCATCCCACATAGGTCGTTCGAGTGAAAACCCAGTCCAAAAATTTTCCATTTTTTGGACTGAGTGGGATTTGAACCCGCAACCCATTGTTGGAATGCTGTTCGGATTGAGCGTCCAACGCTCTACCTACTGAGCCACGGAGGCCCCCTTAAAATTTAGAGCCAGAAGATTACCTGTATTGTACTGCTATCTGTTTGACAGTGTTTGGAGTAGACCAACTCTTGGAGGACACTGACATTTTCATAGCAGCTCAAGTAGGCCAGTTCAACATGATAGCGATCGGAGCCACTGTACTGGGCTGGTTCAGTATCTACAACCTTAAATGATAAATATAAAATGTCATATATTTCTATCACTTAATACTTCTACATTGAAAATCATTGTATCCAAACCTCACGACAATGCATCGTTGAACGTTGTTCCGCATACTGGGTGACACATATACATTCTAGTGTAGAGGAATGTTATATTTGACTTCAATGTAAAAACTTATAGGAAATTTAAAGACAAATGTGGGCTATAGGCAAGGTCATCATAAAATCAATTGTCAGTTACCAGCGGAAGGTCATGGGTTTCCTCCGGGCATAGAGCCCGGTTTCCTCCCACAATCAAACTGCCAACGCAGCCATATAAGTGAAATAATCTTGAGCGCGGTGTAAAACACAAAACAATCAATCAATCATAAAATCAACAATTCAAAGTGTCATAACAGATTACTCTGGGCTCATCCAACACCCTTTCACCCCAAGCAGCGGTCAGATCCAAGTATAACAGGAACAAGCCCACATGCAGTTGGCATGGCGCAACATTCAAATCTTGACTGGACTATTCCAACCTGATATACGTGGAATCCCGGATGATTTGAGCTATTGGCAACCAAACTTCTGGTGCCCCTTGTTAAATAAGTGGCTGTCGCCATCAGGACCCCTCGGGTGTGGGCAAAAGAAATCGAAGATATATTTATTTTCCAGACAATTTGTTGCGAATTAAAAACTACTCCACATAAATGCATCACATTTACAAGGAGGTTTTTGGCTGACAGTCATGTAAGGGGCATAACTCTTGAAAAACACGTCTGAGCATGTCGATTTTACATAGGCTTCTTGTACTTACTGTATTAAACAAATGTGTGAAGTTTCAAAGTTGTAAGTTAAAGACTTTTTTAGATAATGTGTTTACAAGGCTTTTTACAGCGGCGGTAATGTAAGAGGGGCATAACTCTTAAAAAAAAATCCGAGCGCGTTGATTTTCAATAGGCTTCTTGTACTTGCTGTATTAAACAAATGTGTGAAGTTTCAAAGTTGTAAGTTAAAGACTTTTTTAGATAATGTGTTTACAAGGCTTTTTATAGCAGCGGTAATTTAAGGGGCATAACTCTTGAAAAAAACATACGAGTGCGTTGATTTTCAATAGGCTTCTTGTACTTGCTGTATAAAACAAATGTGTGAAGTTTCAAAGTTGTAAGTTAAAGACTTTTTTAGATAATGTGTTTACAAGGCTTTTTACAGCGGCGGTAATGTAAGAGGGGCATAACTCTTGAAAAAAAACATCCGAGCGCGTTGATTTTCAATAGGCTTCTTGTACTTGCTGTATTAAACAAATGTGTGAAGTTTCAAAGTTGTAAGTTAAAGACTTTTTTAGATAATGTGTTTACAAGGCTTTTTATAGCAGCGGTAATTTAAGGGGCATAACTCTTAGAAAAAACATATGAGTGCGTTGATTTTCAATAGGCTTCTTGTACTTGCTGTATTAAACAAATGTGTGAAGTTTCAAAGTTGTAAGTTAAAGACTTTTTAGATAATGTGTTTACAAGGACCAATGGACAGACGGACGACGGAGGCAACGACAATACCCTTCGGGCAAAATTTGCCCGAGGGGTAAAAATTAAACTTGCCCACTTTTATCAAACGTAAATACCACAGCAATAACCACAGCAATATCCACTTATCCACTCATAGATGGAAACAAGGTAGATTGTGTGTGGCAAATGTCACAAATTCACAGAATCCTAGAAAGCATATCATCTATTTTTGAGCTCAACACGTTATTCAAGAATCAAAGTAATGACAAGGTGTTCTCAAGTTATTGAGCGGATAGACAGACGGAGACAATCGCTAAATCCCACCCAAATTAATTACGATAGTATAAAAATGGATAGACACAGCGTTTATTTTCTTTCCTCACTCAACACTCAACAGTAGAACATGTTGGTCTGTTGATAGTTTACTCCACAGCTTGGTTTTTCTCTTTTAATATGACACAAAAGAAGAGATTTATGGATAACAACTTATTGATGATGGTTGCATCTGTGCATCTCAGTAGGAAAGTCAGGTTGTTGGAAGTCTGTGCGAGTTTTCTATCTAGGTTGCGTATTTGATTGATCAATCAAACATCGTTATCCATAAATCTCTTCTTTTGTGTTACAATTACCGACTTCTAAATGCCTCTCAAACAACTCTTTTAATATACCTAGAGACCCCATGAAAAACCACCATGTCTACTTATGCATTACTTCAGCTAGAGATTGATTGATTGGTGTTTTACGCCGCGCTCCAGATTATTTCACTTATATGGCGCGTTGCCAGTTTTATTGTGGGAGGAAACCGGGCTCTATGCCTGGAGGAAACCCACGACCTTCCGTTGGTAACTGGCAATTATCCCAGATAGGTCGTTTGAGTGAAAACCCAGTCAGAAAATTTTCCATTTTTGGGGGGGGGGCTGAGTGGGATTTGAACCCGCGACCCATTGGTGGTTCAGCTAGAGAAGTAGGTAACTGACTGACCTTAGCAAAGAGTTGTCTGCGATCTCCGTTGAAGTGCAGGGTAACATCGTAAAGGGCGTCTCCATCACTATCTCTCCATTCACCATCTGTAACTTGAAGAATTTATAAATGAAATACATAAGCATAAAACATATTGGTCATCCATCCAAATCTCTTCAAAGTTCTCTTCAAGTTGATTGTTGAAAGTCTTGTCTTAACTCAAGTAAACCACTTTGAAGTGAGTGAAAATTAACTTGATTTGAATGAAAGATTTTGAGAGTTTACCAAAATGATTGGTGATATTATATAAAGGGAGTATGGGTATCATTTAAGGGGTACCACCCGGCCAAAAATCATGCACACTCCCATGCCCATCTAGATGTTGAGATTATGCTCCACAAACTCACATAAAACAGGAGGATTTATTTTTTTGGTTTGGCATACTTAATGTTCCTCCTAGCTAGGTCAGCATACATGGCTAAAGCAAAGCCACAATGCCACCTGCCCAAGGGTTAACACATATAAGCAATACTTCAGTTTATTTGAAATAAGTAAATTCCCTTTAATAATAAATTTATATATTATTTTATTTCGCTCACCTAAAGGTTTAGCATGAGCCAAACAGCACTCTATAGCCTGGAAGGGAAGCTTCATAAACTTATCAGATATATCTTTGAGATCATCCCTTTTCACTGTCTGTTTATCTCCATAATCCACAAAGAATATCTCGGCTGTTTCTTCGTCTAGGATGGACAAGATCCGACCTCGATACCATCTGTGTAACACATATTGTAAAACCAGTTCATTCAACTTATGATCATGAAGTAATCATTTAAAAATCAGGTGCATAACATACAAACCCAGAAAAAAGTCACGCAAAAATTTGTTTCCTTTTATGTTATCACAAAGTATGGCTTAACAGAGACTTGAACGTGCTGCAAATAATATGAACCAATATATTGATTGTTTGGTGTTTTACGCCGCGCTCAAGATTATTTTACTTATATGGTGGCGTTGACAGTTTTATTGTGGGAGGAGACCGGGCTCTATGCCCGGAGGAAACCCACGACCTTCCGGTGGTAACTGGCAACGATTCCACATAGGTCATACAAGTAAAAACCCAGTCAGAAAATTTTCCAATTTATTTTTGGACTGAGTGGGATTCGAACTGAACTAATAAGAACTACTAGATTAATATTCAGTAAGAAAATAGGTATATTTTCCTTTGATTTGGCAAAAAACTCAGATTGATTGATTGATGTTTTACACAGCCCTCTAGATTATTTGACTTTTATGGTGGTGTTGCCAGCTTTAGTCGAGAGGAAACTCGGACTCTTTGCCTAGAGGAAACCCCAGACCTTCAGCGAGCACCTGGTCACTCTTCTACAAATGACAATCAAGTGAAAAATCCACATGGAATTTTTAGATTCATTTAGTCTGAGTGGGATTTGATCCCGTACCGCATCGATCAAAGGCCGGGGCACTATCACACTAGCCGACTGAGACTCCTGCATTAGTTTGAAACTAGATCTATTGTGGTTGAGCTAATACATAAATTGACAATCTGCTTGATTGGCTGAATGAAAATATGTAGTAGGCAGAAAATGAACCTGTCAAAAAAAAAATTAAAAACAAAATTGACATTTTAAGATTTAAGTATTCGTTTCCAAAGTTACAATTCTCTGCATCATCATATCTTTAAAACTGAAACATGTGAAATAAATCTACGACAAAACTCTTGGAATTTATCAGTGTTAACCTAGACAAATGGAACCACCTACCTGTCATCCACTGAGAATTTAGCCAGACAGATAGTGCCGACTTTATAACGGTTATCCCCGAGGAACAAGCCAGTCTTGGAGACTTCCTCCTGCAAATGGTTCATCAACCTCTCTAACCTGGTGAAGCAAACAGGTACATCTTGGGACTACCTTATCATTTCTACATATTTTGCTTTAGAACAACAAAAACCAACAAGAGTTTCGGGAAACCCAAAATACGCCCGGAAAGGCACAGTAACTGCAGCCATACCAAAACAAATCCTTCCATATTTATTTGAATTTAATTTTCAAAATTCAGAGGGAAGAGGTTGAAGCTTGGTAAATGATTGATTGATTAATTGTTTGGTGTTTTACGCTGCGCTCAAGATTATTTCACTTACATGTATATGGCGGCATTGCCAGTTTTATAATGTGAAGCTTGGTAAAAGGTGATGTTATGTCAACAAAATGAAATTTTACCACTAAAACCTTTAAAATCCATCTGTATCAAATTTAAAATGGGCTATTTGGATCAACAATTATTAACAAGATTTGTACACGGTACAAGTCATCAATTCTCGCTGCTGTTAAAACATGATGTTAAACATTGTTTGTTGTCAATAAAGGTTGCACTAAAATGTTTCAATTTTTTAGAAAAGCAGTTTATAAATTACTAATCATACTTAAACAAATGTAATTAATTGGTAATTTCGCAGCTCACACCAATTCAAGTAGATTTGACAATTTTTCTCATAATATTTTTTATCTACATTATTTGGCCATAGACATCTTGACAATATTTTAAATCTCCCCATATACCTACAGGTTATTACTTCTAATTTTATCATAGACCAAATGTTTACAATAGATTTGGCTATGGGTTCATTGCTAACGTCACCCATTGTTTTATGGGGCCATGTGGTACACAAAGCCTGGTTTAGCCATATATCTCTCAAGAGAGACTGAGAGCTAACTGTAAGTTGACAAGGTAAATAGACCAAAGCTGGGATACTTATCTCTTGGTCTGTAGATAAAACTTTAATCCTTATATGTATTTTTCATTTGATTAAAATGTTATATATTGATTTAAGAATAGTCTTAATCAATTTAGAAACATTATTGCAATTTGAAAAAATCCTTTTTTGATGAGAATCGGAAAAGTAGAAGCCATTTTATAATTTAAAGGTTATTTTCATGAAAATGAAAGTAAGAATAAAAGGGAATGTACATAATCCAATAATTTGCAATAGTTGATATCATAAACAATTTTTTTACACACTGTCTGTTAATATGGTATGTAACATGAAAGAATTGAAAACATCGGATCATATTTGTTAAAGTTATGGAGAGAGAAAGTAAATATTACATAACCCAATATGGCTGCCATATTACGCAATGTATGATGTCAAAAATAGTTCGCGACACACCTTCCACCCATAAGGTATATACTCAGAAACAATTGTGCAGATGGAATCAAAACATTGGAAGTTATGGAGCGGAAGGGAATATTACATAATCCAATATAACTCCCATATTATGTAACCAGTGATGTTAAAAATAGTTTGCGACACACCTTCTACCCATAAGGTATATACTTAGAAAAAATTGTGCAGATGGAATCAAAACTTTAGAAGTTATGGAGCGGAAGGGAAAGCGGACGCCGGACTGCCGGACTTCCAGACTGCCGGACTGCTTTCCTGCCGGACGGACGGAGATGATACCATAATACAGCCCGCTTTTCAAGCCGGGCGTATAAAAAACAAAATCCATGGTGCAAAGCATACAAAATTCAAGGCTTTTGTTATGCTTTAGGACTACTATTGGATATTAATTAGTATAACTTCTGCCAGCTGTGTATGTCATCATTTATGACGCGCATTCATCACATATTCTATAGGGAGCGCAAGTCACGTGTGAATTCCACAAATTTCCTGTCACCGGCACTGCATTGCGCATGTGACTGAGCGTTTTTCGTTCCAAAATGACGTTTAAATCTGACGTTATGGAACAAAATACGTCAAATGGAATTGCAACGTCATCAAAAACGTTCTTAATGGCGTCATCTGTCACCGGATATCACAAAATCTCGTAATAATTCTTATGAGACTTGCGCTCCCTATTGTGTCATTTTGTGTCTTTTTTATGGGTTCAAATGATCAGGAAACCAGAATGTTACGTATAACATCACATGTGAAAATATATTGCAGAGAGGTTAATGTGGTCATTTTTAAAATTGACAAGCTTTCATACTTAGAGCGGAAGGGAAAGCGGACGCCGGACTGCCGGACTTCCAGACTGCCGGACTGCTTTCCTGCCGGACGGACGGAGATGATACCATAATACAGCCCGCTTTTCAAGCCGGGCGTATAAAAAACAAAATCCATGGTGCAAAGCATACAAAATTCAAGGCTTTTGTTATGCTTTAGGACTACTATTGGATATTAATTAGTATAACTTCTGCCAGCTGTGTATGTCATCATTTATGACACGCATTCATCACATATTCTATAGGGAGCGCAAGTCACGTGTGAATTCCACAAATTTCCTGTCACCGGCACTGCATTGCGCATGTGACTGAGCGTTTTTCGTTCCAAAATGACGTTTAAATCTGACGTTATGGAACAAAATACGTCAAATGGAATTGCAACGTCATCAAAAACGTTCTTAATGGCGTCATCTGTCACCGGATATCACAAAATCTCGTAATAATTCTTATGAGACTTGCGCTCCCTATTGTGTCATTTTGTGTCTTTTTTATGGGTTCAAATGATCAGGAAGCCAGAATGTTACGTATAACATCACATGTGAAAATATATTGCAGAGAGGTTAATGTGGTCATTTTTAAAATTGACAAGCTTTCACAAAGCTTATTTGCTTTCAGGTATAAGTGTAGGTTTTTTAAAAAAATAAAAATAACTAGTCTATTTACAGATGCCAGTCAATTTCATGGGTTAAAGTGGCATGAGCTGCTAAAATGTTGATATTTTGACGTTAAAACAGAATGCTGAAATTATTGTCTATTTTTCTCAAGACGTATAATTCAGGAGCTTTTTAGTGCTTCTAGTCTCAAATAAGTATGATAAAGTATTGTTTTGAACTAACTTTGGCTTAGAATGAATGGTCATCCCAGTTATTTAAATTTTGTTTACTTTTCGAACACGTTTTCGGTTCGTACAGGCCACATACTGTATGGATTTTCCTCATTCTAACGCCAACCATTTAATTTTTCGATGGCCTTCAAAACCGCTTACTGTCGTGACAATCAGCAATTATGACAAAAGTGTGAACTTTGGCAGCTCATGCCATTTTAATAAAAGTTTGTGAAAGTGGGAGGCTTCAACGAATTGAGAGTTCAATGTGGAAAACTTTAGCACTGACCACAAAACATTTTTCATCTTATTTGACAAACATATTTGGTAGCTATATCTACCTTTGGTGTTTTACGCCGCGCTCAAGATTATTTCACTTATATGGCGGCGTTGACAGTTTTATTGTGGGAAAAAACCGAGCTCTGTGCCCGGAGGAAACCCACGACTTACCGTTGGTAACTGGCAACCATCCATATAGGTCGTTCGAGTGAAAACCCAGGCAGAAAATTTTCCAATTTTTTAATATGTTGGACTGAGTGGGATTCGAACCCGCGACCCATTAATGGAAGGCTGTTCGGATTGAGCATCCAACGCTCTACCTACTGAGCCACGAAGGCACCGTGAATTTAATTGGAAGCCCATGCACTATTCAGTCCCTTCACATACATGGCATGTCCATGCAGCATAAACTAGAAACTAAACTTGAACATTTGGAAGAAGGGAGTGGAAGGGTACCCAAAGATAAAACAAGCAAATGAAACTCACTGTGATTCCATGTCAACAAGTTGAAGGTAGAAATGTTGTGGGTTTTCACAGCCAGCCATATACACTGGTGTTTCTTCTCCTTCTATCTCAGTCAGACTCTCTATCACTGGATCTATGTCTAACACATTTTTGCTGGGAAAAAAATGTAACCAAAAATTACTGCTTACATAATGTTCCTTAATTCAACCAAACACAATTTTGGTTTAAAAATTCACCCAAGAATTTTCCTTGTATTTATTCAAACACAATTTTGCTGTAAAAATGTTTCAAATCTTTCAATGGCATTTAGAAGTTGAAAGGTTACAATAAGGTGAAGAATTACTTATGGATAACAACTTCTTGGTTTATTGGGTGACAATAAACCAAGAAGTTGTTATCCATAAGTAATTCTTCACCGTATTGTAAAAATGTTGCCAAGAACTTATTCTGATATCATTTTCTATGTAAGCAAATAAACTTTTCTGATTTAAAAATGTAACCAAAATTAATGCTGATACAGTGTATGATTTTTCCTGTATTCAATCAAACACCTTTTAGCTATAAGAAATGTGACCTCAAGGTTTTAGAAAAAAGGTATTCAATCTTATACATGTATTGTAATGAAGTCGACACCATGCTCAAATCACAAAATAATACAACAAACGGTTCTCAACATACTAATGATAAAAAATTAAGATATCATCACGTCGTCAGTTGTTTTTGAACAACACAAGCTTTCAACACCTGTGTCGGTGTCTTCGTCAAGTGTAACATAAAATTAACCACATATTTAGTAGAACATTTTGCATCAATTTAAATGAGTAGGAAATATTCCGCATACCTGTAATCTGGTAAGTTTATTCTGTCTTTACAAAGTCCATACAAGTTATCCAGGTGCTGAAATAATGAAAATAACATTTCAACAGAATAATAAATAAATTGATTGATTGTTCGGTATTTTACGCCGCGCTCAAGATTATTTCACTTATATGGCGGCGTTGCCAGTTTTATTGTGGGACGAAACCGGGCTCTATGCCATGAAGAAACCCACGACCTTCCGTTGGTAACTGGCAACCATCCCATATAAGTTGTTCGAGTGAAAACCCAGTCAGAAAATGTCAGAAGATAAATAAATTAAAGACGAGAATGTATAGTATTTGTATTGTACATTGCAATCATCACTGGATGGTCGAGAATGTAAATTCATCAACAAAAATCTGACCATTTTTTTATCAGCATTTAGCCGCCCGCTAAAGGCGGTTTCCCTTACATGGCGGTGTTATCAGGTCAAGTTAAAGGAGGGGAAATCTCTAGAAATACATAGGGATTATCGTCGATAACAACCTTCAAAGTGCTTAAAACATTTCACGTCAATAACCTCCAGTGACCCTCAAGCTAATAAAAACAGACAGAAGTATTTCCTTTCAGTGGCTTATCTGTGTAGCCATTTTTCCGTTTTAGGATGACGTGATGTTGCTATAGCTATTTTTAGATCAATAATGACGTATTTTTACCGCTCTCTAATGTATAATGGTAGATTTAGGTCCAAAAAAAACATGGCGACAAATTTGAAGTGGGAAGATTTTCTCCGAATATATAGGTCAGTATGCAAACCCGCGCCATTGCTTAGCCAGCCATTGGTTAAATTGCATCACATGACTATTCTATCACGCACTTAATTTTTTATTCAACAATAATTGGATAAAACTAATGAAAAAATGGTGGCGGCCTTGTGAACGGCCTATGGAGCTTATTCTATATTGTAACGCCACCTTCAAATTTCATTTATTCGCTTACGAGGGGATAAAACATACATCGGCCAGTTGTTTTGGACTAAATGAACTCTACTCTTTCCATCTAAATTAGTCTAAAGCTTAGATTTTCTTTCCCTTTAAGAAGGAAATTTTCCTTTGACCTGAGTGGGATACAGGCTCCCAACCCATACAGGGAAGGATTATGTCGGTCTGAGAGACTATTGTTCTGTACGCCGATCCCATAAATAAAGGAAAGAACATTTTACATATCCACTACGAATCAAAAGTAAAAATGTGAGCAAAAACAATGACGACTGACTGATATATTTCACTACACTCAAGATTATTTCACTAATATGGTGACGCTGCCAGGATTAATGCGGGAGGAAACTGGGCTCTTTGCCCGGATGAAACCCCTGGCCTTCGGCGAGTTCCACGCAACTCTTTGGCAAAAACAATAAAAAGAAAAACAATTGCTGAGTTGATCAGTTTTAACATTATAATAATTATCAACACTTGATAGGGAATTTGTCATGATAAAAAAAGACAGTTTAATTACCAGCTACACACAAATAAATGATAAGTCCCTATGCCACAGAGACATATTGCTATAGGTTGCCAGTTACCAACGGAAGGTCGTGGGTTTCCTCCGGGCATAGAGCCCGGTTTCCTTCCACAATAAAGCTGGCAACGCCGCTATATAAGTGAAATAATCTTGAGCGCAGCGTAAAACACCAAACAATCAATCAATCATATTTCTATAGATACCTTAGTGTTGTCAACAGCATATCCATGTCTGATGAGAGACATTCTGATTGAAGTAGTTGTAGTGGTTACTTTAATATTCTTGTGGTATATTCTCTCTACCAATGGGTCCAGCCAGATAGTGCCTCCCAGACTTTACAAAAATAACGAATTAAAGTGGCATAAGCTGACAAAATGTTGATACATGTATTTTTCTGTTAAAACCAAATGCAGATATTATTTGCTATTTTTCTAGAGATATGTCATTAGTGGTCTCGAGAATTAAAGTAGTGTTTTGAAATAACTGAAGCTAAGTATAAATTAAAATTCACCCTGGTTATTTAAATTTTGTTTACTTTTCAGACACTGTTTCGGCTCGTACATACAGCACACAGATTGTATAGATTTTCCTCATTCCAATACCAATCATTTTGTTTCCAAAGTCTTTTACTGTCATGACAATCAGAATTTATGAAAATATGTTCAGATTTTAGCAGCTTACGGCACTTTAATAAAACATTTAGTATTCTGGATTTCTGGGGCCGAGTAACTGGCAATGGATGGGTTTTTATCAGTATCAGGTTGGGAGGGCGATTTGTTAATTTTACTTTGTTTAAAAATTCTGGGTTGAATGTTCTCAGTTGGAAGGACTTATTTAATCAACATGAGGTACAGCTAGTGGGAAAAGTATGATTCATCATTCTTAGCACCACAAGAAGGTGTCAAAATTAACCCATATTTGTAAATTAGCAAAGTTAACACAGAATAGCTAACATCACAGAGACGGAATTATAGGGTAAAATGAATGTCCGTCCAAGCCGAAGTAAAATATGCCATAAATGTGTTGAATTACCTGAGAACAATCTTTCCCCAAAGTTCTTTATCTTTCACTAAATCCACCATGTAACGGTCAGCCTGAAATTCAACAGAAAAATAAGCATTATCATTTGACTTTGATAACGATGTAAGAACTACATCAAAACGTCGTCACCCAATAAATTAAGAAGTTGTTAATCCATAAGTAATCCTTGTCTTGATTTGTACTTCCAACTTCTAAATGCCACGGAAAGATTTAAAAATAAGCAACAAAAGGTCATAATTAGTCTATTTAAATCATACAAAAATGAAATGTCTTGGCCTGTTAGCATATTGAAGCGTAAATCAGTTGAGTTGAACTAAAAATGAGGCCTTATCTGAACTAATAGCCCAGGACACATAGAACCGGACCCTGTTTCACAAAGCGGCGTAGCGTAAGTTTTCAAGTAACTGCCATAGCAACCCATACTGTAGAGATATGTTAGTATGAAAGTTACGCAAAAAATACATCTACGCCGTTTTGTGAAACAGGACCCTGGTGTGCAATTGAAAGTTTAAAGGAATGAAGTTAAAACCAAATGATTTGTTTTGTTAAATATCTTACCCGGGGGATCCAATCACTGTCTGAGTCAACTGGTGAGATCTTACACAGATAAGCCTCTACAGCCTACGGAGAAACATTCAACCAAGATTCAATCAAATGGCCAATTATTTTGAGTTGAGCGTCATGGAGATGATACCAGGTGTATCGAACGCCTTCTCGATCTTTTGTTATTTACACATACATTTATTGCCAAAGAATGAAGTCCAATTACCGTATTTCTTCTAAAGAATTAAATCTTGAGCGCGGCGTAAAACACCAAACAATCAATCAATCAATCTAAAGATTCAGCCACTTTTCTCCTCATAAGGATTCGACCATCAGAAAAGAAATATGCTAAATCAGGACCGGCAAATTTGCCCACTACAGGGAATTTAAGGCAAAATGACCCGCCGTGCAGTGTGTGAAAACGGTTATCCTTAAACACAACTCCATCTTTGTCTGAATCAATGGAAAATTTAGGCCATTAGAATGGCTGAATACTTAGAAGAAATACGGTAGTTAGATTTAAAGCCGCTAATAATTGGGGGGAAAACTTTCAACATTCAACCTTTCAACATTAAGCTTAAATAAATTTGTAAATTTTAAACATCGATAACATAAGGGAACATTAAGACACTAATGCTGTTTCCAAGAATGAAAAGTACAAGAGCAAAAAATGTGAAATTGCAAAATATTGAGATTTTTTACAAAGACATGCAACATTTTGATACATTTTTAATTACGCATCCAACTTTCAGATTCTCTGAGGTGGTCATTCACTTATATTCTGGCTGACATCACGAAAAAATGCCAGATGTTTTACTGCTGACAAAATACACCAACATTCCTAAATGATGATAGTTTCCTAAATGATGATAGTTTCCTAAATGATGATAGTTTCCTAAATGATGATAGTTTCCTAAATGATGATAGTTTCCTAAATGATGATAGTTTCCTAAATGATGATAGTTTCCTAAATGATGATAGTTTCCTAAATGATGATAGTTTCCTAAATGATGATAGTTTCCTAAATGATGATAGTTTCCTAAATGATGATAGTTTCCTAAATGATAATAGCTTCCTAAATGATGATAGTTTCCTAAGTGATGATAGTTCCCTACCTGAAATGGCACCGATTTAAATTCATCAGGTAACTTGAGTAAAGTAGACGCCCTAACTGTCTCCGTCCTTCCTTCATCAACATAAAATATCTGGAAGGAAAGGTAGCCATATTGATTAGAAAATAATACAAACAGTACACTTCTCATTGAAACATACAAATGTAGTGAAGAATTATCATCTCATAATAATAAAATTGAAAAAGGGCGATCAAACATCAAACAAGATGCACGCATATGTAAATTATGTGCGATAGAAGTAGAAGACGAAATACACTTCATTTGTAAATACCCCAAATTAGAACAAACAAGAACACCATTCTTCAAACAAATTAAAACAAATTTCCCTTCTTTCAATTATTTAAACGACAAAAAGAAAGTAACACTAATATTAAATTTCCATCAATCAACACCTCTAGAAACATCTAAATTTATTCATAAAATGATGGTACTTAGATCAAAAGACTCATTGACTCTTACATAGAAATGTTATATATTTAGAAAATGTAATATCATACAATGTATATATAGAGTTTTTTAGTTTCTGTAAATATGAACAACTTAAATTTTTATATAAAATTGAAAAAAAAGTTATGTATCTCTACATAAATAATAATAATTTATCTAAATTTAGAGTTATATTATATATTATTGTTGAATTAACATGTGCCTTGGGAATTATCTCCCCCTTGATCTTTGTACATCTACTCTGATTGCAATAAACTTATTGTATGTTGTATATAAGATTATCATGAAAACATGATTGATTGGTGTTTTACGCCGCGCTCAAGATTATTTCACTTATATGACGGCGTTGCCCGTTTTATTGTGGGAGGAAACCGGGCTCTGTGCCTGGAGGAAACCCACGACCTTCCGTCGGTAACTGGCAACCATCTCACACAGGTCGTTCGTGAAAACCCAGTCAGAAAAAAGATTATCATGAAAACATGAAGGGTAAGATTCAACTACAGGTAGGCGAAAGGCTGGCACGTACAAAGTTTAATTATTTTGCAGTTTTTTACTTCTTGTCTAAAATAGTGGCTATTTATACATTGTTTCATGGAGAAAGGTATGGATATAAATCTGAACGAGAATATATATAGATTGTGACAGTTTAACTGGAAGTAAGAGAAACACTGACATACCAAACTTTTAATTATGTTGACTTTCTTGATATTTTTTTTACATTTAACAAAAATGTATCTTAATACATTGTTAAAATCATTTAAAAAGCTAAACCAAAGATTAAGATATATATTTGTGGCTAGGTGAAGTGTGGCCAGAAACTTTCGTGCCTAAAAGAAGTTTTTAATAGGTCTCCCGTAGTCGTGTTCAGCCAATTTATAACATACCTTGATGTTTTTGTGACGTTGTGTAGCATAGTTGTTATAGTTTCCTTCTTCTAGCACCATAACTCTGTAATAAGTAATTATACCAGTATTTGATTGACAAACCTTCAGATATATGATTGATTGGAGTTTTACGCCGCACTCAAGATTATTTCACTTATATGGTTCAGATATATGATATAGAAAAACACTTATTGAGTAACTGAAGAACATGTTCAACTCTAAATAAAATGCTGACACTGCTGTGGGCTTGAATCTTACTCCCCCCGCCCCCTCCACACACACACACTCCCCCTTTAAAAAAACTTTCTACCTAAACATACATATTCAAGATTGGTATAAGCAAAAATCTCTTATTTGGAGCTTTGCAATAAAAATGACCAACAGCAAATTCTGTTTTTGGCAGCTCATGTCACTTTAAACTTCCCAGGGAAGGAGTTGCCTTTTTTAGCCCTTATTGGTATTTAGCAAGTATATCTACAACTATGGAGTTCATATATGCTCCCTTCTGCCTACATGTAGATTAAGAGATAATCAGTAAGAAGCCCAGGTAATCAACCTGTCTAGATATACACTGAACACTAAGGTTTTGCACAAAGAAATCTGCATGCAAAGGGCAAAGAAAAAATCCCAATACCTAGAGATTCCATCAGGACAACAGCAGAGGTCGCCGTATTGCACAGGCCCTGTAAATGGAAGCAAGTTCATATGTACAAGTTCACATTTAAATTCTATATAAATATAAATTACCAAAAATATGGTTTGACATAACACCCTGCACTACCAGGTTACGGATTTTACCAAAATTTTCGTTTCCACACATCATCGCACCCTTGACCCGGCAACGCCACCATAAGTGAAATAATCTTGGGTGTGGCGTACAACATCAATCAATCATTAGTACACCAACCCTTTAGTTTTTCAAAATCTTCAAACGGTAAACTATGAAAAAGAAAATTCAATTTAGGCAGCTCATGGCACTTTTAGAAGGTTTATAATTCCTTCAAATGTGATTTTGTTGTTTGACAAAATAACGTTCATCTCAAAGTACAAAATATTTCAGAGATTTTAAACAGATGGAGAAAAGAATTTCTTAAATCTTCTAAAAACTTAACTCAAATATTTTAAGATCTCTGAAACTATGGGCAATACAAACCATTTTCGAGCTTATTTTCCGGGATGGCAAACCAGGCTTGTATACCAGCGTACAAAGATTCATGTAACTCATCAAGGCGTTGACATGTTCCATCAATTGTTCGATGTTGAAGAATACGGATATAAAACTGACTGGCATTGCAAACATATGTCACCAATACCTGTAACAAGACATAACTCTTTAATAAAAGAAACAGTAAAATTTAAAGTGGCATGAGCTGTCCAAATTCACACTTTTTTCATAATTTCTGATCGTCACAACAGTAAGAGGCTTTGAACGCCATCGAAAAACTAAATGATTGGCGCTGGAATGAGGAAAATCCATGCAGTACATGTATGTGGCCTGTGCGAAACGAAAACGTGTACGAAAAGTAAACCAAATTTAAATAACCGGGACGACCATTCATTCATTCTAAGTCAAAGTTAGTTCTAAACAATACTTTATCGTACATTCTGGAGACTAAAAGCACTAAAAAGCTTCTGAATTACACGTCTTGAGAAAAATAGCCAATAATTTCAACATGCTGTTTTAAGGTCAAAATATCAACATTTTGGCAGCTCATGCCACTTTGAAGTACACACTTGAGAAGAAATTGTTACTTCATGGGGCTGTTTCACAATGCCAGATTGGTCTAAGTGGTGTAGCTAGATTAACTGGTGGAGAAAAACACAATAAAAGAAAATAAATTCCCTGCAACACAGGTAGAGGATACGTTACAATCATTAAGCCTATAAGTAAGTATCTTTGGAAATTAGGAAAATCCTGTCAAAGTGAAGGATAACAAAATGTTTTCCAAAAGTCATTCTATTGTATTCAAATGAAGTCTGAGTACATGCTTATGTAACTGCTATGGTAACGCATACTGTAGAGATACGTTATTAAAGTTACGTAAAAATTTGCATTCATTCATGAAACAGAACACAGAATAAACAAGAAAAGTATCAGTTAAACTGATGGATGCTCCCTGGTTCCCCATCGCAGATATACGCTCAGAAAATTTGACCGAATAATGAGAAAAGGGCAATAACTCTGCAAATATCCATTTTTCTGGAGATGCTTAAAGAATACATCATACCGCGCTATACTACATTGTAAGGATTTGTCAAAGCAGGAGAATTGACAAAAAAATAAGACTATTGATTGGTTGGGAAGGCCATGAGTGGGCCATCCAAGTTTACTGACATTTAAAGAAATTAAACTGTTCATTCCAAGCCAATCCAAAGCATTCATGGTATGAAAAATATGGTGAAGTCCACTGAAGTGGTTGCTCATGTCTGCACTGAGCGAAATTATTATTAGAACCCAACACAACTGGAATGTGTTATGTTCCGGACAGGGGAGGGGGCGGACAAGCAGTCTGGGTAAAATATGACAAATTGAAGAAACCAAGGGCAATAACTCTAAAATTATTCTCGTCACGGAGAGAAAAGCGTATCACTGCACAATGTCTTGGTATGACTATATAACAGCTAACTTTCAAAACAATCCTGACAATATTAATTAAGATATGGCCTGGACAAGCAGTCTGGGTAAAATTTGACAAATTGGAGAAACCAAGGGCAATAACTCTAAAACATATTCTCGTCACGGAGAGAAAAGCGTAACACTGCACAAGGTCTTGGTAATGACTATATCCCAACCAAGTTCCAAAACAATCCTGACAATATTAACCAAGGTATGGCCCGGACAAGCAGTCTGGGTAAAATTTGACAAATTGGAGAAACCAAGGGCAATAACTCTAAAACATATTCTCGTCACGGAGAGAAAAGTGTAACACTGCACAAGGTCTTGGTAATGACGATATACCAGCGAAGTTTCAAACCAATCCTGACAATATGTCCAGAAATATGCCCCGGACAAGAAATCCGGATGGACAGACGCACATACGCGCGGACAGACGGACAAAGTGGCGACTATATGCTCCCCCGAAAGTTTTCCACAAAAGGGGCACTGGTGAGAAAACTCTATTTAAATTCCTAATGGACGTACCTTGACCTCCCCTTGTTTAGGGACATTGGAGCCCATGGTTAACTGACGACATGCATCCAGTTCAGCGGAGATCCGATGTCGCGCTTCACAATGTGTTGGTCTTCTACAAATAAAGTTATTATGAAGCAGGTAAAATTTGGCCTAAATTGAAAGCTTAAAAATACTATACTTTCTACCCGAATTTCAATTTTATTGAAAAATTCTGAGTGGATTTTTCACTCAATCACCTTATGTTGAAGAGTTGCCAGGTACTCGAGGAAGGTCGGGGGTTTCCTCAATTAACCTGGCATGGCAATATACAATGCAATTCAATTTCAATTCAATTCAGTTTTATTGCTCGACTTTGAGATATACAAAGTATGGCGTAACATAACTTTAACTTAACATCAAAAAACAAAACAAAAACAAATCATTGGGACGGAACGTTACAATAAACATATTTACAAAACATACATTGTATATGGTGGAGGTGCTCAGCTGGGAGCTGGTGTTTTCAGTATATAGTTCTAGGGAGCCAGGGATCTTTTAGAATACATATTATGCAGAATAGAGCTTATTTGGGGATAAAGCCGGGGATCAGGGTTGAAAATGGCATTCAGTTTTGTATTAGTTTCTGTAAAATCTGAGGAAAGCAGGGGGATAATTTGCAACAGAGGATCACGTTCTGTCTTAATTGTGGGACATCGGGGCAGAGAATGACACTCGTCTTCCACCTCAAATAGTGAACACACTGGGCATAAGCGGTTTGGGCGTGGGGTGTTTTTGTAGCGACCTCTTTCTATCTGTAAAATGTGGGTGTTGGTCCTAAGTTTTGAAAGTGTTTGGGCTGCATTCTTGTTTTTTATCGATGTCAGGTAGGGTTGTAATTGGTAGTTTTTGTAAATTTTTTGGAGTAGGGATAGTTTAATGTTATCTGCTAGGTTATTTATGAAATGTGCCGTATGATTGTTTCAATGAGGATTGTAGTTGTTTTATGTAAGGATTAATTGGGTTGGGGATGGATGAGATAGTCTGTATTAGTTTTTTGTAGAAATTTTCGTGTTGTGTTTTCCCAATTGTGTGTTGAATGAAGGTTAGTTAGGTAGTAAGAATATGCGTCTTTAAGTGTTCTCTGTGTCTGTATTTCAGTGAATTTATTAAAATGTCAAATAATATTAAAATGTCATACAAGTGAAATAAACTTCAGTGCAGTGTAAAACACCAATCAATCAAACTACGTACAGACACAGCAAATTGTACAACATCTTCGAATTCTTTTCAACTGATACAGCCAATACTTGTGTAAACAGACACCCTGATAAACTGGAACCCTGCCCAAACTGACAGTATACCAAATTTCATTCTGTATTCACATGCAAGTTAAAATAACCTGGATACACCGATACTTGTCTAAACCAACATCTTTTTCTTGCCCAAAGAGGTGTTGGTATAATTGATTATTTCACTTATATGGCGGCGTTGCCAGTTTTATTGTGGGAGGGAACCAGGCTCTGTGCCCGGAGGAAACCCACGACCTTCCGCTGGTAACCGACAACCATCCCACGGTGTTGGTATGTACAGGTTTCCCTGTAGTTGCACAAACTATACTTACTTGCATGTTCCAAACGCTTTCAAGTAGTAGCACAGAGAGGAGGTATTCTTTTCTTCCCTGCCCTAAAACAATTTACATTCAAAATTATTGCTTAAAGGGGCATGAGCTGCCAAAATGTTTATATTTTGATGTTACAACAGAATGTGGCAATTATTGGTTATTTTTCTCAAGACATATAATTCAAAAGCTTTATAGTGCTTCTAGTCTCGAAAATGTACGACAAAGTATTGTTTTGAACTAACTTTGACTTAGAATGAATGAATGGCCGTCCCGGTAATTTAAATTTTGTTTACTTTTCGAACACGTTTTCGGTTCGTACAGGTCACATACTGTATGGATTTTCCTCATTCCAACGCCAGTCATTTAGTTTTTCAATGGCATTCAAAGCCTCTTAGTGTCGTGACGATCAGAAATTACGAAAAAAGTGTGAATTTTGGCAGCTAATGCCACTTTAAAGTGAACACTATAGGTAAAACACAGTAATTTTCATTGTAAAACAATAATGATTAATCTCCGTCTTAATATTAATTATTTTCTCAAGATTTCCCTGAAAGAAATAAGGTTTGGTTATACACAGATGTTAAGTGAGATGATGTCACATAAATGTATGCAGATCTCTACGCTAGGATTGTTGTGGTACCAACTGACCAAAGGATCCACAAACCATACAGCGTCAGGAAGGCTAATGTATTTGACATACTTAATGTTCTCCCTAGCGAGGATGTGCATTCAAAGCAACAGATTCAACTGATTGACATTATAGACTTAAAAAAAAAACAATGACCCAATATATGAGACAATAAAGTACCCCTTGCAGGTTTAAACCACTTTGTGCTATAAATTAGGTTGATTGATTGTTTGGTGTTTTATGCCGAGCTCCAGATTATTTCACTTAAATGGCGGCGTTGCCAGTTTTATTGTGGGAGGAGACCGTGCTCTATGCCCGGAGGAAACCCACGACCTTCTGTTGGTAACTGGCAACCATCCCACATAGGCTGTTCGAGTGAAAACCCAGTCTGAAAATTTTACAAATTTTGGACTGAGTGGGATTCGAACATGCGACCCATTGGTGGAAGCTATAAATTAGGGTTGAGTTTGTGTAGAATGATATTAATCTTGGAGCTAACGTTCTAAGTGACAGCTGTGTTCCAACCCGCCTAACGATTCAAATTTGATAACGTCATTTTGTTACTTGGCTGAACGAGATGTCACTTCAGAGAGAGCAGTGTTTGATCATGCCATAACATTCAGCAATTATGATGTCATCGCATTTGAGCTGACAGCACTGATTTTACTCAGTATACTTTCTACATATAATGGGTTGCTCCAGCACATTTTTTATTAGATCTGCTCACATGTACTCATGGGAGGGTCTAAAAATTCTTATGCAGGTTGGAAAGGCTGGTTTTCTAATTAAAATCCTGATATTTAGTACACTGAAATTGAATTAATTTACATAGGATATGCATTACAATAGAAATAAAGGACTTCCTGGTGAGCTGTGTGTTGCTGAATAAAGGGTCAGTGGAGGAAATACCACTATTATTTGAAGACTCTGGGCTTCGTCCCTGAGTGGAATATTTCGCCACTGACCCTTAATTCAGCAACACACAGCTTACCAGGATGTCATTAATTTCTTAAATAGCAATTTCTGCAGTTAATATTTGGAATTCTGCAAGATTTTTTGATTAATGGATGTTTTACGCTGCGTTGTCAAGTGAAGTGATAGAGAAACAGGATTCCATAGCCCCGTTGGACTGCTGGATATAGAGTTTATCTGGAAATTCCTTTTTCTTCTTCTTATGAGAATTGACCTAGTTTAGCTGCACAGCCTAGATGCTATATACATGTACCTCCAAGTAATGTATTATTGGCTGTTTCTTTATGACTGTCAGAAAACAATAGCAGGAAACAGGATTCTTTGTGCCACGGTTCCCGACAACCCTTCCACATAGGGCAGTCACAGAGGGTAAGAAATATTTGTTTGGAATGGGTGGGATTCAAACTCCCAATCAATGACTGAGAGACTATCAATCGTCTGATTGAGCTACAAAACCTTTAACTGTACAAGATTTGAACATGTTACTTTCATAATGCAAATGAAATACGCATGTAACTACCGTATTTCTTCTAAATATTCAGCCATTCTAATGGCCTAAATTTTCCATTGAGTCAGATGGAGATGGAAGCGTGGAGTTGTGTTTAAGGATCACCATTTTCACACACTGCACGGCGGGTTATTTTGCCTTAAATTCCCTGTAATGGGCGAATTTGTCTGGCCTCATTTAGCATATTTCTTTTCTGATGGTCGAATCCTTATGAGGAAAAAAGTGGCTGAATCTTTAGAAGAAATATGGTAATGGCGATCACTTAAAGTGGCATGAGCTGCCAAAATGTTGATATTTTGAGGTTGGAACAGAATGTTGAAATTATTGGCTATTTTTCTCAAGACGTACAATTCAGAAGCTTTTTAGTGCTTCTAGTCTCGAGAATGTACGATAAAGTATTGTTTTGAACTAACTTTGGCTTAGAATGAATGAATGGTCATCCCGGTTATTTAATTTTTTTTTTACTTTTCGAACACTTTTTCGGTTCATACAGGTCACATACTGTATGGATTTTCCTCATTCCAATGCCAATCATTTAGTTTTTCGATGGCCTTCAAAGCCTCTTACTGTCGTGACGATCAGAAATTGTGAAAAAAGTGTCAATTTTGGCAGCTCATGCCCCTTCCTCCAATAAAGATAACCCACCTGTAGAAGACCAGCCAACATCTGTTTGAACTGATATGGAATCTTACTTTTACTTCTCACCAGCATCTCCTCCAGAGATAGGAGAATTTCACCACAGTCTTCCGTTACAAAAATGTGACTCCTTGGGGAAACTTTTGGCTGGAAAATAAAATTCAAATTTCCAATAAAAATTTGTTTGCAAATTTTGGTTACTTTTGTGCTTATTTTTTAACCAATTTAAGTGTGGACCTCCTTATTTTGTAGCATTGACTGATTGATTTATGTTGTACTTTACTCAAATTACTTCACTAATACGGCAGCATTGCCAAGTTTAGATTGATTGATTGATTAGAGTTTAACGCCGCGCTCAAGATTATTTCACTTATACGGCGGCGAAAAGAAATTATATCATACAATTGTTACATCAAAAATACATTGGAACTGAAAAATGACAAACAGAAATACTAAAAACTGGTAAAACACTGTAAATCATTTTCGGAGATTAAAAACAAGAAATATCACAATTATCTCCAATGAAGCAACAATAAACAATTCATATAAATAACCATTTTATTATATACAAATGTGTAAATATGTATTTATATTCTGATAGAGTGTAACTTTAATAACAAAAAGGTTTATACCATAATAATTAAAAATTTGACCCAGGTTAGTCGCCTTTTACGATCAAGATTGCCTGGGAACTGTGAGCCAATTCTTATCCCCTGGAACCCACACGGGGACCCAAGGATTAGTCGCCTCTTACGATCAAGCACCTTGGGAAGGCTGAGGGTCTATTCTTATCTCCCCGGAACTCACACGGGGGGCCAAGTTTAGAGGGGGAGGAAACCAGACTCTCTGCCCGTAAAAAACACCTGGCTTCGGCGAGGAACTGACGCCTCTTCTAAAAAGGTTATCGAGTGAAAAATTCACTCAGAATGCATAAAAAGTGAAAGATACAGCTTTAAAAAATCAGAACGGTGCAAACAGATTGATAGGGAGTGCAAGTCTCGTGTGAATTCCACAAATTTCCTGTCACCACCACTGCATTGCGCATGTGACGGAGCGTTTTTCGTTCCAAAATGACGTTTAAATCTGACGTTATGGAACAAAATACGTCCAATGGAATTGCAACGTCATGAAAAACGTTCTTAATGGTGTCATCTGTCATCGGATATCACAAAATCTTGTAATCATTCTTATGAGACTTACGCTCCCTATTGATGCTTTACACCATGTTCAGCATAATTCTAATGATACTACTTCCTTTGATATGCGCTGGGGGTGGCACATAGGAAAGTAAATAAACAAAACACATCACTTCAAAACTAAATAAAATTTCTTTTTCAACGTAAGCAAATCGTTAACTTCCAACACACCAAATCCAAAGTCCCCTCCTCAGACAGGAGAGCACATAATATGGTAAATAGGTCACATGACCGTTGAAGGTATACACAAAGGTTTTTAACAAAGAAACTGCCTTTAAATGTAACATATCAATTATTCCTCATTTAAAAATAAAAGAAAATAGCTTCAAATAAAATCCTAGCTTAAAAGTAAAAGAAACAGTTAATAAAATGAAAACAAGGGGGTTTTCCCATATAGGTATACAACATCCCCCCACAAAAAGAAAATTACACAGTACATTTTCCAGCTTAACCACCTGGTTTTCATTACAATAAAATGTCTGTGGAATGAACAAACTAATACATATGACCATTTACATTAGAATAAGATATCGAGCAATATAAGCCTTGCAAGGTTCAGACTTTATGACGTATTTGTCGCTAACTATATAATCCTAAATCTCTTCATACAAATTAAGAGACCTCAAAGGGAAGTATAGCGCTATGAAATATTAACCCTTTACACCTGACATCCGTGGGCTATAAGAGACCCTCTTAACAAGAAAATTACATATTTCGGATACTATCTAACAGGCAAAATACAGGCTATTCATAGATAAAACATAGTCTTCAAATCCTAGAAAATACTGAGACACCAGAAACTTATATAAATGACTATCAATAGGCTCCTTAACATACTGAAATGGTCCATCAAATATAGGCACTAAAACTTTAAAAAAAAACCAGAAGTTCAAAGAAGAAAAATTTCCTGAGTATGGAACAAGCAAACAACAATATGAATTTTTTTTTTTCACACAAACTGGGAACAATAAAGTGAAAATTCTGAAACGCTAAACCCATTTACAATGTATTCAAACAAACATGATAAAGTTAGGAAATAGACATAGCATAGGATATGGCAGTCAAAACCATGATGAAAATATTGCATGAATAAAAGACATGTATTACAGCATGAGCATACATATATATGACCGTTATAATAAAACCTCACAAAAATGCATGAAATCAAATACAGACATTTATGGCAGATAAGGAGGAGGCATAAGATGAATGGCACGTTTAGCTTTGGCATCCAAAGCGGACGCAGTAACCCAGAATGATTTCTGAGATGGTTCACCTCTAAGATGAACTAAAAACTGTGTTTGGCCGTCACAATTTTTCTGTCCAAGCACACGTTTAATACGCTGATATCCACTAGCACTAGAGGAGGTAATATCAGAAATATCACATGGATCAACATGATCAGTGTCACAGAATCGGACCGGTTTGCGTCTAGTACGCTTTGGTCGCACGGGCCCTATATCAGAGGAACTATCAGAAGAAAGTGTGCACACAGAATTAGGAGCCGAGGTCAGGTGCACTTCAGACACTGCCAGTTGCTGATGAGAAGTCACTGTTGATGGAAAATAAGGTTGTGGGGCGGGCTGCCGAACATATGCCATTTTTAAACGATTGATATGAATACGACCTTTCACAGGGGCTTTAGTAATAGGATCACAAAGAAGCACAATATGTGGACTAGGGAGATCATCCACAACATAAGGTCCACTGTACTTAGGTTGAAGCTTCTGTCCTTTACCTGTGGGCTCATCCAACAAGTAAACATAGTCACCTTGAGTAAGTTGAAGAGGATGTAAATTGTCATTAGCACGTTTTAACATAGTTTCTTGAGATTGGATGGCGGTACTTTTCACATGATCACGGATAATGTTTAGTTTTTTAGCCAGATCAGAAACATAACAATCCACATCCCTGGTTGTGTTTTTGAGTATAGAGTCAGTTGAGGGTACCAGAGGAAAAGATGGGCGGTGACCAAAAATGACCTCAAAGGGAGAATACCCGTGGTAGGCATTTACAGAGTTGTTGATAGCAAATACCACAGAAGACAAGTTATCGTCCCAATTATTCGCTGCTTTAGTCACATAGGGAGTAAGACGTTCCGCTAAAGTTCTATGGGTGCGTTCACAGGCGCCCAAACAATGGTGCATGAAACTTGGTGTAAATTGTTGTGGAACCTGTAACATTGCACAAACACGACGAGTAACATCCGCTGTGAACTCAGAACCTAGATCACTGATTAAAGTCTTGCAAGTTCCAAAAGTAGTAAACAAACTAAACAGGGCAGTTGAGATTGACATAGCGTCTTTGTTGGCGAGCGGAATGGCATACAGATATCGGCTAAACATGTCTGTCGCAGTAAATATATACTTGTAGCCTTGGGAAGTAACAGGCAGTGGCCCAAACAAATCGGCCTGCCAAACCTGGAATGGAGCATCTGGGGTAGGATATGCGCTTACACCTGCTTTTGTATGAGCTTTAGTCATTTTACGCCGTTGACAATGATCACATGACTTCACATAATCAGATACAAGTTCAGAAAGTGAACGGCAGTAATAATGTTCTTTGATTCGGTCCAAAGTGTCCTGTATACCCCCATGGGCAGCAAGAGCAGAGTCATGGTACAACGCAAAAATAGTGTTCACTAAGACTTTGGGTATCACTAGCTGATAATGTTTCAGTTTAGCTGTCCTTTTGGATTTGGCCACACGTGAATGAAATAAAACTCCCTGTACCAAAATAAAGTCAGCAGATTTCAATAATATATGACGAGCGTCACGTTGTAGCTCAGGCAACTCCCCTGTTTGAAGGTATGTTATCATGGGTAAAAGTTCAGAATCAGCAGCTTGAAGCTCAGCTACTCTGTCAGGTGATAAGTCACTTAGCCCAAAAAGTTCAAAGTCCTTGAGCTGACTTCCCATGGTATTGACTTGTGGTATAACAGGCTGAGTTATGGGTGAGGTAGAGTTAGAGCATTGTACATCTGTGTCTTCGGTATCGGCGTCATACATAAAGTCACTGTCCATAGATTCCGATAGGCCTATAAGCTGACAGGAAGCAACCTGTTGTGGTACCATGGGACAAGGCAAACACTTTTCCTCTGGATCAGTCAATTGAATTAAATCCTGTAGAGGAGTACCACCAGGCAATGTGATGGGCGGAGAAGGCTTCTCTATGACGTAGGGGAAGAATGCATCATCTTCATCTGGGCTTTGACAAGCCGAGCCAAATTCAGTGTTTGGATGGCACCGAGAGAGGGCATCGGGTACTCGCATGTGGGCGGCAGGCTTGTACTGAATTTCAAAGCTGAATTGCTGGAGTAGGGCTAACCACCTTTCATAAATTGCCCCTTTTAATTTTTTTTGAAAAAGTGGCTGGAGAGCTTGATGATCACATTCCACGGTGAAAGTTTGACCACGGAGGTAAGAAGCACAGTCAGTAATTGCCGTCACCATACCTAACAGTTCCAACTTAGTCGGTCCGTAAGACCGTTGCCATCGTGCGAGAGCTTTCGAGCCAAATCTGATGACGCGAATATCGTCCTTGGTTCCATCAGGTTGAATTTGATAAAGAAAATAACCTATCCCGTGACTAGATGTATCCACTGCAAGGCGAAAAGGTAAGTCATAGCACGGAAATGCCAACATATCAGAATTCACCAAGGCACTTTTAATACACTTGAAGGCCACAGAATGTTCCTCTTTCCACACAAACTGAACATTTTTACGCAATAAAGCGTTTAATGGTTCAGCTAAGATACTGTAATTCGGAATAAATTTTCGAAACCAGTTGAGTAAACCCATGGCTCTTCGTAGCTCCTTTACACTGGTAGGTTCTGGGTAATGCTCAATAACTTTCACTCTATCAGCAGGTGGACGAATGCCATCCGCTGAAATTTCATGACCCAGAAACACACAACTTTGTTTAGCAAATGAACACTTTCTTGGGCCTAGCTTAAGCCCTGCTTGACGAAGCCTATTAAAAACTTCACCAAGATCACACAAATGTTGTTCAAACGAATCTGAAAAGCAAAGTATGTCATCCAAATAACACAAAACAGAGTTAAATTTTAAGCCATGAAGTACTTTGTCCATTAAAAATTGGAAACTGTTCGGCGAGGAGCTCAGGCCCATAGGAAGTCGTTGAAATTTAAAAGTACCAAAACATGTATTAAAGGCAGTGTACTTGGTTGAGTCTTTGTGAATAGGCATTTGAAAAAAACCTGAGCTTAAGTCAATTGAACTGATAAAATTGGGTTTACGTACAGAAAATGACTCAGTGAGTTCCTGTAAATCAGGGATAACATATTTAAAATCAGCAGTTTGACTATTTAGATAACGAAAATCACAACAAAATCTGTACATGGATAATGAGGCTTCTTTCGAGCCAGGCTCTAACTTTGAACTAACATTGTTCTTAGTTACTAATACAATCGGACTGGTAATGGGCAAATCTTCTGTTTCATTGACATGAGAAATAACACCCTGAGCTAATAATTCATCAAGTTGATGGCGTAAAACTTCACGCTTGTCAGGGGGCAATTTGTAAGGTTTCTGATATTTAGGTTTTGCATCAGGTTTCAGTACAATTTTATGTTCGACCACATTTGTTAAACCTAAACCTGGGTTCTCAGGTGTGACAAATATATCATGGTTATCATACAAAAACTTGTTCAATTTAGCCTTATTGTCACTAGAGAGGTGACATTGAGAAAAATCAAAATTAGACAAAAACGATTCAGGTACATGGGCATCAAAATTATTAGTGTCACAATCAGTATCTACAACAGTGTTTTCAATATCTGGGGTGTCAACATGATTAACTTGGTTATTTTCACTAATAGGCACAACAGTGTATGTGGAATCAAATAAGCAAAAATCAGCTAACACAATGTGGCGTGGTAACACAATGGAGTCACAAGAGGGATTACAAATCTTTAAGGGAACAGTATGATTCTTAGAAACAACGACAACACATTTGGAAACCATAACGTTGTATCTTAAAACCTGGTTATTTTGTGTACAAATACCCTGTAAGCCAGAGTGAAATTTCTTAGGCACTGAGCCCATGATAATTACCTCAGAAAATGGCGGAATAACAAACTGTTTTTTACAACGCACCTTTGTTTTATGACAATGAAATGAACTGTTGTTAAAATCAAGTAAAACACCGTGGTCAGACAAAAATTGGCTACCCAAAATTAAAGGTTGTGAAGTTTTACCTAGAATATGTACACAAACTTTTAAATTGCCAAAAGGTAATCTCAGTTTCACTTTAGATGTACCCAAAACATTAACCTGCATATTATTGGCTAATACAACATTAGAAAAAGGTAAGGTTGAAATAGGTGTTTTTAAATGTGGTGGTAATGACTTGTACAACTCCTGGGACATTATATTTATGGAACTACCAGAATCGAGTAAGGCAGAGAGTTGAATACTTTGAAACTTGACAGGCATGAAAATAAATTTGTTGCTTTTAGCTTTATTAAAACTGTTAGTGTCATTGTCACTTGGAAAAGAATCAGTTTCATTATCACTACTGTCTGTAGATGGAGATTGAACATTGTTCACATTTGGCAGGTAAGTGTTCACATTTGGCAGGTAAGTGTTCACATTTGGCAGGTAAGTGTTCACATTTGATGGGCAAGTGTTCACATCTGGCGGGCACGAGGACGAGGAATCATGGGCAGGGCGCTGGTATGTTGGGCTACCCGGGGACCGCGCATCACATCCACCGGGCTCCAGGAGTTTTCCGAGGGTAAAGTATTCAGGGAAGTTATCGTAAAACAAGCATTGGCTTCATGACCCCATTGATGACACAGTTGACATTGGCTGGAGGACCGTGCAGGACCTCTCGAAGTGGTCCAATTACAATATTTCTTTACATGGCCCACACCATTACAGGCAAAACAAGTGGGACCAGAGCTTGTTTGGCGCTGAGGAAAAACCGATGTTGTTGTTGGAGGTGGCATGGTGGGGTGCTGATGAGGGGACAGCAAGGCACGGGAGATATCATTTAATTGTTTTTGCATGGCCTGTATAGCACTGGTGTGCGAGGTTAATACGGCATCAACTGAAGGCGTTGTTGATTTTGGGGCGGGCTCAGACTGTATGTGGGCAGAAAGGGGTTGAATCCTATAGCCATAGGCCTCTCCCATTTTTGCAGTGTTGAGGGCGTCAATATGGGTTTTAGGATTACTTGCTCGGACAAAAAAGGCGAGCTGTGAAGGGAGTCCATCAATGAATTTCAAAAGAATGTCCCGGTCTGGTTTTTGTAATTTCTGCCCCTTTTCCAGTAAAACACTATGATAGTCCTCAAGGGCTTGGTCATGACGGAGACTTATATGCTGGTACAACTCAGCATCGAGAAAAAATTGGGCGTTATTACTGTCTGCATATCTTTGCCGAAAAGATCTTTTCAACACATCCCAACTGGATTTTAATTGTTCAGGGAGATAATTAAACCAAACAAGGGCAGGCCCTTGCAAATGTAAATGAAAAGCCGCCAACTTTACAGCACTGTCAGACATCTGATGCAGGACAGTAAAACTCTCAAACTCTTTCATGAACTTTTCCCCATTATCTTGTCCTAAACCACGAAATTTTGGGAGGGGTATATTATAGATGTGGGGAGTCTGAGTTTGGTTTGGAATTAAATTTAAAGTTGACAATGGGGGCATCACAGGTGGTCCGACGGGAGTTGGTGTTAAACGTGGGCTGGCAAGGCTGTCATCGTCGACTGAAAGGGCTCCTTCGATGAAAACATTGTCCGAATTGGACAGCAAGTTGTCCGTCACAAATTGGTCACCAACAAACGCCATGTTGTTGTTGTGCAACACGAGACAAATAAAAGTTAGCAAGTAAAAGTTCAGCATTCCGTGTAAGAAAACAATAAAAGTCAAAGAAACATCCAGGAATTTGGGTTCTCCACCATGATATGCGCTGGGGGTGGCACATAGGAAAGTAAATAAACAAAACACATCACTTCAAAACTAAATAAAATTTCTTTTTCAACGTAAGCAAATCGTTAACTTCCAACACACCAAATCCAAAGTCCCCTCCTCAGACAGGAGAGCACATAATATGGTAAATAGGTCACATGACCGTTGAAGGTATACACAAAGGTTTTTAACAAAGAAACTGCCTTTAAATGTAACATATCAATTATTCCTCATTTAAAAATAAAAGAAAATAGCTTCAAATAAAATCCTAGCTTAAAAGTAAAAGAAACAGTTAATAAAATGAAAACAAGGGGGTTTTCCCATATAGGTATACAACACCTTGCCCGGTTTATTGGAGGAAGAAGATGTGACCTGGCATTGTCTTTCATGGCTCCTTCCAATATCTTAAGAATACTAAAACATTGTTTGGTGAAAATCTTGAGGACTATTAAACTATGGAGACAAACTAATTGTGTTGCAAATGACACTTCAATGAGGCCTTTAAAGGAACATGCAAAGAGTGAGAGAAACGAAGATCGTTAAAATGATTTTCTGACTTGTTCGTACATGTATAAAGACCATTAGTAACTTCCAT
Source organism: Lepidochitona cinerea (assembly GCA_963971465.1). Lineage (NCBI taxonomy): Eukaryota > Metazoa > Mollusca > Polyplacophora > Chitonida > Tonicellidae > Lepidochitona > Lepidochitona cinerea. Next base: position 34,732,473 of record OZ020555.1, on the reverse strand, counting down.
AGCCCCGTTGTGGGATAGTTGCCAGTTACCAACGGAAGGTTGTAGGTTTCCTCCGGGCACAGAGCCCGGTTTCCTCCCACAATAAAACTGAAATAATCTTGAGCGCGGCGTAAAACACCAAACAATCAATCAATCCATAGCCGCGTTGGACTGCTGGATATAGAGTTTATCCAGAAATTCCTTTTTCTTCTTTGTTATTCTTATGAGAATTGACCTAGTTTAGCTGCACAGCCTACATGCTATATACATGTACCTCCAAGTAATGCATTATTGGCTGTTTCTTTATGACTGTCAGAAAACGTTACAATAGCAGGAAACGATAATTGTTTAAAAAAATGTACTTTTTTTTGTGAAAAGGCAACTCGCAGTCTCTCATCTGAGACTGATTATTTCTTATTTTTCTACAAATCTGAACAAAAGACCACAATAAACTGTGTTGGTATGCAGGCCTCGAAATTTTGTGCGACCGATCGTTTCGTTCGCGCAAAGGTTACGCAAAACTAAAATCGCATGAACTTTTTTCTTTCGCGCAAATGACTTAGCGTAACCCAACAAAAAATTTAATTTTCTAACTTTTATCGACTGTATGTAACTCCTTCCGGAAGTACTCTCTAAAAATCGGTTATTTATGAATTCAAGGGCGATAATTCACCCTATTCCCATGTGTAGTTTCATCTGTGTTAGTGAGCAAGCATGCCTAGTTCAATGTTAAGGCAGTACGATGAACGAGGGGTTACGGGAACAAGGTAAACATTGATAACACGTGCTACAAACATGGCGACTGATTTCACCCCTCATATTTGATTTGTAAACGTAAGAAATCTTCCAGTTCCAAGAGGATTTTTTTAATAAAGTGAAAGTCAACGGTGATAGGAGACATCGTTCTATGAAATCTGCTTCCAGCACCTTGCTGACATGGCCTGTGAGGCCTAACGATGATATGCAAAGGTACCTTCCAAATGTCCGGCTTACGTCATTCTGAATTCAACTTCAAAGTTCAAGCAATCAACGGTAAATACCGGTCCGTCGAGTAGGTTCTTAGCGATCCTTTTGGTGATTCAACGGACCCGGTAAATGCTTTAATGCCGGTGATGGTTAGGCCTAGCATTTGAAGTGAACCAATTTTGCGCAACCCTTTGCATAACCTCTTTTGTTAACCGCTTTCTACGTAACCCATTCACATAACCCATAGGTTAAGCAAATCATTTTTATTAAACGAAAAATGGGTTATCTGGGGTCATTTTTGCGTAACCTTTTCTCGGGTTAAGCAAATTTTTGAATTTTCGAGGCCTGGTATGTCCTTCTAACATTGTCATGATCCCTATGTGTGAGAAAGTGTCAGATTTATTGATGTTAATAGTATTTCACTTATATGTCCTGGCGCTGCTAGGTTTAGTGGGGGAGAAAACTGGGCTCATTACTCAGAGGAAAGCCTCAGCTTTCGGCGAGTACCTGGCAACTCTCCCACATACAGCGACCGAATGAAAAATCTACTCAGAGTTTTTTCATTTTTTATTTGGTCCGAGAGTGATTCGAGCCTGCACTGCATTGATGGAAGGTCTGTGCGGGACTGAGGGACGATCACCCTAACCCACTGGACCACCGAGGTCTGTGTGGGACTGAGGGACGATCACTCTAACCCACTGGACCACCGAGGTCTGTGTGTGACTGAGGGACGATCACTCTAACCCACTGGACCACCAAGGTCTGTATGGGAACGATCACTCTAGCCCACTGGACCACCGAGGTCTGTGTGTGACTGAGGGACGATCACTCTAACCCACTGGACAACCGGGTCTGTGTGGGACTGCGGGACGATCACTCTAACCCACTGGACCGAGGTCTGTGTGGGACTGAGGGACGATCACTCTAACCCACTGGAGTGAGGTCTGTGTGGGACTGAGGGACGATCACTCTAACCCACTGGACCATCGAGGCCTGTGTGGGACTGAGGGACGATCACTCTAGCCCACTGGACCACCAAGGTCTGTGTGGGACTGAGGGAAAAGCGCTCTTACCCACTGGACCACCGAGGTCTGTGTGGGACTGAGGGACGATCACTCTAACCCACTGGACCACCGAGGTCTGTGTGGGACTGAGGGATGATCCCACTGGACCACCGAGGACTGTGTGGGGCTGAGAGACGATCAGTCCAACCCACTGGACCACCGACGCCCCTGTTTCAGATTGATCTAGGAACTTTAATTATGCAACTGATTACCTGTTGTGGTTCATTCCATTGCTTGTAAAATTGTTTGGTACAGGAGAGACGGTTACCAAACCTTGTCTTGGAGGGAGCCATACTGTAGTGAATGACAACACTGGCATCTTCAATTAACACATCAAATACTACCTCATCTGTACAAACTGGAACAAAAACAGAAGGAACAAATGGCTTTACTTGGTACACATGTAGGATTGACGAGAGGTTGTGTCCCAGGTTACGTTGTGAGTCAAAAAAATTAAAGTGGCATGAGCTGCCAAAATGTTGATATTTTGACGTTAATACAGAATATTGAAATTATTGGCTATTTTTCTCAAGACGTATAATTCAGAAGCTTATTAGTGATTCTAGTCTCGAAAATGTACGATAAAGTATTGTTTTGAACTAACTTTGGCTTAGAATGAATGAATGGTCGTCCCGGTTATTTAAATTTTGTTTACTTTTTTAACATGTTTTCCGTTCGTACAGGCCACATACTGTATGGATTTTCCTCATTCCAATGCCAATCGTTTAGTTTTTCAATGGCCTTCAAAGCCTCTTACTGTCGTGACGATCAGAAATTATGAAAATTTTTTGAATTTTGGCAGCTCATGCCACTTTAAATAACTAAACCTAAAGCCCCCTAAAGAGCCACCTACCGATGAAATTCTGTTTGCATTACTTTTGTTGTGATGTTTAGTATACATTTGTCTTTTTCCAAGCTTAAAACATATTTCAAATTGAAATGAAATACACGGCAACTTTCACTATTTTACTGATTGAATTAGCGGTCAGCTTCCGTAAATGACTTGCAATGTTATTCACCAGCATTGTTATCTGCCAATATGTTATCTACCAATATGTTTTTAAAGTGGCATGGGCTGCCAAAATGTTGATATTTTGACGTTAAAACAGAATGTTGAAATTATTGAATATTTTTCTCAAGAAAAGCTTTTTAGTGCTTCTAGTCTCGAAAATGTACGATAAAGTATTGTTTTGATCTAACTTTGGCTTAGAATGAATGAATGGTCTTCCCAGTTATTTAAATTTTGTTTACATTTCGAACACGTTTTCGGTTCGTACAGGCCACATACATTACTGTATGGATTTTCCTCATTCCAACGCCAATCATTTAGTTTTCCGATGGCCTTCAAAGCCTCTTACTGTCGCGACCATCAGAAATTATGAAAAAAGTGTGAATTTTGGCAGCTTATGCCACTTCAATCAATCCTTTAGTAATATCAAAATCTACATGAAGATATTCTGTATGAGAGTTACTAACTTTTTAGCGAATTGGGAATATTTTGCCATTAATTTTTAAACTGACTTTCCTCAAACAAAAGATTTTACTCAGTGGACTGTAGTTATACGGACATCGCTGTGGGGATTAAGACAGTCTCTTCTGTCTGACTGCTGGACAACGCGCCAGCGATTAGACCGAGCCGTAGTACCCATGCTTAATACATTGTATTCAGCTTCTACTACAAGTCTTTTCCCTGCTTTTAGATGAAAACATAGACCAAAGTATTGCTACGCCATCACGTTCACTGGCAGAGGGATTTTGAAAATTTGTACATAATAACGTTGGCAGTTGGTGACATCATGAATTCGCTACTATTCTCATATATGTGTGTCACACTCTTTTCTCTCTACATACCCTTAAAGGAACCTTGTTGCGCTGCTCCAAAAAGTCAACAAGAGTTTTAGTAAACTCAACATACGCCCGCCGTGGCAAAGTCGAACCGCTACGATTAACAGCTTAACATTTAATATAACATTTGTTTTAATTTCATCAATTAGAATTTCTTGTTCACATAAGAAGTTTTTCTTTTCTGAATTTGATGAAGCTGCAACTAAATACCAGTACGTTATAGTACACATATATTATCTGTTAATTTCAATCACATTTTAATTGCAAAAACTGAAATGTGGCTGTTTTGACATTGCTCTTATCAATCAATACAATAGCTTACAATTCTTGAATTTTAACAGTTTCACTGGGACACTGTTCTATTGGACTTGGCTCTAGTTTTATTACAAAGCAAACAATCTTCAGGCTGACCACTGATATGCTGGTGTGTAAATATACAAACCTTGGATGTCATTGTCCCCTTATCTCTATTTAAACAGCAACTCTGATAAATACCAGATGGGTAATAAAGTGGGAAAATGGTCTTTTTTTGTTATTATAGTGCACATTAAACTTTCCAAGAAAACAGTCTCAGAATGTATAAATTAATTGGCTTCCAGTATTACTCTGGACCAAGTGTACTCCAAAAAGCATTGATATATATTAATATATATATATTAAACATCAGGTACACATTTCTGATAAAAAAACTCTTGAAAACAGACAAAAAATATGTGTACCCAAATCAAATTTGGTATGCGACACATCATCTACCTATGAGGTATATATACTCTAAAAGAATTGGAGAGATTATATCAAAACGAAAGAAGTTCTGGAGCCGCAAGGGAATATTACATAATCCAATAGGGCTGCCATATTATGCAACAGGTGATGTCAGAAATGGTACGTGAAACACCGTCTGCCCATAAGGTATATACTCTGAAAGTATCGTCAAGATCGGATCAAAACTTTAGAAGTTTTGGAGCGGATGGGAATATTACATAATCCTATATGGCTGCCATATTATGCAACGAGTGAAGTCAGAAATGGTACACGACACACCGTCTGCCCATAAGGTATATACTCTGAAAGAATTGTCAAGATCGGATCAAAACTCTTCAAGTTATGGAGCGGAAGGGAACGAAGATATAGACTAAGACAGAATATTACATAATCCAATGTAGAAGCCATATTATGCAATGGACAATGTTCTTAATGGTTCATGACACACCTTCTACCCCTAGAGTATATGTTGTAAAAAAAATTGTAAAGATCGGATCAAAACTCTTCAAGTTATGGAGCGGAAGGGAACAAAGATATAGACTAAGACAGAATACTACATAATCCAATGTAGAAGCCACATTATGCAATCGACGATGTCATAAATGGTTCATGACACACCTTCTACCCACAAGGTATATGTTGTGAAAGAATTGTAAAGATTAGATCAAAACTCTTCAAGTTATGGAGCGGAAGGGAATCCGGGCCGGACGGACGGACGGCGCTGGTGATACCATAATACGACCGACTTTTTTTAAGTCGGGCGTATAAAAATGTTACTTCTCCCCCAACACATAGTCACCCACTGGACTCAAATCCATCCAAACCAAATCCACCCATCAAACCATACCCAAAATCTCACTACCCTCATCCCTAAATCCAAATGCTATGTGGGATGGTTGCCAGTTACCAACGGAAGGTTGTGGGTTTCCCCCGGGCATAGAGCCCGGTTTCCTCCTACAATAAAACTGGCAACGCCGCCATATAAGTGAAATAATTTGAACAACAAATAATGAACGGCTGTTTGGATTGAGCGCCCATCCCTTTCAAACATTCCATTAATTACATATCGGGAGCCTGTTTCACAAAGCGACGTTGCAAAAGTTTTTACGTAACTAACATAGCTACTCACATTGTAGAGATATGTTGCTATGACAACGTAAAAACTTACGCTACACTCTTTCATGAAACAGGCTCAAGGAATAACTAAATGACAATAACGTAAAAACTTACGCTATACTCTTTCATGAAACAGGCTCCAGGAATAACTAAATGACAATAACGTAAAAACTTACGCTACACTCTTTCATGAAACAGGCTCCAGGAATAACTAAGTCTCTTCTACTAAATATTTTGAAGAAGGTATTACTTCAAGGCTTGAACATTACACGGTGCATTTACAACACATCTGTCTCGGTTTACTAATTTATTTCAAGGATATCTATCCTAACAAAAAGATATTTACATGTAACGTTTAAAAGCAAACATAAAATCACAGAGGAGAGATACTGTATTTCTTCTAAAGATTCAGCCACTTTTTTCCTCATAAGGATTCGATCATTAGAAAAGATATATGCTAAATGAGGCCAGACAAATTTGCCCATTAGAGAAAATTTAAGGCAATATGACCCGCTGAGCAGTGTGTGAAAATGGTTATCCTGAAACACAACTCCATGCCCCCCTTTTTGTCTGACTCAATGGAAAATTTAGGCCATTAGAATGGCTGAATATTTAGAAGAAATACGGTAATTATTTTCTGTAAACATGTATTGAGTGACAGTTGAAGAATATCTCACCTAGTATTGGCTGTGACTGAGCTTGATGGGGTAGATTCCAATCCTTCACCACAGAATGTAAATCCATACCTGCAGTAGCCAGTAACACATATCTACTCTGGGATTTCAAAGTCTGTTAAACACAGAAAATAAATAATTGCATTATGACATCAGCAACTTCAGGCACAATGCGTTATGGATATTAAAGGGGTTTGGCATGGCAGGCGGAAAGCAAACTGCACAGTGAAAGTATGCATACAGTAATGTGAGTTGTTTAAATCATTAGATTGATTGATTGATTGTTTGGTGTTTTACGCCGCACTCAAGATTATTTCACTTATATGGCGGCGTTGCCAGTTTTATTGTGGGAGGAAACTGGGCTCTATGCCCGGAGGAAACCCACGACCTTCCGTCGGTAACTGGCAACCGTTAGAATCATTAGAAGACGATCACTTGTTGGCCTCTCATAGACTTTGTCAAAGGGAATCGTGGCAAATATGTCAGAGAAGTATACCACAAACAACTGGTTGAGTTTTTCATAATTTACATAATTGATTGATTGATTGATTGGTGTTTTACGGCGCGCTCAAGATTATTTCACTTATATGGCGGCGTTACCAGTTTTAGTGTGGGAGGAAACCGGGCTCTGTGCCCGGAGGAAACCCACAACCTTCCGTTGGTAACTGGCAACCATCCCACATAGGTCGTTCGAGTGAAAACCCAGTCACAAAATTTTCCAATTTTTTTGGGACTGAGTGGGATTCGAACCTGCGACCCATTGGTGGAAGGCTGTTCAGATTGAGCGTCTTACGCTCTACCTACTGAGCCACGGAGGCCCCCCATAATTTCCATGAAGGTGTTCCTAGGTTTACTGTGGAAGATAACCCAGCTCTGGGTCTGAATGAAACCACCCAACAGAAGCCACTTGGGGTTTTCTTTCCGCCAGAACAATAATTATATTACCCATTTGTACTTCTTATTTTTTTTTCTGGTGAATAAAAAATCTAAAATCAAATCCACAGAGCTCCCAGTGGAAACTGGTATCTGAGTTTACATGGAGCATCAGAAATGTTTGAGTATCACTCTAACTAATTCAGGAGCGGAGGTTACGCGCTTTAATTAGTAATTACCGTATTTCTTCTAAATATTCAGCCATATTGGCCTAAATTTTCCATTGAGTCAGACAAAAATGGAGTCGTGGAGTTGTGTTTGTGGATAACCGTTTTTACACACTGCACGGCGGGTCATTTTGCCTTAAATTCCCTGTTAAGGGCAAATTAGTCAGGCCTCATTTAGCATATTTCTTTTCTGATCGTCGAACCCGTATGAGGAAAAAAGTGGCTGAATCTTTAGAAGAAATATGGCAGGTGTAGGTAAATTATACCAGTAGAAGCAATATAAAGAGAGTTACATCACAAGACATATATTTTGTGTATTTTGACTGACCTCGTAAACCATGACAGCTTCCTCAGAATTGGCTGTAAAAATAATTGTCTTGCCATCTAAAGGTTGTGAGACGAGCTCCACAAGCTTATCCAGTTTCTGTCCCGGTAAAATCATCTTCACATAATGCGATACACCCCCATATACTGCTGCTTCAAACTGGGAGGCCAGTACGAGGACAGGCTCCAACATAAAACTGTCCATGAAGGAATTGATTGACTTAGTCCATCGGGATGAAAACAACATCATCTGACGAGGCATTGATACAGATCCACGCCGGACAATCACCTCTTTGAAAGCCTCCATGACTGTTTTGATCTGGATGAAGAAAAAAATAACACTTGATCAAATTAGGATAGTAATGATAAAAAATTAAGACATCACCACGTTGTCAGTTGTTTTTGAACAACACGAGCTTTGAACACCTGTGCCGGTGTCTTCGTCAAGTGTAACAAAATGTAATACGGTGATGTCTTAATTTAATTTTCTATCATTAGTATGGAACCCACGTTTAAAGACATTTCTTACAAATTAGGATAGTTGCTTGGAGATGAAATTTTGTGATAGTCGTTCACCGAAGAGATTTTCCCCCCCTTTACATCTGTTGACTTGTAAAGTATTTCTTTTGATTAATGGCTTTGACAGAAGTGATTTAAACTCTTAAAGAAGGCTATAATTCAAATCGAAAACACAACAAGTGGCTTCTGAAGTTAAAGGCACACTTGCCGCGAAAATCCAGAAGACTGTTTACATTAAAAACAGTGGACGGTTTTCTGTATTTTTCCCAGACAGAAAAAGTTAGGAACTTTCTATTTTTACCAGAAATTGAAAGTTTTGACATCATTTAGTATTTTTAATTTGAAATTGAAAAACTGATTTTTCAGGTGCCCGCAATGTAAACAAACCATCGAACCTGAGCGTGTGCACAAATGCCGTAATGGTTTGAGTCGTGTGGGCGATCTAACGACATAGTATATTTTTACGAACTTTATCTAAGAAATACATACATATACAAGCGATCGAGTAAGAGGGACTATAAAAGCCTGCCGAGTGCAAACCACAGACAAAAACGCTTGAATGAGGGTAATCCAACACTTAAGTTAACCAACACTGATCAGTGTTGTTGTAATCGAACTTCGATTCTTTGTTTGTTTTTCACCCTCATTTATTCATTCTAAATCTAATTGGACATGCTTTGTGTGTGCTAGGTTTAATTTTAGTGGTTTTAGCTGTACAAAAAAGCATTCCTTTGAATGTGACCAAAGATGATGCCAAGCCGCCACAAACTTACCTGTTCAAAAAAGTTTGCCATCACCTCATCTGCCTCATCTATCACCTGTAAAATGACACAAATATGTTATCAATATGTAATCATTACATGCTTGGTAGATTACAAGTATTTAATTACTTAGTGTTTTTTAGAAAGTGAGTTTCAAGAAAAGTGTAATCCCAAAATAACGAGAATAAGGTTACAAGTACTAAATTTCACACAAAATATTTCAATGATTGACTGATGTTTCTGCCGGAACTCATGATTATTTCATTTACATGGCGGCCTCATTTGGGGAAATAATCCAGCCTCTTTCAGTGGGTAACAGGCAACACTTCCCCATACTGGGTAACCAGCCTCATTTGGGAAAATAACCCAGCCTCTTTCAGTGGGTAACAGGCAACACTTCCCATACTGGGCAACCAGCCTCATTTGGGGAAATAACCCAGCCTCTTTCAGTGGGTAACAGGCAACACTTCCCATACTGGGCAACCAGCCTCATTTGGGGAAATAATCCAGCCTCTTTCAGTGGGTAACAGGCAACACTTCCCCATACTGGGCAAAAAGTAAGTAAAAAAAAAATGTTTTTTCCAGAAAATTCTACTGATTAAGGCCAAGCTTTTGTCTGTCATCAACCTAATGAAATATCATGGGTTTTAGTTTATTACAAATACTTATGATTAGGTATAAAGTCTACATGATCAATATACCTCTTTTTAATACAATAAAAAACTTGTCTCCATGGTTATTTTAGACAAGAAGATTTTCGCTGTGCTGTAACTGGATGCAGTGTTACAAGCATACGGTAAGAATTCCGCTAATTCAAGTACTCAAAACATTACGAAAAGCACTCTAACAGTTTGAGACTTGTCGTTGGGTGTCTTACCTCCTGCATGGAGCGACCGAAAAATCCTATCGAGCAATCGCTGTTGCTGTTGTTTTAGACCAAACATGGCAGAAAGCAGTCTAATAATTTGTTATCTTCACATTGCTCGTCCTTGAATTAGCGGAATTCTTACCGTACTTACAGCCAGAGTGTACATAGATACATACCAAATAACTCAGTCGTGTCAGATGGATAAATGTTTTCAGTTTTCGCTGCAGACAGAGTGGTGTGGTGATTAAAATTTCACAGCCTTCTATCAATGGAATCTGAAATTACATCGGTTCATAAATAGGTACAGTTCATTAATAAAAAAACACAAAAAAAATCTAACAAAACATGGAGACTTACTGAAGAGTTAACAACAGGGCCGGGTAGCTCAGTTGGTAGAGCGGTGGGACGGTAACCCTAAGTCGTGAGTTCGATTCTCACCCTGGCCCGGAATTTTTTCCAGGTCAATTAGTGTCAGTTATTTATTAAATTACTGAAGAGTGTAACTTAATAGCTTTGGATAGAACCAAATGGTTTATTTCAATAATTTTTTTTATTTAAGAGAGATTTTTAAACCCAGTATTACAAGTAAGAGTGATAATTCATTCATAATGCATGCTGATTTCGCCTGACCAAATGCTGACTGAGTTGACGAATACAGCTGTAAGTTTCCGTCAAGTGTTTCTCATCAGCCTAAGCTGGCTTCAACTCTGCCACATGAAAAGGTTTCACTAGCTTCTATTCTCTATTTGAAATACATTATCGTTAAAATGATTTTAAAATTAATTTTACTATATATGTCCCTGAGACGTGGCATATATGTGATATACATGTATTTACTTCGGATGCTGTTAAACTCTAAATGGGTACAAATGCCACTCTATTAGGTATGAAACTAGAGATATTTATGAGAGTTTCCTTTACTTTAAACTGGATTCAAAAGCATTTGAAAGGGGATCAGAACCGATTTAGCAATAGGGAGCACAAGTCTCATAAGAATCATTACGAGATTTTGTGATATCCGGTGACAGATGACGCCATGAAAAACGTTTTTGATGACGTTGCAATTCCATTTGACGTATTTTGTTCCATAACGTCAGATTTAAACGTCATGTTGGAAAGAAAAACACTCAGTCACATGTGCAATGCAGTGACGGTGACAGGAAATATGTGGAATTAACATGTGACTTGTGCTCCCTATATACAATATCATTATTACTCACGTTAAAGTTCTCCTCACACCCACCACCATATATGGTCATGACCCGAGGTCGATGGAGTTCACCCAGTAACCCCTCACAGAAGCCCTGCACTGTTTTAGCTCTCCTCCATGTGGAACATATTACTATCACCATAGGCTGGAGAGAGAAAGAGAGAAAAGGTAACGTTATGAATAGAATGATAATCTGATTGCTTGGTGTTTAACATAGTACACAAGATATTTATCTGGTTATATCACAGAAATCCTGTTTGTATACCCTCACCCAAGGATCTACATGTATGTCACAGACATATAAAGTCTGCACAATTTCTTTGATTGATTGATTGACTGATTTCTTATGCTACACCCAAGATTGTTATAACATATGGCCAGGTTGCCAGATTAAATCAGGCATGATTCTGGAGGTCCAGAAAAAAAACTGACTTTCTTGTAAGACTCGTCCGCGTCCCGTGTCAGCCAGACTATGATTTCATCAAGTTAGAAAAAAAAGAATAAAATGTCCTCTTATATCAATATAATTGATATTTACTTTTTTTCTTTACTTTTCTTAACTGATTCTGACATTCAAGAAGTGTTTTTTTTAAATAAAACGAATTTAAAGAACTTGAAATCTGGATTTGTGATAGAAAAAAAAACTGAAGTCACTAAAAAAAACTGATTTGGCTCTTTAAAAAAACTTTAAAAAACTGAGAAGAATCATGCCTGATAAGTGGGAAGGGGAGAAGCCGGGTGCTTTGCCAGCTAGAAAACACAGGCCGTACATGTAGGTGGGTACCTCGCAATTCTTACATATAGGGTGATCCAGTGAAAAACTCACTCAGACATTTCTTAATTTTCTTTGGTTTACCTTGTTTGAAGGGCATACATTGTATATGCTTGAAAACGATGTGCCAATAGACATTGAAACGTTGCGCCTAAATATAACAGAAGTTGTAAATCCAGAAAGAGTTTGTTTAATGTTTCTTTGGTGTGAGGATTTGAACCAATCAATGCAAGGTGTGTAGGAATGACCTCTGCCGACCGAGCCACCAATTTCCCTAGGACTAGAGGAGATTACAATCAGATTTCATTGGACGCTCAACTAGAAATATCTATACGCTAAGAGAATGAGGCATTTGAAAGGAGTACGAAATTTACTATAACAAAATCACATTTGAGCCTATAATAAAACAGAACAGCAAGTTAACGCTTCCCTAATAGTCTATTTGCCCGTTTTGATAACGTCATGACAGCAACATTAGAACGAGCAAGTTACCATTTGATAGTCTTTCTTATTTATTTGTCTTCAGATATCGTGGACATTTTTCACATTAGCAGAGTCACACAAACATATACTGTACCTACAACATTTTTCCGTTGTGTACTGGGCAGTAAAACATATAAAAACCAACAAGAAAACGGCGTAACACTTTACCCAGTCTTCCACCGTAGCACAATTTTGACCTCTATTGGGAAGTTGGTAAATTATGTCATTTGAAAATAGTTTGCAAATGGACTATTTTTTGTCTTTTTATAGTTTCACAAATATCCAAACAAAGGTTTAAACAAGTGACAGAATACCAAAAATTCTAAATTCGTCAATTTTCAATAAGTTTTGCTTTTTTGTTTAAGTAAGATATAAGCTGCGAGTACTTACGCCTCCCCCGCGTGGGTATGGCTGGCCCTCCAGCAGATGTGTAATTACGGGTCCCAGGTATGCCCTAATGTGTGCGGTATTTCCCTTGGCTATACCTATAGCATCTCGGCCCCGCATTATGATAGGCCAACAATAGGCTTCTATCAGATGAGGGGCTTTAAAGCCTTTTTCTTTTAAAACCTAGGACACAAAAACAAAACGAATAGAATGCATTAAAATCGAAATAATTCACCAGTAAACCGAATTTACTTCCGTGGCTCAGTAGGTAGAGCGTTGGACGTTCAATCCAAACAGCCGCCCAACAATGGGTCGCGGGTTCAAATCCCACTCAGTCCAAAAAAATTGGAAAATTTTCTGACTGGGTTTTCACTCGAACGACCAATGTGGAATGGTTGCCAGTTACCAACCGAAGGTCGTGGATTTCCTCCGGGCATAGATCCCGGTTTCCTCCCACAATAAAACTGGCATTGCCGCCATATAAGTGAAATAATCTTGAGTGCTGCGTAAAACACCAAACAATCAATCAATCAACCTATTTACTTACCCTAACAACCTGTGGATGTAGGTTAGCATCTTCTAGCTTCTCTACAGGTTTTAATACCATGTTACCTTGCACTAGTACACCATCAGGAGGGCGATAAGTACTGCCATATCGCCCTTCATTCTGAAAACAGGTAAACACCATCATTAAACAATCAAAGCCAGTAACTATATCAGATTATAATTATTGCAACGTGATCATTTCCACTTTTCATCTATAATCACTATGAGATGTTCATTATAGTTATCTTCTATTTCCACCCTTATAATCCACAGTGGTGATAGTAAAACTGTTCCCACGGTTACATCATCGCCTGTCAAAGCCACCGTCCTCAAGTCTATCTTAAAGTGGCATGAGCTGCCAAAATGTTGATATTTAGACGTTAAAACAGAATGTTGAAATTATTGGCTATTTTTCTCAAGAGGTATGATTCAGAAGCATGAGTGACAAACCTTCAGATTTATCAATGATTCAGAAGCTGTTTAGTGCTTCTAGTCGCGAAAATGTACGATGAAGTATTGTTTTGAAATAACTTTGGCTTAGAATGAATGAATGGTCGCCCCAGTTATAATTTTGTTTACTTTTCAAACACGTTTTCGGTTCATACAGGCCACATACTGTATGGATTTTCCTCATTCGAACACCAATCATTTAGTTTTTTGGTGGCCTTCAAAGCCTCTTACTGTCGTGATGATCAGAAATTATGAAAAAAGTGTGAATTTTGGCAGCTCATGCCACTTTAAGGTTTTGAGTATCAAAAACAGATTTTAAAAGTTTGGTTTGCGTCAAATGGAATGTAATAGAGCAACGTAAGCACTCCAAGGAATGACAAAGACTTCATGTTAACTCAATATTTCGGTTTATTAGAGCAAACCAGGAGTCCTAAAAATCCCACTTTTTTCATGAATTGGGATTGCAAAGATCACATGAGGTTTGAAGTTCATTGAAAAAGTAACTGAGTGATGTTGAAATAAAAATAACATTCATAAAGGTCATGGCCTATTTAAACACAAATTATGTTTAAAAACTAAACAAAATTTAATTAACTGTCAGGAACGTTCATTCATTCCAGGCATAATGAAATCCATTTCTAAAACCTTACTTTACATTCTTGAGACGTGTAGAGATAAAAACTTGTACTTATAGAGAGAAATACATGTAGCCAAAAATTTAAAAAATAAACATTTTATCAGCTCAGGCGAACTTCAAATTAAGTCTCCAAAATATCCAATGTCAGCCAGTGTCATCTCATAAATACATTGGTTCATATTTATGTTAAAGTGGCATGAGCTGCCAAAATTCACACTTTCTTCATAATTTCTGATCGTCACGACAGTAGGAGGCGTTGAAGGCCACCGAAAAACTAAATGATTGGCGTTGGGATGAGGAAAACCCATACAGTATCTGGCCTATACGAACCGGAATAGTGCTCAAAAAGTAAACAAAATTTAACTAACCGGAACGACCATTCATTCATTCTAAGTCAAAGTTAGTTCAAAACAATACTTTATCGTACATTCTCGAGACTAGAAGCACTAAAAAGCCTCTGAATTGTACGTCTTAAGAAAAATAGCCGATAATTTCAACATTCTGTTTTTACATCAAAATATCAACATTTTGGCAGCTCATGCCACTTTAATAAATCCTTACCTCTATATCCGAGCTTTGAAGTTTAAAACTTGAAGAAGATTCTGAAGAGAGCTGGGCAAAAAGTCTGCAATAAATACGGACCATTATATTTATATTTGGCTAGATATCATCGTATAGATGGTACATTGAAGGTGAAATATGAAGCAAAAATACAGATCTGCTACACCAAGAGACGACGATTTATATTGATGTTCAAAGTTGGGAATTATATGGAAAATACTCAAATTAAATATTCAAAAAGTCAAAAAAATAGGAAAAATTCTGAAGTTTGGCATAAGTGTAACAGAACAATCAGCAATAACAAAAAAAATAACATTGAATAAGTAAGCAGAAAATGTGAACATTGATTCTCGATAAATCGTAGCAGAACTTACTTGTTGGCAAATAATCTATTTCCGACTTTGGCTCTGGTTTGCCATAACTCCTCAATGTCAGACTGTGATGACATCTCAAATTGACCTCTGTGTTTGGAAAAATTCATACAAAGTAAGCAACATTTTTACTGTTTTTACTGAAAAATATTGAATAGATTAGTATTAAATTATGTGGTAATTACCGCCAAGCCTGATGACGTCACACAGATTTACGCAAAGCTTTCTGGATAAAATGTACCTCAGTTTGCCATTTTGTTAACCGGTACAGTATTATTCCCTCCGCGATTTTGTAAAATTATGTGAATATCCCGCAATCTCCCGAAATGGTTTGCGTGTAATTTGCAAGTGATGTCATCAAGCAATCGGTCAATTACACTTACTTTCGTACCACATTATTGAATTGTGAGGAAAATCTTAAAGTCCATCACTGCTATTCTGGCCAAAATGAAGACAAATTCTAAACCAACACCATATCTACCGTATTTCTTCTAAATATTCAGCCATTCTATTGGCCTAAATTTTTGATTGAGTCGGACAAAAATGGAGACGAGGAGTTGTCTTTAAGGATAACCATTTTCACACACTGCACATCGGTCATATTGCCTTAAATTCCCTCTAATGGGCAAATTTGTCTGGCCTCATTCAGATTTCTTTTCTGATGATCGAATCCTTATGAGGAAAAAAGTGGCTGAATCTTTAGAAGAAATACGGTACCTTATAATCACCATAGATATTGATATACCATTGATATGTGTACTTTCCTTTTCCTTTCAGGGCAATGAAACCAACAAACAAATCTTTTGCGTAAAAAATATTGATTTTTTGGTTTGGCCTTAAAATATTTTCCGAATACAGAGGCATTGCCTGTTTAGCTTTTTTTGTGAGAGGAACAGAACAGTTGGTACGGGCAACATTGCATATAGGTCCTTCAAATTGACCCAATCAGAAAAAATTTGATTTGGTGTGCAATTTGATCTAGCGACCGCTTGGTGGAAGGCTGCTCAGATTGAGATACCCAAAACACTACCAAACAAGAAACTAAAAATGTTCGGATTTAGGATACGAAACACTACCAATGGAGATTTGCCACCCATCTCTCAATCTCCCAAACAAGAAACTAAAACGTCGCTTACCTGTCTGATGGTGTTAATGAGGAAAGTGACGTATCTAACGAGGATGTACCAGAGTGGGCTTTATTAGATGGTGGGGTTTTCTTTAAGATAGACTTGAGGACGGTGGCTTTGACAGGCGATGACATCGCGGTGGGAGCAATCTTACTATCACCACTGTAGATTATAAGGGGGGAAATATAAATTTATGATCACTAAAACACACAGGCACAGGGAAAATCTTCTTGTCTAAAATAACCATGGAGACAAGTTTCTAATTGTGTTAAAAAGAGGTATATCATTTAGATCTTTATACCCCATAAATTGTTGTAACAAACCAAACCTATGATATTTCATTGGGTTGATGACTGACAGGAGCTTAGCCTAGGTCAGTAGAATTTTTTGGAATCCTTTTGTAACAAGATAACTATAATGAACATCTCAGTAGGGAGGAAAACAACATGAAAAGGGTCATAATGATAAAAAAAAAAAACAATTTGATGATATAATAGTGCCCCATAATAGGAATTTATTGCACACTTGTTTGTTCTCATTAATATGTGGAATTACAGTTGGGAACCAATAGTTGGTTGAGCATTTTATTGATTGATTGTTTGGTGTTTTACGCCGCGCTCAAGATTATTTCACTTATATGACTGCGTTGCCAGTTTTAGTGTGGGAGGAAACCGGGCTCTGTGCCCAGAGGAAACCCACGACCTTCCGTTGGTAACTGGCAACCATCCCACATAGGTCGTTCGAGTGAAAACCCTGTCAGAAAATTTTCCAATTTTGTTGAGCATTTGGGATTACACTTATACAACATGTCTTATCATGTAACCATATTTCTGTGTCAAGGATTGGTGCCTGCAACCATTGCCATTTGGGGGACATTGATTCATTGAGCATTTCACATTACACTTACACGACACGTTCATTGTGTAACCATATTTCTATGTCAAGGATTTGGGTCTGCAACCATGGCCATTTGGTTGGAGATTGGTTGAATGGAGTGTCTCAGATGCCGTTACCCTTTTAAACGAAGTAGGCATTGGCTTTAGCCATAGTTAAAAGTTGGAGTAAATAAATGTCAAATATAGATACCTTTCATTGACTGTAGCCTCTGAGAAACAGACTTTCCCTGCAGCGTTGGGCGTCTCTTGTAACCCTTTTGGGCGGCGAGGGTTTTCTATGATACTGCTGGCATCCTTAGACAAAATGGCTGACAGTATGGAGGCATGATGAGATGCATAGGTCAGATCATTTTCTTTAGTAGTAAGTTTTCTGTGTCTGCCATCTTTAGACACAGGTAGTTTGGAAACACGCTCAGCTAGAATACCTTCAGATCCAGGCTCAGCTAGGATACCATCAGATCCACGCTCAGCTGGGATATCATCAGATTTAGGCTCAGCTAGGATACCATCAAATCTAGGCTCAGCTAGGATACCATCAGATCTTGTAGATCCAGACTCAGCTAGGATACCATCAGATCCAGGCTCAGTTAGAATACCATCAGATCTTGTAGATCCAGACTCAGCTAGGATACCATCAGATCCAGGCTCAGTTAGAATACCATCAGATCTTGTAGATCCAGACTCAGCTAGGATACCATCAGATCCAGGCTCAGCTAGGATATCATCTGAGCCAGGCTCAGCTAGGATATCATCAGATCCAGGCTCAGCCAGGATATCATTTGAGCCAGGGTTGGGAGTGCTTCCTATTGTGTCTCTTTTAATTCTGTCAATGAATGGAATGTTTTCACAGGAATTTGTTTTTTTCAAATTCTCAAGAACTGTTGATCTTGAAACTGGAATTATAGATCCAGAGGAATTTGAATCTGACATGCTAGTTTCTTTTAAAAAGTTTGAACTATGGTTGTGTCTATCATTGTTGGCCAATAATTTCTTGGAAACATTTTGACGACTGTTTTGAAGAAGTGCAAATCCTACGGGCATAAATTCAGACAACAGAGCATCTGGATCAGTATTTTCTGTAATTTCGCTTGAATCTTCTGAGAGATATGTATCTTCTTGAAAGTAATCCCCTTTTTCACCTGGGCTATATCTAATTACAGGTGGGTTGTTGAGACTTCCCCTCGAGTTAACGTTTTGATCAGACTGTGTCAAAGTTTCAGTAGAAGATGCTGGTTTACAAGAGAAAGTCTCCTTCCCAATTTCTTTTACCGTCTTCACATGGTTTGTAAAATCATCATTTACCGAGTGTTTTTGTAAGTCACATGGCTTTGCGGACACATAGCCTTGTTGACGATTTCCCATAAGGGATCTTAATCTCATGAAAGGGGAAAATGTGCTTTCCTCACTAACGTTGGATTTATCAGCCAATGGTAGTTGTGACGGCGAATTGTTCACAGTGTTTGCACAAATGCTTGTTTGATTTTGACCTAACAATTTTACATGGTCATTTTTGGGGGGATCTTGCTGTACAGATACAAACTGACGGACATCGTTCTGTAACAACCTACTGTGAACAATGTCCTCAAGAGGGGTGTCTGGCTGCTTGAGATAACCTTTGACCTTTAGCCTATCATTGTACTGGAGTTCACTTTTATCACATATTTGACTTTCAGAGAGCTGTCTTTGTGGTATTCCATCAGTAAAACTGCTGTCACTTTTCTGAGGAGTGGATACTTTCGGAATCTTAGACCCGTCCGCTATCTTTATAAAGTCTGTTGAAGGTATATTTTTGTGGTTGACTAAACTAGGACCAATTTGTGAAGAAATATCACTTGCATTGTCGGATTCATAATCTATATCACTGTAAGATTTCCATGGTAGGTTAACATCCTTAGCTGTCCCCCGTTGATAAAGTCTGAAACTTGAGTCACTACTATAACTAGAATCTGTATCAGACAAAGCAAACTTTGATTTGGGCAAAGTCAATCGGTAATAATCAAGAGCCGTCGGCTTGCACGGCAATCGTAAGGAGTTCGTTCCAGGGGAAAAATTTGGTGGGTTGAAATTTGTTGAAGATAGAGGTGGCTTAATTTCACCATTAGTGTCTTGAATTTGTTCCATAGGCTTGGGAAGAGCTTCCTGACTGTTGTTTGGGCGTGAAGTTTGTCTAGCAGGTACTTTTATCATGTCAGTAATATCATCATCAATGTATTTACTTGGTTTGGGACTTGGTGCCAAGCCTAGCTCTGCCAAAGTCTCCGCATAAAGATCATTTTTTAAGAACTTATCATAAATTTTCAGTTTCTTTCTGTTGATATCTGAAATTTTTTCTGGTGATGACGGGTAGGAACTGTCTGAACTCTGTGACATCTGAATGCTGTCTGTACTGATAACTGATGCAGTGTCACTCCCATCTATATCGGATTCTGTATTCAGGAGAAAAAAAAATAATCACATTATTGACTTGAAGCATGAAAATAACTGGCTTAACCACATATGCAGCTTACAGGTAAAGGTCTTCATAACTGCGCAAGTCAAGTGTGAATTCCACAAATTTCCTGTCACCGGCACTGCATTGTGCATGTGGTTGAGCGTTTTTCGTTCCAATGTGACGTTTAAATCTGACGTTATGGAACAAAATATGTCAAATGGAATTGCAAGTCATCAAAAACGTTCTTAATGGCGTCATCTGTCACCGGATATGACAAAATCTCGTAATAATTCTTATGAGACTTACGCTCATAATTGCAATCAAACCTATTTACATCCATCAGACAGCCAATACAAAAGATTCTGTATCATAATTTAATTAAAGTCATATTTGCTGTCAAAAAGTTTATGGAAATATTTATAAAGATAGGAGTTCAACTTGATAAATTTTTCACTTGGTCGCTGTATGTGGAAGAGTTGCCAGGTACTCGGCGAAGGTTTCCTCCAGGCAATGAGCCAGGTTTCCTCCCCCACTAAATCCTGGCAACGCCGCCATTTAGGTGAATTAAACCTTGAGTGCAGTGTAAAAATCAATCCATCAACTTGATAAAGACATTGGCGCTGTTCACAAATGCTGTCTTCATTAGTTCTCATTTGAGTTATTACCAGGTAGTACAAATGTGAAACCATCAGACCAGGGCATAATCTAAGGCAAAAGTTTGGGCACCCATAGTACGATTTTCTCGTTATTTTTGGGATTACACTTTCTTGAAAATATGGTAGAAATTCTTCTACCGATTCGGTTGGCTGAATGGATAAGGCAGCCGGCATTTAGTGTTGGCGATAGGTGCCATACTCTGGGACCCAGGTTCGATTCCCGTTTCAGGCGTCACCCCAAAATCGGTAGAAGAATTTCTACCATATTTTCAAGAAAGTGTAATCCCAAAAATAACGAGAAAACTGTTATGTTCACTTTCTAAAAGACACTAACTAATTAAACTCACCGATAGTACAGTTTAACAATACCATCCCCAACCCTCGCAATTCAGATTTTTACCACGGCAAAAAAAAAAAAAGTTGCCGCGGAAAAGTCAATTTTCCACGACAAAGGTGATTTCACGACGGCATTTTTATCCAAACAATTCTCACTGCTCTGTTAACTGTATTTAAAGCGGCAAATAGCAAAAACTGACATCTAAAAGGTGCATTGACAAAAGAAAAAATGTTCAACAAAGATTTTTTAAATTTCTTCTTTGATTATCATAGAAACCAGCATAGAGAAAAGGCTAACTTTGTCTTACGTCTGACTCGGAAAGGCGGTAATTCTTTCCTCATAAAATCCACATGAAATATCCTTTATTTGCATGGAAATAATTCCTTGTTAAATGTATATTCCTGGTGATAAGTCACTTCACTTGGCAAAGCATTTCTTTTTCAAATCAATCTCTAAAGGAGTCAAACCTAACCTAAAGGTTATAGCCACCGTTTGTGTCATACTGCATAGTTAAATCCATACAGACACGTGCACAGCTGACCAACAAAGCCTGGTTGAGTCCATCTCTAACGTTTATGTGGGGTGAAAGTTTTGAATGTGTTTATTTACAAGTATAATCGACAAGAAATATATTTATTATTTTGTAAGAACCCCTTTAAATCGTTTTGTTTCAAATAAAAATTAGAACCAAATTCTATCTCTTGAACAACAATAAACATGTACATGAGGGTAACACCCCTATTAAACTTGAATGGGGATTACCCAATGAGACATAACTGACAGACAGTTGGAGACATTCTGACGCCAACCACCTGCAGAGTGAAACTTTGTTTCAATCTTGGTGTGGGAATTACATGTAGCACTTCACATAGGCCAATGTATAGAGCTGCATATGCAGAGTCCTTGGCTTTATTGTGGCCTGATTAGATACAAACGAATGAGTGGTTTCTATATTAAATACACCTTGATTCTGAACAACGGTGACGGTCGAAGGTAAAACTATTACTTGTAAAAATCTCCATACATATAAAGTATTCTAGTATAAATATTCTATTTTCCCAAGATGAATATTTTATTTTGTCTTCGGCATTTTTGATTGCCGTGGAAAAGCAGTTTTACGGCGGCAATCTCTGCGGCATTGCCGAGGTGAATTGCGAGGGTTGCATCCCAGAGTTCATGAAGGTTGTGAGGAGAGAACTCCTACATTTAACCACCATTTCTATCTAATAGTCCCTATTATTTATGTTTTAAATATTTTGCAAAGCAGTTTTTACTTGTATTCAATATTTAAAGCAACAATCAAGAATTTTTTGTTGTCATACACTGGTTTGGGCGACCAAACTGCAGGAGTCAAAACCCCATATATGGTGTTCAAAATCAGCCTAGTTAAGGCCCTGCAGACCATCCAGTGATTAAAATGGTCAATTCAAAGAAGTTCTGTTTAAGTGACCATCTCATCAATTGACCCTTTTGGCTTAGAATATGTTTTTCATGACGTTCAAATAGTATGACATTGACGCCATTTCTCTGTTGCAGGCGCTGTGACACTCCTCTATTGCAATGCGTCATAGACAAAATAAGCACGATTTCAAAGTATAATTGACCCAAAAACTCAATGAAACGTAAATTTGTCATACGCAGAAGCATCTGTACAGGCGTCATTTCTTAAGACAAAAAGGTGTATTGACTTTCTCAGTTCAAGAGTCCTTTTTAACGATATGGTGTAGGTGTAACTTTATGCAGCTTATCTCAACTGTATAGGCTGGTATGGCTATTGTAAGAAAATTTGCCATACTCTGCTTCACAGTCACAGGCTCCTGTTAAGGAGAAACACAAACTTTTTACAGAATTACAAAGGGGGATAACTGAGAAGAATAACCCCATGTGGCATATTCCCATATGTAGAGCACATGGCTCCGGTCATGGAAAACACAACCTTTTTACAAAGTTACAAAGGGGGATAACTGACCAGCAGAACCCCATGTAGCATATTCCCATATGTAGAGCACATGGCTCCGGTCATGGAAAACACAACCTTTTTACAAAATTACAAAGGGGGATAACTGACCAGCAGAACCCCCTTTTTACAAAATTACAAAGGGGGATAACTGACCAGCAGAACCCCATGTAGCATATTCCCATATGTAGAGCTCCGGTCATGGAAAACACAACCTTTTTACAAAATTACAAAGGGGGATAACTCACCAGAATAACCCCATGTAGCATATTCCCATATGTAGAGCACATGGCTCCGGTCATAGAAAACACAACCTTTTTACAAAATTACAAAGGGGGATAACTGGCCAGCAGAACCCCATGTAGCATATTCCCATATGTAGAGCACATGGCTCCGGTCATGGAAAACACAACCTTTTTTACAAAATTACAAAGGGGGATAACTCACCAGCAGAACCCCATGTAGCATATTCCCATATGTAGAGCACATGGCTCCGGTCATAGAAAACACAACCTTTTTACAAAATTACAAAGGGGGATAACTGGCCAGCAGAACCCCATGTAGCATATTCCCATATGTAGAGCACATGGCTCCGGTCATGGAAAACACAACCTTTTTACAAAATTACAAAGGGGGATAACTGACCAGCAGAACCCCATGTAGCATATTCCCATATGTAGAGCACATGGCTCCGGTCATGGAAAACACAACCTTTTTTACAAAATTACAAAGGGGGATATCTGGCCAGCAGAACCCCATGTAGCATATTCCCATATGTAGAGCACATGGCTCAGGTCATGGAGAAACACAAACTTTTTACAAAATTACAAAGGGGGATAACTCACCAGCAGAACCCCATGTAGCATATTGCCATATGTAGAGCACATGGCTCCGGTCATGGAAATTACAGCCTTTTTACAAAATTACAAAGGGGGATAACTCACCAGCAGAACCCCATGTAGCATATTCCCATATGTAGAGCACATGGCTCCGGTCATGGAAAACACAACCTTTTTACAAAATTACAAAGGGGGATAACTGACCAGCAGAACCCCATGTAGCATATTCCCATATGTAGAGCACATGGCTCTGGTCATGGAAAACACAACCTTTTTACAAAATTACAAAGGGGGATAGCTGACCAGCAGAACCCCATGTAGCATATTCCCATATGTAGAGCACATGGCTCCGGTCATGGAAAACACAACCTTTTTTACAAAATTACAAAGGGGGATAACTCACCAGCAGAACCCCATGTAGCATATTCCCATATGTAGAGCACATGGCTCAGGTCATGGAGAAACACAAACTTTTTACAAAATTACAAAGGGGGATAACTCACCAGCAGAACCCCATGTAGCATATTCCCATATGTAGAGCACATGGCTCCGGTCATGGAAAACACAACCTTTTTACAAAATTACAAAGGGGGATAGCTGACCAGCAGAACCCCATGTAGCATATTCCCATATGTAGAGCACATGGCTCCTGTCATGGAAAACACAACCTTTTTACAAAATTACAAAGGGGGATAACTGACCAGCAGAACCCCATGTAGCATATTGCTTCTCTACTAAATCATCGTTCAGACAGATCTGACCGTCGGGTGTTTCCACATACAGGCGGACAAGCTCCACACCGTCCCTCCTTAAATCTATTACTTTCATCTTCACCACTGAGGATTCTGCAATGGATAAATGGCATAACGTCAACACTGACATCACTCAACGTTCTAGATCTAGGAATTGGTCTAATGAGTTACCACAAGTTACAGCAGTTGAAAACAAATTTAAGACTAAAGGAAAAGGGAGATGTAGCTTATTAGAGCAGGTTCCTGTGTATTAACAAAGTGTCATGATATTATAAGTTTATTTCCAGACAACACATGATTAATACTTTTCATTTCCCCATATATAAGATCACTTGACAAGGTTTTTACAGCAAAAGGAAATGTGATATCTACAAATATCCAATGGTGCTAAGCAACCCTACCCATTTCACCCTCACCCCAAAATGGCCATAATTTTGTAATAGCAACATAATCCCTAATGAGACAATCAAAATATTGACCAAACTTTAGCCATAACATTTCTACTTACTACTGATCAGCTGATTAACATAAACCTTTGCAGAACTATCCCAAACACTGCAGGGGCTGAAAACAAAATACATTTAGCTTTATTATATTTACAAGACATAGAAAACAAAGCCCACATGTAGAATTAAATACGGAATTCTTACCGTACTCATTCACTGTTTTAAAAAGCTCTCTTTGAAAGTGCATTCACTATTGATTTTGTTATCCCCATGTCCTTTGGAATATTTCACTTGACTTACAAATGTAGATGTGGAAACCTTGTGTTTTACACAAATTATTATCCCCATGTCCTTTAGAATATTTCACTTGACTAAGAAGTGGAAACCTTGTGTTTTACACAAATTATTATCCCCATGTCCTTTGGAATATTTCACTTGACTTACAAATGTAGATGTGGAAACCTTGTGTTTTACACAAATTATTATCCCCATGTCCTTTAGAATATTTCACTTGACTAAGAAGTGGAAACCTTGTGTTTTACACAAATTATTATCCCCATGTCCTTTAGAATATTTCACTTGACTAAGAAGTGGAAACCTTGTGTTTTACACAAATTATTATCCCCATGTCCTTTAGAATATTTCACTTGACTAAGAAGTGGAAACCTTGTGTTTTACACAAATTATTATCCCCATGTCCTTTAGAATATTTCACTTGACTAAGATGTGGAAACCTTGTGTTTTACACAAATTATTATCCCCATGTCCTTTAGAATATTTCACTTGACTAAGAAGTGGAAACCTTGTGTTTTTCACAAACTATTATCCCCATGTCCTTTAGAATATTTCACTTGACTAAGAAGTGGAAACCTTGTGTTTTTCACAAACTATTATCCCCATGTCCTTTAGAATATTTCACTTGACTAAGAAGTGGAAACCTTGTGTTTTTCACAAACTATTATCCCCATGTCCTTTAGAATATTTCACTTGACTAAGAAGTGGAAACCTTGTGTTTTTCACAAATTATTATCCCCATGTCCTTTAGAATATTTCACTTGACTAAGATGTGGAAACCTTGTGTTTTACACAAATTATTATCCCCATGTCCTTTAGAATATTTCACTTGACTAAGATGTGGAAATCTTGTGTTTTACACAAATTATTATCCCCATGTCCTTTAGAATATTTCACTTGACTAAGAAGTGGAAACCTTGTGTTTTACACAAATTATTATCCCCATGTCCTTTAGAATATTTCACTTGACTAAGAAGTGGAAACCTTGTGTTTTACACAAATTATTATCCCCATGTCCTTTAGAATATTTCACTTGACTAAGAAGTGGAAACCTTGTGTTTTACACAAATTATTATCCCCATGTCCTTTAGAATATTTCACTTGACTAAGATGTGGAAATCTTGTGTTTTACACAAATTATTATCCCCATGTCCTTTAGAATATTTCACTTGACTAAGAAGTGGAAACCTTGTGTTTTACACAAATTATTATCCCCATGTCCTTTAAAATATTTCACTTGACTAAGATGTGGAAACCTTGTGTTTTTCACAAATTATTATCCCCATGTCCTTTAAAATATTTCACTTGACTAAGAAGTGGAAACCTTGTGTTTTACACAAATTATTATCCCCATGTCCTTTAGAATATTTCACTTGACTAAGATGTGGAAACCTTGTGTTTTACACAAATTATTATCCCCATGTCCTTTAGAATATTTCACTTGACTAAGAAGTGGAAACCTTGTGTTTTACACAAATTATTATCCCCATGTCCTTTAGAATATTTCACTTGACTAAGAAGTGGAAACCTTGTGTTTTACACAAATTATTATCCCCATGTCCTTTAGAATATTTCACTTGACTAAGAAGTGGAAACCTTGTGTTTTACACAAATTATTATCCCCATGTCCTTTAGAATATTTCACTTGACTAAGATGTGGAAATCTTGTGTTTTACACAAATTATTATCCCCATGTCCTTTAGAATATTTCACTTGACTAAGAAGTGGAAACCTTGTGTTTTACACAAATTATTATCCCCATGTCCTTTAAAATATTTCACTTGACTAAGATGTGGAAACCTTGTGTTTTTCACAAATTATTATCCCCATGTCCTTTAAAATATTTCACTTGACTAAGAAGTGGAAACCTTGTGTTTTACACAAATTATTATCCCCATGTCCTTTAGAATATTTCACTTGACTAAGAAGTGGAAACCTTGTGTTTTACACAAATTATTATCCCCATGTCCTTTAGAATATTTCACTTGACTAAGAAGTGGAAACCTTGTGTTTTACACAAATTATTATCCCCATGTCCTTTAGAATATTTCACTTGACTAAGATGTGGAAATCTTGTGTTTTACACAAATTATTATCCCCATGTCCTTTAGAATATTTCACTTGACTAAGAAGTGGAAACCTTGTGTTTTACGCAAATTATTATCCCCATGTCCTTTAGAATATTTCACTTGACTAAGATGTGGAAACCTTGTGTTTTACACAAATTTATCAATTTGTGATTATCAATTTGTGTTAATGACAACTGACTTCTTTGCCAGTGCCAGTGAAAAATATAGCATGGTGATGTTCAGGATACAAATGCCAACAAAGTCACAGAGCCATTTTACTGAATTTCTCTGGCCTTTTCAAACATTTGGCCTGGCCAAAAGGCATTGGCAGATTCTTTGTTTCATGTTTCACGCAGCATTTGAGATTATTTCACTTATATGGCGGCATAGCCAGATTTAATGGGGGGAAGGAAACCAAACTCTTTGCAAAAGGAAGCCCCTGACCCTCTGCGAGTCCCTTCGGCAAATACCTGGAAACTCTTACAATACAGCGATCAAGAGAAAATCCACTCTGACATTTTTCAATTTCTATTTGGTCTGAGGTGGGATTTGATCCCGTGCTGCATTGATGGAGGCACTGAAGTGTTGTGAAAACACTAGCTTTCCTCACCTATGTTATTATCTTTTCAAATGCACTTATATTTTATTTACCGCTGAAATGATTTTAAGAAATGGTATGGCAATAATGAGTCAAATGGTGTGAATTAAGTTCCAGAGGGTTTGAGTCCCATGGAGATCATTTCTTGGGTCTGTGGTCTGAATGAATAAGTTAAGACAGTTCAAGCAGAACCAGGATTCAAAGATTAACATTTTCTAATCTTCTAAACGCATTGGTGGCTCAGTTGGTTAGAGTGATAGTCCCACTCAGACCAAATAGACCCTTCATTTTAGAATGAGGTTTTTAGGACGTTGTTCTAATTGTATACCAGCGGAAGGTCGTGTGTTTCCTCTGCCCGGTTTTCTCCCACAATAAAACTGACAACGCCGCCATACATGTATAAGTGAAATACTCTTGAGCGCGGCGTAAAACACCAATCAATCAATCTAATTGTATAGCATTGACGTCATTCCTCTGTTGCAGGCCCTGTGAAACGCCTCTTTTCCATTGTGCCATAGATGAAATGAGCGCGATTTCGTCAGATTGATCCAAAAACTCAATTTAGCGTCATTTTGCGGCCATAGACAGAGCGTCAATCTTAAAGGGTCTATTGAAATGAAAACAGTGGATTTTTCTCTTGATCGCAGCACGTAGGAGAGTTGCGAGGTACTCGTGTAAAACATCAATCAATGAATCTAAACACAAGCATTCCTGAGCAGAATTCTTAATAGGCAGTTCTTGAAATATTATTAGCTCAGACCAACTATAAGTAAACAAATATTTGAATCCATTTGCCAGGTTTTCATCAAACATTATTTGATGTGATTGATTAACTTACTTCATAGCCGGCTCAATGGCTGGAGACAGAGCCATTGTTAATGGTTTCAAACCATGCAGACAACAATTTCTCACTTGGTACTTGACTTCTGTGTGCTTTAAACTGGTTGGTATCACTCGCAGACTATATAATACAACAACAACATGACATACATTTTTAGTATGTAAAATTAAATTGAACTACTGAATTAGTAAATAACCGACACTGATTGACCCGGAAAAAATTCCGGGCCAGGCCCCTGTCTTACGAAGCTGGCGTAAAGTTGCGCACATGCCTACAACATGGACCAGTTGCGACTAGCGCATAAGTTCCTATAGCTTTAACACTGATTTACGTTCGATATAACTTACGCCAGCTTCGTAAGACAGGGCCCAGGGTGAGAATCGAACTCAGGACTTAAGGTTACAGCCCCACGGATATAAATTAAATTAATAGGGACTTCCTAACACTAGATGATATGGAACACAGGCTGAAAATATAAGAACAATCAACATAGATAAGACTGTATTGAATTAAATGTAGTTGAATTGTGTATGATGCACTACTTATTTGCAGACGACACTAGCGCGTTTTTATCTACAGACAATATTATTGAAGCAATGCAAGTTTTAAACAGAGAACTCGAGCGGATTCAGACTTGGATGCAAGCAAACCAGCTCTCTTTAAATATATCAAAAACTAAATTCATGATTATCTGCCCAGCACGTCAAACATTTCCCCATATACTACCAGATATGGTACTAAACAATGTGAAAATTGAATTGGTAGATACCTTTAGATTTCTCGGCATCATACTTACCTGGAATGCCCACATTAATTACATTAGCAGCAAAATTTCTCGAAATCTAGGTATTCTCCATCACATCAAAAAATCATTGAATAAGAAAGCCCTATTTATTTTATACTACTCCCTTATTTATCCATATCTACATTACGCCAATATTCTCTGGGCAAACACGTTCAAATCCCACTTAAAATGTATATTCCTACTTCAAAAACGTGCTCTCAGAATCATAACTCTGTCACCTCGTCTCGAGCACACAGAGCCTATTTTCCTACGCCTCAATATCCTCAATATCTACCAATTAAACCTTTTTATCCTTCTTTCTCTGGCTCACAAATCTATGTACAATGCTGATACACTACCATATGCAATCAAATCAAAATTTGTAAAAACATCTGCAACCCATAACTATCCCACAAGAACACGGACCCTTAACCTACAGCAACCTTATTTTAACAATGCCACACTGCAGCACACACCGTCTGTCTCGATACCTAAAGAGTGGAATAAATTGCCAGTATGCTTGAAAAACATTAATTCCCTATCATTATTTAAATCAAAATTGAAAGACTTCTTACTCAGAGGTTAATTCAGGAACCATATGTGTATCTTTAATAATTTTTTCCGATCCATTCTATTCTATTCAGAAATATCTACGTGTTCAACATTATTCCGTGAGTATGCTCTAGGGCATGGTTTGTGTTGTTTTTTTTGTTGTTTTTTTTTGTTGTTGCTTTTTTCTTCTATTTTTTGTCATTGTCTTGTCGCAAATTGTATTTAGTTGTTACGCGTAGAAATAGATTGTGTACCACGTTGTGTCTCCTACTGCTACAATTATTTAATAGTTATTTACCGAACGGGATAGAACAAGCTCGTCTCGAGCTTTATTCCCACCACTCCAGTATTGTAATTTGTGTTATCTGTATATTGTATTTGTGGTAAATAAAACAAACAAACAAACAAACATTTATTCCAGTATATCAAAGCTGAAAAATGGTGATACAAGCATGCAACAAAATCTGATCTTTTACAGGTCAGTTCCTCATGTCACTAAGTCTTGAATGAATTATTGTTTCAGGCCTATCTCACCAGTTTTTGCCAAACTCATTTCAGCGTACTATTCACTGACCTATTGATGTTACATCATTGATGATTGAGAAGGGTGACTTAAGTATATATAATAATAAAAATATATAATAACATGTACTCACTTTTTTATTGGAATTGTCTCTCGGACCCCTTTATCTAAGAAATAACAGCTGAAATGATAAAGTAAATTTTAAATAGAACTTTGAATTATCGAGAGATTGATGTTTTACACCACACTTATATGGCGGGGTTGCCAGGTTTAGTGGGGAAGGAGACCGAGCTCGCTGCCCGGAGAAACCCCTGACCTTTGGCGAGTACCTGGCAACTCCTCCACATACGGCACCCGCAAAAGATAGATAGAAATTAAAATAGGAGATACCAGTTGAGTTTTGTTGCAAAAGGAACCAGCCTCAAGCCAATAGGGCACAAGAACCATCAGATAGTTCCTGGGCCGTTTCACGAAGCAGTCGCAAAGTGCGATCTATCACAGTTGTCATGACATTGTATCTCTTCACTATGGTAATCATTGGAAACTACGCCTCGTTTGCTATACGACTGCTTTGTGAAACGAGCCCCCTGTCCGCAGCATTTATTAAAGTGGCATGAGCTGCCAAAATTCACACTTTTTTCATAGTTGCTGATCGCCACGACATTAAGAGGCTTGGAGGCAAATGATTGGCGTTGGAATGAGAAAAATCCATACAGTATGTGGATTGTACGAACCGAAAATGTGTTAAAAAAGTAAACAAAATTTAAATAACCGGGACGACCATTCATTCATTCTTAGCCAAAGTTAGTTCAAAACACTTCCGTATCGTACATTTTCGAGACTGGAAGCACTAAAAAGCTTCTGAATTATACGTCTTGAGAAAAATAGCCAATAATTTCAACATTCTGTGGTAAGGTCAAAATATCAACATTTTGGCAGCTCATGCCCGTTTAAAGGGGAATCAAAGACGAATAGAAGTACATACAGTGCATTTACACCTGATCTACGCTCTAGGAAATTCTCCACTCGGACTCTGTACCAAAGATTATCCTTAGGTCTCTTACCAGCGTACACCTGTTGTTCAATAAACAAAATCACAACTCAAAGATATTTATGAACACTAAAACACACGGGCACAGGGAAAATCTTCTTGTCTAAAATAACCATGGAGACAAGTTTCTAATTGTGTTAAAAGTGGTATATCATTTAGACCATTATACCCCATCATAAACTGTCAAAAGATACATGGATAACACTTCTGAGTTATTACATGCAAACATGAGGTAAGAGTTAAAGCATGGATATGGGATGGTTATGGTTTTGATGCCTCAACTCAAGGGGATGGAGAGCTTATCAAGCTGTAACTATCACCATGTTATTCATCACACATACAGGTAGACGATATAAATGTTGTATATAAATTGAATATAAAACAATATGTAAAATGGTGTCTAATAGGCTTCTTAAGTTCTTATATACTGCATGTAGTAAAGATTTTTCCATCTTTTCCGACTGTGCCATTCATATATAAAAAAAATGTGTCAAAATAAGCATTTTTGTCGGGCTAGTTAAAACTAGTTCGGGCAACCAAAATTTTATGGGTTGCTGCCCGAAGGGCAACCTTACTTCTTAATATTTTGCGAGCCCTGATACATTAATCCCTTTGATCTGCATTCTTTAGAGAACTAGAACATCTGACTGACATGTACATTTCAATCTTTCAAGTTATTTGAGCTGGGGGAGTACAGTCACATGTCTTTGGCATGCATTAGAATGGACTTTCATTTGGCATTTGCATACGACCAATCATAACCCAGCTTTGCAAGAAGTATCTTTTTTGTTTCCATAATACAGTTTACGGATAATATAACATGGAAAGAAATCCTTGAATTTCATTGGCCAATCCATTGGAAGTATGTGATAACTTTACTTACATGTCCAATAGAGCAATTCATGGTCTGTTTGAGAAAACTATTGTCTTCCATAAATCGGTTGAGGTTGGCGCTGAATTCATCAAAGCGTGCAGTCTCCACAGACATATCCTTTCCACGGACCGCAGTGATTCTTAGCTCGGATGGTGATCGGACCTTCAAATATACATCGAAATGGAGCATGCAGTTAATATAGTTAATATTTTAACAAGGAATCTGAATGTAATTGTTAGCAAAAAAACTCAATACAACTTGTTGTTGCAATAAACCAAAACCTATGATATTTCATTAGGTTGTAGACAGACCAGAGTTTGGTTTTAATTAGTACAATTTTCTGGAAAACTTTATAATATATGGATAACGTTGCACCGATCTTCAGTCTAGAGATATGTTAAATCAGGAGATTTCAATCCATTCCATAAATATTTAAGAATTTATGAGCTAGTTTGGTTATATTATAATACATCATGTGACTTTTGTTGATAAATAACGTAAGACTTTCGTATGGGTAACACACTTCTAGGTTTATTTAATGATGACGTTTCTGTCTTTCTCCAAAGACTGTTTTCATCATTAAATAAACCTAGAAGTGTGTTACGCATACGAAAGTCTTACATTATTTATCTATACCACCTTCTAAATGCCACTTAAGACAGACTTTTGTTGAGTTTTACAGCAGCGGGCGTTTCCTTTTAACTCACATGACTAAACTTTTCAAATATACATTTATTTTAAGTAGTCCATATACAAACACAAACCAGCTTCAAAAGCTGTTCATAAATCCTTAAAGTGGCATGAGCTGCCAAAATTCACACTTTTTCATAATGTCTGATCGTCACGACAGTAAGAGGCTTTAAAGGTCGTCGAAAAACTAAGTACTGTAATTGGCGTTGGAATGAAGAAAATCCATACAGTATGTGGCCTGTACGAACCGAAAACGTGTTCGAAAAGTAAACAAAATTTAAATAACCGGGACGACCATTCATTCATTCTAAGCCAAAGTTAGTTCAAAACAATATTTTACCGTACATTTTCAAGACTAAAAGGGGCCTCCGTGGCTCAGCAGGTAGAGCGTTGGACGCTCAATCCAAACAGCCTTCTACCAATGGGTCGCGGGTTTGATTCCCACTCAGTCCAAAAATTGGAAAATTTTCTGACTGGGTTTTCACTCGAACGACCTATGTGGGATGGTTGCCAGTTACTAGCGGAAGGTTGTGGGTTTCCTCCAGGCACAGAGCCCGGTTTCCTCCCACAATAAAACTGGCAACGCCGCCATATAAGTGAAATAATCTTGAGCGCGGCGTAAAAACACCAAACAAACAATCAATCGAGACTAAAAGCACTAAAAAGCTTCTGAATTATACGTCTTGAGAAAAATAGCCAATAATTTCAACATTCTGTATTAACGTCAAAATATCAACATTTTGGCAGCTCATGCCACTTTAAAGTCTAAGTCTGTAAACTCACCGGCTTGATCACACTCACACTGACCAAATCAGTATCCATTTTACTTTATCTGTCAGCCAACGTTCAAATCCTAATCTTTCATCTTGCCTATAAAAACAATCAGCAAAATTTTAACAAGAGTTTTAGTAAACTCAACATACGCCCGCCGTGGCAAAGTCGAACCGCTACGATTAACAACTTTACATTTAAGAAATGTTTGAAACTCTCTTTAAACATGGGTTCCATACTAATGATAAAAATTAAAGACATCACCACGTCCTCATTTGTTTTTTTAAAAAAAACAACTGAGGACGTGGTGATGTCTTTAATTTTTTATCATTAACTTTACATTTAATATAACATTTTGTGGAATCCATTAGGCTGAATTCCTGTGAATTAAAAATGATTCCTTATAATTTTATTAGCTTATGTGTTTGAAATCTTCTTTGTCATTCTTAATTATCTTTACAATACTTTATACTATTTGCTGCTTGTATTCTACATATATTTTATCGAAGACAGTTTAATTTTTTTTCCCACTTAGCTTAACTACACAGTTTGTTATGTCATAATAGAATTGTAACATCCGCTCAGTAAATCAGAAATGTTTTCAGAATAGATCATAACATATATGTACATGTAGGATTGTACCGTTAAATGACCTTTGTAATCTCTCCAAACGTTTTAGCCTGTGAAACTGTTAGGATTTGCATTCACACTCACCTACACTAAATGATAAACGTAACTTCCAATTGGATGCTTTTTAGCTCTGACATAACACCTGGGTGAAGTAAGCCGAGTTTCATTTAACAAATAAGAGTAATATATAATTCTCACACCACATCAGTATGATTTGGGGATTATTGTATTTATAGTTTTGCTTATCTCGGTCACGAAGTTCTGAGCTCTACCCAAAACATATACTCCATCGTTGACAATGTTTTGAGGTGTTGTTTTCGTAAACAACCTATAAAACATTGGAACATGAACTAAACAGTAAGGTAGTTTTGGCTCGATACCTTCATTTAAGCCGGCGTCTCTCCATTAGTCGCTACGTTATCAAAATTCATATCTTTCGGACTTTAAAGAAATCTTCCATTCTGGCACAAAAATGAATTCAATCTACTAGAGACATCTACAGCTCTGATCCTCGTTACTTCACCCAATCAAAATCTATAATAATTTGAAATTGAAGTTGGTATGTATATTTTAACCAAGAAATTTTCGTCTTTGAGTCTTCATGCCATTTCATCTTGTAAATTGCCGGGTCCAACCTAAGTGTCTACGGCAAGGCAGAAAAAGAGGACTCGTCTCTTCTGACAGTTCCAACCCTAGATGCGTGGGAATCGATAGATGCATCATCTCATCTAAAGGACACGCCCACTTTCTCAAATCACCTTAGCGTCTAAAAATCTTATAATTTGTTTTAATTTCATCAATTCGAATTTCTTGTTCACATTAGAAGTTTTTCTTTTCTGAATTTGATGAAGCTGCAACTAAATACCAGTACGTCATAGTACACATATATTATCTGTTCAGGTAATTTCAATCACATTTTAATTGCAAAAACTGAAATATTGTGGCTGTTTTGACATTGCTATTATGTTCCATAACAGCTTCATCAAATTCAGAAAAGAAAAACTTCTAATGTGAACAAGAAATTTCAATTAATGAAATTAAAACAATGTTATATTAAATGTAAAGTTGTTAATCGTAGCGGTTAGACTTTGCCACGGCGGGCGTATGTTGAGTTTACTAAAACTCTTGTTTGTTATCATAGTGCACATTAAACTATCCAAGAAAACAGTCTCAGAATGTATAAATTAATTGGCTTCCAGCATTACTCTGGACCAAGTGTACTTAAAAAAGCATTGATATATATTAATATATATTAAACATCAGGTACACATTTCTGATAAAAAAACTCTTGAAAACAGACAAAAATATGTGTACCCAAATAAAATTTGGTATGCGACACATCATCTACATATAAGGTATATATAATTCTAACAGAATTGGAGAGATTATATCAAAACGAAAGAAGTTCTGGAGCCGAAATTGAATATTACATTATCCAATAGGGCTGCCATATTATGCAACAGGTGATGTCAGAAATGGTACGTGAAACACAGTCTGCCCATAAGGTATATACTCTGAAAGAATCGTCAAGATCGGATCAAAACTTTAGAAGTTATGGAGCGGAAGGGAGTATTACATAATCCTACATGTATATGGCTGCCATATTATGCAACAGGTGAAGTCAGAAATGGTACACGATATAACGTCTGCCCATATAAAGGTATATACTCTGAAAGAATTGTCAAGATCAGATCAAAACTCTTCAAGTTATGGAGCGGAAGAGAACGAAGATATAGACTAAGACAGAATATTACATAATCCAATGTAGAAGTCATATTATGCAATCGACAATGTCCTAAATGGTTCATGACACACCTTCTTCCCCTAAACTATATGTTGTAAAAAAATTTTAAAGATCTGATCAAAACTCTTCAAGTTATGGAGCGGAAGGGAACGAAGATATAGACTAAGACAGAATACTACATAATCCAATGTAGAAGCCACATTAAGCAATTGACGATGTCATAAATGGTTCATGACACACCTTCTACCCACAAGGTATATGTTGTGAAAGAATTGCAAAGATTAGATCAAAACTCTTCAAGTTATGGAGCGGAAGGGAATCCGGGACGGACGGCGCTGGTGATACCATAATACGACCGACTTTTTTTAAGTCGGGCGTATACAAATGCAAGAATAATGGCAATGTTAACGTGTCACTGATAGTCATACATTTGAAAAGTAGATTGGGGTAAACGGTAGTCACACAACTGGAAATATGCAACATACATAGAATCTATGGTAAATGACATCTAAATTTCAACAGTTAATCAACTATGTGAAGTTTTAAAGTTGTCGGTGAAAGACTTCTTAAGATAAGACATTTACAAGGATATTTTTCGCAGACTGTAATTAAAGGGGTATAACTCTTAACAAAAATATCCTCAATCTAAAATAGAGATTGATCCTACTGCCATTCGTTGAGATATCAACTCTAAAACAATTGAGTGACATGTTGCTTGAACACAAAGGGAGGCCACTGCTGTCGACGTCCTTAAAATTGTAAACAAGGACATGTGACACCGATAGTTGACTCGGTTGTGCAGAGAGATCATATCCGACATAATTCTGGTAGTTAACGTTTAAGCCGCCGATGATAGGTTTTGTTATATTGATTACTACTCACCTAATACATGTAAAATACCTTGAAACTTATTCCCTCATCCATACCAAATTTTGCTTTGACATCCATGGGCACTGCTATCTTGTTTTAGAATGTATTTGTGAGCCAACGTAGTGCCGATTATATTTTTGATTTTTAATAAGTATTTTTGCCCAAAGGTCTTGCAATACAGATTATTATTGTAGGGTTACATGTTTGGGAACAGTATAGAACAGAGAATTTAATATCATACACATTATAAATTCTCAGTAGGTTTCTTACAGTTTACTATGCGCGAAAATGAAGAGCGACGGCTCTCGAGCCATGTCTCGTGTTGAAGATCTCGTAGAATGGCAGGAGATCTCGATTGAAATATCCTGTCACAATCATTTTTGCTTTCTACTTATTTCGTGACATTTATTTCTCAGCGATTAGATCCAAAAATAGGGTGTCCAAAATATCAATTTTTCTATATTCTTCACATACATACGGTATAGGACGTCCAAATCCGACCG
Organism: Lepidochitona cinerea; assembly: GCA_963971465.1. Classification (NCBI taxonomy): domain Eukaryota; kingdom Metazoa; phylum Mollusca; class Polyplacophora; order Chitonida; family Tonicellidae; genus Lepidochitona; species Lepidochitona cinerea. The sequence goes on along the minus strand of OZ020555.1, from coordinate 34,694,843 downwards.
ATTTTATACCCAAAGTGAGTAGTAGTCCGGTTCAACCCCCTGTTGAGTCGCATGAATAGAGCGATCAGCGGACGTGTGAAACGATTAGTCTGGTTGGCGTTTGATCTTTCCAAGGCTGGGGATCGATTCAATCAGACTATTTAGGCTAATAAAACATGCTTTTAACGGAAGCGTTTTTCCCCTTACAGTTTGGTTTAAACGCAGGTCTTCATTGTCACTTTGGTACAACAACAACATCAATTAGTAGACCTACGAAAACTCGCAGTTAGCTGAGAAATCTGCCGTCATTTACCGTAACTGTATTCCCAAAAGTGAAGATCTTACTCAGTTATTTTATACTTTGACATTCATTGGTCAACATCCTTTCATTGTCACCATGTTACCCCTTGTGAGCGGGACTTTCGTTAAACATCGTAGCATGTTTAAATAAGTGGCTGTCGCCATCAGGACCCCTCGGGTCTGGGCCAAAGAAACCGAAGATATATTTATTTTCAGGACAATTTGTTGCGAGTGAAAAACTGCTCCACATACATGTATCACATTTACAAGGAGGTGTTTGGCTGACGGCTATGTAAGGGGCATAACTCTGGGAAAAAACGTCCGAGCGCGTTGATTTTAAATAGGCTTCTTGTACTTGCTGAATTGAACAAATGTAGTAAGTTTTTAAAATGTGAATGAAAGACTTGTTGAGATGATGTGTTTACAAGGCTTTTTACAGCAGCGGTGATGTAAGGGGCATAACTCTGGACAAAAACATCGGAGCGTGTTGATTTTCAATAGGCTTCTTGTATTTGCTGTATTGAACAAATGTATAAAGTTTTAAAAATTTGAGTGAAAAACTTATTATTGAGATAATGTGTTTACAAGGCTTTTTACAGCAGTGGTATGTAAGGGACATAACTCTGGGAAAAAACGTCGGAGCGCATTGATTTTGAAAAGGCTTCTTGTACTTGCTGTATTGAACAAATGCGTTAAGTTTTAAAAATGTGAGTGAAAAACTTGTTGAGATAATGTGTTTACAAGGCTTTTTACAGCAGCGGTAATGTAAGGGGCATAACTCTTAAAAAAAACATCCGAGCGCTTCGATTTTCAATAGGCTTCTTGTACTTGCTGTATTAAACAAATGTGTGAAGTTTCAAAATTGTAAGTTAGATGGACGGACGGACGACGGAGGCAACAACAACATTTGCCCCAGGGGTAAAAAAGGACTACCAGTTAAACAGCAACAGCTCTTATTGCGTGCATCCCTCTTCGCGTAAATTGCAAAAGGGCATGGTAAACGGCAGGAATACATACATATCATGATGCATGATGTGTTAATCATAAAGCTCTCGTTTTGAAATATTTGAAGTGGTTGAAAAGACAGCTTGGAATGTCATTCACAATAAATACACCAATGACCTACGCGCTGGGCCTATATATATGGCATAAGTCAGTGATGAGGACTGAAAACATATTTATCCAATTACTGTCTGTGTTTGCATGTTGTTCGGTAATTCCAGCAAGTAGCCCTGTGAGTGGCCCAAGGATAAAAGGAGAATCCTAACTGAAAACTTTAAATTTTGTGATGACCTGCGCATGGATCTTTCCGTGTTAGCATCGTCTTTGTTTGCGGAGATAAGTGACAATGACAACTAGAAAAACATAAAATGTTTGAATTATCTGCATTTATCCTCAAATGAGTGATCGGATACCAAGAGAAACAAGAGATCAGTAAAGCTGATCTAGGCGACCACCATAGAACACTATCAGAAAGTGAGGCTGCTTGTAAACGGATCGCAAATTTGATATGTGAAATTTATTTCTTCAGTTGGTGGCTGGCTTGACAGAACAAAGTTTCTTCGGTACATAGTGGCTGTTATCTGAAAACTCAAAACCAACTTTCTTCAAGGAGGCCGCACATTAACGCTACTTACCGGAGCTACATAGTAGGCCCTACATGCACATTGTATGCACAGGCCAGTCAGTGATATCGCTTGTTTGAGTCCTGTACACAATTAAAATTTACAAAATCCACTACGATTGTACACATGTTAAGATGCATTTAGTGTTTGTTTACAAATCAAAAGATAATGTATATCTGTCAAAAATAGCCCGTGAAAAGTGAAGAATGGGCGACGTATTGATCACTCTTTACAAAATTTACACATGACGAAAGTCAGTTTAAAAATTAATGGCAAAAAATGTCCCGATTCGTTCAGAAATTAGTAAACTCTTGTAAAAAAATCTTCATGCACGATTTGATATAAATATATGATTGAATAAAAACATTTCAGTTACTTTATTGGTAAATTGCATTTACAATTGCGAAGTCAGTTGCTGTACATAGCTGCCTGAATGCAAATTCGATCGGCAAAATAGTGATTGTACGTTGCCGTGTATTTCATTTCATTTTGAAATATTCCTTCCTTTTACACTCCGAAAAATACAATATGGATCTTCTTAAGTGTCTTAGGGAACACTCTCCTTTAAAAAAATATTTATTATTGTTACATTTTTGGAAAGAATTTAGGCGTTTAAAATCCAAATTCGAGAAGGCCATTTTACCGGCTTCGAACAAGCCGTGGCGGCCGGCAACATGCATAGAATAAACTATTTCTTATACTTATAGTCGTCCTTGGAAATCTGAAAAGATTCGATTTTTATACGTTTTAAAATGACCCGAGGATTGCAATTTCACTCTGAGGTTTATAAAAGCTCCGATAAATGTCTTGTTTTTCACTACTCTGGACTCGGAAATTCCAAAATAACGTCCTCAGTGCCAAAAATAGCTAATCTGTCTTTAACTCGGTCGTGCTTTTAAAATGACTGGTAGGGGCCCTGTGATTGACAGCGGGAACTCCACTAGCAAACTAATTTCACCACCCGATTTTAGCACTTTTTAATCATAGATATTTAAATATCTCACTCACAGTCAGTATATTGGAGACAAGGAAAATATATATTAAGATCTGAAGCTGTAAATATAAGGAATTCCTTTTCTTGTTATGTACGTATGCTTGAAGTGTCCATTCTAACCTAGACAAAGTTGGAAGTTATCAGCGAATTACACGTCCCTTAAAGTAAATTAAACCTCTTTACCGTATTCGAAGACTGAAAAAACAAAGCACAAAGCAACCAACAGATGCAACATGTGATTTTATTTGTTCATTTTCAAAATTAGTTGAAGTTGTAAGAAAAAATAACCATACGGCGTCAGTAGGCTTTTTGCCAATTTTTCTGCTGTCGCCATACGATGTCTTCGGTAATGAAGCAGGCTAGCACTCTAACGCCCATATGGCGACAGCGGTACCGAATGTGTTAAATGAAAACATCAACGACGAACAAAATACATGTTGCATAACTTCACCATATGAGGAAGCAACACAAAAAAATTCACCAAGATCCGCCTGGTAGTTTTCTTGATTCCGCGATCACAAACTATATCAATAGAAATCACATAAAAAGCTACTGGCCGCCATTTTTAATATGCAAATGAGCAGCGAGTGCATAGTGCGCAACGAGGCCATAGGGTTAACCTGCGTATAACATTTTACGAACATCCTTTCATTACTTTAGGAGAACAGTGATAAAAAAAAAGGCCAGTGGCCGCCATTTTGAATATGCAAATGAGCAAAAAAGTGCATTGTGCACAACGAGACCATAGGGCTAACATGCGTAAATTAGTTTACGAAAATCCTAGCCTTTCTTTACTTTAGGAGAAAAGTGACAAAAAAAAGAAAAACAAAATGGTCGCCCACCGGCCATTTTAATATGCAAATGAGCAAAAAAGTACACAGTACGCAACAAGATCATAGGGTTAACCTGCGTACAAAGTTTTACGAAGATCCTCTCATTACTTTAGGAGAAAAGTGATAAAAAGTAGAAAAACAAAATGGTTGCCTAGCGGCCATTTTGATATGCAAATGAGCAAAAGAAATAAATGTTGCACAACTAGACCATAGGAGGAACGTGCGTGTGAAATTTAAAGAAGATCCGACTAGCACTTCTCTTGGAATCACGATCACAAGAGAGAAAAGTGATAAAAAATAGAAAAACAAAATGGTCGCCTAGCGGCCATTTTAATATGCAAATGAGCTCAGAAAAATAGATGTTGCACAACTAGACCATATGGGGAACTAACACAAAAACATTTCATCAAGATCGGCCTGGTGGGTTTCTAGATTCCGCGATCACAAACTATGTAGGTAAAAATCACAAAATGGCCGCCAGCGGCCATTTCAATATGCAAATGAGCAAACAAAATAGATGTTGCACAACTAGACCATAAGGAGAACATGTCTGTAAAATTTGATGAAGATCCGACCAGTAGTTCTCTTGGAATCGCGATCACAAGAAAAGTTTACAGACACCGGACGACGGACGACGGACCACGGACAAAAAGCGATTTGATAAGACCACCATGAGATCATGGTGGTCTAAAAAGATTCAGGTCAAAATCTTTGCCATTTACAATATAAGTCAGTGTAAACTGTTATTTTATTAAGAAAAAAAAAATCTGCTTCTGCTTGGGTAAAGAATCGTAGGTAAAGTAAAAGTTGCGATCAGTCAATACAGTGGTCCCGCTGTGCGTAAGGCGTGGCTGTGGTCGATGAGACGATGACTGTTGGCCTTTAGCACTATGGCAGCTCTTCAGAGACGGAGGGTCACTACGGTGTGCCCCAATTGTCAACAATTTTGGCATGTTTTATTGACAAAACGTCAAAGACGAACTTAGGATTAGGGACGGGGTTTATTGACAGAATAAGGTTAGGTTTTGGAATCTTTTATTGACAAAACGCCAAAAACGGACTTAGGATTAGGGACGGGGTTTATTAACAGAATAAGGTTAGGTTTTGGAATCTTTTATTGACAACGCCAAAGACGGACTTAGGATTAGGGACGGGGTTTATTAACAGAAAAGGGTTAGGTTTAGCCATGTTTATTCTCAAAACCGAAGGATCCTCTTGGATTCGTCCAAATACGTAATCGTAGGTCAAAGTGATATAAAAATAATAAATATGAAGTGCGCATGATTGTGTATCGCAGTTCAGGTAACACATACAAATTTAATACCTCTAACGTTGTGTTGGTAGTTAGTCAAGTGGTAAGATGCTATTGTCTAATTGAGTGCGCATGTGGTTCTGTGCAGCTTCAGATTGGAAAGGTAGGGGTTCGAGACCCAATCAGTGCAGATGTAATTAGAAAAAAAATAATCTATTAACTTGGGTGTTTTGCAGAGAAGGGAGATGTCTACCGTAAGACGTTGCGTGGCGCTGATGTATACAGCATGAAGATAGGATGAAAGAAACAGTAGAAGCTTCCAGACGTCCACATATACTAGGGTGAGTGAGTGAGTGAGTGAGTGATTGGGGTTTTACGTCCTGCTCAACAGTATTTCGGTTATATGAAGACGTTGTCTCCTTGTGTCAGGGCGGATTTCCACCGCTCTTTTAAGTGCTGTCTCACCGAGACGACTTGCCGAAGACAACCAGCAAGCCCCCTCACCCAGTCACAGTATACTGACACCGGGCCAACCAGTCGCTGCTCTAACTCCTATTGCTGAGCGCCAAGCGAAGCAGTAACAGCTACCCCTGTTAAAGTCTTTGGTCTGACTCGACCCGGGCTTGAACCCTGATCTCCCAGGCCTGAAGCGGACGCTCTACCGACTGAGCTATCGGGGCTGGTCCATATACTAGGGACTTTGTAAATTGTTATAACTTGTTCCCAATCCTTTTGACTGTCTTCTGTCAATAAAATAAGTTCAATTCAATTCATACTAGTCTACTTTAGTCCGGGCTTCTGACTCCAAAATCACTATTTTTTTTATACTGACGGGCATATTTTGGAGTCAGGGTTCACTGCAATCAAAAAGCCGGAGTTGGCTGCCCGCTCAGAAGCGGGCAGTATGTGGTCTGATTTAGACAAAGAAATAGCAATATAACCTACTCAGATCGTGTCTAAACAGTCATAATCAAGTTCATGGATAATTTCGCTACCTACCAGTGCCTGATATGGACGAGCAGGATCGGCCAGTAAACATTATTCTTCCTCTGAATTCACTTTTGCATTCTCCAAGTCTCAAACTCTCCGCCATTGATGACGTAACACTGTTTAGCGGTTTTTCAATTTTTAGACGGTAAATTCGCTTTAAAAAGGCTAAATTATTCATAAATGTCGTAATGACACTTTTTGAGTTAGTTATGTTGTTATTTACTGTCTAAATCTGACCGCAAACTGTCTGATCAGAAGCGTGCAGTCTACTATGACTTTTTGATTGCAATGAACCCTGACTCCAAAATACGACCGTCAGTATAAAAAAATAGTAATTTTGGAATCAGAAACCCGGACTAATACTACTTTTGTATACTCCTAAAATATCCAAGCTCCTGTGATTATAGACCGTTTAGTCAAGAACCAATGAATGCAAGTAGGCAGGTCGGGTCAATTTTAATCATCCATAGTTTGTTTCTAAAACCTATACCAAACTATTCTTAAGATAGTTATAAGATGTAATTAGAATTCCGTTTGACATGGATAATCATATTTACTTAAAACTAGAATTCAACTGAAGTAGAAGTGTCGCCTGGCAGGATAAATAATATACAAGGAGAAGGTACTGTACATCACCTTTCACAAAAAAATTCACTGTTGTACTTTATTTGTGAATATATGTATATCATGCTGTGTAAGATGTTACCTGAATATGAGATATTAAATAATAATCTGCGTCAGATTACACATTTATAAGAAATCCCCAACATTTCATTGACTCCGAGCGACCACCCCACATATACCTTCATCTTTTGCGAAAAAATCCAGTATGAAATTTTGGCCTGACAAGGATCCTACCCATGCTATTGGTGGAAGGCTTATGTTGATGCGAGTAAAAAGCTTTACTGGCTGAGCTACGGAGGCTCCCCTGCATATGGAAGCTTGACTGAATGAATGGTTTCATTATTGGTTGTCTAAAGAGTAAAATCAATTAACTTAAAACATGCAAAATATGTATTTATTGAATAAAAATTTATTAGTGATATTCTTCTGTACAGAATTCCACAAAAAGCTATTCATTACACTAAGAAAGTATTTAGACAAACAGATTTAAAGTGAGACATCCTGTCCTATAATTAGTGGAGGGATTGTCGTAATTTGTAATGCAGTTCAGAAGCCCTGGTGCTACATAAAGCAAATCCCTAAAAGGAAAATTGATGGTAATAGAACTTGAGCGGGGTATTAAGGTATTAAACTTTCCATTTAAATTTGAAAAAAATTTAGCCAGTGGTTTTCAAGATATTGCACGGAAACCAAGTTATTTGTATCAGCCAATCAAAAGCCTGTACAGTAATTAAATATGCGCGGATGTTAGCGAAAGTCGAACTTGAGCGGGGTATTAAGGTAATAAACTTCCGATTTAAATTTGAAAAAAATTAAGCCAATGGTTTTCAAGATATTGCACGGAAACCAAGTTATTTGTATCAGCCAATCAAAAGCCTGTACAATAATTAAATATGCGCAGATTTTAGCGAAAATCGAACTTGAGCGGGATATTAAGGTATTAAACTTCCCATTTAAATATGAAAAAAGTTAAGCCAGTGGTTTTCAAGATATTGCAGGGAAACCAAGTTATTTGTATCAGCCAATCAAAAACAATAATTAAATATGCGCGGATTTTAGCGAAAGTCGAACTTGAGGGGGGTATTAAGGTATTAAACTTCCCATTTAAATTTTAAAAAAATTAAGACCGTGGTTTTCAAGATATTGCACGGAAACCAAGTTATTTGTATGAGCCAATCAAAAGCCTGTACAATAATTAAATATGCGCGGATTTAAGCGAAAGTCGAACTTGAGCGGGGTATTAAGGTAATAAACTTCCCATTTAAATTTGAAAAAAATTAAGCCAGTGGTTTTCAAGATATTGCACGGAAACCAAGTTATTTGTATCAGCCAATCAAAAGCCTGTACAATAATTAAAAATGCGCGGATTTTAGCGAAAGTCGAACTTGAGCGGGGTATTAAGGTATTAAACTTCCCATTTAAATTTGAAAACAATTAAGCCAGTGGTTTTCAAGATATTGCACGGAAACCAATCCGGACGCCGACGCCAGACTACGCCGTCAAAGTGATCCCTAAGTGCCCCCTTTCAGGCGACACAAAAATGATATTTAAATCAGGGGAGACAACTTTTGTCTCAAAATATGGGCCTTTTCCAAGCATTTTCATGAATGGTAGTTATTTTTCTGTTCAAGCGAAACTGAGCAAACAGGGTCCAGTTTAAGGGCCCTGAAAAAATATACAGACTACACTTTTTGTTTTACTGTTAACTTTTGTGACTCACATTTGCTTTTTAACTTTTATGATCGAATACCTTGTACTGATCAACATTTGATGACGTCACCGACCTGCCTAATGCAAGCCCATTAAAAACTTTCCCACGGTAGCTCCGCCCACATTGGTTCACCTGGTATTCTTTACAATTTCTCTAGCTTCTACTAGTTCTAACTTCTAAGTTCTATGACTATGCAGAATGAACCCTTAATTTGCTTAAAGTTAAAATTGAAAGTGAAACTGAAAGTAAAATACCATCAGTATCACATTACACGTTTAAAACCTTCAACGGAAACGGATAACAAAAAAAATTTAAAAAGATAAAACACAATGTAAAACATTGGTGTAGTAATGACAAAGGTCGGGTAAATTATTTAGTGTACCAGTGTAGGCATATAATATCGATGGCCATATTTGTTAACAACCTGTGTTGTTGTTGTTTACAATTTGGATTCTACAAAAACTTTCCAAACTGTTCAGTATGAACGACGGCAGTATTAATATCAAAGCATTTTAACAAGATTTGCACTGAGAATTAATCACTCACGACATAAACGTTTTTTTAAACTGTGACATAAAACAGTTATCAACTTAGAAAGCAGACAGAAAAACTCACACATGACAGAAATGCAACCATTTGCAATCCGCGCCTCGAGAGAATACAGGCCATGTCCGGTGTGTCTATTTACCCAAATGTAATTTAAAGTTGGAAATTTTGTTCATATAGAGAATATATCCTTTCATCTTTTATTTTGATCCGTTCAAATAGTTGTTAAGAACGCGAAAAAAATGGATATGAATATAAATGACCCGACATAGGTCCATTAAATATTCACAACATGGGTAAATTCCCTCGGATTCCACCCACTCGGCGGTCGGCCTTCTTTCGGTTTAAGGCAGATCTCTACTTTCGTAACTTAATTTTGGAACAATTTCATTCATCTCTAGCGTTTGAAATCTCATTGCAAACACTTAAGTCACTATGAAGAGAATTTCCTTTTCTTTAAGACATTTTGAGACCAATTTAACATCTTTGGGGTATATAGATGAAACAAACCGGAAGTTGACATTCGTTTAGAGGAAGTTGGCACACACGTGGAAAAGTCTTTCGTTTTCCAGCATAATGATAACTTAAACTGAAGGTTCAGTAAAGCTCAAACGTATCTTTTTTTTTGTTTGCATAGTTTGTGGTTGACTCTTCCTGACAATGGCAGACACGAATGATAAATCGGGTCTTTCTAAAAATCTGTTGCAGATGAAAGTACGTATACATTAAATTCTAATTCAGCACCGGTAATTGTAGAAAACAATGGTCTAACCAGCTGGGAGCGGTCACCTTCGGGCGTCACAATAGTCAATAACGCTACATACCGGAGCTAATTAAATTGATGCATTTGATTTGGCTTTTTATTTACGCTACAGCCGGACAGCCGGTCTACCTGACAGGCAAGTAAGTAAAACAGGATGGAGACACACGAGTGCGGCTAGTCCGTCTTAACCTGTTACTGTTAACACGCAACTTTATACATAAGTTACAAACTATCGCGGACGCATGTAGAATTTTAGCCCCAGCTGCATTCCCAATTGATTATATTATTATTCCCATGTCCTTAAGAATATTTAGATATCTGTCGATAGTAACTAAAAACACTTGGAATGGAAGTGGAACTTATTTATTTGGATCCACTTTATTTTCTCAAAGTTCAGTACAACTCGCTCAAGGAGTGGTGATTTTAGCCTACTTTTTAAAATGACGGTACCGGTACATCTGTTTTCTCACAGTTACGGAATACCAAAATGAAATAGAACTTCCCCCAGAGTGAAATGTCCCAAACTAAACCATGCTCATTGAGCAGCTCAATTAATAGTTCAATTTACCGAACTTATGGTGATATTACATATACCAACGTTCAGTCTGTGAATTCTGAAATGCTGCTCGGAAAACTCCGACAAACTTTTGTCGGAAATTACAAGCCATGAAAATAGTATTGTAACTGCTCTGTATGGACAATTCCTACCCCAGACTTCTTTAGAACTCATAAAAGATTATTCTTTCCTCTTTTATTTATTTTTATTTATTTTATTTATTTGACATGCACCGTTTGACCCAGTTCGAACGTCGCGCAAAATGGCGGCAAAGTCTCCAAGAAATGACAGTTTGTTGTTGTTTAAGACCAGGTGTACGCCCTTTGGAATAGCTACATGTAATAAAAGTGGACAAGAATAATCTTTTATGAGTTTTAAAGAAGTCTGAGGTAGGAATCGTCCATACCGAGGAGTTACAATAATATTTTCATGGCTTGCAATTTAAGCATCATTTCCACCTTGTATTTCTAATTCGTATACCGAACGTTGGTATATGTAATATCACCATAAGTTCGGTAAATTGAACTACTCAATTAAGAGCTACATAAGGACATTGAGTATAGCCTAATAAATTCTACTAATGCTAACTCTTTTTTACCTCTCTTTTATAGTTTATGAGAAGAAGTGTTATTCGATTAGAGAAGGAACAGAATGAAGATGATCATCAGAGGGTGATAGATGAGGAACATTGGGTGTTAGATTTACCTGAACTCAATGAGAAACAGTGAGGATGGTATTCTCGTTATTTTGGGATTACACTTTCTTGAAAATATGGCAGAAATTCTTCTACTGATTTTTGGGTGACGCCTGAAGCGAGAATTTAACCCGGGTCATAGTGTATGGCACCTATAGATCACCAGCGGGGGCCTCTGTGGCTCAGTACTTGGTAGAGCGTTGGACGTTCAATCCGAATAGCCTTCCACCAATGGGTCGCGTTCAAATCCCACTCAGTCCAAAAAAAATTGGAAATTTGCCGGCTCTCTTATCCATTCAGCCAACCGGCCTCCTCTAAGGTCTAAGTAAGGATGGTTACGTGTCACATTTAGATTAAATAATAGGGTTGTATAATGTCTATCATTTTAGTGTTTAGTGTTATTTCCCTATAGTTTCTGCAAACTGTCAACTAGTGTCCTTATCTTTGTCCGGAAAATATTTCGCTTAATATTTTGAGGATAGGTTTAAACCGCCTGAGGTGCCTATTCATAATCGTAAAATTTTGGGGAATGTGGGGAAAACAAAAGAATACAACATGTACTTGAATCGCAAAATTGGCCGTCAGTTCACGATTGGATTGCGAACAATATTTGGATAAGCTCCCTTAAACCGTTTGGAACTTATCTATACCTCCTTTTGATTTCTTTGTAGAACCCCATTTGAAACAGAACCCAGTATTGTCCCCTGTGAGGATCTGCTCTTCTCTAGAATGTCTTTTAAAGGATTTAATCCAGATGTTGAAGTGAGTACATGTATTTGTTTTCTATAATCAGATAGTTATCACGAAACTTCATACATATGTTCACAACCATCACCCCTTGTACAAGTTCGCGTTTCAACTTACTGCCGTCAAAAACTACGTCACTGTTACTATAAATAGAACTTAGCCAGAATCTTGACGTCATCGCTCTACAGGCTGCAATTCTTATCCGATTGTCACGAAACCTTATACATATATTCATAACCATCACCCCTTGCACAAGTTCGCGTTTCAACTTCCTGTGGTCAAAAACTAGGTCACTGTTACTATTAATAGAAATTGACCAGAATCTTGACGTTACCGCTCTACAGGCTGCAATTCTTATCCGATTGTCATGAAACTTTATACATATATTCATATCCATCACCCCTGCGATGCCTTGTTATTCACTGATCCTGGCAAAGCCACCGTTAAAGACAAATTTTTTTTAGACTGATATTCTTAACTGAAACTGAATGTTAAACTTCAACAATATGTTTATTTTTTCCATGTTGTCAGAAATTGATGGCATCTAAGAACATTGAACATAGCCTGGCTGTATCTGAAGAGAAGGAGAGAGAGATAGGTGTTGATGAGGATGAAATGGTCAAAAGGTTAGACTATGCTATTTTAAATTCTAATACACCTCCAACTTGTTAGGGAAGCCAGGGACCCATTATCTGATGCAATAAAGGGTTCCTGCTGGTTTCAACCACGTTGTGCTATAAATTAGGGGTGAGTTGGTGTAGAATAATCTTGGACCGAACGCCATCATAGGAATTAAACTGCATGACGTCGTTTGATTACTTGCATCGTTGACAAATCACTTGAGGGAGAGAGAGAGAGCAGTGTTCTATAACGTCACAACATTCCGGAATTATGACGTCATCGCTTTTGAGCTGGCAGCACTGATTTCACACGCTATACGTTCACTTCTACATATGGGTTGGTCCAAAACATTTCTGATTGGCTCTGGTTACCCAAGGGAGGGTCTAAATGTTCCTATGCAGGTTGGAAAGGCTGGTTTTCTGATTAAAATTCTTACGTTTGGAATACTGAAATTGAATTAGTTTACATATGATATGCATTAGAATAGAAATAAAGGACTTCATGGCAAGTCTATTCATTTTAATTGTTTTTATGTAAGGGTCTTTGAATTAAGAAATAAAGGGTGAGCTGTGTGTTGCTGAATAAAGGGTCAGTGGCGGAAATACCACTATTATTTGAAGACTCGGGGCTTTGCCCCTCGCCCTCAAATAGTGGTATTTCCCGCAAATGACCCTTTATTCAGCAACACACAGCTCACCCTTTATTTCTTAATTCAAAGACCCTTACATAAAAACAATTAAAATGAATAGACTTTGGGTTAGAAGAAACTATCTAAAGGGACCATATCCTACTTTATACCATCTCACAATAAATACTTCGTTTTGATTGGTTAAAATCAGTCACATGGGGACTCTATATATTCCATATTACTTCTCCATGCTGATCCATACAGGGCAACTACCATATATGGCTTGTGACGTCATGTCTAGACACTTGTCAGTTAAGGCCCATTCTCAATGTGCGATTTGTCGTACCGACTTGTTGGATGCAATTAAAATGGATGCATTTGATAGGTGGATAAATCATATTGACCAATTAAAAGTATCCATTTTAATCGCATCCTACAAGTCTGTACGACAAATCGCACAGTGAGAACGGGCCTTAAAGTCTGCTCACGCCATACATATTTTGTTTAGTTTTTCTGTGTACTTCAAATACAGATACTTTCTTACATCTAGTGAAACATTCTGGATTTTAGCTTAAGTCTGCTCACGCCATACATATTTTGAAATGGCTTTCAGCGGTCACTTGCGGCAGTTTATGAAACAGTCATCTTTGTGGACATTTGTGATTGTGTGTATGTAACCTTATCATTAGCTCCTGATAGTAAAACAAGAGTGAGTAGGGATATGCATATTGAAATAATCAGAGAAAATTGTTAAAAATGACACTATACACGGCCTTTGATTGTGTACAAACTGCCCCGAAGACAAACAAACACAGCACGCATTACCTCACCACTCTGAGGGTACGCACACAACAGATGTAATGTTTGATCGTAATTAACTTTCGTACGTATTGTAGAGCGGTAAATGTAGCATTGAATTTTGTATGTACTGTGCCAGAAATTTTCTTTTCTTTTCTCTTACACCTGTAAAGTAAATTCTACAACACACTTAACGCATATTGGAAATCAGTGCCCAAGGTTTCTCATAAAACGGAAATTGTATTTGTATGACTAGTGCTGAAACGAATATTTGATTTTGGTATTCGAATATTCGGTTCTCCTATTCGAATAGTATTCGAGTATTCGCTTATAAATAGTATGACCTTTTTTACTTCAGCTGATTGAAACTTACAATCTCTTTCGCCATTTTCTTGCAGATATGAGTCTTTGATAGGGACGATAGCGAAGAAATACGCCCAAAAAAGGAAACGACAACAACAGTCTGGAGAAGGGGATGAGAAATCTGTTACAAACAAATTATCTAAAAAACATTTTATGAAACCAGTTGATTGATCTTGGTTCTCCTTTTGTTGCTGTGTCGCATTGAGGGAGAAAATGTTACTGACCAGCCCAGATTATCAACTAGTGATGCTGGTCGCAATAATGTTACTGACCAGCCCAGATTATCAACTAGTGATGCTGGTCGCAAAAATGTTACTGACCAGCCCAGATTATCAACTAGTGATGCTGGTCGCAAAAATACAAGCTAACACAGAGCTGGCAAAATAGAACAGTCACGTCGAAAGACGAGTAAATACACTTTACTGGCAACTTTTTATGGGGCGAAAGTAATCCATTTGAAGTCAGAACAATGTTACAATTCAAAGTTGTAAATGTGACAACGCTTAAAGGCAACATTAATATATATATTTTTTAACACTATAACACACGATATATATATATTTATGATCACTAAAACACACGGGCACAGGGAAAATCTTCTTGTCTAAAATAACCACAGAGACAAGTTTCTAACTGTGTTAAAAAGAGGTATATCATTTAGACCTATACATGTATGTTGCAAACCCTGTAACATGTCTATTGTTATATAAAATTCCAGTCACTAACTCCAGCACTTGCATATAACGCGTGTAATGGGTTTAAAAAAGGTTTAAAATAATCTTTCAAAATTCAAGAGCTGGAAGAAAGAGAACTGAAGAGGTCCTGTTACATTTATGAACACTAAAACACACGGGCACAGGGAAAATCTTCTTGTCTAAAATAACCACGGAGTCAAGTTTCTTATTGTGTTAAAAAGAGGTATATCATTTAGGTCCTGTTACATTGCCATGCTTAGATTGCGTGTTTCATTCTGACTGGGTTTTCACTCGAACAACCTATGTGGGATGGTTGCCAGCTACCAGCAGAAGGACGTGGGTTTCCTCCAGGCATAGAGCCCGGTTTCCTCCCACAATAAAACTGGCAACGCCGCCATATAAGTGAAATAATGTTGAGCACGGCGTAAAACACCAAACAATCAATCAATCATTCTGGCTGGGAAGACATTGTTTTGTTTTACTTTTAAATATACTAGGTAGTGCTGTCAGGAGAGTGAGAGTAATTGCTCTCCTTCCCCTCCACACACCCCCAGAAGGGTCTGAGGAGACCTGTTTATCACTCCCCCTAACTCTCCCTACTGTTTTCAGGCCTCTTGTTTATGTTTTTCACTCTCCCAAGATGAAAGTATTCTGAAAGATGAAGTGTACTCCCATTGAATTTTGGGAGACCATTTATGGGGAGAGTGAAACAGGTCATCCTGACAGTTTTGGGAGAGCATATTGTTTCTCTCCCAATCTATTCTTAATGACAGGCCTGCTAGGGTAACATCATGAGATACATGTACTATGAAAACCAATGGGTTTATTCCCAGGTAAGGCATTAGGCAAATTTAGACAAGTCTAAATATTTGAACAGGGGCTTTGGGGCTCAGTTGATGGAGCCATTTTAGGAGCTCGTTTTACAAAGCGGCGTAGCGTAAGTTTTTACGTAAATGCCACAGCAACCTATACTGTAGAGATATGTTAGTATGAAAGTATACATCTACGCCGCTTCGTGAAACAGGCCCCAGGTATATACAATGTATCATTCACTTAGAAAATTCCAATCCTATTTATTGTATTGTTTTTCCAACCTGTTCCTAACTCATTTTATATTTATGAACTTGGCTAAAATAACCATGGAGACAAGTTCTTAATTGTTTTGCTACTTGCCAAAGGTCGGGGGTTTTCTCCGGCCCTCAAGCCCGGTTTCCTACCCCACTAAACCTGGTAACGCAGCCATATAACTTGGTGAAGTAATCTTGAGTGTGGCGCAAAACATTAATCAATCAATCTAATTATGTTAAAAAGAGGGGTGTGTCATTTAGACCTAGGCAGACCCAATAATAGGTGGTTGTAATAAACCAAAACCCATGATATTTCATTAGGTTTAAGACCTTGGTTTGGTCCTTTGGTCCTTTTTTTTATATTTACAAAGTTGTATTTATCTTCAGCTATGGCAAGAAGTTGGGTACACTGAAATTGAACAAAATATGTTGATGGGAAAAAAAAGTGAAAATTTGTAACTTGGGTCCTAGGTAGAAAATGGACGGTTTAGCTCTTTTTATGAAATGTTCTTATTTCCCAAGTACAGCATTTCATTGTGAGAGATATGCTAAGAGTCCTCTTAAGTTATGAACGCTTCATGCACGTGGGCCCAGGACCCTGTTTTACAAAGCGATCTTAGCTTAAGATGATCTTAATTACCAATGGCAACATACCTTCAACATGGGTTGCCATGGTAGTTAAGATCACACTTAGCTAAGATCGCTTTGTGAAACTAGGCCCAGGACCCTGTTTTACAATGATGGCATGAGTTACATCCGATGTAAATCTGGGTTAAAACTATAGGAGCTTGCACCACAATTTTGTCCAAATACGAATAAAATAGAACCATATTAGACAAAACTGGGGTTCAACCTCATAACCCAGATTTACGTCTGATGTAGCTCAAGCCAGCATTGTAAAGCAGGGTCCTGGGCCCTCGTGCATTAAGCGTTCTTAACTTAAAGAGGACTCTTAGCATATCTCTAGCATTGAAACTTTACGAGCCCTTCAAATTCCCATGTTGTAGACATATGCTAAGAGTACACTTAAGTTTAAGAACGCTTAATGCAAGTGGCCCCTCGACAATAAGACAATTTAATGAACTTTGCAATGGAATGATTTCTGATCCATTTTATTACATAATTCTGCGAACGAAATTTCCTAATGAAATGACTTCTACTAGACAATTGCTTTATTCTAGACAATTTACTTTATTCTAGGCAATTTACTTTATTCTAGACAATTTACTGAATTCCAAATAATGTATTGAGTTTAGAGAACTGTGAGTGAAAACTGTGAAACTGTTTAAATTGAATTTATAACAAAAATTGTCAGTGAAATTTTGTTCCTGATTTAATTATTCAATAACAATATTGTTTTATCATGACATTATAAAATGTATATTTGGCAAAGAAGAGATTTAATAATTTTTGAAATGGTGGAATTTCTGGATTTTGATGAAGAATATTGAATGGGTTGTTTTGCTGTTTTATAAAGCAAAGATAGCAGTAATAGATTAGCGGTACAGGCGTTCCTCTGCCCTGGTATACTTGTAGGAGCAGGGACATGGTTCTCACAACATTTACGCCCGACATTACTTTCCGCTTGGGGCTGTTTCACGAAGCCTTCGCAAAATGTGATCTATCACAGTTGCCATGACGTCTTATCTCTTCACTATTGTATCCATTGGCAACCAGGCTTCTTTTGTGATGCGACTGCTTTGTGAAACGAGTCTCTGGTCGTACCGTAATGCTGAAGGTATGTGTTGCCATGACAGTTCGACCCAGCACTCGACTTATGTCGGGCGTAAATGTCTTGAGAAACCGCTCCCAGAACAGAATACCTATGAACTGAATAAAGTAAATATGTATGTGATAGGAAGTCTGTGTTTTGTCCTTGTTTTCTGATTTGAAGATTTGTGTTGCTGTAACTGAACTGGAAAATTAATCTGACTTTGATAATGATGTAAGAACATCTCAACCTTCACCTTATTGTAACCGTTCAACTTCGACATGCCATTGAAGGATTAGGAACACTGGTTATCAGGGGTGAGTTGTTCAAAGTGCCATTAGCTTAACGGCAGGTTAGATGACGTCGTGTCACAAAGGAATTTGTTTGTTACGTCATGTCATTTAACCTGCCATTAAGCTAATTTTCTTTTGAACAACCGGCTCCAGATCATCAGCTTGCAAAATTTAAACTTCTTTTATAAAATATTTATACCCAAGTCTAGAACATGAGTGTTTATACTTCCTTTAAAGTGGCATGAGCTGCCAAAATTCACACTTTTTTCATAATTTCTGATCGTCACAACAGTAAGAGGCTTTGAAGGCCATCGGAAAACTTAATGATTGGCGTTGGAATGAAGAAAATCTATACAGTATGTGGCCTATACGAACCGAAATAGTGTTCGAAAAGTAAACAAAATTTAAATAACCGGGACAACCATTCATTCATTCTAAGCCAAAGTTAGTTTAAAAGAATACTTTATCGTACATTCTCGAGACTAGAAGCACTAAAAAGCTTCTGAATTATACGTCTTGAGAAAAATAGAAAATAATTTTTCTTTGGTTTCCTCCCACAATAAAACTGGCAACGCCGCCATATAAGTGAAATAATCTTGAGCGAGACGTAAAACACCAATCAATCAATCTAGTTTATTGGGTATGTGGTCAAATTATCTAGGCCGAAATCTTCTATGGATGATTTACCCGTCATTGCCCTAAACCCTTCAACGTTTCTGTTTTTTTTTTTAATAGCATGATCTACGAAATCACCAATTTCATATATTTTGATTGTCCAGAAAATTTGTGTTGAAGTTCATCCCCAAAACATGGAAGTCGTAGGAGGGATAAAACTGTGCATCACAATTAATCTGCACAGAAAAGTATAGATGTTCAATCAAGCGGTGACTTCAAGATCCATCTTAGGGACCCTTGGTGGTCCAGTGGGTTAGACTGTATGTCCCTCAGTCCCACACAGACCTTCCATCGATGCGGCACAGGTTCGAATCACACTCTGACCAAATCAAAATTGAACAATTTCTGAGTGGATTTTTCACTGGGTCGCCGTATGTGGAAGAGTTTCTAAGGTACTCGCCAAAGGTCGGGGTTTCCTTGCCCACTAGGGGCCTTCGTGGCTCAGTAGGTAGAGCGTTGGACGCTCAATCCGAACAGCCTTCCACCAATGGGTCGCGGGTTCGAATCCCAGTCAGTCCAAAAATTGGAAAATTTTCTGACTGGGTTTTCACTCGAACGACCTATGTGGGATGGTTGCCAGTTACCAACGGAAGGTCGTGGGTTTCCTCCGGACATAGAGCCCGGTTTCCTCCCACAACAAAACTGGCAAGGCAACCATATAAGTGAAATAATCTTGAGCGCGGTGTAAAACACCAAACAATCAATCCTTGCCCACTAAACCTGGCAACGCTTCAAGTGAAATAATCTTAAGTAAGGCCTAAAACATCAATCCATCATTCAATCAATTATGAAATTTCAAAGGGTATTGCTTTGGAGTGACTGCAATGGAGAAGCACCTTAGTGACACTCATACCTTCAAGCTTACACTTTTCAATGCAGAAAAAATCGGCCATGTTTTTTCCCAGCTTACACTGTATTACCCTGAGGACATCATTAGGCAACTGGTCTATAGGGCTTGCAAGTCACCTATGTGATTTAGGATAACCAGTGACAGAGGATGCTATTAAAGTGGCATGAGCTGCCAAAATTCATACTTTTTTCATAATTTCTGATCGTCACAACAGTAAGAAGCTTTGAAGGCCATCGAAAAAATAAATGATTGGCGTTGGAATGAGGAAAATCCATACAGTATGTGGCCTGCACGAACCGAAAACGTGTTCTAAAAGTAAAAAAAATTTAAATAACCGGGACGACCATTCATTCATTCTAACCCAAACTTAGTTCAAAATAATACTTTTATTATACATTATCGAGACTAGAAGCACTAAAAAGCTTCTGAATTATACGTCTTGAGAAAAATAGCCGATAATTTCAACATTCTGTTTTAACGTCAAAATATCAACATTTTGGCAGCTCATGCCACATTTTTGGTGACTTTGTTGCAAGACTTGCGCTCCCTATTGTGGGAAAAAAATCAGTTGAAACGGGACCTTGACACTTGGTATGATTGATCGGCTACGGACTGTACAAATTGAAGCTTCAGCCACCCGGCCTAGATGTTGGTTCAGGATTTTGGCAGAGATTAAGGTCATGACACATGTTACATTTTTCAAACTTCATTTTATTTCAAAATATATAAAATATTAAGATTGTCATAAAATTACAGGTACAAACTATACTAATCTCTTAAAAGCAAAGATAATATGGTACAATTAAATAGATTTTAATCTTCATACATTTAGGTGAGTTAAGAGCATTTGTAGATTAGTTAATACAATAAAATTCATTCATTTAAGAAAAAATCGGTTATGTGTAATTTTAATTGACAGTTTAATCCATTTAAAATCCATTGAAAAAAAGCATATTTTTGTCTAAAAATCTTAGACCTAGCTGTTTTGTGATTTGTCAGCAAGAAAGAAAACATGTAACATAGTTTTGTTTAAAGAAATCTCCTTGATTCTAATTGTATTTCTACTAATTATTACAAATCATCATCACAAAAATCGGGTTAGGAATTTTTTAAAAAAATTATCTTCTTTGAGTGGAAAATTAAAATATGTTCAATGTATAGCCCATAAAAAGTAGAGCCATCTATTAGGTACATATACAATATCATACATCATGTCATTTTTTAATCATTTAAAATTGTAAATAATGGATAAATTAGTCATTAACAAAATGAGTAATAACACCAAATGCACCAATTTAAATGAAAGTAATTATAGTTTATTTATAGTGGATAAATAAATTTCAATTTTCAATTTTTTAAAATATTTTTTTCTTCAGATCATAAGCTACAATCACCATGCCATATTAAAAAGGAATACAAAAAAAATTTAAAAAATTCAAATCTGATTTTTTTTTAATTCCATTAATTCCAAAATAGAAATATATTTCTAATTTACAGAAGAACTTTACTAGAAGATTACAAAACACAGGAATGATCACATGAAATTTTGGAATTTGTTGACATACAGGATTAAAAAATATCTTGCCAAGACAATTTTAAAATGTAGCACTTTAAAAGCCTATAGAAAAGGGTACTAATCTTACACTGGTACGACGTCTCCGTAAGCACAGTTTTTCTCAATGCCCAGGTTATATTCGTTACCCTTTCCCCCTTTGTAAAGGCTGGTCACCATTCGGAACCATCCACTCTCGCCCTACAAGAAAAACAAATGTCCCAATTGACCAATTGCTTGATGACGTCACTTGGAATTTACGGGCAAATTATTTCGGGGGATTGAGGGATGTTAAAATAATTTTAAAATATGGCAGAAGAAATAATACTGTATAGAAAAGATGTAAAAGCTGTAAAGTTACTAGATAAACAAATGTCCCAATACTGACCAATTTAGAGGTTTAGAAATGACAGGCAAGATATCTGCCTATTGACCGATTGCTTAATGACGTCACTTGCAAATAACGGGCAAAGCATTTCGGGGATTGAGGGATGTTAAAATAATTTTAAAAAGTGGCGGAAGATATAATACTGTATCGAGATTGATTGATTGATTGGTGTTTTACACCGCGCTCAAGATTATTTCACTTATATGGCGGCGGTGCCAGTTTTTTTGTGGTGGAAACCGGGCTCTATGCCCGGAGGAAACCCACGACCTTCCGTTGGTAACTGGCAACCATCCCACATAGGTCGTTCGAGTGAAAACCCAGTCAGAAAATTTTCCAATTTTTTGGACTGAGTGGGAATCGAACCCGCGACCCATTGGTGGAAGGCTGTTCGGATTGAGCGTCCAACGCTCTACCTACTGAGCCACGGAGGCCCCCACTGTATCGAGAAGAAGACGTAAAAGCCGTAAAGTTACCCCAAAAAATGTGTGGATAAAAACAGGTTATGTCATCAATGTTTTCCCATAAAAGAGACATCTTGTTAAGTACCAATAAACAAAATTGCGAACTGAGGTACATTTTACCCAGAAAGCTTTGCGTAATTCTATGTGACGTCATCAGGCTCGGCGGTAAAACTGACCAATTTCGATGTTTAGAAATGACAGGCAAGATATCTGCCTATTGTTTAGTAAAAAAAATCACACAACAAACATTTTCTGATTGGTTCCATAATGTGCTCTATGAATGGAATGGTTTCTATGGTAACAACAATATCATGATCAATGAAAAAGATTTTCTTTGACCATACAGAGCTAGGATTTCTCTTGCTAAACAATGCAATTTAACTAAAATGAAAAAATAATCTACGATAAGATGTAAAATACCATAGATTTTTGACCATATAGAGCTGGGATTTCTCTTGCTAAACATTGTCATAAAAGTAAAATGAAAAAATAATCTACAATAAGGTGAAAGATACCATTCACTCAACCTGGGGCAGGATGTCTAATAATGATAACATAGATATCCAATAACAACTAGATTGGCTAACGACAAGCGACTTCCGGCAACTAAGTCACCATATTGCTAGGTGATTTTTGACTTGCGTTACCAAGTTGTTTTCTACTTTAATGTGAACTTTTCTGCCATTTTTTCGAGAATGGAATAAGTTTTAAGCGGTAGGTGCTTCATACAATTCCTCGCCCATCATGACAAACGTGTAAAAGTGGCTTTAGTAGGGCCTATGTATAACAATAACGACAAAAAATGTTTTTTAAGCGGTGACCTCGTTCTGGATTGTAACGTTAACGTTATAGTCCGCCATTTTGCTAGGTGACGGACTATTGTGCCGTTTTATACTGCATAGTGCATAGCGCTTAGCCAATCTAGTTATTATAGGATATCTATGAATGATAACCTATAAAGGGAGTTAACTCTTACCCATGGTTGTCCCCAAGAGTTTCTCACTACCCAATATTCCACACCAGTAGCGTTGTCCACTCCCCAACCGGCCACAGATATCACATGGTTCTCCTGAGAAATATACAATTATCATATAAACTAAAATTAATTGCAAGAAAACAACCATCTAATTACAAAAGAAAAATTAAATAGCGCATATACAATTACAAATAATGCATTTTATCAGCCCTATCATTAATAGTATGCCAGTGTGTTTTAGTGCTCATTAATAGTATAGATGCGTAACCATTGTCAATGTGTTACAAAAGGATTCCAGAAAATTCTACTGACCAAGGCTAAGCTCCTGTCAGTCGTCAACCTAATGAAATATGATAGGTTTGGTTTGTTACAACAATTTATGGGGTATAAAGGTCTTAATGATACACCTCTTTTTAACACAATTAGAAACTTGTCTCCATGGTTATTTTAGACAAGAAGATTTTCCCTGTGCCCGTGTGTTTTAGTGATCATAATTTAATATAATAAAAATATTGTATTATAACTATGAATGATTAATTTGATATTAACGTCATGCTGCAGCTCACGTTCAAGTATGGAGTACATTTGTATTTATTGAAATAATATCATACATGATGGAAAAGACAAAAAAGAGAGGCTGGTTGAGCTTGATTGTTTGGTGTTTTACGCCGCGCTCAAGATTATTTCACTTATATGGCGGCGTTGCCAGTCTTATTGTGGGAGGAAACCGGGCTCAGTGCCCGGAGGAAACCCACGACCTTCCGCTGGCAACTGGCAACCATCCCACGGTCGAGCTTCAAATCTCACAACAATGTCCTGTGTGTGGAAATTTACCTCAGACATAATATGAAATTCTGCGAAAATTCCTCCAGTGTATTTGTCAAGACCAGCAGTAGCCATTATCCCACAACTAAAGATAAAAATACATAAAGCACAGGTAAACAAGAAATCTTCAAATAGGCAGAATTGGGATTCAAAGCTGTGACCTCTTAAACCAAAAGATTGAGTGATTGTTGGGTGATTCCACCAGCATTGCCAGATTTGTTGGGGGACCAGGTCATATGCCTAGAGATGAAGCAAAACTTGTACCTAGCTAGGTAATAAACACACATAGGTCATTCAGATGAAAGAAACTTTTTGAATCAAACCCACAGCACATTGGTGGAAGTTACATGTATTTGTGATTAGGCAAGAAGGTGTCTACTACTGATCCTTCGCCTGGGAATGTCGCCATAAAGGGAAATAATCTTGATTGCAATATAAACTATCAAACCATCAATCCACTTATACAAGGTTTAGTATGAGAGGAAATCAAACTTTTTTGAGAAGTGACACATGAACCGATTTTATTTGATTGATTGATATTTCAAGCTGCACTCAAGATTGTTTTATTATTTCATTATTAAGGCGGCATTGCAAGGTTGAATGGGGGAGGCACCCTGGATCTTTGCCTGGAGGAAACCCTCGGCCTTTGGTGAGTACCTGGCAACTTTACCACATACAGCAATCGAGAGAAAAATCCACACAGAAATCCTGTTTTATTTGTCCTGAGTAGGATTCGATCCCATGGTGCATCTATGGAAGGCCAGTGTCTGACTGAGGAACTATCACTCTAACCGACTGAGTAAGCCAGTAGATTGATTGATTGTTTGGTGTTTAGCGCCACGTTCAAGATTATTTCACTTATATGGCGGCGTTGCCAGTTTTATTGTGGGAGGAAACCTGGCTCTGTGCCCGGAGGAAACCCACGACCTTCCATTGGTAACTGGCAACCATCCCACATAGTTCGTTCGAGTGAAAACCCAGTCAGAAAATTTTCAATTTTTTTTGGACTGAGTGGGATTCGAACCTGCGACCCATTGGTGGAAGGCTGTTCCGATTGAGCGTACAACGCTCTACCTACTGAGCCACGGAGGCCCCCTGCATCTATGGAAAGCCAAGTGTCTGACTGAGGAACTATCACTCTAACCGACTGAGTAAGCCAGTAGAAAAGTCTCACCTAATGGGTCCATTTTGGTAGATTTCTGCCATCATGTTCTCTCTGCCTTTAACTTGGCCATAATCTCCCACCCGCCACAGAGTGTAGTTGCTTAACTGACTACATTCTCCAAAGGTTGTACAGGTCCCACAGGCATTGAAAGTGTTACATTCTACAATCAAGATTTCATATTGAGATACGGTTTAAGAATATTAAATATTTTAAATTCAATATACGATGTACAAAGTTTTAGTAATCTCAACATACAGTTTTAATTTCACAGTTAACTTCTTTAGGAAATGATAACATGTCCAGAAAGCAAATAATTCTGAATCCAAGTACAGGTAACGGGTATGCTCTAAAATCCTACACAATACATGCATATAATACAATTAGAAACTTGTTTCCGTGGTTATTTTAGACAAGAAGATTTTCCCTGTGCCCGTGTGTTTTAGTGTTCATAAATATATATAATAATGTGCTGCTGTGATAAGCTTAGGGCCAGAGATTATAAAAACGTGCCGTACTCAACTCAAACTCCATGCTCAACTCTCCTTGAGCATACTCTACCATATAATAAGATTATAAAACATTCTGATTCCCAAACTAGTGGAAATAAACTAAAAAACTACAATTGTTCACTAAATATCAATAGCAAAACTTGTTTAAAGGGATATTTTATGTTGAGTCTAACTTGGAGCAAGGTTGATAGCTTGCTCTGAATTTCGTACTAAGTTTTATGATCCCAACATTTGAGGAGTGGGCTTAGAGTTGAGCACAGGAACGACTCTTGAGCACAGAGTCTTGCTCAAGCAAGTTTTAAAATCCCGGCCCCTTGAGCTGATGTTAATACATTCCCCGGCCATCAGGATGTATTTTGGTGATTTACACTAGCATGTCCAGCCACACACTTTCTTTGTAACTCAGCAAATCTCATCTGATAAATTTTCTAATTTTGCATGAAAGTCTGGGGCTGGTTGCACAAAGCTGTATTAAAGGCCCACTTGCCGCCGTAGCCTGTTTAAATTTGCTAAGAAAACCAATTTACATGAGCTTACTACGACTAATACCACTAAACTTAAACATAGGACACATAAAACATGTCTAGTTAGCTTTAGACTGTAAAAATGGGGTGAAAAACAAACGAAGAATCGAAGCCTGATTACAACAACAACGATCAGTGTCGGTCAACTTTCGTGTTGGATTACACTCCTTTCAGGCCTTTGTATCTGTGGTTTACACTCAAACAGGCTTTTCCAGTCGCTGTTAACCGATCGTCAGTCTGTATTTCTCAGATAAATAGGCCTACGTAAAATTACACTGTGCCGTTAGTTCACTTACTCGACTGAAACATAAAATCGCCAATAGGGGGCAGATCGGTTTGTTTACGTTCCGGGTACGTAACAATTCAAATTTTCAAATTCAAATTAAAAATACAAAGTGACGTCCAAACTTTTAAATTTTGGTAAAAATAGAAAGTTCCTAACTTATATTGTCTGGGAAAAATACAGAATGCGGTCTTTCTTTTTTAATGTAAACAATATTCCTGATTTTCGCGGCAAGTGTGCCTTTAAGCTTAAGCCAGGCTTAAATACGTCGCGTCACAAAGGAATTTGATTGTGGCATTACCTACATGTAGATAAGTCAGACTTAAGCTTAATACAGCTTTGTGCAGCCAGCCCCTGGTGAAGGACAACTAGGATGTAAGACTGGTCATTTATCCAATTATTCTATAAAGTCTGATTTGCACTGTACTGCCTTCAAAATTATATTACAACCTGGGACTCGTTTCACAATGCAGTCACATC
The DNA here is from genome assembly GCA_963971465.1 of Lepidochitona cinerea. Lineage (NCBI taxonomy): Eukaryota > Metazoa > Mollusca > Polyplacophora > Chitonida > Tonicellidae > Lepidochitona > Lepidochitona cinerea. The sequence goes on along the minus strand of OZ020555.1, from coordinate 34,668,365 downwards.
CCAAACGAAGCTTCGTTGCCAATGGATACCACAGTGAAGAGATACGATGTCATGGCAACTGCGATTGATCGCACTGTGCAACGGCTTTGTGAAACGGCACCCAGGGGTAAAGTTTCTTTGGGTGTAAATCGTGTATTGAGATAGTCCCAATGTTAAGTTCGTTTGTACAGTATTAACACATTAAAACAATATGAACAGATTCTTTAAAGATTTTACTGATAATAATCAAACAGAGGATATCGATGTGCAGGTGATGATCATGTATTGACCCCTATCTATCAGGCAAACATGTGACTTAGTCAGACAAGATAGGAAAATTTGTGAATGATTGTGATAAACAATAGGCACTATATAGCCCATGTATAGATAACCTATATTAAAAGATTTATGAACAGCTTTTGGAAATATTCTCTAATTTGCGTTAGGTGTGTTGTAGAACATGTACTTTAAAAGTCTGACCAAAAAGACAATTAAATTTTGGTCACAGCACATACAAAATTCAAGCTACTTTTGCCGATCTACAATGCTTACGAAAGTTAATTATCTCAGAGACTTATGACGCCAAACACAACCTCCGTTGTGTATGTACCCTCACAGCTATGACGTAATAAACAATTTCTGCTGTCTCAGTACGTCTTCGTGGCAGTTTGTACTCATCGAAGGTCGTGTATGACGTCATTTTTCCGAAGGGTTACGAAAAATACGGAAAATATGCATATTTCCTCCACGTTCTTTTTTGACTACCAGGGAACTAACGCGAAGGTTGTTTCGTTTCAACTGATGTTTTTCAAATATACATTTAGTCCATAAACAAACACAAACCAGCTTTAAATCCTGTTCATAAATCCTTGAAGGACCAGAAAAAAAGATCAATATAAATAAATTTAGATATATTAATTTGAAGAAATCTGAGGTCAGTTATAACATTTACTATTTAAATAAATCTGGTACACGTAATAAAGAAATATATTTGTGCCGAGCCATATTTCAGTCAGACTTACTCTTATTAATACACCTGATTGCAACTGATCCATGTTGTAGACATATGCGCATCTTTAAGCCAGGTTTCCAAGACTTAGACAGGGTCTTGGTTGTCTTGGTAAAAATGACAATTGAACACACATAAACCAAACCAGTACAGCCACATCTTCGCAAGCCAAGTTAAAATCTGCATGTCCCCATTCAGTGTTTTACCTTGGCGGACTACACTACACCACTCCAACCCGTAAATCGAACAGCGCCCACTGGTGGAAATGTAAGAGTTGTCTTTCCTATACTTACAGAGTCTTGGCCAATCAGCACTCCTTACACAAAAGTTCAAGGTGAACACAGGCGTCATTACGTTATTTTCAGTGTAAGTGCCCGAGGTATTGATTAGCTGCGAGAAGTTTTACTCGCATCCAATCAAAACGAGCAGTTCGATTTACGGGTTTGAGTGAAGTAGTCCGCCAAGGTAAAACACGGAATGGAGACATTTAGGTTCTATCTTGGCTGGAGAGGATGGTACAACCAGTATAGGGAGCGGGAGTAACGTGACCATTCCACAAATTTCCTGTCAGCGGCGTGGTCATTACGCATGAGAGGAGCCTTTATCGTTCGAATATGACGCCCATTTATGACGTTTTAGAACGCAAAAACCTCAATCGAACTGATAACGTCATGAAAAAACGTCATCTGTCACCGGATATCGCGAAATCTCTCGGTAGACTCCCAGGCCCTATTGAAAGTGGTAAATACATTGTAATGACTTACTTTGGTCTTTAGCTTGGTAATTATTACAGGTTTCATCAGGGATACCGTGTTCATGAGCATACTTCCACACAGCATAATCCCCACCCCCTTCACATGACCCAGCTCCAGCACAGTCAATCACATGCTGTACAGACAGGTAAGCGGACGGCCATGCTCCTTTACGTGCAATGTTGTAACGATCAGCTAATGCACTAGTTGAACCTTGGGCCCAGCAGGATCCGCAGTCTGAAATAAATAACATTATTGTTACCGTACAATAAAAGTAAACTAATGGTGAAAGTGACGTTAAATCTTCTCCCACTCCATTAACGTCACTTGCCGAAGGTCATGAGCCCAGTTTCTGTCCCCACTAAACCTGGCAACGCCGCCATATAAGGGAAATAATCTTTAGTGGGACGTAAAAAATCAATCAATCTCAATTGACCGATTGCTTGATGACATCAGTTGAAAATTACGCACAAAGCATTTTGGGGGATTGACTCGAGGCATGTTAACATAATTTTAAAATATGGCGGAAGAAATAATACTGTATCGAACAGAAGACGTAAAAGGTGTAAAGTCATCAGACAAATGTGTGGATAAAAACAGGTTATGTCATCAACATTTTCCAAAAAAGGGACATCTTGCTAAGTGCCAATAAACAAAATGGCCAACTGAGGTACATTTTACCCAGAAAGCTTTGCGTAATTCTATGAGACGTCATCAGGCTCGGTGGTAATTATCATTAAAAGATTTAATTGTTCTCTAAAAATCACAAACAGATTTATTTATGTTGTCAAAAATTCTGCTTGATACTCATATCTTGTTATTTCTAAATATGCCAAATAAATTTCTATACAACATTTTCTTTCACCTTTTTGACCCAACTGAAAAGCTTTGGTAAAAAAAACCCAGACACTGGGGAAATGGAAGTATAAGAGAATGCAAATCGGCTTATTTTTTATAACATGATCAATGAACATAAAATGTAATGGTTCTCTCAATTTGACATCAGTAATACTTTTTAAAGTTTTTTTTATAGAGCAACAAGGCTTTGTTGAAGTTTAAAAGTTCCACCACACATGAGAATAGTCTCTATAGACTGATCCAGAGACATTTTGATACCTGTATACAGGTATGGGCGCCCAAACTCACAAGCAAAAAATCCGCCCAAATTCTTAAAACCAACAGATTTTAATGTCAAAATAGCATTTAATGTTGAATTTTGAAGTTTTTGTCTTATTGTTGGAACATTTTGAACCGAAATGGTATGCCCAAATTATCCCTGGATCAGTCCCTGGTCTCTTAATAATCATCTGTGTTTATTTGAAAAAAAAAATATTGTTTCCAGTTTAGAATTTGGTTTGGTTAGAACTCGGAAATAGTTGTGTACTTGGTCCTACATTGTGGGATATGTTGATTCCTTGTAGTGCTGGCATAGTTGGTGCCATTCACATTGCGCCAATCCCAGTTCTTGGGAAGGGCAGAAAGGTCAAGATATTCATGAGGCCTGGGCTTCGTCCTGAGAAGAGGAAAATGCTATATTTACAAATTGAAATCATATTGATGAAATATCATATCTCATAAGTGAAAAAGTTCCTGCAGAAGTTGTTAACAAACTTTAATTTTAGTACAACTCATCTGGTCCGCAATGTGTTGAGTGGATTGAAGTTATTTGGATGCGCCCACAATACGGGTTTCATCAATACCACGTCAATATAGGGTCTGGGTGCATTTGAAAAATTTAAGAGTTGCTAGCAGAATTTTCAACAAATTATAACTTGGAAGTTATGAACATTACCCAGCTAAAACTATGTCAGGAAAATTCTTTGATAATTCCTCCATGGAGTTAAAATGATCTGTGGCCTTAAAATATGTTAGCAACACATTTCTCTGTTTAAATTCCCTCTGTTTTCAAAACAATTTTTCTCAGACGGTGATACCGTCATCTACCGGGAAGTTTCAAAGCATACTTGCCCCTACATCGGTAATGGAAACTCAGTTTTAACGCAGAGGAGATTTAAACTTAGCCAAATTCGTTGTTGACATTATCCAAGAGCACAGATTATGGTTTAGATGCACAAAAGGATTATCAAAGAATTTTTCTGACACAGTTTTACTTTCTATAACATAAAGAAGACGAAACGTTTCAAAACAAAGTTCCAACTGGTGTAAAAGTCCAATAACCTGTTACCAGCCAAAAAACACTGTAACCAAATATTCAAGCATGGCACTATAGTATAAGTATAACCAGGTGGCTGTTTCTCAACACACTTACATCTGGCGTAAGTCCAATGCAGGGCCTAACAGTCATGACAACATATACTTATAGCTTTAACATTGCTATATTGCGTTACGTCGGTGTTGGTGATATGGTATAGGCCTATTACTTTGACTGGATAGTGTCTATAAATTTCGAGTAATAATTTTTGGGAAATTCAGAGAGCAACTCTTAGATTTTTCAAATGTCACCAATATTGATGTGGTATTGAAGTAGGCAGGTCTGGTCAATTTTAATCATCCATAGTATGTTTCTAAAACCTATACCAAACTATTCTTCACATAGTTATAAGATGTAATTAGAATTCCATTTGACATGTATAATCATATTTACTTAGAAAAATGATATTTAATAAATCAGGGGAGACAACTTTTGTCTCTAAATATGGGCCTTTTCCAAGCATTTTTATGAATGGTAGTTATTTTTCTGTTCAAGCGAAAATGAGCAAACAGGGTCCAGTGGAAGGGCCCTGAAAAAATATAGAGACTTCACTTTTTGGTTTATTTTTAACTTTTGAGACTCACATTTGCTTTTTAACTTTTATGATTGAATACCTTGTACCAACATTTGATGACATCACCGACCTGCCTAATTGAAGATACCCATGCGGACATATCAGAATAACTTTAATCCACTCCACATATTGCCAACTACCCCTTTGGCTTATCACCAAATTTAGGTCTTACAGGATTAATATTTTGAATTGGATATCCAATACATTCACACAAGTTAAGTAATAGTCGTCAGAATTTAACATCTCCGACACCTTTTCTGTAATGCTGTTTTGGACAATATGAAACTTTACATTCACTCAGAATTTTCGTTTCTTAAAATTCCGGTGTTGATGACAACATGTTTCACAGTTTTCGAGTGGTCTTTATCGGTAAAATTCCGAAATATTTGTTGTTTTGTTACAGACAATTTCAAATTGTGTCTTTCAAAAAAACAACGGCCACAAACACTACGAACCGTTTAACCAAAAGGGGGGTAATTGTCTTTCTTCAGTCTCGCGATGGCTGCACACTTTCAAGCAATCTGATAAATCACTGAAGCAGGCGATATCATGTGGCTTCCAAAAATGCAAATTGACAGATTTTTTTATTTTTTATATCATCAAATAAGCAGATAATTTTACTTTTACATTCTTTTAAAACAACCTCAACCCCCTACGAATATTGGGGTCGCCGAAGTCAACCATGGCAACCGATCTCGATCATGTGCAAAGATACTTTCACCCCCTTTGGTCTCGAGTCGGTTCATAGTGAATTTCGTTCCGACGACATAATGAAAATCAGATTATTGAACAAGGAGGCAGATAAGGAATTCACTTCAGTGAATTAACCAAAATCAAGAAGGCAATAGCCGCACTCATGTGTCTCTTTCCTGTGTTACTTTCTTGCCCCCCCCCACCCCCGCCACACCCACCCCCCTCGCAAGAAAAAGTTCAACATAGGGTCTGCTATCATATATAAGAGGCACCCACAAAAATGTTGTATAACCACTGTCACTGTGTCAGGGATCGTCCACGGTCCAGTGGGCGAGTGGCTATTTCAATACAAAAAAATAACATATTGAAAAAGATTTAAGCACCTAACTCCCTTGATTCCTTCGTTAAACCTCTTATCCAAGCATGCTTTTGGTGCGTTGTATTTGCTTACGACAACTTTACAACTAACAAAATATACACAAAGAGCGCAGACCAAACTTCCAAACAATCCTGTGAATGCCGCCATCTTTCTTGAAGGAGTCACGGGATACGTATCACATGATCAGAACGGTCACATGTCATGTCTGAGGTTAAAATCAATCCCTACAGGTATGCGTATAGTTCATTGGTTAAAGTGCCATGAGCTGCCAAAATTCATATTTTTTTTCTCATAATTTCTGATCGTCACGACAGTAAGAGACTTTGAAGGCCATCGAAAAAACTAAATGATTATCGTTGGAATGAGGAAAATCTATACAGTATATATATAGGCCTAGCCTTTATACGAACCGGAATAGTGTTCGAAAAGTAAACAAAATTTAAATAATTAACCGGAACGACCATTCAATCATTCTAAGCCAAAGTTAGTTCAAAATAATACTCTATCGTACATTTTCGAGACTAGAAGCACTAAAAAGCTCCTGAATTATACGTCTTGAGAAAAATAGCCAATAATTTTAACATTCTGTTTTAACGTCAATATATCAGTAATTTGGCAGCTCATGCCACTTTAAAGTGGCATGAGCTGCCAGATATCATATTTTTAAAAATAATTTCTGATCGTCACGACAGTAAGAAACTTTGAAGGCCACCGAAAAACTAAATGATTAGCGTTGGAATGAGGAAAATCCATTCAGTAGGCTTATGTAGCCTATACGAACCGGAATAGTGTTCGAAAAGTAAACAAAATTAAAATAACCGGGACGACCATTCATTCATTCTAAGCCAAAGTCAGTTCAAAACAATACTTTAACGTAAATTTACGAGACTTAAAAACACTAAAAACCTTTCGAATTAGCCTATACGGCTTGAGAAAAATAGCCGATAATTTCAACATTCAGTTTTCACATCAAAATATCAACATTTTGGCAGCTCATGCCACTTTAAAATCATTTAAGGACGAGATGCATACTATTAGGGGTAATGCGACTACTTGTGTTAGAATTTAATTTTGTTAAAAAAATATCATGGTTTGTGTGGTCTGCTTATTTTTGCAATTCTTACAGAGGCCAAAACAAGATGCCCTCGTTATGAAATATATGCTAGGCCTATTTGGATACAGGTCACAGTTTCTGACGGATATTTTTTTATTATTTTTTCGTGCCCCCCCATCTCCCCCCCCCCCCCCCCTGCATTTTTTTTTCAGGGCATTTTTGTAGTTTTTATGAAAGGACATGGGTTGAGTTACTGTCTGGAAATGATTTTAGAAGTGGACCAGTTCAGGTGGATGGAGATCTGTTAGTTAGGCGTGCTTTGGTCTGTTTACATGCGGCGGATTATGTGCAAAGTGACCCCTACCCGCATTTTCTGGTCGTAGTTCAAAATTTCTACCTCCACATACTTTTCCTCATTCCAACGCCAATCATTTTGTTTTTTCGATGGCCGTCAAAGCCTCTTACTGTCGTGACAATCAGAAAGTATGAAAAAAGCGTGAATTTTGGCAGCTCATGCCACTTTAAGCAGATGTAGGCCTACATATATACCTTGCGTGTTGTGCAGAACAACAGAAAATAATCAAAATAAATCTATGTTAGAATAACATTGTCTTTGAAATGGAGCTTGATTTAATTTTTATTTTTGACATTTTCTCCATCTTCCCATGTTAGCAGATAAAATTAAAATATATCAGAACAAAGACACACCAATGCGGTTCGCTTGCATTTTGAATCAACAGTTTCTCAACATTACAATATGAGTCACTAAAGACTAAATGCGTGAAGGTAAGGCCTCCGTCCGAGGTCAGCTCTATATGCAAATTAGCATGTTACCGATGTTTATGCGCGAGTACTGCAGTAAATTTAAATCATGAGATCCACGCAGGTGCCTAATTGGAATAAATTTATCTGAAAGAGATATACATATAACACCGAACCCTACACCTAATCGTGCCTTCGCCTGCTTTTATCTACATACGCTTTAATCGTTAGTCACATACATATATTCTTTTTAACTATTCAACGGCTAATTACATTAAAGTTTACCTGAATTTATTCATGGATATATGTAAGGCCACTCTATATAGTTTTCCGTCAGGTTTGCAGATAGGCAACAATCATGCAGTATTATTTAGTTGGACGAGAAGAGGTGGGTAGCTTGTACCTATAATGTGTGACCGTTGATTAGAACCGTTTGAGTTTTTTTTTTCTTGGGACTCAACAGTCATGAGATTATCGTATGCGTGTTACGGAAATGCCAATTCATTCGTACAAATGCAATGCCCTTGGGGTTCGAAAATAGCCCTTAGACGCCTTGCCTATGGCGCTAAACCCCAGTCAAACTGTCCAAGTGAATCGACCCATACGACCTCATTTAGTTGTTGTATACCGGCTTGTGAAGATTGCTTTTTCGAACACCCAGATATAAGTTCAGCCTTCGATAGGCTTACAAATTGTAATGGTAAAACCGCTTGCTCAGTGAGGGCACAAAGGGCAATTCTGCCGGAGTGCACGGATAGACGATTATCCCAGTATGTTGTCATGATGTATGAGTGTATTCCAGGTATGTATAACTATTTGAGATTTCATTGTGTTCATTCATTTCCGATTCTGGGGCTTGTTTCACAAAGCAGTTGCATCGCAAACGAAGATTAGTTGCCACTGGATACCATCATGGCAACTGCGATTGATCGCACTTTGCGACTGCTTCGTGAAACGGCCCCCTGTTCTGTTCATTTGCGATTCAGTTCAGTTCATTTGCTATTTATCTCTATTCATTTGGATTTCTCTCTGTTCATTTACGAGTTCTTTTTATTCATTTGGATTTCTCTCTGTTCATTTACGAGTTCTTTTTATTCATTTGGATTTCTCCTTGTTCATTTGCGATTCCATTCTGTCCATTTGTAATTTTCGCAACTTTATAATTGACTGATTGGTTGTTTCGTGTTTTACGCCGCGTTCAAGATTATTTCACTTGTATGGCGGCGTTGCCCGTCTATATAACTATTTATTACTGGCCCTTGTTGTGGACTGGTGAGCATTATTAGATTGTCAAGTGAATAGTGATCGGTGCGAAGAGGGTAGCCGGAAAGGATGGTGTATACATTTATGGGCTATAAGTAAGCAGGGGAAATCATTTAATTTATAAACATCTAAGATAAGACGTGGGGTATAAAGGTCTAAATGATGTACCTCTTTTTAACACAATTATAAACTTGTCTATATGGTTATTTTAGACAAGAAGATTTTCCCTGTGCCCGTGTGTGTTAGTGATCAGAAATAAGATAAGACGTAGACCTACATAAGACTTTGGAATAGCATATCGATTTTGGTTTGTCGGGGCTGCTGTCTGGGCGAGCCTTTAGAAATGTAGAGTAAAACTGATTTCTAGATATATAACTTATATTTTTTTTGCATTCTCAATCTTAATAGAAATGCAAAAAATCTATGAATAAATGAAAACGAGATAAACTAAGTTCAATCGATCCCATAAAATATATTATCGAGCTAGTTTTAAAATCTAACTATGATATTAATCACCATTTAGCTTACAATATGTATTTGAGATATTATTAATTAATATCAGACACTCCCATATTATTAGTTGACTTATCTCTATAGCAACTAAAACAGTTCTATGGGTTGCCTTTTTGTACTTAACTACTTATAAAGTGTGTATCAATAACAAGACAACTACTGAGCCAAACACTTCGTTAAATCAAATGCGCAACATGATGACAGGGGTTAGGAAGACTTTTTCCAACTCGCTCATCTACTTTGTAGAGATCCAGTCATCCACAAAATTACCGGCCAGTGAAGTTTCGAACCTGAACCTATATAACTCTTCTGCTTCCAAGATGAAGAGAATTATGGTCATACCAAAAATCCCCAATTCAAAATTTAGAGTATCCACGGACAAAACTCACTGGACCGAAGATACAGAAAATTGCTTGTATACCCACTGGCTTCAGACACTAGATTGAAACTAAATTTGGGACAGGACATGTGCTTTCGGCTTATGAAGTAATATTGTTAATCTTAGTAACGCGGAACTCACTGCTGATGATATATCTCTACTCAATAGAGGACTTTCATTTGTGCCTTGCCTAAAATTATTATCTGATAGGTACTTTTCTATTAGTAAATTGATGCATGTTATGGAGTACTCCAGAATTCTTAGTCTGGCTGATATCTACCGAGATTCTAGTGGGATACGCAAGCCGTTTACATCTAAAAGCGGCTATACGCCCCCCTCCTCACATGTATGACCCAGACATAAGCATAAGTCGTTACTCTGTATCAAGGAAGTTTGATTTTGTAACTAATCCTAGAAACCAACATAACCTCACTCATTCAGAATGTCTTGCCTTAAGTAAGCGAAGGAGAAATCAAAACATAGTTATTAAACCTGCTGATAAAAGTTCGGCAACAGTTATTATGTCTATACAGGATTATATTGAAGAGGTAGAACGGCAGCTAAGCAACCCTCTTCATTACAAAAAGCTTTTGGCCAGAAAATGTTAGGAAGTTTAATAAAATTCTTGTTTCTCTTCAAGATAAAGACTTACTTAATGAAAAACAGTATCGCTATTTGGAATCTGATCATAACTCTTAAAACAGGGTCTTCTATATTCATCCGAAAATTCACAAACCCATTGAAAAATGGCCCAAGCCTACAATGTCCCCTGGGCGTCCTATTATCTCAGATTGTGGCAGTGAAAGTTATAGAATATCAGAGCTAATTGATTACTATCTAAAACCTATAGCGAATCGGCATCCTAGCTTTATCAAAAATACGGATGATTTATTGGCCAAATTGTCTGAGAAATCCATCCCACAAGATGTGATTTTGGTTACTCTGGAAGTGGAGTCTATGTATACAAACATTGACATAGATTTGGGTCTTAAATCCATAAAATCAGCATTCCAAAGATATCCTGACCACCGTCGTCCGGATAAAGACATTTTAGAATTGCTGGAACTTAGCTTAAAAGGTAACGATTTTGAATTCAATGGGGAGATCTTTCAGCAAATTAAAGGGTGTGCTATGGGGAAACGTTTTAGTCCTAACTTTGCCTCTATTTTTATGGCTGAGTGGGAGAGTGATATTCATTACAAATGTCACAAGCAACCTTTTATTTACCTTCGGTATCTGGATGACATTTTTTATCATTTGGCAGCATACCATCCTCCTCACACTTTCAAGGGAGTCATTAAGTCTCAGATTTTTAGATTCTATAGAAACTGTAGTTCTTTAGATTTTTTAAACCAGGCTTGTTCTGTTCTTTTTAAAGCTCTCCATCCTAGGGGGTATTCTATTAGATTACTCCGAAGGATCAAATCTAACACAGTAAGACAAATCATGTTTCCCCCTTCAGCCCCTTATACGCTTACCTCCCCTTCACGAGTGTACCATTACCGCCCAACATTTCTCTCAGGTACATCAATGAAATGCCTTAAGACGCGATGCAAACTCGATATATACGTACCAGATCGCGGAAACTTTTTCGGAGAACAATCTCGCGACAAATATCAAATGGCAGAGACTCTTAATTGCGACTCCTCTAATATCGTGTATGTTATCACATGCAAAAAATGTCGCAAACAGTACGTCGGAGAAACTCAGAATTCTCTACGACAAAGAGCAGCCAACCATTTATCTAGTATTAGACTTAAACATGATGTACCCGGGGCACAACATTTCAATACTCTAGGTCATACGGTCAAGAACCATGTCACTTTGAGTGTGTAGAACACATCCCTAGAGCAGAAGGTCAATAGGGCGTATAGCCTCCATTAGCTTCCAAGCTGCTTCTCACCCCTCCAGTGAGACGTCGGATCTGTTGAAGGGTTAACTGCGCGGATTTGAATCCCTTAGAGGGGGGGGGGGGGGACACAGGTAGTAAGCTTATGGAGGCTATACGCACTATTGTGTTCTACACACACAAAGTGGCATTTCTACTTCAATATGTTCGCCTAGTGAAGCCAGATGGACTTCGAAGTTTCATACTTACAAGCATCTTTTTATTTTGTTAAAATACACTTTTGATTTGGCTAACGATATCCTGAATAAATTGTATAGCCTATCGTATAGTCATTAATGGTGATTTCTTATAGCCAGAAGGTTGCCCTTTATGATCACAATCGTTTCTGCAAGATCAGTTTGCCAACAATCTCCCTACACCAATGATTTTATCGGTCGGTGCAGACTTTCCAGGGGGGTGCTTAACGTTTTTCTTTGTGTATAGTACAAAACTACATATGCGTGATTGTTTGTTGAGATTTTGACTCCTAAGGATTTACGTCCCAGGGGCTCGTTCTACCAAGCTGGCACAAAGTTACGCCATAGAGTTGCGTCACCAGACTTGCGACCATGCGCAAGTTCCTATAATTTAACAAGTGTTTGCGACTGGCGCAACTTACGCCAGCTTAGTAGAACGCGCCCCAGGATGAGTTGTTTAAAATCTTCAGATTATGTTTGTTAGTTACATTCCATACAAAGGTTGAGGTCACGAGAATCCAACTGCTCCTGATTCAATGACTAACGTGGGGACGCATCCTACTTGTGTCTTCGTCAAATTCCGATTTCGAATGAGCGAGAATATCGTATGTGGCTGGTATCCGATCAGGCGTAGTGCGAAAAATGGCAAGCGATTACCTACAGGATTGAGTGAATTGCGTTGGCTTTGAAAGGAGACACCGCGATAGTTTGTTGGGATTCTCCGTTGACTTTCATATTAGTAGAAAAATAAGAAATGGTCAATCTTGGATGAAAGACTATAAGTCGACTTTCCCTCAAAAACATATATTTAAAGAGTTATTTAGGGAATTCCTTGTAGCTTTGTTTTCTAGCTGTCTGGCATTCAGTAAACAAACAGCCGAAAATGCACCACATATGCGCCCCCACAACGATCTTGTACTGCGCACCTAACTAAGGTACATTCTCAGTCAGTAAAGAAAGCAGACAAAGGATTTCCCAATTAAAACTATTCAGCGGTCAGTGGGAGCTAGGAAAGTTACCAATGATCATCTGGAAACCTCATATGTATAAAAACAGTCGAATAGCACATATTTTAACGATCTTTATTCCGGGCTTTCAACTCAGTTTTCAACTATTTCGTGGCAGATGTTTCTTAAAATTGTCATTTAAATAAGACCTATGTTTTTAGAAAAATGAAGTTTCGACATCACCCATATATGCCTTCGTGGACGGGGTGGCGTTTTAATCAAGGAACAGTTTTCCACTTAGATGGATTGATTAGTATAAGGTTATCGCAAATTTGCTTGCTGTGTTTCAGAGAAGGAAATTGGTCTTAAAGGAGAAGAAAACAAAAAAATACTTACGGTTCAGAAGAAGCGCGCTTATATTTCCTTTCCAATGGTACTAAACACATATTTTTGCTATTTTTTTTCATGGGACATGATACAGTTTATAAAATACCGTATCATGTTACATACACAAAAGAAATTTGTCAACTTTCAAAATCTCCCATTTAAACCCAGATTAATTTCACTGTCTTCAAGGCATTCCTATCTCAAGAATTTTTTTTTTTCGGTTTCTCAAAACTTATATTAAAGGGGCATGAGCTGCCAAAATGTTGATATTTTGACGTTAAAACAGAATGCTGAAATTATTGGCTTTTTTTCTCAAAAGGTAGAATTCAGAAGCTTTTTAATGCTTCTAGTCTTGAAAATGTACGGTAAAGTACTGTTTTGAACTAACTTTGGCTTAGAATGAATGAATGGTCGTCCCGGTTATTTAAATTTTGTTTACTTTTGAACACGTTTTCGGTTCATACAGGCCACATACTGTATGGATTTTTCTCATTCCAACACCAATCATTTTGGCAGCTCATGCCACTTTAAATTATAAAGGAAGCTTAGAGGAATATGTGGCTAGCACAAAAATGGTATGCGTGGCATATCGGAGAGTTACGAAGGCCATGAAGAGGATGCATTTAACCCAGGCTTAATGGCAGATTTTGAAAGTTGGCCAATTTGTTTTGCTTATTGTGATATTTTATTAACTTCACTGTCAGGTGTAAAAAAATCGCAAAAATATGTGTTTGGTACCGTTGGAAAGGAAACAGTAGCGCGCTTCTTCAGAACCCTAATGTGATTTTTTGTTTTCTCCCCCTTTAACTAGAACATTCAGCAGGAGCTAACGCATCTTTTTTTTTAAAACTTTTTCTTCACAGAATTCTCCACAGATTCCTCTCCCCAATTGTCTTACAATTCTACAATGTCCGAGGAAATATGTGCTCTACCGTTGTTAAATCGAGAACACCCAGCCATGCCTACTATGTTACCTCACACCCCTAGTACAAAGTCATCGTTGCCACGTCACTCATCTCGGTTGCCAAGCAGTTCGGACAACTTTACAAGCTTCCGACCAGATTCCTTAGGCGTCACTCAGAATAGTACACAGATAGCCGTTGACACAGCCAAGGAAGGTAGGCATCAATATACACTTTACATTATTAATTTCGACTACAGATGAATGCATCTAGAAGCTGTCTGTGACGTTCCAATGACGTTGTCAACATGTACGAAGCCCACTGTAACCGAAGTCGATCAATTATTTAACAATACTATTTCCACATTAATTCATTTTTCGAAAACGTAATTCAACGGTTGACAAACGTGCAAACGTGTGTAAGTGCATGTATGTATGGTAGATTCTCAGCACCATACAGACCGATCATTTGGGCCATGCATTGTTCTCCGCATCATGTCACTTAAAGGAAGGGTCTATTTTAGCGTTTCACTAGTGTGTTCTGAAAGAGCAGTGTTTCCTGAGTCTAAAACAGCAATCCAATAAATTTTTCGTTGATTTGTTAGCGAGTAACGAACATTTGAAAAGTCCGTGGTCGCAGGCATTCGATCGCCATGAGCCCGTTCTTCGGCGCATCCATTTTCCCCGTATTTTTGCCCAATCAAATTCGAGCACCGGGCCGACCTTTGACCTGATCTAGTAAGCCAATGATTTGGCAGAGAAATGACGGGGGTTAATTCGCTGACATTGTTCTAAAAATAAAGTCTCCCACAATCCTCGGCGTTTGTTTATTCGCTTAACTCTGTCGCCATGTTTCTACGTCTAAAACTACCTCCACATAGAAGAGTGGATCTAAAAATAGCGGCCCTCATATGATGCAATAGACAAGCCAGGAAAATGGCGACACTGATAAGAACCAGAGGGTGACACTAGTCAATTCCAGTTTACTAATTTCAGGGTATTTTGCGGTAAGAGTCGTTATGTGCATTAAGGGTTTTGGTGGGCATTCTGATAGTTAGGATGTGTCTATTTGTGGAGTTTTCTATCCCTTTAAAACATGTCCGTTGACGATAGAGGGTTGATCCAATGAACTATATGCGTGGAATGGACACGTCTCATTGGCTGGTTTGATCTGACTTAGTAAAATGTGCCGCCATTGATAGTTGAAGCGCGCGTGCATAACAGATCTGGATCGAAGTCGCATCATCTCTTAGTGATGGCGGCATTCGGTGCATATCAAATACCACGTGACCTCCATTCCACGCATACAATTCATTGGGTTGATCTATCGGTGTCGTCTTTGTTCTTTCTTTATACCAGTTAAGATCGTCACAGATCCATGATACCTGTCGGTCTAATAGGGACTTGCACCAAATACTGCGTCAACATGATTTTAATGTTTAATTTATGTCCATTTCAGGTGCTCTGATAGGAGCTCTTGTAGGAGGGGTAACTCTGTTGGTTTTGGTCGTATTGGCTATCGTCATTTGCTGCACGGTCAAGTATGAATACTATCTTGTCAAATCATTCCAGCTGTTAGCAGTCATATACATTTTAGTAACTCGCACTCGTTGTCTCATTTAAATATAAATCATCCCCAGTCATCGTTATTTCTACCTTTAGAAAGATTTAAATGTAATGATCGATACCCTACCAGGCATTTGTTCCGGTTTCACCAAACAACCGTCTTCCTAAACCATTGTGAATTGAAGATGGCAAAGACCAAATGGTTTAAAAGGGAGCGCAAGTCTCACAAGAATTACTAGGTGATTCTGTGGTATTTGGTGACAAATGATGCTATTAAGAACGTTTTTGGTGACGTTGCAAATCCATTGACGTATTTTGGTCCATAACATCATATGTATTAAAGGTGCATATTAGAACGAAAACCACCTAGCCACATGCTCAATGCAGTCCCGGTAACGGGACATTATTGGAATTCTTAGGATATTTGCGCTCTCTTTTTGGATTGACTGAAATATATGGAAGAAAGTAACCAAAATTAACTTGTAGATATATGCGGTAAATACAGTTTTTTTAGCCCCTATATTTTATGTAGATTACACACATAGGTGTTATGGAACCCAACAAAAAGATGATTCAACAAAGAGCACGTGTAAATGATAAGTTAGAGTTATTGAATGGCTTCCCGAGGGTATGGAAGATATTTTGAGAGGTGTGGCCGAGTGCGAAGCACGAGGCCAAACGTCTCAGAATTTCTTCCATACCCTCGGGAAGCCATTCAATAATGTGCTGGTATCATGGTATTAGTGATTGACGTTGTCAATCAACTATATAGCACGTGTTTACTCTCTGATACCCAGTCAAGAGAGCCATACAACAACTTCCAAAATCGGGAAGTTATTCAACGCTTAAGCCCCGCCCACTCTCTGTTCACTGGGTATCGGATTTGTCGAAGACTGCTCATCAAAAGAAAAACGCCGCAACCATGATACAAGATGAGTTTATTGAATGAACTGTAATAGCAAGAAAATCGTATAGGCTTTTGTTGAAAAGTTAAAATTGCTCAGCTTTGTCCTAGTTCCATTTTACCAAGTTAGATTTTCTTTCACCAGACCATTGCAAATAAACCCAAGCCTACACCAAACGTTCTTTACCTATTTGCTAATGGCAGTATTTTTGTTTTGTTTGACAGATGGAAAGATGACGTTGACACAGGCAAGAAGAAAAGGAAGAAAGAGTCCAGTTTCGCGGAGCCTTCAATATCGGTACCCTCTTACTATGCTTATGGATCCGTGGATGGGTCTAGCATGGCGGGTAAAGGCCAGTCCGATAACCTATCATTGTCATCTGTTTCAACCGACCCTTATGTCAGTGTTAACCAGAACACTATGGGATATTGTCAATTGGAAGTGCCGGTGGTTACGAACTATAAGGACAGACATTGGGATGGATTTGCCCCAAGCAAACCAAGCTACAACGGGAGCGCTGCCGCTCAGCAGGGGTTTGAAGGTGTTGGCCAGAGATCTAAGTTAGTAATTCCTGTCCGATCAAGTCTCTGCGAGGCACCTGATGTAGATATAGTTTCTAAAAGAGGAAAGCACCGAGCTAAAGCATGCCTGTCAGACGATCGAATACACCGTACCCATAATCATTCACGGGTCAGTGGAAACAGGCGCGCCAAAGATAGTTATTACAAGGGTAAAGCAAGAGCTCTGCGAGATCTCAGCTCGTTACGATACGAAGCCGGTTTTGATAAGACTGTTGACAACCCGACCCTATCTTCTTGGTGGTTAATGGGCGCCATGAGAACACATTCTGATCCTATAACTAGGTTCCAACACAGTTTTAACAATAAATATCAGATTGACTACTGAACTAATGTACAAAACATAACGACTGAGTGTTCAGTGGGAGATGAAGTGTTTAATTCAAGACGAAAGTGCAAGAGAGATAAAGTTTAACAAGGTACCCAGCCAGAGAGATGACGTGTTCAAAACGATTATCTTTTCAAGGAACATTCCTAGCATTTGTCGTTTCTTGGTCATTTAAAAATGGCAATATTTTGACAAGATCTCTGATGCCTTGTTCAATGCTTATAGTGGATTCATACCCTAGCTTCTTAATTTCCGTGTAGGATACTTCGTAATCTCTTTTATCTCTATCCTCGCCGGTCACGTTCAAAGTTATCTCACAGTCAGGTACGATCTCTTTAATAAGCTCAGCAACGTCGGTTTTACGCATATTAAGCTTCTCATCACCTACATTGTATGCCCTGCCAGACATTCTGTTAAAGTGTTTAAGGGTAAAAGCAAAAGCCCTTGCTGCATCCTTTACGTGAAGAAAGGTACGGCGAAAATGACCTTCGTACAGGTCAAAGTGCTTTGCTGCTATTGCTTTCATCGTTAGGTCGTTGATCAAAAGATCGAGTCTGATTCTCGGCGAAACACCAAATACGGTGGCCAGACGAAGAGCCACCCCACCGGCACTGAGAACGTGTTTCTCCCCCTCAGCCTTGGTTCTGCCGTACAGGGTTAGGGGGCTAATAGGAGTGTTTTCTCGACACACCCCCTCTACTGCACCGTAACAGGAACCTGTGGAGGCATATATTAATCTTTGTGAAGGCCGTAGAAGGTCCGTTACGTTTTTTGTGCCTTGGACGTTCACACTTCGTGCCAAGCTTGGATCTTGATCACAGGCAGGGTATCCTACAATGGCTGCCAGGTGCACTATAGCGTCCTTTCCTTCCATTGCCCGGTTAAGTTTTGCCCGATCTCTAATATCTCCTTGTATTGCATGGAACTTGGGATTGTCTGCATAGGATAATGAATGACTGGCTCCCCACACGAACATGTCATACACGGTGACGGTATATCCTTCATCTAGTAGGATGGGAATGAGTGATGTGCCGAGATATCCGCCACCGCCTGTGACCAGGACGTGACCTTTTTCACCTTTCATTGGCAACGCCCACTTCTCCAAGTCTCCTAAGGAAACAAACATTAACACAGAATATATACTAGCATCACATCCCTAGCGTTACAATCTATACCCGGTAAGTTAACCAGATAAGTCCTAAATGTAACTACATATAGTAAACCTTGTTTCAAAGCTTTCTTGTTTTGTTATTGTCCTTTACTGGCTTTGTAGTATTTTGGGCAGATAAATTCTGTTTTTAAAACAGTCTTGAAACGACGAAGAAGCTTCACGCGTACTATATAAGTAGTTATCATTTTAATTTAAATGAAAGCCGTTGTGATTTAAAAAAAATTAAAAATATGAAAAAAATATGATGGGTATATTTTCGTTATTTATCATTATCATTAATTAAGTCCAGAGGTCCGTTTCACGAAGCCGTCGCACAGTGCGATCAATCGCAGTTGCCATGACGCCGTATCTCTTCAATATGGTATCCATTGGCAACTAGGCTTCGTTTGCGATGCGACTGCTTTGTGAAACGAGCCCCAGGTAACTTTAGGTACTAAAGTAGGTACCGCAGTCTTTGAGAGCGTAATCGTCTCCACCATCTTTGCCATAATCTTTGCACATTAGCCCTTTTTAAATTCCCCCCCCCCCCCCCCCCCCCCCCCGTGAGTCATGCTCCAAGACTGTTTCTCAACACATTCACGCCCGACGTAACTTTGCGCCTGATTTTATGATGCAATATTGCCAGGGTCTGTAGGTCTATATTTTATTAACTATTATGCGATTTATTACACATTAATTATCATCGATTAATTAGCTATTATTGCATGGATTGCTGGCGGCAGATATTGTTTTTTGTGACATAGGTTTACATCGTGATATAATCGGTTCAAATCATTAGATAATTTTAGCCAAGATAATATTCTCTTTCTGAGAGAGACAAATGTACTCCATCTTGTGTTCAAGGTTGTTTGGCGCTTTATTCCGCCTTTAAAGTTACACATTATAGATCATTTCAAAAACAATATTAACTTTTAAATAGGCAACAAATAATGTATTAATGAGAAAAAGATAAGGTATCGCCTCGGTGTAAGTTCTTGGTGAACAACACGAGCTTTCGACGCCAGTGCCGGTTTCGTTATCATGTACAATTGACAAATTAATTAGACCCCGGCATAGGTGTCGAAAGCTCGTGTTGTTCACAAAGAACTTACTTCGTGATGATGCCTTAATCATTTTCTCATTATTATAAAACACACGTTTAAAGAGAGCTTCAGCATTTCTTAAAACATGGGTTATTTCAATTTTGCCGTCAGATATAATGGTGACGTCAAGTTACTTTTAGATAACATAGGAAGCATCTGGATTTGATATATCCCCGCAAAGCAGAATTTTGTTTATTGCTAAAGCAGCTATATTGATAGTAAGTTAAGATGACGCTAAAAATCTGCTATTAAGGCTTATCTTAAATTAACACTTAAAGCAATAATCAACCCAACATGGACAATGTTCTAGGTCCTTCTAAAATACCAACAAGGTATATCAGGCTGTACCTAGATATATTATAAATACACACAGATTTTAGTATAATTGTATATTTTTATGAGTGATAATACATTGTATGACTAACAAATATTGACCTATCTTTCCACTTCTCACCACTGTATATTTGCTTATCTGTAAATCGTATACGGTTCGTATAAGCTCAATTGTATTACATATTTTTACATCTTAAGAGGTTAAGTAGATCTCAAACGTACTAACATATACTCCTGCACAGAGTCATTCAATATATTGTGTTCAAACATCACACTTTTCTTACTCGCTCAAGGTAATAATTACTCACTAGTATGGCGTACATCATTCATATGAATGGACGCGCCAATAAGCTAAAACAACCAACCAACCAACACTTAAAGCAAAGAGTGTATGCATGCAGGGATTTTCTCTTACTCCGATCATGGTTTTTAAAGTGACCATCAAAAACTAGTGATGATTCAATCACACGAATTTAAGTAAGATCTATCATACAACTGGAAACAATCCATAACCTGTTTTGAAATCACTTATTGTCCCTTTGATTTAACAACTCGCCAATGTAAAAGCTGATTATAAATTATTTATATGGTGAATCTCATTTTCTTCAAAGTGGCATGAGCTGCCAAAATTGAGATATTTGGCCATTATAACAGAATGTTAAAATTATCGGCTATTTTTCTCAAGACGTACAACTCAGAAGCTTTTTAGTGCTTCTAGTCTCGAAAATGTACGATAAAGTATTGTTTTTAACTAACTTTGGCTTAGAATGAATGAATGGTCGTCCCGGTTATTTAAATTTTGTTTACATTTCGAACACGTTTTCGGTTCGTACAGGCCACATACTGTATGGATTTTCCTCATTCCAATGCCAATCATTTAGTTTTTCCATGGCCTTCAAAGCCTCTTACTGTCGTGACGATCAGAAATTATGAAAAAAGTGTGAATTTCGGCAACTCATGCCACTTTAACAACTCGCAAATGTAAAAGTTGATTGGTATAGATCTATGGTGCATTTTATGGGAAGTGTTTCTGCATGTTGATATTATTTCACCGACATATGTAACAATGTTACTGGATTTTTGTGGCAGGAAACATGCAGGACTCATGTTCATGGGGACTATTTCTTGAACGTCGAAATAATTTCTATCGTAAAAAAAAAACTAATTAAAATTTTATCTACAAACAAATATTGCAGCTGTAGAATTACTTTGTAGATAAATGAAACAGCTTCAATTCTTTCTTTGTAGATAAAATTTTAAATAGGACTTTTTATCTCGTCACGGAATAAAAACTCAAATCAAAGAAACAAAAAATTACACAGCCGTTTGAACCCTTCGGATAAGAATATGACGAGCGTTTCTTTTTTCCGAGTTTCGCCTATTTCGGCCGATTCGGTGCGATTGTAAATTTTAGCCCTCATATTTTGTGTTTTGTTTTAACCTATCAAAGTGGCACGAGCTGCCAAATATAGGGGAAATATCGATGAAACGGAATGCGCTCATTGTTCGTCATTTTTTTTACGAAATAGGGGCTTTCTTCAAATAGCAATATTGGACATGTACGTTATAATGTAGTTTTTATAAACAACAAAGACCGGAAAAAATACTCATACATCCGACTTATTGAATTTTGACCGTTTTCAGCACACATTTCTGGTTCGTATGGGTAACTGACTTTACCGAAATTTGTATTTGTTAAGAGACTTAAAATGCTCAACTTCTTACGATGATCGAAAATTATGAAAAAAATGCGAATTTGGCAGCTCATTTCATTTATAGAGTAGTTATATCATAAAAAAAAGCCTAGGGATACAATCTTGAAACTGAATTGATTGTACGTGATTGATTGATTGATTGATTGGTGTTTTACGCTGCGCTCAAGATTATTTCACTTATATGGCGGCGTTGCCACTTTTATTGTGGGAGGAAACCGGGCTTTATGCCCGGAGGAAACCCACGACTTTCCGCTTTCGTTCGAGTGAAAACACAGTAAGAACATTTTCCATTTTTTTTTTGACTGAGTGGGAGTAGAACCCGCGACCATCTTGAAATTGAACATGTACCTGAAGGAGACAAATGGTTGTGATAAAGGCCAAGTCAGTTAATGCAGCTTGACATATCTGGTGATATAAACGAGGTAGGAGATAGAATCTGAATTTGTGCGCAATGGGTTTTTCTAATTGACAAAGAAACCGCCAATACACAATAAGACAACTATATCGAGGTTGACAATTTTTTTTACTTCCATACAAAATGAAACTAAGCCAAAATGTGTACAGGTGTAAATCAACTATAATGACTGGAAACATCAGAAACATACCTCCAAATGTTTTGACGTAAACCCAATAATTCTCCGAAATTTGCAATGATAATTACAAGTTTAAACTGGTTAAAGTCTGCTATATATATTTTGTACAAACTTAAAAATCATACTAAATCTAACACATATATAGTTAGATATGTGTGTAAGATTTTGTAAAAAAAAAAAAACAATACAAAAAACAAAATGCACTTTAAGTGGCATGAGCTGTCAAAATGTTGATATTTTGACGTTAAAACAGAATGTTGAAAATGTTGGCTATTTTTCTCAAGACGTATAATTCAGAAGCTTTTTAGTGCTTCTAGTCTCCAAAACGTACGATAAATTATCGTTTTAAACTAACTTTGGCTTAGAACGAATGAATGGTCGTCCCGGTTATTTAAATTTTGTTTACTTTTGGAACACGTTTACGGTTCTTACAGGCCACATACTGTATGGATTTTCCTCATTCCAACGCCAATCATTTAGTTTTTCGATGGTCTTCAAAGCCTCTTACTGTCGTGACGATCAGAAATTATGAAAAAAATGTGAATCTTGGCAGCTCATGCCACTGTAAGTCTATCATCGATTGACAAATTGTAGAAGCAGTGTGAGACTTACGACGTGCAGTGATATACATACCCATGTCTGATGAAAATGTACAGCAGTTTCTCAGAGAAACGATCTCCGCACTGAGCACACGACCAATAAATATGCTTATTAAATTTCGGAACAAAACCTATCCCTATATATTCAGGCTAATCCACCGGACACAATTTTTGTGCTATCTGAAATTACTTACTCTTGTTTATATATTAAGTCGTCAGTGGAAACAGGTGGCCTTAGTCTGTCCTTTGTGTACTTAAACAAAAAAGAACATCATTCGTGTAGTTACACAAAAAAAAAGAAAATAATTATTGTCTACTAAACGATTTTTGTAAATGTCGTACACGGAAAGACTTCGTGCCTTTCACTGAATCTCGCTAAGGGATGAAGCGGAAAGACAAGTGACACTCATTGCACCGAGCCCGAGGCATACTAGATTGTGACAGTTGCAACTGGTGTTGCACTTCGCCTGCGGCCTTATTCATGAGAGTTGATTATATTAATTATTTCTCTGCGACACAATAAATGAAAAGGCAGCAGTCTTTTATGAAAGTGAGCTTGGGTATTAAATAAATGACGAAAAAGCTACATTATAAGTAGCCGCACTCGTGTGTCTCTATCCTGGTTTACTTACTTTGACGGTCAGGTAGAACATTAAAAGCTACATTAAAACGCCGCGAAAATCTATAAAACTGTTTACAATAAAAAAATTAGAAAGTTCTTTTTATGGCCCAAATTCAGAAGTTTGGACATCATTTTATATTTTTAATTTGATGATAAAAATTTGATTCGTTAAAGTGCTGCCAAAATTCACACTTTTTTCATAATTTCTGATCGGCACGACAGTTAGAGGTTTTGAAGGCCATCGAAAAACTAAATGATTGGCGTTGGAATGAGGGAAATCCATAAAGTCTACGGCCTATACAAACCGAAATAGTGTCCGAAAAGTAAACAAAATTTAAATAACCGGGACGACCATTCATTCATTCTAAGTCAAAGTTAGTTCAAAACAATACTTTATCGTTCATTCTCGAGACTAAAAAGCTTCTGAATTATACGTCTTGAGAAAAATAGCCAATACTTTCAACATTCTGTTTTAACGTCAAAATATCAACATTTTGGCAGCTCATGCCCCTGTAAGTAGGCCCTACACGCCATGTAAAGAAAGGACGATCCCGGGAATGCTCATATGTCTTGAATTCTGATTTAAACCAGTTGACATTTGACCCATTTTATGCAACTATTCTGCGAAATACAGACGACCGTTTTGATTTAGAGACACAGAAAGGCGTTCCGATATAAGTTTGAGGGGAGTCTCTGTGGCTTAGATTGATTGATTCATTGTTTGGTGTTTACGCCGCACTCAAGATTATTTCACTTATATGGTGGCGTTGCCAGTTTTATTGTGGGAGGAAACCGGGCTCTATGCCCGGAGGAAACCCACGACCTTCCGCGCTGGTAACTGGGAACCATCCCACATAGGTCGTTCGAGTGAAAACCCAGTCAGAAAATTTTCTAATTTTTTGGGCTGAGTGGGATTCGAACCCGCGACCGCATCTGGGGCTTAGAGGGATAGTCCTCCAGCCCGAAACATGCCTCCCATCTATGTGGTGCGTGTTCATTTCCCACTCAGACTTAATAAAATGTTGAAAATTGGTTGGGTGTTTGTTTTCACTCAATCACCGTATCTGGAAGAAATGCCAGATACTCGCAGAATGTCGGTTTCCGCCGGCCAAAGAGACAGAGTCCCCCCCCCCCCCTCCCCAAACCCCCTCCCTCACTCACTAGGCCTGGTAACGCCGACATATAGACCTAAGTGAAATAATCTTGAGCGCGGCGTAAAAATCAATAAATGAATCAATTAATCGGATGAATTTGAGATCGGAGATAAGTAAAACCAAACATTATACTTAAAGTGGCATGAGCTACCAAAATGTTGATAAAACAGAATGTTGAAATTATCAGCTATTTTTCTCAAGACGTACAATTCAGAAGCTTTTTAGGGCTTCTAGTCTCAAGAATGTACGATAAAGTATTGTTTTGAACTGACTTTGGTTTAGAATGAATGAATGGTCGTCCCGGTTATTTAAGTTTTGTTTACTTTTCGAACACTATTCCGGTTCGTATAGGCCCCATACTGTATGGATTTTCCTCACTCCAACGCTAATCTTTTAGTTTTTCTTGTACTTCCATCTGGGTCTATCATACAAGGATATAGCTGACACTTTGCTTCTTGAAGACGGCATATCTGTTAGTGAGAGACATCTCAATCCGGTCCTCCTGAGCCCGCTAGAGCATTCCGAGACAGTTGATTGGTTAGCTATCACGGGGCAAAGTAATTTCCCCCGACTTAATTCTGTGCTGTGATTGGCTGTCTATCACGGGGGGAAATAATTTCCCCCGACTTAGTTCTTGGCAGCGATTGGCTGCGTATGTCGGGGGAAATTACTTTAGTTAAAAAATTCTTTTTTTATGTCAATCCGTTAAAAAAATGTCTTTACTTTATTTTTAATTCAGGGAAAATTAATTTACCCCGTGATAATGACAGTCACTTGACCAGTCAGTTCTTATCTTTTGCCGAGAAAGCTTTTAGATTGGTTGACTATCACGGGGGAAAATTAATTTTCCCCGACTTATTATATTTTAGTTTTTCTTTTATTTATTTGATTGTTGGAAGACGTAAAAAATAAAATATCCATGTCCCTTCCACGGTTCCGTAGTTATACGGTCAATACAAACTAAATGGAATAAGTACATAACAATGAAAATAATATTATTGTAAACTTATAAAAATTACAATAATATGTAGCTGGTTGCACGTATGTGTTGTTGGCATTTCCTTTATGCTGAGGTCAATCGGTCCCTACGAGAGTCGATTGTCTATATCCTTAGACAAACATGATTTAAAGCGGGCAGTATGGGGTCTGATTTAGACAAAGAAATAGCAATATAACCTACTCAGATCGTGTCTAAACGGTCATAATCACGTTCATGGATAATTTCGCCACCTACATTGGCAGTGCCTGATATAGACGAGCAGAATCGGCCAGTTAACATTATTCTTCCTCTGAATTCACTTTTGCCTTCTCCATGTCTCAAACTCTCCGCCATTGATGACGTAACACTGTTTAGCGGGTTTTCAGTTTTTAAACGTTAAATTCACTTTAAAAAAGGTTAAATTATTCCGACACTATTTGAGTTAGTTATGTTGTTATTTACTATCTAAAATCTGACCGCAAACTGTCCGATCCGAAGCGTGCAGTCTACTCCGACTTTTTGATTGCAATGAGCCCTGACTCCAAAATACGCCCGTCATTATACAAAAAATAGTGATTTTGGAGTCAGAAGCCCGGACTATAGTGGTAGAGACTATGGATCATCCTGGCAGAGGGTACGATTGCATCGGGTCGACCTACTGAAACCATGGCTGTTAGATAATAAAGCAGAGGAGAGTTGCGGCTCCTCCGGCCAAAGGGTACGATTGCATCTGGTCGACCTAATTGAGTCCATGGCTGCCAGGTACTAACGCAGCGGTTCCTCCGGGCAAAGGGTACGATTGCATCTGGTCGACCTAATTGAGTCCATGGCTGCCAGGTACTAACGCAGCGGTTCCTCCGGCCAAAGGGTACGATTGCATCTGGTCGACCTAATTGAGTCCATGGCTGTCAGGTAATAAAGCAGAGGAGAGTTGCGGCTCCTCCGGCCAAAGGGTACGCTTGCATCTGGTCGACCTAACTGAGTCCATGGCTGTCAGGTAATACAGCAGAGGAGATTTGCGGCTCCTCCGGCCAAGGGGTACGATTGCATCTGGTCGACCTAATTGTGTCCATGGCTGTCAGGTAATAAAGCAGAGGAGAGTTGCGGCTCCTCCAGCCAAAGGGTACGATTGCATCTGGTCGACCTAACTGAGTCTATGGCTGCCAGGTAGGCTACTAACGCAGCGGCTCCTCCGGCCAAAGGGTGCGATTGCATCTGGTCGACCTAACTGAGTCCATGGCTGTCAGGCAATAAAGCAGAGGAGAGTTGCGGCTCCTCCGGCCAAAGGGTACGATTGCATCTGGTCGACCTAATTGAGTCCATGGCTGTCAGGTACTAACGCAGCGGCTCCTCTGGCCAAAGGCTACGATTGCATCTGATCGACCTGAGACCATGGCCGTCAGGTAATAAAGTAGAGGAGAGTTGCGGTTCCTCCAGCCAAAGGGTACGATTGCATCTGGTCGACCTAATTGAGTCCATGGCTGACAGGTACTAACGCAGCGATTCTTCCGGCCAAAGGGTACGAGTGCATCTGGTCGACCTAATTGAGTCCATGGCTGCCAGGTACTAATGCAGCGGTTCCTCCGGCCAAAGGGTACGATTTTCATACGACTTCCTGGCACCTTAACGTTGGGGAGTTACACTTGAGCTGCAATTGATAAAGACACCTGCAACGGTTTCGAAAGCTCGTATTGTTCGCAAAAACTTATTTCGTGACGATGCCTTCATTATTTCTCATTGCACGGCGTGCATGTGCCTTTTAAAGCCACCATCAGGTGGATGTGATCAGTTGGTGGAAAGGGAACTCCTCATCGTGGTAGGCCTATGCAGATTGGCATGCAATTAGGAATGATGTAATAAACGTCATCGAAATGACAAGGGAAACATTATTACGTGATGTATAACTCGCCGATTAATTGTTAATAATTGTTATGATGAGTACTCAATCGAGATCTTGTGCCATTCTACGAGATCTTCAACACGAGACATGGCTCGAGATCCGTCGCCCTTCATTTTCGCGCATAGTGAACTGTAAGAAACTTACTGAGAATTTATAATGTGCATGATATTTAATCCTCTGTTCTCTACTGTTCCCAAACATGTAGCCCTACAATAATAACCTGTATCGCAAGACCTTTGGGCAGAAATACATGTTAAAAATCAAAAATATAATCGGCACTACACCAGCTCACAAATACATTCTAAAACAAGATGGCAGCGCCCATGGATGTCAAAGCAAAATATGATATGGATGAGGGAATAACTTTCGAGGTATTTTACATGTATTAGGAGAGTAGTAATCAATTTAACAAAACCGATCAAAGGCGGCTTAAACGTTGCCTACCAGAATTATATCGGATATCTCTCTACACAACCGAGTCAACTACAAGTGTCACGTGTCGTTGTTTACAAGGTCGTCGGCAGCAGGGGCCTCCCTTTATGTTCAAGCAGCATGTCACTCATCAGTTTTAGAGTTGATATCTCAACGAATGGCAGTAGGATCAATCTCTATTTTAGATTGGATGAGTATTTTGATCTAATGGTGTTATGACAAATGCAGTTTGTCTGAAGGTGACGTCATAAACGCCCCCACCCTCACTTATAAGCGTAATTTTGGCGATTTTCGCTGAGGTGTCAAATCTCATACTTTAATTGCCTTAAAATACATGAACAAGTCTCTAGTTTTGCACCAAAATGTATAGCGGAACCAAAAAGATATATATGTGTGTTGGCCAAACTTGCGCTTTACTTGCACTTTAAAGAACCAGGGCTGGGTTGTTCAAAGGTGTATTAGACTTAATACCGGTCTAAATGACGTCGCGTAACAAAGAAATCCAATTGTTACGTTACACAGTTATACCGATATTAAGCCTAATACACTTTTGAACAACCGGCCCCAGAGAACCATGGCTTGTTATTCGACTACTGCACAAGAGTAAAATTCGTACTCCTTCTTTTATATTTATCAGCATTTATTAGGATGCCAGAATTTGAGAAAAATATTGAAGTGGATAGACATCTAGCTTCGTTGAATTACTATGACTCACTATGTTACCAAAAAGAAAATCTTTCAATAAAACAACACACATTTTACACTGTTTGATAATAAAACTTTAAAAGCGCTTTAGAAAATTGGAGGTTAGGCCTATGTAACCAAACACAGTTTTATCAAAGACCTCCTACTTTTAGTAAATTTAATTCATATAACGGCTGCAACCAATTGATGAATTATCAAGGATTACAAGATATCAATTACTTATTTCGTATCTTTCAATGGTATTTAGAAGTTGAAAGGTTACAATAAGGTGAAGAATTACTTATGGATAACAACTTCTTATGGAAGACGGATGCGGCCATTTGCTATGTCGACTTGTCTACTTTAGAAACACGAAAGTCGACAAAGCGAAAGTCGCTAAATTTTACAAACCTCGCGCAGTTTTGTCATTTTAGCGACTTTCGCTTTGTCGACTTGTCGACTTTTTCAAAAGGCGCAACACGCCAATTTAAATGGATTTTCGTGATTTTCTTTCTCAGTCAGATTTGAAAAGACGAAAGTCGACAAAGCGAAAGTCGCTAAAATGTGAAAACCGCGCGCGGTTCGGTCATTTTAGTGACTTTCGCTTTGTCGACTTTAGTCTTTCAAAAGTCGCAAAGCGAAAGTCGCTAAAATGTGAAAACCGCGCGCGGTTCGGTCATTTTAGCGACTTTCGCTTTGTCGACTTTCGTCTTTCAAAAGTCGAAAGTCGCGGCACGCTAATCACACTCACTTTGGCGACTTCTACTCTCCTTGGTGATGACCTACATTTCTCCGCTGTGGCTAGGCCAGTCCTCGCTCCTGCTTAAAGAGGCATGAGCTGCCAAAATTCACACTTTTTCATAATTTCTGATCGTCACGACAGTAAGAGGCTTTGAAGGCCATCGAAAAACTAAATGATTGGCGTTGGAATGAGGAAAATCCATAGGGGAGACCGGGGCGCATTGGGCCACTTTGCAAACTTTTGAACTCTGACAGAAAAATAAGGCACATAAAACTAAAAGAAAACATTTATATGAAACACAATGTCAACCTGATTAATATCCTTGCTTCATTTTGGCTATTTTATATATATTTACGAGGACATATTCATTTACATTTTTTCTAAAAAGTGTCCCAATTTACCCCTTGTGTGGGGTAAATTGGGATTGTCTATGGGGTATATTGGGACAGTGTCAACGTTAAAGTAAAAATGAAATTAACTGATTGCTTGAAGGAATTTTGCTTCTTTATTGTTTTAACAAATGAATAATAGCCTACAAACGGTGTCTGTCAACGATAAAGTTGAATACAAGCGATTAGACAAAATGGTCCTTAAAAGAATTTTAGTTGGTACTATAGAAGCATGGGACTGATCAAAATATGGCTTTATTAAAATGATGCTTGAAAAATCACATGCAACTGAAAGAATGGTTGTACTAGACTTAGTCATTGAAATATAGGGGAAAATCAACATTATAGTTGTATTGTGGTGGAAATGTAAGCATTATGATACCGTTATCCTATGGCCCAATGGACCCCGACAGTTATGTCCCAATATACCCCGAATGACCCCCTTAGCCATTTTGTTTCTCATCGTAAAAGTTGTGCAGGGAGGTTCATTCAAAAACTTTTAGACAGAAACTATGGTTTTACCACATTATGATAAAATAGAGACATAAAAACTATGGTATATAACAATGCTAGAAATTGAAAAATATTTCACCAGTAAAAATTTACATTTAGTCTGAAAAAAAAACAAAAATGTTACCCCTGAAACTTTCCTGTGCTTCCTAAATCGGTCTACAACAGAATGTCACATCGCAAAAGAGGTTTGCCCTCATCTGGTGATGTCACTTTAAGTATCCTGACATAAAAATAGCCTATAGAGAGCTTGTCTCACTGTACCCCATGTCCCAATGCGCCCCGGTCTCCCCTGCAGTATGTGGCCTGTACGAACCGAAAACGTGTTCGAAAAGTAAACAAAATTTAAATAACCGGGACGACCATTCATTCATTCTAAGCCAAAGTTAGTTCAAAACAATACTTTATCGTACATTTTCGAGACTAGAAGCACTTAAAAGCTTCTGAAATCTTGAGAAAAATAGCCAATAATTTCAACAATCTGTTTTAAGGTCAAAATATCAACATTTTGGCAGCTCATGTCCCTTTAAACAACGTCAGACCAACATGTACAACTCGGATTTGCCAGTAGTCAAATGAACGAATTTCGAATTTTATCTGATGCTTGACGAAAATGTTAAGATCGCGTATAAGACAATCTAATTCTTAGGTTATGATCCCATGTAAAAGTTTTAATAAAACGAATTTGCTCGAGAGTTTAGATTTGATTTTAAAAAAATCAAGAGAAAAGAATAAGAATCTCCTGGCTGATGAAACAGATTTTCCCACAGACTGCCATTGCGTTATTCAGCTCTTTTGCACAGACGGCTTGTGCACGCATGGTTTGTTTGTCCAATGATCTGTTAGACACTGTACTATAGTATATTAAATCCTGTATTATTTCAAAGTTCTTTGTTTAACGCGATTTTATGTACCTGTAAATCAATATCTCGTGTGTTTTTTTTTTACATAGACACAGCCTTCATGATGTATTGCCAACACGCCTGTCTATTTGTATTGCAGCGGGAAACTAACCCAGACTCAGTTGTGGTTAAATGTAGGTCATCACCATGGAGAGTAGAAGTCGCCAAAGTGAGTGTGATTAGCGTGCCGCGACTTTCGTCTTTCGACTTTCGTCTTTCGACTTTCGACTTTCGTCTTTCGACTTTCGACTTTTGAAAGACGAAAGTCGACAAAGCGAAAGTCGCTAAAATGACCGAACCGCGCGCGGTTTTCACATTTTAGCGACTTTCGCTTTGTCGACTTTCGTCTTTTCAAATCTGACTGAGAAAGAAAAACACGAAAATCCATTTGAATTGGCGTGTTGCGCCTTTTGAAAAAGTCGACAAGTCAACAAAGCGAAAGTCGCTAAAATGACAAAACTGCGCGCGGTTTGTACAATTTAGCGACTTTCGCTTTGTCGACTTTCGAGTTTCTAAAGTAGACAAGTCGACATAGCAAATGGCCTCATCCGTCTTCCATAACTTCTTGGTTTATTTGGTGACGACGTTTCGATGTAGATTTCAATCAAACCGGGGCCTCCGTGGCTCAGTAGGCAGAGTGTTGGGCCCCCAATCCGAACATCCTCCCACCAATGGGTCGCGGGTTAGAATCCCACTCAGTCCAAAAAAAAAAAAAATTGGAAAATTTTCTGAATGGGTTTTCACTCGAACGACGGATGGTTGCTAGTTATCACCGGAAGGTCGTGGGTTTCCTCTGGGCATAGAGCCCGGTTACCTCCTACAATAAAATTAACTGGCAACGTCGTCATATAAGTGAAATAATCTTGAGCGCGGCGTAAAATACCAAACAATCACCGAACAAAAATCTGAAGAAAAAAAGGCATGTTTTTTGTCAAATGCAGCTCACTTTCATTCCTTTAGCGTCAGTCATGTTATTTGTTTGAACCACTCTATACCACATCAGAGCATTATCGGGTATTATCTTGAAGCCCAAAGACATGTGAAGACGTATAGATGCGTTGTTGTTAGGGCCTATGAATACGTACGGGCTCAAATTCCTTTGTTTGAGTTTGTTTACAAATGTCTTACTGATATATCGAGCATATCCTTTATTCCTGTATTCTGGCATGACGTAAAGCACTCCAATGGATCCGTCATACATGTACATTTCAAAGCCCACAGGATTACCACCTTCGTCAAACAAACACACTGTTGGTAGCCTCTCGATCTGATTTCGTATTAACTGAGCGAAATCCTGGTTGCCGAACTTCCATTTCTCCAATACCAGATCAACATGTTCTGCAGCAAGACCTCTTAACGTCAAACCATCTGGAGGCCGTTCTCTGTAATCCCGAAATCTCAAACATAAGAAACTATAAGTGACATGTGCTGGCAAAATGTTGATATTCTTCAATTAAAACAAAGTCTTGAAATTATCGGTTTTTTTCTCTCAAAAAGGACAAATAGGAAGCAATTCGGGATACTTTTGTGTGGAGAATGTTGACTTCGTTGAAGTTGTTTATAAACAAACTTAGACCTGATATGAAGAAACGTTCGCACGGGTTATTTAAATTTTGTTAACTTTCTGAACACTTTTTTTTGTACGTTCAGAGCACAGAGTGTGTGCATTTTCTTTTTATTCCAACGACAATGCTTTAGTTTTTTCCATGAACTTCAAATCCTTTCATTGTTTGGAAAATCATAATTGATTAACAAATGTCATTTAAGACACTATGTTTTAAAAGAGATCATTTAACATCGATGTACCCATTTAATGAGGGTTTTGAAACTTCTCAAACTCCAACTTACATTTCATATGAGGTATCTGTTTCAAGGTAGTAAACATCTGCGGGATCCAAATTATTGACAGTGCAATTTTTGCCTTTCGCTAGTTCTTGTAGCTCTGACTCGTCCTCTATGCACCAAGCTAGACAAAAGTAATTGACAATTACTTGGTTATTGACTATTCTTAGATAGGATTTCAATCAAACCGGGGCCTCCGTGGCTCAGTAAGCAGAGCGTTGGACCCTCAATCCGCGGGATCCTCAATCCAATGGGCCGCGGGTGCGAATCCCACTCAGTCCCCCCCCCCCAAAAAATGGGAAATTTTCTGATTGGGGTTTCACTCGAACGACCTACATATAAGTGGGATGGTTGCCAGTTACCACCGGCCATACATTCCGGTTTCCTCCCACAATACAACTGACAACGTCGCCATATAAGTGAAATAATCTTGAGCTCTGGAACAAAGTTTTTGAGATTATAAAGCCTTTGGGGTGGCCAGGATAACAATACGCAGTTGAGTAAATTTCAAGTGGTCTCATAAGATTGACACACCCATCGTTTCGAAGCAAACCTCGGCTGTTTTCGCTCCTTTTCGGTCGGCTTTGATATGCCACAGACAGTCGGAACACACTTCGGCTATCTTCGCTCCCTACCGGTCGGCTTTTACACGCGTAAATCTCCGAAGTTATCAGAGTGATGCCACAGACAGTCTTTATGAAAAAGGAGATCAGTTAAAGCAAAACTTACCTGGCTTCTAGAAATTTGACCAGGTTAGTCTTTTCTAAACGGAATACTCGGGCAACATATGAAAAATGCTTGCACTGAAAATAATTTGTCCAAGTTATAAATAGTCTTATCCAAAGGAACACAGAACACAATCAGTCTTAGTGATAATAGAGCCTTTCTCAGTTGAAACGGAAACACATAAATCTCCCGTATGCACACTCGATTATCATTACATAGGCTTAAATATTAATGAAACTGGTTACTTTTGCTGAGAATTCGGATTCGGTTATAGATGGTTGGCCCTCACGGACGACAAGGCTTTCCTACAACCCGTGTAGATCTTTGAGATAAATGTACCGTTTCTATTTAAACTGGTTCGACAATTCTTTGCTGAACTATAGTGCATGATTTAATCAAAGAGAGTAGATTGACAAGAGTGGTCACTTCGTTCGCGCCATGTTGAATTTGAACTGATATGATTCGATTAGGAACCTCCTTACTGTAGGGGGCGCCCTATAATCGAATTGTGCACAGTCGGAACACCCTTCCGCTAGGGGGCCAGAAGAACATGCCGGCAATGCTGATTGGACGAAGTGACCACTCTTGTCAATCTACTCTCTTTGATTTAATGCTGTATTTTTACATAACAACGTCGTTTGCTTATAAAGGTCATAAATCCATTGTGGTCCGAAGAAAAATCGATACCTCTGTGAGTGACGGACTAAGGCCGTGAATCGGTTAGTTTCCGAAACGATGGAAATTTAAGGTAAGTCATCTGTTGCTGAGAAAAAGTAATTTGGTGAAAGTGTATGACTAATTACATGTATATCCTGCCTTCAACTTATATTACATCGGCCATGTTTCTGAGTATCCAGTAGCCCGGATTATCGGTCTTACGGCGCGACTGGTATTATATGGCTGCTAATGTGTCTTGTCGCCTATGACGAACACAGAGGAAAACAAAATCGGCAGAGCCCAGATTTCTCGGCTAAGTATCCAGCAGCGAGATTTGGTTCCTACAGGTTACATCGCCTCATTTCTTGCCCAAATATTCGTATTGCTCGGTGTGGTATTTGGAT
Source organism: Lepidochitona cinerea (assembly GCA_963971465.1). NCBI lineage: Eukaryota > Metazoa > Mollusca > Polyplacophora > Chitonida > Tonicellidae > Lepidochitona > Lepidochitona cinerea. Next base: position 34,633,663 of record OZ020555.1, on the reverse strand, counting down.
AGGGCTAGGGACACAGACGACGATCAGGATTTGAATTCTAGGTGATTTCTTACCTCGGCCCTCCAGGAAACCATTAGACGTTGTTACGTACAGCTGAACTGTTAACATATGTATCTATTTCGATTGACTTAGAAATTTCTCGATTGTGACGTATTGTCTGTTTGCTAACTTTTTAACATTGTTTCAATTTTAACCTATAATCCCAACTGTTACTATGACGACTCCTTGGAAAGTTCTAGTCTCTATAGTGAGGTAATCTCAGTCCTATATTTTTAGTTCATAACCTGTTGTAATGCGTAGATCCAAGAAGATTCTCGAAATGCTCTATTTGTATGCAAATGCTCAGATCTTTCTGGAAGTACTGAGAGTGTATATAAGACGTTGTTTTATCGTTATTAGTCAGTCAGTTTTCCAACTGGTCTCGGGTGCTATACAAGTTAAGTTTTGTTATAGTTCAGATTTATATCTGGACTCTGTATGATACAGCTAGTTAGCTGCTATCTTGAATACGATATTCGTCTTATGACAGAGAGTCAGTTTTGAACTGGTCTCGATATACTTTTGATGCTACGTTCTGATATGAGTCAGATTTCTATCTGAACTCAGTTTACTATCTTTGAATAAGATATTCGGCCTGCTTTGTCAGTGATACCTGACTTGTGAATTCTGTAAAGAATTTATTCTGTGGATATACCACCAGTGTGCTAAACCAGTGTGTTTTCAATATTCTATCCTGCGGATTCACCATTGTGTCTTCAAGATTCATTTTGGGAATCTATATTTCGTCCATTCGTGGTCATCGGATTTAAACCAGTGAACTTTGTGAAGGATACAGATTTCTACTTCTAGGAACTGTAATTACTTAACTTGTATAAGTAAGTCATTTTGATATATGTTTTCTTTCCAACGTTTATGTAATATTTGCCTGTAAATAAGTTAGTCCGTTTGCTTTTTAATATAAATCAAAATTTGTACATAAAATCTGCTGGTTTGTTGTTACTTCTTTTCATTATCATTCGGTATCGTAACAACGTGTATACGAGACAATAGAGAACCCATCCCTTGTGTAAATTACAAGGTATGGAGGATTTATTGAAAGGTCGCCAACGTAGATTAACCTTGGCTCGAGAGGTCAAGGGTTAAGCCAGGGGTCAAGGCTGATCCAACTTCTTTTACAAACATGTACATTTACGTAAGTCAAACTGGTCTGAAAATGTCGAGAAATTTGGCGACGCCATTTTTTTGTTTATATTTACCGTGAGGGAAGGTATGTTCCATTCCCCCAGTGAACCGTCAGACATTTGAAACTTCGGACTTGAACCTTCAATTTAGTGACCACTTTTTCGAATTATTGAACCTTCGGGCTCCGATGGAAAAAGTTCACTCGTCTACCTGGGCCACTAGTCCGAAGGTTTCCGAGTTCAAAAAAGTGAACCTTGGGACCAGTGGATCTTCGGACCAGTGAACATTTGGACAATTGAGCCGATTGTTTTGAGAAATCTGGGCGATGTCATTTTTTGTCTTCTCCAATCTTGTACGGTGCAAATGTAAGAGAATGTATGTCCTTCGGACTTTAGTGAACCTCCGTTTTAGTGAACACTTTTTAGAATTAGAGAACCTTTGGACTAGTGGGCAGTGGGGAGGGTTTACTCGTTCAAAGGTTCATTAGTCCGTAGGTTCCCTAGTTAAAAAAAACAACTGTACCTTGGGACCAGAGAACATTTAGACCCTTGAACCGATTGTTCGGGGTACATCATCTTAAAGAACAATCCGAGAGGATATCCTGCCTATACATAGAGACGCAGGGTTAGACCAGAGATTGCCTAAGATTACGACCACGAATAAGGCCATTGATATTTACTGCAAACGGAAAAGAATTGGGACATACTTGTAAAAGTGATTTAGTGAGTACGCAGGTTACATTGGGCCATTGGTCTACCCAAACCTCTGTAGGAAGAACTCCGACAGAAGAAGTTCTCACGTATCCAAGAACCTGTAACAAATACAGAAATCCTTCCAAGAACCTGACAAATATGAGAAATTATATCAAGAACCTGATAAACACAGAAATCCTTGAAATAATCTGTAAAAAATACAGCGATCCTTCTAGAAAACTGTAAAAAAATACATCAAGCCTTCCAAGAACCTGACAAATACAGAAATCCTTTCAAGAACCTGACAAATACAGAAATCCTTTCAAGAACCTGACAAATACAGAAATCCTTCCAAGAACCTGACAAATACAGAAATCCTCCCAAGAACCTGACAAATACAGAAATCCTTCCAAGAACCAGACAAATACAGAAATCATTTCAAGAACCTGATAAACACAGAAATCATTTCAAGAATCTGATAAACACAAAAATCCTTGAAATAATCTGTAATAAATACAGAAATCCTTGAAATAATCTGTAATAAATACAGAAAACTTTCAAAGAACCTGGAAGGATCTCAATATTTGTTACAAGAACCTGTTACAAATTCAGAAATCATCCCAAAAGAACCGGACAACAAATACAGAAATCCTTTAAAAAAAACGTAACACATACCGTAATCCTAACAAGAACGTGTAGCAATTACGGATATCTTTCCAAAAATCTGTAACAAATACAGAAACACTTTCCAAGAATATGTAACACGTAAGCATTTCGGTGTATCTATATATGCTTTTGCATCTTGCTAAGCTGGTTGGTGGATCAACAAGATGTAACACATACATGTAGTACACATTTCTTTCTAAGAATATGTAACACATAGTACACAACTCTTTCCTAGAACGTGTAACAAATACAATACAATCAGATAGACAAGACCCTAAATTATTATTATTTTTTATTATTAAGGCGTTTAGTATAGCTTTGGTGGGTCGTTAAAAAAACCATAGAACAATGACACTCTTGGTCAGTGAGTAGAAGAATAACATCCACTTTCTTACTTTTCGACGTCACATATCAACCTTACTAATTGCCCTTTATTTGTGTGGCTCCCCACTAACCCAAGACAGCATTTGCACAGGAAAATAAAAAATAAAAAAGTTTTAGTAAACTCAATATACGTCTTCCACTACGACTGAGTACTCTACATTTTAGAAAATATTTCTTTAAATTTCAGCAACGTAAATTCTATGGCTTTCAATTCTCTATTCGATGAACAAACGTGGATGCCGTATTATGCAACCAGGGCTGTCCTAAATCGTTCCCGACACAAAATCTACCCCTTACGTATATGTTCTGACAAAGATCAAGTCAAAACTAAAGAAAATATGGACTAAAATAGAATATTACATAATCTAATGTAAATGGACCAGAATGCACTGACAGTAATACGAACGACTTTTGAATAAAAATTGCAAAAAAATCTGAGTGGATTTTCACTCGATCGCCGTATGTAGAAGATTTAAGCTGCGTTTCCACTTGTCCGGATACGGGTGCGGATACGGACGCGGCAAAAATCACTTTATAGTTAGAGTAGAGGTTGTGTTTCCATTTGTACGGTTGCGGATACGGCTGCGGATACGGTCGCCGGTGCGGTAAATTCCGACCGGATCATGTAGCGATCGGCACGGTGCCGCATGCGGAACCGTATGCGGAACGGACAAGTGGAAACACTCTGTACGGCTATCCGTACGACAATTCCCCATATTATACCTTACATTTTCATGGATATTGTTTTGCACAGGAACTTTTGCATGTATCTCTCAGAGTTTCTCCGTTTGACGTAAACAATAGTAAAATATACATATTTGTCAACGTTGGATGGCAAAGATTAAGCCCACCGCACATTTGAACATGAAATTTTTTTTTTCTTTTTCTCTTTTAATCCTGAACTCACCAATGGTCCTTGATTTTCTCGTCTTAGTTTTTCTTATAATGCACGCGAACTCGGTAGTTACCAAACCCTCATCTAGATCAATAACCCGAATTTCTGGACGAAATAAAATCAGATGCCGTACGGACAACCGCACATATGGAAACACACACGCCGCACAGTCTACCGCGCGGCTTTCCGTACCCGCACCGCGTCCGTATCCGCATCCGCACAAGTGCAAACGTAGCTTTACCAGGTACTCACCGAAGGTCGGGGATTTCCTTTTGGCATAGAGCCCGGTTTCTTTCCTCCCCACTAAACCTGGCAACGCCGCCATATACGAAATAATCTTGAGTTCGGCATCAAACATCAATATCAATCAATCAATGGAATACCCCAGGTTAAAATCTATGTCATTTATTGGAACAATGAGATTATTTTGTTTACATTTTTTATACTATAGCTGCATGCGTCTGTTTACAATTACTGACACGGATCTAGGTCATGACGCAATCCAGTATCTTTATAAATGACCCCGACATGACATAGTATTCAAGGCCTGTTTTCGTAGAACACATCTTGCCTTTAGAACACCACTGACCTTACAGGACTGAGGAAGATATCTAGACAACCACTGGACCAACAAAGGAAATTCGTCATCCTCAAGTTTCTTTGGTCGTACCATTTGAATGCTCATTTTATATACTCGGCAAATTGTCAACACGAATTGTCTTGTTCAAGAAATCTACACCTTAACGGGTCAAAGGTACCATCATACACAGCCTCGATCTGGGTCAGATAAATATGTCAATGGGACATTTCGTTCTGACACAATTAGTAAGCCTAAAGGCCGTTTCAGGTCGCCGCGATTCGACGATTCACATGTATTCCTTTTAATAATTTTTGGTTCATTGTGCCGAGTAGCAGTCACCTTACGGTTTTTAGCAACTGGTAATTAGAGTCATTTTCAATTTTAGAATATTTTTAGAAATATGATTGATTGATTGATTGGTGTTTTGCGCCGCGCTCAAGACTATTTCACTTATATGCCGGCGAATAGAAATATGAAATCAGTACTTGTAAGCAAACAGCCTTATATAATAAATTTAAAGAAATTAAGGCACGTTCGCCGCCAAACTGTCGAAAACTGGTTGCAATTAGCCCAAAGCATCCATGGGTTTCTGTGTTGTTTTCTTCAGAAACAAGAAGTTATGAACCTTCGATTTTCCCCATATATGAGAACGTTTAACATATTTAAGTTTTGAAAAGTACAAAAACACGTGTTTTGCTTTGGTATATGTAAACAGTTTTCGACATTTTGGCGGTGAGTGTGCCTTTAAGTTAAATTTGTATAAATACTATACGCGTTCTGATTGGCTGGATTCGGTTCCAGCGAATCGATAGAGCGCATACGACGCTTTCAACTTGTTAAGAATAGACGAGTCGAGTCTTTAGTGCTAGAACATGTTCAACTGGCGAGAACCAGTGGAGTCTCAGTTGAGTTAGATCGCCAGGGTGTATATGTCGGACCGATTTATCTGAAATCTGGATGCGGTCAGATGCGGCCAGTCGCTAAAAAACAGTCGAGTTTGCGTCGAGTCGAGAATTCCGGGCGACCTGAGCCCGCCTTAATTCATCTTCTCGAACCAAGGATACTCATAGGGCCTACTTTGCCCCGAGAATATGCTATTTTATGTGTATATGCAATACATACATGTTTGCTCTTTAGGGTTAAGTCTAAAGAATAAAATATTTTTTTTATTTAGCATGTCTCTTGCAACCGAAACGTCCAGTGACAGGTTGCAGCTTATTTTATCATGATGTGTGCATTGGTTATAGTCTGATTGCTGTCACAATTGATAATGTACAGCCTACGATAAGTGGTGGCTAGTTAGCCGAGAAATCTGGGCTCTGCCGATTTTTTTTCCGTATTAAAATACAATACAAGTGGCCCTTCGACCGAAAATCCGAGCTAGTACATGTGTGGTGTGGTTTATTTGGGGTTTTGATGTCGTTTAATTGTGTTGATGTCGCTCACTGAGGTGCCGAGCTTGTTGAGAATTTATCCCTGGGCATCCGAGAATGGTACCGAGCAATAAATAACCAAACTAAACGACGAGGTCCCTGTAGACATTTAACATTATTGAATTAGGCCTACGTCATATGCAATTGGTGTTACACTGCACCAATTTACAGCCAGTAGAGTTTATCGGCTTAAATGAACAGTGGATAGGCCTGTTTGGTATACCGATACATTTGAATGTGAGTAGATCTACATTTAGACCTACATTGTACGTTGTACAAGGTTTACACGTTTTTGTAGTTAATGAGGGTATCTTAAAATTATTGAATTAATGGCCGATGGGTCGTGAGAATTCCCTGACTTCAGTTAGGCCTACATTGTGTGTGGGCCTGCCGTCTTAGTTTTACGGTCGTATGCCTACTTCAACGAATTGGCCTGTAAGTGTAACTAGAGGAGAAATGTGGGTTATATTTTAATACATGTGTCGTCTCTAACGACCTTGACACATTACCAGTCCGGGCTAGCCAGGTTAGTCTCTCACAAAACATTTGAAATGGCACTGGGAATAAGTAAAGACCCTTGGTTTACCGTTAACCCATATATTTAGGAACACTAAAACACACGGGCACAGGGAAAATCTTCTTGATTAAATTCAAGGGTTAGCGGTATCGACCTTTAACGAATATTCCACACAACCAATATTTTACAGTAGGCCTACTCCTGATATAATGGAAATTAACACCGGGGTCTTGAGTAGGTGCGTGTTACTGTTGTCTGTAGCTGGCAGACACTGTTGTGGCGCGAGTACTGCGATTGATTTGGACAATTTAGTTTTGACGTCAAAGAACTGAAAGAAAAAAGCTAGTTTATTTGGAAAGAATCTTCATTTTTGTGCAAGGTTCGTTATGTTTGGTTGGCTTTGCCTTTAGATAATTGAAAAAAAGAAAATATAGAAATCGTATATCCCTCTAAAAATTAAATATCGTATTCTCAGATCAAGTGAACCGTCCAGTTGTTGTTGTTTTAGCAAACAGGATAGTCACCGGGTTGTTGCTAATCATGTTGGGGTTGGAATTTTCATGCAAACTTTAGGATTTTCTGTGTCCGAGTAGAACGATATGATGTTGGCAAAGCCTAGATGCGAACGCAATGAATATTGTAGGCCGTAGTCCTAAGTGGAAAACATGAGGAATGACGAGATATGTATTCTTTTTTCTGGAATAATTGGTGGTCATTCGTAGTTTTCTTGCTTGTGTCGAGCAAGGGGAGATAAGCATTATAAGACTATTTTGTCAGTGGCTTCCATTCGCTCAGGGAGCAGTTATTGCTGTCTGTCATTCATTTTATTGAGTCCCCTCGCCAAAGCCAAGGCAAAAGTTATGGGGTTCCTCCAGGCAAAGAGTCCCCCCCCCCCTTGACACCCATTCCGACTTAACCCGGCAACAGCGCTATATCATAATCGGCTCAAAACATGAAATAAACGACCAACTTGAAATTAAAAAAATTGCTTGAAATTATTTGCAGAAAGATATCAGGAAATCATGAGATAGGCCTATTTATTGTTGTGTATTTTTTATTTTGGAGTTTAATATATTTATTTCCATGATATTTTTCTATGTTACCATATGTCTATGTCCAATGAGCATTTTTATGAAATACCACAGCACTTTGTTCTCTTGTCAACCAGGAATGGCGATAAATAATAGATTTTTTTAGCTTTATAGTTTTATTGTAACTTGGCAATACAAATTGCTCGATTTTTATGTCGAAATATTTAGACTCTTGATTATCAATTCCAACGAAACCACCGACTGTAGGCCAGGGGCTCGTTTCACAAAGCAGTCGCATCTCAAACGAAACTTAGTTGCCAATGGATACCATAATGAAGAGATACAACATCATGGCAACTATGATTGATCACACTGTGCGACGGCTTTGTGAAACGGCCCCCTAGACTGTACCCATCGAACAACCAAATTTATTTCACTATAGTTGAATCAAATCAAAGCAAACGTTTTTGTTTTTGTTAATCAAGTCAGATTAAGGCCGCAATCATCGACTGTGTCACTGAAGACCCTTTTGATAGTAAGAAATGAGGTTTTATCTGGAACGTGTGCGAATTATTATTTTCTCATAGCAACAGGTCACATCACGATTTCGCTGTGATGACGTCAATTCATGTCAGTCTACGAGGTTTTTGCATCATTGTTTTTGTTATGTCTACACTTCTGTCATGTAAAAACAAATATCGCAGAATAGCTTTTAAATTTTAAGTAAGTAAAGTACCAGCATGAACTTCAAATTTTCTGTGTAAATTTTTGCACAGGATATTGAAAGTTTATTATTTTATTTTGTTTAGCTAACTTTTAATTCTGTAACTATTCTGGGTTACAACACTATAGCAAATTCACTTAACTATACGAGTTTCTCGGCATGCTTTGGCATAATATTTGACTTTTTTAATTCAGCCCAAAATCAATTAAACTTTCTATTATAGAATTATAAAGCTACCTTTAATGAAAATGGATCTACATAAAAATATTCTGTGAACTGTTATTTTTTTCCATGGTTCATACTTCATGCATCTCATTTAAGTTAAAAACAAGAAGACACTCTTTGTAGGATAAGGGTTATGTGGCTTAATTTACTGTAAGTGTTTATGGCTTTGAGAGCGTTGGACGCTCAATCCGAACCACCTTCAACCAATGAGTTGCGGGTTCAAATCCCACTCAGTCCAAAAAAAATGGAAAATTTTCTGACTAGGTTTTCACTCCAACAACCTATGTGGGATGGTTGCCAGTTACCAACTGATTGTCTCAAAATACTATATATAGATTATTTTTCTTTTTTTTCAATTCCAGCCTCACCAGACTCATTTTTCAAATGAACTATTTGGTTAGAAGAACCAAGATATGGATTATCAGGAAGGTTACATAATGTTACCAGACATAACAATAAAGAAAGAACCTGTGGATTACAGCTCTGTCACATCAAGGGATTATGTAGTGGCTTACAGTTCGGCCGAGGATAATAAAACTATAAAGACGGAGCCATTGACTAACATATTTTCACCCAACCGTTATGGATTCAGTACAGATAGAAGAGTAAAATCAGAACCCATGGAATATGGGGACTTGGGGGATTATACCACACCCATGGAGTTTAAGAGGAAGGGGGAATTTAACCCTGCTGTAAAATCAGAACTGGATGATTCTAATATTAACATTCATTCATTTGCTTTAGGTAATGAGCGTACCAACAATTATCCTTGCAAAGTTAATGACTATTTCCCTAAAGAAGAGAATATTTTCAAGCCTAATGAGGAATTTGAACTGTTTTCCCAAATTGAAATAGAAGATATAGTCGAACAAAGTACAAGCCTGGATGCACCTGCGTGTAGTTTAGTTAAGGAGGAGTTGTCAGATACCTCCAACAGTTCCGATCACAACAAGCTGGCATCGTCAACCAGTATCACTTCAACGCGTGTCGGAGCAAAGGCAGAATCTGACGAAAAGAACCAGGATGAACAAAGACTTCATTGCACCACAACTTGTATGAATGAGAGTTTGTTAAAAACGGATCCTTCTGATGCAGGAAAACGGATGTGTTTTCCCACTGGTATTATCAAAAATCTCTCCGATGACAGTGCGTCTCAGAAAGACGTTCAGCAAATGACAAACCTCTCAGGTAAGGGACATTTGATTATTATACTGTGCAGTGTTGTGGGGTCATCTGTTGTCTCTGTTTCTCCACGGACAAGCCATAATTGGTTATCTAGTGCACAACCGTCCACGAATAGGGCAGGGCTGGAAGATCCAGATTCAAGCCTGGGTCGAGTCAGACCAAAGACTTTAACAGTGGGAGCTGCTGCTGCTTCGCTTGGCGCTCAGCAATAGGAGTTAGAGGAGCGACTGGTTGGCCCGGTGTCAGTATAATGTGACTGGGTAAGGGGGCTTGCTGGATGTCTTCGGCAAGTCGTCTCGATAAGGCAGCACCAAATAAAAGAGCAGTGGAAATCTGCCTTGCCACAAGGAGACAACGTCTTCATATGACTGAAGTACTGTTAAGCAGGACGTAAAACCCAAATCACTCACTCACTCCACCAATGGGTCACAGGATGCCATGAAGGTATCCCACTTAACCAGTTGTCCAGTTTCCTCCAAAATCTATTAACCCATTCTGAATTTTGGCAGCTCATGTCAAGAGTAATTGAGTATTAAAAGGCAATTGAATAAAATTATTGCTTTTATTAATAATTAAAGACATGTAACGGGGGTATGTTAACAATCAATCTCACAGATTTAAGGGGAAGCAACTCTACAAGGAAAAGAAGCCCTTGCATGAAAGATGGTCCCTCTAAATGCTTTGAATAACAGTAAATTTTTGCCTTTGATATTTCTTTTTGGGCTATATTCTTACAACACAATATTTTCATTCTACTCTTTGGAGTTTGACACGAATCAATCAATTTGTTCAATAATAATCTGGAGTGTGACATGAATCAATCAATTTGCTCACTAATAATCTGGAGTGTGACATGAATCAATCAATTTGCTCACTAATAATCTGGAGTGTGACATGAATCAATCAATTTGCTCAATATTAATCTGGAGTGTGGCATGAATCGATCAATTTGCTCAATAATCTGGAGTGTGGCATGAATCCATCAATTTGCTCAATAATAATCTGGAGTGTATCCATTCGCTCAGTTATAATCTGGAGTGTGACATGAATCAATCGATTTGCTCAATAATAATCTGGAGTGTGACATGAATCAATTTGCTCACTAATAATCTGGAGTGTGACATGAATCAATCAATTTACTCAATAATAATCTGGAGTGTGACATGAATCAATCAATTTGCTCAGTTATAATCTGGAGTGTGACATGAATCAATCAATTTACTCAATAATAATCTGGAGTGTGACATGAATCAATCAATTTGCTCAGTTATAATCTGGAGTGTGACATGAATCAATCAATTTGCTCAGTTATAATCTGGAGTGTGACATGAATCAATCAATTTACTCAATAATAATCTGGAGTGTGACATGAATCAATCAATTTGCTCAGTTATAATCTGGAGTGTGACATGAATCAATCAATTTACTCAATAATAATCTGGAGTGTGACATGAATCAATCAATTTGCTCAGTTATAATCTGGAGTGTATCAATTTGCTCAGTTATAATCTGGAGTGTGACCTGAATCAAATATCTAGCTGCTATTTGTATTTTAATATTTCTGTGTTCTTTTCTATTTTAGGTGACAAACCCCATGGAACTAGTTTGTATTGTTCAGGGACCCAGCTTGTGCCTGAAGAAAATCTTGTTCAAGCCAAAATAGAGCTTGAAGATTTGAAAAATGAAAATAATCCAACTGATTTGTTAACCAAAGAAAGTAGTCCGACTGATGCTGGTTCATACAGAGACAGAAGAATAAGTCATTCTGACATTAAACCTTTCCAGTGTCCTATATGTTATGATAGATTCAGAGCAAACTACTATTTAGCTCGCCACATGAGATCTCACACGGGTGAGAAACCATTCCACTGCACCATGTGCGATTATAAAACAAGCGAAAAAGGCAGCTTGGCCAAGCATTTGATAACCCACACTGGTGAGAAACCGTTTCAGTGCACAATGTGTGAGTATAGCTGTAGTCGGAAAAGCAGTTTAACCAACCATATAAGGAAACATACTGGAGAAAAGCCATACAAGTGCACTATGTGTGATTATAAAACCAGCGAGAGAAGCCATTTAAACAGGCACATCAGAACTCACAGTGGGGAAAAACCTTTTCAGTGCACCATGTGTGACTATAGAAGTAGTCATAAAGATCATGTGTCCAGGCATATTAGAAGACACATCAGGACTTAAAATCAAAGTAACTGCACCTCTTTGTACACAATGGTTATTGAATTAAGTGCCACTATATTAAAGGCACACTTGCCGCGAAAATCAGGAATATTGTTTACATTAAAAAAGAAAGTCCGTTTTCTGTATTTTTCCCAGACAATATAAGTTAGGAACTTTCTATTTTTACCAAAATTTAAAAGTTTGGACGTCACTTTGTATTTTTAATTTGAATTTGAAAATTTGAATTGTTACGTACCCGGAACGTAAACAAACCACACTGCTGGCTATTGGCGATTTTATGTTTCAGTCGAGTGAGTGAACTAACGACACAGTGTAATTTTACGTAGGCCTCTTTATCTGAGAAATACAGACTGACGATCGGTTAACAGCGACTGGAAAAGTCTGCTGATTATTGTTTGAGTGTAAACCACAGATAAAAAGGCCTGAAATGAGGGTAATTCAACACGAAAGTTGACCGACACTGATCGTTGTTGTTGTAATCAGGCTTCGATTCTTCGTTTGTTTTTCATCCCATTTCTACATTCTAAAGCTAACTAGACATGTTTTATGTGTCCTATGTTTAGTCGTAGTGTGCTCATGTAAATTGGTTTTCTTAGCAAATTTAAACAGGCTACGGCGGCAAGTGGGCCTTTAAATAATAAATACTACCACGTACAACTTGATGCACGTTTCCCTTTATGTGTTTTGGTTCAAGTAGAGTCGCTTCATTCAAACACTGTTAAGCCAAGCATTGCAAATCTCATAGTGCCCATTGTGTGATTATCCTATGTGCCACTACAGGTTCCATTTAAACCAGAAATGAAAGGGGTCAGAACTGTACGTAAACAATACTGTGCTGCAAGAGACGGATTTCATAACATTGTTAGCCAGGCAATGTGTATTAGCAGTTTAATACAGGATGTCGAATTCTATACCTCCCTAAACTGCAGTGTACACAGTATAAGCCAGAGAAGGTGTTTGGATTTGATTGATTGTTTGGTGTTTTACGCCGCGCGCAAGATTATTTCACTTATATGGCGGCGTTGCCAGTTTTATTGTGGGAGGAAACCGGGTTCTTGTGCCCGGAGGAAACCCACGACCTTCCGGTGGTAACTGGCAACCATCCCACATAGGTCGTTCGAGGTTTGAATTTGATGTCAAATTCTCTAACAAAATGTTGCAATTTAAATGCATTTGGGATATAGCATTGGATAGCCTTAATCCCAGAATGTCCGGGAACAATTCAGAAAGTACATTCTTTCGCAATATTCTCTTAAAGTGGCATGAGCTGCCAAAATGTTGATATATTGACGTTCAAACAGAATGTTGAAATTATTGGCTATTTTTCTCTAGACGTATAATTCAGACGCTTTTTAGTGCTTCTAGTCTCGAAAATGTACGATATAGTATTGTTTTGAACTAACTTTGGCTTAGATTGAATGAATGGTCGTCCCGGTTAGTTAAATTTTGTTTACTTTTCGAACACGTTTTCGGTACGTACAGGCCACATACTATATGGATTTTCCTCATTCCAACGCCAATCATTTAGTTTTTCGATGGTCTTCAAAGTCTCTTACTATCGTGAATATCAGAGATTATGAAAAAAAGGGAATTTTGGCAGCTCATGCCACTTTAAACTGGCTTGGCCATTTGTTAAACATTCTGGAAAAGGAGTTTGATTGCCAGAGAAATATGCACTGTCCTCTTTATAGCAGTGGGTCGCGGGTTGGAATCTCAGTCCAAAGAAAAATGGAAAATTTTCTTACTGGGTTTTCACTCGAACGACCAATGTGGGATGGTTGCCAGTTACCACCGGGAGGTCGTGCCCGGCATAGAGCCCGGTTTCCTCCCACAATAAAACTGGCAACGCCGCCATATAAGTGAAATAATCTTGAGCGCGGCGTAAATCACCAAACTACCAACCAATCCTAACAGCAGAGCTTGGGATTGTAGGTCTGTGTGACCTGAAAACAACCGGACAGGTTTTGTGACATAACTTAACCCATATAAGTGCAGTGTTGCAGCTCTGATTTGTGTGATATTAAGTCACTGTATTTGATAGTCTGCAATATGTTGAGTGGATTGAAGGATAAATTCTGATACGCCCGCACGGGCTTCTTCAATACCACATTGAAGAAGCCCGTGCGGGCGTATCAGAATTTATCCTTCAATCCACTCAACATTTTGTGATATCATTGCGGATCCACACTTGATAACTTGTTTTGAAAATGTACGTTTGAGCCACCTTTTGTTTTGTGTACTAGCTACAAGTCTCAACAGTGTATGTGATATAATGTTTACTTTATCAGTAGGGACAGTGCGTTAATCAAGCTGATCCTACTAATTGTTTATTTTGTTAAAATTTTCATGGATCAAGTTTTTATCCAAAGAATCAATTTTCTTTTTTTGTACGCAAACGGTTCTTGTGTTTCCTTTTGGAACTGAGATTTTGATTTGTATCATGGCGTATCAAAAAAAATACCCGGTTTCCATGGAGCCTGCTATATTCCAGGCTGTGATTTCGGGCAGAAAACAGGCTCCATGTCTGCAAGTCCAACCAGGAAATGTTACGGTTTGGGTAACCAGTCACCAGGTAATCTAGTTACAGCTTTTTAATGAAATATGTCGGAGAAATTCGCGTTGCAGATTAAAGCTAAGTCTTAACTATTCTTAATCTCAACTACCCTCCGCTATTACCGCCTATTATATCTTTGAAACATTCCTCTTTTCACTGAACAAGTTGATTTCTTCGAAATCCGCTGTTAAACTGTTAAATCGCTCTTTGTAAAGCATAGCATAAAAATTGGCCTAATGAGGTTACACGAGTTCTCACCCTTAAAATGGCGGTTTAATGTGCATGTGGCTCTACCTGACCGGCGAGTAAGTAAAACAGGATAGAGACACACGAGTGCGACCACAAGTAATCAAGAGGCTGTAAATGTAATCGTATGTATAGCTACGTATATTTCAGTCCTCGAACTGTATCTTTGTGCACATTAGCCCAGCGATTCGTCCAAATAACAATAATTCATGGAAATGATATCATGTTAGTACCAGGGTTGACATTTGATCTTATTTTTCCATTTAACAGAGACAATGGCTCAAACTTCTATTCTATTGATATTGAATTTTATGTACAGTTCACTAAGTCGGTAAGACACATCACACAGACTTCTGGTAAGACCTATACAATACTAACAATAAGCTTCTGAACGCGTTGCACAAAATTGCTGAAAAATGAATGCTATTAGAAAAGATAGATGTATTTCATATGCACATTGTAGTTGAATACTAGAAACATCCCGCTTTTTACACTTAACTTTTGAATTAAAACGTGTACATGACATACAATTATTGGGGTATAACAAACGCATAGCGATTTATTCCGCCGTTCTAATTATTTTGTTATAGGCTAACCATTGTTACACTCTATTCCGTTTTTGTGCCCTAAAGTTTTTGTACCCTAAAGTTTTTGTACCCTAAAGTTTTTGTACCCTAAAGTTTTTGTCAACGTTTACATCTTTTTTCGAAAGATCGTTGGAAATAACACAAGCGATTTTGGGGAATTAATAAAATTAGATTGCAACATTGTCAAATACAAAAAGGAAAGAAGTTCTTTTGTAATCCATATGTAAGTAACGATTGTTTCAGCTTTCGGTTTGAACAATAGCAATCAAACACGTTATTTTTCTTTGTCTTGAATAGGTATAACATTTTAACCGTCAAATAAAAAACAAAGCTTCGGTATAAGTGAATTGAGCCAGTTACCACCGGAAGGTCGTGGGTTTCCTCCGGGCATAGAGCCAGGGTTTCTCCCACAATAAAACTGGCAACGCCGCCATTAGTGCGGGTTTCTGACTCCAAAATTACTATTTTTTATACTGACGGTCGTATTTTGGAGTCAGGGTTCATTGCTATCAAAAAGCCGGAGTTGGCTGCCCGCTCAGAAGCGGGCAGTATGTAGTCTGATTTAGACAAAGAAATAGCAATATAACCTACTCAGATCGTGTCTAAACGGCCATAATCACGTTCATGGATAATTTCGCTATCTACCAGTGCCTGATATGGACGAGTAGCATCCGTCAGTAAACATTATTCCTCCCCTGAATTTACTTTTGCCTTCCCCTGAGAGTCTCAAACTCTCCGCCATTGATGGCGTAACACTGTTTAGCGGTTTT
This sequence comes from Lepidochitona cinerea, assembly GCA_963971465.1. Taxonomy (NCBI): domain Eukaryota; kingdom Metazoa; phylum Mollusca; class Polyplacophora; order Chitonida; family Tonicellidae; genus Lepidochitona; species Lepidochitona cinerea. The sequence continues at coordinate 34,617,796 of OZ020555.1, read as the reverse complement.
TCAGTTTTTAAACGTTCAATTCACTTTAAAAAATGCTAAATTATTAATGAATGTCGTACTGACACTATTTGAGTTAGTTATGTTGTTATTTACTATCTAAATCAGACCGCAAACTGCTCGATCAGAAGCAGGCAGCCAACTCCGACTTTTTGATTGCAATGAGCCCTGACTCCAAAATACGGCCGTCAGTATAAAAAAAAATAGTAATTTTGGAGTCAGAAACCCGGACTACGCCGCCATACAAGTGAAATAATCTTGAGCGCGGTGAAAAACACCAAACCACCTATCAATCAATAAGTGAATTGATACTGTGTAAAAGTCGGGTGGGAACAATGAATGTTTAAATCATAGAATATTCCCACCCCTTTGGAAAGTGTGTGTCTCACCCCCCCCCCCCCCCCCCTTGTCCCCCGCCTGTTGACACCCATGATTGGGACACATAGTTCCCTAGAAACAAATGAAGGACAATGCCATAATGATATAGATCCGAGGACTTAAACGAACAAGACGCTTATGTCAAAGGGGAGGTAACTTCGTCGCGGGTAGCTAAAAATAAACATTTTAACCCCCTCTTTCTGAGTTGTATTTTACTTTCGCTTCTGATTTTTTACTTGTTTGTAATGCAACGATATTTGGTTTAGTTTTAAATAGATCCACAGATTAAATGTTGATGTAACTTAAACATGTACTTGAACTGCTTTGAAACTTAAATGGTTGATCAATATCTGTAGGCGAAAAGGCAAAACTTGAATCCGATCCGACCTACATTTGGTAATCGGATTTCCCGTAAATATGAACAGTTGTCCAAAATGGCTGGGCTTGAAGAAGGTCGAGCTGTTAGTGAAATGGAAAGATCATTCCGTAATAACCGAAGGACGTTCGTAGACTACTTACGAAGTTCTGACTGTGCCTATCGTATGTTAGAGAAGGTGGAAGGCTTCGACAAACGTAAGTCTTCTTTTCTTATGGCAATTTTAAAAACTTTATTTTTTACTGTAGCCTTTTCTTCATCGATAACTTTAGGCCTACATTATGACGTATTCCAGACGTTTTCTACTGACTAAAGCCTAAGTCCTGTCCAGTGGCGTTGTCATTAATTGCCGGGTGGGTGGGGGAATGGTAATTTACTACCACAGGACAAAACGCTATAGGGTTCAGGGGCGACGTAGGCCCCGAAGTCCTAGGTCATTTCTGGCATCTTAAACTGGACAAAATTTTACTATAAGTTCCTCTCCAGCGAACATAACATTGAAGTGAGACAATGAGACGGAATAAAGTGAGACAGTATAAACGACCACCAGCGAATGTTTGCAAATGTTTGGGGGAAAAATCGCTAAAACCTGGTTTATAATAATACTTTGGACTAAAAAAAATGTTGGTCATGTCCTAGGTGGCCATGGTAACAACATTACCCCCCCCCCCCCCCCCCCCCCTCTTTCTCTCACTCGCTACGCTACTGCATACACCTGTCTGTCTTCAACCTAGTGAAATATCATGCGGAGTTTGGTGTATTACTACAATTTTGAGTATTTAAATCCTGGCAACGAGTCCGCTTTCCGCCGCCACTGAACCAGACAATTGAGTACGGCGTAAAACATCAATCAATCAGTTGATCAATCAATCAACCGAACGAAAAGGAGCAACACAATTAAGGTTTATATCGAATGTGAACGGTATAGTGACCTGGAAGCCTACACATTGAATGGATGTTAAAGTGGCATGAGCTGCCAAAATTCGCACTTTTTTCATAATTTCTGATCGTCACGGCAGTAAGAGACTTTGAAGGCCATCGAAAAACTAAATGATTGGCGTTGGAATGAGGAAAATCCATACAGTATGTGGCCTATACGAACCGAAAACGTGTTCGAAAAGTAACAAAATTTAAATAAACGAGACGACCATTCATTCATTCTAAGCCCAAGTTAGTTCAAAGCAATACTTTATCATACATTCTCGAGACTATAAGCACTAAAACGCTTCTGAATTATACGTATTGTGAAAAATAGCCGATAATTTCAACATTGTTTTTACGTCAAAATATCAACCTTTTGGCAGCTCATGCCTGAACTGTTATAGGCTTCACCATGGGTTTTCAATAGTTGCTTTAGTGTCTAAAACGCTAATAACCAAGAATTTGGCTGCAGTGATTTGTTTTCGATGTCATCCCCCAGTGCTTCGTCTGACGCCAACAGTAGGTATATGTTTAGGACCTATACATGTACGATGGAAGCGGGAATGCTATGTTTATTCGTAGAATCCTTCGCTTCCTTATATTGGCCTTTATCCAATAAATCGAAAATTCAACGTTTGGACATCCGACTTTCACGCGCCATAAAAACGACAAATCGTCGGCGTTCCGCCCCGGGACTTACACATATATAGGCTACACTGAAAATGCAATTTTTTCTGTTTGGTGACTGTTTGGCAATAAATGTATGAAATCAAATTCAGTCTTTCGTTCCTAAACTTTGGAAATATATGTCAATAGGTAGACCTTATATATAGTTCAAGCGACAGTTAATTAAATTAAATGCATAGATTGAGGTTAGAATAAAAGCCGTAAGGTTTTTACATCTGCTCACAGAACTAAATATGGACTCAAACCTTCATATATAGGCCTAATGCGGATCTCTCTCAATATTGACTGGGTTAAACAATTTATCGATGTGAAATTTTCAAGAAAGTGCAATCCCAATAATCCCTGTCATTTGTTCTCTATATGAATAACCCCCGGAAGGGAGAAGGCATCTCCAGTCATATGGTGCCTGGAAGCTTGTGGGTCGACGTATAGGGTTCCCAGGAATGGACCCTTGTATATTGGCCTTACACATTGCACCCACTTTGCCACTTTCACAAAATTTCATTTTGCTCTGAAAATTGATTAAAAGCGTTCCGCAAACCCTGGTTACTTATGTTTTCAGAATAGCGTCTACGGTCACATAGCGTCTTAACGACCTATGTGGGATGGTTGCCAGTTACCAACGGAAGGTCGTGGGTTTCCTCCGGGCATAGAGCACGGTTTCCTCCCACAATAAAACTGGCAACGCCGCCATGTAAGTGAAATAATCCTGAGCGCGGCGTAAAACACCAAACAATCAATCAATCACATAGCGTCTTAGTGCGTCCCTTGATCCTCTCTGTCGATAGTTTACATCCCATTCTGAGCAGTGATTAGAAAAGTCCCGGGACTCGCCTGTTGGACAGGCATATAGGTAGTCCTTCTGGGTCAACAGCATTTACAAAAATTCATTGCGTTCGAGAAAAGGGGGGAGGTGTGTAAAACACATGGGCACAGGGAAAATCTTCTTGTCTAAAATAACCATGGAGACAAGTTTCTAATTGTGTTAAAAAGAGGTATATCATTTAGACCTTTATACCCCATCATAAATTGTTGTAATAAAGTAAACCTATGATATTTCATTAGGTTGACGACTGACAGGAGCTTGGCCTTATCAGTGGAATTTTCCGGAACACTTTGTATTACATTGACAATGCTTACGCATCTTAAGCTATAGTAAGAATATCGTCAGACTACATATTATGGGGTCATGGGAAAAGACAGTGAAAATTTGCCCCCCCCCTCCCCACCCCTTTCCCAGAAAAACCTAGGTAGAAGGCAGACAGGGGAGTTTAGCCCTGACCAGTATGTCTTTCAAACTCTTGTTCTTTTTATAAGCAATGACTGGCCTTTGGGTCAAAGTTTACTTTGAAGTAGTTTGTATTCTTCTACTATAATCTTGGCCATAGCGATGCTAGCTTTGTTATACTGAAAGACAAATGGTATTATAGTTTTTTCACGACATCTTCCTGGGTCCAAGTTCAAACCCAAAGGATAAATAGTTTGTAATGTTTGAATCGAAAAACTTTCCCTTTCCAAACCTTTGTGCTTGGTATCTGCAGCGGAAGTGAGAAAAGGGATTTTCTTAATAGGCATGATTTCAAAATGGTCCTTGACCAAATAACCTTGAGTATTGAAATGTTGTGCCACGGGTACTTCATGTTTAAGCCTAATACTAGATAAATGGTTGGCTGCTCTTTGTCGTAGAGAATTCTGAGTTTCTCCAATGTATTGTTTGCGACATTTTTTGCACGTGATAACATACACGATATTAGAGGAGTCGCAATTAAGATTCTCTGCCATTTGATATTTGTCGCGAGATTGTTCTCCGAAAAAAATTCCGCGATCGGGTACGTATATATCGAGTTTGCATCGCGTCTTAAGGCATTTCATTGATGTACCTGAGAGAAGTGTTGGGCGGTAATGGTACACTCGTGAAGGGGAGGTAAGCGTATCGGGGGCTGAAGCGGGAAACATGATTTGTCTTACTGTGTTAGATTTGATCCTTCGGAGTAATCTAATAGAATACCTCCTAGGGAGGAGAGCTTTAAAGAGAACAGAACAAGCCTGATTAAAAAAATCTAAAGAACTACAGTTTCTATAAAATCTAAAAATCTGAGACTTAATGACTCCCTTGAAAGTGTGAGGAGGATGGTATGACCCAGCATGTAGCAGCTGATGCGTGTCAGTAGGTTTGAAGAATACCTTGTAATCTAGATACCCAGTAGTATGATATGTATGACCCTTGTAAACAGTTACATCAAAAAAATCAACAGAAGTGTGATCAATAGTAGGTTGTAATTTAATGCTTGAGTCTTGAGAATTAAGAGTATCAATGAAAATATGAAGGTCTTCCAACGTATGCTGCCAAATGATAAAAATGTTATCCAGATACCGAAGGTAAATAAAAGGTTGTTTGTGACATTTGTGAAGAATATCACTCCCCCACTCAGCCATAGAAATAGAGGCAAAGTTAGGACTAAAACGTTTCCCCATAGCACACCCTTTAATTTGCTGAAAGATCTCCCCATTGAATTCAAAATCGTTACCTTTTAAGCTAAGTTCCAGCAATTCTAAAATGTCTTTAATTTATCCGGACGACGGTGGTCAGGATATCTTTAGAATGCTGATTTTATGGATTTAAGACCCAAATCTATGTCATTGTTTGTATACATAGACTCCACATCCAGAGTAACCAAAATCACATCTTGTGAGATGGATTTCTCAGACAATTTGGCCAATAAATCATCCGTATTTTTGATAAAGCTAGGATGCCGATTCGCTATAGGTTTTAGATAGTAATCAATTAGCTCTGATATTCTATAACTTAAACTGCCACAATCTGAGATAATAGGACGCCCAGGGGGCATTGTAGGCTTGGGCCATTTTTCAATGGGTTTGTGAATTTTCGGAAGAATATAGAAGACCCTGTTTTTAGAGTTATGATCAGATTCCAAGTAGCGATACTGTTTTTCATTAAAGGCCCACTTGCCGCCGTAGCCTGTTTAAATTTGCTAAGAAAACCAATTTACATGAGCTTAGTACGACTAATACCACTAAACTTAAACATAGGACACATAAAACATGTCTAGTTAGCTTTAGAATGTAGAAATGGGATGAAAAACAAACGAAGAATCGAAGCCTGATTACAACAACAACGATCAGTGTCGGTCAACTTTCGTGTTGGATTACCCTCATTTCAGGCCTTTTGATCTGTGGTTTACACTCAAACAATTATCAGCAGGCTTTTCCAGTCGCTGTTAACCGATCGTCAGTCTGTATTTCTCAGATAAATAGGCCTACGTAAAATTACACTGTGCCGTTAGTTAACTCACTCGACTGAAACATAAAATTGCCAATAGGGGGCAGTTTGGTTTGTTTACGTTACGGGCACCTAACAATTCAAATTTTCAAATTAAAAATACAAAGTGACGTCCAAACTTTTAAATTTTGGTAAAAATAGAAAGTTCCTAACATATATTGTCTGGGAAAAATACAGAAAACGGACTTTCTTTTTTAATGTAAACAATATTCCTGATTTTCGCGGCAAGTGTGCCTTTAAGTAAGCCTTTATCTTGAAGAGAAACAAGAATTTTATTAAACTTCCTAACATTTTCAGGCCAAATTTCCTTATCAAGAGTTTTGTTATGATGAGGGTTGCTTAGCTGCCGTTCGGACAGGCATATAGGTAGTCCTTCCGGGTTAACAGCATTTACAAAAAATCATTGCGTTCGAGAAAAAGGGGGAGGTGTGTCCGGGTTGTGCAAGAGTCAAAGATACCATAGTCGATATGTGTTCAGAATACCTCTTCTTTTGCTATGTAGGGCCTGTCACGGCACCTATACATGGTCCCTGAACTCTCGCCTATTGGTCTTGCAAAGTAACTAAACCTTACTAGTTACACAATTCTTTAAAGTAGGCTTCGATATGATATCAGGAAAAGTGGATGGCGTTTGACTGCATGGACCATTTTAGTTCTAAATCAACAAGAAACAAACCACCCCCATGGAAACCTTAATGCATGGGCCTGTTTATGGCGGCTGGTCTTGTCAATCTTTCTTCTTTATTACTATAAAACATGTCAGCCTTTACTTCTGGTCTGGCAGAAACGAGAAGGCATATGAAAACCCATTCACACTAATAACGGGATGTTCATTGAAAAGAGCATGTCGACTCCGTGTGTTTTTAGTGTTCAAAAATATATAAACTTTAGATACATGTTTAACTTTCTTCATATATATAAGATCAATACCCCAGGTCATTCGGTTAAGGACCATTTCGAAATCACACCCATTGAAAAAAAAACCTCTTCTCACTTCCACTGCAGATACCAAGCACAAACGTTTGGAAAGGGAAAGGTTTTGGATACAGACGTTACAAACTGTTTACACGTTGGGTTTAACCCAGGATGGTGTCGTCACAAAAAGTATTTTAGTACAAGGCCAGCTTGAGTATTGTGTGAAATCAAGGAGAAGAAAAGGAAAAAAGTAAATACAGTACAGGCGCGACACATTTTCCTTTCTAACGGTACCAAAACCATATTTTTACGATTTTTCCTCGCCCAACTGTGCTGTAAGAAAGTTAACAATCGTTATCAGAGAACGTCTAAACTGACTCGGCAGCCATCTTCACAGCAGAGCTTAGCTGTGTGTCTCGATCGGCCAATCAGCATACGCCTGGCCACCAGTCACTCAGTAGGGTAAGAGAAATTGGTCAACTCTGAAAGTCTCCCATTTAAACCTAGGTTAATTTTGATCATTTCGACGCGCTAATAAGAGAACATAAACACTCTAACAGCTCTGAAATGTACACTGGCTAGTAAATCAACCTTTTGGGAAGACGTGACAGGCTGCTATGTTGTCTACGCGACTTGTGGGGATCGTTGTAGTATTTTCAAAAAAGGTAGTCTTACCGCTGACATTGCAGGTTATAACCATACAAGATATGATAAGCTCGCAAGGGAAGTAATCTACTAATACTTTTTCCGGTCAATTTCAAACCGTCAATGGCGCGCTCCACTGACGATCGAGCACGAGCTTGCGGGCAGATTCATTGTCATTGTATTTTCACACCGTAAACCACGTGCAAGACTCACACATAAATACGATGGTCTATGGGAGCCCGTTCGATACGATTGCATGTTGTTTTTTTGTTTTCTCCTCCTTTAATAAGTCTGCCTTCTGAACACCGAATAATTGGATACTTCAAGTTAGATGGCGTCGCATCACAAATTAATGCATGCTGTTAAAGTGGCATGAGCTGCCAAAATGTTGATATTTTGACCTTAAAACAGAATGTTGAAATTATTGCTTATTTTTCTCAAGACCTATTGTTCAGAAGCTTTTTAGTGCTTCTAGTCCTAGTCTCGAAAATGTACGATAAAGTATTGTTTTGAACTAACTTTGTCTTAGAATGAATGAATGGTCGTCCCGGTTATTTAAATTTTGTTTACTTTTCGAACACATTTTTGGTTCGTACACGCCACATGCTGTATGGATTTTCCTCTTTCCGACACCAATCATTTAGTTTTTCGATGGCCTTCAAAGCCTCTTATTGTCGTGACGGTCAGAAATTATGAAAAAGTGTGAATTTTGGCAGCTCATGCTACTTTAAGATAATTTTCTTTTGAACAACCCACCCCTGTTGGTGTAGTAATACGCTATCTTGTTTTCACCCGCTGAAACATTTGTTTTTACCAAAAGCGTTTACCATCATTTCACTGTCACCTGAAACTTGATTACAAACCCCATGACTACTTCTTTCGCGAGGGGAACGAATTAGTTGGCTCACTAAATAAATTCAGCGAAGATATTCCGAAGGGTTTCCAACAATGAGACTTTTGCGCTAAGAATCATTCTGCATCATAACATCCAGTGACATTCGTAAACTCTCCGCTATGCCTGTCACCTATTAAACATTGTGAAATTCAGGATTTACAGAGCGTTTTCGACAGAGATAGAGGTGGAGGGGAGGGGATGGGGAGCATTTCAAGAGGTGAGGGTTTTCCAGGCTCTAGATTGCCGGAGATGATGGTTTTCAAAATGTCAGAAACTGTTGGCTGAAAGATAACCCCGTCGGCCAATTTAGGAACAGTCGACATTTTAAGCGGTCGAAACATTCCAGAGCATATTATGCTCCCTTATGCTCCGGCTTGAAAAGCGGCCGCCGTAATACGGTATAATCTCCTGGAGTCCGGCTGTCTGCTTTCCCTCCCGCTCCATAACATCTAAACTTTTCATTCCTTTAGCCCCATAACTTCGACAGTTTTTTTTATGCGATCTGGACAATTCTTTCAGATTTCCATACCTTATGCACAGTTGATGTACGGCAAGCTATTGAAGACAGTGCGTAATATGGCAGCCATATTGGATTATATAATATTTATTCTTTCTCTCCATAACTTTAACAAATAGGATCCGATGTTTTCAATTCAATCACATTACATACCATGTTAACAGACGGTGTGTCAAAAATAGGTTATGACTTCACCTGTTGCATAACACAGCAACCATATCGGGTTATGTAATATTGCCTTTTATGCCATAACTTGTATAACATTGATGCGATCTGAACAATTCTTTCAGATTGTTTATCTTATGGAAGATAAATGTGCCGCAAATTTTTTATGACGTCATACATTGCGTAATATGACTGGCAGCGATATTGGATTATGTAATATTTACTCTTTCGCTTCGTAACTTTCACATCATATACCATATAAACAGACGACGTGTGACGAATTGTTATGACACCGCCTCTTGCATAACATACCAACCAAATTGGGTTATGGACGTTAGCCTTGAAGATTTAGATCCCCACTGATTCTAAACCTCCCAAAAAATCCCTTCTACCTCAATTATTGTTAGTTAGAAAAAAAAACTGGTCTCAAAACATCCCACCCCAAGTTCCGCGACCCCTTGCTCTATTTATGTGTATCATAATCTTTCAGATTTCTGTGAAGAAGTTAACAATAAGGAACGTTATGAGGGCAGTGTGGCTGCCAATGAAACCTTCTTAAGGAGACTTGAAGACAGCCCGGATCCTAACAAATGGGAAGTTTTTCGGAAGGTGCTTTTAGATACAAGTGAGTTCCTACAGTTTCTTTTCCTTCTATGTGCTGTATCTAAATGTTATAGCTGTGGGACCCAAGGACTTATACTCTTTTTCATATCAGAACTCGGATTTCTAACGTCCTTTCACAACTTCCAGGGGAATAACATATCTATCTTCCAATATTTGAATAGAGTCGGTTCGCATAATTTTGATGAATCCCATTTAGACAATATTGTGTAGTTTTCAGGTTCTATAAAAAATATTTGGAACAAGCCATCTTTATCATCTTGTTTTTAATTTAAATTTTTTTTTATTTTTTAGACTATCAAAAGCTGTATGACATTTTAATGGGCAACTTCGACGAAAACACCCGTTTGAAATCCAACGTCAAAGAGAAAAGGTTTTTTCAACAACTCCACTTTTTTGCCGACAAAATCAACACACTTGAACTACTGCCCTTTCTACGTGGCCTTGGATGTATCAATGAACTGGATTATCAGAATGTAAAACAGGAAACCGACAATTTTGGAAATATACGAGGGGCCATTTTGTTGCTCAATCGAATAACCCGTTTAAAAGAGAATTGGTGTGAAGACTTGGTACATTGTCTTCTACAGACTGGAAAGGGTGGCCTGGTTCCGTATTTAATGGGTAAGGCTAATAGGCTTAATACAATACTGAAACTGGTTTTACCATTCAACCCTCTCTTTAATGTTCTATTCAAAACAGCATGTTTTAGCTAGATTTGGAATGAATCGTCAGTTTTTGCATTTCTAGCTTTTTTGATTTCAGCAGGTAAAACATTTAATTGCTGTGTTTAAGGCCGAATTGACATTATTTTCTACTTTTTAGATATGTCAGCAGCTATTAATACAGATTTGGTAACAGAAGGGACTTGTATAGAGAATAAAGTATTAGATGTCCAAAGTGGACCTGGAGGTGACCTAGACAAATTAGCAACAGGAATAAAGGAAATGGGTGAGATGTTTATCAAATAAGGTATTTCAGCTGTTTACTGGAAGTTTATGAATACAGAGTGAGACTGACCATTCTGCATGCAGTAAGAGGGTCTGTATATCGTTTATGTGCGTTTCACAAATGACATTGGTAATACTTAACTGTTTAATAGTTGACAAATGAGAATGTTGAATGTATCTAGCAAATAGGCCTTTCATAGGTATCACTGCAACACCAACATCCAGTGTGCAAAAGGTGCCATAGGCGGATTAGGTACACACCATAAGCAGTGTGTTTATAAGAAATTTCCCAGACTTAATGTATTTATAAATGATGTGGCAATGAGAAAAGAACATTCAGTTTCCCTCAAATTAATCAATTTGCTATTTCCAAGTATTCCGTCTTCTCAGGCAATAAATCATATGGTAACTATTTTAAGGTCGCATTCATATTTTGTTTAGATATATCAATGGCCATTGATGATGATGGTTTGGTCACAGAAGGGACTATTATAGGGAGTAAAGTGATAGATGACCAAAGTGGGCCTCAAGATAACCTGGACAAATTAGCTGCAGAAATAATGCACATAGGTGAGCATTTCCCATTTAAATATTTCCTGGGGCTCTTCAGGCATTCACTCGGGATGGTTGCCAGTTACCAGCGGAAGGTCGTGGGTTTCCTCCAGGCACAGAGCCTGTCAACACCGCCATATAAGTGAAATAATCTTGAGCGCGGCGTAAAACACCAATCAATCAATCAATCAATCAGTCAATCAATCTTCAGGCATCTGTAAAATATTAAATGAATTACACGTGTCTTTGTTAGTGTTTTACTTTCTCACAAACAATATGCCAATGTCCTTAGAGTTTTATATTCAACTCTGACTGCAATAGGTTACTCGTCTCTTTGTATGTGAGATGGTGACCTTTGATGTCATCAAGTTCAGTATCTTCCTCAGTAATCATTTCATCGCCAGCACACGTCTATCAATTAATAATACATGGCTAATACGGTTTAAATCATCATGCCCAGACTGCGGGTACGAAACACATCACATCAAAAATACAAAATGATGCCAAAGCATTAAATTTTGGGCAAATAATACAGAAAACCGTGCGCTTTTTTTAATGTAAACATTATAAACATTATTCTGGGGTTTCGCGAGTGCCCGTTAAAGTAAATACCCTGCCACAGAAGATTATTTACATAATTATATAGTTCACCTAAACTCTTTACCATATGCAGATTTTTGTTTTGAAAATTCCCAAATAGTTGCGATTGAGACTTATATGTTTTCCAACTGAGAAGATTCTCTAACTTTGTGGATCTTTTTTTTTTAGATTTACCAGCAGCTATGGAAAAAGATATGGTTACAGAGGACACCACGGTTGTGAAAGATAGTCCTTGTATGCCTCAACATGACCAGGGTAAGTTAATAACTAGAATTACAGACACTGACCTATACAAATGACTGGATGGCTCATTGAAAAGCAGCTAACGCTCATTGGATGAAACCACGTCGCCGCCATTTTGCTACTCATCTGTATACTTCCGGTGACCTCAGTACAGCCAGCCAATGAGCCATCCAGTAATTTGATATAGGTCAGCGACCAGGCTTTATAAGCTCCACCCATTCGTAAGGCAGCTAACGCTCATTGGATGAAGTCACGTCGCCGCCATCTTGCTACTCCCAAAGATGTTTACTTCCGGTGGCCTCAGTCCAACCAGACATCAAGTCATTTATATAGGTCAGGGATTACAGACATGCGTGAGCTGTTTATTGTTTGAAGTGAACACAGTGAAGAAATTGCATTTTTATTGTAAAGAAAATATATTCAAAATGAAAGAAATTAGTAAATGCAACACATGCGCTGTAAATTTTTCTTTCCAACTGTACACAAACCACATCTCTACGATTTTTGCTAGCCAAAATGTGCTGAGAGGTTGCCAGACCGCCTTTAGATGTAGCTAAGAAAAACCTCTTACGCCTTTACACGACATAGCGCAGGAATTATCACATGCCAGTTTGTGTTACAATTTTTGAAGCTATAAGAAAATTATAACAATCCGGACATCACACACTACGTGAATATTCACTTGGAATTAAAGTAAACCTTTAACAAGTAACGATAACTGAGAGCAAATTTCCCGAAATGGTCCGATTTTGACGAAAGATGGCGACGCTACATGTGCCTGTCACTCATTCCCCCTGGAACTGTTATAGACTTCACGAGGGGTTTTCAATAGTTGCTATAGTGTCTGAAACGTTAGATGTGACTAACAATATCTCTAGCTAAGTATATGGTATTACATTGGCCAAAGATACTTTGCGTTCATAACCGTCTTCAATCATTCGTCTTAATAAACCAATGGGTGCAAGGCTGTGTCATATGATGTTTTTGTTTTAGAGATCTCATTGAGTGAGGAAACACCATCTGAACAGGGGAACACAGCTGACGAAGGTACTTTCTTGTTCGTTTAAAAGATTTGGAGATAAATCGAAATGCTTGAAACCAATATAAGTCATCTGTTTGTGGGACTTCTATAAAGCTCTAATTAGAAAAATAGAAAAAGAACCAGCTTGTGTAAAAATGTGGTCGAAAGAAATGCCTTCTTTGAATATTAAACCATATTGGATGTTGGTTAATTTTTATGGGAAAAATCCAGAGTTACGCCAGTTAGATTTCAAAGTGATTCATAACGTCATTTTCACAAGATGTAAGGCGTTCGAAATCGGCTACGCTAACTCACCAATGTGCTGTATGTGTAACAGTGAAGATGAAAATTTAATGCATATTTTTGTCAACTGTAGTGAACTTAGAAGTTTCCATTGTTATTTTTGGCAGTTACTGGAGTCACTTTTTATGTATGCTCCTGTACCAGTGTTAAATCAGATATCACTACAAAGTCTGCTTTTATTTGGATATTTAGGGAACAATAAGCATGTCAATAAGTACTTTATTAACATTATATGTTCTGTAGCAAGATACGCAATTGACAAACAGAGAAGGTTAAAAACATATTATGCAACTACTGTGGATTTAAAGAGATTTTTTATATACCTAGTCAAGATAAATGTGGGATATATTTTTACATATTACAAAGAAAGGAATGCGATTGATATCTTCAACGCTAGATATCTTCACAATAATGTCTTAGTGAAGCTTTATGATACACAACTACAGTTTAAATTGTAATATGACAATCAATGATCCTACATGCATGATGTACTTGTTCCATTTGGGATATTAACATTGATACTGGAAGGAAATATTATATAATTTCTATGTGTCCCCCTACTTCTGTGATATTTCTGTTTTAATCTGGGACAAATGTTGACATGATGTTGTAAACTTGATGAACTAATAAACATTAATGAATATATATTTTGCAATAAAATATTAGACCTTGCCCTACAAGCTTAAAGTGTGTATGTATATTTGGGTATAATACAATTTAAATTAAAGATCAGAGCATTTTGAAGGCGTATTTTCGCTGAAGTCAAAGAAGCGTGCATTGCCTAAAGCCGGATAGCCCGTATCGTACCAGAAACGAATTAGCCAATCAGATTCGTAGAAATTGAAATATAATAAATAACATGTATGTCAAGCTATGTAGTGTTTAGGAGCTTAATATGGACGAAAAATAACTAAATGGTCTTCCTAATTACCTAAACTCTTTTAAAAAAAAACTTTTTATTTTAATCATTTAGTTTTTCAACAAGCTTCAAAACGCTTGAATTGTTGTCAAAATTGGAATTTATAAAAATGGTGATTATTTTACTTTTATTTTTTGTCTTTCCAGATCAGTTTCCTTTTGTTAAACCCATGTTTTTTGGACTGATGAGTTTCTTTGAAAGCCTTGAGTCCCACAAAGAGAAAGGAAGTAAGCCGTCGGAAGTAGCGGATGAATATGTAAGCCAACTGAAGACTGTTGCTCTGGAATATGCGGATAATGACGAGTCTTTGGAAGAAAAGCTTGATCATATTCAAGGTAAAAACAAACAAAAAAATCACAAAGTTTTGTTTTTGGTAAAGGTTACTTGTCTGTTTAAGATTATTGATGTTTTCTAGCTCAGGTATAGGGCGCATTTACGCCACAACTGCATAATTGGTTATTAATGCGTTATCAAGTAATTAGGTATTAAAGGCGTTTAGTTCAACCTATAATAGTATTTGTCTGTGTGTCTTGCTTAGAGATCAATCTACACAAATAACCTAAGCAAGCGAGACTTAGTGCTGAAAGCAAAGGGAGATAAGTGTGTGCACACGATTGGCGTTGATATATCAATCCCAATCGTGCCCACTTGCTTACCTCCCCTGCGCTTCAGAACTAAGTCTCGCATGCGGAGATTATCTTCTCTGTTTAGATTGATATCAATCCCTGCAGTTCTTTTTGAGGGGTGCGTTGAGATATCAATCTCTGAAATGATTGAAAGCAATTTTCCTTTGGATTAAGTAACGTCCCCTGGACGATGTGTTGGTATAGAGCTATAGAGTACTGATAGTGACCTGATTCTTGACCTGATCCAGGCAAGTTTGTCAGGTGACATTCAATTTAATGCCACAGTTTTACTTTACCGGCAAATAAATAGTTTATGAGAATATGTGAAGAATTACACGCATTCTCGATAAACACACGCACAGCAATTTCAGGAAATGTTTAGCTTATTTTGTACATATCGACAATTTTGGTTTGTGTTCGACTTGTCTATTGAATCAAATACGTTATAAATAAATTATAACTGTACATAAATTCTTGTGTGGGAATAAAAATTGCAAATTATAAATCACAGCTGATTATGATCGGGTTTTTTTTTTTTGCAAAACGTCAAAATATGTAAACAAAAGTGCTCGGGTCATGTCTATATCTCAAGGTAGCGAGATATCAATTGGGTTTATAGTTGCCACACCATATAGGCCTACCAAGGATTGTTTTATTGATGTACCCAATGGTGTCAAAATTTGTTTAAAATCCTAGAGGTCAAAATGTCCGTGGTGTGGAAAAATATACATCTGGAATAACACCGATCCCTCACTATAACATTTGATCTCCAGGATTGAAAAAAATCTGTTCGCTGGGAGCCTCGATAGCACACACGTTCGCTGGGAGCCTCGATAGCACACACCTACACCCGTGTGTAACAGATAAACAAACTAATCTGTGAAACTAGTAAACTACCATGATGGAAAGTCCGTGCGGTGCTGTTTAGCCACCTTTTCCCCATGATGAGGGTTCTTATATAAGGAGTACAAATCACATGCGACACCGTTGAAAACATTTAAAGAATCACGCCAAAGTTTGCAATAAACAAGCCGATATACTATAGCTGTTGAAAGCAATGCTATAAGCATTGACCAAAGATCGAAATTTGACCTCAAAAGATTTGAATAAATTCATCTGTAACGTCACGTGATATAGTGGTCATGCGACTGAAAACAATATAGCAATTAGCATTGGAAAAGTAAAAAAAAAACAAAAAATCAGTCCAATTCTTCTTCTTAATTCGAAATTCGAACCTTTACCAAAGTTGGTTTGTTACATAACATGGATTAAAGAAACAGAAATTTGACCTTTGAAAAAAAATTGTAATCAGCTTCCAAACTTGCGACCAATTATAAGACAAGGGCAACAGTTATTGTCAAGCTTAAAGTGGCATGAGCTGCCAAAATTCACACTTTTTTCATAATTTCTGATCGTCACGACAGTAAGAGGCCTTGAAGGCCATCGAAAAACTAAATGGTTGGAGTTGGAATGAGGAAAATCCATACAGTATGTGACCTGTATGAACCGAAACGTGATCGAAAAGTAAACAAATTTAAATAACCGGGACGACCATTCATTCATTCTAAGCCAAAGTTAGTTCAAAACAACACTTTATCGTACATTTTCGAGACTAGAAGCACTAAAAAGCTTTTGAATTGTACGTCTTGAGAAAAATAGCCAATAATTTCAACATTCTGTTTCAACCTCAAAATATCAACATTTTGGCAGCTCATGCCCCTTTAACCAAAGTGATTTCTAATACGACGGTACATTGTACAAAGTTATCTGCCTGCTCCTGTGTTTTGTTTGTTTCTTTATCATTGCCTGTTTTGTAGATGTTAAAAGATATCTGATGTTGTTGGTTTTTTTTTCATTTCAGAGAAAACAGTTGCTACTGTGAATCTTACAGAACAGGTTATGGAAGTTGCATCAAATCCTCTAGTAAAGAGCTTATTCAAAGATTTGAAGAGAGTTTGGAATTCCTGAGTAAAATGGCATTTCTTAAGGGAAGATTAACCGCAATAAATCAACTATTGATTAATTAACCTAATTTAAAGACATTAAAATAGGTCGCTAGAAATTACACTAAAAGCGACATGCCACATAATGGCACATAAAGCCGTAAAGCCTTGGATTTTAGACAGGGCTAAACAGGCACGAAGTCGGCCAGGGAGTGTGTGTGTGTTGGGGGGGGGGGGGGGTTGTGAAGGGAGGGGATGATTTTGCTAAGACTCAAAAACAAAAACAAGCAAAAACAGGTTGATTAGATATGCTGAAAATTTAGTCTTTACGACAAAAAGAGCAACAAATCTCAATGTTTGCCCTCAGGAATCTGAAAAAATACATTAAGTATTATTTTAAGAGCTTTTATAAGGTCAATAAACATGTCATATTTTCCTGACTTACACGCATATCCTTCAGTTTCCAAGATTTGGTATGTAGTTTAGTTTGATTTGACCCGGTTGTATGTAGAGTGTTTTGCGTGCCTGTCAATGGACGATCATTTAGCATCGTCATATTTGTATATATTTGTATATATTTGTATATATTTGTATATATATACATGTCATATTTGCCGGACTTGCACACATAAGCTTCAGTTTCCAAAATTTGGTAAGTAGTTTAGTTTGATTTGGCACGGTTATTTTGGCATGGAGCATCGTTTCGTTGAACGTAAATTTACCATTTACTATTTGCATTTTTTTCTTAATTCCAAAGTCTTCCGAACCAGCCCCGACAGATCAGTTGGCAGAGCGTCCGCTTCGGGGCTGGGAGATCCAGATTCAAGCCTGGGTCAAGTCAGACCAAAGACATTAACAGGGGTATCAGATGTCAGTATTTAAAAACCTATTACTTAAAGCGACCGAGTATGTTAAAGTGTCAGGAATTGTTTCATTCGTGTCCAAGTAAACGCCTGAGAATGTTAGCTAGATTTGCCAAAGAAGCATTGAATTAAGACGGTCTCAGCTAAATTGTATTCAATAGTTCTTTTTTTAATTTTGTTCTCACTGATCTGTATGTCGTCTACACCTTATGAATGTCTGCATACATACCTGGACCCTGTTTCACAAAGCGGCGTAGCGTAAGTTTTTACTTAACTGCCATATCAACCCATACTGTAGAGATACGTTAGTAAGAAAGTTACGCAAAAAATGCATTTACGCCGTTTTGTGAAACAGGCTCCAGTTGATTTGTTTAGGCGCAAGGCAACATTGCCTAAGCTGAAAATAAAATTCTATTCTATATTCATGATATTGTTGAGGACTTTGTGATATAAAAAGTAATATATTTTTTATGATTCGTTTTTGAATAAAATTATTACCATCAAATGGAGTCAGTTTTCCAACGTATATTTTTGATTGCTTTGTAAACCCGAATACCTTTTCAGCCATTCTTTCACTTTCTTTTGTTAAATACCTGACAATGTCCATCATTTCATCATATCAATTTTTATTTGGTCTGAGTGGGATTCGAACCCGCGCCGCATCCGCGTAAGACCTGTGTCGGACTGAGGGACTATCTCTCTGACCGACCGAGCAAATGAGGCTGATTGATTTGAACTAGAGGCTAGCGCACACGAGAGGCGCCGGCTGAGCTGCCGGCCACGCGTAGCTGAGAGCTAAGCTGTTTCCCCCGTGTGCGCGTAAATTTTAGTGAGATTTTTGCCTCTCGAGGCGGTGAGAAAAGTATCCAGCATGTTTAATATTTTCTGCCTCGCGTGGCAAGAATCTCACCGTGTGCGCACAACGTGAGCTGCCAGCTGAGCTGAGAGGAGGGATAGTCCAATCGTGTGTACCTATTCAAACACGTGACCACTTAGAATATTACGTAACACGGGTAGTGACACTTGTGTAGTTCAGTGAACTTGGGTGACCAGGAACTTGCCTCAGCCGAGAGCTCATCGTCTGCGCTGAAATCTGTAGCTGCTCCCTTGGCCACGCGTGCCTTGTAGCTCAGCCGGCGCCTCTCGTCTGCGCTAGGCTTTAGGTGGCGAAAATGTGTCGGCGCCTTGCTGTTCTCCCATCCCTTTCCAACACAATGAGTCGGATCCCTTTTCCCCAATTGTTTTTTCATCACAAGTCTTGGGTGACATTCGGAGCATTGAACAATCAACCCATCATTTAACACAATTTGTTAGCCATGACAGGGAGATTTGTTTTTTTCACATGTTTGCTTTGATAAAAAAAAGCGAAAGACTTGGTAATTCCTGGTCACATCAAGAATGATCTTCTACAAAGTAAGGCTTATACGTTAAAGTGGCATGAGCTGCCAAAATTCACACTTTTCATAATTTCTGTTCGGCACAACAGTAAGAGGGTTTGAAGGCCATCGAAAAACTAAATGATTGGCGTTGGAATGAGGAAAATCCATACAGTATGTGGCCTGTACGTACCGAAAACGTGTTCGAAAAGTAAACAAAATTTAAAGAACCGGGACGACCATTTTTTCATTCTAATCCAAAGTTAGTTCAAAACAATACGAGACTAGAAGGACTACAAAGCTTCTGAATTATACGTCTTGAAAAAAATAGCCAATAATTTCAAGATCCTGTTTTAACGTCAAAATATCAACATTTTGGCAGCTCATGCCACTTTAAATAGCCATTCTATAGTTTTTCTCCAAAGATATCGCATCCGTATCCTTAATTTTATTTCTTTAAGTTTAAACACAGCTCTAGACAAATGTCTGTCTTAGCCGACCGTTGAGCCCGACATGGCCGAAAGTCAAGGCCCTGTTTCGCTTTGGATTCCAAGTTTCCCAGGCGATGGCCCACAGCTCGATGGGACAGTGTTTTGCTTGGCACTGAACCTTCCTCCTTCCTCTATATAAGTGTTGTGAGCATATGACCCACAGGCGCAACCTCGCTTCTCTTGGCACTCATCTTCTCGGGCGAAGATAAAACCTCCATATCTATTTCAAGTTTTACCCAGGTAAAACTTATTTTCCCACCAGTGGGCGCTGTTCGATTTACGAACCCTCACATTCCGCAAAGACAAAACATGAAAAATGGCTGTGGAGATTCCACGTTGGCTCGTAAAGATGTTTGGTATTCGACCCTCTCCAACCCGATGACCCATAGGGTGGAATGAGGATTGTCCATGCGATGGCCCGGATGTGGGATGAGAGAAGGCCGGTGGATTCGCTTTGTTTTCACCCTCCCCTCCCCCACCCCCGCTTACACGAGACGGACCTACATGTGGATAAGACAGGACCACGGAGGCTTGGTTTGCATGCCCTTTCTCCACTAGTTTTATTATTGGATTACTTTTTTAGGAAAAATATGCGACCCTTGGGGAGCTCATTTTAAGCCATCCCAGGTGTAGGCTAGCCCAGATGGACTCTTGATACAAAAAATCAAGTGAACCTGGTTTAAGCACGAAGTATCACCCAGGCAGAACCCTATTGGGACCCATCTACCCAGGTAGGCTAGCCCAGTTATATTGTGTCGGGCCGGGTAACAAAACCAGGCGAGCCCCACACGGACACCCCAAATGTAACCCAAATCATTGCGCAAATAGAGCCCAATTAGGTGGGCCCCACTTGGACAGACCATTTGTAACCTAAAATAACACATAGGCCCCTAGACATAGAAATTTCGAGATTTAAAAAAGTCGGAATTCCAGATCAAAAGTTGAAATTTCCAAATTTAAAGTCGAAATTTCCAAATTTAAAGTCGAAATTTATGATTTTTATTCTAGCCTGGCACTAAGTAATAGGCTTCCGTAAGCAATAGTGAGCTATTTTCGTCATAAAATCTATACGGCCGTTTGACGATAGGCCTCAAAGTACAATAACGCCACAGGGGAGATAACTTTGACTGCTTCTCCACATCGCTTTGCAGCTGATTTGCTAACTTCTCATTTCAGCCAACTGAGACCCCAGAGCGGTTGGTCGAAAACTAACAGCCTGGCCGGGGATTTTGTCTTACAATGACTTTAAAGTCGCATGAGCTGCCAAAATGTTGATATTTTGACGTTAAAACAGAATGTTGAAATTATTGGCTAATTTTCTCAAGACGTAAAATTCAGAAGCTTTTAAGTGTTTCTAGTCTCGAAAATGTCCGGTAAAGTATTGTTTTGAACAAACTTTGGCTTAGAATGAATGAATGGTCGTCCCGGTTATTTAAATTTTGTTTACTTTTCGAACACGTTTTGGGTTCGTACAGGCCACATACTGTATGGATTTTCCTCATTCCAACGCCAATCATTTAGTTTTCCGATGTCCTTCAAGGCCTCTTACTGTCGTGACGATCAGGAATTATGAAAAAGTGTGAATTTTGGCAGCTCATGCCACTTTAAATAAGAATATTCATTTTGACACCTTACGTTTATGTATGTGCATTAAGGTAAAACTTACGTGCCAGAGAACGAAAAAACAAAATGCACACCTTTAAGTAATATCGCCTAACCCCGACTCAACTCCAATTCTCACTACACACATTAATCATATTTTCCTCGTTGGATTTTGTAACAAACTCTTTTTAGTTTTTAATTTAGCATATTTTGTGGCCTTTGAATCTTACTAACGATGCATAAGCATTGCCAATGTAATACAAAGTGTTCCAGAAAATTCTACTGACTAAGGCCAAGCTCCTGTCAGTCGTCAACCTAATGAAATATCATAGGTTTACTTTATTACAACAATTTATGATGAGGTATAAAGGTCTAAATGATATACTTCTTTTTAACACAATTAGAAACTTGTCTCCGTGGTTATTTTAGACATGAAGATTTTCCCTGTGCCTGTGTGTTTTAGTGTTCATGAATATA
Organism: Lepidochitona cinerea; assembly: GCA_963971465.1. Classification (NCBI taxonomy): domain Eukaryota; kingdom Metazoa; phylum Mollusca; class Polyplacophora; order Chitonida; family Tonicellidae; genus Lepidochitona; species Lepidochitona cinerea. The sequence continues at coordinate 34,596,412 of OZ020555.1, read as the reverse complement.
TATATTCCCTCACACAACATAAATAAGAGTGCTCAATTCTAATAGCCAACGTAAGAATCTCTTTACCGCTGACAGTGGGTTTTTAGTTTACACTACTCGTGACTTCAGCTAACGTCATTAGCGCGATAATCTCGTACACTCAACTCTCAGCCAGTATTTGAATTAGACTAGAACACTCAAACATAACCTGAAACTCTTTAGTGGTTAACTAACTGTATTTATTTTTGTACATACTCGATAACACACGGATACATAACAAGTGAACATCTCTGCTTGGCTAAGAACCATGTGATTTCAGGTAAATTTCATATTCGATAATGCTGTCATTTGTTCCAGGGGTTTCCATTTGAATCTAGTCCCTTGTAATTCTCATGAACTCAAAATACGTCTTGGGTTCACCAATTAGGTTCACATATTTCTGCCGATATCACCAGTCTATCTCCAACTCCATATGAATCTGAAACAATGAATTAAACGTAAAACTAATATTACTATACCTTCAATATTATTGCAATAATTGTAAATTGTCATTCTGAAATTTACGCCTAACATTAAGACCATTTGAATGTAGACGAAGTAAGAATAAAGGGTATTAAAGGCGTAACCAAATCAAAGTTGAGGTAAGATACTTTAAAGACTAAAATGGCTATACATTGGGAGACTTTTAAAGATGGGTGTTAACACTAACACTAACACCAACACCTAATATCAACCCAAACTCAAACTTTAAAGCCACCTATTGTATTTGGATGACGTTGTCGTATGTGAAAGACGAGTCTTTGCTACATTGATACTCAAATAGTGTTAACCCGAAAAATGACAGTTTCATATTGATTACCGGCATTTATTATACTATCATTATGAGTGAGTCGACTGGCAAAATAAATGCCGAAATATTGAGTCACTATGAAACTGTGGGTTTTCAGACTAACACTGCTTGTGTATTTTGCTGCATTGAACTATGAGCAAAAATACGAAATATAGCTGGGGAGGAATTATATACAATTACATACAATTCCATCAGACTATGAGCCGAAAAACGAAATAGTGATGGTAGTGAATTACAAGAAAGGCGTATATATTTCATCTGACTATGATTGACTGATTGATGTTTTACGTCATACTCAAGATTAATTCACTTATATGATGGCGTTGCATCTGACTATGAGCAAAAATACTAAGTAGGGGTTGGCCGTGAATTATAAGAAAGGCGTATATATTCCATATGAATGCGAGCGAAAAGAGTAAATAGGGCTAGCAGTCAACTATAAGAAATGCGTATCTATTTCATTTGGATACCATCTGACTGTGGCGAAATAAGGATAGTGGTCAATACAAGAACGGCATATCTATTCTTCCATTTTGATACCATCTGACTGTGACGAAATAAGGGTGGTGGTCAATACAAGAACGGCATATCTATTTCATTTGGATACCATCTGACTGTGACGAAATAAGGGTGGTGGTCAATACAAGAACGGCATATCTATTCCATTTGGATACCATCTGACTGTGACGAAATAAGGATAGTGGTCAATACAAGAACGGCATATCTATTCCATTTGGATACCATCTGACTGTGACGAAATAAGGGTGGTGGTCAATACAAGAACGGCATATCTATTCTTCCATTTGGATACCATCTGACTGTGACGAAATAAGGATGGTGGTCAATACAAGAACGGCATATCTATTTCATTTGGATACCATCTGACTGTGACGAAATAAGGGTGGTGGTCAATACAAGAACGGCATATCTATTCCATTTGGATACCATCTGACTGTGACGAAATAAGGGTGGTGGTCAATACAAGAACGGCATATCTATTCCATTTGGATACCATCTGACTGTGACGAAATAAGGGTGGTGGTCAATACAAGAACGGCATATCTATTCTTCCATTTGGATACCATCTGACTGTGACGAAATAAGGGTGGTGGTCAATACAAGAACGGCATATCTATTCTTCCATTTGGATACCATCTGACTGTGACGAAATAAGGATGGTGGTCAATACAAGAACGGCATATCTATTTCATTTGGATACCATCTGACTGTGACGAAATAAGGGTGGTGGTCAATACAAGAACGGCATATCTATTCCATTTGGATACCATCTGACTGTGACGAAATAAGGGTGGTGGTCAATACAAGAACGGCATATCTATTCTTCCATTTGGATACCATCTGACTGTGACGAAATAAGGGTGGTGGTCAATACAAGAACGGCATATCTATTCCATTTGGATACCATCTGACTGTGACGAAATAAGGGTGGTGGTCAATACAAGAACGGCATATCTATTTCATTTGGATACCATCTGACTGTGACGAAATAAGGGTGGTGGTCAATACAAGAACGGCATATCTATTCCATTTGGATACCATCTGACTGTGACGAAATAAGGGTGGTGGTCAATACAAGAACGGCATATCTATTCTTCCATTTGGATACCATCTGACTGTGACGAAATAAGGATAGTGGTCAATACAAGAACGGCATATCTATTCTTCCATTTGGATACCATCTGACTGTGACGAAATAAGGGTGGTGGTCAATACAAGAACGGTTAATCTATTCCATTTGAATACCATCTGACTGTGACGAAATAAGGGTGGTGGTCAATACAAGAACGGCATATCTATTCTTCCATTTGGATACCATGTGACTGTGACGAAATAAGGATAGTGGTCAATACAAGAACGGCATATCTATTCCATTTGGATACCATCTGACTGTGACGAAATAAGGGTGGTGGTCAATACAAGAACGGCATATCTATTCTTCCATTTGGATACCATCTGACTGTGACGAAATAAGGGTGGTGGTCAATACAAGAACGGCATATCTATTCTTCCATTTGGATACCATCTGACTGTGACGAAATAAGGATGGTGGTCAATACAAGAACGGCATATCTATTCTTCCATTTGGATACCATCTGACAATGATGAAATAAAGATGGTGGTCAATACAAGAACGGCATGTCTATTCTATTTGAATACCACCTGACTGTGACGAAATAAGGGTGGTGGTCAATACAAGAACGGCATATCTATTCCATTTGGATACCATCTGACTGTGACGAAATAAGGGTGGTGGTCAATACAAGAACGGCATATCTATTCCATTTGAATACCATCTGACTGTGACGAAATAAGGGTGGTGGTCAATACAAGAACGGCATATCTATTCTTCCATTTGGATACCATCTGACTGTGACGAAATAAGGGTGGTGGTCAATACAAGAACGGCATATCTATTCCATTTGGATAACATCTCACTGTGACGAAATAAGGGTGGTGGTCAATACAAGAACGGCATATCTATTCTTCCATTTGGATACCATCTGACTGTGACGAAATAAGGGTGGTGGTCAATACAAGAACGGCATATCTATTCCATTTGGATACCATCTGACTGTGACGAAATAAGGGTGGTGGTGAATACAAGAACGGTTAATCTATTCCATTTGAATACCATCTGACTGTGACGAAATAAGGGTGGTGGTCAATACAAGAACGGTTAATCTATTCCATTTGAATGCCATCTGACTGTGACGAAATAAGGGTGGTGGTCAATACAAGAACGGCATATCTATTCCATTTGGATACCATCTGACTGTGACGAAATAAGGGTGGTGGTCAATACAAGAACGGCATATCTATTCTTCCATTTGGATACCATCTGACTGTGACGAAATAAGGGTGGTGGTCAATACAAGAACGGCATATCTATTCTTCCATTTGGATACCATGTGACTGTGACGAAATAAGGATAGTGGTCAATACAAGAACGGCATATCTATTCCATTTGGATACCATCTGACTGTGACGAAATAAGGGTGGTGGTCAATACAAGAACGGCATATCTATTCTTCCATTTGGATACCATCTGACTGTGACGAAATAAGGGTGGTGGTCAATACAAGAAAGGCATATCTATTCTTCCATTTGGATACCATCTGACTGTGACGAAATAAGGATGGTGGTCAATACAAGAACGGTATAGGCCCTATCTATTCCATTTGGATAACATCTCACTGTGCCGAAATAAGGGTGGTGGTCAATACAAGAACGGCATATCTATTCTTCCATTTGGATACCATCTGACTGTGACGAAATAAGGGTGGTGGTCAATACAAGAACGGCATATCTATTCTTCCATTTGGATACCATCTGACAATGATGAAATAAAGATGGTGGTCAATACAAGAACGGCATGTCTATTCCATTTGAATACCACCTGACTGTGACGAAATAAGGGTGGTGGTCAATACAAGAACGGCATATCTATTCCATTTGGATACCATCTGACTGTGACGAAATAAGGGTGGTGGTCAATACAAGAACGGCATATCTATTCCATTTGAATACCATCTGACGGTGACGAAATAAGGGTGGTGGTCAATACAAGAACGGCATATCTATTCTTCCATTTGGATACCATCTGACTGTGACGAAATAAGGGTGGTGGTCAATACAAGAACGGCATATCTATTCTTCCATTTGGATACCATCTGACTGTGACGAAATAAGGATGGTGGTCAATACAAGAACGGCATATCTATTCCATTTGGATACCATCTGACTGTGACGAAATAAGGGTGGTGGTCAATACAAGAACGGCATATCTATTCCATTTGGATACCATCTGACTGTGACGAAATAAGGATAGTGGTCAATACAAGAACGGCATATCTATTCCATTTGGATACCATCTGACTGTGACGAAATAAGGGTGGTGGTCAATACAAGAACGGCATATCTATTCTTCCATTTGGATACCATCTGACTGTGACGAAATAAGGGTGGTGGTCAATACAAGAACGGCATATCTATTCTTCCATTTGGATACCATCTGACGGTGACGAAATAAGGGTGGTGGTCAATACAAGAACGGCATATCTATTCTTCCATTTGGATACCATCTGACTGTGACGAAATAAGGGTGGTGGTCAATACAAGAACGGCATATCTATTCTTCCATTTGGATACCATCTGACTGTGACGAAATAAGGATAGTGGTCAATACAAGAACGGCATATCTATTCCATTTGGATACCATCTGACTGTGATGAAATAAGGGTGGTGGTCAATACAAGAACGGCATATCTATTCTTCCATTTGGATACCATCTGACTGTGACGAAATAAGGGTGGTGGTCAATACAAGAACGGCATATCTATTCTTCCATTTGAATACCATCTGACTGTGACGAAATAAGGGTGGTGGTCAATACAAGAAAGGCATATCTATTCCATTCGGATACCATCTGACTGTGACGAAATAAGGGTGGTGGTCAATACAAGAACGGCATATCTATTCCATTTGGATACCATCTGACTGTGACGAAATAAGGGTGGTGGTCGATACAAGAACGGCATATCTATTCCATTTGGATACCATCTGACTGTGACGAAATAAGGGTGGTGGTCAATACAAGAACGGCATATCTATTCCATTTGGATACCATCTGACTGTGACGAAATAAGGGTGGTGGTCAATACAAGAACGGCATGTCTATTCCATTTGAATACCATCTGACTGTGACGAAATAAGGGTGGTGGTCAATACAAGAACGGCATATCTATTCCATTTGGATACCATCAGACTGTGACGAAATAAGGGTGGTGGTCAATACAAGAACGGCATGTCTATTCCATTTGAATACCATCTGACTGTGACGAAATAAGGGTGGTGGTCAATACAAGAACGGCATATCTATTCCATTTGGATACCATCAGACTGTGACGAAATAAGGGTGGTGGTCAATACAAGAACGGCATATCTATTCCATTTGAATACCATCTGACTGTGACGAAATAAGGGTGGTGGTCAATACAAGAACGGCATATCTATTCCATTTGAATACCATCTGACTGTGACGAAATAAGGGTGGTGGTCAATACAAGAACGGCATATCTATTCTTCCATTTGGATACCATCTGACTGTGACGAAATAAGGGTGGTGGTCAATACAAGAACGGCATATCTATTTCATTTGGATACCATCTGACTGTGACGAAATAAGGGTGGTGGTCAATACAAGAACGGCATATCTATTCCATTTGAATACCATCTGACTGTGACGAAATAAGGGTGGTGGTCAATACAAGAACGGCATATCTATTCCATTTGGATACCATCTGACTGTGACGAAATAAGGGTGGTGGTCAATACAAGAACGGCATATCTATTCCATTTGGATACCATCTGACTGTGACGAAATAAGGGTGGTGGTCAATACAAGAACGGCATATCTTCCATTTGGATACCATCTGACTGTGACGAAATAAGGATAGTGGTCAATACAAGAACGGCATATCTTCCATTTGGATACCATCTGACTGTGACGAAATAAGGATAGTGGTCAATACAAGAACGGCATATCTTCCATTTGGATACCATCTGACTGTGACGAAATAAGGGTGGTGGTCAATACAAGAACGGCATATCTATTCCATTTGGATACCATCTGACTGTGACGAAATAAGGGTAGTGGTCAATACAAGAACGGCATATCTATTCTTCCATTTGGATACCATCTGACTGTGACGAAATAAGGGTGGTGGTCAATACAAGAACGGCATATCTATTCTTCCATTTGGATACCATCTGACTGTGACGAAATAAGGGTGGTGGTCAATACAAGAACGGCATGTCTATTCCATTTGAATACCATCTGACTGTGACGAAATAAGGGTGGTGGTCAATACAAGAACGGCATATCTATTCCATTTGGATACCATCAGACTGTGACGAAATAAGGGTGGTGGTCAATACAAGAACGGCATGTCTATTCCATTTGAATACCATCTGACTGTGACGAAATAAGGGTGGTGGTCAATACAAGAACGGCATATCTATTCCATTTGAATACCATCTGACTGTGACGAAATAAGGGTGGTGGTCAATACAAGAACGGCATATCTATTCCATTTGGATACCATCAGACTGTGACGAAATAAGGGTGGTGGTCAATACAAGAACGGCATATCTATTCCATTTGAATACCATCTGACTGTGACGAAATAAGGGTGGTGGTCAATACAAGAACGGCATATCTATTCCATTTGAATACCATCTGACTGTGACGAAATAAGGGTGGTGGTCAATACAAGAACGGCATATCTATTCTTCCATTTGGATACCATCTGACTGTGACGAAATAAGGGTGGTGGTCAATACAAGAACGGCATATCTATTTCATTTGGATACCATCTGACTGTGACGAAATAAGGGTGGTGGTCAATACAAGAACGGCATATCTATTCCATTTGAATACCATCTGACTGTGACGAAATAAGGGTGGTGGTCAATACAAGAACGGCATATCTATTCCATTTGGATACCATCTGACTGTGACGAAATAAGGGTGGTGGTCAATACAAGAACGGCATATCTATTCCATTTGGATACCATCTGACTGTGACGAAATAAGGGTGGTGGTCAATACAAGAACGGCATATCTTCCATTTGGATACCATCTGACTGTGACGAAATAAGGATAGTGGTCAATACAAGAACGGCATATCTTCCATTTGGATACCATCTGACTGTGACGAAATAAGGATAGTGGTCAATACAAGAACGGCATATCTTCCATTTGGATACCATCTGACTGTGACGAAATAAGGGTGGTGGTCAATACAAGAACGGCATATCTATTCCATTTGGATACCATCTGACTGTGACGAAATAAGGGTAGTGGTCAATACAAGAACGGCATATCTATTCTTCCATTTGGATACCATCTGACTGTGACGAAATAAGGGTGGTGGTCAATACAAGAACGGCATATCTATTCTTCCATTTGGATACCATCTGACTGTGACGAAATAAGGGTGGTGGTCAATACAAGAACGGCATATCTATTCCATTTGGATACCATCTGACTGTGACGAAATAAGGGTGGTGGTCAATACAAGAACGGCATATCTATTCTTCCATTTGGATACCATCTGACTGTGACGAAATAAGGGTGGTGGTCAATACAAGAACGGCATATCTATTCCATTTGGATACCATCTGACTGTGACGAAATAAGGATAGTGGTCAATACAAGAACGGCATATCTATTCTTCCATTTGGATACCATCTGACTGTGACGAAATAAGGGTGGTGGTCAATACAAGAACGGCATATCTATTCTTCCATTTGGATACCATCTGACTGTGACGAAATAAGGATGGTGGTCAATACAAGAACGGTATATCTATTCTTCCATTTGGATACCATCTGACTGTGACGAAATAAGGGCGGTGGTCAATACAAGAACGGCATATCTATTTCATTTGGATGCCATCTGACTGTGACGAAATAAGGGTGGTGGTCAATACAAGAAAGGCATATCTTTTCCATTTGGGTACCATCTGACTGTGACGAAATAAGGGTGGTGGTCAATAGAATACCGGCATATCTATTCCATTTGGATACCATCTGACTGTGACGAAATAAGGGTGGTGGTCAATAGAATACCGGCATATCTATTCCATTTGGGTACCATCTGACTGTGACGAAATAAGGGTGGTGGTCAATACAAGAACGGCATATCTATTCCATTTGGATACCATCTGACTGTGACGAAATAAGGGTGGTGGTCAATACAAGAACGGCATATCTATTCCATTTGGATACCATCTGACTGTGACGAAATAAGGGTGGTGGTCAATAGAATACCGGCATATCTATTCCATTTGGATACCATCTGACTGTGACGAAATAAGGGTGGTGGTCAATACAAGAACGGCATATCTATTCCATTTGGATACCATCTGACTGTGACGAAATAAGGGTGGTGGTCAATACAAGAACGGCATATCTATTCCATTTGACTGTGAGCGTAAACCAAAATTAGGCTTGAGAAGTAGTTGTATCAAAAGTGGATCCCGTCAAACCGTGCTATTAAAAACAAATTTAGGCTCATGGGGAATTGTTCCAAAGGTGGGTCCCTTCGGTTTGTGAGCGAAACGACAAAATATGGCCGAGGGGGAATTGTATCATTCTGTTCCTATCTGAAAGAAAAGTGACATCTAAGTCAATTACCCGTCATGTTGAGCTAGTCATCAGTAATAAGTGATGTTTCAAACTCTGTCAGCTATAAAAGACGCCTCATGTACTTTATTGCAGGTACCAGTTGAACGTGAACCGAAAGTCGCCATCTTGCCCAAACAGATACATTGTCTTTTCCTTTTCGTCGCTTTTATAATATTTCTCTTGATTCCTAGTAAATTATCACGTTTAGTATTACCCTAGCTGACATGTGATAATTCTATAATACCGTATTACCCTTACATAAGTAAACAAGCTGCTCTGGATGGTGGTACATTTGTATTACGACGCCCTTCAATTTGTACATGGTTAAAGACGATTATATTGGGTTTAAGCAACCGTTTTCATTATCTCTGAGACAAGCAAGGCGGTCGACATTCACAATCGCGGACACCTTGACAAACAGGCTGAAGGGACGTCAAGAGCAAGTGGTTTTAACACTGAAACAATGAAACCAACAGCTAAGTCGGACAACAGCTTACCGGCATCGTTGAAATTACTACAGGCATTCTTATTTTTTCCGTAAAGGAAGTATGGCATGGGGGCCAAGGCATCGAAGTTACAAGTTTGAGGTGTTTGAGGAACTATCACTGCCAGATAACCGCAAAACGATGAACAATTTTCTTGGTTGCGAGCTAATAAAAATCGTCTTTTATTCCGTCTGCAAACATAAGAAAAAAATATATAGATTGGTGTAAATTCCATATTCTGTTATTTATGCAAGAAAGTTAGAATTGAATAGAAAGGAAATCTTTATAATGAACCTTTCGAAAAGCCGAAAATTATTGGGGCAATTTCCTTGACATACCTACAAACCGTTTATTACCGTAAACAAATCAGTGCCCTGCCTATTTTGTACAGTGACGATGACAGCCCCAGTGAAGGGAAACAAGGTTTTACGGGTCTATAGTCTACCAAACAAAAGTTTTTCATTTATATTCTTAATCTTTAAATTCTTGATTTCTCTTACTCATTGAACAAACGGAAGGTGCAGGTCGGTCCAAAGTCGATACGCTGCATTTGCATTTGAAATTGGATTTTCAGTCAAAATATGGGTTTGTTATCATGTTCGACGAAGTCAGAGAATATGAGTGGCATGAGCTGCCAAAATTCACACTTTTTTCATAATTTCTGATCGTCACGACAGTAAGAAGCTTTGAAGGCCATCGAAAAACTAAATGATTGGCGTTGGAATGAGGAAAATGCATAAAGTATGTGGCCTGTACGAACCGAAAACGTTTTCGAAAAGTAAACAAAATTTAAATAACCGGGACGACCATTCATTCATTCTAAGCCAAAGTTAATTCAAAGCTATACTTTATCGTACATTTTCGAGACTAGAAGCACTAAAAAGCTTCTGAATTATACGTCTTGAGAAAAACAGCCAATAATTTCAACATTCTGTTTCAACGTCAAAATATCAACATTTTGGCAGCTCATGCCACTTTAAATAGTATAAAAGACTTACCCTTTGATAGAACTACTCGGAAGTTTCCCGGTTTTAATATCTTTGTACGGAGCGGAGATTAAATGTTTGTAACAAAACCATTCCAGTTTATCATAAATGGCACCGGCAAATAGGAAATACGTCTTAAGAATACCAGCTTCAAATATTTGCACTTTTACCTGTCAAATATAGGTAGCAACCTTTGTTTTTTTTTGGTTACACAAAGTTAATCGTATTTATATTTTGGAAAATATACAGAAAAGTTTATCGTAATAAATTTAAACACATTACCTACACGTTCATTAGCCATGCTTTTTTTTTTTGAAAGATAGGATTGTCTTCTACCTTCGCCATTGAAAGGCATGCCATGTAGGCACCCAGCAGATTATCAGTTAAAAGGGCATGATCTTTTTTATTGGATCTTAAGACCAAAAAGTTTAGCAAAGCTTCTGTTTCGTAAAACAATGTACATCGCGACATAGATATCTTATAATAACTAGATTGGCTAATGACAAGCGACTTACGGCAAGTCTGCCATCTTTGAAGTTGATTTTTGACTTGCGTTAACAAGTAGTTTTTTAGTCTAATGTGAACTTTTCTGCCGTTGTTTTTTTCGGGAACTGAATAAATTTCAAGCGGTAGGTGCTGTATGGAATTTCGTTTTAACGTTTAAACCTCGGGCCTATGTCACGACTACCGTCCAACAACAACGAAAACAAATGTTTTTCAAGCGTTACCCTCGTTCTGGAATGTAGCGTTAATGTGATGTCCGTCAACTATTGGGACGTTTTCTACTGTGCAGCGCATAGCGCTCAACCAATGGAGCTGATATAAGATATTTATGTGTCAGCCATGTTACTTGTACTCTCAAAGGAATATAGCGGATCAATTATTTAAAAACGTTTTCCATGTAAGTTTAGTTTCAAGCATAAGATTATCAATGATTGGCATGCTTAATTTTACCCTTTCGATGATTAAAGTGTCCCAGTGGTCAATGACGCTAGAATCTCGGAAAGGCATTGTGTTAGTTATCTCCCTTGCTTCTGGAACTCTTTCGTTAATTTCTCCTCCATTTTTCCAATCCAAAAATGGATCTCGGCCATTTCCGGCAACGGCTTTAAATATTTTCTTCCATTGGCATTCTGTTGCAAAAATATAGCACAATAGTTAGCCCCAGGTGACTATCCTGCCATTCTGTTGTATAGTCACAGATCGGTGCCATTTGGCTCTGTAGGACGGTTCAAAATTTTGGTCTTGTAGCTTTATTAGACCTTTCTATGATTAAATAACATACTTTATTGACTGTTTGGGTGTCCTGCTTGCATTCCCAATGGTAAAAATCCAAATAAATGTTTAAATACTCTTTTCATGGTCTATTTTGACCTACGATACCCCTAAACATATCTGACGAAAACAAAATGGCGACCGCTAGTTCTGTATAAAGTACTGTGGTTTCGTATAAAATTTGGCACAATACACACGCGCACGCATGCGCTCCACGGTAAAATTTCAGTCTGAGATACGAAACGGTGACAATCTCCAGAAGTTAACGGTCGCCATATTTGTTTGACAAAACTGTTTTAAACGATATCGTAGGTCAAAATGGACCATAGAAAGAGTTTTTAAACTTTTATTTGGATTTTTACCATTGGGAATGCAAGCGGGACACCCAAACAGTCAATAAAGTATGTTATTTAATCATAGAAAGGTCTAATAAAGCTACAAGACCAAAATTTTGAACCGTCCTACAGAGCCAAATGGCACCGATCTGTGACTATACAACAGAATGGCAGAATAGTCACCTGGGGCTACACAATAGTTTGTCAAACCTCATTTTGTCAACAACTATTCTAAGAATAAGGCTAATTAGTGAGAATAAAAACCTATGAATGATTTGACTGCAGACTGAACTCTAAGTGAACCAGTACCTATCTATGTCTGCAACTGGCAGCGTTTTTTCCAATTTTTATTTTTTTTGTCCGCACAATTTTTTTGTCACAGCATTGAAAATTGAAAAAAAAAAAACCAAAACGAAATTGCTTTTCAGTGAAAACAAAGTTTGACTGCATAGTAGGCAAGATTTTTACGTTTTAATGAAGGCTAATTTAAAGCATACGGAAAGTTTAAATTTGATTCTTGCATTGCGACCAATAAAAGTTGCGAAATGCTGGAGACATATGTTTTTCTCCATGAAAAATCTTACTTTTCTGTGGGCTTTGTGGACAGTGATTGGGATATCCAGAAATGCCTGGCCCTCCATAGAAATCCGGTCTGTACGGGACGTACTGGTCTGGATTAATACCGGTGTAACCGCCTGTACCCGGATAACCGCCAGGATAGCCCCCGGGGTACCCACCATTACCAGGATATCCCCCAGGATAACCGCCAGGATAACCACCTGGAACACCGCCAGGATAACCACCGGGGACACCGCCGGGAACACCGCCAGGATAACCACCGGGGACACCGCCGGGAACACCGCCAGGATAACCACCGGGGACACCGCCGGGAACACCGCCTGGATAACCGCCAGGATAACCGCCTGGATTGATATAACCTCCAGGATAAGAAGAATCGGCTTTAGGGACTTTGGGATTATTTGGTGGATTAGGATTTGTACCAGGATTAACGTTATTTCCCGTATTGGGATTTGTTTTAGGAATAGGAGACACCTTCGGCTTAACATTTACACCTGGTTTTGCAGAAGGATACTTGAAACGAGCGGCGTTTCCAGCCCTCTGTATTGTAGGAAAAGGGTAGCCTTTAATGCCAGCTGCAGCAGCCTTAGAGCCTTTATTGTTCCTTTGGTTTACTGGTGAAAGTCTGTTCGTTCCAGGGCGTATCATGGGGCTTCTTTTTGCTCTCCCATTCTTTTTTCGTCCCGCAGTATTGTTTTTAGCATCACTTAAACTTGTTAAGATAAAAAAACATAAAAATGACAGAATACACATGGCTCGAAGGGGTCCCATTTTTGCCACCTGAAAAGAAATATGAGAATAATATTAAAATATGCGCGGTTTGTGAAGACGATCTAAAACATGTATCCTGTTCGAGTAATTATATCATTAAAGTAGCCGGTGCTAATGATTTAAAGGCACACTTGCCGCGAAAATCAGGAATATTGTTTACATTAAAAAAGAAAGACCGTTTTCTGTATTTTTCTCAGACGATATAAGTTAGGAACTTTCTATTTTTACCAAAATTTAAAAGTTTGGACGTCACTTTGTATTTTTAATTTGAATTTGAAAATTTGAATTGTTAGGTGCCCGGGACGTAAACAAACCAAACTGCTCGCTGGTGCGCATTTCAGTCGAGTGAGTGAACTAACGGCACAGTGTAATTTTACGTAGGCCTATTTATCTGAGAAATACAGACTGACGATCGGTTAACAGCGACTGGAAAAGCCTGATGATAATTGTTTGAGTGTAAACCACAGATAAAAAGGCCTGAAATGAGGGTAATCCAACACGAACGTTGACCGATTCTGATCGTTGTTGTTGTAATCAGGCTTCGATTCTTCGTTTGTTTTTCACCCCATTTCTACATTCTAAAGCTAACTAGAAATGTTTTATGTGTCCTGTGTTTAAGTTTAGTGGTATTAGTCGTAGTAAGCTCATGTAAATTGATTTTCTTAGCAAATTAGCAAAACAGGCTACGGCGGCAAGTGGGCCTTTAAAGATTGAATTTTGTAGGGTTATTTCGATCGGGTTAGAAGCTTCGGTGACACAGTCGGTTAGACTGATAGTCTCACAATCCGACACCTTCCATCGAAGCGGCGCGGGTTAGAATCCCACTGAGACGAAATATCTGGTGCTCAGAATCTAAAATACACTCCCTGACTTTTGCACCCTAGAGCCTGAATCACACTCTCTGTAGAAACTGATTGGATTGAGCTGACAGTTTGTTTCGCTTTAAAGCCCCACTCAGGTCATCTTCGCAAGCCAAGTTAAAATCTTCATATTCCCATTCCGTGTTTTCGCAAGCCAAGTTAAAATCTTCATGTTCCCATTCCGTGTTTTACGTTGGCGGACTACTCTACTCAAACCCGTACATCGAACAGCCCGTTTTGATTGGATGCGAGTAAAACTTGTCGCAGCTAATCAAACGCTCGGGCACTTACACTGAAAATAACGTAATGGCGGCTGTGTACACCTTGAACTTTTGTTTAACGAGTGCTGATTGGCCAAGACTCTGTAAGTATAGGAAAGACAACTCTTATATTCCCACCAGTGGGCGCTGTTCGATTTACGGGTTGGAGTGGAGTAGTCCGCCAAGGTAAAACACGGAATGGGGACATGTATGCAGATTTTAACTTGGCTAGAGAAGATGCGCTCAGGTCGAGTTAAGGTTCTATCCGATGGTCGTAAGCTCCAGTCTGAAGTGAATATGCGATCAGCCAGTCGGAGAATGTTTTTCGACATGAGCGGCCTTAAGACTCTTCCTATCGAATCGCCACTCAAAAACATTCAGAAAAAATGTTGTATTTTCCCCACACATGCTCAACTCAAGAATACACACCGACCGATAGAATCATTGGTGTAGGAAGATTGTTGGCTAACTGATGTTGCAGAAACGATTATGATCATAAAGGGCAACCTTCTGGAGATAAGACATCACCATTAATGGCAATAAACTATACAATTTAACAAAATGAAAAGATGCTTGTAAGTATGAAACCTCAGAGTCCATCTGGCTTCACAGGGCGAACATATTGAAGTAAAAATGTCACTTTGAGTGTGTAGAACACATCCCTAGAGCAGAAGGTCAATAGCGCGTATAACCTCCATTAGCTTCCAACCTGCGTCTCACCACTCCAGTGAGACTTCGGATCTGTTGAAAGGGTAACTGCGCGGATTCGAATCCGTTAGAGCACATTTGGGATAGGATGGACAGAAACATTCAAGCCCTAGAGCCTCCAGATCCGACATGCTCGCTGGGGTGGGGGGGGGGGGGGGGGGGGGTTCAATATGTTTGCCCTGTGAAGCCAGGTGGACTCTGAAGTTTCATACTTACAAGCATCTTTTTATTTTGTTAAAATACACTTGATTTGGCTAACGATATCCTGGATAAATTGTATAGCTTATTGCCATTAATGGCGATTTCTTACCGTCAGAAGGTTGCCCTTTATGATCACAATCGTTTCTGCAACATCAGATTACCAACAATCTCCCAACACCAATGTTTTTATCGGTCGGTGCAGACTTTCCTGGGGGGTGCTTAATTTTTTTCTTTGTGTATATTATAAATGACTTTTTCGCGAATCAACAGTTACTCGGTGTTTTCCACCACAGATAGTCCTACCGTATCCATAGGCTTGTAAAATAAACCCAATTGTCCGTTTCGTTGTGTTATTTTGTCCGGATTAAATAAGGTAGAAAAAATTAAGAATGTCTTTTTTTTACAGTTTATCAGTTAGGTGAATATTATCATTACCGTTGTAACAATTCATCACTGTAGGGTTCACCTGTGTAGGACCTTTGTTTACATTAACCTGTAATCGTCTGTCCGACAATAAACAAATGTGTCAAAGAAGTATCACTAACCACTCGTTAATTGTACATTTTCGCTTACATTCCATCTTTCATCCAATATCGATCAAATCTCATTTTTTCTACTTAGCCAAAGTTTTATGACACGTGTAAACACTTCTACTTGAGGAGTCCCATGTTAACTAAAACAAGTAAGAAATGGGGTTCGTTCACTGGGAATGCTTTAGAAACAAGCCTTAAAGTAGCTGCCAAAATTTACACTTTTTTCATAATTTCTGATCGTCACGACAGTAAGAGACTTTGAAGGCCATCGAAAAACTAAATGATTGGCGTTGGAATGAGAGAAATCTACACAGTATGTGGCCTATACGAACCGAAACAGTGTTAGAAAAGTAAACAAAATTTAAATAACCGGGACGACCATTCATTCGTTCTAAGCCCTAGTAAGTTAAAAAGAATACTTTATCGTACATTTTCGAGACTAGAAGCACTAAAAAACTTCTGAATTATACTTCTTGAGAAAAATAGAAAATAATTTCAACATTGTGTTTTAACGTCAAAATATCAACATTTTGTCAGCTCATGCCACTAGAACAGGTCAGGTTAGTAAACTGTTCTGTCAGTGAGTCTGACCCCAGATAAAATTCTTATTGTCTGCATATAAATCAACTGTAACGAAAGATGTATTTAAAAGGAACAGGCCTACATGTAATGTAAAACGCGTGTACAATTGGAAAGCGTATGCATACCGCCAATGCACACCGCCAATGCCAATCAGTAAAAAAATAAATAAAGTAGAGAAAAAACAGGCAAATAAACCTACTGACGATCAACTTACCTGTCAATGTCCCGAAAAGGAATAAACACTCTGCACGAATTTTACTCGAACTACCGTTAGTTCAGTCTATATATAAACATATTATTTTTATAGCCATTGGCTTTGGGAAATCTCTAGGAAATCTAGATAGTTATCTAAAGAAGGTCCAAACTTTTATATTTTTTGGCAAATGAAGTAAGAAAATGAGAAATGGTGGTGGTGGGGGGCGGGGGGGGGGGGGGGATGTGGGTGTGGGTTCAAACGACAAGGGGGGAGGGGGGTGTGGGGGAGGGTTTGAACAAATGTGAGAGTGGGTTCGGACAAATGTGGGGGTGTGGGCAAATGTGGGAGTGTGGGCAAATGTGGGAGTGGGTTCGGACAAATGTGGAGGTGGGTTCGGATAAATGGGGGGGGGGGGGGGGCGGAAAAATGTGGGGGTGGGTTCGGATATATACGGGTGTGGGTTTGGACAAATGTGAGGGTGGGTTTGGACAAATGTGGGGGTGGGTCCGGATAAATGTGGTGTGGGTTCGGACAAATGTGGAGGTGGGTTCGGATAAATGGGGGGGGGGGGGTCGGAAAAATGTGGGGGTGGGTTCGGATATATACGGGTGTGGGTTTGGACAAATGTGGGGGTGAGTTCGGAAAAATGTGAGGGTGGGTTTGGGCAAATGTGGGGGTGGGTTCGGATAAATGTGGGGTGGGTTCGGACAAATGGGGGGGGGGGGGGTCGGATAAATGTGGCGGTGGGTTTGGGCAAATGTGGGGGGGGGTTCGGACAAATGTGGGAATCGGTTCGGATAAATGTGGGGGTGGGTTCGGACAAATGTGAGTGTGGGTTTTGATAAATGTGGGTGTGGGTTTTGACAAATGTGGGTGTGGGTTTTGACAAATGTGGGGGTGGGTTTAGACAAATGTGGGGGTGGGTTTGGAAAAATGTGGGGGTGGGTTTGGACAAATGTGAAGGTGGGTGCGGATAAATGTGGGGGTGGGTTCGGACAAATGTGAGGGGTGGGTTCGGATAAATGTGGAGGTGGGTTTGAGCAAATGTGGGTGTGGGTTCGAATAAATGTGGGGGTGGGTTCGGACAAATGTGGGTTTGGGTTCGAATAAATGTGGGGGTGGGTTCGGACAAATGTGGAGGTGGGTTCGGATACATGTGGGGGTGGGTTCGGACAAATGTGAGGGTGGGTTCAGACAAATGTAGGGGTGGGCTTGGGCAAATGTGGGTGTGGGTTCGGACAAATGTGGGCGTGGGTTCGGACAAATGTGGGGGTGGGTTCGGATAAATGTGGCGGTGGGTTCGGACAAATGTGGGAGTGGGCTCGGACAAATGTGAGGGTGGGTTCGGACAAATGTGAGTGTGGGTTTGGGCAAATGTGAGGGTGGTTTTGGAGAAATGTGGGGGTGGTTTCGGACAAATGTGGGGGTGGGTTCGGATAAATGTGGGGGTGGGTTCGGACAAATGTGGGGGTGGGTTTGGGCAAATGTGGCGGGGGGGGGGGCTGGTCAAATGTAGGATGGGTTTGGGCAAATGTTGGGGTTGTTCGGACAAATGTGGGATTGGGTTTTGACCAAATATAGTTCTGAGACATGTTGAGAGTGAGATAAGGGCAAACACTGAGGTGAGATCTATTTGGAAGTCGAGGCACATGTTGACGTGAGATTAAGGCAAATATGCAAGAGAGTTTGTGGTTTGGACCATTGGGCAGATGAATTTGGACAAACGTCACACTGTAAAAAATGTTTGTAGAACTACAAGAAAAACTTGCAGAATCTACTTCCTCTCAATTAATGAGAATCTTCAATTTTCTTAAACCACAGTCACATCAAAAGTCATAGTTTATAGTAACTCTTGTTTATCTTCTTAAATATATGGTTGCCAAAAATTCTGTACAAATTGTTGCTTTTAGCTTACTGTGCACTAATAAAGACACGTTTAAACCAAGAAAAACTTTTGTATTTCATCACAGGAGAATGTGCTGTAAACGTTTCAACCCTGAGTGCGATGTTATTTTATTGGCTATCATGTAAACACACTGTAAATATACACAGATTTGTAAGAATACCTAAGTATTGTTATTTACATGTCACTCTGTAACACATTTCGGTAAAATTACTCTTTTTGGATAATTTACAAACAACCTAGGTAGATTAACGGAGAAGATACTTGTTATTGAGGTCAGAAGACAACACGAAGTCCAGTAAATCCACTGTTTCACTGTAAATCTACTAACACCACACAGTAAATTTACATATTCGTACAGATGTAAATCTACAGCAAATTTTACCTGTCCTACGATTGCTCGCGAACTTTGCTGTAAAATTACAACCAGAGTTTTTACAGTGCAGGGGAGGCGAGTTAGAAGAAATTTGTACGTTAATTTGGGGGAAAATGTGGATTTATATGTTCGTTGTCATCGGTCTTCGGTTGATTGCCTATGTCTGTCATTCCAATAATCCGACAAGTCAACCATTTAGCGAAAACACAATTGAAAATAATCTTTGCCCTGGGGAAAGCAGTACAGCTTTGGCTGATTTGATAACGATAAGAGAAAAACCACAGGCGGTCTTGGGGTTAATCATTTCTCAAAACTTATTGGACCAATGCATACAAAATTAAGATTAATATTTAGATAAAGAACTGCTTCTGTCGAGTAGGTTAAACACAAGTAGCCCAGAAAAGTGATACTGAGGGTAAATCGATCGATTGGTGTTCTATACCAACTTATAAGGCGGCGTTGCCAGGTAAAGTGGGGGAGGAAACCGGGCCCACTGCTTCGCCTGGTTACTCTCCCACATACGGCGATCGAGTGGGAGAGGAAAGCGGTCTCACTGCTTCGCCGAGTACCTGGTTACTCTCCCACATACGGCGATCGAGTGGGAGAGGAAAGCGGGCTCACTGCTTCGCCGAGTACCTGGTAACCCTCCCACATACGGCGATCGAGTGAAAAATCCACTCAAAAATATTGCAATTTTTATTTGGTCTGAGTGAATTTAAGGGAGGTAAGTGGAATAAACTCCAAAGAAAAAACCCAGATAATTTTATATCATCATAAAAACAGTGTAAGATGCTCAAAAATAAAATCTAGCATGTCCCTAAAACGACATCGGTTTGAAGTGCTTCAGCTTCGTCGACCATTAGATTATAGGATTCCCATAATGAAACCATTGTAAGTGAAATTGTCAACTCAGCTATTATTCTAACAGCCCTGGGGTATTTTACATGCAGTAAACTTTTGCCGGGTTTGATTCAGGGTCAGTTGAGGTCATCTAAGTTAAAGCCCAATAGCTTACATTTTCTAATTACTATAAAATCACGCTCTCTGAGAGTTTGCATAGCAATGCATATCGGAAGTTGTATTTCTGTAATTTTCGTGAAAGTTTCCATGGTCGGTAATTTCTGTTAAAAATCTGTTAAAACATTACTTGAGCGGAAGAAAATGATATGCAGCTTATCGAGGTAGCAAATTTAAGCTCATTCTATGATTGATTGATTGATTGTTTGGTGTTTTACGCCGCGCTCAAGATTATTTCACTTATATGGCGGCGTTGTCAGTTTTATTGTGGGAGGAAACGGGGTTCTGTGCCCGGAGGAAATCCACGACCTTCCGCTGGTAACTGGCAACCATCCCACATAGGTCGTTCGAGTGAAACTCATTCCATGAACCCTCGTTAAAGAAGACAGCGAAACTAAAGTTAAACGTGATCTGTTATATGTCATGATATAGACTGGGGTATAAAACTTTAGCACAATATCTCCAAGCGTTTAAAAAATCCCCAAAATTGAAAATTCTATGAAAATTTCCAATGCCAAAACTTTTTTTACAGTGCCATGAGCTGCCAAAATTCATACTTTTTCATAATTTCTGATCGTCATGACAGTAAGAGGATTTGAAGGCCATCGGAAAACTAAATGATTGGCGTTGGAATGAGTAAAATCCATACAGTATGTGGCCTATACGAACCGGAATAGTGTTCTAGAAGTAAACAAAATTTAAATAACCGGGACGACCATTCATTCATTCTAAGCCAAAGTCAGCTCAAAACACTACTTTGTCGTACATTCAAGAGACTAGAAGCACTAAAAAGCTTCTGAATTACACGTCTTGAGAAAAATAGCCGATAATTTCAACATTCTGTTTCAACGCAAAAATATCAACATTTTGATATTCATACTTTTTCATAATTTCTGATCGTCACGGCAGTAAGAGGCTTTGAAGGCAATCGAAAATCTAAATGATTGGCGTTGGAATGAAGAAAATTTATACAGTATGTGGCCTGTACAAACCGAAAACGTGTTCGAAAAGTAAACAAAATTTAAATAACCGGGACCATTCATTCATTCTAAGCCAAAGTTAGTTCAGAACAATACTTTGTGCTTTAGCATCAATAAAACAATAAAGACAGATTGAGTTGACTAAGGCCCGGAGTGACTTTTTAATTATATATTGTCCAGTTAAACGTGAAAGCGAAAGGTAACGTTAAATGTAAAATAAAATACCCAATAAAATAAATAATTTCCAATTAGACATTAAATAAAGGAATTTTCAAATAAATTTACTGGCTAGTGTAAATGAAGTGGGGCTGAACCGCCCCATTAAACAATTTAATTTATGACCATAAATTAACCAAGAAGAAGGTGGAGAAGGGGTTGGAGGAGGGCAAAACTAACGCTCGTGAATTGAAAATGGCTGCGAAGTTGACCGGACAAGGATGGAAGTGCACAACCACGTGACGGACTATAGTGAGATGATTGGATAAGAATTACATAAAATGCAAAAACCCGCGAAGAGCAATGCGTGATGAAATTTCGCCTAGAGGGGGGTAAGCGCAATTGAAACACACCACAAAATCAGTTGCATTCTGCAACTGTTCATTTATCGTACATTTTCGAGAGTAGAAGCACTAAAAAGCTTCTGAAATATACGTCTTGAGAAAAATAGCCAATTGTAGTAACTTTACGAGACTGTCGAGTACTTAATACAGAACTAATTTATTCCAGGCAACTTGCTTACAATGTCCGATTACATATCAAGGCGGTCTCACCAGTACACTACTGAGTGAGGCTTCCAAAGGGAGGTAAACGATTACCAGAAAACTAAAAATCTAACTTGAGTTACAACATTTCCCCCTTCTAAAGATTAAAATTACTTTCAAAACAGAATTGAACTTTAACAACAATAACAAGTTAGCGTTCCTCGCTTAATTTCAACTTTAAGAACTTAGATATGAGTTTATCTGAAACAATTAAGAAGTCCTTGTAAATGAATTTCAACTTAAAAAATTAAGCTTTCAAAAAAGCAATAGAACGAATGTTACTGTTCATTAAACTTTAACAATTAACTGAAACAGTTCACTTTCCACAGACATAGTCCTTGAGGTAAGAATGAGCGGCTCTCTCTCTCTTTGGAAAACGATCGGGATTAACCACACTAGATTCAACAGTCTTGTTGGAAATGTCAGGAGGCACATTTCTTTCAGGTGTGATAATTTCAGGTGTTGAGATTGGTATTTCACAACGGTCCATAGGTTGATTAGTGCGCTCAATTGATGTTTCTCTCTCCATAGGAACTGACATACCTGTCGGAATCACTGGTCCTGAACAAGATTCTGGAGTTGGTTTATCAGAACAATCATAACGTTTGTAGACATGGTCGATGTGCATGGACAATACGTTTATCAGCCAGTTCGATGTCACACGAGACTGGACCCGTTCTTCTAATAATTTCTCCAGGTAACCAACGGGCGCCTCGACCAAAGTTCTTAACATTCACTTGGTCGCCTGCTTTAAATGATCTTTATTTAGTATGAGAATCGTGGTTTTTCTTCATTTCCTGTTGTTTTCTATGAATTTTACCCTGGAACTGTGGATGCATCAAATCCAACCTAGTTTTCAGACGTCTGTTGAATAATAATTCAGATGGACTTTTCCCTGTTGTTGTCTGAGGTGTAATTCTGTATTGTAATAGAAATCTGTACAATTTGGTGTGCACAGAATTTCCTGCTGTTTTATTAATACCTTCCTTAACAATTCGAACTGCTCGTTCGGCTAAGCCGTTTGTAGAAGGATGATACGGAGCGCTACAGATGTGAACTACTCCGTTTCTTGTCAAAAACTCTTCGAATTCTTCCGAAGTAAAATTCGTGCCGTTATCCGACACCACGATACCGGGTATACCATGCTGAGCAAAGCATTCCCTAAGTTTGTCACAAGTTGCAGAGGAAGTGGTCGATGTCATTAATTATGCTTCAATCCACTTTGAAAATGCATCAATAACAATCAAGATCATGTGACCTTTAAACGGCCCTGCATAATCAATATGGATTCTTTTCCAGCCACCGTCAGGATATTCCCATGGGTGAAGTGGAGCTTTCGGTGGATCCGCTCTATGCATTTGACAAGTTGTACATGAGCGAACCAGTATTTCTAAGTCATGGTCCATTCCCGGCCACCATACATAGCTTCTTGCTAATGCTTTCATTCTTGACATGCCAGGATGACCTGTATGTAATTCTGACATCACTTGATCCCTCGCCTGATAAGGTACAACAACTCGAGATCCCCACAAAATGCAACCGTCTTGCACACTCAGTTCGTCTTTTCTCACAAAGTATGCATCTAATTTATAATCTTCAATTTTCTGTGGCCAACCCCGTAACATGAATTCATGAACATGTGACAGTATTGGATCATTCTTTGTTAATGAACTAATTTTCTGAGCTGTAAGGGTTGTAACCTTTTCAAGAGCCTCGATCATGAGGACTCTATCCTCCTCTTCATGGGACACAGATACCTGCAGAGGAAGTCTAGAAAAACAGTCAGCATTAGAATGTTCATGACCTGCTTTATACTGAATAGTATATTCATAAGCTCTTAAGATCAGGGCCCACCTCTGGATACGCGGTGACATAACCAGAGCAACTTGCTTTTGTTCATTGAACAACGTTACCAAGGGCTTATGGTCAGTCACAATTGTAAATTGCCGACCATACACATATTTATGAAACTTCTTTAACCCAAAGATAACTGAGGCACCCTCTTTGTCTAGTTGAGAGAAATTTTTTTTCAGCCACAGTTAAAGTTCTAGACACAAATCCAATAGGTCTGTCGGATCCATCCTGCATGGTTTGTGACAGCACGGCCCCTAAACCATACTGGGATGTGTCACATTGCAATAATAGTGGTCTGCTTGGGTCATAGTGGACCAATACTGGAGAGGCCAAAATCATTTCTTTTGTTTTATCAAAACAACTTTTCTGTTCTGGGCCCCACTCCCACGGGGCCTCCTTCCTGAGAAGTTTATGCAGTGGATGCAGTTTATTGGATAAGTCTTTCAAGAATTTCCCATAATAATTTAACAGTCCCAAATAAGCTTTCAACTGGGTAACATCCTCGGGAGCTTTAGCTTCTACCAGAGCTTTCACTTTATCCTTAACTGGGGAAATCCCTGTCTTGTTAATCCTGTGACCTAGAAAACCCAACTCATCAGCACTGAATTTACATTTGGCTTTCTTTAGTTTTAAACCAGCTTCTTTCAATCTGTTCAATACAAGATCCAGGTTTTTTAAAGAATCCTCCAAACTTTTTCCGGTCACCAAGATGTCATCAAAGTACACCGCAATGAAAGGTATACCTTGTAACACCGATTCCATAATCCTTTGAAATATGGCGGGGAACTGGATACCCCGTACGGAAGCCTAGTGTAAGTATAGAGTCCTTTATGGGTATTAATGGTGACATCTACCCCTCCTGCATGTGCGTGCCGTGTGCAAATATATATGTTAAGTAGAGATGACTTTTCAAACAACATCGAGTCTGCATTGCAACATCGGCTGGTAGGTTTACCTCCCCCGGAAGAAGTGATATTTTGCTTGTTATACAAAATGAAGGATTTAACCTGATAATGTTGTGAGTGTGGTTATATTCTGTCCTTTTATATTGAAAACTGGGCTGTCATGAACGTATACAGTCATCAAAGGGTTGATTTCACAACATCAGCAACCCAGCCTGTCAAAGCGGTGGCCATGGTGACATTATGTCATTCTGCTTCAAAATATCTGGGTCAACCGTTGCACGTGACCAAAGCTTATCGTTGATTGGTTAAAAGTTCCCACTCTGTCCCGAGGGAGGGAAAAGGAACGGCAATCAACAACAGGTCACTTTTTCCTCATTTTTCTCAATTATCGGGGTAGAATCGACTTTAATACCTTCGTCTTGGTGTTTATTGCATAACGCGATACCGCTGAACGTTGGTTCGCACCTCGTCAAACCCCTCAATTGCTGCGCATTCTCGTGGTTTGACTCGGTACGAACCAACGTTCAGCGGTATCGGGTTACGCAACAAACACCGCTACGGCAGTATTAAACCCTTAATATTGTCTGCTTTTAGTTTCAAGTTCTACTTGCATGTAGGCTTGTGATAAATCAAGCTTATGGAAAACAGTTCCACCTTGTAGCTTAGATAAGAGATCTTCCATGGTGGGAATTGGATACTGTTCAAGTTTTGAGACTTTGTTTATTGTGACTTTGTAATCCCCACAAAGTCGAACCTCTCCTGTTGGTTTTAATACTGGGACAACTGGGGCTGCCCATTCCGAAAATTTCACAGGTATTATGACATTATCCCTCTCAAGGCGTTCAATTTCTTTCTCAACCTTGGTTCTCATTGCAAAAGGTAAAGGTCTTGGTTTGAAAAACAAAGGTTTCTCAATTGGTTCCACATAAATCTTAGCTTGAACACCATTTAATTTTCCCAGTGTATCGTCAAATACTTCTACATGTTTCTCTAACACACTATCTACAGTTAAATCATACGAGATGCTATTAATAGACACTAAGTCTAACCCAGCAATAAAGTCTCTACCAAGAAGACAAGGCTTACGTTTTGCAGGGACCGCGGAGCAAGGGGGGCCTACCAATTTTTTTTTTTTTTTTGGCAAAATATTTTTTATATGGACTTGAAATGAAGTGGCCGAAATTCGATGAGTTATACGAAGTGTGGTAGGGATGAGGGCCTTCGAATCTCGTCAATCTTTTTTAAACTACCGGTATTGCATTTTTTACATGCATATAAGATGATTTAAAAGATCAACGTCGTAATTTTGTATGTGAGATGAAAGTTGTCAATCAATTGACACAAAATACAACACGTTCCAAATGAAAGCGTTAATATTGTTTACAGAGCAAAAAATGGTTTTATACGAGTGGTATTAGTTTGCCAAAACAAAACGATCATCAATCCATCTTGTGCAATTTTTGTTTTCATTATATTTGCTTTCTCAAAATATCAAAATTAAATGAAATGTTGGTAAGGTTCTTGAATAATTTTCTCGCGGGAAAACAAGGTTTTGGAAAGTGTTTGTAGACAACAGGTCTTTGAAATATACATTTCCTGTTGCCCAGCGAAAGGCTAGAATTGGCCTAGCCGCACTTGTGTGACTCTATCCTGGTTTTACTTACTTTGCCGGTCAGGTAGATAGAATTGGCCGGTATTTTACAATGAACTTCGGAATAAAGCAGATAAGTACCCTAGCTGTTGTATTCAGTTTACATTGTCCGAGAGGTGTAATCACAGTTAGGTCATTTGAAAGTAATATTCAGTGCAAATTATTTGTCACTGTGATAAACACTTGAGCTCGTTTTCAAGTCTTCAAATTTTCCATTTGTATCATATCATATTGTGACTAAGACATTTAAAGTTTTCTCATGGGTGGTGCTGTACAATGTCAAAACGCCACAGTAGGACAATTAACGACTTGTTTCAAGCTAAGAGATCGAAAAAGTAAGTGAAATGTTGTTCTTGTGTTTATCGAGAGATTTTTTTCAGTGAGGCTGTAGTGGTGTAGTCCGAAACATCTGCGCTGATGCCCTACCCGGATGGGTGCTGAGTAAATAAAATTGAATTGAATTGAATTGATGATGTAAGACATTTTTTGACAGATGGGATGATGATGTCTTACATCATCATCATCGCAGATATTTCGGACTAGTAGTGGTGGAGCTAACACAAAGTCCTAGTTTTCGGGCTTATGGTAAACCAGGACTCAAACCCACATCGCATAAGCTTATATCGCCAGCAAGCATGCATGGTCACTTCCTGACCGGCAAGTTAGTAAAACAGGATGAGACACATGTGTGGGGAAGGGAGGGGAGTCCCATTGGCCGAGTGGATAAAGCAAACCTTTACAGTTCTTCCTTACCATACGAGCATTGACTCCCTACATAGCATTTCCCCAAGCGAGATTTTCCCATAATGAGAATAATTCATTATTTAATGAATAACGTGGGCCATTTATTTCTTATATTCTTTTATTTTTCCAATATAAATTTGACCCACTAACATAGAAATAAATCGGAAATAAGCATCATTATTTGGTTGGAGTACTGGTTTGTAATCAGTCCAAAAAATCGGTATTATAGCATTTTTGCTTTTTTCATTCAGGAAAATGTAATTAGAATAATAATATCAGAGCCAGTAGGCTACTAAACATGTTTACCTCAAATTATGATCGAAAAATATAAGCGAATAAATATTTGATTTCCTGAATTTAGGTTTTATTTCCGAGATTTCTTGCTCAATGTACACATTCTTTACAAATGATTCGACCGAAATTCTTAAAACAGAACACATACAAAATCCTTTCAGCAGTTAACACTCCTACAGTTTCCAGCTAATTTATTCTATCATTTGACATTGGTTTCATTTTGAATTTTGCACACCACTCATGACACCTTACCATACTGAAAGTCTTTACACAGTGACCCAATCTTCAAGTTCCAAGTAATGAACTGATAGAAACTTATCTGCATGGGGATCCTGGACCTTGAAGTTGCCCCGCTGCAACTTCAACAACCTCTAGTTAGGGATCCCCTTCTTGGAGCAATAACTCACAGTTTGTGATATATCTCAGTTTTCCATTTCTCCATCAGCGCAAATTGAATAGCGATGGAGGTTGTGGTGTAAATCGGAAGTGTTTTAACAGGGTGTCTACCATTTTTTAGCTATCAAGCGATGGGTTTTTAAGCTGAATAAGTAATGCCAATGCCTCTGAGCTTCCGGTGCCGAGGTGGTCCCCGGACCACCGCTTCTTGAACTGGGGTCAAGTACCGATATTAGACATTTCTTTACTGAATGTAGTTATAAAAACAAGGAAGCAAATCATCATTTTTATTTCCAGAAAATCATCAGAACGCATCTCCGGCCGTCTAGCGCCTCAGAGCTTCCGGGGCCTAAGCGGCCCCTGGACCCTCGCCTGTTGGGCTGTGATATTTGTGTCTACCTTTTTTTAGCTATCAAGCGATGCGTTTTTTAGCTGAATAAGTAATGCCAATGCCTCTGAGCTTCCGGTGCCTTAGCGGTCCCCGGACCACCGCTTCTTGAACTGGAGTCAAGTGCCGATATTAGACATTTTTTAACTGAATGTAGTTATAATACAAGGAAGCAAATCATCATTTTTATTTCCAGAAAATCCTCAGAACGCATCTCCGGCCGTCTAGCGCCTCAGAGCTTACGGGGCCTAGGCGGCCCCTGGACCCTCGCCTGTTGGGCTGTGTTAATTGGCCCCCCCAAACGAAATTATGCTCCGCGGTCCCTGTTTTGTCACAACTAGTTTTCCTGTATGGGTGTTATTGCCATGCTTTATGGTAGTGTTTATTGTACCCAGTACTTCAACTGTATGCCCTGTAAATGACTTAATATTCATTGATGAATTTTCCAAGTCAACATCTTCAAATATCTCATTTAATGTGCTCTTGGAAATCAGAGTGTAGGGCGACCCTGTGTCTATTTCAAACACAACTTGTTTTCCAGCAATTTCTGTTTTAATGTTAATTGGGGGCACTTTATTACTTTGTATGTTAAACATGGTGTGTGTGAAATCTTCATCGTCAGATAGTACGATATCATCACTCATATTTTTAACTTTGTTTTGAGTTTGTCTTGGGCGGCATTTTGCCTTAGTATGCCCTTTTTTTCCACAATTGAAACAAGGTAAGTCAATACACCAACAAGTCTGTGCGTCGTGATGTCCCCCACATCTATAACAAGTTTTCTTGTTGTCTGTTTCTTTGCCCTTTTTCTTACTTTGCCATTGAGAATTAGGTGATTTATTTACTTTCCAGTTCTGAGATTTACGCGTAGAATAATTCTGAACCTTATTAACAGTTCCTGCAGTAGCACCCTGGCTTTCTCTGTTTGAGTTTTTCTGCATTTCTAAAACACTTCGACAAGCGGCTTCCTGAGCCTCTGCAATTTGAAATGCTTTTTCAAAGGTGAGTTCATTGTCAGGTACACTTAAGATTTTCTCTTGAATTTCAGTGTCATTAATTCCAGCTATGAACCTGTCTTTTAATGCCCTTTCCAAAAATTGACCATAATTACACGGTACAGCCAATCGTCTTAGTTCAGCTATATACATCTTAACAGACTCCTCCTTCCTTCTGCTTCGAGTGTGAAAATACACACTTGCACTTGCTTCTGACATTTTAGGTTTGTAATGATTTTGCACCATTGTTTTTATTTCTGAGAATGTTTTTTCGTCCGGTTTGAGTGGAAGGCACAAATTCTTGATCACGTGATATGTTTTCGGTCCTACGTTTGCACACAATACGTTAACTTTCATTTTAGCGTCAGTTATATCGTTTGCAGCAAAAGAATGTTCATAAATTTCCATATATTCCGACCAGTTATGTTCGTCTGGGTTGAAGGAAAATAAACTTCCGAACAACGCCACAGCCGCCATCGTGTTACACACAGGAAAATGTGATGCAACAACAACGCTTACAAATTTCGACTTAAAAGTCTTACTTTCTGGTTTGATTTCGTCGCAAGCTCTTCGCTGAAGACTCTCGTGTTTTCCTCGTCGCCAAATATGTAGTAACTTTACGAGACTGTCGAGTACTTAATACAGAACTAATTTATTCCAGGCAACTTGCTGACAATGTCCGATTACATATCAACGCGGTCTCACCAGTAGGCCTACACTACTGAGTGAGGCTTCCAAAGGCAGGTAAACGGTTACCAGAAAACTAAAAATCTAACTTGAGTTACAACACCAATAATTTCAGCATTCTGTTTTAACGTCAAAATATCAACATTCCGGAACGAAACGAAACAAATGTGTAACTCGTCATGGTATATATAAACGTCCAGCACAATAGCTCTAAGCGTCAGAAAATCCGAAAAATGATTGTCAGACTAGCTGGCTGACAGACTGACGAAGAGCCAACATATATGCATTTTTATGGGCGGCCGTTTGTGTCAAAATTAAACATTTAACACTCAACACAAAGTTATTACTTTACAAGAAACTCAACACAATAGTTTTTTATTTTACGTAAACATTCTGAATATTTCTTGTTTTTTTATATTTGACACTCTCTCTTAAATTCAAAACACATAAGTATTCGTGCATTCTCTAACATTCTGCACTCTGTAAATCTTTTCGAATCGCGCGCCAAACATTTTGCACTCTGTAAATCTTTTCGAATCGCGCGCCAAACATTTTACAATCTCTAAACTTTACACGAACTGGATACTCCAAACACCGCCAGGGGGCGCGCCGTTCCAACAGAAGTCGATCAGAGGTTTAGAGTCGCGCGGATCGACTAAAATAAGTACACGTAGCCTACGTGCGCCCACTCTGAACAGATATATAGATATATGGTTATTTATATAGTGGTAGGAACCATGGTGCAAGATTTAACATTCATATAAATAAATATTTGAACCCAGCCCTGTCAGAGCTTATCAACCACTCTAAACTGAAAATTATACATGGTTAGAGTTAACAGCAGAGAAAAGGCAATTTTGTCGTAGGCCCTATAGTAGGCCTATAGGTCTACCATATGCTAATCTAACACAGGCCTTGACATATCTTTCTAGTATGAAACTCAGAAAGGTTTTGCAATTTTCCTCCATATGTAGGCATTTGAAGGAAAAGAACATCATTTAATAGATTCAGTCTTAGATAGGCGTATGCCGGACAATCAAAGATGAAGCGGACTTCGTCCTCTATGCTATGGCTATCACACAGCTGACAGATTCGGTCAGCAGGGGCCTCTCCCTTATATCGACCGAACAAACTGTCTTCGCTCGCTACCAGTTGGATTACCTCGGACAGTCTGGGCTTTGTATAGGCCTACAATAAATCACCGTATTTTTTTTTAGCAATATTCAAATGGCGAAAGGAAGTCAAAAGATTTTACGTACACACGAAAAATAATTAAAAATTGATTAAATGCTGATATCATCTAGAAGTAGTTCTAAGCCATTTTACTATAAGCCATTGGTAGGCCTACACAATTAATAAGTTACACGTAGATCACACAGAATAATGTTATTCTCTAAAAAATTTAATGGTTTGTCACCCCCCCATATTTAAAGGCTTTGACAACTTCCACTTATAACACAGCAGGGGATGCCTACAGTTTGCGAAATAGAAATAACCTACGTTTATTTAAATGCCGTATCACTCTGTTCGCTTCTTCATTTTCCCCCAAAACAACTAAAGACTGGAATCTTTTGAGACCTCAAAATACAAATTTTTCAGTTGCACAGATGAAGTCATTTCTTTTTCCTAAACAAAACCGATCCAATGATTCTACAGCCATATATAATTCTTTTGATAATTTATCTTCAGTTTTTCTGTGTAGAATGAGAATGGGGCTGAGTACTCTTCAAGCTGATTTATTTAAACATGATATTATAGCTGATCAGTCTTGTTCAAAATAGCATTCAAAAATTGAAAATGTCTATCATTTCTTTCTTGATTGTCCCTTCTATGCCACTCAAAGGAAGCACCTCCCCATGGATATATCATTTCACCCGGAGTTCATCATTCTGTTTTTTGGTGGAAGGCTGTTCGGATTCAGCGTCCCACGCTTTTCGTGTTTTACTTTATGAAATTGGCTCACTATGCTATAATACGATGAAAAATACTTTTCATTGCGTTTTACTTATTAAACTGCCTACATTTTGATCTCAGAAACACTATGGAAATGCGGTGGTAAAGCGATGGTAAATACTTACCATCGCTTTACCATCGCATTTCCATAGTATTTCTGAGTCCAATAAAGTCTGATTTCACTTGCACTATGCGACAAAAAAGACTTTTTATGGGATAACCGTAGCCCGGATTATCGGTCTTACGGCGACTGGTATTATATGGCTGGTAATGTGTCTTGTCGCGAACACGGAGAGAAAAAAAATTCGGCAGAGCCCAGATTTCTCGGCTAGGGATTACGGTTGCAAATAAAGAAAGATGAATTGGCTTTGGTGCCCCCAAATCTTCAGATACTGCATGGTTCTTTGACATCGAGCTTTAATTACGATAGTCATGAAATCTAATGAAGTTACAATGTGATGCGCGATCGATCTCACTGTTCAGTGTAGTGCATGAAGTCGTCCGACAACTCGATTGATTGATTGATTGGTGTTTTAACGCCGCGCTCAAGAGTATTTCACTTATATGGCGGCGTTGCCAGTTTTAGTGTGGGAGGAAACCGGGCTCTATGCCCGGAGGAAACCCACGACCTTCCGTTGGTAACTGGCAACCATCCCACATCATAGGTGAATGTAGCCGCACTCGTGTGTCTCTATCCTGGTTTACTTACTTTGCCGGTCAGGTAGAGCCACACATTAAACCGCCATTATAAGGGTGAGATAACTCGTGTAACCTCATCGGACCAATTTTTATGCTACGCTTTACAAAGAGCGATTTAACAGTTTAAAACGGATTTCGAAGAAATCAACTGGTTCAGTGAAAAGAGGAATGTTTCAAAGATATAATAGGCGGTAATAGCTAAAAGGTAGTTGAGATTAAGGATAGTTAAGACTTAGCTTAAATCTGAAATCCGAAGTCCTTCCAAATAATTCATTTAAAAGCCGTAACTAAGGTGAATGGTACTTTGACATCGAGCTTTAATTACGATAGTCATGAAATGTAATGAAGTTACAATGTGATGCGCGATCGATCTCACTGTTCAGTGTAGTGCATGAAGTCGTCGGGCAACTCGATCGATCTCACTGTTCAGTGTAGTGCATGAAGTCGTCGGGCAACTCGATCGATCTCACTGTTCAGTGTAGTGCATGAAGTCGTCGGGCAACTCGATCGATCTCACTGTTCAGTGTAGTGCATGAAGTCGTCGGGCAACTCGATCGATATCACTGTTCAGTGTAGTGCATGAAGTCGTCGGGCAACTCGATCGATCTCACTGTTCAGT
This sequence comes from Lepidochitona cinerea, assembly GCA_963971465.1. NCBI lineage: Eukaryota > Metazoa > Mollusca > Polyplacophora > Chitonida > Tonicellidae > Lepidochitona > Lepidochitona cinerea. The sequence continues at coordinate 34,563,379 of OZ020555.1, read as the reverse complement.
GTAGTGCATGAAGTCGTCGGGCAACTCGATCGATCTCACTGTTCAGTGTAGTGCATGAAGTCGTCGGGCAACTCGATCGATCTCACTGTTCAGTGTAGTGCATGAAGTCGTCGGGCAACTCGATCGATCTCACTGTTCAGTGTAGTGCATGAAGTCGTCGGGCAACTCGATCGATCTCACTGTTCAGTGTAGTGCATGAAGTCGTTGGGCAACTCGATCGATCTCACTGTTCAGTGTAGTGCATGAAGTCGTCGGGCAACTCGATCGATCTCACTGTTCAGTGTAGTGCATGAAGTCGTCGGGCAACTCGATCGATCTCACTGTTCAGTGTAGTGCATGAAGTCGTCGGGCAACTCGATCGATCTCACTGTTCAGTGTAGTGCATGAAGTCGTCGGGCAACTCGATCGATCTCACTGTTCAGTGTAGTGCATGAAGTCGTCGGGCAACTCGATCGATCTCACTGTTCAGTGTAGTGCATGAAGTCGTCGGGCAACTCGATCGATCTCACTGTTCAGTGTAGTGCATGAAGTCGTCGGGCAACTCGATCGATCTCACTGTTCAGTGTAGTGCATGAAGTCGTTGGGCAACTCGATCGATCTCACTGTTCAGTGTAGTGCATGAAGTCGTCGGGCAACTCGATCGATCGCACTGTTCAGTGTAGTGCATGAAGTCGTCGGGCAACTCGATCGATCTCACTGTTCAGTGTAGTGCATGAAGTCGTCGGGCAACTCGATCGATCTCACTGTTCAGTGTAGTGCATGAAGTCGTCGGGCAACTCGATCGATCTCACTGTTCAGTGTAGTGCATGAAGTCGTCGGGCAACTCGATCGATCTCACTGTTCAGTGTAGTGCATGAAGTCGTCGGGCAACTCGATCGATCTCACTGTTCAGTGTAGTGCATGAAGTCGTCGGGCAACTCGATCGATCTCACTGTTCAGTGTAGTGCATGAAGTCGTCGGGCAACTCGATCGATCTCACTGTTCAGTGTAGTGCATGAAGTCGTCGGGCAACTCGATCGATCTCGCTGTTCAGTGTAGTGCATGAAGTCGTCGGGCAACTCGATCGATCTCACTGTTCAGTGTAGTGCATGAAGTCGTCGGGCAACTCGATCGATCTCACTGTTCAGTGTAGTGCATGAAGTCGTCGGGCAACTCGATCGATCTCACTGTTCAGTGTAGTGCATGAAGTCGTCGGGCAACTCGATCGATCTCACTGTTCAGTGTAGTGCATGAAGTCGTCGGGCAACTCGATCGATCTCACTGTTCAGTGTAGTGCATGAAGTCGTCGGGCAACTCGATCGATCTCACTGTTCAGTGTAGTGCATGAAGTCGTCGGGCAACTCGATCGATCTCACTGTTCAGTGTAGTGCATGAAGTCGTCGGGCAACTCGATCGATCTCACTGTTCAGTGTAGTGCATGAAGTCGTCTGGCAACTCGATCGATCTCACTGTTCAGTGTAGTGCATGAAGTCGTCGGGCAACTCGATCGATCTCACTGTTCAGTGTAGTGCATGAAGTCGTCGGGCAACTCGATCGATCTCACTGTTCAGTGTAGTGCATGAAGTCGTCGGGCAACTCGATCGATCTCACTGTTCAGTGTAGTGCATGAAGTCGTCGGGCAACTCGATCGATCTCACTGTTCAGTGTAGTGCATGAAGTCGTCGGGCAACTCGATCGATCTCACTGTTCAGTGTAGTGCATGAAGTCGTCGGGCAACTCGATCGATCTCACTGTTCAGTGTAGTGCATGAAGTCGTCGGGCAACTCGATCGATCTCACTGTTCAGTGTAGTGCATGAAGTCGTCGGGCAACTCGATCGATCTCACTGTTCAGTGTAGTGCATGAAGTCGTCGGGCAACTCGATCGATCTCACTGTTCAGTGTAGTGCATGAAGTCGTCGGGCAACTCGATCGATCTCAATGTTCAGTGTAGTGCATGAAGTCGTCGGGCAACTCGATCGATCTCACTGTTCAGTGTAGTGCATGAAGTCGTCGGGCAACTCGATCGATCTCACTGTTCAGTGTAGTGCATGAAGTCGTCGGGCAACTCGATCGATCTCACTGTTCAGTGTAGTGCATGAAGTCGTCGGGCAACTCGATCGATCTCACTGTTCAGTGTAGTGCATGAAGTCGTCGGGCAACTCGATCGATCTCACTGTTCAGTGTAGTGCATGAAGTCGTCGGGCAACTCGATCGATCTCACTGTTCAGTGTAGTGCATGAAGTCGTCGGGCAACTCGATCGATCTCACTGTTCAGTGTAGTGCATGAAGTCGTCGGGCAACTCGATCGATCTCACTGTTCAGTGTAGTGCATGAAGTCGTCGGGCAACTCGATCGATCTCACTGTTCAGTGTAGTGCATGAAGTCGTCGGGCAACTCGATCGATCTCACTGTTCAGTGTAGTGCATGAAGTCGTCGGGCAACTCGATCGATCTCACTGTTCAGTGTAGTGCATGAAGTCGTCGGACAACTCGATCGATCCCACTGTTCAGTGTAGTGCATGAAGTCGTCGGGCAACTCGATCGATCTCACTGTTCAGTGTAGTGCATGAAGTCGTCGGGCAACTCGATCGATCTCACTGTTCAGTGTAGTGCATGAAGTCGTCGGGCAACTCGATCGATCTCCCTGTTTAGTGTAGTGCATGAAGTCGTCGGGCAACTCGATCGATCTCACTGTTCAGTGTAGTGCATGAAGTCGTCGGGCAACTCGATCGATCTCACTGTTCAGTGTAGTGCATGAAGTCGTCGGGCAACTCGACAGCTCTTCTTCATCTGCGATTTGTAGCCACTAAAAAGGGAAGTTTCTTTCTTTTTTTTTTCATTTAAAAAGTTGTTATGCTGATTAACCTAAACATATCGACTATGAATATTCGAAAACAATCCAGAAAGCGCGTTGCAAGCGCTGGTCATGTTCAGCTGCTTTGGGTACAGGGGAAATTGTATCATGGTTGCGGCGTTTTTCTTTTGATGAGCAGTCTTCGACAAATCCGATACCCAGTGGACAGAGAGTAATGAATAACTTCCCGATTTTGGAAGTTGTTGTATGGCTCTCTTGCCTGGGTATCAGAGAGTAAACACGTGCTAGTTGATTGACAACGGCAATCACTAATACCATGATACAACCACGTTATTGAATGGCTCCCTCGAGTATGGAAGAAATTCTGAGAGGTGTGGCCAAGTGCGAATGCACGAGGCCACACCTCTCAGAATATCTTCCATACCCTCGGGAAGCCATTCAATAACTCTAACTTATACACACACAAGTACTAAGGTTAACCCAATGGCCACTTTATGTTATGGACTAATACTTTATCAGCTCAGTTATTGATGGGATAATTTGATATTTTGTTAAAATGACATGAGCTGCCAAAATGTTGATATTTTGACGAAGAAACAGAATGTTGAAATTATCGGCTATTTTTCTCAAGACGTATAATTCCTGAGCCTTTTTGTGCTTCTAGTCTCGAAAATATACGATAAAGTATTGTTTTGAACTAACTTTGGCTTTGAATGAATGAATGTTCGTCCCGGTTATTTAAATTTTGTTTACTTTTCGAACACGTTTTGGTCCGTACAGGCCACATACTGTATACATTTTCATCATTCCAACGTCAATCATTTAGTTTTTCGATGGCCTTCAAAGCCTCTTACTGTCGTGGCGACCAAAAATTATGAAAAAGTGTGAATTTTGGCAGCTCATGCCACTTTATGTTCGGCAACAACAAGACAGTGTAGGCCTAATAATCCTAATACAGTGAGAAACTAATAAGATTCAGACTCTATGAAAAGGAGAGGGTGCTAGACTGGAACACGAGTTTTAGATGATTTTAGGTTGGCATAGAAAAAATATAATCACAAGAAACATAATTATATTCTGTACCATTAACCTCAAACGCTTTTGATATAAGTTGAAAACCAGAAACCAATTATATATCGAAAGAACGGACGAGGTGGCACGATTAACCGCGACCTTTCAACCTATGCGTGTCTGTATGTCTTCTGACTTTCCTCTTTGTTGTTTGGTCATTTCCGTAGCTTTCAAAACAGACAAGTTGAAGAATGTTTTCAATGGCCAACATTCGACATTTCAATATGACAACTCCAAATGTCTTTTTAAGTAATACTACTAAAAATTCCTTACGTTGAAGTTTAAAACGTCATAAATAACTGAGCCTTGGTAGATACGACATTTTTTTAAGTCGGGATGTTGGAGTTGAAAGTTACGTTTGAGCCGTTTGACGTTGATTGTTCACAAATGATAGAAAGGCGATGATTGAAGCCACGCTTGGTTTTTTGGTTTTGAGCTGTCGATATCGAAATAAGTTTTTTTCGTCTGGCAGATAAACCAGTTGAGATTTGAAATGAAAACTCTTTAAAAGTTGACCGGGTTGAAGCTGGGCTCTTTGTTGGAAAATAACCTTTGACCTGCAGCAATTACCTGGCAACTCTTCCACAAAGGTAGTGGGGGGGGGGGGAGGGGGGCTTCGTGGCTCAGTAGGTAGAGCGTTGAACGCTCAATCCGAAAAGCCTCACAATCCCACTCAGTCCAAAAAAAATTGGAAAATTTTCTGACTGGGTTTTCACTCGAACGACCTATGTGGGATGGTTGCCAGTTACCAACGGAAAGTCGTGGGTTTCCTCCGGGCATAGAGCCCGGTTTCCTCCCACAATAAAATTGGCAACGCCGCCGTATAAGTGAAATAATCTTGAGCGAGGCGTAAAACACCAAACAATCAATCCACAGAGAACGATCAAGTAAAAAAACCCAGACATTTTTAAATATTTCTTCGTTTAGATAAAATAAAGTAAATACGAGACAGATAACAGATTTCAATATAACAAATTTTATTTCATTTAACTGTCAGCAAATTGATACATGAGTTAACAGATAACTCATTAAAGAGACTGCCTCCTTTGGCTGTATGTAGAGTATCCTGAACTTCAGAAATTGCAATTGGGGAATTGAGCCAGAAGAACATGCCGGCAATGCTGATTGGAAGAAGTGACCATTCTTGTCAATCTACTCTCTTTGGGAAAATCCACTTGTTTCAAGATTTCCCAATACTTCCTCAGTGAGGCAAAACGCCCATTCCATATTTGGAGCGTCTCAGACTTTTTCGGTCCATTCGTCACGTGTCACACATGTGCTGCCATCTAATCAAGTGTTGTCACGAATTTACAAGTTCCCAGGAGCAAAAGAGTGTCTTACCGATGGTGAGTTTCATTTTATGTAAAATTTTTGTAAAAATGAAGAAGAACGTTTTTTGAGCTACAAGCGTATAACACAAAGCTACATAAATGATATGTGGAGTATCGTGATCTTTGTTTATTTACTTTGCATTCGATAGCTTCTCATGGGGAGATAACTCAAGGTTGTTTATCAATTTGAAAAATAGTCTCGCCTGGTTGATTGAGGCAAAACGCCCACCATAGGCATGGGGCAATACGCCCATGGTGGGCGCTTTGCCCCAAGTAACAAGTTTTATGCCTCAACCCGTACAGCACATAAATAAAAAATATTAAGGTGCGGTTTATCATTTTAGATTACAGCATGGTCAGAAATTACAAGCGTAAGACAACACGAGGTGAATATGGCAATGAGAAATTGAATGCTGCCTTACTGGCTGTCCGAGATGGTATGCCCCTTCTAAGAGCCGAAAAGGAATTTGGGGTTCCTCGTAGAACACTACGAAGGCACAAAAATAAAGAAGTTCAAGTCCCGGGAGTTTCTCAACTTGGTCGACACCGAACTATTTTATCTAAGCATGCCGAAAAAGAACTTCATGACCATATTGAATTTATGGAAAAATCCTTTTATGGTCTAACCACTCGATATATCAGACGACTTGCCTATGAAATTGCCGAACGGTTGGAGATTGACCATCCATTCAGTCAAATCAACAAGATGGCTGGTCAGGATTGGGTGGCAGGATTTTTATCGCGCCATCAGGATTTAAGTATAAGGGCACCCCTAGGAACAAACCTTTCTCGGGCCATTGGGTTCAATAAACCAAAAGTTCAGCAATTCTTTACAGTATATAAGGAGCTGCTTCAAAAGGATACATTCACTCCTGCTCGTGTTTGGAATATGAACGAGACTGGTATCACTAATGTCCACAAACCAGGACGCATTATTGCCCTTAAGGGAGCCAGACAAGTGAGTAAGATGACAAGTGGTGAACGGGGGAAGACTGTCACTGTTATCTGTGCCATGAATGCCGCCGGGGTATATCTACCACCCATGCTGATCTTTCCGAGAAAAAGGATGTTGGAGACATTGATGAATGGGGCTCCCCCTCAAGCAATAGGTTATGCTAGCGCCAACGGATGGACGGATTCAGATATGTTTCTTAGATGGCTTGAACATTTCGTTAAATTCACTAACGCATCTGCAGAAGTTAAGCAAATAATTGAAAAAATAAACGAGACTTACCTGGAAGTTGAAGTTTGTTTACAATTCCACATGTCACTGGTCAGGAACGGAGGTATTACGTGAGATGGCACAAGCTAGTCTCTGGTCAGTGTTGAAACAAGTCGAGTGAGGTCATATTAGAATGAAAGAATGGGTGGGCATTAAATCATGGGAGGGCACGTAATACCTCCGTTCCTGACCAGTGACATGTGGAATTGTAAACAAACTTCAACTTCCAGGTAAGTCTCGTTTATTTTTTCAATTCCACCATGTCACATGGTCTACGTCACTATGGTATCACGTGAGATTTGAAACAATGAGATCACGAGACACAAGCCAAAGTATTTGTCAGAATGAAATTATATATATATTCATTGAAAAAAGGTCATGAAAGATCAAAATAATATGTGACAGCATTCATAATGTTCATTGAGAGTGACTGATTAAGACTGATTAAGATCGATGCGCGTCTAACAGGCTGGATCCGAAATTCTGAGTATCCACGGGTTTGTTATAAAAAGTGGCAAATGTTTTGTTGTTGTACCAGCCTGCACTGTTTAGTATGACATCCATGGGGACCCCCTTTTGGGTAGCAGCTGATGTACTTGCTGCCCTGGTACTATGGGCTCCAAACATATTAATGTCAATTCCAGAGTTTTTCAAAACGGTTTTAATCCATCGTGAAATCGTTGAAGATGTCACAGGTAAATGTGGCTTGTTAAAACTTAGAAAAAGTTGAGAGCAGTTATCTCCCCTGAATTGTTTTGAGACCTTCAAGTATTCACATAAATAAGTAATAACACAAAGTTTTTTGTCTTGTGGATATGCTCTGTATTCCACATTAGACAAATGCCTCCCAGGCTTCGAAGTTTTAAGTAGATCAGAAATAACGAAGACACATTTATCTTCAGACAATGCCATTCTGTTAATATTGTAATGAAATAAAGTTTGGCAACGCTGGCCACTCAATAGGGCAAGCAGAACACAAAGGTTTAGAGTCAAATCTTTTAAACTCAGTTTGTTTATCTCGTTACAACTCTTCAGATAATCGAATACTCTATTTACATCCCAAATATATGAATAACGTGGTAGCGCTGGTCGGTCATTGAAAACGCCACGCATGAATTTTTTAACAACTGGGTTGTCTCCAAATGTGGATTCCTTACCAATTTGAATGACAGAAGACAAAGCACTCCTACATGTGTTTACGGCACTATAACTGAGGCCAGAGTCAACCAGATCACCAAGAAAATTGAGAGCATTAGCTACAGTTGAATAAACCGGATCAAGCCCGCGGGAATGACAGTAGTTTTCCCATCTCTCGAGGTAACTGTGGTACTGTTTTTGAGTAGAGGTTCGCCAGGATTTTTCGATATACGTTGTAACCGTTTCTGAAAAACCTTTACCTTGGAGTCCTCGCCTGACAAGCGACATGCGAGAAGTGTTAACTTCTTTGACAGTGGATGTAATTCCCCTGGATATCCTGGGAGATTTAACAGATATTGTGTCCTGGGCAACATTAATGGCTCTCGTATTAACATCCTGGCGAGTTTGGAATACCATGTCTGTGACGGCCAGTTGGGGACGATCACTGTCCCGGTAGCTTGGTCCTCCTCTATTTTCTATAGTACCATTGGTATCACACTAAAAGGAGGAAAAGCATAAAACTCGTAAGTTTTCCAACATATTGTAAAGGCATTTATAGCGAATGCACCTGGGTCAGGTTTATAAGCAACATATTGCATTAATTGATAATTCAATTTTGAGGCAAATAAATCAATATTGTGGGAAATGTTAAGGCTTTTCTCCAAAGATAAATACACATCTCTGTCCAGCATCCATTCAGTTTCTTTATAATTCAAACGGGACTCCTTGTCAGCGACAATATTAAACTTCCCTGGTATGTGAGAAGCAGTAAGCCAGATTTTGTGTTCAATACAAATGTCCCAAATTAGTTTTGTCACAAAATTACAATTCTCGGAATGGCTAGAACCCATGTGGTTAATTAATGCCACAGCAGTTGTGTTGTCTATTAACACTTTTACATGTTTGCCATTTAACTCAGAGAGGAAGGTTTGAATGCCATAAAAGACAGCCAGTAACTCTAAGTAATTAATGTGATAATTTGTCTCAACTTCTGTACACATTCCTCCAGATCGATGCGAGTCATAAGCACAGCCCCAGCCAGTCATGGAGGCATCAGTTGAGATAGTGTTATTAGGGCTGCCATGTGAAATGACGTTGTAAGAGGTATTTGTCGACCCTATCCACCAGATTAATTCTTTGATAGAGGCGTCGGATAAAACCATTTTTGAGTCAAAATCACCATGGTTGAATTTGAGCGCTGAGGTTTTTGCCATATCTATTGAACGATAGTACAATGGCCCATACATTACACCGGAGAAACTGGATACCAATAGACCCAAGACCCGGGAAACCTCACGTATCGAAGGTTTGTGCAATTTCATATGATTTTTACAACTCTGTATTAAAGCATCACGCTTTCTCTGAGTAAGAGACACTGTCATTTCTACAGAATCAAGTTCAAAGCCAAGGTGAGTTGCTTTCTGAGAGGGTGTTAGCATACTTTTATCTGGATGAACCACAAATCCCAAACGGTCCAGAAGTTCCAGAGTGTCAATCACATTTTGTAAACACTCATTGTATGTGGACCCTTGTAAATATATATCATCAATGTACCCTGAAGAGACGTGTCCTTTTTTCCTTAAAACTGATAATACCGGTTTAAGTAGCTTGGTGAATTTCCGAGGACAAAGTGCTAGGCCATTTGGGAAGCAAGTGTATGCATATAATTGTCCCTGCCAAGAAAATTTTAAATATTTCTGATGGCAATTGGCAATAGGTACTGAATAGTACGCGTCTTTGAGATCAATTGAGGCCATATAACAATTGGGTTTCATGAGATGGAGCACTGAATGTATAGTGTCCATTTTAAAATGATGATATGTGACATACTCATTAAGACTCTTTAAATTAAGAATTAGTCTTCGAGTTCCGTCTTTTTTGGGCTTTGTGAAAATTCCCGAAATAAATTCTCCACTTTCGTGGCAGGTTTTAATTAAGACCCCTTTTAATATTAACTTGCTGATCTCATTTGTAATAGCCTCCCGTTCTTGTTGTTCAAACCAGGGAGATTTACATATCCCCATATGGGGTGGTAGAGAGTCAAATTCTATGCACTGTCCAGTTACTGTATGTAACACATCTACATCAGAAGTTATACTTTGCCATTGCGTGACAAAATAAGCCAATCTTCCTGCTTTAAAATTAAGAGCTTTACTGGTTAATTGTTCTTTTAGAAACAGAAGATATTCTAATTGACTTACTTTACCCGAGTCAGGTGTGGTAAGTAGTGGCTCTATTTTGTGCGACTGGAGTCGTCTCCCCTCTTTTTCGGGTAGTACCCCTTGCCTCTCCAGCTCTGTTTGCCTCTGCCTAAAAAAGGCCGACTGTTTGAGCGATCATTGCGTCGTCTATAGCCGGTATTAGAACTGGGTCCAGCTAGTGCACGTTGTCCAATTTGATTGGCTGCTTTGATTGTGGTTAGCTCATGCTGCAAATCGTCGCCAAAAAGGAACTTTGTAACAGGCACATGAGTGGCACAAAGTGCTTTATAATCATTATGTAGATTTGGGCGAATACATTCTCGCCGGCGTTGAGATAATTCGCAATTAGCATGTCCCATCAACGCAATAGCATCCATACAATTATGGACTATTTGTTTGAAGTCTAGAGCTTCAGATGAACTATTGGTTTGAGCATTTAGTAACTCACTTGTGCATTTAATAATTGCAACTCCAGCTTTAGCAATATTTTGCTGAATTGAAGCTAGTTTGAGGTCTTGAGATTTTGTAAAATGGGATAATTTACCCCAAATCTCTGGGTTTATTTTTGGTGACATTAACTTGTCAATGTTTTCAGGCCGGCAATACTTATTTCGTTTTTCGCCCAGCTTTTTATCGTCCAGCTTAGATGACCATCGACAATTTACAATATCTGCCAAGTTTTGGCCAACAACTGAGTCAGTTTTATCGTCATCCTCATATTCTTGTGCAATTTCTGACAGAACATCTTTATTTGTTCTGAATGCTCTCTGGTCGTCAAAAAGTTCTGATACTTCATCATTTGATAAGTGCTCATTACTTGTGGAGGACGAGTCGTCTCTACTCACAGTGTGGCTACTTGGCCGCTTGCGTTTAGCAGGTGGGCCATTTTGTAAGATATCGCCCGAGTCGGGCGGAGCGAGTCGCTCAACAGCATTAGATAATTTTAACATGTCAGTTTTCATTTCCAAGTATAATGACATCATTTTTGAGTCAGTAGAAACATGTTTACTTGAAGAGTTATCAGCTAACAACGTGTCTTCTTCAGCCTTTGATACATGTATATCTTCTATCTCGACGTCGGAGATATTTTTATGCTGACTCATGTCCACGTGGAAGTCTGTCCTTTAGTTCAATGCGACCGTACTGACCAAAATCTAACTGTACACTGACCAGAGACTAGCTTGTGCCATCTCACGTGATACCATAGTGACGTAGACCATGTGACATGGTGGAATTATTCTTGACGGTCACCATAGTCACAAGACTTTGGCGGCCGTTATCTTTGCCCGTGAACATGGTATACACCTGCTGACACTCCCACCTCACAGCACTCACAAGATGCAGCCCCTTGACAGAACCTATTTTAAATCTTTAAAGGCAGCTTATAACGTTGCAGCTGATGCGTGGATGGTTTCCAACCCAGGAAAACGGATATCATTTTTTGATATGGCGGCTATTTTTGGAAAGGCTTTTCTGAGATCGACAACAGCAGAAAAGGCAGTGAATGGTTTTGCGAGCTGTGGCATCTGGCCGTTTGATCACAACATTTTCTCTGATGAAGATTTCTTTGCAGCAGCAGTAACAGAGGAGCCTGCGCCCATTGAACAGAACCCTGCTGCAACTGTTTCCACAGGTACGGACATAGAATCTCAAGAGTCAAATAATGGAACGCAGTCTATTACTGCTGTCTCTACTCCAGAAAGGCTTGACTCCCCACAAGCACCCATGCTACCCCCACCTGCCACAGCTAGTTGCTCTGGTGCACAAGATACAGACTTGTTCCAAAGTCAGCCTGCTGACAGCAATTTATCTAGTAAGTGTCCACCAGTTCATGATATTATACGCAATTTGTCCCCACCACCAAAACTGACAAGCTCTCGTCCAAGAAAAAGGAAGTCAGAAGCTGCAACGTTGATAACGTCTTCGCCATACAAACTTGTTTTGCAAGATAAAGAGGAAAACAAGAATCGTAAAGAGAGAAAAGGGAAAGCCAAAGATAAAGGCTGTTTTAAAACGAATTCAAGCAGCGGGAAAAGAATGGGCAAAGGAAAAAAAGTCCGAGAAAATACTGCTGACTTTTGCGAAGAGGAGGAAGAATGGCCTTGTTTAATTTGTACTGAGCCTTTTGCTAATTCTAAATCAAAAGAGGTGTGGATACAGTGTATTCAGTGTCTTAAATGGGCCCATGAGCAATGCACAGCGGGGGATGCAGTCTTCGTTTGTCAAAATTGTGAAAGTGACCGGTGTTCTGATGAGTCCAGCGATTGACGTGTACGTGTTTGGCAACGTTTGTTTGACTTCTAGTTGTTTGTATTACCTATTAATGATTAAAACGTGATATAGTTTCGAATATACTTTTTTTCTTCACTTTTCTTATAAGTGGAGGCAAAACGCCCACCATGGGCAATTTACCCCAGTCCTAGGGCGTTTTGCCTCATACCATGAGGCATAACGCCCATTTAGACAAAATCCTGTTTATGTGTCACTGATAAATAGAATGTTATAAAAGGCGTTTTAGGAGTTTGGGATGAGTAACGGTTGTGCCACCCCATGGTCTAGTATTAAATTCGATTTAGTTCCGTGTTGCCGTTAGGCTACAGTAGACAACAAAGTTATGATGGGCGTTTTGCCCCGACCTACCCTACATTCCAGGTTTCTTAATTTTTCTCCAAACGTATTTTTGTAGGTATTAAAACTGGACATTGGAAGTTTTTATATTGTTTGCTAGACTTTGATAGAGCATGCGGGTCATGATGAAATGTAAATTGTTTGACTCATCACACCTACAACGGTTTTCGATGAGCCAAATCACTTGGTTGGTGCCCAGTCGGAACTTCCTTCGGCTATCTTCGCTCGCTACCGGTCGGCTTTGACTATTTCACGTACGTAAATCCCCGAAGTTTCAGACTGAGTTGGTGCCTTCATATTTGGAACACGAGGCACATTTTTGACCCCCTTGCAAAAACATCTAACATGGGTCACACATGTGGTTTGACGGTCAACAGACCAAAGTAAATCCGACTCTCAAATCTCCATCAACGTAATCTGATGTAATAACGCATTCAAAATTAATTTCGTCTTATTGTCGACCAGTTCCCTTTGTATGGCGTACATCATTCATACGGACGCGCCAATAAGCTAAAATAATCAACCAACCAACCAGGGGCCAGTTTTACGAGGCCTCCTTAAGCTAAGGGGACCTTAAGTTTCCCCTTAGGAAATACGTAAGACGAAAATGCTCTTTTACGAAGCCCCCTTAGCACAAGATCACCTTAACTTTAAGAGGATTTTTAAGGACGGTGCGAACCACTCTTAACGTCACCTTAGCTACTTTCACGCTGGAAGAAAATGGCGGCAATAATTGTTTTGGATGCGGAACCAAATCGATCATTGGAAGGAGTCGGATTTTTAGAGATCGAACTAAACAATTAGATGTGTTGAGCGACAGTGAGCTCCGTTCACGCTACAGATTGCCACGCTACGCTCTCATTAATATTTTAGAGTCCGTGAGAGCCTGTTTGGAAAGGCCTACAAAACGGTCCCAACCATTAAGTCCAGGTATTAATTTGCTTAAGATACCTGGCGAAAGGGGGTTTTCTGACGGAAATCGGAGACCTCCATGGCGTATCCATAGCAAGTGTGTCAACCACCTTGAAAGTTACGCTGGATGCACTGTGTGCAAATTAGTTACCTCAAATAGCTTTCCCAACAAGCGCAAATGACATTATGGAGACCCAGCTACAGTTTTTCAAGTTGGCCGCCTTTCCGAAAGTAATCGGCGCGATCGATGGTACCATCATCCCCATTAAAAGGCCTAACGAGAACGAAGCTGCCTTCGTTTGCAGAAAAGGTTTTCACGGACTGAATATAGGGCCTGGGAGTCTACCGAGAGATTTCGCGATATCCGGTGACAGGTGACGTTTTTTATGACGTTTTCAGTTCGATTGGCGTTTTTTGTTCCAAAACGTCAGAAATGAGCGTCATATTCGAACGACAAAAGGCTTCCCACATGCGTAATGACAACGCCGGTGACAGGAAATTTGTGGAATTGTCACGTGACTCCCGCTCCCTATTCAGGCAGTTTGTGACCCAAATTTAAGGTTTGTTTCTATTGGTTACTTTCTGACCTTGACCGACCTAGGCTATAATTAACTTCTACTATGGAGCGTCTCAACATTTCATAGCCACAATGTACTCAAACACAAAAATAGGTTACAATTTCTAACATAGGAAAAAAGAAAAAAAATCTTTTTGTAGATAATGTTTATTTTTTTACAGGTAACAAAATGTAACTATGAAATGGGGGAAAAAACATAACATTTGTACATGGACTTTAATTGAAAATAATTTCTTCCTGATAATTGTATTTCATTCACAAGGGTAGAAACTAAAATGACCAGATTTTTATATTTTTTTTTAAGTCAAACCAAAGTTAAAATATTTATTCCTGAATATTTAAAGTGAAAATTATTTTGATGTGAGTGGATATGATTGTGACGTACGCGGTTAGTTGGAATTTTAGACTTAATTCAACTCAAGTTCATCAAAGTTAATATAATCAAATAAGTTAAAATCATAATTGAGTTTATATATTCATAAATTGCTATTTCTTTAAAGATTCACCAACGTGGTGGCAAGATGGCCTGGCTCCACACATGACAGTTGCATTCTAACAAACAGCTTATTAGGAGAATATTTTAGCACTAATACAACGGATGGTTGGCTACTAGGAGATTCTGGGTAAGTTTAATACAAAGCCCAAATCAATTAACCGTACAGGATTAAAGTTAACTTTTAACATGTCTATTATTTTAAATAATGTGTCTGAAATAGAAATAATTAAATGTTTGTGGTGCAACAGGAGCTTTTGTATTATGAAATTTGAGACAATAGGCCTACTTCAATATTAATATCTTGTTAAGCATACCGTTACCTTCATTTTTTTATTAACTTTTTTTCCAGCTATCCGTGTAAAACCTGGCTTTTGACTCCATTTAATGACACCAGAAACAGATCAGAGGAAAAATATAATATTAGTCATGTAAAGACAAGAAATACAATAAAATATGATGTAGTACATGTAGTATGTTCAGAAAATAAATTGTAGGGCCTCTGAAAAAAATACATATAAAACATACACTGAAAGTATTTCCTTGTCAAAAAAATTGTGTACAAAAAAAATGTTGGTACAATCAATATATCTATAATGATGCTTGATTACTTTGTGTTGTGTATGACAATATATGTTTTTCATGTAGTTCTAAACATGTTTCGCTCTTAAAAGGAAAAGTTTACAGACAGCCTTCTAACATACACAATATTTGTTATTATATAACTGTTCAATATGACCAATATCCAGCCACATCTAAACTGGTGTCATCTCACTTCTAAGATTATGTTCAGATAGAAACTCAACTCCTGTCCTTTCATAAAAAAAACTACAAAAATTCTTTTACACCTTTTAGCCAATGAGGATGCAGCTCTCGTTAGCCTTTATGGAAACATGGTGTCTGCTAAGAGCTGTTGGTGCCACTCTGAAACTTCGGCGATTTACGTGCGTGTCAAAGTCGACCGGTAGCGAGCGAAGAAAGCCGAAGGGAGTTCCGACTGCTGTTGATGCATGCTCACTCCGAAACTTCGGTGATTTACGTGCGTGAAATACCCTCTGAATATGCCGACCAAATAGGTAGCCGTGAAGCGTACAATTTCCAAATCTTCTCGAGGACCCCACAAAAGTGTTCCCGTGATAATGTAAAGGACCGAAACACTCGGTTTCTTAACTTTCAGCCTCGATCAGTTATATAATTGAAGCACTGGAGGATTCCTGATATGTACCGAAACTGCGTCTGTCTACAACATGTGGTTTTCCGGGCTAAATAAAATATATCTTTCTAAAGGATATTAGAATTTAGTAAATTTGTAATTATTTCTATTTTCTTTTTCGTCTGCAGCGAAACATTTTGATATTGACTTTCGACGCCATTTTTATTCAGCCCAAAAATACGGTGGTTTACCGTATAAACAACACAGACTGCCCGAGGCGTGTCAAAGGCGAACGGTAGCGAGCGAAGACAGCCGAAGGGAGTTCCGACTGTGCCCGAGGCGTGTCAAAGGCGAACGGTATCGAGCGAAGACAGCCGAAGGGAGTTCCGACTGCTGTTGGTCCATGCTGTCATATAGTTCAATAAATGGTTTCCAAAATCCTGTCGAAATAAATTTGGAGGGTAAATAATCTTTAAACACTCAAAGTTTTACAGGTGATTTTAATCCACTGGGCATAGGCCTATGCATATATTTAAATATGGCTGGAATACGGTGTCGGATAAGACAACAATATAGTTTAGTCAAGTTTTGAATTGAGACAAGGATTGAGAAAAGTTAATGTAACAAAAATATTTTTCGATATTTAATCAATATTTGTTTATTCTTCTCATGTGACTTCGACATGTGTTAATATTACTTTTCCAAGTCTTTATAACGTCATATTAACCAATTGTGATGACGCGGCTATCTATGTGTATTGGCAAAGAGAGTAGATTGACAAGAGTGGTCACTTCGTCCAATCAGCATTGGCGGCATGTTCTTCTGGCCCCCTAGCGGAAGGGTGTTCCGACTGTACACGATTCGACTGTAGGGCCCCCCTACAGAAAGGAGGTTCCTAATAATCGAATCGTGTCAGTTCAAATTCAACATGGCGCGGACGAAGTGACCACTCTTGTCAATCTACTCTCTTTGGTATTGGTTAGTACTAGGGTAGACAAAGATAGACTCGTCATCACGATTGCAACTGGGAGTTAATAATTGTACATTGTCGCTAACCACATTAATGTATGGCCGACGTGACTGGCATGCGTGGGCTATTTATTTTCCATTTACCCCTAATGTTTTCCTTCTGTTCTCTCAATCGGTTTGAAACGTTCGCCCTACTGCAAACACTGACACAAGCTACGAGCCACCCTAGAAAACGAATTGGTTAACACCTTAACATTGGAGAAATCTCAAGTTTTTTTAGATTTAAGGTGACATGGTATAGAGAAAACGGAAGCCACATTGTGGTCATGGGCCAAATCGCTGCCTAATAAATTTAAACAAATAGTGTATTTTGTTGCTGATTAATATTCAGGCCTACATCTATAATTCGATTTATTGGGTTCAATCTCAGTCCACCGATGATCTTACCATAGTTAAGATGCGTAACCATTGTCAATGTGTTACAAAAGGATTCCAGAAAATTCTACTGACCAAGGCTAAGCTCCTGTCAGTCGTTAACCTAATGAAATATCATAGGTTTGGTTTGTTACAACAATTTATGGGGTATAAAGGTCTAAATGATATACCTCTTTTTAACACAATTAGAAACTTGTCTCCATGGTTATTTTAGACAAGAAGATTTTCCCTGTGCCCGTGTGTTTTAGTGATCATAAATATACAATTCTATTTATGTACCCATATTATTCCACTTAGTTGATCAAACCCAACCGATTTTATTTCTGTCGGAAACTCCAAGGTTCTTAAATTAACCACTAAGACAAACAAACTTAAAATATGTAAGCTCATATCGGTACGGAATGGAAGCGAGACACGGATCACCGCTATGTGGACATCATTGTGGGAAGTTTGAGAACAGCGATTAGTGCGGTTAGTTTACCAAATCAGTAATGTACCCCGTCATCTGACTATGACTGCAGTATGTGTGAAGATTGTCAAGCTGTTTTTAAATTATCGTTTGGCACAGGTATCCCTTTTTCTTCAGCCGTATTTGAGCCATTGCCCTTTTTTCTTTCAGTTGATGAGTTCAAGAAAAATCGGGTGGAGATTTTAAAACAAGAGCAATGAAACTGTGGCCATGTTCGATTTCGCCTTGGCCCAGTCCGTGTTGGCCTTGTTGGTTAATAGGAGCCTAGTTTGTTCGTATTGCCACGTATTAGTACGACCCTTTCTTTATATTTTCCCAATTAACGGTCAATTACCAACAGAAATTTAATTAATAAAGGTCTCCGCAAACTAGATATATAGTTCTAACAAAATGAAAATTATTGTATATAATTGTTGCACAAAATAAGCTATTAGCTTAATGTACAGAATAAAGATTTGTATAAAAAAAAACTAGATATATTTGGATTAGTTTTTAGTCCAGACGACCCCTCACCATTTAAGTTATTTCAGTTCCTGTCTCATGTCCTGTCCTGCAGTTTATTCTCTTCAACATTAAAGTGGCATGAGCTGCCAAAATTCACATTTTTCTCAGAATTTCTGATTGTGACGACAGTAAGAGGCTTTGAATGCCATCGAAAAACTAACTGATTGACGTTGGAATGAGGAAAATTCATAGAGTACGAACCTATAACGTGTTCGAAAAGTAAACACAATTTAAATAACCGTGACGACCCTTCATTCATTCTAAGCCAAAGTTATTTTAATTCAAAATAATATTTTATCGTTCATTCTCGAGACTAGAAGCGATAAAAAGCTCCTGAATTATACGGCTTGAGAAAAATAGCCAATAATTTCAACATTCTGTGTTAAGGTCAAAATATCAACATTTTGGCAGCTCATGCCACTTTAACAGTAGGTAATGGTTTCCATTCAACTAAGATTGATTGATGTTTTACGCCGTGCTCAAGATTATTTCACTTATATGGCGGCGTTGCCAGTTTTAGTGTGGGAGGAAACCGGGCTCTGTGCCCGGAGGAAATCCACGACCTTCCGTTGGTAACCGGCAACCACATAGGTCGTTCGAGTGAAAACCCAGTCAGAAAATTTTCCAATTTTTGGACTGAGTGGGATTCGAGCCCGCGACCCATTGGTGGAAGGCTGTTCGGAGTGAGCGTCCAACGCTCTACCTACTGAGCCACGGAGGCCCCACTCAACTAAGAGGGGTGTTCGCTGCAAGTATATACTCCCGTGTTATTCGGGGAACCACCAGGTGGTCGGGTGTTCCCTTCGAGATAATAGTCTATTGCGCTAAAAGCCTTCGTATAAGTAAAACAACTTTGATTCCAGATTGACTACAAACCATCAATCCATCTACTCGATTACATTATTGTATTCATATATCGAAAATAATCCATCATCACGGCATATGTTTTTCTTTATGTTTTCAACGTTGTATGCAAAAACTCAATAGACCGGCAGCCATTGACCTAGTTGGACAATAGCGAGTGGTTGCATTATAAATAGTTCTCTATCGAGTGCCGCTGTGATATCGAAAACTTTTAAACTCCATCAATAAAAAACAACCTATACAGAGAACATTTGATACACAAATCTGCCAAATTTACATCAAAATACAAAAGATATAGAAATAAACTCAAACGTGTTCTCAAAAAAGCCAAATCTCTTTATAAGAAGAAAAATTTAACAAGTATAATAACAATGTAAGAGACAAACAATAAATGAATTAATGGGCAAAAATAAAACAAAAAGTTTACCTTCTGAAATAAGTGTTGCAGGAGAATCCGTCACTAATCCATCTGATATCGCTATACCCATAACCATTTTCACGAATATTTTAGTTCTATTGGTCCTTTGCTTGCAAAAAATATCCCAGTTTCATCAAATTTTAAAAATTATTTACTTTTTGATTATGTTGAAGAATTCCAGCTCTCTGACATTTTACCGAAAGAGATTATAGCATCCCTCAAAAACTCATAAGCCGGGATCAATAATATTAAGCCAGCCATGCTTAAAATTGTTGCATCTCTTATTTCTCTGCCTTTGTCGTTCATAATAAACTCCTCATTTTCTCAAGCTACTGTTCCCCAAACATTTAGAATAACAAGAGTTACGCCAATATTTAAAGCAGGTGACGCAAATGACCCCAATAACTACAGGCCCATCTCTATATTACCTAGCCTAAGCAAGATAATCGAAAAACTGGTAAGCAATAAACTAACAAAATTTCTTGAAAATCATAATATCCTATCCAATAATCAATATGGATTTCGAGCCAATAATTGAACTTCTGATGCATTGCTAAATTTATATGATAAACTAGTTAGTGCCAAAGACGCTCACAAATTCAGCGTGGCTGTGTTTCTTGATCTTACCAAAGCCTTTGACACGGTAGATCACACTATACTACTCAACAAACTGAATCACTACGACATCCGCGGCGCTGCCAACTCCTGGTTCCAGAGTTATCTCTCTGATCGCCTGCAAACAATTCAATATGACAACTCTTTGTCTTCCTACTGTCCAATAACATGCGGTGTTCCCCAAGGGTCCATTATTGGGCCGCTTCTCTTCTTGTTATACATTAACGATATAACTAGTGTTGGTAACATTTTACATCTTATTCTATTTGCGGATGACACCAGCATAATTTTATCAGATCCTGATCCAAAGTAACTTGAATCTTTAATATGCACTGAACTTGATAAGGTTAACGAATGGTTCTTTTATAACAGATTAACTCACAACTTGACCAAAACCAAATTCATGTTTATCCGTCCATCTCGTTCATCTAGACATTAATACACCAGTGCTGCACATTTCAGTAAAACACATAAATTGTATCGAGAACTTCAAATTTCTTGGGATTATTATAAACTCAAAGCTAAATTGGCAAACTCATATCGAATATCTCCGATGCAAACTATCCCGCAATATTGGAGTACTGAACAATATTAAGCACTGTCAAAATAAACAATCCCGCATAGCATTATATTTTAGTCTTTTTTATTCTTATGTTGCTTATGGCAATATCGTATGAGGCAATACATACCCAACCCACCTCCAGCCTCTGGTCACTCCACAGAATAATTGTAGAAAACAATGGTCTAACCAGCTGGGAGCGGTGACCGCTGTAGTATAGACGCTATTTTTCGATAGTTGCTTTACGAAGCCATTGAAAACTGGTCCCCTTTTCCTTCGAAAAAATCGTTCACCGATGCAATCAATGCCTTAAAATGAATGACCAACCTTTTCTGTCTTAATATCCATTTCCCTTTTGTCGAACTATAGGCGTGGGTTCTTGCATTACATCGATATAGAAAGAGGGTTGGAACATTTCCCGCGAACACGACTGCCATGTTCTGTACTCTCACCTTTTCACGGAAAGTCACGGAGCTCACATGACGAGGTGACCTCTTGAAGCCGACCTCATTAGCATACAAAAGTAAACACATGGTGACCTCTTACGTCAGAACTGTCAAATTTGGGGTCAATCTGTACCACGTGACCAATCGCGATAAAACGGGAGTAAAGATGGCGACGAAAATCTTGTAATCCAAATATGTTCACAAAGAAGCTACATCGGCTCATCAAGTAAGAATATGCATCCTGGTACCATTTGAAGTGGGATTCAAAGACTGGCAGTGAGTTTGTTTTTATTTTGACACATTTTTCACTCGACCGAAATCTTCGAATTTTACAAAAGGCAAACCTCCGTAGCGTTCGGTCCTCACATTAACGCTACATACCGGAGCTATCTACAGAAAAGACTGATTAGAATCATTTCACTCTCACCAAGATTGGCTCATACCTCCACGCTACTCAAATCTCTTAATATCATACCGCTGTTAAAGCTGAACGACTATTTTATTCTCCTTTTTATCCAGAATTTTTTTTACCATGACTCTCTGCTTCCAATAAACAGCTGCTTTTTCTTGACTGAACTCTCCGAAGTACATACCTATCCCACACGTCAACTAGAAGTGAACCTGAAAAAAACGCATTTCCATTCCTCCCTTATGCTTCACACAATTCGAGTTAAAGGACCAACAGTATGGAATGATTTGCCCGTACATACAAAATTAATCCTATCAATGTCCTTATTTAAATCCACCATACGACGCCTTATGGCCCAGAGTGATTAGCGACAACATAATCTCACTTCCGATCCTTATGTTTTTACACATGACTCCATTCAAATGCTGTTAGAATTTTTTTTTTTCATTGTGTGTGTGTGGTAAAGGTAAACCATTTTTTTCCTCTTTGTATCGTTCAGTCTTCTTTTTTTTTGTCTCTCAGTGTATATATCAATGCACCCTTTATACTTTCTGCTTTTCGATATTAAATGCTATATAATGTGCACTCTATACAATTAGTAATGGGATAAAACAAGCCCTTAGGGGTTTTATTCCCGCTGACAAACAACTAAACAGCATCTGTATAAATGTATATTCTATCAGTGAATAAATATTCTATTCTATTCTATCGAATTTTTTAAACCAGATTTTAGTAATTTTCATTGTATCAAGTATTAAAATGGCTAGCCGCACTCATGTGTCTCTTTCCTGAGTTTACTTACTTGCCGGTCAGGAAGAGCCACACATTAAACCACCGTTAAAAGGGTGGGATAACTATTCTCTGTCAACAGATTTTTCGAAACCCCACAATCATGTGATGCAAGAGTTCCGTTGTGTCATCAAATTGTCCAGCTATTGAGGAAATTCTCGGACATACTGGGGACCATGTGACAGGTTTTCATTGTGGGAGGAGAGTTTGAAATCTGTCAGGCCAATTTTATAGTTTTCTTCTTATGAAGAGGGATTTGGTAAATTTACAATGAAATTCGATTTAAATGAAAAGAGGAATGCTTTAAATGTGTGTTGGAGGTAAAATCTAAAAGGCAGGTAGGATTATTAGATATTTGAAGCTTGGTTTAAATCTGAAACCCGAAGTCCTTCCAAATAATTCATTTAAAAGCCGTAACTATAAAGTGGCATAAGCTGCCAAAATGTTTATATTTTGACGTAAAAAAAAGAAATTATCGATTATTTTTCTCAAGAAATATAATTCAGAAGCTTTTTAGTGGTTCCAGTCTCGAGAATACACGATAAAGTGTTGTTTTGAACTAACTTTGGCTTAGAATGAATGAATGGTTATTTAAATTTTGTTTACTTTTCGAACACTGTTTCGGTTCGTATAGGCCACGTACTGTATAGATTTTCCTCATTCCAACGCCAATCATTTAGTTTGTCGATGGCCTTCAAAGTCTCTTACTGTTGTGACGATCAGAAATTATGAAAAAGTGTGAATTTTGGCAGCTCATGCCACTTTAAGTATATAGTTGTCGAAGACTCCTTCTCCTAAAAAAAAAGATAATAATCTATTTGATCTGACAGAGGTTGTGAATCCAGATATTAATAGAACAGCGTAGTGGTCATACTGCCCTGGGCCCTGTCTTACGAAGCTGGCGTTAAGTTGCGCATAGGCCTACAACATGGACCAGTTGCGACTAGGGCGTAAGTTCCTATAGCTTTAACACTGATTTACGTCCGACGTAACTTACGCCAGCTTTGTAAGACAGGGCCCAGGCTCAGCAGCCAAGCCAAGTGAAGAGAACAATAAATTAACATTGCTATATATGGATCCATTCAAGCAGCTCTACAAACAAGTCGATTGATTCGTCCACGAGGACAGCTGAAATATAACAAGTTGAATATTGAACAAAAGTCATAGGTTAAGAATGTAAATACTCGACTGTAAAACTCATTTTAGTTATGACGTGTTGGTTTTTTGTTGATGAAATATGAAACACAAACAAACTGAGTACAGCTCAACTGTTGCAAGACACTTAGTTTTATCGCCACATGGTGTATACAAAGCATTGTTTAGTAAAACGTTTGAGTAATTTTAGTTTGTGGGTTTCTTTATTCTTTACAATGATAGGTAGTTAAGCACGTGAATCGGAAAGAATTATCATGAATAGACCTATTTCTTTCATCCCTGTGACACTGTAGATGATATAGAGCAAGTTTACTTTCATGTGTCTGTTTTGGGAACGGTTTGAAGCCAAGGTGGGCCAGTTAACGTTATTCAAACTTAGCCAAAATTGTGAACGAAAAGTTGTCAAAGCGATAAGAGCATTATCGGTGATAACTTATTACTTATATCAGCTTACGGTTACTTTAAGATAACCAGATGTGATTCTCACAAACGTGAAACGAGAGCAGCGAGACATTACTGACTAGTTCAAGTCAGAAATCGGTGAGTACTTTTAATTTCTGATTAAATACAAAATATTTTGATATAAAGTTTATCATTATTTTGGTTATTTACAGAATATTTTGTTATGGAAGTTTTTATTCTCTCATTTTTACATTGGTTAGAGTTAAATACCAGTCAATGACCCCCCCGCCCCCCCCAAAAAAAATCTAAGAATTAAGTAATTACCTACTTTTTCGAGGACGTCCCAATGGACCATAGGCTTCGTAAAGCAAACATTTAGGTACACAAATTGCCCATATTATTATTTATTTATTTGCTAAAATGTTTTTCGTCGGCCTTTGCAAAATCAAAAAGGTCTTAATTGAAAAGCTGCCTTACATGACGGATTGAACACTATTCCTGAGCCTAACTGGTTTTGACGAGTGCCAAAGCGAGAGAGAGAAAGAAAACAGGCTTATTCTCTTTTGCCTTCGAATTCCAATTTAACAAGCTCTATAAATGTATTTTGTCTCTGTTCTTCTAAAAAAAAATAATTTTGGTTCAGAAATTATACACAAAAATAATTTCTCGTTTTTCGCTTACTTTTTACACACGAAAAGAAAATCTAGAGGAAAGTAAATTGTGGGAATACTTATATCATATAATTTCTGCTAATTGAATATACATACATTCTGTACATATGATCTAAATATGATCTTTGGATTGAGTGGGACCCGAACCCGCTACCCATCGATTGAAGGCCCTATGTCGGATCCAGTTATTAACTTTCCTTTCAGACCAAGGTAAATACAAAAGGCAGGGAGGCGTAGTAATGCAAAAATTATCTTTTTATGTCTGAAAGAAAAACACACACCCAGACATGCTTAATGAATGAACGTTCGTATTGGTTATTTAAATTTTGTTCGCGTAGGCTATACAGACTGTAGTGTCCTTTCACACAGCTAGATATTAAACAAGCAATATATTAAAGGGGCATGAGCTGCCAAAATGTTGATATTTTGACGTAAAAACAGAATGTTGAAATTAGCGGCTATTTTTCTCATGATGTATAATTCAGAAGCTTTTTAGTACTTCGTCTCAAAAATGTACGATAAAGTATTGTTTTGAACTAACTTTGGCTTGGAATGAATGAATGGTCGTCCCGGTTATTTAAATTTTGTTTACTTTTTGAACACTATTCCTTTTCGTAAAAGCAACATACAGTATGGATTTTCCTTATTCCAACGCCAATCATTTAGTTTTTCTATGGGCTTCAAAGTCTGTTACTGTCGTGACGATCAGAAATTATGAATACGTGTGAATTTTGGCAGCTCATGCCCCTTTAAATTTTGTTCGCGTAGGCTATACAGACTGTAGTGTCCTTCCACACAGCTAGATATTAAAAAAGCAATATATTAATTGTCCACAGAATTGTCATTGTTCATTATTATA
Organism: Lepidochitona cinerea; assembly: GCA_963971465.1. Taxonomy (NCBI): domain Eukaryota; kingdom Metazoa; phylum Mollusca; class Polyplacophora; order Chitonida; family Tonicellidae; genus Lepidochitona; species Lepidochitona cinerea. The sequence goes on along the minus strand of OZ020555.1, from coordinate 34,538,296 downwards.
ATTTCAACACACTGTGACTCGCAGTCCGACACTGTCATTCAATCCATGGATAGCAGCTTTTAACCCCATTCAGTCACTCTGAAACTTCGGGGATTTACGTGCGTGTCAAAGCCGACCGGTAGCGAGCGAAGATAGCCGAAGGGAGTTCCGACTGCCCATTCAGTCTAAAGTAATATTAACGACAAAGTCTGACTAAGGGGTTTCATTCGATAGGTATCCACCGTCGCCAAGTGGTTTCCTTCGGGCAATGAGTGCGGTTTCCTGTCGCAGGTAACTTGGCTACGTCGCCATATGAATGAATCAATCCTGAGTGCTGAGTAAAACGTTATAGGATTAATGAATCAAAATGTAGACCTTCAATCGACGGATAGCAGTTTAGAGTCTCTGTATACGTTCAATCGACGGATAGCAGTTTAGAGTCTCATTCAATCTAAAGAAAATTTGTAACAAATCCGAGCAGGGGTTTCACTCGATTTTCCCATGTGGAAGGGGCTTCCCTCGGACAGAGATCCCGTCCATACTAAACCTAGCAACGCCGCTATATAAGTGAATTCGTCTGTGGAGTGAAACATCAATCAATCAAAATTTCATAAGGCCTCGTATCTTTCCGAATATTTCTAGCCTTCAAATATTACCACCAAAAGGTACCAGTTGTTAAGCCTCAGACAAGTCCGCAAACTTCTTGATGGATACAAACATCTCCACTCAAGACGAGACCAGTTCCAGACACCGTTAAAGTGACATGAGCTGCAAAAATTCACACTTTTTTCATAATGTTTGATCGTCACGACAGTAAGAGGCGTTAAAGGCCATCGAAAAACTAAATGATTGGCGTTGAAATGAGGAAAATCCATACAGTATGTGGTCTATACAAACCGGAATGGTGTTCGAAAAGTAAACAAAGTTAGTTCAAAATCATACTGTACTTTATCGTATAAATCGTATAGAAGCACTAACAAGCATCTGAATTATACGTCTTGAGAAAAATAGCCGATAACTTTAACATTCTGTTTCGACGTCAAAATATCAACACTTTGGCAGCTCATGCCACATTAACGTAACACCTATACTGCAGCCTGTATAATATTCTAAAATACACTAACTAATGAACTGTGTATAACATAGCTGTTTTGGTATGATTTAGGTAGTTTTTCACAATATATTGAATAATCTATATAAATTAACTTCATGCGCATATCAACCGACTCACACCCTATGTATTGCAATAAGTCAAACCACTGTGATTTGCATCGCCAGTTTGTTCAGCTGAAAATAATATGTGACAGGGATTATCGATTACTGACGAAGTCGGAAGCTGATATCCCCACTGTAAAGGGACATACCGCCTACGTTTTTAGTGTTTTTCCGTCAGCCTTCAGATTTCTAGAAACTAAGAAGAAATCAATCTCGGTGGAACGACTACCAGCCAATTTTGCTCCAAAAGTGCTGTATATATTATGACTTCTTCGGGGAATTTTCTGCTGCACTATTGTTTTTGTCTCAAACATATACAAACCTATAGCAAATCGCCACACGCACAGCCAGAGAGTGTGTAGCGTACCGGGGTAAAAGCAAAGAGAGTAGATTGACAAGAGTGGTCACTTCGTCCAATCAGCATTGCCGGCATGTTCTTCTGGCCCCCTAGCGGAAGGGTGTTCAGACTGTACACGATTCGACTGTAGGGCGCCCCCTATAGAAAGGAGGTTCCTAAAAATCGAATCGTGTCAGTTCAAATTCAACATGGCGCGGACGAAGTGACCACTCTTGTCAATCTAATTGCTTTGGTAAAAGTCGGTCAATTCTGATAACAACAACAAAGAAGAGAAAAGGATTCTCAGCAAAACTCGACATCCAGCGTTCTAGCACTGAGAGCAAAGAAATGACTCCCCCTGGAAACCTCTATAAAACTGTTGACTAGTTCACATGTTGATAGCAATCTTTTTTTACTCGCTCTCACCAAGTCCCTTTAAAGTGGCATGAGCTGCCAAAATGTTGATATTTTGACGTAAAAAAAAAAAGAATGTTGAAATTATTGATTATTTTTCTCAAGAAATATAATTCAGAAGCTTTTTAGTGCTTCCAGTCTCAAAAATGTACGAAAAGTATTGTTTTGAACTAACTTTGGCTTAGAATGAATGAATGGTCCTCTCGGTTATTTGAATTTTGTTTACTTTTCGAACACATTTTCGGTTCGTACAGGCCACATACTGTATGGATTTTCCTCATTTCAACACCAATCATTTAGTTTTTCGATGGTTTTCAAAGCCTCTTACTGTCGTGACGGTGAGAAATTATGAAAAAAGTGTGAATTTTGGCAACTCACGCCACTTTAAGATATTTTTTATAAGCACCAAAAGTCCTAAAATGTACTCACAGATCCCGGCCATTTGAATTATGTCCGTTTTATCATACATTTTCGGCTTTTACAGGTTATTGTCTTGTCTGATATTTTTATTTCAACGTATATCAGTTTTTTAACGTACTTCAGACCGGTAACTTTTCTAGACAGTCGAATATCCGAATTTTGGCAGCTGATGCCACTTTAAAAATTGAATGAATTGTGTTGAAATAAAATTTTATATTGAGTCCATTCGAATAAAGGACAAACATTGAAAAATTGGGAAGGATAGTTACTTCTTTTATTGCTAATAATAAAAACCGCTACATTTTACTGTAAACTGAAAGTAACATAATCCGCCCAAACGCTGCTTTTTCCCGTTGGAACAAATTTGATAAATAAACGGCTATTTATCTAAAGGGTACTAGGCCTAATTACACGTTTACTTGTGTTTATATTGAGAATGTACAGCAAACCAGCTATTCGAAGAAAGTAAAAGCTTAAATGATGAACGCTGGTCCCGGTTATTTACTGTTCGAACATTATTTTGGTCGGTACATTTTACCGATAACATGGCCTACTACATCGTCTCGCTACTACTAAATTGCTCAATAACAAACAGCGCAGAGTTAAACTGAGCAGTTATCTTGAGTAGACTGTGTGTAGGTGTCGTTTTAATTCGACAGATGAAAATTCCGATTTCTTTTTTATCTTCGATCTCAACAAACGTGTCATTTTGTACTTCCAGTTTAATTTCAGTTATAAGTTGATGCTAAAGTAGATGTTTTTTCTTTAAGACGCTTTAATAAAACTAGCAATATTGTATATATAATGTGTGGGTCTGACGCTCGATATTTGATATTCCAATATGAGTCTTACTAAGCAGTTATCTTGAGTAGACTGTGTGTAGGTGTCATTTTAATTCGACATATGAAAATTCCGTTTTCTGTTTTATCTTCGACCTCAACAAACGTGTCATTTGGTACTTTCAGTTTAATTTCAGGTGGTGATAAGTTGATGCTAAAGTACATGCTTTTTCTTTAAGACGCTTTAATAAAACTAGCAATATTGTATATATAATGTGTGGGTCTGACGCTCGATATTTGATTTTCCAATATGAGTCTTACATTGTCATATATGCTCGCATGTTTCACCAGGGTTTGTATTGTCTCAACCGGCAGTCCTCATGTCTCAGATAGCAGTCTTCACTGCCCTAACCTGCCTTATTGCTGTAATCGGCTCCGCCAGCTGCCTTCCAACGAACTCTCGAGAAACTTACGAAGGGTAAGCATGCATACATATTGACATCTTTGAATGATTGTGATTATAGTTTAAAGTGACATGAGCTGCCGAAATTCACACTTTTTTCATCATTTCTGATCGTCACGACAATAAGAGGCTTTGAAGGCCATGGAAAAACTAAATGATTGGCGTTGAAATGAGAAAAATGCATACAGTATGTGGTCTGTACGAACCGAAAACGTGTTCGAAAAGTAAACAAAACTCAAATAACCGGGACGACCATTCATTCATTCCAAGTCAAAGTTAGTTCAAAACTATACTTTATCGTACATTTTTGAGTCTAGAAGCACTAAAAAGCCTCGGAATTATATGTCTTGAGAAAAACAGCCAATAATTTCAGCATTCTGTGTTAACGTATCAACATTTTAGCTGCTCATGCCCCTTTAAATCTTGATCGACTTGAGAACCAAGGCTTTATTTTTATTGCTTCGTGATTTGTTTGTTTGTACATCTTTACAGTCTTGACCAACGATTTGTACATATCACCTAAGATATAAGTCAGTTTTATTTAAAGTGGCATGAGCTGCCAAAATGTTGATATTTTGACGTTGAAACAGAATGTTGAAATTATCGGCTATTTTTCCGAAGACATATAATTCAGAAGCTTTTTAGTGCTTCTAGTCTCGAGAATGTACGATACAGTATTGTTTTGAACTAACTTTGGCTCAGAATGAATGAATGGTCGTCCCGGTTATTTACATTTTGTTTACTTTTCGAACACTATTCCGGTTCGTATATGCCACCTACTGTATGGATTTTCCTCATTCCAACGCCAATCATTTAGTTTTTCAATGGCCTCCAAAGCCTCTTACGGTCGTGACGATCAGAAATTATGAAAAAAAGTGTGAATTTCGGCAGCTCATGCCTCTTTAATTAATATTCTATTGTGGCACCACTGTAACTCCACATTAGCCAAAATAACATTGTACTGTACCGGCAAGGTTAAACACGCGTCAACCGAAGGTTTTTCGTTTGACCTGCATTTACCACGGCATGAGATAATCGTGTACGATTCATTTTGCGCTACCAGCTAGGGAAATCGAATTTGCGAGCGAGCAAAAGAACAGCGGATTATTCCAACAGGTTAAACGACTAACAGTATTATAACCCATACCTATGTCTGTCTTCAACCTTATGAAATATCATGGGCTTTGCTTTTTTACAACATATGACTGAGTATAAAGGTCCAAAATGCCATACCGGTACCCCCTGTTTAACAGAGTTAGAAAATCGTCCCCATGTCAATACGATTTCCCTTCTGTCCGTGTGTTTAGTGTTCATAATTATAATTACCCAAAGTCCAATCCGGTTGAGAATTGCGGTCATAGTGGTACTGTCAAAGAAAGTCAAGAGGTCGCCTTGACCCCCAAAACATGTGGATTTCAATATCGCCGGGAATTTCTTTCAAATCAAACTGATTGCCGTTTTTCTTCTTTGCAAGTTTATGTATACTTAAAGAAAACTTCCAAAATTCCATCGGGAAACCCATTCTGCTCGAATATATATATTTATGAGCACTAAAACACACGGGCACAGGGAAAATCTTCTTGTCTAAAATAACCACGGAGACAAGTTTCTAATTGTGTTAAAAAGAGGTATATCATTTAGACCTTTATACCCCATCATAAATTGTTGTAATAAAGTAAACCTATGATATTTCATTAGGTTAACGACTGACAGGAGCTTGGCCTTAGTCAGTAGAATTTTCTGGAACACTTTGTATTGCATTGACAATGCTTATGCATCTTAAGCTATAGTAAGAATATCGTCAGACTATATATTATGGGGTCATGGGAAAAGACAGTGAAAATTCCCCCATCCCCCCCCCCCCCCATACCCCTTTCCCAGAATACCTATGTAGAAGGCAGACAGGGGAGTTTAGCCCTGACCAGTATGTCTTTCAAACTCTTGTTCTTTTTATAAGCAATGACTGGCCTTTGGGTCAGAGGTCGAGCAAGTTTACTTTGAAGTAGTTTGTATTCTTCTACTATAATCTTAGCCATAGCAATGCTAGCTTTGTTATACTGAAACACAAATGGTATTATAGTTTTTTCACGACATCTTCCGGGGTCCAAGTTCAAACCCAAAGGATAAATAGTTTGTAATGTTTGAATCCAAAAACTTTCCCTTTCCAAACGTTTGTGTTTGGTATCTGCAGCGGAAGTGAGAAAAGGGATTTTCTCAATAGGCATAATTTCAAAATGGTCCTTGACCGAATGACCTTGAGTATTGAAATGTTGTGCCACGGGTACATCATGTTTAAGTCTTATACTAGATAAATGGTTGGCTGCTCTTTGTCGTAGAGAATTCTGAGTTTCTCCGACGTACTGTTTGCGACATTTTTTGCACGTGATTACATACACGATATTAGAGGAGTCACAATTAAGATTCTCTGCCATTTGATATTTGTCGCGAGTTTGTTCTCCGAAAAAGGTACCGCGATTGGGTACGTATATATCGAGTTTGCATCGCGTCTTAAGGCATTTCATTGATGTACCTGAGAGAAATGTTGGACGGTAATGGTACACTCGTGAAGGGGAGGTAAGCGTATCGGGGGATGAAGGGGGGAACATGATTTGTCTTACTGTGTTAGATTTAATCCTTCGGAGTAATCTAATAGAATACTTCCTAGGGAGGAGAGCTTTAAAAAGAACAGAACAAGCCTGGTTAAAAAAATCTAAAGAACTACAGTTTCTATAGAATCTAAATATCTGAGATTTAATGACTCCCTTGAAAGTGTGAGGAGGATGGTATGACCCAGCATGTAGCAGCTGATGCGTGTCAGTAGGTTTGAAGAATACTTTGTAATCTAGATACCCAGTAGTATGATATGTATGACCCTTGTAAATAGTTACATCCAAAAAATCCACAGAAGTGTGATCAATAGTAGGCTGTAATTTAATGCTTGAGTCGTGAGAATTAAGAGTATCAATGCAAATATGAAGGTCTTCCAACGTATGTTGCCAAATGATAAAAATGTCATCCAGATACCGAAGGTAAATAAAAGCCGCCGCAGCCTGTTTAAATTTGCTAAGAAAACCAATTTACATGAGCACACTACGACTAATACATCTAAACTTAAACATAGGACACATAAAACATGTCTAGTTAGCTTTAGAATGTAGAAATGGGGTGAAAAACAAACGAAGAATCGAAGCCTGATTACAACAACAACGATCAGTGTCGGTCAACTTTCGTGTTGGATTACCCTCATTTCAGGCCTTTTTATCTGTGGTTTACACTCAAACAATAATCAGCAGGCTTTTCCAGTCGCTGTTAACCGATCGTCAGTCTGTATTTCTCAGATAAATAGGCCTACGTAAAATTACACTGTGTCGTTAGTTCACTCACTCGACTGAAACATAAAATCGCCAATAGGGGGCAGTGTGGTTTGTTTACGTTCCGGGTACGTAACAATTCAAATTTTCAAATTAAAATTAAAATACAAAGTGACGTCCAAACTTTTAAATTTTGGTAAAAATAGAAAGTTTCTAACTTATATTGTCTGGGAAAAATACAGAAAACGGACTTTCTTTTTTAATGTAAACAATATTCCTGATTTTCGCGGCAAGTGTGCCTTTAAGTAGACCTACTTCTGTTACGAAAGATGCCTTTCGTTTGGTCGGAATTTAAAAAAAAACGATTCAATGAAATGCCCTTTGTATAACATATGTTGTTAAAAAGTGACGACAGTCTAGACTAAAAATCATCATAGAGGGAATGTAATTTGCACCTCGGTTGGGTGTTAAGATGGAGCCTTCGTTTGCTTCGTTTTTAGGGCTGACTGGAGGCAAATTCACGTCTGTCTTCAATCAGGACCCTGTTTCACAAAGCGGCGTAGCGTAAGTTTTCACGTAACTGCCATAGCAACCCATACTGTAGAGATGCGTTAGTATGAAAGTTACGCAAAAAATACATTTACACCGCTTTGTGAAACAGGGTCCTGGTTTGGTCCAGTGGGTTAGAGTGATTGTCCCTCGGTGCCACACAGACCTTCCATCGATGCGACGCGGGTTCGAATCACACCGAGTGGATTTTTCATTCGGTCGCCGTATGTGGAAGAGTTGCCAGGTACTCTCTGAAGGTCGCGGGATTCCTCCGGGAAATCAGCCCGGTTTCCTCTCCCACAAAACTTAATTGACAACGCCGCCGTAAAACATCAGTCAATCAATCAATCAACCTGGTGAAATATCATGGGTTTGTTACAACAACCTGTATGGCTGGATATAAAGGTCTAAATGACATAGACCCCCTCTCCCCCACCACCCTTAATACAATTGAAGACAGGTCTCTCTGGTTATTTTAGTCAAGAAGATTTTTCCTTGTGTACGCGTGTTTAAGTGTTCATGTATATTTATGATCACTAAAACACACGGACACAGAGAAAATCTTCTTGTCTAAAATAACCATGGAGTAGTGTTCATATAGAGATATAACATCTTATGAAAGACAATGTGTAACAAACGAAGCTTCACCAGTGTTATTTCTAAGACATGTAGATATGAAAACAAAGCTGTACATCGTTCAACTTCCGTGTTTGCTTTAGTGAACGTTATCATAATGTTTTGCATTACAATACTGCGTTTAGTCTGGACTTAATTATGCTGTCAAATTAGGACTGAGACGTCAACATTGACATATGTTTCAGAACTACCCCATAATGTGAAGTAAATTTGGTATCTTTCTCATTGTTAAATTAAGCTGTCTGATGGTGGTGAGACTGTTTCCGATGACATTGATACATTGTATAGGTCTATAGAGGTCACATTGAGTTTATTAAGAAATAAATAGAATCTCAAACCTAACAACCAAACCAGGATGTACTTCTTGTACGAAAAAATAATAATCGGCCGTAACCTGAAAACATTAATATCCAAACACTTGCTTTAAATCAGTCATAGCTCAGGAAGTTTAGCATTTCTTGTACAGAGTCGACGTATTAATTTTTTACGGGGGCCTCCGTGGCTCAGTAGGTAGAGCGTGGGACGCTCAATCCGAACAGCCTTCCAACAATGGGTCGCGGGTTCGAATCCCACTCACTCCAAAAAAATTGGAAAATTTTCTGACTGGGTTTTTCACTCGAACGACCTATGTGGGATGGTTGCCAGTTATCAACGGAAGGTCGTGGGTTTCCTCCGGCATAGAGCCCGGTTTCCTCCCACAATAAAAATCGCAACGCCGCCATATAAGTGAAATAATCAATCAATTATTTACGGGTTCGACTCTCAATACGCCGAAGAACTACGATTTGAGTTGATTGCGGTAACTGTTATGAATGCTAGGACGGTTGTTTTCTTATAAAACCAGGGTATTCCTACAGTAACTAATCTGCCAGTCAACCACTTCGGTAAAATAATTTAGTGCGAAAGAAAAGACGAAACAATGGTGTAGCCTGTCCGGTTTCGTTTTCTATTTTTTATTTGTTTTAAAGTCCGTTTTCACCTTGTAAACTAGTGATCATCAACGAGAACACAATCGTATAGAATCATACATTTTGTTGAGTTGATACTGATCACATTTAAGATACATTCTCTTGAAACTATTGGTATCCAGCCATTCGAATTGAATCAACGAAGGATGCTAGCTATGAAACAATGCATAGCTGTTTTTCACCTCAAGGTATCTATTTTTAATTAAATACCCTTATCGAGTTAAGCTTCAATTACCTGAAAACGCCTAAAGGAGTCGTAATGATGTCTGTTTTAGACGCTGGTGTTGTCAGCTTTAGTTAAATCTGAAATAAGAGCTATTTCTAATTTTCCACAATTACATGTCGTTCGGAGCAAACCTTAGCTTTTTACACTGGGTTCCGTCTGCCTCGGAAGTTTGCACTTTTTATGCAACAAATAACTGTATTTGGTTTTGAATACAAACGTTGCAACATCAAGACAATGCAGCAAGAGATATTTTACTACTGACAAAATAGAAACCAAAATAATAACTCTAATTGTTTTTCTTTGTACAGCTTTTTTAGCCAGGTATAAAGCGGTTCTTATGTAACACAGACAGGCTCAGTTTTGGTATATATCTGGTCCAATTCCCCAGCCTGCAAGTTCATAAAAAAACTGTTTCAGTTCGTGACACTTTTGTTGGCAATATCAAAAGTATTCATGTCTCGGGTACTTTTTGGGTATTCAACCATTGGCCTATCTATACATATGGCATGCAACCTTTCGAACGACTTTTATCCCAGCGATTGATTGATTGTTTGGTGTTTTACGCCGCTCCCAAGATTATTTCACTTATGTGGCGGCGTTGCCAGTTTTATTGTGGGAGGAAACCGGGCTCTGTGCCCGGAGGAAACCCACGACCTTCCGTTGGTAACTGGCAACCATAGGTCGTTCGAGTGAAAACCCAGTAGGAAAATTTTCCATTTTTTTTGGATTGAGTGGGATTCGAACCCGCGACCCGTTGGTGGAAGGCTGTTCGGATTGAGCGTCCAACGCTCTACCTACTGAGCCACGGAGGCCCCTATCGCCAACGAAGGCTGACTTATTCAACGTGTCTATCAACGAATCAATCCATCTTAGCTTCATTTTTCAAATATATCTATTGGTTAAAAAAAAAAAAGGAAATGAAAGTCACACTACAAGAGTCACCGTGTTGACGTTATTCATGGTCCAAAATCCTTTTGTTGATTCAACTACCTCTGAATGGACAGACGTGAATTCATATGGACATGTAGTCACTGTCGGTGAACAAGCACCCCATTTTATATCTGTCTATATATCCCGCCATCCTTTATTAGAAACCACCGAAAAGAAACGTTTTTTTCCGATTATCGATTTTTCCAACTTAATGTGTGCAATACTGGACAAAAATTGACAGTGTGTGTCGGCGCTTTGTTTCCTGCGCTATCATCTGGTATACAATCTACCTTTAAGTGACATGAGCTGCCAAAATATTGATATTTTGACGTTAAAACAGAATGTTGAAATTATTGGCTATTTTTCTCAAGACGTATAACTCAGAAGGTTTTTAGTGCTTCTAGTCTCGAAAATGTACGATAACGTATTGTTTTGAACTAACTTTGGCTTAGAATGAATGAATGGTCGTCCCGGTTATTTAAATTTGGTTTACTTTGGAACACGTTTTCTGTACGTACAGGCCACATACTGTATGGATTTTCCTCATTCCAACGCCAATCATTTAGTTTTTCGATGGCCTTCAAATCCTCTTACTGTCGTGACGATCAGAAATTATAAAAAAGTGGGAATTTTGGCAGCTTATGCCACTTTAACTATTCTACATAACCCTATAATCAACCAATCAAAACTGAACAATTGTTCGAAGCACTCTTGCATATTCTCAAAAAGCTAATTTCTCCAACATAAACACTTTCTTTATCTTGATTTGTCTAACAACGAAGTTTGATATGTTTTATTAAATGACATTAATAATGTATCCCGCTGTTCGCCAGTGTGCGGCTAAAATCCAAATTTGAATATCCTCAATTATTCTGTTCGCTTTGCTGAAAAGTTGAAATCTTTAAAATGATCCAGTTTCTGGTTTATCATTTCGGCCTTTGGGAATCAAGAATTGCAATAAAAAATTTAGAGTTTGTCATATCTGTGCATAGAAATCGAATACTTAAGGTGTCCGGATTCAACAATATTGTTATCTTTTCTGTTTGCGGTTACAGGCCTACTATTTTTCATTTGACGTTTTCGTACTTATTTTACGGAAAATTCGTTTTTTTATAAAATAAAAAGCGAGGTCTGATTTCTGACATAAAAACGGGAGCAATTTCCTCATATCCCATTTTTCAAGTGTTACAGCCATAAAAGAGTTCCCTCAAATATATGTTTGTATTGTATGTCATAGAGGCCGTTTAGAACTCCATATCACACTATTTATTTACTACACTAAGCTTTCATGTCTTTGATAATGTACGCGTGGGGTGGCGTGGATTATCCTCATGGATGGGTAAGCGCCAAAAAAAAAATTCAAATCCAATGTACGCGTGACTATGATTTCGTCCCGTTTGGGGTTTATGCTCATTTCACGGTATCTTATATCAAATTACCTGTTTCCGTTGTACGATTTTAAAGAATTCTTTAAGTGACATGATCTGCCAAATATAGGGACAATTTTGTTGAAACAGAATTAGCAAATTGTTCATTATTTGTATCAAGAAATACAAAATAAGAGCTTTCTGCTATTCAACACCAATCTTCGAAATGTACGCCTAGGTAGTTTATTAGCAGCAACCCCACCAAAATGAACTCCTACGTCACAGTTCGTTATTACGAGGGGGCCTACGTGGCTCAGTAGGTAGAGCGTTGGACGCTCAATCCGAACAGCCTTCCACCAATGGGTCGCGGGTTCGAATCCCACTCAGTCCCCAAAAAACTGGAGAATTTTCTGACTGGGTTTTCACTCGAACGACCTATGTGGGATGATTGCCAGTTACCAACGGAAGGTCGTGGGTTTCCTCCGGGCATAGAGTCCGGTTTCCTCCCACAATAAAAACTGGCAACGCCGCCCTTTAAGTGAAATAATCTTGAGCGCGGCGTAAAACACCAAACAATCAATACTACACATTTTCAGTTCGTGCCGGTTACTGGCTTTACCCATATTTTTATTTCCACGTCAATCCTCAAGTTGGCGATATTTTGCCAGCTCATTCTACTTGAAACATCCACGAATGTGACGGTTTACTCTTTCCAAGATGCATATCTCAACAATAACAATGTTGTTCACTCGCGTTGATCAAGTTAGGATCTCCCTTATGGCGTACATCATTCATACGAATGGACGCGCGAATAAGCAAAAACAACCAACCAAGTTAGGATCTCCTTTTTTACTGTTCATTTGACACTACATGTATTATTATTCCAGACACCGTGTTTATGATATCCGAACTGACAATGCCACCCATAAAGATATTTTATCGGCACTTATTGATGAGCACGAGGTAAGATATTATAAATCAAATCTGATTGGATTTGTTTGTTTCATGCAATTCTTTTCCCTCGTCTGAAATCTAATGTACATGAAAGTTGTTTTGTTACTGTTGCTAACGGGATAGATTGTCTTTCTAATGGAAGCGGAGAAACCCAAACAGTTACAACAAAGAGAGTAGATTGACAAGAGTGGTTACATCGTCCGCGCCATGTTGAATTTGAACACGATTCGATTATATAAGAAACCTCCTTTCTGTAGGGGGCGCCCTACAGTCGAATCGTGTACAGTCGGAACACCTTTCCGCTAGGGGGCCAGAAGAACATGCCGGCAATGCTGATTGGACGAAGTGACTACCCTTTTCAATCTACTCTCTTTGGTTACAACTGCTGTGACTCGGGATAAGATGAAAAACAAAACTGATACATGATTCAAATTGGACAGTCTCATTTCGAACTCAGCCAAGATTCGGATTAGAATGTTTATTGGATTTGATCAGGATAAAATATCCAGACTGCCTGCACGATGAAATTTTCATTAATAAATTTCAGTTTTAAGATCTTTCAGTCGAAACAAGTAACGTATTCTAATATTTACAATTAGGTTCAAAGTGGCATGAGCTGCCAACATTCACACTTTTTTCATCATTTCTGGTCGTCACAACAGTAAGAGGCTTTGAGGGTCATCGAAAAACTAAATGATTGGCGTTGAAATGAGGGAAATTCATACAGTATGTGGCCTGTACGAACCGAAAACGTGTTCGAAAAATAAACAAAATTTAAATAACCGGGACGACCATTCATTCATTCTAAGCCAAAGTTAGTTCAGAACAATACTTTATCGTACATTTTGGAGACTAGAAGCACCAAAAAAGCTACTGAATTATACGTGTTGAGAAAAATAGTCAATAATTTCAACATTCTGTTTAAACGTCAAAATATCAACATTTTGGCAGCTCATGTCACTTTAAGTCTTATTTTACAATATCTAAATCGATCTAAACGTTTCAGGAATACAGTTTATTTTCCCCAGAAAAAAATTCAGTTGGGTAAAAACGGTTCCAGTAACAACAACGACAACTGCAACAAATCCTATCAGCTTCACTAGGCTATATCATTTTTTGAGTTTTCTCTAGCTTTACATTTTGTCTAAAATCCCGTGTATCTAAACTCGAGCTTCTCCATGAGGCCTATGTCTACCGCTATTTCGCTTTTATAATGACGTAGGCCTATTATCATGTTCAACCTAATCCATCTTCATTCCATTGTCAAAATTCACATAGTTCGTTTGAAGGAGGAAATTACTGATGGCTTATCAGTCGATTTGTTCTTCGTTCCAAATAAGACCCCCGTCGGAGAGAGCTGCTTGGTTAAAGTTTATGTGATGACATTTAAGAACGTTAGCGAAAATTGGAAACAAAATCTGAGAGTGTTTTATACTCGATCGCACTGTGTGGGAGGGTTGTCAGGTACATATTCATTTCCTACCCTAACATGGCAACGCTGCCAAAGATGTGAAATAATCTTGAGTGCAGCGTAAAACACCCATCAATCTAAGGAGATTAACTTTATTTTCTAAATAACATAGGCTCGTCATCAATTTACATGTATGTTGGTTTCGCCCACGAAACAATGTAAGGAATAAATACCCCAAACCTTTTGCCATAGCCATTTTCGTCTACCGAGCATTAAGGAAAATTGTTTGCCAAATACATTAGCCTTCCTGACGTTTATATGGTCTGTGGAGGCTTTAATGTTAAAATTTAGGTGGGATGGGGGTGGGTAAGATCTTTTGGTCTGTTGGTACTTCTGTCGCCATATAACCTTAGGTGTTGAGTGCGACGTTAAACCCTAATCAATCAATCAACCCCAAACCTTGGTTATTCTCTGTACAAAAAGCATGTTTTTCATTTTCCAAAATGTGCATGGATTCATTCGCATAAATCAATATCAACCCTTGGTTGTTCTACAATGAGACAGGCGTGTTTGCTTGGCGCCATTAAAAACCTATCGGAGAATCTCATACGGTTTGAATTGGAAACAATGAAACAAGAGCATACGAAGAATAATATCTCCTGTTTGCCCTTTTGTACAAAGAAAAAATCGAATGCGCGGGCGTACATTGACAAAAAGTTTCTAAATACATTATTTCAAGAATACAACCAATACCTGTTCAATAGATTCCCACCGGAAGTGTTGCCGGAAGTGGCCGTTATACTTCCGAATTTCGCCGAACAGCATGTTCTGGAGGGATCAATTATCTCCCCTTCTGAGAGAATTTTCTGCTGTTTGTTTGGTAAATATCTTCTGCCAATGACTTATCGCCTAGATCTGATAAACTGACGTTGACTAAAAGTCTGGATTTCTATTATTATTAAAGTACATGCAGGCCACAATAGGTGGGGTGCAGTTGACAGATTGCTTGATGACGTCACTTGGAATTTACGCGCAAAGCATTTCGGGGGATTGTGGGATCTGAACATAATTTTAAAATATGGCGTAAGAAATAATACTACAAGATGTAAAAGGCGTAAAGTTACCAGACAAATGTGTGGATAAAAACAAGCTCTGTCATCAATGTTTTCCCAAAAAAGTGACATTTTGCTAAGAGCCAATAAACAAAATGGCGAACTGAGGTACATTTTACCCAGAAGGCTTTGCGTAAATCTATGTGACGTCATCAGGCTCGGCGGTAATTGGTTCAATGCCCAACCTTGAGAGTAACAGGAGGGTCAGGGGGGGGGGGGGGGGGGGGGTGGATATCGGAGACAGAAAATTGAAATGAACAATGATATATAAATACATTAACTACTATTTGGAATCTAAACGACATCGCTGTTGTTGAATTAAAATCCAATATATGATAGAAATGACCTTTTACCTCTTCAGGAACTAAATTAACAAAATCAATGTAAACCTGATAATTTTAGTGCTCTACTATTACAATAACATTGTCTATATAGAGGATATTTGTTGTTTATCGGTAAATACCATTTATATTTCATAAATATATTTCATCGAGTGGATTAAAGAATATGTATTTTTACGATTGGCGAAGCCAAGAGTGAAAATACAAGATTTTCTAATTCACGAGATGAAATATAAATGATATTTACCGATAATACATCAAATATTCTATTTATTATTTAATTAGTAGTGAGATTTTCGTGTATTTTCTGCGACAAACTGAATGATTCGTGGTCACCACTTGACCAAGAAAATGACCTAAATTTGGGCCTATCACACATAGGCCTGTACGGTGTAGGATAAAATAGCGCGTCTTTAGATGTGACAAAAGTACTTGATAGAGCAAAAGTTAAAGTTTCCGAAGAACTTCATAAAGTTGAAAATGAGACAAGGAGCCTTGTTTGGAACGATTTGAATCGAAACTCGCATGCTCGGTAAAGCTTTTATAAGAACCAATACATTCTCCGAATAGCGGTTACTGGGATTGCCGATAGATATGATAGTCCAGTGAGTGGAGAGTGAATTCATCTTCTGATTTGAAATTGCGCAACGGTTGACAATTTCAAAACCTACCTCGCATAAACGTCACATAATGTAGTATAAGCAGGTTGAATACGGGGTAATGGAACGTTTCACACTTCCCCATTCATAGACTTCTGATGTGATATAATGCTATGTACCTGTAGGAATACCTTTGGAAAGTACTTTCCGCTTATCAAATTTTATTTCCCGATTCGTTGTTTAGTTTTTTCAACAGCAAGACTTTTTTTAAATTCCATAAAATTTTTATTCGAAAGTTGTGTGTCTGTAAACAAATACAAGAAACGTTAAAAGAATGTCATATTGTCAGAAAATAGTATCTTAAATATTCCACCGTAAAATAAATATTATTTAAAGGTTTTATGAACAGCTTTTGACAATATTTTCCAATTTGCGTTACAATGTGTTACAGTTCATGTACTTTACCATTCTGGCCAAAAAGAAAAATAAATCTCTGGCTTAGAACATACAAAATTCACTGCTATACTTGCCGCTCATCAATGCTTACGAAAGTTATTTATCCAAAGAGAGTAGATTGACAAGAGTCGTCACTTCGTCCGCGCCATGTTGAATATGAACTGACACGATTCGATTTTTAGGATTCTCCTTTCTGTAGGGGGCGCCCTACAGTCGAACCGTGTCCAACCGGAACACCCTTCCGCTAGGGGGCCAGAAGTATATGCCGGCAATGCTGATTGGACGAAGTGACCAGTCTTGTCAATCTACTCTCTTTGATTTATCTCAGTGACATGTGACTTGAAACACAAAACACGTCAACCTCCGTTGTGTACGTACGCTAAATGCTGTGACGTAATGCACTCTCTGCTGACTCAGTTCGTCTTGGTGGCAGTTTGTACACATCGAAGGTCGTGTATGACGTCACTTTTGTCGATTTTATCCGAGTAGATACGAAACATACGGAAAATATGGATATTTCCTCCTCATTTCTGTTTTGACCACCATGGAACTAATGCAAAGGTGGTTTCGTTTCAACTTATGTTTTTCAATTTAGTCCATATACAAACACAAACCAGCTCTAAGATCTGTTCATAAATCCTTTAAGTTCATTATGTTTTCTTTGTAACCAACCACCGTATTGTTTTCAAGGCAGATGTGGGCTTTGTGTGAAAGTGATTGGTTTGGGAATGCAAATTTAATTAATGAATGGACTTGCTTTTGCTCAAACTCCGTATAACTTCATAGTTGCTGACCTTCCGGCTGGGGGCGGTGTGGTTTTTTGCCATAGCCATTTTCGCCTACCTGACATGGAGGAAAATTAAGTATGCCAAATACATTAGCCTTCCTGACGTTCATATGGTCTGTGGAGGTTTTAATGTTAAAATTTAGGTGGGATGGGGGTGGGTAAGATCTTTTGGTCAGTTGGTACTTTTGTCGGCCTGTAACCTTAGCTATTGAGTGCGACGTTAAGCCCCAATCAATCAATCAATCAATCAATCAATCAATCAATCAATCAATCAATCATAGTTGCTGATATCATTAGGTTTATAATTTTCTATTTTAGTTGGACGTATGGCGTTACCCCAAATCGTATGGTGATACGATGAGTGTTCGGGTAAGACCCGAATATATCCGTAACCTTCTGGACTCTCTCAAAAAGCATGGTTTACATTACAGGATCAAAATCAGGAACGTCCAATCGTAAGTGTTTTTTATCAGATATATAAACCATGTGGCAAATGTTCTGTTGAGAGTTTCCCCGTATAGTTGTGCCTGGTGTGTCTCTTCCACTAATTCTCGAATTACAGTTTTTTTTATAGAAATGATAAGAATTATTTTATGGATTTGTGACGATGCCCGACCAGGAATCCAACCTGCGTTTCATAGTAACACTTCTGTTTTTGTCTTCTAAGACAACCGGCCACCTTAATCCTTTTTAACAAAGTAGAATCCCGAAAATAGGGAGAGTTACGGTGGCTCATAAGGGACATAATTAGCGTACATATTTACTGTATTTCTTCTATGAATTAAGGAATCATTTTTGAAAATGACAATTTTCACCCATGCGGAAATTAGTTTCCACCCATGCGGAAATTAGTTTCCACCCATGCGGACATTAGTTTCCACCCATGCGGACATTAGTTTCCACCCATGCGGACATTAGTTTCCACTCATGCGGACATTAATTTGCACCCTTGCGGAAATTAATTTGCACTCATGCGGAAATTAATTTGCACCCATGCGGAAATTAATTTGCACCCATGCAGAAATTATTTTCCACCCATGCGGAAATTAAACATAAACTGTGTACCCTATCCTTGTAATCAGGTCAGACAAGATTGTTCACCATGTCTATAATGAGTGTGGATGACATGGGTGTCTTATTTGTTATATATACGTATTCACCCAAGTATAATAGGCATCTATCTATGGGTGCAAATTAATTTCCGCATGGGTGGAAAATAATTTCCGCATGTGTGCAAATTAATGTCTGCATGGGTGGAAACTAATTTCCGCATGGGTGGAAAATGATTTCCACATGGGTGCAAATTAATTTCCACATGGGTGGAAACTAATTTCCGCATGGGTGGAAAATAATTTCCGCATGGGTGCAAATTAATTTCCGCGTGGGTGCAAATTAATTTCCGCGTGGGTGGAAATTTGCATTGTTGGAAATTGTCATTTTAAAAAATAATTCCTTAATTCATAGAAGAAATACAGTAAATATATACACTAATTATGTCCCCTTTGAGCCACTGTAGAGAGTAGCGTTGTATTCACCTTCAAAACGTCGCCAACAAATTAAAGACTGCCTCCCCCCACCCCCGGCGTACAACGACAATCAACCAATCATAATCCGGGGAGCGTTCTACAAGGGTGCATAAGTTACGCATATCACAAATGTATGTTGAATTATGATGGAAGCTATTGTTTATTCGAACCGGGCACTATATTAATAACATTTCTCACACATCTGATGATCAACCTTGAACATAAATTGCCCTTTGAAATTAAGATCACGTCCGAAGGTAATTTTAGCTGGGGAACTGGCCCTTGTTCATACTAATTACACAAGTACAGTACATGAAACAACTTGTCACTGAATATGATATCAGCTATAAAAATCTGTTCTGATAATGTACATTCAAAATGTCCTTGATTGATTCATGTTGAACTCATGGAGTGAATCTCGCAGCGTTGCCAGGTTTAGTGAGGGAGGAAACCGGGATCATTGCCCGGAGTAAACCCTATACCTTCAGCGAGTACCTGGCAACTCTTCAACAAAAAGCGATCGAGAGGGGGAAAAAAGCATTCTAAATGTTTCTTTACACTAAGTGGAATTCGAACCGGCGAATCGGATTGAGAGACTATCGCCCTGCAGGCTGAGCCACCGAGGCACTCGGCTATCTTCGGGGATTTTCGGACGTGTTAAAGCCGACCAATAGCGAGCGAAGATAGCCGAAGGATGTTCCGAGTGCCACCGAGGTTCCGGAAAGTTTTTGAGATTAAGGCCCTGAACATTTACTATTCTGTGAGGAGTTCATTGGCTTTGAATAACAATTACTATGTTCTTATATTATTTATCTGTTTATGTAGACTAATCGATGAGGAAAGTCATTCCATTTCTCAAAGGCGGAAAAAGCGAGCCACAGATTTTGATCTTTACAATTATAACTCCCATTCTAAGGTTTGTACTAATCTCATCATTGTTATGGTAATTGCAATATAGAAGAGAGTTTCACTTTGTCTACTTCAGTGTACCCAAACATCTGCATCTTCTCCAGCCACGTTTCAACCTACATGGCCCCATTCCGTGTTTTACGCTTGCGAACAATTTCACTCCAACCCGTAAATCGAACAATACCTTGTGATTGGATGCGAGTAAAACTTCTCGCAGCTAATAAAAACTTCGGGCACTTATACGCTCTTCCACCAGCTGAGAAATAACGTAACAGCGGCAGTATACACCAATCGTATTCCCGCGAGATCTCCTTTAGACATGGCTAAGATAGACCTCGTACGACTTTACCGGACATAGCGCAGCGATCTAGGGTAACATTTTTAAAAGCTATCAGATAAATATAAAAATCCTGACATCACGCTGTACGTGAATATATATTTTGAATTTAAGAAAACGTTAAACTAGTAACGGAAACGTAGAGTCAATTTCACGAAATAGTCCCATTTTGACGACAACTGGCAAAATGGCGACGTTCCCTGTCGATCGGATTCACTTTGAACTGGCCACTGTGATAGGCTCCACGGGGCGTTTCCAATAGCTGCTAGTGTTTAAATGTGCGATGTAACTGACGATAGCTCTAGCTAAGTGTAAGATAATTATAGAAAAGCACGTAGATGCGAGCAAATCCAAGGTAAAATTCCACGGTGTTGTTGTATTGTTGAAAACTTAAAAGTTACATGATCAATTGACCTCCTATGTGAACTCTCCAACCCCATTCCAATGGATATTTCCGATAAAAATGTCGTCCGATGGCCTTAGAGGTTAAATCTGGCCTTTAGGACTAGGGTAACTTCTAATTTTAGATTGAGTATACACCTTGAACTTTTCGTTTAACGAGTGCTGATTGACCCAGACTGTAAGGATAGGAAAGACAGCTCCCACCAGCACTCTGGAACTTCGGGGATTTACGTGCGCGAAAAGCCGACCGGTAGAGAGCGGAGATAGCCGAAGGGAGTTCCGACTGCTCCCACCAGTAGGCGCTGTTCGATTTACAGGTTGTCTAGTTGTCCGCTAAGGTTATTTGGTTGTTTTAGCTTATTGGCCCGTCCATTCGTATGAATGATGTACGCCAAATCCGGCAAGGCAAAACACGGAATGGAGATGGAGATTTTAACTTGGCTTGAAAAGATGAAACATCTGCGGAACGCTTGAACTAAAATATAGGTTGATTGATTGATTGTTTGGTGTTTAACGCCGCGCTCAAGATTATTTCACTTATATGGCGGGTTGCCAGTTTTATTGTGGGAGGAAAGCGGGCTCTATGCCCGAAGGAAACCCACGACCTTCCGTTGGTAACTGGCAACCATCCCACATAGGTCGTTCGAGTGAAAACCCAGTCAGACAATATTCCAATTTTTTTTGGGACTGATTTGGATTCGAACCCCGGACCCATTGGTGGAACCAAAATATAGGAATAGCTGCCTTGTTATAACAGATCTGAATCTAGAATAACTCATACAGTCGTTTTCCATTCTTTTAATTCTAGATAAATGAGTTTATGACTAGTCTGGCCTCAACCTGCTCAGCCTGTTCGCTGGAATCCATGGGAAGCAGTCATGAAAATCGAAACATGCTGGTTTTGAAGGTAATTTTTTTAAAACCACATAACATTATTGGTTACCTTCCTTTCCTCCATTTTATGACTAATTTGAACCTTCGTCTAATATATTTATATTTTTCTCTTTCATCTCTCCTCAACCCAAAACGGGACCTCGGTGGCTCACTCAGTTAGAGTGATTGTCCCTTAGTTCGATACAGGCCTTCATCGAATGCCGGTCAGACCCAATAAGAATTGAAAAAATTCTGTTGTGGATTTTCCTCTCGATTGCCTTATGTGGAAGAGTTACGAGGTATTCGTCGAAGATCGAGGGATTCCTCACGCAAAAGAGCCTGGTTTCTTCCGCCTCTAACCTAGCGTAAAATAAGCTTGCTTCGTAACCCAAAACACATAACATACAAGAAGCACAATAATTTGTTATTAATCAAAAATCCTGAACATAAATCCTGCTACATGTAAACTATTTAATGTAATCTCAGGAAATTTTCACCATTAAAAACCGCCTGCCACAGGGTATAGGCCTATCCGTAACATGTTCAATCAACAGATCTCCAGCCGATGTTTTTGTTCGTATACACCTTCGTCTCATTATAGAGATAGGAAAAACAAAGACCCATTATCTGAGACAATAAAGTACCCTTGCAGGTTTAAACCACTTTGTAACACTTTAGGAGTGAGCAGGGGGCTGTGTCACTCAACATTTTCGACCGACTCAACTTTGCGCCTAGGGCTTGTTTCACAAAACTGTCGAGTCGCAAACGAAGCCCAGTTGTCAATGGATACCATATTGAAGAGATACGACGCCATGGCAACTGCGATTGATCGTGGCGGCTTCGTGGAGGCTGTTTCTCAACACCGACGTAACTTTTCGCCTGGTCGTAACGTAACGTTGGGCGTATATGTTGCCATGACAGTTACGCTTTGCGTAAGACTTACGTAGCAGCTGTGTTCCAACACGTCAGACGATTCAAACTTAATGACGTAATTTGGCAACTTGTGTGAATTAGATAGCAGTTCTGGGGGCCCGTGTCACGAAGCCGTCGCACAGTGCGATCAATCGCAGTTGCTATGACGTCGTATCTTTTCAATATGGTATCCATTGGCAACTACGCCTCGTTTGCGATGCGACTGCTTTGTGAAACGAGCCCCGGGATCGCGTCACAAAGGTCATCCTGTTTGAGCTGACAGCTTTGATTTCTCTCAGTATAGTTTCTATACATGGGTTGCTGGAGGATTTATATTTGATTGGTTTTGATTAATCCTGGGAGGATCTAAAAAAATGCAGGCTGGAAAGGCCAGTTTTCTAATCAAAACCCTTAAAGTGGCATGAGCTGTCAAAATGTTGATATTTTGACGTTAATACAGAATGTTGAAATTATCTCAAGACGTATAATTCAGAAGATTTTAGGGCTTCTGGTCTCGAAAATGTACGATAAAGTATTGTTTTGAACTAACTTTGGTTTAGAATGAATGAATGGTCGTCCCGGTTATTTAAATTTTGTTTACTTTTCGAAAACGTTTTCGGTTCGTACAGGCCACATACTGTATGGATTTTCCTCATTCCAACGCCAATCATTTAGTTGTTCGATGGCCTTCAAGCCTCTTCAGTGTTGTGCCGATCAGAAATAATGAACAAAGTGTGAATTTTGGCAGCTCATGCCACTTTAAATTTTAAACTCAGAAATTGATTCAATATATATTTATGATCACTAAAACACACGGGCACAGGGAAAATCTTCTTGTCTAGAATAACCACGGAGACAAGTTTCTAATTGTGTTAAAAAGAGGTATATCATTTAGACTTTTATACCCCATCATAAATTGTTGTAATAAAGTAAACCTATGATATTTCATTAGGTTGACGACTGACAGGAGCTTGGCCTTAGTCAGTAGAATTTTCTGGAACACTTTGTATTGCATTGACAATGCTTATGCATCTTAAGCTATAGTAAGAATATCGTCAGACTATATATTATGGGGTCATGGGAAAAGACAGTGAAAATTCCCCCCTCCCCCCCCCCATACCCCTTTCCCAGAAACCTAGGTAGAAGACAGACAGGGGAGTTTAGCCCTGACCAGTATGTCTTTCAAACTCTTGTTCTTTTTATAAGCAATGACTGGCCTTTGGGTCAGAGGTCGAGCAAGTTTACTTTGAAGTAGTTTGTATTCTTCTACTATAATCTCACCAGCCCCGATAGCTCAGTCGGTAGAGCGTCCGCTTCAGGCGTGGGAGATCCGGGTTCAAGCCCGGTTCGTGTCAGACCAAAGACTTTAACACTGGTAGCTGTTACTGCTTCGCTTGGCGCTCAGCAATAGGAGTTAGAGCAGCGACTGGTTGGCCCGGTGTCAGTATACTGTGACTGGGTGAGGGGGCTTGCTGGTTGTCTTCGGCAAGTCGTCTCGGTGAGACAGCACCTAAAAGAGCGGTGGAAATTTGCCCTGTCACAAGGAGACAACGTCTTCATATAACCGAAATACTGTTGAGCAGGACGTAAAACCCCAATCACTCACTCACTCACTCTACTATAATCTTGGCCATGACAATGCTAGCTTTGTTATACTGAAACACAAATGGTATTATAGTTTTTTCACGACATCTTCCGGGGTCCAAGTTCAAACCCAAAGGATAAATAGTTTGTAATGTTTGAATCCAAAAACTTTCCCTTTCCAAACGTTTGTGCTTGGTATCTGCAGCGGAAGTGAGAAAAGGGATTTTCTCAATAGGCATAATTTCAAAATGGTCCTTGACCGAATGACCTTGAGTATTGAAATGTTGTGCCACGGGTACATCATGTTTAAGTCTAATACTAGATAAATGGAAATTGATTCAATATATTATGTGCATTAGAATAGATGCTGGCGAGTCGCCTGTTGCTGAATAAACGGCCAGCCACGGAATTACCTAAGTCCTTTATGTATATAATATCAGAGGCCGGTTGTTCAAACGTGTATTAGGCTTAATACCGGTCTAAATGATGTCGCGTAACAAAGGAATTTAATTGTGACGTTACAAAGTTAAACCGGTATTAAGTCTAATACACTTTTGAACAACCGGCCTCTGAAGTTTATGAATAAGGAAGTATGAGATGTCCCATTACAGCATATTCAGGGCATTGACGTCTTTTAACCCAAAGTTCACCATAAAAAGCCCCCGCTCTCGTTTAGTCAGAAATCGTGGCTTTTCTTCTCTTCCTTGTATGAACTATTATGGGATGCATAAAAAAAAAGATGGCGAACGTTTTAAATATGACAACAGTACTTGATGGAGCAAATGTTAAACCTTCCGAAGAACTTCATATAGTTGAAAATGAGACAAGGAGCCTTGTTTGGAACGATTTGAGTAGAAACTTAGATACCGGGGTCGCGTGCTCGGTAAAGCTTTTATATAAGAACCAATGTATTTTCCGAACTGCGGTTACCGAAATTTCCGATAGATATGATAGTCCAGTAAGTGGAGAGTGAAATTATTTTCTGATTAGAAATTGTGCAACCGTTGACAATTTCAAAATCTACCGCGCATAAACGTCACATAATGTAGTATAAGCAGGCTAAAGCCTAGCGCACACGAGAGGCGCCGGCTGAGCTGCCGGCCACGCATGGCTGAGAGCTAAGCTGTTTCCCCCGTGTGCGCGTAACTTTTGGTGAGATTTTCGCCTCTCGAGGCGGTGAGGAAAGTACCTAGCATTTTTGATATTTTCTGCCTCTCGTGGCAAGAATCTCACAGTGTGCGCGCAACGTGAGCTGCCAGCTGAGCTTAGAGGAGGGATAGTCCAATCGCGTGGGCTTATTAAATCATGTGTCCACTTAGAATATTACGTAACACAGGTAGTGATATTTATGTAGGTTAGTGAAGTTGGGTGGCCAGGAACTTGCCTCAGCCGAGAGCTTATCGTCTGCGCTGAAATATTTAGCTGCTCCTGGGCCACGCGTGCATAGCTCAGCCGCCGCCTCTCGTGTGCGCTAGGCTTAAAGGCGTCATAGCCCTGAATATGAGGTAATGAGACGTTTCACACTTCCCCATTCATTGACTTCTGATAATATCTATGTGAAAGTTAACGTTTATAAAAGATAGATGCATGGTAAGTCGGTTAGAAGTATTGATTAAAATAGAAACGCCTTCCACAATCAATCAATTTGGACATCGTCTTTAAAGTGAAGGATACTATGTTTTTACTTAAATGATAATGTTTCTAAGTACAAAATATCTTGATCCATATCCCCGCCAATCCATGTTACCATAGTTACCACAGGTCTGTGTTTTATACTTTGAAGGCGCGAAAGATTCTATCTATAATTTAATCGCTTTCAATCTATATGGGCATTTATGGGGGATTTATGACGTCATACACGTGCCTCTATTGAGACAGCTGGCGAGTCGTTTTATTCAAGTTTGACTTGGACGGAAAAGCAATTGTTAAAGAGGAAAGTAGAGGATGAATAGAGATCCTTTCTTACTGGCTCAGTTAAAATACCAACGATCCGAAGTCAAGATAGTCTTTACCTTTCCTTCTATACCTGTCACTTAAGATACCAATCATAATTTGTATGTTGAGCTGGCTGAGGCTACACAATAAATTATACTACATGCACCAGGACCCTGTTTCACAAAGCGGCGTAGCGCAAATTTTCATGTAAGTGCCATAGCAACCCATACTGTAGAGATCCGTTAGTAGGAAAGTTACGCAAAAAATACATCTACGCCGCTTTGTGAAACAGGGTCCCGATGCCCAAGCTGTTGACAATTCCGCAAAGCTCCGGTCACGCTGGTCAATTTTTTGAAGGGCTAAACTCGTTAACGTAAACATGACTTCTCTTCGCGTTCTCTGGTTCAACAATGGACTAAAAAGAGTTGGTGGTTATCAGTAATTTCTCTGATACTGAGAGAATCTTTGGGATAAATCACCAAAGCATGACATGATCGAACGTTTCGG
This sequence comes from Lepidochitona cinerea, assembly GCA_963971465.1. Classification (NCBI taxonomy): domain Eukaryota; kingdom Metazoa; phylum Mollusca; class Polyplacophora; order Chitonida; family Tonicellidae; genus Lepidochitona; species Lepidochitona cinerea. The sequence continues at coordinate 34,512,057 of OZ020555.1, read as the reverse complement.
TGATTTGGCCGCCTGATCTCCAGCGGCCGAAAATTGGGTAGGCCTATATATAGAGATCTTGGTTGTGTTTTTTCCCTTTTTTGACCGTCTTTTCAATATTCTGTATGCCCATATTTACTGACGACCACCACTGTTTTATTAAAGGCACACTTGCCGCGAAAATCCAGAATACTGTTTACATTAAAAACGGTGGGCGATTTTCTGCATTTTTCCCACACAGAAGAAGTTAGGAACTTTCTTACGTTTTGGTATCATTTAGTATTTTTAATTTGAAATTGAAAATAAGATTTATCAAGTACCCGCAATGTAAACAAATCCAGAACCTGAACATGCGCACAAGCGCCCTAAGGTTTGAGTTGTGTGAGTGATCTAACGGCACAGTACAATTTTACGTACTTATTTTACGAGAAATACAGACTGACGATCGGATAAGAGTGACTTGTAAAGCCTCCTGATAATTTTTTGAGTGTAAACCACAGAAAGAAAAAGGCATGAAATGAGGGTAATTCAACCACTAAGTTAACCGACACTGATCGTTGTTGTTGTAAACAGGTTTCGATTCTTCGTTTGTTTTATTACCCCCATTTCAACATTCTAAACCTATAACTAGACATGTTTTATGTGTCCTATGTTTATTTTTAGTGGTTTAAAGGGGCATGAGCTGCCAAAATGTTGATATTTTGACGTTAAAACAGAATGCTGAAATTATTGGCTATTTTTCTCAAGAGGTAGAATTCAGAAGCTTTTTAATGCTTCAAGTCTCGAAAATGTACGATAAAGTACTGTTTTAAACTAACTTTGGCTTAGAATGAATGAATGGTCGTCCCGGTTATTTAAATTTTGTTTACTTTTGAACACGTTTTCGGTTCATACAGGCCACATACTGTATGGATTTTTCTCATTCCAACGCCAATCATTTAGTTTTTCTATAGCCTTCAAAGCCTCTTACTGTCGTGACGATCAGAAGTTATGAAAAAACTGTGAATTTTGGCAGCTCATGCCCCTTTAAGTCTTAGTTAGCTCATCTTAATTGGTTTTCTTAACAAATGTTCAACAGGCTACGGCGGCAAGTGGGGCTTTAACAACTTAGTAAGATAAAAATCTCCCTTTGTTAATACTGATTTTTCTTTTAAAAAGGTCTCCTCTATCTCCGAATTAGTGTCGGTTATTTACTAATTCCCCGACAATGACGATCACCATCGCGATTCGATACTGTCCCAGATACGTGGTAGGAATCGTGGAGGTATACTGCCAATTTTTGAGTACCGTAAATGACGCCGTATTCGGGATTCGTTTTATTGATATCTTAGATTCTGGAAACAAGGATGGGATTCTGGATTCCAATTCTGGTATTTACTACATTATTACGTGTTCCAATCCCGAATTCCGATCCCAGATACGTGATTCTAATCCCAGAGATATGCATAAAATTCGGCTTTCGAATCCCGCTAGTTTACTCGAAATTCGGGATTTTGATTGATCGATGGAATTCTGGACATAACATGAATACGGGATTCGATTTATGGATGTCTTGAGTTTTGGACGAAAGTTCAGGACTCCGGATTCAACTTCCCAGATATGTGATTCGAATTCTGGAGATAAATACAACCTTCGACTTTCGAATCCCGAATCCCGTATTTTACACGAAATTCGGGATTTTGATTGATCGATGTCCTGAATTCTGGACATAACTGAGAGACATAAATTCAGGTGTTAATTACGACATTTCATCTTCCAATATTGATGTCCGATTCCAGATGCAGTATAGCAAACCTGGAGTAGGTGCAAATTTCGACTTTCGAGTCCCGAATCGGTACTTAAATACGGTATTCGATTTACTGATGTGTTGAATTCTGGACATAACTTAGGGACATAAATTCAGGTGTTAATTACGACATTTCATCTTTCAATATTGATGTCCGATTCCAGATACAGCATAGCAAACCTGGAGCCCGTTTCACAAAGCGGCGTAGATGTATTTTTTGCGTAACTTTCATACTAACATATCTCTACAGTATGGGTTGCTAAGGCATTTACGTAAAAACTTATGCTACGCCGCTTTGTGAAACAGGCTCCCGGAGTAGGTGCAAATTTCGACTTTCGAGTCCCGAATAGGTACTTAAATACGGTATTCGATTTACTAATGTGTTGAATTCGGAGATAACTACGGGATTCGGGTTCCAAATTCTGGTGCTACGAGATAGCTAAGTGGGTTTGTTTTTCCCTTAAAAAGTCCCCAATAAATTAGATTTTTAAGACGTGCAATTAACACAGCCGTTTGATCAAAGGTTTTTTTAAATTCTATAGGGACTATAGATTTTGTTTGTGAAGAAGGTTAAAGACGGCTTTCTAAAAATGGACTAAGGCTTTAGTGTATAAATATCAATCATGGTCGTGATTAATTCCCTCGTGTAGCTCTTCCAATTAGTTCAAATTGAGAGACTTCCGGTTAACGTTATTTGCTAATAACGACCTATCTTTGTTGCTATATTATACTTAAGTCGCCAGTATTTTATGTTGTATTTATAAAGCCATCGAAATAAATCGTCTCTCCATTTTACAAAATTAAAAAAAAAGCTAGATCTACAAACGAAACTGAGAGAATTTTATTAGTACTGGATGCAAATATACGGTGGCCCAAAGATGATAAACCATTTTTTTAAAAAAAAATTATGAAAAGGCGGAATTAGGAAGATATGTTTAACTGAGTATCTACTTCCAACGATGTACAGGTAATGTCGACCTATTTTAATAAAAAAATGATAAAATGATGTTCGTGGAAATCTTGGACGTTTTTATGACAGCCCATGAAATAAAAAATAGCAAAATCCATAGGATCCCTCGGGTAACGCAGGGCTTGATGGACGGTTGAATGATAAATGTAGACACACATTACATTTCAAACTTTTACCACATGCCCATGTTTATGCCATTTTATTAAAAGCAATCTCTTGTTCTCGGTAATTTTTACAGTCTTACAGTCAAGATAAGGCCATCTGCTCCACGTTTACTATAAAAGTCCTATTCGATATCGGTTCTTTAGGAGTACATGTGCCCCCCTCCCCTCCTCAATGTATTAATAAAATGATGTTCGTGGCGTTTTTGTGACAAAGTATAAATGAAAAATAATGAAAAAGCCATAATGGTTATATTCAAGTAGGCCTAAGATACGATGATATTTCCTACGATCCCCCATGTAATGTCATGTGGGAGTTTACGGAAGGTCTACTGACAGAAGTACATAACGTATCAAATGTTTACGACTTGCCCATAGGTCTATACGCATATGCAATTTTATTAAAAGTTAGCTCTTGTCTTCTATGCCTTTATAATTTTGTCGTTAAGGTAAAGACTTTAGTCGGCGAGGTAACTAAAATATATATTGTAATTCTATTTGATATGGAAGATGTATATAGCCTTCAAGTATGCAAGATTTAAACATCTCCCAGAAATTTAACAAGTATTATTTGGTCAGTCCTGTGGTAAAAGTTATCGGGTAATGTTTTGTAGCATTTAATCTTAACACACATACGTGAACATTCATGGTGATATGTAGATTTGTTCAAGGTTTTACGGGCATATCAGTTCAGTATACGTTGGGGTGAGCCGGTGAACAAACAATAGGCGAACAGACAATAGAGATCGAGAAAGATCTATAGACTTATACATAACACATGTAAAAGTTTCGTTCTGGACATACAAACCAGCTCATTTTTACTGTCTACTGAAAATGTTCACTTGTTTAAGTGCTAAAATGTTTTTAAACATGCTAAAATGTTATTTATTACTAAAACGTTACCACACATTTTTTGAAAGAGACATCCCATTATCCACCACTGGGCGTCATTAAACACTGTGAAGGATGAGCTGACGTAAAGAATCTTACAGATTATTCAATTTGTTCACCGAAATTGTCACAAGTAGAACAACTTCTTTGCATAAACAGACGTGCACCATCGATCATTTTGTACGAAACGGCTGAAGATTTCAGCTTTCTTTGAAACAACAAGTCTTTGTTATCAAAACATTTCCAAAGGCGACGTTGTCACGACGCCTACTATGAATCGGCTTGGACTGATATAAACCCATCTATTCTTAGAAACAATTAATACTAAACTGCACCAACTGCCTCAAGTTGAAGGGAAATTATCCTTAATTTGAACGAGGCTGAGGGAATCCGTAACCGAGAAATATCCCCCAACATGGTATGACCACTTCCGGTGCGATGTCCTCTTGATCTCCAGGGGCTAAAATTGGGGATAAGGATAACCATGCTATCTTTCTTCGCCTAATTACCCCTATTAAGCGACTGAATCCCGAGGTATTTGCTAGTGACCACCACTACTTGATTGACGACTTAGTAAAATAAACATACCCGTCAATTGATACTGACATTTCCAAAGTCAAACAAGAGGTTTGCAAATGGTAATTTGGCAAATTTTGAACCCTGGTTTTGGTACTAGGTACTATGTTGTTTTCTGCTTCTTTTTTAGACCCAAGCCATACGTAGGGAAATGTGTTACGTTTAATTTTAGAAACAAAATAACAACTAAGATTGCAGAGTTATCGTAACTTGATCAAATAAGACGAACGGATTTTTTGGTTAAATTTTCGCGCATGTTGCGCAAGTTTCGCTAAAATACTTGAAAACTTTTCTACTTTTTGCTATAGTAAATGTATTCGTTTCATTGTACATCGCATAATCTAAACCTTATCTTCTTGAACTGGTATACGGGTCTGTTTAATGCTTGACTCAAACTCCACATTTGTTGCCAGGCATAGCAGCACGTGCTTGGTCCGTAAGTACGCCTAGGTAAGGAATACTCCGATGACGTACGGGATTTAAGTACGTGAAATACACTCTGACAGAATGTATGGCATTTTCAAAGTGACAACTAAAAGGCAGCCGTGAAAGGAACTCCTTGTGCATCCTCTAGGGAGCCCAACAAAAGTGTCTGGGTGATAATTTACGGAACTAAAACACTCTATATTTGTTAACTTTTAGCCCTAATTACTGATAAACCGAACTGCGTCTTTCTCCGTTTGTGTTAAAGCGGTATGAGCTGCCATAATTAGGATTTTTTTTTCTCATAAATTTTGATTGCCAAAAGAAGTTCAACGTTTGAAGTACCTTGATTATACTTAAAGTGACATGAGCTGCCAAAATGTTGATATTTTAGCGTTAAAACAGAATGTTGGAATTATTAGCTACTTTTCTCAAGACGTATAATTCAAAAGCTTTTTAGTGCTTCTAGTCTCGAAAATGTACGATAAAGTATTGTTTTGAACTAACTTTGGCTTAGAATGAATGAATGGTCGTCCCGGTTATTTAATTTTGTTTACTATTCGAACACGTTTTCGGTTCATACAGGCCACATACTGTATGGATTTTCCTCATTCCAACGCCAATCATTTAGTTTTTCGATGGCCTTCAAAGTCTCTTACTGTCGTGACGAGCAGAATTTATGAAAAAAGTGTGAATTTCGGCAGCTCATGCCACTTTAAAATATTAGTTAAGACAGTAAGTAACCCGTACGAACCGAAGACGTTCAAATTACGGACAAAATTGAAATAGTAGGGATGTACGAGTTCAGTTTTGGAGGTGAAGCTGCTTATAAAACTACTTAAGCGTACATTTACAAGACTGATGTGAATAGAAAGCTTTTACATTGGAGTTTTAATAAAACTATTTAAGAAATTAACTTATTCTGTCCTATATTTGGCAGCTCAAGATGTGGTTTACCGGACTGAGTAACGTATATAAACAAATAGGCCTAACGTTGTATTGTATTGTATATTTATACACCAAATAACAAAGTAATAAGTAAATTTGAAGTATAACAGAGATTGGTGGGAATAAAACCCCTGGGGTTTAAGATGGTTTAAGTATTTGATAAATTTACAATTATTTTTATTTTCTATATTCGTGTGTTATAAAATATTTTTTTATACGTATTTGCTGACGCCATGTATAGTCAACCCGAAGTTCGGTGATTTAAACCATATAAACAGCACAGACTGTCCGAGGCATTGCAAAGCCGACCGGAAGGGAGCGAAGACTGCCGAAGCTGCTTCTGACAATCTAAATTGAATATATGTATCTGGATGCTAAAATACCGGGATACATGTACCAATGAATCAGTTTACGGAAGGTATCGGTAATTTCCGCCATATAATCTGGTACGATAGTTTCTTGTCAGTTGTCTGTCTGTCGCCCAGCGGTTTAAAATCGAGATTGAAGCGTTTTTTCTGGCAGTTTGTTTTCTTTTATTTCTCCTTCCATATTGACAAGGGGGCCTCCGTGGCTCAGTAGGTAGACCGTTGGACGCTCAATCCGAACAGCTTTCCACCAATGGGTCGCGGGTTCGAATCCCACTCAGTCCACAAAATTGGAAAATTTTCTGACTGGGTTTTCACTCGAACGACCTATGTGGGATGGTTGCCAGTTACCAGCGGAAGGTCGTGGGTTTCCTCCGGGCATAGAGCCCGGTTTCCTCCCACAATAAAACTGGCAACGCCGCCATATAAGTGAAATAATCTTGAGCGCGGCGTAAAACAACAAACAATCAATCAATCCATATTGACAAGACTAGATGCGAGCCATTGTCTTCTAGACACCTCTGTTTGATGGATGACTTGGTAATATAAACTTGTCAGTTCGCTGATAGTAAGCTATTTAAATCCAAACCCAAGGCTTTTAATGGAACTTCTTTCCGATGGAAGTTGTTGGGCAAATTGTTAACGCTAGTTATGTCATTAGATACCATGCTGTTTTCCGTTCGTTTTATTTTTAACTCACGCCATAGATTATTTTGGGGAAAAAATGACATTATGACACAGTGTCATAAGAGGAACCTTTATTAAGGTGAGCGAATGAGAGAAGATGTAACTTTGCAGTTGATATCATTCGCCTTATCGCGACGACCATAAGAACAGCTGTCATGAAGTATCCATTCTACTTATAGTTATATTATAGTATAAAGACCTACTTCATATTACACCTTAGCCGAGAAATCTGGGCTCTGCCGAATTTTTGTTTTCCCCGTAGTCATATGACGAATACGGAAAAAAAATCGGCAGAGCCCAGATTTCTCGGCTAATTACACTTTATAATAATACAAAAAAACTATAAAGTATTATTATAAGGTTATTATACAGAGTAAAATTCATTACCCCTGCGCGTCTCGTGGAATACGGACAGTCAGCTCAATCAGGATGGGAACATTAACTTCAGTGATGCTACCCTGTATAATGTCCACCAAAACTCCGGTTGTGGGTTGATTCCAATGAACTTATGCGTCGAATGGACACGTCTCATTGGCTGGTATGATCTGACTTTGTAAAATGTGCCGCCATTGATAGTTGAAGAGCGCGTGCATAACAGATCTGGATCCCTATTGCATCACCTCCTAGTAATGGCGCCATTCAATGCATATCAAATACCATGTGACCTCCATTCCACTCATATAGTTCATTGGTTGATTCAACATATTGAGCATCTTCTTTGTGTTCGCTAATTCCAACTATATCAAGGCCTACGTAGTTCATTGGGATATTCTTGTACAAATCTACCTGTGTGAATTTTATAATTTATTCGATCGACTCTGGTCTTCTTCTCCAATTTAGAAGTAACGTGCATCAGATGATCTGCGAGTACAATAACAAACGTACAATAACACTATTCTCGTTATTTTGGGATTAAACTTTCTTGAAAATATGGTAGAAATTCCTCTACCGATTTTTGGGTGAAGCCCGAAACGGGAATCGAACCCAAGGAGGCCGGTTGGCTGAATGGATAAGGCAGCCGGCATTTAGTGCTGGCGATAGGTGCCATACTCTGGGACCCAGGTTTGATTCCCGTTTCGGGCTTCACCCAAAAATCGGTAGAGGAATTTCTACAATATTTTCAAGAAAGTGTAATCCCAAAATAACGAGAATACTGTTATACCCACTTTCTAAAAGACACTAATTAATTCAAGTACAATAACACCTCTAAGGGGACCTATACCGATCTAGGTAATCAGCGGTCACATGGTTGTAATACGAGGTTATCATTAGATTAGATATTCGTGGGTAAAATAGTTTGTGATAAATATTGATCTACCAGACCTGTATTTGTATAGAAACCTTATCATAAGTAAGAAAAAAACCAGCAAACGGAATTAAAATAATTATTATTCTTTGACAAATTTTGTCGTATTTGGTATTCTTTTTGGTGACAGGACGTCAACATCAGGCACCTGTTACCATTAGAAAAGCGATTCGTGTCAAAGTCGTGAAAATGTTTTAAATTAAAAACAATAAAATAGTCTTAAAGTCTTAAATGATAGTATATTCCTTCTGGAAATTCGAATTATATTTCATCCGCCATGAAGTCAGATGTGTCATAAGATATCAGATAGAAAGTTCACGGCACGCTTAATGTTCGGTATACACGTTAACTTATGATTCTCTACTGCATGGACATTTTATGCCATTTTATTGAACGCGGTATCTTGTTTTCGGTCCGTTTTACAGTTTAGCTGTAAGGTAAAGTTTTGTCTGTTTACTAAGACATTATTCGATATCGGGTCTCTGGTTTCTAGCCAGAGAGACAATAAAATTGTACGCATATTGAAATATCTAGTAATAAAGAAAGTATGACATTAAGAACAAAAATATGTTATATCCGATGGGCCACTGTTTGAATCTGCCAGCAGAGGAAATTTAACAGGTACATTTTTGAGTTGCATGTGCTGTAGTGGATCGATGCGTGTGTGTGTGGCGGGAAGGGGGTGGGGTGGGGTAGAGTAAACCTTCGACATCGGCGAGTCCTGTCAACTCCTCCACATAGAGTGATCCAGCGAAAACCCCACACAGCATATTACACGAGATATAGACATCTGGGCCCTGTTTCACAAAGCGGCGTAGATGTATTTTTTTGCGTAACTTTCATACTAACGTACCTCCACAGTATGGGTTGCTATGGCAGTTACCAACGTACCCTACGCCGCTTTGTGAAACAGGGTCCAGTTAGACGGACTAAAGGTCAATTTGAAAATTTGTGTGCCTTCGAAAGCCTGAGAATTGGGTTTCTAGCGGAAAATGGAGATTCTGTTCAGCATATCTGTAAACGGGTTTGGAAGTAGGGGTAAAGGGGGGTCTTAGGTGGGGTCAGACAATATTGTTAAGAAGGAAAACAATGTTAAGGAGTAAAAAAATGGACAAAATACCATATGCCAAAATATCTTTTTGTGTTGCCATTATAAAATGTTGAACAATCATAAAGGTAAAACAAACCAGCGTATTTATCAGCAATGGTCATATTAATGAGTTGATGCACATTATTTAAATACAGTTATTTATTTCCTTTATTAAAGGGGCATGAGCTGCCAAAATTTACACTTTTTTCATAATTTCTGATCGTCATGACAGTAATAGGCTTTGAAGGCCATCGAAAAACTAAATGATTAGCGTTGGAATGAGGACAATCCATACAGTATGTGGCGTATACGAACAGGAATAGTGTTCGAAAAGTAAACAAAATTTAAATAACCGGGACGACCATTCATTTATTCTAAGTTAAAGTTAGTCCTAAACAATACTTTATCGTACATTCTCGAGACTAGAAGCACTAAAAAGCTTCTGAATTATACGTCTTGAGAAAAAATAGACAATAATTTCAACATTCTGTTTTTACGTCAAAATATCAACATTTTGACAGCTCATGCCACCTTAAGATGGAAAAAGTATATATAGTAAGTCTAATAAGAAAATCGATCTCAAAAACCTACAGGTATATATGTACATGTATGCCTAAGTTGGAGAAAACACTTTCCTGAAATCCTCGTATCAAATTAGAAATAAGTTAACAAATTAACCGGGATTCGAGCCATATTCTTGTCTAGTGAAGCGTAGTAATTTTAGAAGCCTATACAGGTTTTATAATGCAAAAAAAAACGCCAATAATTAAAAGTTAAAGAAGACAGTCTCTCTGGCTAGTCCAAGGGCAGCTCTCCACTCGTTAGTAAAGCTTTTTGGACTTCCAGTTAAGTACGTTTACAAAGAACGACATAGTGCCAACAAGAACACTGCTATGGTTGAACCAAAGAGAGTAGGTTGACAAGAGGGGTCACTTCGTCCAATCAGCATTGCCGGCATGTTCTTCTGGCCCCCTAGTGGAAGGGTGTTCCGACTGTACACGATTCGACTGCAAGGCGCCCCCTACAGAAAAGAGGTTCCTAATAATCGAATCGTGTCAGTTCAAATTCAACATGGCCATTCTTGTCAATCTTCTCTCTTTGGTTGAACCCTGCCTCTTAAGGGACCTACTTCAAATTACTAGTATGTCTTTCTATTATATAAGTTTATGAACAGTAAATCACATATATCCGGCGAAAATCTTCTTGACTGAAATAATCATGGAGATAAGTTTCTAATTGTGTTAAAATGGGGTATGTCATTTATACCCAAACATGTACAAGCCGTTATGAGAAAAAGTAACGAAAGATTAGAACAAGCAAGTCAAAGTTCCTAGTCTATCGTTATTCTTGCCATATCTGAAGATGCGTAAGCATTTGTAATGTATTTTTACAAAGTGTTCCAGAAAATTGTACTGACTAAAGGTGTAAATGATATACCTCTTTTCGACACAATTAGAAACTTGTCTCCATGGTTATTTTAGTCAAGAAGATTTCCCCTGTACATTCAGGAGGCATCCGTGGCTCAGTAGGTAGAGCGTTGGACGCTCAATCCCAACAGCCTTCCACCAATGGGTCGCGGGTTCGATTCCCACTCAGTCCAAAAAATTGGAAAAATTTCTGACTGGGTTTTCACTCGAACGACATATGTGGGATGATTGTCAGTTACCAACGGAAGGTCTTGAGCGCGGCGTTAAACACCAAGCAATCAATCAATCAAACAATCAATCAATCAATCAATCAATCAATCTGTACATTCAATTAAGTTGCTGTTTGGATTTCGACCCAGATTCATTTGAACCTGCTTATCGTTATTCGTTGTTGTTGTTTCAGATAAGTAATGGCGGAAGTAAACCTGCTATTTTCATCGATGGCGGAATTCACGCTCGGGAATGGATTTCACCGGCAACCGTTATCAATATCATGTACTCCGTAAGTCTGTTTTCCCCTAAATTAAACGATAATGTTAAAATACTTCTTTTAGCCAAAAAAAAAACAAAAAAAACAAAAAACAAACAACAACATTTGCTTATAATTATAGAGTCTTTAATTATCTGGTTATATCATTTTCATAAACATCTTTGGACTTATACCGTGTACGGTTTTACATAGAAAACTCAAAAAGCAAAAAATACATATAACTATAAAGGTAGGCTAAAACATGTGGAATGCCCCAATTTCTGCAATGTAAAAGTCTGGATGCAGTTTATACAAGCTAGATACGAAATATTGTGAATATATAAATACGGGGGAAAGGGAGTCGGTCTTGTAGTATGCATGGTCAGCGATTTCATTCGTGTGTAAACTTTTCTTCTGTGGTAATCTTTGCAACGTTTATGAGCGAAAACAAGTAACAAACCGTGCTCGGGTCCACCACAAGGGAAGCTACTCCGTCTGTCTCTAACTCGATTCGAGTTATGTCCCCTGGGCGACATAAGTTACACATTGCTTCAGTTGGAAACATGTTAAATATTAAACAATTCATTCTTTATTTTTTGTATTTCAGAATAAATAAATTATACCAAAGGGTTTAAAAACTTACAGGAGATTTACAATTTTATAAAACGTTAAATATCATACAAGTAATATTTTTCGTCGAATTATGTAGATTAACAGAAAAATACTGACATGCTTTCTTTTTATATGCAGATAGCTACAGATTCCTCACTGTCCGGCCTTATCGATTCTTTTGATTGGTATTTCCTGCCAGTTGCTAATCCGGATGGCTATCAATACAGTATTGACGTAAGTAACAATGAGATAGAGCATTTTGCGTGAAAAAGATGTTAGAGTAAATATCGAAACGTCGTATTTGTATTTGAATTTTTAAGTTGTTTATCCATAGAAACATTGTTTATATCTCATTATCCATCCAACTTCTATACGTATCTTAAAAAGTTAGACGTAAGTAACCTTGGTGTGTCATGGATTGACTGAATGATTGGTGTTTTACGCCGCACTTAAGATTCTGATCTATGTCAAACATATATATATATATCATAAATTCATACTGGGTTGTTCGAATGAATGAAGTTAGGAAAGTTATCTTTTTCCTGAACTATTTGTGATTGTCAAAAGACCATTTGCCAGTTTCTCGCCCCATAATGATGTGACGTCGTGGTACCAATCTTAGACCGGACAAGCACATTTTCCTTTTAGAAGACACAGCTCTCATTAAATTAAGTGCTTTTTGACATTTGATAATGACCATATCTATGTGCTTTGACCATGTTAAGTATTTGTCAAACACAATCCCGAGGTATTTGAACTGATTACATGTTTTAACGTTGGAACCATCTAAACATAAAGGTTTTTGTAACTGTACATGTCGTCTGGTAAACAATACAGCTTCGGACTTAGTAGGGGAAAATCCAAAAGCCCCACAGTTTACTCTACTTAATGACGTCATTAATTGCTTGCTGGATATGCATTTGGGTCATATGAATATTTCTTCCACTGTACCATATTGCGGCATCATCTGCATATAGGGAGCAGTTAGCCTTTGGATTAAGAACTAATGGTAAATCGTTTATTGCAATATTGAATAATGTGGGTGAAATAACCGACCCCTGGGGCGTACCATTATCTAAAACGACTAATCGTGACAAAGACGTACCTATACGTACTTGTATTTTGCGATTGGATAGAAAGTCCCTAACCCATCCGAGCATCCGGCTCCCAATACCAATATTTCTCATTTTGATTAGCAGCCCGACTCTCCAAAGCATATCATAGGCCTTCTCAATGTCGAGGAATACAGCTAAATTACATCCTTTACGAGATAGAGATCTTTTAATTGACGTTTCTAGAGTAACAACATGATCACTGTTTTTTTCTAAATCCACTCTGTACATTAGAGAGTATGTCAAGTGAAAGTGAAAAGTCTTCAGTCAACTAGCTAATGAAATGAAAAACAGCGGAGGGAACAATTGGTGTCGCTAGGCACCAATGGTAATGCTTAAGCCTAAAAGCCAAGCTCATGATGGAGGTCACGGAGACTGCACCACCGCTAAGCTTTTAGTACGCTGATCAATGTGTAGATTTTAACTGAAGAAAACCCAAAATCCTTACAAATTTTTTTTTTGCAAATGCTTTCTTTCAAAGGCCTTCCCAAACGTAGAATTATACAATATCGACGCTATGAACTAACATAACTGCTCAAACTAGTCTAATCAAACGGAGCTACTGACAACACGTCTTCACTTCACCCTTCACTGGCTTGACCCCCTTTGTTACTATATTATTTTTGATTAATTACAAGATATGTAACATAAAGACCTAAATCAATCTGACAGCAATTTTGACGAAATTAGGGAAGTTTCCGCGACCCGAGGCAAAGTAGGACTATGTAGGACCTTCAAGAAATAAGTTCAGAACCGTTTGTTAATCATATATTTTTGAGGAATGGGAATGTATTTTTGCTCTGTAGCACAAATTGCTCATATTTAGATTATGCAAATAAGTATTTATAACTTTTATGTGAAATCCATTGCCTCACACTTAATTATATGTTGGTTGCTTTGCAGAGTTCTAGAATGTGGCGAAAAACTCGGTCGCTATACAGTGGTTGTTATGGCGCAGATCCCAACAGAAACTTTGGCTATGAATGGGGTGGTAAGAGCGATTTTTTTCTAAACTCTTGTATTAAGATATTTTATTGTTCTATTTTGTCGATATCAAATTAAGTTACTTCAGTAGCATTTGGGAGTCGAGTATATGGAGACTAGAGCACATTCTTGTGGATAAAAAACCGCTGAATTTATTTGTCAGCAACGTCTCTGTCTGGATTCTCAAACCGTTCTCTATTGATACCAACGTTAACACAGACTTAACATTTATGCTATACTATTATGCTTAAACCAGGTTAAGAGCCAAAGTTGTAAAAACAATCCTGTAATTTTGTAGAAGGACACGGGTATATATAGAGTGATCCATAATGTTTTACCTGACCGTTATGTTACAGGAAGTGGAGCCAGCGCCTATCCATGCAGTGACACTTACAGGGGAAGGTTTGCCTTTTCCGAGATAGAAGCTTCCAACATGCGTGATTATATCAGCTCCAAGTCAAACATCAAATCTTATATTACATTCCATTCGTATGGCCAGTACTTCTTATATCCTTGGGGGTATCAGGGTTGTGTGGCCAACAGTCCCGTTGATGACAGCGAATTGGTAAATATTCCGTTTCACTTTTTTGGGCGACGACCTAGAAGAGATATACTGACTTTAAACGTCAACCAGTTGTTTATGCATACTTTAGTTCATAGGAATGAATATGATCCGCCGAATTTCTGGTTCTTTCCACCACAACAGAATCGGCATAGGCTATTGGCATTGCTCGCCGAAATCTATATCTCGTTCAACGATTTCTGAACAGGGCTTAATCGGGAGGGATTGTGTATTACGTCACCACTGTGAGGGTACGTACACAACGGAGGCCGTGTTTGACTTCCTATGTCTCTGACAAATGTAGAATTGATTTTTGTATGATCTGCGCCAGAAATTAAATTTTCTTGTAGGTCAGAACTGTAAAGTACATGTTCTACAACACACTAAACTCATATTAGAAAATTTTGCCAAAACTTGTTCATGAAACCTTTAAGACAGTGTTTAGAATTAGCACACCCCCTAACACCATGGTTATAACGTCCTTGTGAACAGTGTTTATTTAAAAAAAAACACAAATTTGAATTTTGGCAACTAATGCCACTTTCACGAAACAAGTAAGTTACTGGCCTCTCTACCAGCGTCACGTGACCAAGTCAAACGTACCAAAAAGTTTAGACAAATTCAGCGAAATAGCTCTGTGACGTCATGACTTTGTAACGTCACAAAAGGACATGTTGGATTTTCTCTAATCTTTTCGAACGTTTGGCCCGGCGCTGGCGGACAGCCCTAAATACAATAACAATTCTAATACAGTAAATCTGCTATAGGTCAGGGATTTGCCAATGAAGCAATGTAAAAAAAAATAAGAACTCTATCAAGCATACAATGAAGTTATTTATATGCTATCATCGATTTTATTCCAGAGGTCATTAGCTACCGTGGCGTCTGATGCGATAAGAAATGCAAACGGGGGACTCAAGTCTCGATACACAGTTGGACCATCAGGATGTGTTTTATGTAAGATAATACCCTTCAGCCTGTAACCACCAATAGGTCACTGGCTCGATTGAACCTTTTACGCCACACATTTGCATTGGGGCGTAGCCAGGCTTAGTATTGAGACACAGGAAGGGGGAGGGGGGCTTCAGTAAGCACCAGGCAACCGACCGAGTGAAAAAAAAACAGGGATCATTTTTTTTTTTCATTTTTCTTTTCGGCTAAGCGGGATTCAAACCTGTGACCCATTGATGTAAGTCCTGTGTCGGATTGAGAGAGAATGGCTGTGCCCCACCAATGCCCACCGTGGACTAGACACTAACTAGTTTAAACTGAAAATTGCTTTACTAGAATGTTGTCTTATTTAACAACATTGGATAATTGCTGATTTTGTGTTATTTTATGGTGGTGCGTTAACAAAGAGACGGTGGTTTCCAGAAGAATTCAATCGCACTTGGGTTTCTGTGCCATCCCACTTTGGTTTCTGTGCCATCCCACTTAGAATACTGTCGGATAAACCCACCAATTTAATTTTGGAGCAAAAATTACGAAATCTAGATTTCTTTAGCTACCCAGATAGCCAAACAATGCACTTTAAAAAAATGAGACCAGTTAAGTCAGTGAATATGAACCCATGATCAAAATGCTGAACATACTTATAAAATGGCAATCTGGCAAAACTGACAATGAATGCTTCTCTGATAAGATTTTGTGATTTTGGAAACATAATCAGGTAAAGCTGTTTCCTTTTTCACTTAATGGTATTCGTCTACTGTATTGTCAAGAGAAATCAAGAATCATTGTAGTGGTAACCTATTAGAGTGAAGATTTTACCATTTGTACGGGGCCTCCGTGGCTCAGTAGGTAGAGCGTTGGACGCTCAATCCGAACAGCCTTCCACCAATTGGTCGCGGGTTCGAATCCCACTCAGTCCAAAAATTGGAAAATTTTCTGACTGGGTTTTCACTCGAACGACCTATGTGGGATGGTTGCCAGTTACCAGCGGAAGATCGTGGGTTTCCTCCGGGCACAGAGCCCGGTTTCCTCCCACAATAAAACTGGCAACGCCGTCATACAAGTGAAATAATCTTGAGCGCGGCGTTAAACACCAAACAATCCATCAATCAATCAATTTACCATTTGTAAGCTCAGAAAACGGAGTTTCATCTTTTTAAAATCGAGATATGACAGTGTATGTATTATTACTTTTCTCATTTTTACCATTTGTAAGCTAAGAAAACGGAGTTTCAACTTTTAAAAATCGAGATATGACAGTGTGTGTATTATTACTTTTCTCATTTTTACCATTTGTAAGCTCAGAAAACGGAGTTTCATCTTTTTGAAATCGAGATATGACAGTGTGTGTATTATTACTTTTCTCATTTTTACCATTTGTAAGCTAAGAAAACGGAGTTTCATCTTTTTGAAATCGAGATATGACAGTGAGTGTATTATTACTTTTCTCATTAATAGATGCTGCCGCTGGAGGATCAGACGATTGGGCGAAGGGAGATGCTGGCATTAAATACTCGTACACTGTAGAACTGCCGGACACTGGCCGACACGGATTCATTCTTCCGGTCACTGAAATTCAAAGTGTTTCCGTCGAAACCATTGCAGGGATAAAGGCTTTTGCCGAGACCCTTATTCAACGACTTTGAAACTTTAGGCTGTTTCATTGACAGGGAAATAAAATGATGTGTGGAGGAAATTGTTCTTGCTCTGTTTTAAACCCTTTTTTCTCTCCCTCTGGCAGGATAATTGGGATTCCGCATCTGGCGGAAGGTTCTTTCACAAACTGCAAAAGTCTATTAGAAACGCCTTTTTCCAGCTACCTGGGCGTCGCGCTGACGTTTTGTTATTTAGGGTTATGTCTGGTGTAGCACCGCTTAATTTCAGGCAGGTTACATAAGATAAGCCTACATCCAACTGGTCTTTGTGAGCAGTGTTTTGTCGAAGAGATCTTTGCGAATGTACCAAGTTTAGATCATCTGGTGAAGTGTTACGGAATAAAATTCTATCTAGCATCTCTGTTGAAAATTGCTTGAATCCTCAGGAAAATAGAAGTAAGATTCTTGCGGCTGTGGCGCAGTTTTTAGTCTCTCCTAGGCGCCTCTAATACCTTAATTTTTCTGTACTAAAGATACGTTAGCTTAACCTTATTGTTGTGGCATACATCAACCTCATGTAGTTTGGCAAATGCCAATAATCTTAACCACCACCACCGTTGTTCTTGTTCAGTTTATATTTTCCATCTATGGATGTAGCAATTTTACTGTATACAACGGGTCTTGTCGACAGGTACCACCAAAGAGAGTAGATTGACAAGAGTGGTCACTTCGTCCGCGCCATGTTGAATTTGAACACTACTCGTTTATAAGGAACCTCCTTTCTGTAGGGGGCGCCCCTGCAGTCTAATCGTGTACAGTCGGAACACCCTTCCGCTAGGGGGCCAGAAGAACATGCCGGCAATGCTGATTGGACGAAGTGACCACTCTTGTCAATCTACTCTTCTCGCTCTGACTCTCCTCTCTCGTCTTCATCTATGTATTTCACCTAAATGACAATATATATCTGAGTAACTGTTCTGAAACAACCTGGACTGCCACATTACAACATCATTCAAACAAACTAATAAAATCATACAAAATAGAAAGATTTTTAAATATATTTAAAGTGAACATCCAATGTCCATCTGATCGAAAACAATTTTTTAAAATATTATTTTGAAGTTATAATTGAACGTGTATAATAAACAGGTATATTTAGGGTATACAGTTGTTGACGGCTGCTAGACCGAATTTTGAAACCTCATGCCACTTGAATGCTATTTAGCGGAAGTGTCCATTTTACAAAGGGAGGGTATATCCAGATTAGTCGAGAAATCTGGGCCCTGCCGAATTTTTTTTCCTCTCCGTGTTCGTCATAAGGCGACAAGACACATTAGCAGTCATATATTACCAGTCGCCGTAAGACCGATAATCCGGGCTATATCCAGATATAAAAAAGCGACTGACAAAATTATACGTCACTTACTTTCTTTCTTATTACCGTCGTCTTAAAAAATATGTTATGTGTAGGCCTACTTGGTTGTTATAAACTTATTTTATTGGCAATCTTTACAAAACGGATTAGGGAACAAGTTCTTGCAACTTCGAGAACCCCTTTCCAGTCATACATGAATATTAAGTATGACATTGGTATCATATATAAACATGTGCCACGATTTTAGTGTTAAGAAAATGTTACATTCCTAATGGGATTCATTCTGCTTACACATGAAATAAAGAAGTTGACTAGGATAAAACAATTAAAAAAGAAAGGAAAGCAACAAGAATGACCATGTGAGCAAGGAGGTTAAATATGTTGCCAAGGTAATAATGGGCGAAATTATGGAATGTTGGGCTATTGCGTATGAATCGCATTGAAACACAAACAAAAACAATGGCTGCCAGATCTGGATTGCGGAAGACTAAATCGTTTCATGTGAATTAAATCACATTAGTTGGCAGTTTCGATAAAAGAACCGTTCGGATGTGGTCATTAATTGGACAATGGAAAAAAGGCGGTCTCTATTTTCATAAAGACTTTCACAAACACTCGACGGAATTGGTACAAGATTTACAGTAAATACATACGTGTAGAAGGAGCTACATGAATGTCGTAGTAAGTTTGTTTTCTGTTTGCTCGAAGGAAATAATCTGGTGGTAGATCTAATTGCTGAACTACCTTTGTTTTAAACACTTTAATAGCAGAAAAATTCCGAGTTTCTTTGTCAAGATTGTTCCAAACAGCAAGAGCAGGCGATGAAAACATTTCTTTCACTAGGGAAGACTACAGAGTGGTACACGGTAGTGTTATAAGTTTCGTAAATTTTAAGTAGTTAATTTCCTTACTTGATTTGGCAAAATTAAAAAGCTGGTGCCTGTTCTTCATAGATTTGGTACATGGTTTTTAATTTTGCCACCTAGTTTCAAAACTGGAATGTTTGCTGCATAAATTGGAAGACACCTCTTACGTTACATCACGAGCGTCAGTCATCTGGAGCCTTTCGAGTCGTTTGGCTTGTATTGACGTACAAGTTAGAGTTATTGAATGGCTTTCCGAGGGTATGAAAGATATTCTGAGATGTGTGGCCGAGTGCGAAGGCACGAGGCCACACCTCTCAGAATTTCGTCCATACTCGAATGAGCTATTCAATAATATTTTGATGTTCTCATAATCCAAAATATTCGTGATGCCTATTTTGTAATGTGGTCGATATGTGTCTCTCATTTACAATAACGTGTGCAGATATAGACCAAGATGCCGATGGAAGAAAGTTTCTGTTAAAGTGGCATGAGCTGCCAAAATTCACACTTTTTTCATAATTTCTGATCGTCACGACAGTAAGAGGCTTTGAAGGTCACCGAAAAACTAAATGATTGGCTTTGGAATGAGGGAAATTCATAGAGTGTGAGGCCTATACGAACGGAAATAGTGTTCGAAAAGTAAACAAAATTTAAATAACCGGGACGACCATTCATTCATTCTAAGCCAAAGTTAGTTCAAAACAATACTTTATCGTACATTTTCGAGACTAGAAGCATTAAAAAGCTTCTGAATTATACGTCTTGAGAAAAATAGCCAATTATTTCAACATTCTGTTTTTACGTCAAAATATCAACATTTTGGCAGCTCATGCCACTTTAAAAACGACCCTGAGAAACTAATTCAACCCCATCGTCCGCAAAATAAGTCTACTGGTGCGAATGTCCAGACTGAGAGTTTGTTTACATTGAGGATGCCTAACAAAACAACTTTTCACTTTCAAATTGAAAATGCAAAATGATTCCCTTTTTTCTAAAGTAGAAAATATCTGACTTTATTTGGTGAAAATACAAAATTAAAAAACGTTTGCTGTTTTTAATGTATACAGTCTTCTTGATTTTAGCGACCAGTGTGTCTTTAAAGTGGCATGAGCTGCCAAAATGTTGATATTTTGACGTTAAAACAGAATGTTGAAATTATTGGCTATTTTTCTCAAGACGTATAATTCAGACGCTTTTTAGTGCTTCTAGTCTCGAAAATGTACGATAAAGTATTGTTTTGAACTAACCTTAGCTTAGAATGAATGAATGGTCGTCCTGGTTATTTAAATTTTGTTTGCTTTTCGAACACGTTTTCGGTTCGTACAGACCACATATTGTATGGATTTTCCTCATTCAGCGCCAATCATTTAGTTTTTCGATGGCCTTCGAAGCCTTTTACTGTCATAACGATTAGAAATTATGAAAAAGTGTGCATTTTGGCAGCTCATGTCACTTTAAGGATATATCCATTGTTACAACGGACATCATAAACACAGCTACATTGTATTTTATGTTTCTTAGCTGATGGGGTACATCCAGATTTCTGATAATGGGTGGTCTTTGAGGGTTATTTTCGATTTGAAGACGAGATAAGCTGGTAAAGTGTGGATCACATGTCTATATTCAGTTGCTCTTCTCCCTCGGCCACACAACACCATGAAAAGAGACATGTTAAAAGTGAGAGATACCTCAGAGTGTAAGCGAACACGAGAAATAAGCGTTCGTTATCAAAACATATAAGGAGTCCCATTTGGTCTCTTATCACCCCTGGCTGTTTGGGAAGGCCATCCATACTCTGCTGTCTGTTCACTTCAACGTCTTTTCTATTTCACGAAAAACAAACTAATGAAGACGCGACACAATCTGTGCTTTTAATCGCCAAGAAGTAAATTGAACCAATTTTAGATACAGATATACTACCATTTTATTTGTATTTAATTTGTAGTGATTAACTTATATTAAAACGTTATACTCTATCACTTGTTGACATTTCGTCCAAAATTTTCTATATTTAGTGTAAATTTAAGAGTTAATTAATTTGATGGACATCGAAGTAAATGTGACATACTATAGTGTCCAGTATCTACACAAGGAGTTGCCTTATTATTATCACCAGCCCTGATAGCTCAGTCGGTAGAGCGTCCGCTTCAGGCCTGGGAGATCCGGGTTCAAGCCCGGGTCGAGTCAGACCAAAGACTTTAACAGTGGTAGCTGTTACTGTTTCGCTTGGCGCTCAGCAATAGGAGTTAGAGCAGCGACTGATTGGCCCGGTGTCAGTATACTGTGACTGGGTGAGGGGGCTTGCTGGTTGTCTTCGGCAAGTCGTCTCGGTGAGACAGCACCTAAAAGAGCGGTGGAAATCCGCCCTGTCACAAGGAGACAACGTCTTCATATAACCGAAATACTGTTGAGCAGGACGTAAAACCCCAATCACTCACTCACTCACTCCCCCCTTATTATTATCCAGTATCTTCTCAAAGAGTTGCCTTGATATTATCCAGTATCTACTCAAGGGGTTGCCTTGATATTATCCAGCATCTACTCAAAGAGTTGCCTCGATATTATCCAGTATCTACTCAAGGAGTTGCCTTGATATTATCCAGTATCTACTCAAAGAGTTGCCTTGATATTATCCAGTATCTACTCAAAGAGTTGCTTTGATATTATCCAGTATCTACTCAAAGAGTTGCCTTGATATTATCCAGTATCTACTCAAAGAGTTGCCTTGATATCATCCAGTATCTACTCAAGGAGTTGCTTTGATATTATCGTGTATCTACTCAAGGAGTTGCTTTGATATTATCCAGTATCTACTCAAAGACTTGCTTTGATATTATCCAGTATCTACTCAAAGACTTGCCTTGATATTATCCAGTATCTACTCAAAGAGTTGCCTTGATATTATCCAGTATCTACTCGAAGAGTTGCCTTGATATTATCCAGTATCTACTCGAAGAGTTGCCTTGATATTATCCAGTATCTACTCAAAGAGTTGCCTTGATATTATCCAGTATCTACTCAAAGTGTTGCCTTGATATTATCCAGTATCTACTCAAAGAGTTACCTTGATATTATCCAGTATCTACTCAAAGAGTTGCCTTGATATTATCCAGTATCTACTCAAAGAGTTGCCTTGATATTATCCAGTATCTACTCAAATAGTTGCTTTGATATTATCCAGTATTTACTCAAAGAGTTGCCTTGATATTATCCAGTATCTACTCAAAGTGTTGCTTTGATATTATCCAGTATCTACTCAAATAGTTGCCTTGATATTATCCAGTATCTACTCAAATAGTTGCCTTGATATTATCCAGTATCTACTCAAATAGTTGCCTTGATATTATCCAGTATCTACTCAAATAGTTGCCTTGATATTATCCAGTATTTACTCAAAGAGTTGCCTTGATATTATCCAGTATCTACTCAAATAGTTGCCTTGATATTATCCAGTATCTACTCAAATAGTTGCCTTGATATTATCCAGTATTTACTCAAAGAGTTGCCTTGATATTATCCAGTATCTACTCAAAGTGTTGCTTTGATATTATCCAGTATCTACTCAAAGTGTTGCCTTGATATTATCCAGTATCTACTCAAAGATTGCATTGATATTATCCAGTATCTACTCAAAGTGTTGCTTTGATATTATCCAGTATCTACTCAAAGAGTTGCCTTGATATTATCCAGTATCTACTCAAAGAGTTGCCTTGATATTATCCAGTATCTACTCAAAGAGTTGCCTTGATATTATACAGGATCTACTCAAAGAGTTGCCTTGATATTATCCAGTATCTACTCAAGGAGTTGCCTTGATATTATCCAGTATCTACTCAAAGAGTTGCCTTGATATTATACAGGATCTACTCAAGGAGTTGCCTTGATATTATACAGGATCTACTCAAAGAGTTGCCTTGATATTATCCAGTATCTACTCAAAGAGTTGCCTTGATATTATCCAGTATCTACTCAAAGAGTTGCCTTGATATTATCCAGTATCTACTCAAAGAGTTGCCTTGATATTATCCAGTATCTACTCAAAGAGTTGCCTTGATATTATCCAGTATCTACTCAAGGAGTTGCCTTGATATTATCCAGTATCTACTCAAAGAGTTGCCTTGATATTATACAGGATCTACTCAAAGAGTTGCCTTGATATTATCCAGTATCTACTCAAGGAGATGCCTTGATATTATCCAGTATCTACTCAAAGAGTTGCCTTGATATTATCCAGTATCTACTCAAGGAGCTGCCTTGATGTTATCCAGTATCTACTCAAGGGGTTGCCTTGATATTATCCAGTATCTACTCAAAGATTGCCTTGATATTATCCAGTATCTACTGAAAGATTGCCTTCATATTATCCAGTATCTACTCAAAGATTGCCTTGATTTTATCCAGTGTCTACTCAAAGATTGCCTCGATATTATCCAGTATCTACTCAAAGAGTTGCCTTGATATCATCTAGTATCTACTCAAAGAGATGTCTTGATATTATCCAATATCTACTCAAAGAGTTGCCTTGATATTATCCAGTATCTACTCAAAGATTGCCTTGATATTATCCAGTATCTACTCAAGGTTTGCCTTGATATTATCCAGTATCTACTCAAGGGGTTGCCTTGATATTATCCAGTATCTACTCAAGGGGTTGCCTTGATATTATCCAGTATCTACTCAAGGGGTTGCCTTGATATTATCCAGTATCTACTCAAGGAGTTGCCTTGATATTATCCAGTATCTACTCAAAGTGTTGCCTTGATATTATCCAGTATCTACTCAAGGGGTTGCCTTGATATTATCCAGTATCTACCCAAAGAGTTGCCTTGATATTATCCAGTATCTACCCAAAGAGTTGCCCTGATATTATCCAGTATCTACTCAAAGTGTTGCCTTGATATTATCCAGTATCTACTCAAAGAGTTGCCTTGATATTGTCCAGTATTTACTCAAAGAGTTGCCTTGATATTGTCCAGTATCTACTCAAAGAGTTGCCTTGATATTGTCCAGTATCTACTCAAAGTGTTGCCCTGATATTATCCAGTATCTACTCAAATAATTGCCTTGATATTGTCCAGTATCTACTCAAAGAGTTGCCTTGATATTATCCAGTATCTACTCAAATAATTGCCTTGATATTATCCAGTATCTACTCAAAGAGTTGCCTTGATATTATCCAGTATCTACTTAAGGAGTTGCCTTGATATTATCCACTATCTACCCAAAGTGTTGCCCTGATATTGTCCAGTATCTACCCAAAGAGTTGCCTTGATATTATCCAGTATCTACTTAAGGAGTTGCCTTGATATTATCCAGTATCTACTCAAATAATTGCCTTGATATTATCCAGTATCTACTCAAAGAGTTGCCTTGATATTATCCAGTATCTTCTCAAAGTGTTGCCTTGATATTATCCAGTATCTACTCAAAGAGTTGCCTTGATATTATCCAGTATCTGCTCAATGAGTTGCCTTGATATTATCCAGTATCTACCCAAAGAGTTGCCTTGATATTATCCAGTATCTACTCAAAGAGTTGCCTTGATATTATCCAGTATCTACTCAAGGAGTTGCCTTGATATTATCCAGTATCTACTCAAAGAGTTGCCTTGATATTATCCAGTATCTACCCAAAGAGTTGCCCTGATATTATCCAGTATCTACTCAAAGTGTTGCCTTGATATCATCCAGTATCTACTCAAGGGGTTGCTTTGGTATTATCCAGTATCTACTCAAAAGAGTTACCTTGGTATTATCCAGTATCTACTCAAGGGGTTGCTTTGGTATTATCCAGTATCTACTCAAGGAGTTGCCTTGATATTATCCAGTATCTACTCAAAGAGTTACCTCGATATTATCCAGTATCTACTCAAGGAGTTGCCTTGATATTATCCAGTATCTACTCAAGGAGTTGCCTTGATATTATCCAGTATCTACTCAAAGAGTTGCCTTGATATTATCCAGTATCTACTTGAAGAGTTGCCTTGATATTATCCAGTATCTACTCAAAGAGTTGCCTTGATATTATCCAGTATCTACTCAAAGAGTTGCCTTGATATTATCCAGTATCTACTCAAGGAGTTGCCTTGATATTATCCAGTATCTACTTGAAGAGTTGCCTTGATATTATCCAGTATCTACTCAAAGAGTTGCCTTGATATTATCCAGTATCTACTCAAGGAGTT
This sequence comes from Lepidochitona cinerea, assembly GCA_963971465.1. Classification (NCBI taxonomy): domain Eukaryota; kingdom Metazoa; phylum Mollusca; class Polyplacophora; order Chitonida; family Tonicellidae; genus Lepidochitona; species Lepidochitona cinerea. The sequence continues at coordinate 34,486,738 of OZ020555.1, read as the reverse complement.
GCCTTGATATTATCCAGTATCTACTCAAAGTGTTACCTTGATATTATCCAGTATCTTCTCAAGGAGTTGCCTTGATATTATCCAGTATCTACTCAAGGAGTTGCCTTGATATTATCCAGTATCTACTCAAAGTGTTACCTTGATATTATCCAGTATCTACTCAAGGAGTTGCCTTGATATTATCCAGTATCTACTCAAGGAGTTGCCTTGATATTATCCAGTATCTACTCAAAGTGTTACCTTGATATTATCCAGTATCTTCTCAAGGAGTTGCCTTGATATTATCCAGTATCTACTCAAGGAGTTGCCTTGATATTATCCAGTATCTACTCAAGGAGTTGCCTTGATATTATCCAGTATCTACTCAAAGATTGTCTTGATATTATCCAGTATCTACTCAAAGAGTTGCCTTGATATTATCCAGTATCTAGTCAAGGAGTTGCCTTGATATTATCCAGTATCTACTCAAAGAGTTGCCTTGATATTATCCAGTATCTACTCAAAGTGTTACCTTGATATTATCCAGTATCTACTCAAAGAGTTGCCTTGATATTATCCAGTATCTACTCAAAGTGTTACCTTGATATTATCCAGTATCTACTCAAGGAGTTGCCCTGATATTATCCAGTATCTACTCAAAGTGTAGCCTTGACATTATCCAGTATCTACTCAAAGTGTAGCCTTGATATTATCCAGTATCTACTCAAAGTGTAGCCTTGATATTATCCAGTATCTACTCAAAGTGTAGCCTTGATATTATCCAGTATCTACTCAAAGTGTAGCCTTGACATTATCCAGTATCTACTCAAAGTGTAGCCTTGATATTATCCAGTATCTACTCAAAGTGTTGCCTTGATATTATCCAGTATCTACTCAAAGAGTTGTCTTGATATTATCCAGTACCTACTCAAGTAGTTGCCTTGATATTATCCAGTATCTTCTCAAGTAGTTGCCTTGATATTATCCAGTATCTACTCAAGTAGTTGCCTTGATATTATCCAGTATCTACTCAAAGAGTTGCGTTGATATTATCCAGTATTTACTCAAGGAGTTGCGTTGATATTATCCAGTATCTACTCAAAGAGTTGCCTTGATATTATCCACTATCTACTCAAAGTGTTGCCTTGATATTATCCAGTATCTACGCAAAGAGTTGCCTTGATATTATCCACTATCTACTCAAATAGTTGCCTTGATATTATCCACTATCTACTCAAAGTGTTGCCTTGATATTATCCAGTATCTACTCAAAGAGTTGCCTTGATATTATCCAGTATCTACTCAAAGAGTTGCCTTGATATCATCCAGTATCTACTCAAAGTGTTGCCTTGATATTATCCAGTATCTACGCAAAGAGTTGCCTTGATATTATCCAGTATCTACTCAAAGAGTTGCCTTGATATTATCCAGTATCTACGCAAAGAGTTGCCTTGATATTATCCAGTATCTACGCAAAGAGTTGCCTTGATATTATCCAGTATCTACTCAAATAATTGCCTTGATATTATCCAGTATCTACTCAAATAGTTGCCTTGATATTATCCAGTATCTACTCAAGGAGTTGCCTTGATATTATCCACTATCTACTCAGAGAGTTGCCTTGATATTATCCAGTATCTACTCAGAGAGTTGCCTTGATATTATCCACTATCTACTCAAGGAGTTGCCTTGATATTATCCACTATCTACTCAGAGAGTTGCCTTGATATTATCCACTATCTACTCAGAGAGTTGCCTTGATATTATCCAGTATCTACTCAAATAATTGCCTTGATATTATCCAGTATCTACTCAAAGAGTTGCCTTGATATTATCCAGTATCTACTCAAAGAGTTGCGTTGATATTATCCACTATCTACTCAGAGAGTTGCCTTGATATTATCCACTATCTACTCAGAGAGTTGCCTTGATATTATCCACTATCTACTCAAGGAGTTGCCTTGATATTATCCACTATCTACTCAGAGAGTTGCCTTGATATTATCCACTATCTACTCAGAGAGTTGCCTTGATATTATCCAGTATCTACTCAAATAATTGCCTTGATATTATCCAGTATCTACTCAAAGAGTTGCCTTGATATTATCCAGTATCTACTCAAAGAGTTGCGTTGATATTATCCACTATCTACTCAGAGAGTTGCCTTGATATTATCCACTATCTACTCAGAGAGTTGCCTTGATATTATCCACTATCTACTCAAATAATTGCCTTGATATTATCCAGTATCTACTCAAAGAGTTGCCTTGATATTATCCACTATCTACTCAGAGAGTTGCCTTGATATTATCCACTATCTACTCAAAGTGTTGCCTTGATATTATCCAGTATCTACGCAAAGAGTTGCCTTGATATTATCCACTATCTACTCAAGGAGTTGCCTTGATATTATCCAGTATCTACTCAAAGAGTTGCCCTGATATTATCCACTATCTACTCAAAGTGTTGCCTTGATATTATCCAGTATCTACGCAAAGAGTTGCCTTGATATTATCCACTATCTACTCAAGGAGTTGCCTTGATATTATCCAGTATCTACTCAAAGAGTTGCCTTGATATCATCCAGTATCTACTCAAGGGGTTGCCTTGATATTATCCAGTATCTACTCAAGGGGTTGCCTTGATATTATCCACTATCTACTCAAGGGGTTGCCTTGATATTATCCAGTATCTACGTTTTGTCAAAGAGTTGCTTTGATATTATCTAACTATTGACCTAAGATTATTTGTTGATTTTTTGCAAGCATATTGTGTGTTATCATGTATATTAAACTTTATTGAAAATTGTGATTGTACTAGCCAAACAAATGCTTCTCTTAAAAATTGATACAGGTTTTTAATTTTAGAGTATACGCGTTTACCACAACAATAACATTACGTCGTGGTATTAGTTTCCGACTGAACAAGCCCATTTAGATGTCGTCCATATTCAGTTTAAACCGTTTCACGTAAGATTTGCCCGCCTTGCTTCATAAAGACAAATGCATCGATTTTCCTTAATAAAATGTATTGTCAAAATACCAAAAATTAAAAAAAGGTTAACAACAGGCAAATCCTTTGTCATTGGCAAGTAATTGGCAAATCACTTATTGCCTTACAAAACCGTTCAAAATAGTCCGGGTTTCCGACTCCAAAATGACTATTTTTTTTAAACTGACGGGCGTATTTTGGTCCAAAATACGACCGTCAGTATAAAAAATAGTAATTTTGGATTCAGAAACCCGGACTATTTTGAACTGTTTTGTAAGGCAATAAGTTTAAAATATTAAATCGAACAGATTAACGTTTATTGTAACTCTTAACAAAGGCAGAAAATTATAATTCGCGTAACACTTCACAAAGACAACACGAAGAAGCAAATAAACATCGAATCTTGATAGCAATATGACGGGAAAGAACCAAAACAACATGCATGATAGGCAGATTATTTCAGACACATATGGCGAATTTGTCGAGAGGAAAACGCATTTTAATGGCAGGTTCCGAACACAAACACATTCCATCCGAGTTTTTGTCATAAAGTCTAACTGCCAATATGTCAAAGAAAAATGAGTGATAAACGTTTTACTGTGACCTTGCATTAATACAGGGCCCCACATGTGGAGGAAATGGAGGGATCGTCAAACGGTAACCGTCTGTTTATTCACCTTATGTTCATTGATATTAGAACGATAATCAAATGGTAGAGTAAATCTTTAGGAATTCTTATCAGCCGTAGTTGTGAAAACACACATGGTTTTAATGGAGGCTTCCATCAACCGTTTCTTTTCCATTCAAACGTTGACGATCCGTGGGGGAATCTATATGTGGTTCAGTCAAATATAGACATTAATTCAATTCCCATGCTGAAAGTCATAACATGTTAACGGGCGGAGGATAGTTTTTTATGTGACCCGGGCCCTGTTTCACAAAGCGGCGTAGCGTAAGTTTTCACGTAACTGCCATAGCAACCCATACTGTAGAGATACGTTAGTATGAACATTACGCAAAAAATACATCTACGCCGTTTTGTGAAACAGGACCCTGAACTTCCAAAAATTAGAAATTAAGAAGGACAGTCAAATTTAAAACTTTCTTTTCTCGCCACTGCAATGGAACTGTTTCTATGTCTTCGTAATCTTATACGCCATGATAAAACTATTACAGACAATTGACTGTTTAATTGATTGATTGGTGTATATTTCGCCGAAAAGTAGGGGTTGTGATCGAGTGAAATATCTACTCAGGGTTGTTTCAGTGTTTCTTTGTACTTAGTGCAAGATTCGTGGATGGACTGAGAGACGATCACTCTCTCGACTCAACCTCCGAGATCCCCGTACAAACGAGGCTTAGACTCAGATTTTTACAAATATATATTGAGTCAAAATATGCCAGATGGAAAACGGAAACAAAAATTCATTTGATATTTCACAATGGTAGATCTTTTGGATTTTGGGGGTTCAGCTAAGCAATTTTATCAATTGAATTTCCATGTTTTCGGTAAACAGTATATATAGAGAGAGATAACTCTCCCGCCGACACAAATCTTCCAGCCATTCAATCACAAAAATTGACAATTACTTAGACCTGTTTCAAAACCGTTTACTTGCTAACTTAAACGATAGATGTCAAGTTAAAGACAATACTTCCTATTTGGTAATCAATTTGATTAAAAACATGCAACGAACTCAGCCAAAATGAGATTTCAGGCTAAAAACCACCAAAAATTATAGGCATTATTTTTCTTTCTACGGCCTAGATAACGAAATTTTTTTAGCTTTAGCTGATGTGTACATTTCCATTGTTGTGAAGTCATACACGAAGGAGGTTGAGCCAGGGCGTCTAAACGGTTTGTTGAAGTGACGATTAGTGACGGAAGATATGCATATTTTCAATGCTTTTCCTTTGTCATCTGGGCCCTAACAGGAAGTTCGTTTTGTTTCAACATTACGTTTTTAAATACACATTTAGTCAATTCACCGCTAGATTTTCAGAAAGAACTGGACATTTGTCCTTTAAGAATATTTTAAAATCTTTTTCAATTTTTAGTTACTATTAAGTTATCATTCAATATAATTCTTATTGTTTAGCGTTCCATCCGAAATGGTTAAAGCGCATTGAAAGGGTTTATTATTTGGTAGATTTTACAACGCTGTATTTCATATTGTACACAGCTATTATTTAAAACAATCCTTATTGTTTATTATCCCATCCGAAACGTGGTTCAAACGCATTGAAGTGGTTCATGTTTTTTTGGCATCATATTCACAAATTATAGATCAGGCAACAGAAGTGTGACAGTCTTGTGACATATTGTACACAGCTATTATTTAAAACAATCCTTATTGTTTATTATCCCATCCGAAACGTGGTTCAAACGCATTGAAGTGGTTCATGTTTTTTTGGCATCATATTCACAAATTATAGATCAGGCAACAGAAGTGTGACAGTCTTACGTCGGTTGTCGCCCATTTCTGAAGGTCGTTTTGGTACAGCTTACACTTGATACAGCTCGCTTTGAATTGGTAACATTCAAACACTTAGACATCGATATCTATAGACTGTCTTAGCCCAAACAAACATGTGCTTGCTACTGAATGAGCTTGTGAAAACACGAGTACACCCCCAATGGGATCAGACAAGGAGAAACCTCTCCACCCTTCTGAAATTGGGAACACGCCGAGGTCCTGAGCAAACAATAGCCGTAACCTAACCCTGTTTACGGTAGGTTGAGGAAAGCCACTTTTACCGAATAACAAACCACGATTTTGACAGGGGAAGGATATCCCCCACAATATGGTGCATTAACCCCCATTCTTCACATTTCCACCGATTGTCCTTACAATTCTGCTGGATTATCCCCTTACATTTGGATCATTTAAATGACAGTTATGAAATAATAATACATTGGGGCAACCGATATTAGATTCGTTAAAATACATGCACACATGAATCGCTACAAGAATATTGGCTATAGAATTTCTGCTACTTTGGAGAAAAAATGATGGCACATTTAGCTTTACGTCAAGGCCAGGGGCCTGTTTCACAAACCGGCGTAGACGTATTTTTTGCGTAACTTTATTACTAACATATCTCTACAGTATGGGTTGCTATGGCAGTTACGTGAAAAGTTACGCTACGCCGCTTTGTGAAACAGGCTCCAGGCATACACAACAGGTGGTGTTTTTTTCAAAGATTCCACCTCCTTACAGTTTACTATTCATTCGACATTATGATTTCTGAAGTTAATCGAAATTCCAGAATTTGCCGTATTTTCTTGAATTCATCTCAAGTACATCTAATTGAAGATGTACCCGTGCGTTTTAGTATTCATAAATAAATAATTGATGTTAAAATATAACATATTAATAATCAATCGAAAGCGTGACACACACGAACAAATCTGTGTTTGAAAAGTAAACAAAATTTAAATAAGCATGATCAATATTCACTCATTGTCTGTATTCGACATCGTACAAATTAAAAGAATATGAATATGCATGAGCTGCCAAAAATTTCAAGAAAATGAAAGCAGTTGAAAAACTAAATGATTGGAATAAAAGAAATCGATGGTATTCGAATAGTCAAGTGGCATTAGCTGGCAAATATAGATAGAAATTAGCGGAAACAGGAATAGTTGATTCTTCGTTGTTGTTGTTGTTGTCGAGAAATACAGAATAAGCTCTCAGCTGTTACCAATCTTGGATTTGTACATTTAGGTAGTTTTATAAGAGGCAACCCCTCCTAAAACGTACTTATACGTCCCGGCTATTTGGATTGTGTCCGTCATTAGTACACATCTTTAGTTTGTACGGGTTACTGGCTTTGCAATTAGTTTTTATTTCAACGTCAATCCTTTAGTTTTCCAGTGTGCTTAGACTCTCAACCTCTTTAAACATGCTGAATTTATAACAAAAAGTCCCAATTTTGGCAGCTCATACTACTTTAACAACATAACAATAATCCGAGTGAGCGGTCATTCTTTTTAGTCCCGCATGTATATTCTTGGGTCTTTTAGATTTTTAATATTGAAATAAGAAATTTAAATATTTGTGTAAATGCTACGCTTTCTGTTATAACGGTTATTGCCATCCAATTTCCTTTAACACCAGACGAAAAATGTTAATTTTAATGTCCGTTTAGCAAATGAATTTCAGTATTTTTATTTATCTAAATTCTGTAATCAAACTTGAATTAGTCGCTTTTATTTGTCATAGCCTTCGAGAGAAAATATAGACATTTGTAATGCATTAAGAAGCTGAATTATTAGCCTTGAAAAAAAAATGTATCGAAAAAAAGATAAAATAATTTGAGTTCTTTATCTTAAACTCCTTTAGTGACACTGTGCAAAGATTTTTGGGAACATATGCAAATTTCACAGATAAAACCTAACTGTAATAACAATGGTAGCGCTCTTATCCACTGTTTTTAATGTAAACAGTCTTCTGGATTTTGGCGGCAAGTGTGTCTTTAAGAATGTAGCTGAATGAAATTTTATGGGATATCAAGAAATTTGCAAAATTAAGCCTATATATTTATTTTGTTTGTTTGGTACAAACGATTATTTGTATATGCTAAAAAACTCATTTATTCGCGGCAGCTCTCCCTTCAATACATATCGAAAAAACGTAAAGAAGGTCCAGGACAATTTCGAGGGAAATGGGGAATAAAGCCTCTAGTAAACCATATTCGAAAGCATTTAAAGTAATATAAGCTTTCAAAATTCAGACTTTTTTTCATAAATTCTGATTGTCTGATTCTGAAAAGAACCTGGACAAACTAAAGTATTGACGTTGAAATAAAAAATATTGTTAAAGCGGCATAAGCTGACAAAATGTTGATATTTTGACGTAAAAACAGAATGTTGAAATTATCGGCTATTTTTCTCAAGACGTATAATTCAGAAGCTTTTTAATGCTTCCAGTCTCGAGAACGTACGATAAAGTATTGTTTTGAACTAAAATTGGCTTACAATGAATAAATGGTCGTCCCGGTTATTTAAATTTTGTTTACTTTTCTAACACTATTCCGGTTCGTATAGGCCACATACTGTATGGATTTTCCACATCCCAACGCTAATCATTTAGTTTTTTGATGGCCTCCAAAGTCTCTTACGGTCGTGACGATTAGAAATTATGAAAAAGTGTGAATTTTGGCAGCTCATGCCACTTTATCTGAAATGTGAAAACAGAAATATTCTAGATAAAGAGTTCTCGTTGTATTGTTTGGTATTTTGACTTATGCCCTAACAGGCAGTTTTCTTTTCCTTTGTTTTATTCCAGGATATCCTTATTGCTTGGGACATTTCCACTGACTCTGAAATGATAGAGATGTTCGCTGTTATAGAGAGAAACACCTGCACAGGGGCACTTGATCACCTATAGCTGCGGGAAACCAATAATACTGTCTACATAATTGATGATCAGTTGAATTAGAAATCGTCCGTTTGTCGTGGAGAAAATAAAATAGCTCCCATTACACTGCTGAGAAGAGTGGTTGGAGAGGGGGACTCGGTCTAACCCTGAAGGCAGTACAAGCAGATATCGCGAACAGATGTCTCTCAAGCCCCACGTCACTGTCAGCTTTACCGCCATGCTAAAATTGTCTCCGAACGGCCAGTCAGGATCAGTCTTAACTCTCCACTAACGTGCAGGTGTTTATACTGATGGAATACTTGCCCCGTTTCAGGAATTTGCCAATATAACTAGCAACAAATCCTCTTCCTTCCCGTTAGTCATGTTTCTGCTATTCCCAACATTGAGGTTTAAGCGGCTTAAAGTCATGTAAAATAATAACCAAAGGGTATCTTAATTGAGGAAAAGTTTGTCACACGAATGTGAAACAGAAAGGTTTACCCCCCCCCCCCCCCCCTTCCACACAAATCGAATGTGAACCAACGCGACCGGTTATAAATTGGTTTATTAGCTTCAGACCATATCATTTTACTCGTGTGGCGAATGTATTTTTTTAAAAGTTGTATGTGAATATAACTTATATTTTCGATGTTTTTGGCATACAACTTTCCTGAAAACAGGACAAAAACTCTAATCACTTTGATGATGTCCACCGAGGAGTCGAACCTGGCGTTCACTCACCATCGCTATGGAAGTTGACACAAAAACATATTAAAAAGATATTAATTTTTTATTATCGTAGTAAAATATAACGAAACTATGGTAGATAAAAATGTTTCAAGAATTGTTAGTGACAAGAGCTGCTATTTATGAGAAAAATTTCGTGAAACAAAATTAGCTCATTTTTGGTAAATTTTCTCAAAGTTTTCTGAGGTTACCAATCTTGTAGATCCACGTTTGAGTAGTTTTATAAAGAACAGAACCCCCGGCTATTTGAATTTTGTCCGTTATTTGCTCATATCTTGAATTCGTACGCGTTACTGACTTTACCAATATTTGTATTTGAATGTCAATCCTTTTGTTTTAAAAGCTCTTAAAATATGCTATATTTCTTTTAAACAAGCTACCAAATTTGTAGCAAATGAATGCTTTTTACCTAGGGCGGGTGAACAGGGGTGCATGTGTTGGGGGTGTGGGTGTGGGTGATGCGGGCGTGTTTATTAAATGGTATATCTGATCAGTGTTTAGCAGCTTACGAAATCTTATTTACAAGAAATTACATTTTGATATTTAGAAACCTCTATAAACAGTTATCCCTTTTCAATCTTACTTTTAAATCGATTTGTCTGTCGTACAACGATTAATTATTCACCACCATTAATGGTTACACGAGGAAACCATTCAGTATATCATTGATTCCTTCCTCCAAGACAGAGGGGTTCCGGCCGCGGAACACCGCCTTTCTGAGCTGAGCAGAGAGAAGGCAATCGTCTGAGAATGATTAAACATTAATTCGATTCCGAATTGAACTCCACCTGCAATCCGCTAAAATAAGTGGAACCTCGAGACAAACCAGCCAGGCTTTTAATTCAATCTCATTACAACAGACTTACAGCAAAATATAAGAAAAAAACGGCACATATTTAGCGAACGGTTGATCACTTGACCATCATCTGGTTTCCCACCTTGCTTGGACTTCTTCCTTGGGCCATTCCTTCTTAGCCTTTGGTTCGAATCCCACTCAGTCCAAACAAAATTTGAAAATTTTCTGACTGGGTTTTCACTCGAACGACCTACATGTATGTGGGATGGTTGCCAGTTACCAACGAAAGGTCATGGGTTTCCTCCGGGCATAGAGCCCGGTTTCCTCCCACAATAAAACTGGCAACTCCGCCATATAAGTGAAATAATCTTGAGCGCGGCGTAAAACACCATACAATCAATCAATCAATCTTAGCCTTTGTATATTTTTCATATATTGCGATTGACAAAATAACACGGACATTTAAAGTGGCATGAGGTGCTCAAATAGAGGGACAATTTCTTTGACCCAGGGAAATCCGCCCTGCAATACTGGAATACTGTTGAGCAGGACGTAAAACCCAAATCACTCACTTACTCTGCGATGAAACTACATATCTTCGGTTGGTACAGATCATTGGCTATGAATATATGTATTTTTTAAACGTCTATCCTTTCATTTTTTTTCTTGACAATGGGACATTAGGCAAAATACATAATTTTAGCAGCTCATGTCAGCTGAGGGTTCATTGAAAGCAATATTCTACTACATTAACACCAACAACAACTTTGTTAACAAGTCAAGTGTTAGAAATTATAAGACTAAAGGAAAATCAGAACTTTAAACTCACAAATCTTAAGACCGCTATTTATATTGAATTGAATTGAATTGATTTACCTTCCCTAACCTTCATAACAATCTTAATTACTTGTTTGAAGGTCAGAAAAGGTCATTGTGAGATATAAACCCATTTGGACGATATCCCCTATTAAGTTGGAGTAAAACATCAACAATGTTTAAAGCTATATACATGTAATTAAAAAAAAACGCTATCCTACTAAAGAGAAAATATATAAGATAACGATGTAGGTTTAAATTATGCCAGTAAACTGCATGTCGCTGAGACGTTTATACCCAATCATAAACTGACCAGATAATAATGATAGTCTTTTCCTGTAATGTTACCGTCTACTATACAATAAATGCCAGATGTATTAATGGGGAAGTGAGAAACGTCCCATTACACCATATTCAGGGCACTGACCACTGTTAGCCTGCTAATACTACATTATTTGACGTTTATTGCGGAGTAAATTTTGAAATTGAAAATCAATTCACTCTCCACTTAGTGGGCTATAATTGACACTCCCAATAACCGCAGTTCGGAGAATGCATTGGTTTTTATAGAAGAATATTTCTTATGCCTCCCATAACAGTTCACACGAGGAAGAAAATAAATACCACGGTTTAATAATGAATATCAAAATATGCCAAATACTGGACTGCAGAACTCTTACCCAAAGATCGCATAATAAATACCAAAACATGCCAAATACTGGACTTCATAGCTCTTACATAAAAATCACATAATAAATACACAAACATGCCAAAATACTGGACTTCATATCTCTTACATAAAACTCGCATAATAAATACCAAAACATGCCAAATACTGGACTTCATAGCTCTTACATAAAACTCGCATAATAAATACCAAAACATGCCAAATACTGGACTTCATAGCTCTTACATAAAACTCGCATAATAAATACACAAACATGCCAAAATACTGGACTTCATAGCTCTTACATAAAACTCGCATAATAAATACCAAAACATGCCAAATACTGGACTTCATAGCTCTTACATAAAACTCGCATAATAAATACCAAAACATGCCAAATACTGGACTTCATAGCTCTTACATAAAACTCGCATAATAAATACCAAAACATGCCAAATACTGGACTTCATAGCTCTTACATAAAACTCGCATAATAAATACCAAAACATGCCAAATACTGGACTTCATAGCTCTTACATAAAAAGCGCATAATAAATACCGACATTTCCCCAATACCGTACTGATGAACTCTCAAAAATGGGATAAATGCGGAACTGTTGAATCATGGAGTTTCGCCATATCGCTATTTGTTTATCACTAAAATACACAAGAGAAGGTCTGTTAAGACAGTGACATAATCACCACTGGATATGGGAAAATGTGTTATGTTGCACAGTGTACGGAGATATCTGAAAACATAATCTAATTTACATATATTTGGGGGGGGGGGGGGCTGAATCAGTAAAAAAGAAAACATAATTTGAAATTTATTGGATTGAATATGTACAGATTGACTGAACTGAACTGAACTTTATTACACCTCAGATCGTAATTACAGTATATGAGGGCATACATAAATTACAATTGAACAGGCTGACAAATTTTCTAGGGATTGTCACAAATTAGATTGAAAAATGATCTAACAAAGGATGATGTTTTCAGAGATCTTTACGAATAGAGATAGACTGCATGGTTTCCCACTTTGTTCATATCAGGTCAAACCTTATATTTCTTCGAATATATATAAATCAGAACATTGAACGTCATTTCGGCAATGTGTATTTTTAATCTACTGTATCAAATAATTGTTAAAATTGTTTTGAGCTTTATATTATTTCTAGTTTTTATTTAATTAACAAAGCTCATTTGATTTTAGTTAAATTTGTGAGCCGATCATAAAGTGAAAATGTTTGAAAAATCCTGATAATTTCAATACGTTTTGGTCCTAAAATGATCAGAAAATTGCCAGTGCATGCCACTTTAATTCTTGGATTGGAAACAAATTTAATCTCTTTGGTATTTTATTTAATATGATTAAAGTGGCATGAGCTGCCAAAATTCACACTTTTTACATAATTTCTGATCGTCACGACAGTAATCGACGGCCATCGAAAAACTAAATGATTGGCGTTGGAATGAGGAAAATCCATAGAGTATGTGGCTTGTACGAACCGAAAACGTGTTCGAAAAGTAATCAAAATTTAAATAACCGGGACGACCATTCATTCATCGTATAAAGCCACAGTTAGTTAAAAGCAATACTTTATCGTACATTCTCGAGACTAGAGCCACATAAAAGCTTCTGAATTATACGTCTTGTGAAAAATAGCCGATACTTTCAACATTCTGTTTTTACGTCAAAATATCAGCATTTTGGCAGCTCATGCCCCTTTAAAGTTAAATTATTTTCTGTTGTGTCAATACATTTAGTTATTCTGATTTAAAATTTGAAGAAATGATAAATTCGAATTGCGTTTCCCAGCATTTGCACCAATAAATTTGCTTTCAAATTGTTCCGGGTAAAAATTTAGGAGATTTATTAGTTCGTGGTGAAACAACTAAAGTGGGCGCATGTGTCAACTGATACTGGTGCATGGTTTCAAGGATAATCAAGTGGTTATTTAGTATAAAGAAAGCCTAAGCTTCGTGAGTCAACTGAACAACAATCAAACACTCTCACAGATTAAACTTTTCTCATATGGTCTATCATAGATAAGGTCTTCTTCCGGTTTGAAATCCTGTTACCACAGTCTCATTCCCGGGCCGAATACACTCAGCATCTTTGGTGACCCAGTAACAAATCCGCATTTCACCCTGAATAACTGTAAATACTAAACTAATGAAGCCCTTGAGAAATTCAGCAAAATTCAACCTTCTGTGGTATACAAAAGACGTGCGTTTAACATGGTGAGTTATTTAATCAAATTATATCGTTATGGTATAACTTATTTCATAACTATATAGAACTGATTTCAACCAAAACAAAATTTGACACTTGACGTATCCGTTTACTTGGCTAGAAGAGAAAAGGGAAATAGTTTTGGTATTGCAACGTGAGACGTATTTAATGAAGGATTTCCTCGCCCTCAGTAGGGAGGAAAGAGGGCGACAAGTTTTAGCATCCGAACGGAATACCCTTCAGCAAATCATCAGTGACTCTAACCATCATATGAAATTTTTCTTTATTTATCCTTCGTCTCTTTAGTAGATGAGGATGGTAGTGTGGGTCTACCAAGCAGATATTAACTTTTGATTTCTCTGGGTAATTTTATAATTCAAGAACAAGTTCAGAAAAGAGAAAATAATCACAACGTTGTGGCGAAATAATTTTACGACGAAACAACGTTTTTCCATTTAGCTGTGACTACTCTGTTCAAATTCTATATTGTTAGAGTATGACGGGGAAGAAGATGTTATGTTTTTTACGATTTGGATTTCTTCATAAACATTTTTATAATTTTGAATTTAGGGTGACAGTTACCGAACTGGTGAGATCATTGAGAAGTCAGATGAGTGTACAGAATACTTGGTTCAGGAGCCTAAGAAGCTACGCCGCTTTGTGAAACAGGCTCCAGGCATACACAACAGGTGGTGTTTTTTTCAAAGATTCCACCTCCTTACAGTTTACTATTCATTCGACATTATGATTTCTGAAGTTAATCGAAATTCCAGAATTTGCCGTATTTTCTTGAATTCATCTCAAGTACATCTAATTGAAGATGTACCCGTGCGTTTTAGTATTCATAAATAAATAATTGATGTTAAAATATAACATATTAATAATCAATCGAAAGCGTGACACACACGAACAAATCTGTGTTTGAAAAGTAAACAAAATTTAAATAAGCATGATCAATATTCACTCATTGTCTGTATTCGACATCGTACAAATTAAAAGAATATGAATATGCATGAGCTGCCAAAAATTTCAAGAAAATGAAAGCAGTTGAAAAACTAAATGATTGGAATAAAAGAAATCGATGGTATTCGAATAGTCAAGTGGCATTAGCTGGCAAATATAGATAGAAATTAGCGGAAACAGGAATAGTTGATTCTTCGTTGTTGTTGTTGTTGTCGAGAAATACAGAATAAGCTCTCAGCTGTTACCAATCTTGGATTTGTACATTTAGGTAGTTTTATAAGAGGCAACCCCTCCTAAAACGTACTTATACGTCCCGGCTATTTGGATTGTGTCCGTCATTAGTACACATCTTTAGTTTGTACGGGTTACTGGCTTTGCAATTAGTTTTTATTTCAACGTCAATCCTTTAGTTTTCCAGTGTGCTTAGACTCTCAACCTCTTTAAACATGCTGAATTTATAACAAAAAGTCCCAATTTTGGCAGCTCATACTACTTTAACAACATAACAATAATCCGAGTGAGCGGTCATTCTTTTTAGTCCCGCATGTATATTCTTGGGTCTTTTAGATTTTTAATATTGAAATAAGAAATTTAAATATTTGTGTAAATGCTACGCTTTCTGTTATAACGGTTATTGCCATCCAATTTCCTTTAACACCAGACGAAAAATGTTAATTTTAATGTCCGTTTAGCAAATGAATTTCAGTATTTTTATTTATCTAAATTCTGTAATCAAACTTGAATTAGTCGCTTTTATTTGTCATAGCCTTCGAGAGAAAATATAGACATTTGTAATGCATTAAGAAGCTGAATTATTAGCCTTGAAAAAAAAATGTATCGAAAAAAAGATAAAATAATTTGAGTTCTTTATCTTAAACTCCTTTAGTGACACTGTGCAAAGATTTTTGGGAACATATGCAAATTTCACAGATAAAACCTAACTGTAATAACAATGGTAGCGCTCTTATCCACTGTTTTTAATGTAAACAGTCTTCTGGATTTTGGCGGCAAGTGTGTCTTTAAGAATGTAGCTGAATGAAATTTTATGGGATATCAAGAAATTTGCAAAATTAAGCCTATATATTTATTTTGTTTGTTTGGTACAAACGATTATTTGTATATGCTAAAAAACTCATTTATTCGCGGCAGCTCTCCCTTCAATACATATCGAAAAAACGTAAAGAAGGTCCAGGACAATTTCGAGGGAAATGGGGAATAAAGCCTCTAGTAAACCATATTCGAAAGCATTTAAAGTAATATAAGCTTTCAAAATTCAGACTTTTTTTCATAAATTCTGATTGTCTGATTCTGAAAAGAACCTGGACAAACTAAAGTATTGACGTTGAAATAAAAAATATTGTTAAAGCGGCATAAGCTGACAAAATGTTGATATTTTGACGTAAAAACAGAATGTTGAAATTATCGGCTATTTTTCTCAAGACGTATAATTCAGAAGCTTTTTAATGCTTCCAGTCTCGAGAACGTACGATAAAGTATTGTTTTGAACTAAAATTGGCTTACAATGAATAAATGGTCGTCCCGGTTATTTAAATTTTGTTTACTTTTCTAACACTATTCCGGTTCGTATAGGCCACATACTGTATGGATTTTCCACATCCCAACGCTAATCATTTAGTTTTTTGATGGCCTCCAAAGTCTCTTACGGTCGTGACGATTAGAAATTATGAAAAAGTGTGAATTTTGGCAGCTCATGCCACTTTATCTGAAATGTGAAAACAGAAATATTCTAGATAAAGAGTTCTCGTTGTATTGTTTGGTATTTTGACTTATGCCCTAACAGGCAGTTTTCTTTTCCTTTGTTTTATTCCAGGATATCCTTATTGCTTGGGACATTTCCACTGACTCTGAAATGATAGAGATGTTCGCTGTTATAGAGAGAAACACCTGCACAGGGGCACTTGATCACCTATAGCTGCGGGAAACCAATAATACTGTCTACATAATTGATGATCAGTTGAATTAGAAATCGTCCGTTTGTCGTGGAGAAAATAAAATAGCTCCCATTACACTGCTGAGAAGAGTGGTTGGAGAGGGGGACTCGGTCTAACCCTGAAGGCAGTACAAGCAGATATCGCGAACAGATGTCTCTCAAGCCCCACGTCACTGTCAGCTTTACCGCCATGCTAAAATTGTCTCCGAACGGCCAGTCAGGATCAGTCTTAACTCTCCACTAACGTGCAGGTGTTTATACTGATGGAATACTTGCCCCGTTTCAGGAATTTGCCAATATAACTAGCAACAAATCCTCTTCCTTCCCGTTAGTCATGTTTCTGCTATTCCCAACATTGAGGTTTAAGCGGCTTAAAGTCATGTAAAATAATAACCAAAGGGTATCTTAATTGAGGAAAAGTTTGTCACACGAATGTGAAACAGAAAGGTTTACCCCCCCCCCCCCCCCCTTCCACACAAATCGAATGTGAACCAACGCGACCGGTTATAAATTGGTTTATTAGCTTCAGACCATATCATTTTACTCGTGTGGCGAATGTATTTTTTTAAAAGTTGTATGTGAATATAACTTATATTTTCGATGTTTTTGGCATACAACTTTCCTGAAAACAGGACAAAAACTCTAATCACTTTGATGATGTCCACCGAGGAGTCGAACCTGGCGTTCACTCACCATCGCTATGGAAGTTGACACAAAAACATATTAAAAAGATATTAATTTTTTATTATCGTAGTAAAATATAACGAAACTATGGTAGATAAAAATGTTTCAAGAATTGTTAGTGACAAGAGCTGCTATTTATGAGAAAAATTTCGTGAAACAAAATTAGCTCATTTTTGGTAAATTTTCTCAAAGTTTTCTGAGGTTACCAATCTTGTAGATCCACGTTTGAGTAGTTTTATAAAGAACAGAACCCCCGGCTATTTGAATTTTGTCCGTTATTTGCTCATATCTTGAATTCGTACGCGTTACTGACTTTACCAATATTTGTATTTGAATGTCAATCCTTTTGTTTTAAAAGCTCTTAAAATATGCTATATTTCTTTTAAACAAGCTACCAAATTTGTAGCAAATGAATGCTTTTTACCTAGGGCGGGTGAACAGGGGTGCATGTGTTGGGGGTGTGGGTGTGGGTGATGCGGGCGTGTTTATTAAATGGTATATCTGATCAGTGTTTAGCAGCTTACGAAATCTTATTTACAAGAAATTACATTTTGATATTTAGAAACCTCTATAAACAGTTATCCCTTTTCAATCTTACTTTTAAATCGATTTGTCTGTCGTACAACGATTAATTATTCACCACCATTAATGGTTACACGAGGAAACCATTCAGTATATCATTGATTCCTTCCTCCAAGACAGAGGGGTTCCGGCCGCGGAACACCGCCTTTCTGAGCTGAGCAGAGAGAAGGCAATCGTCTGAGAATGATTAAACATTAATTCGATTCCGAATTGAACTCCACCTGCAATCCGCTAAAATAAGTGGAACCTCGAGACAAACCAGCCAGGCTTTTAATTCAATCTCATTACAACAGACTTACAGCAAAATATAAGAAAAAAACGGCACATATTTAGCGAACGGTTGATCACTTGACCATCATCTGGTTTCCCACCTTGCTTGGACTTCTTCCTTGGGCCATTCCTTCTTAGCCTTTGGTTCGAATCCCACTCAGTCCAAACAAAATTTGAAAATTTTCTGACTGGGTTTTCACTCGAACGACCTACATGTATGTGGGATGGTTGCCAGTTACCAACGAAAGGTCATGGGTTTCCTCCGGGCATAGAGCCCGGTTTCCTCCCACAATAAAACTGGCAACTCCGCCATATAAGTGAAATAATCTTGAGCGCGGCGTAAAACACCATACAATCAATCAATCAATCTTAGCCTTTGTATATTTTTCATATATTGCGATTGACAAAATAACACGGACATTTAAAGTGGCATGAGGTGCTCAAATAGAGGGACAATTTCTTTGACCCAGGGAAATCCGCCCTGCAATACTGGAATACTGTTGAGCAGGACGTAAAACCCAAATCACTCACTTACTCTGCGATGAAACTACATATCTTCGGTTGGTACAGATCATTGGCTATGAATATATGTATTTTTTAAACGTCTATCCTTTCATTTTTTTTCTTGACAATGGGACATTAGGCAAAATACATAATTTTAGCAGCTCATGTCAGCTGAGGGTTCATTGAAAGCAATATTCTACTACATTAACACCAACAACAACTTTGTTAACAAGTCAAGTGTTAGAAATTATAAGACTAAAGGAAAATCAGAACTTTAAACTCACAAATCTTAAGACCGCTATTTATATTGAATTGAATTGAATTGATTTACCTTCCCTAACCTTCATAACAATCTTAATTACTTGTTTGAAGGTCAGAAAAGGTCATTGTGAGATATAAACCCATTTGGACGATATCCCCTATTAAGTTGGAGTAAAACATCAACAATGTTTAAAGCTATATACATGTAATTAAAAAAAAACGCTATCCTACTAAAGAGAAAATATATAAGATAACGATGTAGGTTTAAATTATGCCAGTAAACTGCATGTCGCTGAGACGTTTATACCCAATCATAAACTGACCAGATAATAATGATAGTCTTTTCCTGTAATGTTACCGTCTACTATACAATAAATGCCAGATGTATTAATGGGGAAGTGAGAAACGTCCCATTACACCATATTCAGGGCACTGACCACTGTTAGCCTGCTAATACTACATTATTTGACGTTTATTGCGGAGTAAATTTTGAAATTGAAAATCAATTCACTCTCCACTTAGTGGGCTATAATTGACACTCCCAATAACCGCAGTTCGGAGAATGCATTGGTTTTTATAGAAGAATATTTCTTATGCCTCCCATAACAGTTCACACGAGGAAGAAAATAAATACCACGGTTTAATAATGAATATCAAAATATGCCAAATACTGGACTGCAGAACTCTTACCCAAAGATCGCATAATAAATACCAAAACATGCCAAATACTGGACTTCATAGCTCTTACATAAAAATCACATAATAAATACACAAACATGCCAAAATACTGGACTTCATATCTCTTACATAAAACTCGCATAATAAATACCAAAACATGCCAAATACTGGACTTCATAGCTCTTACATAAAACTCGCATAATAAATACCAAAACATGCCAAATACTGGACTTCATAGCTCTTACATAAAACTCGCATAATAAATACACAAACATGCCAAAATACTGGACTTCATAGCTCTTACATAAAACTCGCATAATAAATACCAAAACATGCCAAATACTGGACTTCATAGCTCTTACATAAAACTCGCATAATAAATACCAAAACATGCCAAATACTGGACTTCATAGCTCTTACATAAAACTCGCATAATAAATACCAAAACATGCCAAATACTGGACTTCATAGCTCTTACATAAAACTCGCATAATAAATACCAAAACATGCCAAATACTGGACTTCATAGCTCTTACATAAAAAGCGCATAATAAATACCGACATTTCCCCAATACCGTACTGATGAACTCTCAAAAATGGGATAAATGCGGAACTGTTGAATCATGGAGTTTCGCCATATCGCTATTTGTTTATCACTAAAATACACAAGAGAAGGTCTGTTAAGACAGTGACATAATCACCACTGGATATGGGAAAATGTGTTATGTTGCACAGTGTACGGAGATATCTGAAAACATAATCTAATTTACATATATTTGGGGGGGGGGGGGGGCTGAATCAGTAAAAAAGAAAACATAATTTGAAATTTATTGGATTGAATATGTACAGATTGACTGAACTGAACTGAACTTTATTACACCTCAGATCGTAATTACAGTATATGAGGGCATACATAAATTACAATTGAACAGGCTGACAAATTTTCTAGGGATTGTCACAAATTAGATTGAAAAATGATCTAACAAAGGATGATGTTTTCAGAGATCTTTACGAATAGAGATAGACTGCATGGTTTCCCACTTTGTTCATATCAGGTCAAACCTTATATTTCTTCGAATATATATAAATCAGAACATTGAACGTCATTTCGGCAATGTGTATTTTTAATCTACTGTATCAAATAATTGTTAAAATTGTTTTGAGCTTTATATTATTTCTAGTTTTTATTTAATTAACAAAGCTCATTTGATTTTAGTTAAATTTGTGAGCCGATCATAAAGTGAAAATGTTTGAAAAATCCTGATAATTTCAATACGTTTTGGTCCTAAAATGATCAGAAAATTGCCAGTGCATGCCACTTTAATTCTTGGATTGGAAACAAATTTAATCTCTTTGGTATTTTATTTAATATGATTAAAGTGGCATGAGCTGCCAAAATTCACACTTTTTACATAATTTCTGATCGTCACGACAGTAATCGACGGCCATCGAAAAACTAAATGATTGGCGTTGGAATGAGGAAAATCCATAGAGTATGTGGCTTGTACGAACCGAAAACGTGTTCGAAAAGTAATCAAAATTTAAATAACCGGGACGACCATTCATTCATCGTATAAAGCCACAGTTAGTTAAAAGCAATACTTTATCGTACATTCTCGAGACTAGAGCCACATAAAAGCTTCTGAATTATACGTCTTGTGAAAAATAGCCGATACTTTCAACATTCTGTTTTTACGTCAAAATATCAGCATTTTGGCAGCTCATGCCCCTTTAAAGTTAAATTATTTTCTGTTGTGTCAATACATTTAGTTATTCTGATTTAAAATTTGAAGAAATGATAAATTCGAATTGCGTTTCCCAGCATTTGCACCAATAAATTTGCTTTCAAATTGTTCCGGGTAAAAATTTAGGAGATTTATTAGTTCGTGGTGAAACAACTAAAGTGGGCGCATGTGTCAACTGATACTGGTGCATGGTTTCAAGGATAATCAAGTGGTTATTTAGTATAAAGAAAGCCTAAGCTTCGTGAGTCAACTGAACAACAATCAAACACTCTCACAGATTAAACTTTTCTCATATGGTCTATCATAGATAAGGTCTTCTTCCGGTTTGAAATCCTGTTACCACAGTCTCATTCCCGGGCCGAATACACTCAGCATCTTTGGTGACCCAGTAACAAATCCGCATTTCACCCTGAATAACTGTAAATACTAAACTAATGAAGCCCTTGAGAAATTCAGCAAAATTCAACTTTCTGTGGTATACAAAAGACGTGCGTTTAACATGGTGAGTTATTTAATCAAATTATATCGTTATGGTATAACTTATTTCATAACTATATAGAACTGATTTCAACCAAAACAAAATTTGACACTTGACGTATCCGTTTACTTGGCTAGAAGAGAAAAGGGAAATAGTTTTGGTATTGCAACGTGAGACGTATTTAATGAAGGATTTCCTCGCCCTCAGTAGGGAGGAAAGAGGGCGACAAGTTTTAGCATCCGAACGGAATACCCTTCAGCAAATCATCAGTGACTCTAACCATCATATGAAATTTTTCTTTATTTATCCTTCGTCTCTTTAGTAGATGAGGATGGTAGTGTGGGTCTACCAAGCAGATATTAACTTTTGATTTCTCTGGGTAATTTTATAATTCAAGAACAAGTTCAGAAAAGAGAAAATAATCACAACGTTGTGGCGAAATAATTTTACGACGAAACAACGTTTTTCCATTTAGCTGTGACTACTCTGTTCAAATTCTATATTGTTAGAGTATGACGGGGAAGAAGATGTTATGTTTTTTACGATTTGGATTTCTTCATAAACATTTTTATAATTTTGAATTTAGGGTGACAGTTACCGAACTGGTGAGATCATTGAGAAGTCAGATGAGTGTACAGAATACTTGGTTCAGGAGCCTAAGAAGCTATGGAACGGTGGACAAGCCCCAACAACCTTCGTCAGATTGGTCAAACCGGAAACTTCGCACCCAAATGCAAATGCAACAATAGGATGGGGTGATTGTTCTTATCGGGATGATAGTCCGTTTTTGAACCCCCAGACTGAAGTGGGAGGTGTTGATGTGAAGGGTAATACATCCGAGTTTTTACCCCCTCTGAAACACGACCGTTTGACTGGAATCCAACGGCCGACAGACTCTTGCCCGACCGACCATGATTTGCCCGTATCTACCACAGGTGGTGCTGACTGTCTTGGCCAATCACTGGAGCATACTCCTGGAGACGACTATGGCTATACCTCGTCTGTCCTCCACCCATCGCCTCCTCTCACGTCTCAAACTTACAGAACCCAGAGTGTTATCGTGGAGAGTGGGGCTCAATCATTGTCTTCTCTCCTACTAACTTATCCGAGAGGCACAGCAACTACGGAACAACAACAGCAATTGCCAGCAGGTAGGCTTTAAGGAACTTTTCGTTTCGTCGTAACTGTCAAAATCTTCGCCAAAATTAAAAAGCGATCTATGTTCAAAACCTTGGAGGTAAAATTACTGTTCTGTGAGCTCAGGTTTGAAATGAATCGATATATAGCTTGAATCAAATGACAGGTTTACATTTGCGCTCTGTAAAAATACGGTTTTCTCTATTATATAAAGAACCAATATTGTCTATCTTGCTGTACATGCTTGCTCTGTTTGGCGGGTATTCAGAAGATGAGTTTCTATAAAGATACAGTTTTTTACTGGCCAATAACTATACTAAAGACTTTGAAAATAACCTTTTTCATGCTTAGGAGAACTTTCTCTTCCAAATACTTGTAATAAAAACGCTCATTTAATTCGCATGTGATTTGACAAAGTTTCAATCCACATCATTGGGAAGTATCGTTCATTCCATCACATACTTCGCTTTATCGTGAAAATAACATAAACAAAAGCTTCCACGATTTTGGTTTTTCTTATAAATACAATAGCTGAAGATCCGCAATACCTCCTCGATACATCACAATGGATTCCGGAAATTTCTAGTGTCTAAATCCAAACTCCTCGTGAAATATCATGGATTTGGGTTTATTAAAACAATCTACATGTATAATTAAGTATAAAGATCTAATGACACGCCCCTTTTTAAAACACAATTAGAAACTTGTTTCCATTGTTATTTTAGTCAAGAAGTGTTTTAGAGTTCATAAATATACAATCAGAATCGGGTTTACCCTTAGTCTGATATTAACTCGTGGATATATGTATTTAATGTTACAAACAATCCAGATATTCATAACAATTAATTATTAAAGTGGCATGAGCTGCCAAAATGTTGATGTTGTTAAAACAGAATGTTGAAATTATTGCCTATTTTTCTCAAGACGTATAATTCAGAAGCTTTTTAGTGCTTCTAGTCTCGAAAATGTACGATAAAGTATTGTTTTGAACTTACTTTGGCTAAGAATGAATGAATGGTCGTCGCGGTTATTTAAATTTTGTTCACTTTTCGAACACGTTTTCGGTTCGTAAAGGCCACATACTGTATGGATTTTCCTCATTCCAACGCCACTCATTTAGTATTTCGATGGTCTTCAAACCCTCTTACTGTCGTGATCAGAAATCAGAAATTACGAAAAAAGTATGAATTTTGGCAGCTCGTGCCACTTTAATTTATGGCGCAATGTTTACGTGAGAAAAAAAGGTTTGTATCCTGACTTTGAGATAAAACTTCTTTACTCCTTCAGTGACATTTTTAATTAAGTTAATTTGTTAGACTACAATAGAATACATCATCATCCAGAAAATACTATAAAAATTAAATAAAGTAAATCATATATACGCATGAATAGGCAAGCTTTTACAACGTCTGTATATGAATTGTGTCCGATAAACTCAAAGAATAAAAATATTAAATTTTGATGTAATGGCCAGAATACAAATTTGCATCTCAAACCTATATATAAGCTATCTGAATAAATAATGTCTCAATAATATTGTAAAAATCTTTTTGATCCTCAACAATTAGTCATTATTGGGGGGGGGGGGGGGATTTGATTTTTTTATTGGTGCTTACCCATTAGTCATTATTCCCTTCTTCGTGTGGAAAAAAGGTTATAAAGTATTGATTGTTGTTTGGAGCCTTTTAGTTGATTTATAAATACAAACAGTACAAAATAGCAAACTATCACTCAATTTTACTGTTATTTTATTCAAACATTTAATTTCTCTTTGATGCATCTTATACAATGATAAAAATACAGGATAATGACAAAATCGATATCCACGCCCGAATATCTCTCTGAACATCAATTTAAAGTGGCATGAGCTGCCGAAATTCACACTTCTTTAATAATTTCTGATCGTCACGACAGTAAGAGGTTTTTGAAGGCCATCGAAAAACTAAATGATTGGCGTTGGGATGATGAAAATCCATACAGTATGTGGCCTGTACGAACGGAAAACGTGTTCGAAAAGTAAACAATATTTAAATAACCGGGACGACCATTCATTCATTCTAAGGCAAAGTTAGTTCAAAACAATACTTTAGCGCACATTTTTGAGACTAGAAGCAATAAAAAGCTTCAGAATTATACGTCTTGAGAAAAATAGCCAATAATTTCAACGTTCTGTTTTAATGTCAAAATATCAACATTTTGGCAGCTCATGCCCCTTTAATCGAACGAAACAGCTGAAATATTCAACTAGGAATAATCTTAATCATTTTCACATTTTCCAGGATTATGATGTGCTTTTTTTACTTGTGAAGGCCTTAAACTTAATTTTGTTTGGCCGAGATGGAGACGATATTCTCAACTTAAACCGACCTACCATTGCCATCTTGTCACTAATATTAAACGACGTAATCTTGCTTTACGTCCTTTAAATGAAGTAAGCTATTTGTAAAGAATCGATACTTACAGTTCAATTTCAATAATCTTTGAAAATGAAAGACAACACAACAGCGAAAATATGTATGATAGCTTTTATCATTGTTTAATATGAGTGTTGTTTTCAATTCTATACGGTAGGTTTTAATCGAAAATTAAACAACAGTTTTATATTTTCAAAATGATAAACATTTATTTAATATATTATGCAATCTATCTTTCCGGTGGATATTTTTGTGTTTGGGGTAATTTGATTATACTCGTGGTGTTCTCTTCCTTCTTCAACATTTCAATCTTTAAAGTGGCATGAGCTGCCAAAATGTTGATATTTTGACGCTAAAACAGAATGTCGAAATTAGACGTATAATTCGGAAGCTTTTTAGTGCTTCTAGTCTCGAAAATGCACGATAAAGTATTGCTTTGAACTAACTTTGGCTAAGAATGAATGAATGGTCGTCCCGGTTATTTAAATTTTGTTTACTTTTCGAACACTATTTCGGTTCGTACAGGCCACATATATACTGGATGGATTTTCCTCATTCCAACGCCAATCATTTAGTTTTTCCATGGCCTTCAAAATCAGAAATTATGAAAAAAGTATGAATTTTGGCAGTTCATGCCACTTTAATAGATCACTTTGATTTAAGAGACGTCTTATGTTTCATAATACTAGATATACATACGTGCACTATGTAACATTAGTTTGTTTGAAAATAGCGATATCCCAGATGTGCGCAGTTTTTTCTCACCACAATTTTTATCACCGTCTTACAGGGTTAGGTTGTTCACTTTTGTGATGACTAGCATTTCCTAGACGGATTTCCGTATTTTATAAATCTTGGGTACTCGGATTTTAATTTTATAGGCCCTATTATTGCTGATAAAATATGTGTGTAACAGAGTTGGAATGAATATTGGAATGAATATTTGCAAAGATGATCATATTCATATCCCCAAGAAAAGATATTTTACCCGTAACCTATCTTTCAAATGCTCATTTAATGATATCTGATAGAACGATTGAGACGGGAGAGGGGGTATTGTACAACTGTCGCCATCATAATTACACCCCCCCCCCCTCCCATTAAAAATCAAAATACGTTAACTCTTTTTAGGATTGAGTCCCCCCCCCCCATTAAAAATCAAAGTACGTTAGCTCTTTTTAGGATTGAGTCCCCCCCCCCCCCCCCTCCATTAAAAAAAAATCAAAATACGTTATCTCTTTTTAACTAAGATAGAGTCTCAATGTTATGCGAATTATATATAAGCCCTCATTGGCTGTTATAACTTTTGAACATGATTTTGTTTCGTTGTCTCCTATCAACAACATCCGAATATTTCCAGTGACTACATGTATATCGTCATTTTGAAAACGGCCCATTTTTGGCGGGGTATTTTTTTGTAGACAAAATATCCGGACAGAATTTATTTCAATAGCCTAAGGTGTAGCACAATTGATTAAATGTCTTGTTTATTTCTGTAGACCCTTTCGAAATGAATTTTACATAATTTAATATAAGTTATGTTCAAACATCGTTTAAATTACATTTATAATCTCCCTTATTTAAGCATATTTGTATACATTGAAATATAAAAACTTATAAAACGGACATACGCTTATACGGACATTCGGACATTCGGTCATAGAGCCTTTTAATTTATGTGGAGAGTAAGAAAAATGCCCCTGATGTTAGAAAAATGCCCCTGATGTGAAGAATTTCGCCCGATGAGATCGTCAATTCAAAGTCGTCCAAAAATCCTAACAGTATCAAGTTGATAAATATAACGTCATCTTTATTGCTTTACGCTGTAACAACTGTATAGCCAGGTTACCACCTGAACTAGCTTGTGGGAAAACCTCGTGTCCTGCTGTCCTGTGGGAGAGTTGTCAGCTGCCCTGGTAGACAATCCATGGGACACATATTGTGAACCAACATGAGCTTCTTGCTCTTCGTTCAAGGAAACTGAAACGATATAAAATTGGTATGTTAAACATAACTTTAGTACATCCACCAGATAGACATACATCAGTTTAAGGTGGTTTGTTTGGCAAGTCCTCCAACACGTGTTTTTCTATGTGTTTTTATTCCCCATGTGGTAAAAGGCAGCCCGTATTTGAAGTTAGTGTCTCACATATGTTTGGACGAGCCCTGCTCGCTGTATACAATTCCAGTTGGTTTAAGACTTTGAAAGTTTTCACACACTGTTACAAACTAATGTGATGTTTTGTTCTCTAACTGGATGATTTGATGGTCCATCATTCATGCTGTACCGATTGACATATCTGACGTATGACGTTCTCGTATCCTGAATCTATAACAAACTGCCAGCAGAGGTCATAGCAACTTTTTCAAAACAATTTGGAGAACAGTGAGTCAATTATTTAATCATTTTGGTTGTTAATCAAGTGTTTCTCTCAATGTTCCTTCTGTAGAATGCGTAGAGTATGTAACATGTTTTATCTTACATGTATGTACATGTACCCAACAATAGATTTCCATCTATAGTAGGCCTACTTAGCACTGATGATACCAAAAGTTTAAATATACTTTTACTGTGTTAATATTGATCCCCTGTTCAAAGTGGTATGAGCTGGCAAAATGTTGATATTTTGACGTTAAAACAGAATGTTGAAATTATTGAATATTTTTCTCAAGACGTATAATTCAGAAGCTTTTTAGTGCTTCTAGTCTCAAAAATGTACGGTAAAGTATTATTTTGAACTAACTTTGGCTTAGAATGAATGAATGGTCATCCCGGTTATTAAAATTTTGTTTACTTTTCGAACGCGTTTTCGGTTCGTACAGGCCACATACTGTATGGATTTTCCTCATTCCAACGCCAATCATTTAGTTTTTCGATGGCCTCCAAAGCCTGTTACTGTCATGACGATCAGAAATTATGAAAATAGTGTGAATTTTGGCAGCTCATGCCACTTTAACGTATGACAAAATGCTCGATGGATTAAGCGTTGGTTGTATTATCAATATGCATATTAAAACATTGCGATTTACTTGTTTTATTGGCGATGAAAAGCAACAATGTGAGAAATTAACCTCTCCTCACCCCACCAGTACGGTGCACACACCAAACCGTTAAGCGTGGAGTAAAATATAGATCAATTGACATTGCGATTCTCTGGATCAATATACCTTTTCTTAATAGTCCGTCGAAATTGGGAAGGTTGTCTTTAATCCAATATATGGTTGAACAAAATTTAGATAGCATTGTCCATCTAAAGTATATGTTTCATTTAAAGTGGCATGAGCTGCCGAAATTCACACTTTTTCATAATTTCTGATCGCCACGACAGTAAGAGGCTTTGAGGGCCATCGAAAAACTAACTGATTGACATTGGAATGAGGACAATCCATACAGTATGTGGCTTATACGAACCGGAATAGTGTTCGAAAAACAAACAAAATTTAAATAACCGGGGCGACCATTCATTCATTCTAAGTCAAAGTTAGTTCAGAACAATACTTCATCGTACATTCTCGAGACTAGAAGCACTAAAAACCTTCTGAATTATACGTCTTGGGGAAAAATAGCCGATAATTTCAACATTCTGTTTTAACGTCAAAATATCAACATTTTGGCAGCTTATGCCACTTTAAGGTAACCATCAAAAATATACGCTAAGTTTATATATAATTGAAGAAAAAGTTATATCGTTTTGACAGTCATATTAACTAAATTGCTGTGTTCTTTTGGCAATATGTCTTATACCCGATCCTTATTGATGTTGTTAACGATGCTTATGGTAACTGGTTTTGACTCCGTGGGGCCTTACAGGAAATATCATCGTTTTGGCGTTGCTCAAATCTTAATACCGAACGGGAATTCTGTGAATTTAGTATGTGCGTTATGTAGAATAAACACACATCGACTATCAGACGACTAGTCTGGTATTGTCTATATGACTCACATAGTACAATGGACGTCTATGGTAGGCTTAGTGTACAAGCGATCCATTCATATCCTTATGCTATTTTAGTGTTTGTTGAATTCTTTATTATGTTCTCTGACATAAATGAGTTACAGACCTTTTCCTGAGGATCACAGTTTTCTTAATCGCTCAAGGTAATAATTACTCACTAGTATGGCGTACATCATTCATACGAATGGACGCGCCAATAAGCTAAAACAACCAACCAACCAACCTTTTCCTGAGAAAGATGAACATTGATAAAACTCAAATTTATTGTCTTTGGATGATATCTGGGCCCTCTCTTACAAAGCTGGCGTAATTTACGTCGGACGTAAATCAGTGTTACAACAATAGTAACTTGCACCCTAGACGCAACCTGTCCATGTTGTAGGCCTATGCGCAAACTTACGCCAGCTTTGTAAGACAGGGCCCAGGTCCGACCATTTCCTGCAATGGAATCATTTGCTAAATCGATTTTCTTACTATACATTTCATGATGTAGCTCTATTATTCAAAGGCACATGAGCAGCTCATTTTTCGCCGTTTAAACACAGTTTTGGGATATTATTGTCAAGAAGTACAAACTATAGCAGCCTTTTTAAGACATGAGGTGCCAAATTCGGATTTTTTAAAAATTGTCATTGACGTCAGAAGTTCAGCCTTTGACGTACAGTCGGTACAGCATATACGAACCGATGCTGTGAGCTAATTACGGACAAAATTCAAATAGCCGGCATGTATTCTCGTTATGTTTTCTTAAAAAAAAATGGCAGAAATGTTGGTGCCCGAAACGGTAATCGAACCCGGGCCACACAGTGCGGCACCTATGGTCAGTACTGAATGTAAGCTTTTTTATCCATTCAGCCATCCGACTTGCTCTTAAAAAAGAGGAAATTGCCTGGTATATACTACATCAGCATTCAACACTCCTCTGATAACGTAACGACAGCTACCATTGCTGAATACATTGGATGTAATTAGTTTAATAGTGTCTTTTAGAAAGTGAGTATTCTCGTTATTTTTGAGTTTTCGCTTTCTTGGAAATAGACACTGACTGATTAAACAATGAGAGCTGTGTCAATTACCTATCTTTCTATACCTCTTTTTAGAGGAGGCGGATTGACTGAATGGATAAGATAGCCGTCATTCGGTGCTGGCGATAGGTGCAATACTCTGGGACCCGGGTTTGAGCGTTCACCCAAAATCGGTAGAATTTCTGCCATTTTCCAAGAAAGTCTAATCCCAAAAATAAAGAGAGTACTCTTATACTGACTTTCTAAAAGACACCAACTAATTAAAGCCTGCATGTGCCGTGGTTATTCTAGACAAGAAGATTTTCCCTGTGCCCGTGTGTTATGGTGTTAACAAAATAATATGGTTTTTATGGAATTTGAACCGCCTTATTGTCTGGACAAGTTTTTTTCTCTCTCTACAAATCAGGCTTTATTGTATTATTGTTGAATCCACTTCCAAATTTGTATATGTAATTCATTGTGGGATTATGCCTTTTTAAAACTGCTTACCATTTTGTTATTTTTGTTATAGAGTCCGTGATCTTATTTCAAAACGTTCTGTTTTTTATTATGTCTCCGTTTGAACACGTGACTTAGTTGAAGTATTTACTGACATCTGAACCTTCCTAAATATTAACTCTACACATCAAATGTTGTAAGAGAAGCTCTTAAATTGTTGTGTTGCCTGAGAATGTGACACAAATTAAATTGAATTGAATTCAAAATTGGATAAAATTTAAAGAAAAAAGACCTCATTTAGTGGAGTTTTGTATTACTTTATTACATATGACTTGCTGGTAGAGTGAAAAAGGTATTAAAATAAAGATGTTAGTGTGATTCTTAAAAGTAATAACGGCCTTTAATTAATGAATGTAGATTAACATCGCTCTAATATTGGGATATTATTTACATTTCAAACACGTCTTTGTTTTCAATTGATATGTTTTACTTTATCATCATTTCTTACTTTAACGATGAACGTCAGATCCTGGTATAGTCCTGGGATGGGTTGTTCAAAGCGCCGTTAGCTTAACGGCAGGTTAGATGACGTCGCGTCACAAAGGAACAACCCACCCCTGGTAATCGGAGTTCATGAAAATTATCTTATGTTATGCAGCCCAAGCCATTTTATTTCTGATGTTGAATACGTATATATATTTATGAACACCAATAGAAATGACTCTATTTAGGAACAGTAGACATCAGTAAGCCAATACCACTTGTAAAAGGAAAATTCGGCGACTGGGGAACTAAACCGGAAGTTAGTCTGTATCGATGAATGTGTCACCCTCGATCTGATGACGCCTTTCTTTTGAGCTCCACCCCGGAAGTAGGTGCTTGGAAATTGGACTGGCGTTTAATTTGTATCAAAACACAATGCTTTTATCCAAGTACCAATGTGTGGCTAAAAGGTTTGGTTTTCGGTTCTCTCTTTGAACAACAAATATTGACTCCGAGGAACGATTGGCACAAAAGTCTACCACTTGTTTGCTCATTATCTTTTCATCATCACGTGACACTATCCCTTCAATTTTAAAGTGCTGGTATTTAGTAAGCTTCTCGCTGTAAAATGCACGCAAATTAATTTACGCCATATATAAGAGACTGTGTTTCTAACTGGATGGGAAAGCATTACCTATCTTTGAGGATGCTCAAAAATTCTCCCGCTTTCAGAGTATCGATTTGTTTGCGTTTGCTTCGGTGTTCCTATTGCTTGGGCTTTAAACGCCAAAAGTAATTAAGAATAAGCCTAGCTCTGTCTGTCATTGGAGCTTCGCTCAAAGTTTGCTTTGTCTGACTCCAGGCTCCCGTCAATGGATCGCGGGTTCCATTCCCCAATTTGAAAAGTTTCTGAGTGGGGTTTGGACTCGATCGCCAAATTCGGGTGAGTTGCTATAGGTACTCGCCGAAGGTTGTGGGTTTCTTCCCGTCAAAGAACCCGCCCCCATCCCTCCACACACACTTAACCTGACAGCGCCGCCATATATGTGAAATAATTTTGCGTGCGACTAGAAACATCAATCAATCAATCAGTCAACCAAAAAGATAGTCAATATGTGAAGGAATCGGTTGGCTATATGTGTTTACAAGAGATGAAAGGTTTTCATACATTTTCCAACAGTGGCTTAAGCGATTTGACTGATTCGAAACCTTTACATAATGATCGGGTTTTTAGAAGTTTGTATATTGGTTTTTTTAATTGAATTGCCAGCTAATTGCTAATTTTCTAATTTCCTGCTAATTTTCTGCTAATTGCTTATTTTCTGTGTCAAATATCTGTAGACAATATTGTCTGAAGAGTAAATATATGAATAAATTTCATAACTTCTGAAATGATGACCCGTTAAGTATATATCAATATATGTGGTCATTTTATATATATATCTCATATGATACAGATGTAATAAACGTGTGTCAAAGCTCACAAACCACGTGTCCAGATGTAGCTGGCTGGCTGTAAGAATATCATCACACAAACCTATTGTTAAAATCTACGGGATGCTTCGTTACCATATGAGGGACAGCTCGATAGAACATGGCGGACCGGCGGGATTCAAAAGTAGAAAAAATTACGCATATGGAGCCTAGAGGAATGATTTTAATGCACTCCAGGGCTACGAGGCCATGTTTTATAGAAACACTGCGGGAATTTGTACAAAAATGTGAACGTTACATTCTTAGTTAACAATTCATTTCCATCTCATCGACATGTTGATCATACAGGTTCCGCTTGTGTCTGTCTCCGAGAATAGCCAACAGGGTATGAGGAATAAAGTGGATGAAATGAAATAGGGGCTGTTTAAAGTGGCATGAGCTGCAGAAATTCACACTTTTTTTAGTAATTTATAATCGTCACGACAGTAAGAGGCTTTGAAGGCCATCTAAAACTAAATAATGGGCGTTGGAATGAGGAAAATCCATACAGTATGTGGCCTATACGAACCGGAATAGTGTTCGAAAAGTAAACAAAATTTAAATAACCGGGACGACCGTTCATTCATTCTAAGCCACAGTTAGTTCAAAGCAGTACTTTATAGTACATTCTCGACAGTAGACGCACTAAAAAGCTTTTGAATTATACGTCCTAGGATAAATAACAGATAATTTCAACATTCTATTTCAACGTCAAAATATCAACATTTTGGCAGCTCATGCCACTTTAAACTAACAAACTTTTATATATTTACGAGCACTAAACCACACGGCCAGATAAATGTTGATAAACACTTTTCAAGGCTTAAAATTCAATATTTTCGATATAAGAAAAACGTTTACACGTGAAAAATCGATAGGCATCTAAATTGCTTTTTCATAAACAACTATTATACCTGTATAAGAGAAATCGTGGGAGCCTGTTTCACAAAGCGGCGTAGATGTATTTTTTACGTAACTTTCATACTAACGTATCTCTACAATTTGGGTTGCTATGGCAGTTACGTAAAAACTTACGCTACGCCGCTTTGTGAAACATGCCCCAGGTCTGTATCCTATCTATAGAATAGTAAGAAAGGCCAGTTACAATGTACGTATTTTCATGACTATTCTACACTTAAGTGCATTATAGCCCGTTCTACGGACTACTTTGGTATTGGATAGGCTTTTAACACTCTAGATTTCATAATAGCATAATGGTGATCTTTGATAAGATATTTATTTAAAATATAGTATAGGCGTATAACATTAATACTACCGACCTACCTATAATACAAAATCTTAACATTCACCGTTATGTTTATGGATTTTGTTTTGTTAATAACCACCCATTCAGGCCAAGGATGACATTCTTGTACACGGTTTTATTCTCTGGGGAAAAGAACAGTGGTTTAGTGATAGAGAGTCTCCCTCCAATCCGTCAGGTGTTTGTGTCCGACTTGGCTATAATCATTGGCAGACGACAGTTTGCTACCCAAGAGACTTCATACCAAATGTGACAGGAAGTCAGAAATGGTTTTAATTTTCATCCTTTGTCGTTCACAAATTTAGCAAAAATTTTTCATTCAAAAAATATCATGCTGGCTTCATGAGTAAACAGTGTATAAAAACTAAGGCAAACAATGCGATGCCACAGCGGCATACCGCGTTTGTATTGTCTGGAAGCCACGTGTCCCAAGTGGGAGCACGAGCTGGACTATAGCGCGCCACCTACCGACAAATAAACACATTAACGGAAACCAGAAAACAGCAGGACATAGCTGAACAGAAAACTTTCTAAATCTTGGAATAACTTTTCCGACTGCTTAAACTTACATGTATATGTTAACGTTAGGCAATGTTTATCCGACGTGTGACCAGTAAAGACTGCAAAGTACCAGTACCAGTACAGACCAATCGCACGTGGAACAAAGACTAAATAGCTGGAAGTTATCTTTTTTCCTTCCCTTCTTCATGTAAATATTTTTCGACCTCTGTCATTTCTTTTTCATTTTTTTCGACATTAACCCCTCAGTGAAAAAGACATACAACAAATGAAAAGTTGTTATAATATTAAAACGAACCGTTTGAATGAAACATAATCGCTTTAAAGTGGCATGAGCTGCCAAAATTGAATTTGTTTTCATAATTTCTGATCGTCACGACAGTAAGAGGCTCTGGAGACCATCGAAAAACAAAATGATTGACGTTGGAATGAGGAAAATCGGGACGACCATTCATTCATTCTAAGCTAGTTCAAAACAATACTTTATCGTACATTTTCGAGACTAGAAGCACTAAAAAGCTTCTGAATTATACATCTTGAGAAAAATAGCCAATAATTCCAACATTTTGTTTTAACGTCAAAATATCAACATTTTGGCAGCTCATGCCACTTTAAGCTTTATACACTTTCCATATACTGGAAGAGTTATGTGTATTGGTCGTTCGAGGACTGTTAACCTTGTTTCGTCTACATAAATGAAATGGCCAACCGAATCATCTTAAACTCGGAAATCTTTGGTCTTCCGGTCTAACTTTTTTGACAATTTTATTTTCAACGACTTTTTCAACTTTCAACCATCACAATGACCAATGTACGACTTGGTGTGTAGTTTGTTCACAGGATATGAACAATGAGTGTTGTACCGTCGCTTGTGATTCTGTTCGGTCTCTGATCCGAGTGTCCGTCATAAATTCATAGCTAAACACTTCATGGACACTTTGGCATATTTATTATGTATATTTACTATGAGTGTGTGCGAGTGTGTGTTTTAATGTGATTTTCAACAAAATGACGAATTGGAATGTTAGATAAAGGGGATTTTGAAGCAACCTAACATTTGTTATTATCTCGCCTACTCAAGATATCAAGATGACGGTGTTAGGAGCTACACCGAAACGTCGTTTTCCCATTAAATCAAGAAGTTGTAAATCCATACGCAAGAGTGTTCTTTCCTTCATTAAATTACATTTAAGCGGATTGTTTCCTAGCTGCCCAGTTAGTCTCACAGCTTACTTACGTTGTTCGTTTTTTTTTCTCTGAGCCCTGATAACAACTCAAATTTCAAAAGAGACCATTCAATCAATAAATTTGAACAATTTCCGAATTCCTAACCTAATTTTAATAGTCTTCAACAGTTTTTGTCTTTAAAAAACCTTATCTATTCGTTTATTACGTCTAAATCTGGTATTTAGTACTGAGAAATTGTGTACACTTAACCGACCAGTAAGCTACATGTAGGTGGTCCCAGATTTTCCGAACTCTCTGCTATTAACAATGTCTGTTATTTTTTCACGTGTTGTCTAAATACTAAGACTTATGTAAGTCATTTCTAGTAATGGATTACATATCGTGACAACAGAAAATAAATAAGTTGTATGGAAAACCAAACTGTACTCAGCCACCCCATCTATGACATATAAATACCCGGTACATTCTGAGACCGACATGTGGTCCTTGGTGATTTTTTACGATATCGCTATTTCTCGCGAGATGTGAAGTATTTTGATGAATGGATCTTGATTATTTATGTTATGACGTCACACGCAGAACTCCCTTCAGCAAGACAGAATGTAGGCTCTATTCAGACAAAATAGAACACAGATATAAGATGAGAAGGAAAGCGTTTAAATCGTTTCCAAATTTCCCTGGCAGAAATGCGTTTATATTTTTCGACATGTAGTATTCCACAGTGATAGTAGCCATCTTGATTTATGTAATGGAAAACTGTTTATAGCCATCTTGGTTTCATTTGTTTTTCAACAAATACCCGACAAAGGCGTGTTACGAAACAAATTGTAGATTCGACAGACGGGGGCTATTTCGCTACATTTATGTTTATACTACGAAAGGTCTAATATTGAGCTAGCACAAAACTACAATTCTCAACAATAGTAGGCCTATCTGAATGAATATCTGTGCATTATGTCTTATTGAGAAAAATAGCCAATAATTTCAACATTCTGTTTTAACGTCAAAATATCAACATTTTGACAGCTCATGCCACTTTGATAAAAAGCATACTAAAGATCATTATGTTTTTTAAGGTGAACAGATCACTGCTAAACTGCAGGGTTTCCGGAATACAGCCACAACGCCACATTGGGCAAGTCAAGTCATATCAATATTTCGATTCTGTTGGCTGGTTAAGTTATTCAATGAGCTGCAAATTTCCTCTTTCTCTTGACAATCTGAATTCATGACAATATCTTAACTTTGGCAGCTCATGCCACTTTAAATGGAGTGTAGTGCATTTTAACTAAATGTGTTTGTACGAGCGATTAAAGTGGACTATAATTGATAAAAAAAAGCACAAATATTGTTTCTTTTAAATCAAACAGTCCCACAAGTTCCTTAATTATTGAAAAGGGCAAACGTACCCTAAGTTAAACGCAGTTAAGCCCATGGATCGGTTTTTTTTTTGGAGGGTTTAAAAGTACGTGCCTTAGTTTTAATGCATTCGTTTAAATTCTCAACAGCTTTCTTTTAATTACTGGCTTGATTAACGGCACGATTAAATTCATTATTAATGAGCGTTTATCTTGCAGTGTCTATCAGAAAGCAATGGCGATGCCACAGCCGAGCAGATCTGTCTGATGATGCCCGCTAAGACTCTCTCACTGCCGTAAACCAACCCCCTTACAAAGACACATCAAACAACCATCTGCCGTTAAAAAGTAATGAACTCCGGCGCCGTTAGACCCTTTCGGTCAACTGCAGAAACACTCCAGTCTAATCTTAAGTTGTCTAACAAATCGCCAACAACAGACGACAGCTGACAGAAAACAGTTTTGACCAATTATAATAATCCGTCATATCCTTCAACTCTAGTCCACGATTGGATAAGCGCTATTCTTCGAAGCCTGATTTCCAACCAATAGAATTTTAACATCTTCACTCCCCCACCTGATGCTGTTTATTCCCAATACTCCCATTTCCATTCAATGACAGACTGATAATGGATCGTTGAAGTTTGTCTTTTTATGTATACATATCGATAAAAATGTACTTCATGGGCTGCTATAAATTACAATCATTATCAGGGAAATTACTGGAGCCTGTTTCACAAAGCGGCGTAGCGTAAGTTTTCACGTAACTGCCATAGCAACCAACACTGTAGAGATACGTTAATAAGAAAGTTACGCAAAAAATACATCTACGCCGCTTTGTGAAACAGGCTCCAGAATTAGTAAATAACCTACTTTTCTGTTATAAATAATATAAGGAATTGATAGTTATTACACCGTAATGAAAAATTAATACATTTATTAATCCAATAAATCAATAAGTCAACTGGCGTACATCGTTCATACGAATGCGAGCGCTAATAAGCTAAAACAACAAAGCGTCAATAAGTCAAATACCTGGTTAAGCGGTGATCTATAGCCAGTCAAAGGAAATATCAGAATTGCGTTGGCTTACTAACGAGCCAATACATTTAAAACAGTTTTCGTTAAAGTGGCATGAGCTGCCAAAATGTTGATATTTTGACGTTAAAACAGAATGTTGAAATTATTGGCTATTTTTCTCAAGACGTATAACTCAGAAGGTTTTTAGTGCTTCCAGTCTCGAAAATGTACGATAACGTATTGTTTTTAACTAACTTTGGCTTAGAATGAATGAATGGTCGTCTCGGTTATTTAAATTTTTTTTACTTTTCGAACATGTTTTCGGTTCGTACAGGCCACATACTGTATACATTTTCCTCATTCCAACGCCAATCATTTAGTTTTTCGATGGCCTTCAAAGCCTCTTACTGTTGTGATGATCAGAAATTATGAAAACAGTGTGAATTTTGGCAGCTCATGCCACGTTAATATATAACATAAGACTTAGGTTCCCATGCAATTTTTCGAAATTTGCAAAGTTTGGTTTAGACGGGTTAGTAGGGTAACATAATTGCTTAGATTTCTAAAGAACTTGACAACCAGAAATCATTAGAAGTCTAAATATATGCTGCACATGTCAATTTAATGCCTAGAAAATGAACTTCTATGGCATATCCACTGAAAATAATTTATCGAGGGAAAAATAACGTTAAATTATCCATGCTCTAATAATAGTGACGTTTCGATGTAGTTCTTACATCGTTGACTTTGATAACAATGTAAGAACTACATCGAAACGTTGTCACCCAATAAACCAAGAAGTTGTTATCCATAAGTAATTCTCGTCTTGATTTGTACTTCCAACTTCTAAATGCCACTGAAAGATCTAATAATAGTGATATATTATTTCTGGCCTGTGGACTGTGTGTGTATTCTTGGAGGTTAAATGGACATTTAGATCTAGCACTTTACACAATCCAACACCGAACCAGAATGGTTGTAAGAAGGCCTTTATGATTAACTAATATTTTCATCATAATATGTCTAATTTCTTACCGAAAAGCCATAAATTAGGAAAGTAGTGTTTAATTAAGCCATATATTAGGAAAGTAGTGTCTAATTAAGCCATATATTAGGAAAGTCTAATTACTGAACTAATATTCTGCCTATGAAAATTTTAATTATTTATTGAAAAGCCATAAATTTGGATTCATTGATTGATGCTTTACACCGCATTCAAGATTATTTCACATATATGGCGGTGTTTCCAGTTTAAGTGAGCGGAGGCACTCGGGCTCTTTATCAGGAAGAAACCTGGCAACTCTCCTCTCATAAAAATTCAACCCAGAAAAAATTATTTTTAGACAACTTCGATCCAGCGCCGCATAGATGGAAGGCCTGTGTCGAACTTAGGGAATGTCACCAACTGGGCCATCAAGTCCTACTATTTACTCCTACAGTTTGGTGATTACAAATAGGCTAATATATAAGTTTTAACATGCCCAGAGAAATAGAACGCCTATTGCTGGTATTATTTATTTCTACAACAAGTCTGAAAGTGTTTAGAATGTAGATCTATATGTCTAATCGGTTAATATAACAGTCAATTGTACTCGACTCTTGTATGTATTTATGAACACTAAAACACGCGGGCACAGAGAAAATCTTCTTGTCTAAAATAACCATGGAGAAAAGTTATTGTGTTTAAGTGTAGGTTTATATATTTATGAACACTAAAACACACGGACACAGGGAAAATCTTCTTGTCTAAAATAACCATGGAGACAAGTTTCTAAATGTGTCAAAAAGAGGTATATCATTTAGACCTGTATACCCCATAAATTGTTGTAACAAACCCAACCTATGATATTTCATAAGCTTGACGACTGACAGGAACTTAGCCTTGGTCAGAAGTGTTTTCTGGGATCGTTTTGTAAAACATTGACAATGGTTACGCATCTTAACTATGGCAAGAACATCGGTTTATATATATAGATAATGTACTCAATAATAAAGCCTATTTGGTTTGTCCCTCATAACTTGTTCAAGGGGCATTGCTGCTAAAATGCCGTCTTTTTTCATAAGTATAGGCCTACCAATTGTAAGCGGAGAACGAACGTTTTAAATTTATTAAAAAGTTTAAAAAAAAATAAAATGGAGTATATTCATTGAGTCTGATGGCCTAAATTGGGCTATAAAATAAAAACAAAATTTGAATAATCGGGCTGCTCATTCTTTAATTTTAGACCTTATAAAGACAGCATTGATGGACATTCTTGAAACTGATGTCACTGGTCTGCTTTGGTTTAAGAAAAATAGTATAAAAAGGGGGGAAGTTTGTTGCAAAAACCATGGACATTTTGAAAGGTCTCACTTAAGATTGTTGCAATGCCCATTTTTTTTAAAGATTACTTTGTTTCCTAACTGTCAAAAAAGTGCTGTTTTTTTTACACATTAGACTTGTGTAGAATTGTATAATACATGTAAATTGCAATTATTTTGTCGAATGAATGCACGGATCAATATATTGCACTTTCCTCTCGCTTTGTTTTCATTTTTCCTAAGAAAACAAAAAGAATGGGATAAAATGAGATGTAAAGATGTTCGGAATTTGTTATCTAGCCTTGACGGCGTTGAGTGTTTTATCGCAAGGTCCATGTATGTCAAAGACTTCCGGTCCATGGCTTGGATTTGTGGGTCGCGCGTGACTTCCTTCTTTAGGTGTCTCGTGAGCAATTCGTTATACATGAACGCCATTGAAAACAAGTCGTGGGGTCAATTGACGTGTTAATTGATGTCCTAATTAGGAAATGTGGACAGCCAATCGACTTTCACGAAGCGTTGTTATAAAATCTCTTCTCTCACACTCCGTGATAATTGACATTCTGTTTAGTAAGCAGTAAGCATATTTTGAAATTCTTGCTGTTTAAGTTATAAAATCAAGTTGAAAAAATACACGTCAACAAATCAAATAACCGAAAAATATATTTAAAGTGGCATGAGCTGCCAAAATTGAGATATTTGGCAGTTGTAACAGACTGTTAAAATTATCGGCTATTTTTCTCAAGACGTATAATTCAGAAGCTTTTTAGTGCTTCTAGTCTCGAGAATGTACGATAAAGCATTGTTTTGAAATAACTTGGGCTTAGAATGAATGATTCGTCCCGGTTATTTAAATTTTGTTACTTTTCGAACACGTTTTCGGTTCGTATAGGCCACATACTGTATGGATTTTCCTCATTCCAACGCCAATCATTAAGTTTTTCGATGGCATTCAAAGCCTCTTACTATCGCGACAATCAGAATCTATGAAAATAGTCCGAATTTTGGCAGCTCGTGCCTCTTTAACGATAAAGACTAAATCGCTCATCTTAGCAACATATTTGTGTATAGCCACTATAAACAAAAACGTACGAATGAATATGGTTGGGATATCCTGTGGGCGTAATTGTTTCTCGTAACATTAGGGCCACGCACCCGATCTTTCTTGAACCTGAAGGGAAGGCTTCCATCCCCTGACATCCCACTGGGAGCCTTTCCTTTGTTTTATAATCAGAAGCACCAGTTACAAAACACCCGGGCTGGATTATTAACGGCACGTTTTTCCACGTCACATTTTCACACTGTTTAGTACAACAGGTGTGAGATCTTTAACTATTTAGCACCAGACTAGCACAGTTTCACTACGTTTAACGTCATCTAAATTTAGTCATTTATAAACCAAAGAATAATAGTTAGTTCCCAGTGCGTTGTTCGGACTAAGTACAAGATAACTGGTAAGTAGGCCTACAGTTCTTTAAAGTGGCATGAGCTGCCAAAATGTTGATATTTTGACGTTAAAACAGAATGTTGAAATTATTGGCTATTTTCTCAAGCCGTATAATTCAGAAGCTTTTTTAGCGCTTCTAGACTCGGAAATGTACGTTAAAGTATTTTTTTGAACTAACTTTGGCTTAGAATGAATGAATGGTTGTCCCGGTTATTTAAATTTTGTTTACTTTTCGAACACGTTTTCGGTTCGCACAGGAAGCATACTGTGTGGATTTTCCTCATTCCAACGCCAATCATTTAGTTTTTCGATGGCCCTGAAAGCCTCTTACTGTCGTGACAATAACAATTTATGATAAAAGGGTGAATTTTGGCAGCTCATGCCATTTTAAGGGCATTTCGTCAACTGGTAAATTTATTATTCTGTTGGATTCCAAACGCTATTTAGACTCGAAGAATAAGGCGACATTTTTAGCCAGGATTCCTGTTTGATATAACGTGTTGTTTTGTATAATTTAAATTAACTCAAAATAACACCCTAAAAATTGCTTAATATTTTTATGATTTTAAAAATAACTTTTTGTAATGATAACCAATCTTTCAATCAGCCTGATAATATGTTTAACAGTTCTTCCACTTCTCTCTCTTACTACTAAATTAATTGTGTTCAATATCGGGCAGAAAACTCGATCAATTATTTTTAAAATTGATTTCAAATTGATTAATATACACCCAAGACATAATATGAGTGTTCATTCACATCAGAGCAACTGGGTAACATAGTCAATATTTTTGATTTCTATATACAAAGATCATTTAACGATTTTGTTTAAAACAACAAAACTCTTCTAATAAACATGTTGCTAAAAAAAAACTATTCATCTATTCTGGGCTAAGCGTATAAATTATTTCCATTGTATTCTTTCCTGTAGCACGTCACAAAATAGTTAATTATTTCGTTACCCATCCTACGAAGACGGTGAACAAATAGCATGACATTTCACAGCACTGTTTAGTCTCTGCTCGTGTTCGGATTCTGAAATCTACCCCCCCTATCGATCAAAGGGAGATAATCGAAAACCAAAGAAGAAATCGGTGTCTCATTTATACGACACCAATCAATATCCTTTTAAAGTGGCAAGAGCTGTCAAAATGTTGATATTTTGACGTTAAAGCAGAATGTTGAAATTATCGGCTATATTTTTCAAGACGTATAATTCAGAAGCTTTTTAGTGCTTGTAGTCTCGAAAATGTAGAATAAAGTATTGTTTTGAACTAACTTTGGTTTGGAATGAATGAATGGTCGTCCCGTTTATTTAAATTTTGTTTACTTTTCGAAAACGTTTTTGTACGTACAGGCAACATACTGTAAGGATTTTTCACATTCCAACGCCAATCATTTAGTTTTTTGATGGCCTTCAAAGCCTCTTACTGTCGTGACGATCAGAAATTATGAAAAAAGTGTGAATGTTGACAGCTCATGCCACTTTAAGTTTCATTATTTTTGGCGATGAATAGTACATCTTCTTAAGATAATTCTTTTTAAATCTGAATATAACAAGAAAGTTCTGTGGCAAGTGATAAAGTTGTCGACATTGGTGTCGAAAGTTCGCGTTGTTCCCAAAACATACTTTGTGTTAATAGCCTAACTTTATTGTTTCTCATTAGAATACAAATGATTTAATGTTTGTGTTTCCGTAAAGTAAATTAATGAAAAGTTCCAAATCCCTCTCTAAGTTGTTATTTAGACTTATTATTTCTATCCCAACGTCTATCAGTTATTTTTCTATCTTGACCAGGCTCAATTCTCGTATGCTTTTACCATTCAAAATCTTCTTCTTGTGCCGTTGGTAAAAAAAAATTTATACAGAAAACGGAATTACTGAATTAACTGATCGAGGACCTTAATTCTTTTTTTCAGATCCCTGGTCTTGGACAGTAGAAGATGTACAACAGTGGATAGAGTGGGTGATTAAACAGTATCAACTGACGGAGGTGGACAGCCTCGAGTTCCAGCAGATCGACGGCAAACTTTTATGCCGTATGTCTCGAGATGAGTTATCCCGTATGGTGAACTCACAAAGTGCCGATATTCTTCTGTACCACCTCAACTATCTAAGACAATGTAAGAGATAATAATTACTTATATTAGTTTAATTAAGTTTAATTAATGAG
Organism: Lepidochitona cinerea; assembly: GCA_963971465.1. Lineage (NCBI taxonomy): Eukaryota > Metazoa > Mollusca > Polyplacophora > Chitonida > Tonicellidae > Lepidochitona > Lepidochitona cinerea. The sequence goes on along the minus strand of OZ020555.1, from coordinate 34,442,827 downwards.
TTTAATACTTATATTAGTGATTCTCAATTATATTTTATAAGTAGCGTTAAGTTATCCTTAAAATTGCTTAACGGTCATAGTCACATTTTAACACCACGATGATTTCTTTTTAATACTTCGTGGAATTATTTTTGGATCTATTTATGCGACTTGTCTTGATCTGTTCACTGGGGCCATTTTAGCTTTTAGAAGCTTACCGGCGCGAAGAGCTAAAGCAAGCTGCTTTAATTGGAATAAGCATACTAGTTTATTTGCAATGCATTTTTCAATATTTGGCAATTTGAAGACAGAAATCATAGGGATCTCAATTTTAAGTTGTTACAATCCACAAAACTCACCATAGTCCCGAAGATTGTATTCATGCAGCCACGGAGATAAATATTGGCGGTTAACTTGTTTTTGGTAAATTTTTGGGTATATGAAAGCAAATGCAAAAAATATAGGTCTATTTTATGTGTTATTATTTTAGTAAGGCGAAGAACAACTTCTTGGTTTATTGGGTGACGACGTTTCGATGTAGCTCTTACATCGTTATCAAAGTCAAATGTAAGAACTACATCTAAACGTCGTCACCCAATAAACCAAGAAGTTGTTATCAATAAGTAATTCTTCACCTTATTGTAACCTTTCAACTTCTAAATGCCATTGAAAGATTTGATCATTATTTTAGCTTTAGTACCACCTACCTCCGACGAGTTCGATCGCACAGATTATCAGCAGAATATGAGAGCGGGTATTGACAGTGGTATTAAACCCGAACCTTTCCATATGCCCTTCCCAGAGCAAGTGGACCCTGGCTATAGACTGCCTAAGCAAGGTATGGAGTTTGAAGGTATACATACAAATAGTTTCCATTCGTTTTGATTTTTTCTCTGAAGTTTGAATGGCGTCGGAGGAGTGTTTTACTTATTAAATGATTGGTATTTCAATCCTTAAAAAGTCAGTAAATATTGTGATATTCCCAACACACTCAAACGAACCCGAAAAGTGTTAATCTGCACCACTCGGAACATCCTTCGGCTATCTTCGCTCGCTGCCGGTGGGCTTTATTTCACGCACGTAAATCCCCGAAGTTATCAGAGTGAATCTGCACATCAGTGGTTATCTCCCTTTACTTGTAATCCTCCCGAGCGTGTCTGCTGGTGAGTGAAGGTTGGTCCCGTCACGGGTTATGTGTCCCATGGGTTTCACTGTAGCTAATCTGAATAATATAAATTTTTGTTGAATTGTCTAAAAAAACACAACATTCGTCTGGAAACAAACATCGGTCGAGGATGCGAAGTCTTTGTGTTTTAATAGTAGTTAAATTAAGTATTTCCACTCATTGGAATACTTGCAAATTGTTATGCGTTCAATGAAATTCTATTTAGAGATGGTCTTGGTAACAGTCGTTTGAAGGTGTAATTTTGCATTTTACAAATTCTTAAACGAAGGTGTTAGAAATTCAGAAATGCCACGAATGCCTCGCTCTTTTGGCAATGCTGAATTTAAAAATCTATCTAAATCACACCACAATTCTATGGAAAGCTATTCAGTTGTTCTGTTCAGCGAGTCTTCTCTTTTGGTTGGATTTTCCTTGCTTTTAAAGTGGCATAAACTTTGTTAATCTAAAATCATCGTCTATTTTTCTAGTGAAGAACAAATTGGAGGCTTCTTAGTGTTTCTAGTCTCGAGAAGGTTCAAGAATGAACGTTTGTCCCGGTTATTTACTTTCGTTTACTGGTCAAATTCTATTTCTGATCGTGCAAGGCAGTGTATGTGTTTTCCTTATTCTTAGAATGAGCTCTTATTGTCTTTAAAATCCGAATTAATGAAAACAAATGGGACTTTTGATAGCTCATGTCACTTCTTAACATTCTTAGTTCGACAAATGGAGGAATAGATCCTTAATTAATTCAATTTACATTTATTTACAAAAAATCAATCTTTTATCTCACTAAAAACAAGTTGGCTGGCTTTCAGCAGTTACACACAAAATGGCCAACACTAACATTCCATGCCCCAATACCTCTCTAAAGGACTTTACCAGTCAACTACCAATAGATTGTATCATATTAGAATGTTTGAGTTCTGTAATGCACGAGCTAAATAGAATGTTTGAGTTCTGTTATGCACGGGCTAAATATAATGTTTGAGTTCTGTATTGCACGGGGTAAATAGAATGTTTGAGTTCTGTAATATACGAGCTAAATAAAATGTTTGAGTTCTGTAATGCACGAGCTAAATAGAATGTTTGAGTTCTGTATTGCACGAGCTAAATAAAATGTTTGAGTTCTGTAATGTACGAGCTAAATAGAATGTTTGAGTTCTGTATTGCACGAGCTAAATAAAATGTTTGAGTTCTGTAATGCACGAGCTAAATAGAATGTTTGAGTTCTGTATTGCACGAGCTAAATAAAATGTTTGAGTTCTGTAATGTACGAGCTAAATAGAATGTTTGAGTTCTGTAATGCACGAGCTAAATAGAATGTTTGAGTTCTGTAATGTACGAGCTAAATAGAATGTTTGAGTTCTGTAATGCACGAGCTAAATAAAAATGATGAGGATTCCAACCAGACATATAAAGTAAAAATCTTCTCACGTCGCCGAAAGCCGTTAAAATCGATTAGGTGGCTCGATTTGTGCCAATGTGAAAATCTAGGCTCTATTCGGGCGTTTTATTGGCCGTTCAAAAAGAGGAAAGGGAAACTGTTTCGTTTCGGCGCTTTTGTCTGAAAGGGGAAAGTTTCGTTTGCCAGTGACTGATTGGTCCGGGTGGTAATTTGCCCTTATTGTATTAGAAGGGTGTATATAAGGAGTAGCCTGTGGCGCCCCCGATTCTCGCCAGGGACTCCGGTAAAGGGAACGACTACGGAAACAGTCCGTCAGGAAACGCTTTCCGATAAAACCATTTGACGTGTCGTTGAATATGATGAGAATTTCTTGTACAGTTTCAACCTGTCAATGAGAACTCTTCTGATCACCTGCCACAGTTTAATTGTATCTTTGTTCGAATTCCGGGACTGGACGTTTTAGGATCAATACCAGCTCTATCTAAGGACGTCATATGATATCAGTTTCATTTTGACACTGCGCGTGTGTAACGGCCAATATACACTAGGGGCTGTCTTCTATCTAACAATTTCATTTTCTATTTCGGTTCAAATGTCTTTCAATCTTGCTATATTATAGAAGATTGTGGTGCACTAGTCAACTTTGAATATTTGAAATTTAATCAAAGCAACGGAAATCGATCAAAGAGGACGGAACTATAGTTTTTGTATAAGGATATGACCCATGAAATCTGAGAGAATTCATGATGATTGCCGAAAGATCTTGAATATATCCATGGAAAAAGGTTCAAGCTCGACAATCCGTCCAACGAATTTGTGAACAAAGCTTGTCAGTCTAACAAATCGTGAAGTGTCGAATATGACATAACTCACAAGGATTTCTCACCGGGATAGAAGACATCGAGAATTGACAAATTTCGCCTAATTCAGGAATTCATAATAACCCTCAGAAACGGAAGGCGTTTTCTTTATGGCTTTTGGAAATGACTTCATATTCGGACAATAGACCTTATGTCATTTTTGATATCTGAGGATTATTTCAACAAAGGACATTTTCCAGTTTGACGTTTCCCAACTTGACCAAAAAAAATTATTTATTCAGCGACATTTTCTCTATGCATACGATGAAACAACAAAGTTACTTCCGTCCTTGCTCGTTTACCGGACTTTCAAGTTTTATGCTGGCAGGGAATCTCCCAGGTAATATGTTACAGAAAACATGCTGAACTTTCCCGATAATGTTCCATATGATTTTCATGTTCTTCAATACAGTAGTTATGTCTTTAAGCGTTTTGTTCACAGATAGATAAATAGTTAGGTATTTTAATCTATCGGTATCGGTAGTGATGAACATGTTGCATTAACGGATGTTCTTCAATACAGTAGTTACGTCTTTTAGCGTTTTGTTCACAGATAGATAAATAGTTAGGTATTTTAATCTATTGGTATCGGTAGTGATGAACATGTTGCGTTTAACGGGTGTTCTTCAATACAGTAGTTAGTTATGTCTTTTAGCGTTTTGTTCACAGATAGATAAATAGTTAGGTATTTTAATCTATTGGTATCGGTAGTGATGAACATGTTGCATTAACGGGAATCTTCTGTGCCGTGACTATGGTCTCAAAGAAATGGACATTCGTAACTGTTATTTGAATTAATTTACTTCCTAACTCTTTTTCGATTCGTACAAGCAACTGACCGTATGAATTTTTTTTTTCATACGTTTAGTTTTCCGACGAACTTATTGTCTGAGAAATCAAAATTTATAAAAAAAGAAGTGTGATTAAAACCGAACATACCTATACTTTCAATGGCATTTAGAAGTTGAAAGGTTACAATAAGGGGAAGAATTACTTATGGATAACAACTTCTTGGTTTATTGGGTGACGACGTTTCGATGTAGTTCTTACATCGTTATCAAAGACATTGACTTTGATAACGATGTAAGAACTACATCGAAACGTCGTCACCCAATAAACCAATAAGTTGTTATCCATAAGTAATTCTTCACCTTATTGTAACATACCTATATACTGACTGTTGTGAAAAAACATGGTTTCGTTTTAACAATGTATTATCTATAACAGACCTAAGTAACATATTTTACTAGTAAATCAATCTGTTATTTATTTCGTTCACGTCTAGCCAATGTGTGTTCATCAGTTCGTCTGGTTTGGCCAAAATGTTATGAACACTAAAACACACGGGCACAGGGAAAATCGTCTTGTCTAAAATAACCATGGAGACAAGTTTAAGGTGTGAATGTATGGCTGTTGTCAATGTAGTTGAAATTCCGTCTCTAAACACAAATCAGAGGAATTACGCCGGTCAGAACCGAACTCTTTTATTTAATATAATATAAGTTGAATTAGTTTGAATGAGTAGCGGATAAATGACAGCTTTAGGTAAGTAGTCGAATTATGTTCATATGAATCTTGGCACAAGTAGAGTATTTCAATAGTGCACACAAATTAATGACGTCATTTACCTGTGCTCGTATTCTAACGTAATATAGCAACGTAAGCACTCCGAGGAATGACAACCCGTTGCTCTATTACGCTAGACTAAATGCGTATTCTAACGTATAGATATATTCTTTGATTTTTTTAAATCCCCATTATAAACTGTCCAATACTCACTTACTCTCCTGAGTTAGGTTTCGGGTTCCTTAAAGTGGCCTGAGCCGCCAAAATTCACACCTTTTTTCATAATTTCTGATCGACACGACAGTAAAAGGCTTTGAAGACCATCGAAAAACTAAATGATTGGCGTTGGAATGAGGAAAATCCATACCGTATGTGGCCTGTACAAACCGAAAACGTGTTCGAAAAAACAAAATTTAAATAGCCGGGACGACCATTCATTCATTCTTTGCCAAAGTTAGTTCAAAACAATACTTTATTGTACATTTTCGAGACTAGAAACAGTAAAAAGGTTCTGAATTATACGTCTTGAGATAAATAGCCAATAATTTCAACATTCTGTTTTAACATAAAAAAAATCAACATTTTGGCAGCTCATGCCACTTTAATATTGAAAACATATAGGCTATAAGTAAAACTTCATATGGTCACAACGTTACCATTATAGGCCTACCTTGAATATTCTCTTGATAAATTGTTTTTAATTTCACGGCAATTACCATTGGTACCCAACTAAAAAGTAACAAGAAACAGAATAGAACTGGACTGATGGTGCTAAATGTTGGTGGACATATGTTGGAAAAACATTTATCTGATAAAAAAAATAAAACTACACACTTGATAAACTATATACTTGTATGCAAGAATAGTCTTAATTTGATCTTTTCGATCCTGTTTGTTAATTGAGAAGAAATAATTTTTTTAATCGACCATCAACATTTCATTAGAGGCCAATCAAAGGATAACATTAATTTCACACTTATGGGGATGTACGTTTTTTTTATATTTTATGTATCAAGGGTGATTCTTACTTTATATGCTTTCACAAATGCACACAATCACCAACAGTTTGATCCCATAATTAAAACACTGCTACAAAAGTACTCTTCTGTATTATATTTATGATCACTAAAACACACGGGCACAGGGAAAATCTTCTTGTCTAAAATAACCATGGAGACAAGTTTCTAATTGTATTATAAGTACTACGAGCTATTGAAACCATACACCAATACATGTGTAAACTACTTCTTTAAATGTGTATGGAATCTCTCAGAATTTAGTCTTGAATGAGAAAATTTTTAGTTTTAGAAGTAAATCTTGAGATTTTATGAAAAGGTTATAGGCATTTGTTTTATCTGTGCTTATTTTCGGTTTCATTTCAGATCCTGCTTTTGCCAAATCTCCCTGGAATTCGCAGACTCCATCTCCCAGTCAAGGTATGTTTGCCCCATTGTCTTTTTCTGGTTTTGTTTTCTAAAGTGGCATGAGCTGCCAAAATGTTGATATTTTGAGGTTGAAACAGAATGTTGAAATTATTGGCTATTTTCTCAATACATATAATTCAGAAGCTTTTTAGTGCTTCTAGTCTCGAAAATGTACGATAAAGTATTGTTTTGAACTAACTTTGACTTAGAATGAATGAACAGTCGTCCAGCTTATTTAAATTTTGTTTACTTTTCGGACACTATTCCGGTTCGTATAGGCCACATACTGTATAGATTTTCCTCATTCCAACGCCAATCATTCAGTTTTTCGATGGCCCTCAAAGCCTCTTACTGTCGGGACGATCAGAAATTAGGAAAAAAGTGTGAATTTTGGCAGCTCATGCCACTTAACATGATAAAAACCTGGATTATTGCCTGTCATGAGCAAACGTCGTTTTTGTTTTATCCCGGAGCTATTAAGAAACTGTTTTTATTATCTTCAGTCAATATTATTGCAGGACATTTAGCTTTGCATAATTTCAATGGGACAATTACTACCACAGATATTTGATTCTTATAAACAAAAAACGCGCTCACACCAGTCTACGATTAGTAAAATCACGTCCCGAAAAACATGGTACAATGAAACAACATCCAGTTAAGGGTAAGTCGTCGATCTGAATACGTGTATCCTCTATGTTGGATTTAATTGATTTTAAATCATTTTACAAAACCTTTTTTGCGTTCGTAAATCCATATTTCTCACACCATGTAACCGTTTAAGAGAATTCCCACGAGGTAACTGTGGTTCATACCATTTACAGTGTTTTTATGCAAGCGCAACCGCGCTATTATTAGTTCTCTCGGTACCTTAATTCTTAACTTTTAATCAAAATTAAAATATGATGTCATGACTTCCAAAATATTCATACAGCGAAAGACAGAATGACGTCTTATTTTTTAACAGACAATTTTCTGTATTAAAGCGTTAACTGGCTTACATCTTGTTTTGTTTTTATTCAATTACTTTTTCTGTTTCCCTAAACCTTATCAATTCCAATATTCACGTCTAACTATATTTGCTTGTCTAAAAGAAAATATGAAGCTTAAAGCGATCGTGGAAAATTGGTTAGTGTTTTTTGTTCTTGGGTCGAGTTATAATGTGGATAATTTGGGGAGTCAGTTTGACGGATTGCCCAAGCGCTGACAAGACTCTCTGGTAATGGGGGAGCAAGGGGGTAATAATCACGCGGTGTCAAGAGCTATGTCACTTAACCAATATGTTAACTATCATCTCTCGTTTTGGGTAGGCCATCGCGTGTGACGTTTCCAAACACCCTCACACAATGTATGAGTGAAACCTTGCCTTGCTCAAGTGAACATCGCTTTCCCTAACTAATTGCTGTTTTATTTTAGCAAGTGATTGGAAGCAGTACAAATCCCCTTATCTCGGAAATACATCCCGTTCTGAGTCAGGACGGTTCAACTCGGTCAATGGACACTTTTCCCTCACTCCACCATCGCCCTATCTTTAATTGTCTTTGTGCCTCTTTTTATAATCAATTCCTTCGTACACGCTTTATTCTTGAATAACATAAGCAGCGAAACAGAACGAATTTTACGTATTCAGAAAGAAATCATTATCAAAAAATATCTTTTTTTAACGTTCTGGATCCCAAGGTAAAGGAAAGCCTGAATTTTGTAATTTTAATTTTTAATGTTAACAATTTAACAATACACGGGTTTACTAAACCCATATCATTAAACACATATCATCTATTTCTAAAATAAATATATTTAAACCAAATGTATTCCCAAAGTCGATACTGGATAAAAACACTATCTATTATTTTAGCTTTTGAAGATATTCAAAAATATTCATAATACATTTTTATTGACAAATTATGAACGGTAGAATTTATTGTTTTCATCAAAACAAATCTATGAGAAAAAATGGCACTCCATTCGGAAAATGCATCACACGTTATTCTCTTCTACGTGTTTTAATATCTTTACAGTTTTATGTTTTTAGGACTAACTATTGAAATACATGTACTATATTGCATTTTTATCTGTAAAATTTTCTGCCTTAAATGAGTTACTTTTTTGTTTCTTAACTCCAGGCTATGGGGCGTCTACAATGGCAATGATGCCCAAATCTCCCACTCTGGACAGTGCGCATGGTCAGTGGAGGCAACAAGGTTCGTTATATAATTATATACTTTCTAAATAATCTATATCTTTCTGAGATAAAGCATTTCCTATATTTGATAATTAATACTACTTATGGAGCTAAATGACATAATTTTGTGTTTAAGTGGCATGAGCTGCCAAATTGTTGATATTTAGACGTAAAAACAGAATGTTGAAATTTTTGGCTATATTTCTCAAGATATATAATTCAGAACCTTTTTAGTGCTTCTAGTCTCTAAAATGTACGATAAACTATTGTTTTGAACTAATTTGGGCTTAGAATGAATGAATGGTCGTCCCGGTTATTTAAATTTTGTTAACTTTTCGAACACTATTTCGGTTCGTACAGGCCACATACTGTATGGATTTTCCTCATCCCGACGCCAATCATTTAGTTTTTCGATGGCCTTTAAAGCCTCTTACTGTCGTGACGATCCGAAATTATGAAAAAAGTGTGAATTTTGGCAGCTCATGCCACTTTAAGAGAAGGCCTGATCTGTTGTATATTACTTGCCAATTTCAGAATACTACTTCAAAGTAAAATGGCTCAACCCCTAGGCCAAATACCAGCCCATGGGTAGTAAAAGGAACAAGAGTTCGAAAGATATACTAGTCTGGGCTAAGCTCCCGTAAAGGAGTAAACTCCCGACAACTCCCGTAAACTCCCGAACAGATTTTGAAAGATATACTAGTATGGGTTAAACTCCCTTCTCTGTCTTCTACCTAGGTCTTTCTGATAGAAACAAATTTTTCGCTTTATTTTCTCATGATCACATTTTGTTTAATCTCAGCCATTCGACTGACTAAAGCCAAACCCTGTCTTCAATCCAATGAAATATCATGGGTTATGGTTTATCACAACGATTTACAACAACTGATTGGGTAGATTTTCGCTGTGCCCTTGTGTTGTAGTGTTCATAAATATATAACAGTTCAAATGAAATACACTATTTTAACACAATTAGAAAATTGTCTCCATGGTTATTTTAGTCAAGAAGGTTTTCCTTGTGATCGTGTGTTTTACTGTTCAGAAATACCAGGGGAAGTTAAATAGAGGGATATAAGTTACCCTTTTACCATGAAAGATTTTGGGAAGCATTCGCCAGTATTTAGGTAACATTTCGATTTTATGACAAGGAGGCTGTTTCTGTCAGTTACGTAGAAATTGACACCTACGCAGATTAATGAAAAAGTGATAAATACACATACATAGGCCTATAATTAAATTAAAACTAATATTTCTTTTTAGAATTGAGTCAAGAGTTTGTTTTTTTAACTGGATAAAGACTGATAAATTTGAATAAGTTTTAAATGTGATCTAAATTTTTGTTATTTATTCTGATCTGGGTATAGCAACACCATACTGATCTTAAAACCTTTACTTTGTTTAAGCTGTGAGACCTGACATTTTAGCAAAAGTCTTCTTTTCTGATTTGTTTTTTAATTATTCAATTTACATGCTGAGTATTTTTGTGAGTATAGAGCTAACCAGATTAAGCCTATATACATAGTAGGCAGATGTTCGGAGTAACTTACACCCCTATCGCATTCTCCACTGTGTATGTTTTTGTTACTCTCCCTGATCGGGGTGTATTCTGTGTTACCATGTAGCTAAGTGCAGCGTGACACCTAATTTGTTTGGAGAATGATCAGCGATAGGATCAGTCATGTAAATGAAGACTTTAAGTAAAGGCCCTTCTCATACCCCTGCAATCAAGTCGAAGAAAAATTAGATGATTGTTGTGGCTCGGTGGAAGTAAAGGAGCATTGGGTTATGCTACGCTGGGCAGAATTACACTGCAATTGCCAGAAGGGCTGTGGATGTGTTGTCCCTCGCGTTTGAAAACAAGGTCTAGAGCCTAAATCTTATCGCTTTCTAAAGTTTAACACGATTTTCGCTGTGATGGGGAGCGATTGACTGTTCGTCATCAAGCCATCTAAGCCTCTCAAACAATTGTATTGGGAAATAACAGAGTGAGGAAAATGTTCAAGGCGATGTAGCCGTATTACATTCAGCTCCGACCAAATGTTGTCCGAAACCTTAATGAAGTTCCAACGAAATTAAGTCAACACTGTATCGCTTAAGGGCGGATATACAAACGCCAAATTACAGGAAAGCTCGCTTCCGAAATGGTCTGAAATCAGTTTGTTCATCTCTTTGAAGGAGACTAATATTGCTTTGCTTGTTTCCGATGCTATTCCGGGCAGGGAAGCCATGGTCGGAAAATTCGCTTAAGCAAGGCCCTATACGACATATGCTATCCACGATGCTCTAGGTTTACCGACCTAGCGATTTCTCTATTCAACGGGCCAATATTAAATTCCTTATTTTTCTGCCAGTGAATTCGCACAAATTGCAGCCTGTGTGCATTTCTATGGCAAAGTACACGCCAAAGTTGACATATAATCCGCAGTGGATGACACTCAACTCTGGCGCTCTTGATCAATAATACAGAAAGAGGCCCTTCAACCTGACATGGATTTTGATTTGATAAGTCAACCTGCCTAGGTGATACTTTTGAAATTGGAGCTTTGATCGTTTATCACGCAATGAAAACCCATGACAATAAAATTTGAAATTGTTCGTATTTGTGATTTTCCCTTATAAACAATATTTTTCTGGCTTTTTGTTCGTCTTGGACAGTAGTTTTATCTGTTAATGTAAGTCTTGGGTGGAAATTTGTCCGTTATCATTGCGGTTTTGACGTGTCTTTACTGGCTTGCTACTGGTCTGTACTTTCAAGCTCCTGTCTATGTCTTGTGTATAGAAAGCAGGCTTTATGACAATACAATGCAAACAAAGATAATCTGGGATTGTCTAGCTCGTGGAGTTAATATTGTAACTGAATTACAGTCTGTGTACTTTTGAAAACCTCTCCCTCAAATACACGATCTTCTATTTATTTTCCCTCCCTCAAATACACGATCTTCTATTTATTTCCTCTCCGTCAAATACACGATCTTCTTCTATTTATTTCCTCTCCGTCAAATACACGATCTTCTTCTATTCATTTCCTCTCCATCAAATACACGACCTTCTTCTATTTATTTCCTCTCCATCAAATACACGATCTTCTATTTATTTTCCCTCCCTGAAATACACGATCTTCTTCTATTTATTTCCTCTCCATTTAATACACGATCTTCTATTCATTTCCTCTCCATCAAATACACGATCTTCTATTTATTTCCTCTCCATCAAATACACGATCTTCTTCTATTTATTTCCTCTCCATCAAATACACGATCTTCTTCTATTTATTTCCTCTCCATCAAATACACGATCTTCTTCTATTTATTTCCTCTCCGTCAAATACACGATCTTCTTCTATTTATTTCCTCCCCATCAAATACACGATCTTCTTCTATTTATTTCCTCCCCATCAAATACACGATCTTCTATTTATTTCCTCTCCACCAAATACACAATCTTCTTTCATTTATTTCCTCTCCATTAAATACACGATCTTCTTCTATTTATTTCCTCTTCATTAAATATACGATCTTCTTCTATTTATTTCCTCTCCATCAAATACACGATCTTCTTTTATTTATTTCCTCTCTATCAAATACACGATCTTCTTCTATTTATTTCCTCTCCATCAAATACACGATCTTCTGCTATTTATTCCCTCTCCATGAAATACACGATCTTCTTCTATTTATTTCCTCTCCATAAGATACACGAGCTTGTTCTATTCATTTCCTCTCCGTCAAGTACACGATTTTCTTCTATTTTTTATTCCACTCCATCAAATACACGATTTTCTTTTCATTTCCTCCCTGTCAAATACATGATCTTCTTCTATTTATTTCCTCTCCATCAAATACACGATCTCCTATTTATTTCCTCTCCATCAAATACACGATCTTCTATTTTTTATTCCACTCCAACAAATACACGATTTTCTTTTCATTTCCTCCCTGTCAAATACACGATCATCTTCTATTTATTTCCTATTCATCACATACACGATTTTCTTCTACTTTTTTGTGGTCGAATTCAATACACCAAGCTCTTGTGTATATTCTACCAAATGTAATGTTTCGGAATCGAAATTGAAACTTGTTTTGCCATCCTGACCAATACTTGTTCTTTCAAGCGATTATAAAGTAGCGGGATGGACCATAAAACATGAAAGTGCCGAGGTTAAAATACTGGACTAGCGATGTCCCAGGAGGGTGAATACCCGAGTCATATGTGACTTCAACATTGGCTGTTGGTTAATGCTAAAATAAAATTCCTGGGGTAAAATATTAGTGTCGTAAAAATGGTCGTAAAGTCAAGACCGCTTGAATGTTCCCGGACCACGAAATGATGACTCTTCTAAACAAGAAATTCTATTTGGGCAATCGGAGACACAGCTTTTAAGCGACCCTTTCACTCAGAGTGATCTTAAATTGTTTTATTATGCCCTGTCGGTTTTACATTAGGTGTAATAGACTGGAGCAAGTCGATCGTTAAATCAGCCAGAGTGGACTATTTGCAAGAGACGCTTCGCTGAGTTTTCCCCGAAAAACACGCAATGGGTGAATATGTTGTCAGCAACTCTTCACTGACTTTGATACACTGGCATGTATCTGCTGAAAACACAAGAATAGATAGTATAACTGTCAGCAAATAATCAGCGCATTTGAGAAAATATACAAACATTTCTAAACGGGTTAACTGGGAAATGTTGTACCTAAATTTTTCTGTCTTTTCCGAATCGTTTCCTCTTTTTCATAATTTTGTGAATCTGGATCGCCCTACTTTCCGACAAAGTGTCAATTCGTTCTCGTACACACGTACGTCTTTTGTTTTTCTTGTGTCATTTATCCCTTTAGAATCCCTACTCCCTTTACATCATGATTCTAGATCCCTTGTAAAGATGGATCCCTTGCTTTAGGCAGAATTACATCAAATTTACACGCTCTGCTCATTTTTCTTCGTCTGTCTTTATGATGCTTTAAAGCTGAAATAGGGACATAATTTGACCTTCAATTCTCGCCAATTTTCTCCCAACATCCAAATTAGGAGCTCTAGGCTAAATACGATTACATCAAGTCTTAGACAATGAGCTGCGTGGAACAGGTACACTCTGTTACCCAGCCTCCGGCTGTTAGTCAGTTAACATTCATTCCTATTAGATGTATGGAAATCGCATTTTAAGCAGAAATCAGAAATGTATGTCACAAAGAAACGCGGTCTCTCTTAAAGTGGCATGAGCTGCCAAAATTCATAATTTCTGATCGTCACGACAATAAGAGGCTTTGGAGGCCATCAAAAAACTAAATGATTGGCGTTGGAATGAGTAAAATCCATACAGTATGTGGCCTTTACGAACCTAAAATGTGTTTGAAAAGTAAACAAAATTTAAATAACCGGGACGACCATTCATTCATTCTAAGCCAAAGTTGGTTCAAAACAATACTTTATCGTACGTTTTCGAGACTAGAAGCACTATAAAGCTTCTGAATTATACGTCTTGAGAAAAATAGCCAATAATTTTAAGATTCTGTTTTAACGTAAAAATTTCAACATTTTGGCAGCTCATGTCCCTTTAACCCGTGGAGGACCAAAAACTTCCTGACCCTGAAAAAAAACTCTTTTATATGAAATACAAAAACTCATTTGAAGAGCATTAACGTGTCACTAAGAAATAATCGGCATCTACTTATACTTACTTAGGGTTACCTTGTTGTCCTTTAATTCTCCTTGAACCTCAGGGGCCTAGGTGGCTCAGTCGGTTAGAGTGATTGTCCATAAAGTCCGACACATGCCTCCCATCTATTCGGCGAGGGTTCGCATCCCACTCAGACCAAATAAAAATTGTAAAATTTTTGAGTGAATTTTTCACTCGATCGCTGTTAGTGGAAGATTTGCTAGGTACTCCTCGAAGGTCGGGGTTTTCTCTGGTCAATGAGACCTGTTTCATTCGCCACTAAACCTGCCAACGCGGCCATGTAAGTGAAATAATCTTGATTGTGGCGTAAAACGTCAATCAATCAATCGTTGAACCTCATCGTGAATTCCACTTAACCATTGTTTCCTCAGTTTCTCCCGTTGAGAGTATGGGCAGAATATTTGATTCCAAAACTCAATTTGACCCATACGGGTTTTGAGTTGTTATTTTGATCCACTCATTCCTAATATAATAAACACATGATCATATTCTCGTCGTATGTCTTCAATTTTTTTAAAATGGATGAAGTGGATATTTTTGCAAAACGCATTTAGTCAATAAACTCATCTCTATTTCCCTCTAGGTGCCTATGGCTTTGATATTTCAGTGTTTCATTGAATCTGTTAGGATGGGATAATATGGTTTTAACTTCATCGGGCTTTCTGTGCGTTATTGGCGGTTGATGGATAGAGATATGACACTAGCCCGAAGGCAAAGTGTAAATAACCAAAGTTATTCATGCGAACCATCTCAGACTCGTCTCTTGTCGTATTTCCGTGTAATAGAAGGGTAATTAAGCAAAGCGATGTCTTGTGCCCGCTAACTACAGCAATGGGTAATCACAAGTCCCATTGTGTGCGCTGACGCGAACAGACTCGTAAAAGCTATGGCCCCATACACTCACTAAGGGTCTCTGACTCGGTTAGATAAAGGATACTCTATATTATAACTCTGGGCTAACAGCGGACAAAGAACAATCAGAGATAGAGATTGATGGATAATCTCCTTAGATCGACGAAGCATACAATAATAACTGTTTAACCAATAATTATTTATATAATATAATGTATACTGCCAAACGAATTCATTTTTAGCAAAACGTATATCAATGCATTTTAATAGTCTAAATTATAAAATGGTTACCAAAGTGTTCTTGTCAAAGGAGACCAATTATGTGCTTGGTTGAATGGTTGCGATTGAACTCCACGTTTGTTAGCGGCCAAATAGTTCTCAATATTGGCCTATCTACTAATGAATTTCTTGGTTTCAAGTTGAAATTTGACGCTAAAGGAGTTAATTCATATGTGTTACATGCATACATGTTGTTTTAACTTAAACTATATTAGTCATCCTTGTATGATGCCATTTTTCGTTTTGGACGTTCGAGTGATCTGGCACAGGCAAATCCTACAGAAAAGCCTTCTCCATGAACAACTATTGGGACAGGGTTCTGAATATATCGACAAGGCAAATCATAAATGGCAATTTATTTTTCAGAAGTATGTAATTCCTAACGTGCATAAAACTCTTTCAAAACATCAAGCATAAAACTCAAGTTAAACACTTTGGTTATTAACTTTGGTTATTATTTTTCAGATCCCTATCAGCTATTCGGACCTATGTCAAGCCGTTTGTCTCATTCTGGTAAGTCAATTTATTCCAGTGTCATACAATTTATTCGATTGATTGATTTATTGATTGATTGATTTATTGATTGATTTATTGATTGATTTATTGCTTTACGCCGCATTCAAACAATTTACTTGAACACCTCATTTTATTTTTTTGTGTATAAATCTGGAAACAAACATGTTAAAGTATTATATTTATGAGCACTAAATCACGCCACAGGGAAAATCTTCAGAAGTGCAACATTTTCTTCTCTTGTGACAATGAGGCTCAAAAGTAACATTTTGAATTGCCCACAAGACTTACAGCATTTCCCATTATAAAAACTTAATAGAGATTTGATTAAAACTATCCTATTTGTTTTCACCGTGATCATGGTGGAATAATTTAACGCGAGAAACCAAAATCCGTTTGTGGTTTTGGACAGCCACAGAAAGTCATTTAAACGTTTTGTGGTTTTGGACAGCCACAGAAAGTCTTTTAAACGTTGCCTCCTGAAGTGAGGAAATCTGACGCCGTTTAGACTTGGGCCACATCATCAATGCTCTAAGATTGTCACTTTAAACATGGGCAGGGGACTGTTACAGATTGGGTGTAAATATTGCAAGTTATAAGGTTTAACTAAGTTAAGACCTGTGCTACTAAGGAGAAGACATATAAAGGCCGAATTAATACGGAAGCCCAGAGATTATAACTTCCTGGCCGCCGCTTTATTATCACAAATCAAGCCATATAAATCTATTGTGTTTTCATTGAAAGTGTGGCTTGGATTTCGCGTGAGAGATTTATCCTTGGTAAAACGTTTATCCCCCCTATATTGTTCTCTCTCTCTCTCTTTCAGGCAGCGGCCAAATTCAATTGTGGCAATTTTTACTAGAGCTTCTGTCTGATAGTCGAAACGCTAACTGTATCACATGGGAAGGGACGAACGGGGAGTTTAAGCTGGTGGATCCGGACGAAGTGGCCAGGAGATGGGGAGAAAGGAAGAGTAAACCCAACATGAATTACGACAAGCTCAGTCGGGCGCTCAGATATTACTACGACAAAAACATCATGACCAAAGTGCACGGCAAAAGATACGCCTATAAATTTGACTTTGCTGGTTTAGCTCAGGCCATGCAACCATCAAGTACAGATCCAACGGCTTACAAATATCAACAGGACATTTTCATGCATGGCTATCCCAGTCCTAAGTTAAACTTTATGAATGCACATTCTCCGATGTCGTCAAATACATCCGGGTTATTTGGCACTCCAAGCCCTTACTGGTCTTCATCCAATGGAAATCTGTATTCAAATTTTTCAAATCACATGTTGTCTCATCACCCCAGTCACATGCCCTCACATCTCACCTACTACCCATAACACACAAAGTGACTCTTCCATACCGTATGAGATTTTTTGAAACAGTTTCAGAGTTTGGTGAAAATTAAAGAATGTTTGGATGTGTTTATAGTATGAAGCAGTTTTATGTGTTTTGTTTTTCAGTCGATTTTCACCTCTGAGAGAAAACGAATGTGCTAAGTCTAATTTGTAGTATTTTTTCATTACAGTAAGTTTTGATTTAATCATTTGTGCGTACCCAGCGGATCCATCATTGTAGGCCCACCAGACAACTGAAACAACGGCAATGTTTCTATGCTATGCCATTGACAATGCTATGCATACAGACACGAAAGACAATAATAATTTCTAAAAGCTATCGCCAAGTGATATTATAAAAGTTTTCTCCTGTGCGCTTTGATACTGTTCCCCTTGTTGTAGAACAGAGACTGTCTCTCTATTCGCATGACAACATAGACCTTAAACAACTGGCCTAAAGATTTGAAAGTTAATGATAACAAATTAAGACATCACCACGCCGTCAGTTGTTTTTGAACAACACGAGCTTTCGACACCTGTGCCGGTGTCTTTGTCAAGTGTAACTGGATTGATGAATTTGATTTAAACGTTACTGTAACATAACAGAAAATTAAGAGAACCGCGGAGAGTCGAACTGCAAATCGATGGTTATTTCTTGGTCACGAGCTTGGATATGGACTTAAGCTTCATCCTCCTAAACTTTTGTTAGAGTGGCATGAGATTCCAAAATTCACACTTTTTTCATAATTTCTGATCGCCACGACAATAAGAGGCTTTGAAGGCCATCAAAAAACTAAATGGTTTGTGTTGGAATGAGGAAAACCCATACAGTATGTGGCCTGTACGAGCCGAAAACGTGTTCGAAAAGTAAGCAAAATTTAAATAATCGAGACGACCATTCATTCATTCTGAGCCAAAGTTAGTTCAAAACAGTACTTTACCGTACATTTTCGAGACTAGAAGTACTAAAAAGCTTCTGAATTATACGTCTTGAGATAAATAGCCAATACTTTCAACATTCTGTTTTAACGTAAAAATATCAACATTTTGGTAGCTCATGCCACTTTAACATTCAACTGTGTTTGTACATTGCTAACCCATACTTGTTTATTATTTAAACACCGAGCTATAATACTGGAGGCGCTGGATTTTCTTGTGCTCTATCATTTGCGGAAAATGGGTTTAATTTTTTCCAACGGACAAAGATGTTTATTTCCGGGGTGTGTTATTTATTAGAAGATATTTTAGATAGTTGACGTAAAATTGTTGTACATATTTGTATATATACATATATTATTATAGAGATTAAATAATTTCCACCTGGGGAAGATTTGCTAAGAATAACTTTATTTGTGTTTTCTTTGATCGGATATTGACTGAGGTATATTTTCAGATTGATTGTTTAAGCCAAACTTCAGATTATTTCACTGATATGGTGGCGTTGACAGGGTTTATGTTGGGGACAACCAGAGTCGTTGCCCAGGTCAAACCTCCAACTTTTCACGGTAACCATTCTCCATAAGATGAACAGGTTGAAAACGCCAGTCAGATCTTTCAATTGTTTTCCTGGGACGAAATGAGTGTAGCCAATCGATGGAAGGTCTGTATAGTTGTGAGGATAGTTAACCCGATTGGTTGATTGATTAGTATTTACGCCCCACTCAAGATTATTTCACTTATTTGGCGGCGTTTCCAGGTTTAGTGGGGAGGAAACCGGGTACATTGCCCACAGGAAACCACCGACTTTCGGAGAGTACCTTCAATTTGATAGAGTAAAAATCCACTTTTCAATTTGTATATGTCTGTGTGGGATTTGAACCCGCGCCGCATTAATGAAAGGCCTGTGTCGAACTGAGGGATTATCACTCTATCCAACTTAGCCATCGAGGCCCCTTGAGTTAAGCGGAAGACATTCATTTACATTTAGGTAAAACACGCTTAAGAAGAGAACAATAGGATTCATTCTAAAGACTTCATACCGGTTTAGACATTAGTGTTTTAACTTAAATTCACAGGAGAAATAGAAAGGCAGATTTCCTTTCAAAGAGGAAAGGAGAGTACAATTATTATCCCGGCATAACCACAGAACCACTATTATATCGGACAGATAAAAAATATGAACTTAACGACTTAAATATAATCGCCTGAAGGCTGTTTCACAAAGCGGCGTAGATGTATTTTTTGCGTAACTTTCATACTAACGTATCTCTACAGTATGGGTTGCTATGGCAGTTACGTAAAAGCTTACGTGACGCCGCTTTGTGAAACAGGACCCTGGAATTTCAGTTTAAAAGTTTTGTTTCAGCGAACTATTTAAAAAAACCTGCATGTCCAAAATGATCGATGTCGGACACTTGGATTATCAGCGTACGAGACGTTATCATGATCAAATATAAAGTTTTTCGACGATATTTAGACACTGTTATTGAATCTATGTAATTGATTGTTTACCTATGTCGGCCCAGATGTCCCCAAATCCAATCATTTGTAACCGCTCGCTAGAATTATAGTGGCATGAGCTGCCAAAGTTCACACTTTATTCATAATTTCTGATCGTCCCGACAGTAAGAGGCTTTGAAGGTTATCGAAAAACTAAATGATTAGCGTTGGAATGAGGAAAATCCATACAGTATGTGGCCTATATTAACTGAAAACGTGTTCGAAAAGTAAATAAATTTAATTAACCGGGAAGACCATTCATTCATTCTAAGCCAAAGTTAGTTCAAAACAATACTTTATGGTACATTTTCAAGACTAGAAGCACTAATAAGCTTCTGAATTATACGTCTTGAGAAAAATAGCCGATAATTTCAACATTCTGTTTTAACGTCAAAATATCAACATTTTGGCAGCTCATGCCACTTTAAGCCAAACTTAAGTCTTTGCCCATAGCAAACCTCCAACTTTTGACGGTAACCATTCCCCATAAGACGATCAGGTTGAAAACGCCAGTCAGATTTTTCAATTGTTTTCCTGGGACTAAATGAGTTTCGAATCTTCGACCCATCGATGGAAGGTCTGTGTGAGGTGTGAGGATAGTTAACCCGATTGGTTGAATGATTAGTGTTTACGCCTCACTCAAGATTATTTCATACCGGTTTAGACATGAACATTAGCGTTTTAATTTAAATTCACAGGAGAAATAGAAATGCTGATTTCCTTTCAAAGAGGAAGGGCGAGTACAATTATTATCCCGGCATAACCACAGAACCACTATTAAATCACATACCACTACCACAAATATGAAAGCTCTTTAAGTTAGATTCGGAAGATATCAGACACGACTTAAGTATAAACGCCAGGAATTTCTGTTGAAAAGTTTTGTTTCGGCGAACTATTTAAAAAAATCTGCATGTTCAAAATGATCGATGCCGGACACTTGGATTATCAGCGTACGATACATTATCATGATCAAATATAAAGTTTTTCGGACCATATTTAGACACTGCTATTGAATCTAGCTAATTTACTGTTTACCTATATATGTTGGCCCACATGCCCCTAAATCCAACCATTTGTAACCGCTCAATAGAATTAAATACTACAAACTGATAGCGCAAGATTGGTGAGAAGATTGATTGATTGATTGTTTGGTGTTTTACGCCGAGCTCAAGATTATTTCACTTATATGGCGGCGTTGCCAGTTTTATTGTGGGAGGAAATCGGACTCTATGCCCGGAGGAAACCCACGACCTTCCGCTGGTAACTGGCAACCATCTGGTGAGAAGAAGAAACGAAATATGATGGACAATTGTAATTTCTGGGCTTACAAAACCTATTTTTTCGGGACTTCGCCCAGAATCTGAATATAGATTGTACAACAAATGCTTGGTCATCTACTTAGGTTCTACTTTCCCATGCACAAACACCATATCGGCGATTCCATATACGCTATTTAGTTTACATCGTGTCCTTCGTTAAAGTGGCATGAGCTGCCAAAATTTTGATATTTTGACGTTGAAACAGAATGTTGAAATTATCGGCTATTTTTCTCAAGAAGTGTAATTCAGAAGCTTTTTAGTGTTTCTAGCCTCGAGAATGTACGTTAAAGTATTGTTTCGAACTAACTTTGGCTTAGAATGAATGAATGGTCGTTCCGGTTATTTAAATTTTGTTTACTTTTCGAACACTATTCCGGTTCGTATAGGCCACATACTGTATGGATTTTTCTCATTCCAACGCCAATCATTTAGTTTTTTGATGGCCTTCAAAGTCTCTTACTGATATGACGATCAGAAATTAGGAAAAAAAGTGTGAATTTTGGCAGCTCATGCCACTTTAACGATTCATTTTATATACAAATATTTCCAAAAACCAATTAAGGAGAAGGATCTATCTACATGTATATGCATACCACAATAAAATGTTAAAGGGACAAGCCAGGAACAAAGATCGTTAAAATGAGTGCTATTCGACGTTTATTATTATATAGATGAGGTTTCCAGATGGCCATTGGTAACTTTCCTAGCTCCCGCTGAACGCTGAAGTTTTAATTGGGGAATCTGCTTTGGTTACTGACTGAGAATGGACCTTAGTTAGGTGCGCATTACAAGACCGTTGTGGGTGCGCGTGTGGTCCATTTTCGGTTGTTTGCTTACTGACTGTCAAACAGAAAACAAAGCAACATGGAATTCCCTAAATAACTCTTTAAATATATATTTTTGGCGAAAAGTCGACTTAAAGTCTTTCATTCGAGTTCGATCACTTCTTATTTTCCAACTAATCGAAAGGTCAACGGAGAATCACAAGAAACTTTCGAGGTGTCTCCTTTCAAGGTTACTGGGTGTAAAACAGCCGAACAGTGTGCTATCTAAACATAAAACCGGTATGTAATAGGAAAGAAGAATAGAATTATGATTTTGGCTTGTAAAGTGAAATGAACAGTCACGATGTTATTATTTTTCCGTATAGGCAAAATTTATAAATGATCGGCTATTTTTCTCCATAAGTAGGCCTACACACCAAGGGGCCGTTTCACGGAGCCGTCGCAAAGTGCGATCAATTGCAGTTGCCATGACGTTGTATATCTTCACTATGGTTTCTATGTCAACTACGCTTCGTTTGCGATGCGACTGCTTTGTGAAACAAGCTCCAGAAGCTGTTTAGCACTACTAGTCTGAAATGGAACCGATAGTTGAAGTTAGTTCACGGTTCGAGTACTATTTCGGTTCGTACAAGCCTCGCGCTGTACATTATAGGCCTACACATACTCGCGCGTCAATCATTTCTGAGCTTAAAATACATGTTAATTGACTAATAATGAACACTCAAGAATCGCAATGTTTATGTTTGTATGTTTGTGAAGAAGCTATGTTAATTCACTCATATCGAAATATTAAACAAGAAAAACATTTTTTGCCCGACATTTATATTTTCGGTAAACTAAGACATATTCAAATCTCTTATTCATGGAAATAACCGTACTCGGATATACTAAACTTTGTGGCAATGGAAACCATTAAATTGGCATGAGCTGCCAAATTTCACACTTTTTTTCATTATTTCTGATCGTCACGACAGTAAGAGGGTTTGAAGGCCATCGAAAAACTAAATGATTGGCTTTAGGAAAATCTATCAAATTTACGACCTATATACGAACCGAGATAGTGTCCGAAAAGTAAACAAAATCTAAATAACCGGGACGACCATTCATTCATTCTCAGTCAAAGTTGGTTCAAAGCAATACTTTATCGTTCATTCTCGGGACTAAAAGCACTAAAAAGCTATGCCTCTTGAGAAAAATAGCCAATAATTTCAACATTCTGTTTTAACGTCAAAATATCAACATTTTGGCAGCTCATGCCACTTTAAAGAGAAAAGAACACGTACTTTACTGTTGTCACAAAAAAATCCATTCTCAGCAGAGATAGAGAATCCACAGTTCCTGGCTTGAGTAACTTTGTCCAATCAGAGCAGCGGTTTATCCAGCTTATCACAAATACACTTTAATAGACCAATCCTGGCTCACTAACTCACTTCTCTTAAGCATCAACTAAGGGG
The DNA here is from genome assembly GCA_963971465.1 of Lepidochitona cinerea. Taxonomy (NCBI): domain Eukaryota; kingdom Metazoa; phylum Mollusca; class Polyplacophora; order Chitonida; family Tonicellidae; genus Lepidochitona; species Lepidochitona cinerea. The sequence continues at coordinate 34,419,575 of OZ020555.1, read as the reverse complement.
CATAACTCGTAACGATTATCGATTTTATGAGCCTTTCACAATTTCGAGTCTTTTTTTCTAAACATCTTTATTTTGGATTAAATGGCTGTACACTTAAGCCGTAGGCTTATACTGTGTACCATATAAGGGGAAAAGTTACAATGAACATATTTACAGTGGTTTGGTCCTTTTAGAAGAAAGTTCAATAATTTTCCAATGATTGCAAACAAATAACATATATATCACATAAACATATATTATGGAATTCGGATTAAGTAATAATATAACAAGACTTTGTACATGAAGATGATGTAATTGAAGAAAAATTGACGCACTGGGCAGGGTGTGAAGGGGACCCCATGGATATGGTTATGCAAATCTTTTTGTGGCTGTAATATTTTTGCACACTGATGCCATTATTCATTTTTGTTTTACATTCTAATTCAATTACCGCCTTAAATTAAATCAGTCTCTATGGTGCCGAGAATCTAACATACACTACCTGAGATATATTCGAAGTTTATTTAGTTTATTGACTTTATGAATGGAAAGCACTAGGGTATTATATAAGCCAAGCTTCTCCTGCGGTCAAATTTCCTTTCATGATGTGTATTTTTCATTGATTTTCATTTTGACGGAAGGATTGATTGGCTGTGTGTGTGTTTTTAGAGGATATAGGGCGTAATATCACAATATCACAAAAAACTAATAGAACAGCAACTATATTCAACACATAAGTATTTTATGTTGAAATATATCAAATTTGTTTAATAAATAAAGTGGCATGAGCTGCCAAAATGTTGATATTTTGACGTTAAAACAGAATGTTGAAATTATTGGCTATTTTTTTCAAAGCGTTTAATTCAGAAGCTCTAGTCTCGAAAATGTACGATAAAGTATTGTTTTGAACTAACTTTGGCTTAGAATGAATGAATGGTCGCCCCGGTTATTTAAATTTTGTTTACGTTTTCGCTTCGTACGGGCCAAATACTGTATGAATTTTCCTCATCCCAACGCCAATCATTTAGCTTTTCGATGACCTTCAAAGCCCCATACTGTTGTGACGATCAGAAATTATGAAAAAAAGTGTGAATTTTGGCAGCTCATGCCACTTTAAACTACGCAATTTTACAGAAGAATCAGGGTAAACCAGTACGCCATCACTTGTCATGCTGTGTTCGATATCCAACACGTTGATAACAGTTTATTTGGTACCCAAACCTTTGTATGAATTTATTCAACACCAGCTAAATTCTAAGAGTTTGTTCATCAAATACCACATTCTAAGAATTTATTTTACACCAAACGCACTCTAAGACTTCACTCGGTACCTACTACATTCTAAGAGTCTATAAAATTATTAGTAGTGAGATATTTAAGGGTAATACCGCCGTAGCGGTGTTTGTTGCGTAACCCGATACCGCTGAACGTTGGTTCGTACCGAGTCAAACCACGAGAATGCACAGCATTCGAGGGGTTTGACGAGGTGCGAACCATCGTTCAGCGGTATCGGGTTATGCAATAAACACCAAGACGAAGGTATTAAAGTCGATTCTACCCCGATAATTGAGAAAAATGAGGAAAAAAGTGACCTGTTGTTGATTGCCGTTCCTTTTCCCTCCCTCGGGCAGAGTGGGAACTTTTAACCAATCAACGATAAGCTTTGGTCACGTGCAACGCTTGACCCAGATATTTTGAAGCAGAATGACATAATGTCACTATGGCTACCGCTTTGACAGGCTGGGTTGCTGACGACGTTAGCGGGGAAAATGTTGTGAAATCAACCCTTTGGTGACTGTATACGTTCATGACAGCCCAGTTTTCAATATAAAAGGACAGAATATAACCACACTCACAACATTATCAGGTTAAATCCTTCATTTTGTATGATAACAAGCAAAAGATCACTTCTTCCGGGGGAGGTAAACCTACCAGCCGATGATGCACTACAGACTCGATGTTGTTTGAAAAGTCATCTCTACTTAACATGTATATTTGCACACGGCACGCACATGCAGGAGGGGTAGAATTACCTATAACGCTCTGATATAAATGATACCACTTTTACAGATAGCATTCATATCATCACTGCCAGTGCCGGAAATATATTGTTAAGCCAGTCTTTTGTCACAAATTATCAAACAGTTTTTAGACTTGATGTTAAATGCTTTTACAATGAGAAACATTTTTTTTAAACTTTGACCTTTCTGTAGCTAAATGTGATTTGACTTGCTGTTTGTCTATCCAACTGTTTACGTACATGAAAAGCTTAGCAGTGCAGCATTTATATTTTTTCGAGAAAACGTGTCGAGATTTCGCAAAAATCATTGGAAACAAAGAATATGGGCTACGGCTGTCAGTGCGAGTTGATCGTCACACTCGTGCGAACAGTAAAACTAAAAACTGTCACCGGCTTAGTTAATTCTGGTAACGAAAAAATTAACAAGCAGTTTATTCAGGATATCGCTAGCAAATCAAAAGTGTATTTTAACAAAATAAAAACATGCTTGTAAGTATGAAACTTCCGAGTCCATCTGGCTTCACCGGGCGAACATATTGAAGTAAAAATGTCACACATTCCAAGAGCAGAAGGTCAATAGCGCGTATGGCCTCAATTAGCTTCCAACCTGTGTTTCATCCCTTCAGTGAGACGTTGGATCTGTTGAAGGGGTAACTGCGCGGATTTGAATCCTTTATAGCAACTTTTGGGATATGATGGACAGAAACATTCAAACCCTAGAGCCTCCTGTTCAAAATCTGCAGGTATTGGATGCCGCATTACATCAGTATGGGCGGCAGTTACCCCTTCTACAGATCCAACGTCTCACTGGAGTGGTGAGACGCAGGTTGGAAGCTAATGGAGGCTGTACGCGCTATTGACCTTCTGCTCTAGGGATGTGTTCTACACACTCAAAGTGACATATTTACTTCAATGTGTTCGCCCTGTGAAGCCAGATACTTACAAGCATGTTTTTATTTTGTTAAAATACACTTTTGATTTGGCTAACAATATCCTGAATAAATTGTATAGTTTACTGCCATTAATGGTGATTTCTTATCGCCAGAATGTTGCCCTTTATGATCACAATGGTTTCTGCAACATCAGTTAGCCAACAATCTCCCTACATCAATGATTTTACCAGTCAGTGCAGACTTCCCGGGCGGGGGGGGGGGGGGGGGGGGCTTAACTTTTTTATTTGTCATTGTGTATAGAAAAAAAATATTTGACTGAAATAACGAAACACAGCAGCTTTTATTACATCAACTGCATTACCAAGAGTTCAATCTCACCGCGATTTGGATAACCGTGTTAGTAATTACATCGAAACATTGAGTTTATGAACATCCAGAAACATATTTCTGACTCTCTCTTGTTGTAGGAGGAAACAACTACATAGATAGACAGGATGTATTTCTGAGACATCGAACAGTAGATTAAATTAACAAACTGTTCGGAACTAGAAATTTAGACTGCTGAAACATATCGATCTATATAGTAAGCTGTTATTCTTTGTGGTCTGATGTTTATACAATCACAGCCCGGCAACTGGCTCGTTAGGACGAAAAGGAAAAAGTCAGCTAGCAAAAATGAAGCTACCAGCGCGGAGGAATTTGAGTTTTACAGATCAATGCTCTCATAATGGAAAGATAACCGGACTCAGGAAAGAAATCCAATTTGAAAGTACAAACAAACAATCTGTTAAGGCGAGTCGAGTAAGAAGCGATGGCTTTCGATACGCTTTACGTACCGGAAATTGCTCCGAGCTGAACGTGTCTCGGTGTTTTCCTAAGCGCTGTCTCTTTTGCGTTCATTTTCCTGACCAATTCGTGATTTCTCAGCGTTCTGGCACAGTGAGAGGGAAGTCCATTATTGTAAACATGACTTCAGATGTTCAATAATCACGTCCCGAGAAAACAGCCAGTTATTTGAACGTATGTCTAATCAACTGGCACATCAAGTATGTTGCCATTAGACCTAACGGGAGGATCAGGCGTCACGTGGCAAGGGTCACGTGTAAGTGCAACTGCGCATGCCCACTGATAAGGAAGACAATGTCTTCAGCAAACGACCGTGAATCATATAGGATCTAATTCGTCGCTTAAAATTTACCCTCCTAAAGATTTCACGATGGCATTGTAAAGAGAAGTGAATCGGAAACGGCTTTGATTGCATAAAGATAAACTTACATTGGCTGAGATGAGTGGAGAGAGAGAGACGTTCGTTTCCCAACTCGACTACAGGCTAATAATTAGTTTCTTGATTACACTAGCGAACGATATCTAGCGGTCGAAGGGAATGACAATAAATGGAGTTTATCAGACAGCATCATTTAATTTTCTCCGGGCTGGGCGAAAGGGAAGGTGATCTGAAAGGATATAGCATACAGGCCGGGTTGGATAAGACAAGACTACATTACACCAGCTACTATATGTCGCCTACCAGTCAGCCAAAATCATTACAAGGCTTATCTAAACTGCCAGAAAAGCCCGTGTTTAAATCATTACATTAATTAAGGGTTAACAGTGTTATCGGCTTCCCAAAAGACATTTCCCTCAAATCGTTAGCTTTACAACCTGATAGCAAATTGTAAAGGAACTTTATTGATCCCTGAATATTGAATCCTGATTAAAATATTCACACTTCTTTCTGCGTGAGTCAAAATGTGTATTACTTAAAACGCAATAATGTATAATGAGAATTAGTAAAATCAGGCTAACATCAACGTGTAATTTATCCTGCCAATACAAGATTTAAGAATATGAAAACTTATTATTTCTTGAAATTTTTCGTTTCTGATTTTTTTTCTTCAGTTTTGGGTTTAAACAAACTCGGATTGGTATGCACTGTGAAACTACGAACAGCCTTTCAAGATATATGTTAGCCGCCAAGTAGCATCCCTGGGAGAGTTAGGGATCTGGAGCCTGTTTCACTATGCAGCGTAGCGTAAGTTTTCGCGTAGCTGCCATAGCAACCCATACTGTAGAGATACTACGCCGCTTTGTGAAACAGGCTACAGGTAACCAAACGTCAATTCTCAACCGTACAAGCTTTTCCGCAAATATCTTCCGTTCCCACTTTTTTCAAAAGGAAGCGTTGAGAGTGAAATTTGGACTGGTCGAATTTCTATAATATTTTTTTTTGTTTCTGTATACAGAGGAGCGTTAATAACATTCTGAAATTTACAATACATCTCTGTTAAATCAATATCACAATGTACAGTAAAGCACAGATCATACAGGGTTATGTCAACGATAACTAACAAAGACAAACAAAACTTAACGTGCTCATATAAATCATTTTAGACGCATTCATCTCAAGCGACTCCCTCTTTACCAAAGTCATTCTATTTGTTTTCAAATAATGCATAGTAAAAACAACTTGAGTGCTTGACCCGTTTTAACAATGTTTCAACTACGTGATTTCCATGTTTTATACATTTTAAAATTTTCGTTGATATAGCACGAAATCCACAGAATAATTTCAGCTGACCCATAATCTACTCCTATCGACAAGAAAACACGGTAGTACGTTTTCTGTCACCTGTTTAATAACAGCTGTCAGATCTATTGTTTTCCGTGGAATCCAGAAACGGGGGAAATGATGCTTGGTTGGTTGTTTTAGCTTATTGGCGCGTCCATTCGTATGAATGATGTACGCCATACTAGTGAGTAATTATTACCTCGAGCGAGTAAGAAAACTGTGATGTTTGAACACAATATAACAATATATTGAATGACTCTGTGCAGGAGTATATATGTTAGTACGTTTGAGATCTACTTAACCTCTTAAGATGTAAAAATATGCAATACAATTGAGCTTACACCAAGGGGGAAATGATGCTTTTGACACTCTACTCAAATAGAGGATACCATTTCGAAGAACATCCGTTTTGTTCATTGTTTTGTATTAAGTTTGTTTCTTGTTGAATTCTTCATTTCAAAGGGAAACTCAGAAATAAGTGGCGATAAAATTAACCAATAATAACCTAAAGCTTCAAAGGAGTCTCGAGAAGTAACATTTTGTTTCTTGAACTAACACAACTAACTCAACTCAACAGGGTTTCTGTTTATTATCTTAAAGTGGCACGAGCGGCCAAAATTTACACTTTTTTCATAATTTCCGATCGTCACGACAGTAAGAGACTTTGACGACCATCGAAAAACTAAATGATTGGCGTTGGAATGAGGAAAATCCATACAATATGTGGCCTGTACGAACCGAAAACGTCTTCGAAAAGTAAACAAAATTTAAATAACCGAGACGACCATTCATTCATTTTAAGCCAAAGTTAGCTCAAAAGAATACTTTATCGTACATTTTCGAGACTAGAAGCACTGAAAAGCTTCTGAATTCTACGTCTTGAGAAAAATAGCCAATAAATTTAACATTCTGTTTTAACGTCAAAATATCAACATTCTGGCAGCTCATGCCACTTTAACATACATAGTTTACTTCTTAAAGTGGCAGGATTTGCTAAAATTCAAACCGTTTGTATAAACTTTGGTTGTTAAAGCTCATCCAAAAACAAAATGATTGACTTTGCAATAAGGAAACTCCATTCAGGCTTTGAACAGTACAAACGGAAAAGCAGTGATCGGAAATTAAGTTTCCATAACTGGCAAGAAAGTGCATTCATTTTGGGCCTTAGTGAATTGAAAACACAAGTTTATCGCACGTTCTTGAAACTAGAAGCACCAACAAGGTTTTTTTTCAAATCAAAAGATCTAAAACATTTTAGCATCTCTTTAACGAGCTTATACGTTCGATTTATCTTAGCCATGGCTGTGCACGAAATGCCGAATCCGTGTTTGTGAATTTTCAAATTTGTTTTGTTACGTTGTACATTTATTGTGGACGTTCAGTGATCACAATTTCACGTCCGCCATGTACTCCCACTTGAGCAAGTGTTATGTAGTACTTTGTTGCTATTGAATTGTCAAATAAACTGCTTGTACCAAGCGGGGTTATCTCCCATGGCATGTATATCTCAGAATCCAGCGCCTGTTGGCATTCAAAGGAGAATCTGGGATCATACCATTGGTACCAGTAGAGATATCGTCTGTGATTTATAACATAGTTCCAATATTACGCATCGGTATAGATTACAAAAAGGACTACATCAAAAAATAGACTCGCTTGAGTGGAAAAAATTGAAAGAATCATTTTTGAAGTATATAACAGCATAATGCAATTAACGGAGCGTGAATTTACACGTTCGTCAGGGAACATGCGCGGAAAGCAGAATGCACGTGTGACTGTGGAATTGTTTTGATTCACACAGATTATACAATACTTTGAAATTGATGAGAGGTTAGTTTCTATTGATCTAACGATGTGCCACACGCCGAATACAAAAAACTCTTATACCCAATATCATCGTGTGATTCTATGAGGGTAAATTTTCCCAGAGGGTGTGCGATGTGTAATTTTGTCCTTAACTGTTACACCAGACACACAGGACAGTTTTCATTGTTTCCATCCTGTCTTCTATACAACAATTAGTGTTGGCTTGGGCTGTTAGGCTCAATAGAGCCTCTACTGGTAACCTTACCCGTATCATGTCGCTTTGATTTAAAAGCCTAGATTCGTTATCATTAACTCTAAGTGAGATATATAGCATATTGGTAAACGAGGAGGCTTTCTTTCAGTGTTCCCACGACCCCCAAGCTATGGGAGGCTGTAATAGTGGCTATGTTAAAAATCGTTCTTAATAAACCGTTATTGATATATACCGCTATTCAGGGGAAATACCTGACTACACACGGCTTCCCTATTGTCCTAGCCCTGATTGAAGCCTGAGTTCGATCGCTTTACCGATATTACCGGAAGTTAGTTGTGCTTTCCTGTCGGTCCGGTAGTTAGATTTTCCTGCGCCCTCTTGTGGCCTCCGCGGACATTTCCTCTCGGTGGGAAGTTATATATTTCCTTCTAAGCAGAATAATGTCTCATTTAAGGGCGTGGCTTTATTGCACTTAACAATACCAATAAATCGTTTGTCGTGGAATCACGCCATAAGACAATTTACACCCAGTTCACAATGGCTCTGAAGGGGATGGATGTTTGATATATCCTTCTACATCGTTTTATTTCAAAATCTCATCAGTGCCCAACATTTTTCACAAAGTAGAGCCGTTAAAAGGCAAATTCATTTTTGTTTCCTCTGCAAGAAGACACTTAACAACGAAGTGTTTGTAATAAGAGTTACATTGATTTTATTGTGAGTCAGAGAATCTATTGGCGTTAAATATGTACAGGATACCAGAAATGGTATTTAATCCCATAACCCTTCAAGCAAAATGTTCTCACTAAGATAGATTTAAGTCAATCTAATTCATCTAATACAACTGTTTGAACATTTATTTTTGAACTGTACGGTTTTCTCTATTAGATAACAACAAAAATATCAACTGAAAAATCGATGTTGTGATTGATCCAAATACAATCTACCGTTAAAAAAAAAACAACATATTCCTAGATTGGAACAATAAGTCATTTTCATCTTTTCACTTTTTTAAGTCAGAAAGTATATATATTTGTACTTTATTTTATACTTAATAAACGATTTTGTTAAGCTTTGTTTAAAATCTGGTAAGAAGATTTAACTAGGCATGCTTTTGTTTAAAGGCAATATAACTGCCCGCAGTCGCAGAGATTGGCTCTGACCGAGGGCAACGCGAACAATTATACTGGAACTCTTTACAGTCCGCGATCTCTCTTCGCGCCGCAGAACATCAACCCAATAAGGCGGTTTGTGGAGGTAATTAAGTCATTTAGTGCCCAGTGGAGTGTATCTAACAGTCCAGGCCAGCTAACTATTTTCTCAATATGCAATCAGCCTATTAGACGCTATGATATTTAACCTCAGGCTTATGCTCTGGCACGGCTTGTTGGCAAACAGGACTGCAGGTTGGTGTTGCTGAAAAAAAAATTCGCCGACCCAAGAAGAAATTAACTCAATTTATTCATAATCGAATTTATTCACTATAACAATTTTAATCAAAATCAGAAAAGAAAATCGGAAATAAAAAAATCTGACAATCGATAAGTATGTCTACTAGGGATTACACTCACTTCAATTTTTGGGGTTGTATATATTTTGAACAATTTTAAATGCTTTTGGCGCTTGAACCAAAAACGTCTACAGTTAGCTGGTTTAGATGGTATGTTTAAAATATGACAGCAACTTTTGATTCCTGGAAACTACGGGAAGTTCACAATTTCTTCTGTCTGGAAAAAATAAATAAACATATTTTATGGGGAGACAATTGAATAAAATGAAAATCACGAGATAAGGCGAAATAATATTTCATAAAAGATAATAGAAAAACAATTTTTTATTCAAATCTGTTCCTTTTGTTAAATAACTGTAAAATAAATTATGATTTTGAGGAAACTGCATATCGGGGCTACTTAGCCACCACAGTATACTTTACGTTAAACGTGAGACAGAATATAGGCAATTATTTCAAAAATGTCTTTAATATTGTTTGGAAAATGTTATTTTGGTTCAGTTTTAACGGATGAAGCATTAGTCTGTTGCTTTCATTGTTGACATTTGACTCACCGCAAAGACGAAGACGTCTTATGCCAGGGCTATCCGGACAACCGGAAGTCGCTTTCTTTAGCTCAAATTTCAATGAATTAGTTGCTGACGCGTGTCTAGCTACAGAAAGTACAGCCTCCTGGACAAAGTCTCCCGAATCGAGATCTCCGCACGCTAAAAATCAATTCTATTTTTGTGTATTTTTTTTTCTTCAAATCGTCCTCAATTCGAGCGTGATGGTTCCTGCGACGACCGCTTACATTTTCAAAAGGATGTTGCTTAGACCATTAGATTTCGACAGGTTTAATTTATTGTCGATTCGCACTAAATCATGTGTAGATCCGTACTAAGTGATAAATTGTGTGAGCGAAATTAAACGAAGAAAAGCATGGCGGCCCAATGAATACAAGTTCATTTCCATCCAACTATACCTGCCGGTAAATGTATATAACGGCCACTGTGTAGAATTCCATCGACAAAGTCCGGTCTTTTTATCAAGTCAAAATGAATGCAGTGCTTTGAAGCTGAACTAGAAATCCCAACCAATATTTGTCTAACTGACTTTATACTAACGCTTAAATCTTGTTGTTTTTGTTGTTTTTTTTTTCTCTTTTTGTTTTAGTTTTTTGTAACATATATTTTTACATAACAAACGTCAAAACTGTTTGGTACACACTTTGTCCTATTGAAGAGCTTATTTTTGCTTTTTTTCAGCATTCCATGGGATTTGATACATAATTCAATGTACAGGGAAAATTATATACAGAAGTACCATTGTCTTGAGGGCCAACGACAAAGAGCGATTGCAATCATATTCAAACTGTGTTCAAAATGAGTTTTATACAAAAGTTCTCCAATAATCTATGAAGACTATCTAAAAGGGAAAAAATAGCGAAAAGAAAGTTTTAAGAATATCGACTTCGCTCAGAAAGTTTCTTTTATGTGACACTTAATGAAAATTAATCATCAGAAAACGAAATGATCTTCTTCAAAGTAAAATTTTTTCCCGTAGATGTTGGTTTTTGGAAATATCAGTGAAGTTTTTGTTCCTTTTAATCCGAATTGTTTAGCTAATTCTTAAAGGGTATCAAGTTTTTATTAACATCATTCTCAACTTGCCGCGTCATCCTCATCGCCTTCCCGAATTCACTTCCGGTGGAAGTCGTGTTTCCATGGTGATTGAACTCTCGAGTTCTACATTTCAAAGGTACAATTAAGTGGTAATTACGTAGAGTTGTCGTTAACTCGACTGACAGCTAAACCAAATTTCCTCTCTGTCCGTGTTGCCTACTTTGCTTTCTACCAGTAAAGCATCGATCAGGCTATATAGTTCATTGATAGTCATGTTTACAAACGGGGCTGAGATTTGACGGCCCTCTCTTAAAACGGTAGTGGATATAATTTAATCTGGAAGGAGGGGACGTGCGCGCCATTTCCGAAAGCATTTCTACACAGAAAATCGGAGAGCGTTTGATGGACTTTAATTCACCGCTATTCTGTCTTTGTTCTTCTGCCAGTCAATTGCCAGATCGTTTCTGTTTTCTTTTCCACATATCCAATTAATACAGTTTCAATTCAGAAGCCTTTTCACTTTACAGGCGGATTTTCCAATTCAAGGCAAATCTTTGCGTTTCCGGCGAGAAATGGTCCGTCCTCAGAGGGCTTATATCAATCCAACCATACTTATCCCTCTAATGTTCCTCCAATAAAAGCAGACAATAGTTAATATATTCTAGCCAATATGTGCTCTTTCATCCAGCCTTATTCAGTGGGATTGAATTACCCGAAATGTAGTATACTGAACGAGTGACAAACAGAGGCAATTAAACCCAAGCTGTTTCTGAAGTTGTTTGTTAGTAACTAACGATTCGTATGATTTCATTAATTCTACTTAAACTCTTGTAATCATTAATTTGGCTTTCTTTTGAACTTTAAACAGACGCAATAATTCGAACATATATCTTGTCACAACAAAGAGTAATAGTTTAGGTCCTCGAGCCTGTTTCACAAAGCGGCGTAGCGTAAGTTTTTACGAAACTGCCATAACAACGTATCTCTATAGTATGGGTTGCTATGGCAGTTACGTAAAAACTTACGCTACGCCGCTTTGTGAAACAGGCACCAGGTGTCCTACTCAAGATGATAATATAAAACTACAGGTATATTTATGAACACTAAAACACACGGGCACAGGGAACCTCTGGTCGCTGGTACCTGGCAGCCACAACAGACGGGTTCCAGATATTGAGCGATAAAGAAAGCTTGTTGGTTGGTTGTTTTAGTTTACTGGCGCGTCCATTCGTATGAATGATGTGCGCCATAAGAAAGCTTGTAATAAAATAACTTCACAAGCTTTAAGTGGCATGAACTGTGATTGACAAGAGTTCAGTGTTTGAAGTACCATGAAAAACTAAAGTATTGACGTTGAAAGAAAACAAAAAATGCTAAAGACAGTACGAACCGAAGACTTGTACCAAGTGTATTTGTGAAACTACCACAAGTTATATCAGCATGATTACTATCTCTGCGGAAAGCTCTTATTTCATACAGTAAAAATGACAAACAATTAACGAATTCTGTTCCATGGAAATTTCTCTTATATTTGGCAGTTCATGTCACTTTTAAAGGAGTAAAACCACATGTGCATTAATCGCATTCACAGAAACGATAAAACTGTCCCAAATCACAAAGACAATTGGTGCAATGAACGAGTCACATCATTCGAGAGATTTTACGCAGTTTTTTCGTTGATGTGTTCATTTGACTAAATTTCTTATTTACCAGACAAATTACGAAATAGGTGTATTTCCAAGCAACTGAAACAACACGAATGTAATCAGAATCAAATGGGTTGTTTGGTTGGTTGTTTTAGCTTATTGGCGCGTCCATTCGTATGAATGATGTACGCCATACTAGTGAGTAATTATTACCTTGAGCGAGGAATCAAATGGGTTTCTTTGTATTATTGGTCAATGAACGAATATTTTATAAAACCCGATCGCGATTGTGCTACAATGACATTTGTTTTACTTGCTGGTTTCATGTTTTACACCACATTCAAGATTCTTTCTCTTACAAGACGGCTTTACCAGTGTTAATGTGGAAGGCGAGTGGGCTCTTTATCCACAATCTTCTTTAATGTTGTATGAGCTGCTAGATATAGGGGAAATTTCGCAGAAAGAGAATTAACTAATTGTGAAGTACAAAGACCTTCCCACTGATACAAACCTTGGATATAACTTGAGGTACCGGTATTTTGAATCAGCAACCAAACCCTTAACATCAAAATATCAAATTATTTTGATAATCTGAAAAACTATTACTAAGCCATCCTGGCCAATCTGATTGTCAAATCTTTCAGTGGCATTTGGAAGTTGAAAGTACAAATCCAGACGAGGATAACTTATGGATAAACAACTTCTTAATTTATTGGGTGACGTCGTTTCGATGTTGTTTTTTATCCCTAAGTAGTCCTCGCCTTGATTCAATCTGATTTTGCTGTTATTTGCTGGCTTTACCAGCATGTTTTATTTCAAAGTCAATCTTCTAGTTTTTTCAAGGTTCAGAATTTATGAAAAAAGTCCGAATGTTGACAACTCACACCCCTTTACTGAAACATAAACTTTACCAAAATTTGTATTCTCCTAATAGATTTTCAGATTATTAAAATAATTTGAAATTTAACCAAACAAGTTAGGGTTCAGCATTAAATTGACCCCGTTCTTTGTATAAAAAAAAGAGTTATTTTCGGAAAGTAAATAAAGTTTGATAGCCGGGATGTATATTCATTCATTCATTTGGGGTAGTTACATCCACGCGCCGAAGGTCGGGGCGCCACTAAACCTGGGAACGCCGCCATATAAGTTAAATAACCTTGAGTGTGGCAGAACATCTATCAACCATCCAACATCTTAACAGTACCTAACGTACCCTCTCTGAACTAGTATTATATAAAGAGGCTTCTAGCTAGCATTTCATAAGAAAAATATTACTTAGTTTTAATTCGTTTAAGTTTAAACGCACTTTCAAGTCCAAAACACGTGGAATACCTTCTCGAATAACGGTACTATAAAGATGAATTCAGAAAAAATACCATTAATTGTATCCACCGACCAATTTCTACTGCCCGTAAATACAATCCCACTGCTGACACCAACAGATGTAATATGATATAGGTTTTAACATATTGGACCATTCCTTATAATTTGTATCCATTCACCGACTTCGGCTACCTGTAAATACAATCCCACTGCTGACACAAACATATGTATTGTGATATAGGTTTTAACATATTGGACCATTACTTATAATTTGTATCCACTCACTGACTTCTGTTACCTGTAAATACAATCCCACCGCTGACACCAAAATCGTTTACTTATGAATTTACTCTTCAGAGATACATGCATTTTTTTTTTCTTTATCAAAGAATCTATTTACAAATGAATAGCATGATAGTATTGCTGGGAATTTATAAAATCGTGTTGATTTTTTGTTTCCTTTTCTACTTATCTTATTGTCAACATACAGACTTTGACGGACCTGGGCTTTTAATGAGACAATTTCTCACTAATATACGCTTTCATCCTTGTAGAACAAACGAAACTGTGGGGAGATAAATCGCTATAAAAGCAGTTCGACAGGATGTCTAGGACTGTTAGCCGGTGAATTGCGTGCAGGGCCAGTGTTTTCTAATATCGCCCGATTACTTAAATAAATGATGAAAGAGCGAGTTATGCTTTCAATTTTCCTTCATTGACTTTAATGCACAGGGCATGACAACATAATGATCCATAATGACTGAAGACAGATGACGTGTGACGGGTTTTGCTAAGTAAATTAGCCGCTGATTTCTGTGAGAGTTGGCAGGGGGAAACAGTCATATCCGTGACTTTGGAGCTTTCTGGCCAGTGGAGGAAGCTTTTCGGGGCTAGCTGTCAGATGAGAGTCAATGCAAGTGAATAGAAAGACAAGATGATAGTGGAAGAGATAGTTGAGGCTTAGTTTCCGTACGGAACCATTCTACCTCCCGGCTACAGTCGTCTTTAGAGGTAGTTAGGTTCTGTCACCAATGGCATACTTCCGACCGAAGGTTACTCGGAAGGGCTCACTTATTGTGTCGTTTCCTTTCCTAGGCCAGGTAATCGCTCTGCCAGTGCTAATTCTAACCTTAGGCAGATCCGTCCCTCCAACTACTCGTCCGGGCTGAAAATTGCAACACAAATCACCCCACAGGCCAAAGTCGAAAAGTAATGACTGTTTAAGAAATAAAATAGGCTTATCGATTTGTTATTTTTGTGAAGCTTTCCCTTTCGACTATATAATTCACCTCGGGCCGGTAACTCGGAAACTACCGGAGTTCACGTCCAGACTTCAGAATCATTCTCACGTCATTTATCTGGGATGAAATACAACATTACCACCTTATGCCACTTCCTTCAATTTTAGTTCTTGAACTTTAAAGTGGCATGAGCTGCCAAAATTCACACCTTTTCATAATTTATGATCGTCATGACAGTAAATCGCTTTGAAGGCCATCGAAAAACTAAACGATTATCGTTAGAATGAGGAAAATCCATACAGTATGTGGCCTATACGAGCCGGAATAGTGTTCGGAAAGAAAACAAAATGTAAATAACCGGGACGACCATTCCTTCATTCAAAACCAAAGTTAGTTCAAAACAATACTTTATCATACATTTCCAAGACTAGAAGCACTAAAAAAGCTTCTGAATAATACGTCTTGAGAAAAATAGCCGATAATTTCAACATTCTGATTTTACGTCAAAATATCAACATTTTGGCAGCTCATGCCACTTTAATCGTTTCTCAAACTAAAATTAAGTAGACATCTCGTTGTTGTGTTTTGTTGCCACACCCAAATATAAAGATAAGAATATCCCAGTAATTCTCCGATCATCTGCCAAATCCATAATAGCTAATTTAAGATCAATCCCACTTATAGGTGCAACAATTCCAGCAATGTGGTTGATGGTTCACCCATGACATTTTCCCGTCAATCTGCTTTATTGACATTGGCTTGGTTTCACGACATATCAACAATACGACGCCTAAAGAAGCAGCTTTGTGAAATACGAATACAGTTTTATCAGGTAATTTTCTTAGCGTTACCTTGAAATTTCAGCAAAGTAACGCTTTGCAAGGTCTTGCAAATAATGGCGGTTGCCAGTTATAAGCGGAAGGTCGTGGCTTTCCTCCGGACACAGAGCCCGGTTTCCTCCCACAATAAAACTGGCAACGCCGCCATATAAGTGAAATAATTTTGAGCGCGGCGTAAAACAATCAATCAGCAAATAATGGCAATGGGGCGCAAGCTTTACATTTTCTCGTTCAAACAAAATTTGGAAATTTATGTTTATTTTACTGAACCAGCACAAATAAAAGAGCTTTTCGTTGGCACGGTGACGTTATCGGCGGAATTACACTAATGTTGGGAGTGACAAGGTACAACTGCTTGAAAAAAAAGTGCGCAGTCTGGTAGTTCCGAAACAAAAGAACCCGCCTTTCATCGAGTTTATATACAGTAGAGAGTAATTATTGATTCTAAGTGACTAGTTAAGTTTTTCAAATTCGCACTTGTTTCCCAAGCTGAATTTGTGAAAAAATCTAATTTTGCCCACTTTACTTAATGATTTTTTCTCTTCTTTGTATAAGCGGAAAGTCTAGATAATGATGCTTGTCCTCTTCTTGAGTGGGTTTAATATTTTTTTCATTTTGAAAGGTAGTTTAGTTTGCTTTTCTTCTTTATTTTTTAAGTCCTACCCATATTGGTCTTTGAAGTAAGAGGCTATACAATTGTGTTAATTTGCTGCCCCCCACCCCATATACACACGCCTCGACAACTGTATCCCAAACCCTCTGTAGTACAATGTTCAATCTACAAAAGATTTACGTCACGACGCCATGTCAAAAATATACTGGCAAAAATAATCACGAAATTAAACTCAAAGAAAAGAAACGCTGACTGAGAAAAGTAGGGTTGTAACTGAAATTACTCTTTCTGACATATCGTTTATTCGAAAAACTTGCAATTACTTAATATGATATTGATATTAGTTTTTTTTTAAATTATCTCTCCCTCTCTCTCACTCTCTCTCTCTCTCTTTTATTTTCGTTGAATTTGTTTTGAATTTTCAGGTAGCCTTGTATTTATTTTTTTTTCTCGGATGTTGCGATCCCTATTAACTTTTTCCGTTGTTCCTTGTTCAGCATGGTTTCTTAGCCATCGCGTGCGGAAATAAATTCTTTCCCGCCTTGATCCGCTGGCTATGATTGGCGTTTGTTAGCGGATGGATGATGGCCGGGTCAGATGAATGAGCTGAAAGGGCCAGCTCGACACACTCGCATCTCAAATCCAAACATATAGTAATGACAAGTGCGTGTTTTAAATGGAGGTCTTAGAAACTTAACAAGGGCCATTCTCGAAGCAAATTGAAACGATGATTTGAACTAAATCTACTCACGCAATCATTTATTCCAGTAGTCAAAGAGCAGTTTTGGAGACCACTCAGTTCAAGGCTAATCAGACTTGGAATCCATTAGGCATCGGTTAAAGTGGCTGGTCACTAGGTACCGTCACCAGTCCACGGTATACTGAAGTGGTCTGGTCATTAGGTACCCTCACCAGTCCACGGTATACTGAAGTGGTCTGTCACAAGGTAATCTCACCAGTCCACGGTATACTGAAGTGGGCTGGTCACTAGGTACCGTCACCAGTCCACGGTATACTGAAGTGGTCTGGTCACCTGGTACCCTCACCAGTCCATGGTACACTGAAGTGGCTGGTCACTAGGTACCTTGACCAGTCCACGGTCAGCTGAAGTGGGCTGGTCACCAGGTATCCTCACCAGACCACGGTATACTGAAGTGGGCTGGTCGCCTGGTACCCTCACCAGTCCACGGTATACTGAAGTTGTCTGGTCACCTCGTACCCTCACCAGTCCACGGTCAGCTGAAGTGGTCTGGTCACTAGGTACGGCCACCAGTCCACGGTATACTGAAGTGGTCTGGTCACCTTCATATCCTCACCAGTCCATAATCAGCTGAAGTGGGCTGGTCACTAGGTACCCTCACCAGTCCACGGTATACTGAAGTGGGCTGGTCATTATGTACTCTCACTAGTCCACGGTATACTGAAGTGGTCTGGTCACTAGGTACCCTGACCGGTCCACGGTATACTGAAGTGGTCTGGTCACCTGGTATCCTCACCAGTGCACAATGTGCTGAAGTGATTGGTCACTAGGTACCCTCACCAGTCCACGGTATACTGAAGTGGTCTGGTGACCTGGTACCCTCACCAGTCCACGGTATACTGGAGTGGCTGGTCACTAGGTACCCCGACCAGTCCACGGTATACTGAAGTGGGCTGGTCACTAGGTATTCTCACCAGTCCGTGGTATACTGGAGTGGCTGGTCACTAGGTACCCCGACCAGTCCACGGTATACTGGAGTGGTCTGGTCACCTGGTACCCTCACCAGTCCACGGTATACTGAAGTGGGCTGGTCACTAGGTATTCTCACCAGTCCAGGGTATACTGAAGTGGCCTGGTCACCTGGTACCCTCACCAGTCCAGGGTATATTGAAGTGGCCTGGTCACCTGGTACCCTCACCAGTCCACGGTATACTGAAGTGGGCTGGTCACCTGGCACCGTCACCAGTCCACGGTATACTGAAGTGGTCTGGTCACCTGGTATCCTCACCAGTCCAGGGTATACTGAAGTGGGCTGGTCGCCTGGTATCCTCACCAGTCCATAGTATACTGAAGTGGTCTGGTCACCTGGTACCCTCACCAGTCCATGGTATACTGAAGTGGGCTGGTCGCCTGGTATCCTCACCAGTCCATAGTATACTGAAGTGGGCTGGTCACTAGATACGGTCACCAGTCCACGGTATACTGAAGTGGTCTGGTCACCTTCGTATCCTCACAAGTCCATGGTCAGCTGAAGTGGGCTGGTCACTAGGTACCCTCACCAGTCCACGGTATACTGAAGTGGGCTGGTCATTATGTACTCTCACTAGTCCACGGTATACTGAAGTGGTCTGGTCACTAGGTACCCTGACCGGTCCACGGTATACTGAAGTGGTCTGGTCACCTGGTATCCTCACCAGTGCACAATGTGCTGAAGTGGCTGGTCACTAGGTACCCTCACCAGTCCACGGTATACTGAAGTGGTCTGGTCACTAGGTACCCTCACCAGTCCACGGTATACTGAAGTGGTCTGGTCACCTGGTACCCTCACCAGTCCACGGTATACTGAAGTGGGCTGGTCACTAGGTACCCTCACCAGTCCACGGTGTACTGAAGTGGTCTGGTCATTAGGTACCCTCACCAGTCCACGGTATACTGAAGTGGGCTGGTCACTAGGTACCCTCACCAGTCCACGGTATACTGAAGTGGGCTGGTCACTAGGTACCGTCACCAGTCCACGGTATACTGAAGTGGGTTGGTCACTAGGTATCCTCACCAGTCCATGGTATACTGAAGTGGTCTGGTCACCTGGTATCCTCACCAGTCCACGGTATACTGAAGTGGTCTGGTCACCTGGTATCCTCACCAGTCCACGGTATACTGAAGTGGTCTGGTCACCTGGTATCCTCACCAGTCCACGGTGTACTGAAGTGGTCTGGTCACTAGGTACCCTCACCAGTCCACGGTATACTGACGTGGGTTGGTCACTAGGTATCCTCACCAGTCCATGGTATACTGAAGTAGTCTGGTCACCTGGTATCCTCACCAGTCCACGGTATACTGAAGTGGCTGGTCACTAGCTACCCTCACCAGTCCACGGTATACTGAAGTGGTCGGGTCACCTGGTATCCTCACCAGTCCACGGTATACTGAAGTGGTCTGGTCACCTGGTATCCTCACCAGTCCATGGTATACTGAAGTGGTCTGGTCACCTGGTATCCTCACCAGTCCACGGTGTACTGAAGTGGTCTGGTCACCTGGTATCCTCACCAGTCCATGGTATACTGAAGTGGTCTGGTCACCTGGTACCCTCACCAGTCAACGGTGTACTGAAGTGGTCTGGTCACCTTGTATCCTCACCAGTCCACGGTATACTGAAGTGGTCTGGTCACCTGGTATCCTCACCAGTCCACGGTATACTGAAGTGGTCTGGTCACCTGGTACCCTCACCAGTCCACGGTGTACTGAAGTGGTCTGGTCACCTGGTATCCTCACCAGTCCATGGTATACTGAAGTGGCCTGGTCACCTGGTACCCTCACCAGTCAACGGTGTACTGAAGTGGTCTGGTCACCTGGTATCCTCACCAGTCCACGGTATACTGAAGTGGTCTGGTCACCTGGTATCCTCACCAGTCCACGGTATACTGAAGTGGGCTGGTCACTAGGTACCCTCGCCAGTCCACGGTATACTGAAGTGGTCTGGTCACCTGGTACCCTCACCAGTCAACGGTATACTGAAGTGGGCTGGTCACTATGTACCCTCACCAGTCAACGGTATACTGAAGTGGGCTGGTCACTAGGTACCCTCACCAGTCCACGGTATACTGAAGTGGCTGGTCACCAGGTATCCTCACCAGTCCACGGTATACTGAAGTGGTCGGGTCACCTGGTATCCTCACCAGTCCACGGTATACTGAAGTGGTCTGGTCACCTGGTATCCTCACCAGTCCATGGTATACTGAAGTGGTCTGGTCACCTGGTATCCTCACCAGTCCACGGTGTACTGAAGTGGTCTGGTCACCTGGTATCCTCACCAGTCCATGGTATACTGAAGTGGTCTGGTCACCTGGTACCCTCACCAGTCAACGGTGTACTGAAGTGGTCTGGTCACCTTGTATCCTCACCAGTCCACGGTATACTGAAGTTGTCTGGTCACCTGGTATCCTCACCAGTCCACGGTATACTGAAGTGGTCTGATCACCTGGTACCCTCACCAGTCCACGGTGTACTGAAGTGGTCTGGTCACCTGGTATCCTCACCAGTCCATGGTATACTGAAGTGGCCTGGTCACCTGGTACCCTCACCAGTCAACGGTGTACTGAAGTGGTCTGGTCACCTGGTATCCTCACCAGTCCACGGTATACTGAAGTGGTCTGGTCACCTGGTATCCTCACCAGTCCACGGTATACTGAAGTGGGCTGGTCACTAGGTACCCTCGCCAGTCCACGGTATACTGAAGTGGTCTGGTCACCTGGTACCCTCACCAGTCAACGGTATACTGAAGTGGGCTGGTCACTAGGTACCCTCACCAGTCAACGGTATACTGAAGTGGGCTGGTCACTAGGTACCCTCACCAGTCCACGGTATACTGAAGTGGCTGGTCACCAGGTATCCTCACCAGTCCACGGTATACTGAAGTGGGCTGGTCACTATGTACCCTCACCAGTCCACGGTATACTGAAGTGGGCTGTCACTAGGTACCCTCATCAGTCCACGGTATACTGAAGTGGTCTAGTCACCTGGTACCCTCACCAGTCCACGGTCAGCTGAAGTGGGCTGGTGACCTGATACCCTCACCAGTCCACGTTATACTGAAGTGGGCTGGTGACCTGATACCCTCACCAGTCCACGTTATACTGAATTGGTCTGGTCACCTGGTACCCTCACCAGTCCACGGTATACTGAAGTGGTCTAGTCACTAGGTACCCTCACCAGTCCACGGTATACTGAAGTGGTCTGGTCACTAGGTACCCTCACCAGTCCACGGTATACTGAAGTGGTCTGGTCACTAGGTACCCTCACCTGTCCACGGTATACTGAAGTGGACTGGTCACTAGGTACCCTCACCAGTCCGCGGTATACTGAAGTGGACTGGTCACTAGGTACCCTCACCAGTCCGCGGTATACTGAAGTGGACTGGTCACTAGGTACCCTCACCAGTCCACGGTATACTGAAGTGGGCTGGTCACTAGGTACCCTCACCTGTCCACGGTATACTGAAGTGGACTGGTCACTAGGTACCCTCACCAGTCCACGGTATACTGAAGTGGGCTGGTCACTAGGTACCCTCACCAGTCCACGGTATACTGAAGTGGGCTGGTCACTAGGTACCCTCACCTGTCCACGGTATACTGAAGTGGACTGGTCACTAGGTACCCTCACCAGTCCACGGTATACTGAAGTGGGCTGGTCACTAGGTACCCTCACCAGTCCACGGTATACTGAAGTGGTCTGGTCACTAGGTACCCTCACCAGTCCACGGTATACTGAAGTGGTCTGGTCACTAGGTACCCTCACCAGTCCACGGTCAGCTGAAGTGGGCTGGTCACTCAGGCCTATTTCTAGCTGCCTCTTAAACATGTTTCTTTACGTTTTATGCCATAAGCACATTTGACCTATAGCAAATCGTCCTGTTAGCTTTACCAAAAATACGGATGATTTATTGCCAAACTATCTTTTCCAGAAAATTCTACTGACTAAGGCCAAACTCCTGCCTGTCGTCAACCTAATGAAATATCATGGGTTGCGGTTTATTACAACAACTTATGATTGGGTATAAACGTCTAAATGATATGCCCGTTTTAACACAATAAGAAACTTGTCTCCATGGTTATTTTAGACAAGAAGATTTTCCCTTTGTCCGTGTGTTATAGTGTTCAAAAACCATCGCATAAACTTCACAAAACGTCTGGGGAACAAACAATATGAAAGCCGACTAAATGTGGGCAAAACCATATCACTTGACACAAAATAGTTCATGATTTTAGGAAATGTACATACCTTAAAGTGGCATGAGCTGCCAAAATTCACACTTGTTTCATAATTTCTGATCGTCACGACAGTGAGAGACTTTGATGACCATCGAAAAACTAAATGATTGGAGTTAGAATGAGGATAATCTATACAGTATGTGGCCTGTACGAACCGAAAGTGTGTTCGAAAAGAAAACAAAATTTAAATAACCGGGACGACCATTGATTCATTCTAAGCCCAAGGTAATTCAAAAAAATACTTTATCGTACATTTTAGAGACTTGAAGCACTAAAAAGCTTCTGAATTATACGTCTTGAAAAAAATAGCCAATAATTTCAACATTCTGTTTTAACGTCAAAATATCAACATTTTGGCAGCTCATGCCACTTTAAATTATTTATTCATATATTTATGTTGTATTTTTTGTTGTTAGCGATACAGTCAGAAAACGATACATTGTCAACAAACTAATTGACGGGTCAGTTTGAAATGGATTATCAAATATGGTTTTCTTTATGCGCTATGATATGTCTATAGCTTGGGCTTTGTCAATACAAAAACAAACCTTCAACCACAACAAAAATATTAATGGAAAAATTGGCCCTGGGATTTTTGTTGAAAGAAACCCTATGGCTATGGTCAGTTATGTCTTTTCAAGCACGTGTCTAACCAAAATGAATGACACTAACACGAGTCTAACGGCCTCCAGAATTAATTACTATCGGCAACCCTGTGTTTAAAAAACGCTTTTTCATTTCTTTGACCGAATTGAGATACGATGTCAGTCTAAAACAAATTGACGCGCACGCAGGGAATCGTCTGTCAATATCCCATAGAAAAACGAACACAAAAAAACGTGATTGAAGATTTAAGATAATTTTTTACAGAAAATTCACTATGCCTTTAAAGAGAAGTTTTTAGATAAAACTAAAATCTTAAAGTGGCATGAGCTGCCAAAATTCACACTTTTTTTCATAATTTCTGATCGTCACGACAATAAAAGACTTTAAAGGCCATCGAAAAACTAAATGATTGGCGTTAGAATGAGGAAAATCCATACAGTATGTGGCCTGTACGAACCGAAAACGTGTTCGAAAAGTAAACAAAATTTAAATAACCGGGACGACCATTCATTCATTCTTAGCCAAAGTTTGTTCAAAACAATACTTTATCGTACATTTTCGAGACTAAAGGCACTAAAAAGCTTCTGAATTGTGCGTGTTGAGAAAAATAGCCAATAATTTCAACATTCCGTGTCAACCTCAAAATATCAACATTTTGGCAGCTCATGCCCCTTCGGAAAGGCGTTAATATAGGCATTTTGCCTGTTCTATTCTATTTGGAAATAAATATTGTTTAAACCAATTTTGATAACGAACTAGTCCCAAATAGCTGTGATTTCTATGTTTTGTTTCCATAAGTATACATGTACTTTCATGAAGGTGATCGTATTAACAAAACGTCCCTGGCGTGTGCTATTAAAAACCCCACTGAAAGTGTATACACTATATATTTATGAATTTATACTCTTATAGGTAAGCCAATTAACGGCTTTTCCAAAAGAAGTGTAAATTAGAAACGTGTAAATGACCGACTCGAAGATTTACGTAACGGAGAAATAGCCTAAGCCCTGAATGAATGAATATACTTCCCGGTTATTTAAGTACATTTACATGTATATCTCACAAATACGCTTGAATTGTTTGAACTATCGAAATCTGTGAAAGAATTCGAATTTCGGCAACTTGTGACATTTAACATCATACAAAACCTCACAAATTGATACAATCTAACTTAAACAATACCCACCTTAAATACAGAACGAGCCATATCGTTAGTAAAATGATAATCGCTTTTACTCCCACAGAAACACCATTGCGAGTTCAAGAAATTCTGTCATTTTTAGTCAAATAATTGGTTTATTAGATCACGTGGCCAATCGGGCGGACATTTTACTCAAAGTTGATCGGGTAAAAAGAAAAGAAAATTACCTCGATCTTGCACAGATCCATGTCGCTTCAATCTCTGCCATACACGAAACTTTCAAATACGCTTATTGTCAAACAAAAGCACGAAAAATGTATTGTTTGTTGTTTTAGACTTGAGAGACATTGCTCTACCAAGGTAAATTATGGAAACACTACAATGGCCGCTGCCTTTTATTATCTGTGATGATATAATTGACTCAATGATTGAGTTCTACGTATGTCTGAGTGATTGATTGTTTCGATAGGGATTTGTTGAAAGTGGAATTAGCTACTAAAATATTTACATTTTTCAGTTAAAACCAATTTTCAAAACCTCGATCATTGTTCTCAATAAGTAGGAATTAAAATTTTTAAAGTGATACAATCAGTGGTGTATTTGAATCAGGTTACAAATCTGTTTCAGGTCATATAACTGTGCCATAGAACGGTGCCATAGAACGGTGCCATAGAACTGTGCCGTAAAACTGTGCCATAGAAATGCCATAGAACTGTGCCGTAGAACTGTGCCATAGAACTGTGCCATAGAACTGTGCCATAGAACTGTGCCATAGAACTGTGCCATAGAACTGTGCCAAAGAAATGACAAAGAAATGCGATAGAACTGTGTTATTCTCAACCACTTGGTTGGTTGGTTGGTTGTTTTAGCTTATTGGCGCGTCCATTCGTATGAATGATGTACACCATTAAAACTTTGGATTCACTTCATTTTTTCATAATCTCTGATCGTCACGACAGTAAGAGGCTTTGAAGGCCGTCGAAAAACTAAATGATTGGCGTTGAAACGAGGAATATCCATACAGTATGTGGCCTGTACGAACTGAAATAGTGTTCGAAAAGTAAACAAAATTTAAATAACCGGGACGACCATTCATTCATTCTAAGCCAAAGTTAGTTCAAAACAATACTTTATCATACATTTTCAAGACTAGAAGCACTAAAAAGCTTCTGAATTATACGTCTTGAGAAAAATAGCCAATAATTTCAACATTCTGTTTTAACGTCAAAATATCGACATTTTGGCAGCTCATGCCACTTTAAGCAGATCTACTGTACACACTTGGCTTTCCGTCACTACCAGATTAAATATCAATTTTAACCAATTTTGAAAATACCACAGTTTGGCTAAGAATGTGAGGGCTGAGAAGTGTCAAAAGGGCACCACTCATGTGTAGCGTTAAACGGCATGCACTATGTCACCTTTTTTGGTTATCAAGGATGTCTCATGTTATAATCTATTCGAAAATAGAAAGG
Source organism: Lepidochitona cinerea (assembly GCA_963971465.1). NCBI lineage: Eukaryota > Metazoa > Mollusca > Polyplacophora > Chitonida > Tonicellidae > Lepidochitona > Lepidochitona cinerea. The sequence continues at coordinate 34,394,129 of OZ020555.1, read as the reverse complement.
AAAAACCATACCGAGATTTAGGTAAATAGCCACAAATCAAACTGTTAACATTATCGCGTATTGGAAATTAAACTGTAGCACTATACACAGTGTAAAAAGTAGATATTTTGTGTTAATCTTTGAAACCACCAATACTGGTATTCTTGGAAATGGACAAATTATTTTAAATGTAAAATTAGGCTTTCGGGGACAGGAGTTAGGTTTGAGTAGACACAAGATTTTGATTTTTGTATGTACAATACATGTTTATGCCTCATTAGTAGTCTATTTTAGGGAGTGACATTTCGCATCTTGCAAAAATCAATCTTTTTAAAGCAAATGATTATTTCAAGCTCATTAGCTCTTGGTGAAAAATAACCAGTCTCAACCCCCCCCCCCCCCCCCCCTTTCATACCCTCCTCTTTAGATCTGAGATAAAAAAATGTTTACAAAATGCACATTTATCTCTTTGCAGGTAAACTGACATGATTTTGGCACTACATCAACAGTTTTAATAACACACAAACCAATTGTAGGTAAACGGGACATTTTTGGACTGCACTCGGAACATCCTTCGGCTATCTTCGCTCGCTACCGGTCGGCTTTGACACGCACGTAAATCCCCGAAGTTATCAGAGTGTTTTGGACTGGTGAGATGGGTTACTTCCCCTGGCTCTTCTCTTGTGACGGTCTCTGACCCGGCTTATAGTGACCATCACTCATTAACGGATTGTTAAAGTGCATATGATGATTAATATTTCATTATGAGGAATAACCTTTTAAATTGGTCCTTGATATTTTTCTTAAAATATAGGCCATAGAAACATAAACGGGGTAGGTATGTATTAAAATGATCTTACAAATTCAAAATGACAAGAATTATTTTTTGAAATTCATTTGGAAATTGGCAAATAAAAGCATTATTAATTTGACTAAATTTGACACTTTCGGAGGACAGGTCAATGATCCAAGTTTCTGTTTTCAGCCAAAGAAAATTGACCCGGTTTGAAAACAGAAAAGAAAAACTGTTTACACCTTTTGGAGAATAGATCAATCCGACGTCACACCTTAGTAAAAAAATAGAGCTCACTGGGAAACCTTAGTTTATAAATAATTAAAATGATCAACTCTGGCTTGAAAGCTGGATGATGTAACCACGCTGCCTTCATTTGGTAATAATTGTACCATTTATATAGGTCTTTGTGTCTGAAATGATTGATTGGTTGATTGATTGATTGTTTGGTGTTTTACGCCACGCTCAAGATTATTTCACTTATATGGCGGCGTTGCCAGTTTTATTGTGGGAGGAAACCGGGCTCTGTGCCCGGAGGAAACCCAAGACCTTCCGCTGGTAACTGTCAACCATCCCACATAGGTCGTTCGAGTGAAAACCGAGTCGGAAAATTTTCCAATTTTTTGGACTGAGTGGGATTGGAACCCGCGCCCCATTGGTGTGTCTGAAATGAAACATTACGATCATTATCATAGCGAAGTTCAAAGCGATCAAAAAGTCAAAGCATATTGCAGGTATTGTTAAACGAGGGTCTATTTTCTTTTATATACAGCACATGCAGAATTAAATAATTATGGATTAAAGAAATAAGGAAATTATGACTTACTCGGTCGGTTACAGAGGTCATTGCACAGACCGATATCTTAGTGTAACAAAAAGCCTGTCGAAACATCAACTTCTAGTTTATGTCCAAATTTATATTCATATTCAAGCAGATATCAGTCCAGGCCTTGCCTATATTGGTAACCCTCAGGGAATTTTCTCGTTTTCTAGTACTACTCTGATTTGCAAATCTGGTCACACCAGTCTAAAAGTGAAAGCTGAAATGGCTAAAATCAACACCCGACTTACCACTAATAGATTGCCTCTTAATATAAAAAATGTCAAACATACCTTTGAGTTACTAGATACCCACAATGTCAACAAAGACTGGGTTTGGGTAAATGTGAGCTATACTGGTGGAGTTTCTATGATGATGATGGACGTATTCTAGAGACGTATAATCTGAGAATTAAAGATTCGATGGATTTTTTTTTGAGGAACCCAAAAATTCGACCAACAATTTGAAAAGAATCTGAAGCAACGCGTTTTCTCATTGTTCGGTTGGTGTTCAAGGCTGTATTTTCCCAATGTTTTTACACCGCCATTGCTTAAAGGATTGAAAATGGCCAATTTGCATGCAGCGCTCATATGTTTCAAAATGAGTTTAGAAATCAGTGAAGGTTCGAACCAACTTGAGCTAAAGACCACCACATAACAGTATCGTACAATCAACTTTCATTTTCGATTAAATGTTTAATTAGCGGTACAAAAATCAATCAAAGGGTATTAAGTTGCTCTCTTTATTTAGTCTACATGCTTGTGAGAGAACAAAAATGAAACACAGGTTGGAAAGGCTGGGATGGGATAGTTATCCCCCCCCCCCCCGCCCTCCACGCACACACTTCAAATATTCCAATGCTTCTTTATAAATCTTGTCACTCTTGTCAATCTACTCTCTTTGGTTTTACTTCAGGTACACCCATCAGAGCCTTTCTCTCACAATCTACACTGTAACCGTTTACCGTCAATTCTACAGTAGAATACTTTAAAATTAACGGTAAATTGCCGTTTTATACTTCAGTGGAAGCTTTACGGTCGTGTACCTTAAAATAACTTTGAGACAGAGTTGTCGTTTCCGAGCTAACGAGATCTGATCTCCTCGGTTGTTTCCGTGAAGGATTCGTCCAAAATACGTCATTGCGGATCAAAGGGTGCGAAAAAAACGGAAGTGCGCATGCGCACACCGAAGCACTAGTAAGGCATGGAAATGTGGCTACCATATCTTCATAGTTGTAGATAGTGTAGTGGTTAAAGGTTACGGTTATGGCTAGTGCGCATATAGTTCTGCGCAGCTCCTGTACCGAAGATTAGAGGTTCGAATCCCGCCGTAGGCGATTTAATATAAGAATAAATTTGTCATTATAGGCTAAGATAGTTAATTTAGCTGTATTTGAAAGTGTAGATAGAGATACCTGCCCTAAGGGAGAATTTTCATCAGCATTTTTTCAATTTTTTTCAAATAAATATATGTTTGTCAACTTGCAGAAGTAGTCAGTTTTACTATTTCGTTGGGGGTACATAACATTTGAAAATCTACATTAACAGATCCATGCTGGGGTTGGCGATTTAAAGTACTGTATTTCTTAGCCTGCTGATTTCATAATGTTTTTTCACATTCATTGATTAGGAATGTGGCTAGTTGATTTTACGGTCTACCCTTATTTTTACGGTAGAAAGTTGGCTGCCCAGCTGCCAGTATTCTACCGTAAAATTTACGGGTTACATTTTACAGTGTATAAAACCTAGGTGGCCCCGGGGTCCTGGCCAATTAGGTAGGATAGTCGGCGCCATTTTAACTTCTGAAAAGTTACTTGGCTCTATCTATTCCGTTTAATAGAGCATACCGTTGGCGCCTCCTGGTGGTATAACTTCTTGTCTTAAATAATCCGGCTTTTCTCCTCTGAAAAGATATATACGAATTGGTTTGGTCAATGCAATTTGAAAATTTCGACGATGAGGGGCAGTTTTATTTTTTAGAACAACTCTTCTTTTCGCATCTTTGGTCTTTCTAAGTATCCAAGGCCCTGAATCCTGTTGTATAAAAATGCGATATTCAGCCCTCCCCTCCACCCCCCACCCCCTCGCCCATCGCCATCATCTTTAGCTTAGCAAACATTTGATTTCCCTATACCCATGAGAGTAGGCATACCTCATACCCCACCCCACTCCACCCTCATAGAACTAATAGCGTCTTTTTTAATGTGCTGCTGCTGCTTCTTTTTACTATTGAAAGTAATTGTTGGTTTCTTACATGGTAAAAATGTTGATATTAATTTCTAGCTTTTTCAAGTTTCCGAAAACTGCATGAAACAACTTTGTTTCTTACACCATTAGATCATGCTACTGTTTCTGTTAACTATTATTTCTTGGTTTGTGGAATTCATTTGTATTGATGAATATAACTATAACTACGATTAAAAATGCGTACCAAAAACGCGGGTTGTACGGGTAGCAACACCCAGTTTCTTTTTTTTTCAGTCAATGAAAATTGCTCTCGCTTATGCAAGAGCTAGGAAGTGGCTTACTAAGCGACAGTTTTGTATATCGGTTATTTGAATATTGGATTGAATCTAATGCAGATCGCTTTCAATCAATGCCTGTTTTTTTTTTTGTTTTTTTTTTTACAAATTTTGGATATATCATAGTTTGGCTTAGAACGTGTAAACTTGAAATTATCAAAATGGCGATACCCATGTTGAATTGTGTGTCGCTTGAAACCAGCATGCACCATGTCAACTTTTTTGGGGTTGTCAAAGATGTCTCATGTGTTGATCTATTTGAAAATAGAAAGGAAAAGCCTTAACGAGATTTATGTAAAGTTAGCCACAAATTAAAACGTTCACATTATCAGCACTAACAGTATTGCTCTAATATTGGTCCAAATGGGAAATGAAACTGTATCCTGTACGTGTTTACAATGTATAGACATCCTGATTAATGTCTTTACATATTTATGAACACTAAATCACAGGGCACAGGGAAAGTCGTCTTGTCTAAAATAACCACGGAGACAAGTTTCTAATTGTGTTAAAAAGAGGTATATCATTTAGACCTTTAAACCCCATCATAAGTTGTTGTAATAAACTAAACCAATGTGATTTCAATAGGTTGATGACAGACAGGAGCTGGCCTTAGTGAATTTCCTGAAACACTTTCTAATATATTTATGAACACTAAAACACACGGGCACAGGGAAAATCTTCTTGTCTAAAATAACCATGGAGACAAGTTTCTAATTGTGTTAAAAAGAGGTATATCATTCAGACCTTTATACCCCATCATAAGTTGTTGTAATAAACTAAACAGTTGCTTAGCCTTGGTCAGTAGAATTTTCTGGAATCCTTTTGTAACACATTGACAATGCTTACGCATCTTCAGCGTTAGTGAATATTTTAACCGTTTCCGATGATGGTTTAAAGAACAATGACAGGTTTCTGGGTTGAAATCCGAGACAAGATATACAGCCAAAAAACGACAGTTGGATTTGACGCTATCGTGCCATCCGAGGTTACCAGAAACAAGGATTCAGACCGAAAAGGACATAATGCAAGGCACAAAATCTAACCAATTAAATATGCTTCACGTTTCAGCTTAATGCGATGTTTAAACAATAGGATTATGTGGTATTGTGACGACATTAACGGTGTCGTAAACTGTGTTTATAGGATAATGCAGTCACGTTTCATCATAGAGGCCAGCCCATGGAGCACACGCTAACTAACTCATCACGTGATTCCCACACGTGTCACCCAGGTGACGATTCGGGCCAACTCCCACACTGTATGATTAGCTACTGAGCCGAACAACTAACGTTCTACGTCTAGCGCCGTATAACACGTGAGTGGGCGGCATCATTTCTGACGCCAATGCATAGCTCTCTAAAATGAATCCATTAGTTTAGCGAGTTCAAACGTTCCTGTCTATTAACTTTTCACTTTAGTCTGACGAAGTTTGAGAACACAATCGTACCAAACACGTTTGTTGCATCGGCCAATGTCTAATTATCTATAAAGTTAACGTTGTCGTTGATCATCGACAAATGCTTGAATTAGCCTTCTAAAATTTCATGACTTGATTTATTCACTGCCTGGTTGTCACCTTTCAGCGTCTAGAAATCAATAACATACTGTGTTTGAACTCAAGTTTCAATACGTTATCATATTTCCGTCCAAGGCCAGTGACACATTTATACCCACGCCCGTAAAAGGCCTTCCACTGAAGGCTTCGCGGGTCCGAGGCCCTTTCAGATCAAAAGAAATATATACCCGAAACTTAAGCATTTTATACCCACGCCCGTAAAAGGCCTTCCACTGAAGGCTTCGCGGGTCCAAGGCCCTTTCAGATCAAAAGAAATATATACCCGAAACTTAAGCATTTTATACCCACGCCCGTAAAAGGCCTTCCACTGAAGGCTTCGCGGGTCCGAGGCCCTTTCAGACCAAAAGAAATCTATACCCGAAACTTAAGCATTTATCAGCAGAAAATAATTGATTGTTTGGTGTTTAACGACGCGCTCAAGATTATTTCACTTATATGGCGGTGTTGTCAGTTTTATTGTGGGAGAAAACCTCTTTACCCGGAGGAAACCCACGACCTTCAGGTGGTAACTGGCGACAGGTCGTTCGAGTGGAAACCCAGTCAGAAAATTTTCCAATTTTTGTTTGGACTGGGTGGGATTCGAACCCGCGACCTAGTGTCTTCACTCGTGTATAAGTAGCTATCCTGCAAATAACATAACATGAAATAATTGATGTTAAAAACACCAATATGGAATATTTGTAGCCAATATTACATTCGTTTAATCGGTGTTTCTTTTGGTCAATGTGAGCGAAGTTTCATTTATTTATACAGAAAACGTTGGCGTTCGTCCTACACGAGTGTTTAAATGGCACAAAATCCAAACGTTATTTCCACGAGAGGGGGGGTAACTTGTTCATTTTGGGTATTTTACGTTGCACCCAAGAATGAACAAAGAGGATTTATGAAAGGATTGCTGTACATATTTCATAATTTCTAAGTAAGACTGTTCTCATGTTATTCTGTAAATGTTTTCAATTTTTGATATTTTCAAGGCTACCATATAGGGAACATTATAAAAAAACAGAACTCTTCGTCAATTTTATTAAGAAGTACATAATAAGCCCTTTTCGCTGATACCAATCTTGGAGATGTACGTTTATGTAGTTTTATCTGCAACAAAAAATAAAAAAATGTGCTCATATATTTCTGTTTTTTTTTATAATTTTCGCCAGTAGCACATATCTTCGGTCCGCGCGGGCTACTTGGATTACCGATATATGTTATTTCAACGTCAATCCTTTCCAAATACTTTACACATAGAACTTTTCTTGACAATCAGAATGTATTTAAAAAAAGTCCAAATTTGGCACCTAATTTGTTTTGGGTCGTGTGTATGATGGATGCAGTTCAATGACTTTCTACAATTAGTTTGAAGTGTGTCAAAACAACCGTCTCATATTTCTAATAACAACAACAAAGTAAAAAAAAAGCACAGAATTCGATTTTTAAAAACCCATCGAGTATCCCCATCAGTCACGTGACAGCCCAGCTTCCTGTTAGAGGTATCGGGTATCTTTAATTAATAGGTGATACCGTGATATTGTTTCAAGGTTTTCCCCGATCGTCATTAAGTTGTCAAACAGATAGATTAGCTGATAAGGATCAAGGCTACAGAGAATAGAGGGAAGCCAACGTGTACCAATAGGCTTCGGAGAAGACCGAAAACAACATAAATCAATAGTAGGCTGTATTGTAATTTAATCTTATCTCTCTGTATCTATGAAACCAGATTCACAAACAATCACCAATAGGCTACATAACCATTCAAGTGACATGTCAAAACAACAACAGGGACTTGTCTACCTGACAAGGGCCTCGACGGCTCAGGTGGTTTGAGTGTTCGTCCTTCAGTCCGACACAGGCCTTCCATCAATGCGACGCAAGTTCGAATCCCACCAATACCAAATAAAAAATGAAAACTTTCTGAGTGGATTTTTCACTCGATGTGGAAGAGTTACCAGGTACTCGCCGAAGGTCGGGGGTTTGCTCCGGACAATGAGCCCGGTTTTCTCTCCCACTAAACCTGGCAACGCCGCCATATAAGTGAAATAATCTAGAGTGCGGCATAAAACAGTAATTAAACAATCAATCATGTTTAACCGGCGATATACGAACGAACCAATATCGAATATCGGCTAATGATTTAAAGATCATAAGAAATATATATAAAGTTTTGAATTACAAGCTGGTTATAAAATGGACGTTCAATGAAAACTGTCAATTTTAAAAAATGTCAAATTCATTTTTATATTTCTCTCAACGTTCACATGGTTTCCCTTTTGTGTCATTTTTTGGAACTGTGTGGAAAACAAACACATTTTGATTGGTAGGCCTACTGCCTACAGGCTGCATGTATTTCAACATGTACTGCAAAGCTAGTGTTTAATTTTCTGATGATATTCAAACCCTCTTATTGTCATGCAACTTTATGAAATTTATGAAAAAGAGCGAATTTTGGCAGCTCATGATATTTTAAAGACAAGGCAAACTAATTTCCTGGGGTTGTTTTGTAGATTGAATCATAATTAATGCTAATAAGATGTAGCTTAAAGTGGCATAATCTGCCAAAATTCAAAATTTTTTCATAATTTCTGATCGTCACGACAGTAAGACGCTTTGAAGGCCATCGAAAAACTAAATGATTGGCGTTGGAATGAGGAAAATCCATACAGTATGCGGCGTGTACGAACCGAAAACGTGTTCGAAATGTAAACAAAATTTAAATAACCATTCATTCATTCTAAGCCAAAGTTAGTTCAAAACTATACTTCGTCGTACATTCTCGAGACTAGAAGCACTAAAAGGCTTCAGAATTATACGTCTTAAAAAAAAATAGCCAATAATTTCAACAATCTGTTTTTACGTCGAAATATCAACATTTTGGCAGCTCATGTCACTTTAACAAATGACATGGACCATCAAAATGTGAATTGTCCCTTTTTTATTTATTTTTTTTGTATTTATCTAAAAACGTATCTGGGAGATTGTTGTACTGTATATTCTCAAGAATTCTAAATTAGAATCGTCTAATAGTAGGCAGAAACATGCGTATGTTTAAGAGGCATGAGCTGCACATTTTTCATAAATTGTCATTGTCACGAAAACTAGTCTTTAAAGATAAATGGGTGACATTGGAAGGAGGAAAATCCATACAGTCTATGTGCTGTATGAGCGGAATTAGTGTCCGAAAAGTTTGAAATTTGATATATCAGGAACGAATGTTCATTCATTCTATACGGAAGCCAGTTAGTGCCACTGTAAAAGAAATAAAAATTGAATTTAACGCGAAATTACGAAATAAGTAACGCGAAATTAAGACTTAATCATCTCGAAATTTCGCGATACGTAACTCGAAATTCTAAGCACTAAAAAGCTTCTGAATTGTATTTTGTTTAGAAATATCCGATAATTTTTGTTGCCACTTTTAACCGACAGGAGTTGTACAATGTTAATATTTTTCTTGTAAACAAAATTATCAACTATTTTACCCAACTAGTAGGTTTACAAATGAGTAGTTATCTAATTGTTATTAGTGTAAAGAGTATAGGTTGTGTTTTTAACTAACTTAAATCATTCGTCCAGGTTATTTTCAAACTCTATTTCGGTTATAAATTTTATGAATTTTTCTTATACAAGCATCAATTAGTCCGTTATCCGATGAGCTTCAAATCCTCTTATTGTCCCGACAATTTATAAAAAAAAGTGCAAATTATTTTACGACTTCGTTGTATGGGGTAAGTTAAAACACGATACATGTAAGGTCAATTGAGTTTATAGGACTCATTGAATTTAAATTTTGGAAATGTGGCGCAATGGAAATTACAACGTCTGAAGCGATGGGAACACCAGAAATTCTAACGTAATATTTTTTTTCATGATTTATGCTATGCACATTTTCAAGTCTTACGGGATTTAAAACAATCGAGAATCCCACCTGCATAAAAGAAGGTCGATTACTTTCAGATTCCCCAGTGAGTAGTAGGAATTTTATTTTATAACCCTTATCTCCATCGCACTAGATTTTTACAAACCTAATCTCCATCGCACTAGATTTTATAACCCTAATCTCCATCGCACTAGATTTTATGAACCTAATCTTCATCCCACTAGATTTTATAACCTTAATCTTCATCGCACTAGATTTTATAAACCTAATCTCCATCGCACTAGATTTTTTAACCTTAATCTTCAGCGCACTAGATTTTATAACCCTAATCTCCATCGCACTAGATTTTATGAACCTAATCTTCATCCCACTAGATTTTATAACCTTAATCTTCATCGCACTAGATTTTATAACCATAATCTTCATCGCACTAGATTTTATAACCCTAATCTTCATTCCACTAGATTTCATAACCCTAATCTCCATTGCACCAGATTTTATAACCCTAATCTTCATCGCACTAGATTTTATAAACCTAATCTTCATCCCACTAGATTTTATAACCTTAATCTTCATCCCACTAGATTTTATAAACCTAATCTCCATCGCACTAGATTTTTTAACCTTAATCTTCATCGCACTAGATTTTATAACCCTAATCTCCATCGCACTAGATTTTATGAACCTAATCTTCATCCCACTAGATTTTATAACCTTAATCTTCATCGCACTAGATTTTATAACCATAATCTTCATCGCACTAGATTTTATAACCCTAATCTTCATTCCACTAGATTTTATAACCCTAATCTCCACTGCACCAGATTTTATAACCCTAATCTTCATCGCACTAGATTTTGTAAACCTAATCTTCATCCCACTAGATTTTATAAACCTAATCTCCATCGCACTACATTTTATAAACCTAATCTCCATCGCACTTCATTTTATAAACCTAATCTCCATCGCACTAGATTTTATAAACCTAATCTCCATCGCACTACATTTTATAAACCTAATCTCCATCGCACTTCATTTTATAACTCTAATCTCCATCGCATTAGATTTTATAAACCTAATCTCCATCGCACTAGATTTTATAACCCTAATTTCCATCGCACTAGATTTTATAAACCTAATCTTCAGTGCACTAGATATTATAAACCTAATCTCTATCACACTAGCTTTTATTCCCCTAATCTCCATCGCACTAGATTTTAAAACCCTAATCTCAATCGCACTAGATTTTATAAACCTAATCTCCCTCGCACTAGATTTTATAACCCTAATCTCCATCGCACTAGATTTTATAACCCTAATCTTCATCGCACTAGATCTTACAGTTCTACCGCTTTAAGCTTTTTAAACCTAATCTCCGTCGTACTAGAACTAGTGATCTGGTTCAAATCTCACTTTTTTCACTGGAACAACCTATGTGGGAGGGTTGCCAGTTACCAGCGGAAGGTCGTGGGTTTCCTCCGGGCACAGAGGCCGGTTTCCTCCCACAATAAAACTGGCAACACCGCCATATAAGTGAAATAATCTTGAGCGCGGCGTAAAACACCAAACAATCAATCAATCAAATCTCACTTAGAGGCTTGGCTCGGACAGAAGAGCGTTGGATGGTAAAGTCTTCCACCAGTGTATCATAAGAGTGATTCTTACTTGATCCATGGAAACAGTTCCTTGTCAGGTACCATTATCTGTGAAACACAGTGCGACGTCCAACAGTCAAATAAATGCTATATGTTCAACATTTAATTATTAATAGTAGGAGTTTTTACGAACAGAAGGCCAAACACTATAACAATATCGAAATTATAAATCCTTATCTCTCTTTCAGGTATCGCAAGACTAATCGTGCAGAGTCTCGAATAAAGTTTAAGTGTTTTGTCCTGATCGGTATTTAAGTGGATTTACAACTGGATTGCAATGGACTGGTTCGTTGCCCGGATGTAAATTGCTCTTATCGTGTTTGAAGCTGTCCAAGCCACGCGCCTTTCAAGATGGTGACACAAGGTTTACTTCGACCATATGTTTGGCGATCGATCATATTTTTGGATTTCAGAGTCCAAAATCCTTTGAAACCATTGTAAAATATTTGTTCAATGTGAAGAAACAAATCTTCTCTCGTTTTGTGGTTAACCTGAAAGCCTTTGATTGTAAACGATTTGGGGGGGAAACCATCAAAAAGAACTAGTGACAATTGCATTAAACGGACATTTAATTTTACCAAGAGTTTCCAAACGCCGTTTCTGTCGCCAGAAGCTGCTCGTGAAAATCTTCAAGAAGTCGGTTATTTTAACTGTCTGTAATCAAGGGATCTTCATGTCGAAATCAGAGAAGAATTTATGTTTACATACGTCGTTAGGGAACGCTTCAAGTCCTTTTACTGCGAACAGACGGTCTTGGTGAAAGACTTTGGTTGTCAGTGTTCTTCTTGGCTTGAAGTTAGCTAGTGTTATCTCAGAGAGGCGGCAAAGCAGGTGGTCTCAGACACTTCACCCACTCCACAGGCTCAACCTGGGCAGAGAGCCGCGGCGATTTTAAACGATCCCTTGTGATAAGGCAAATAATCCTGAAGTATACCGTAAACAGTTGTTAAGCCGTTTGTTCTCTCGACGCATTAAGCGCTGGAGAGGCCGAGTGACTTGTTTAGTGGCCGTTCGTTCTCTCTTAAAACAGTAGAAAAGATCAGGATAAAGTTAATGTAATAATTACTCGGGTAAAGTTAACGGAGGGTGGCAAGATGACAGCGTAACTACACAATATTGGTATGAGAAACGGTCGGGAATCGTCGTAACGAACTCATTTTCGGAAACTAGAAAAATTAGTTTTCGAACTATTTTTCTTTAGGACAAAACATCCACAAGAGATATTAGTCTTTTTGTACAATTAACTAACAACCTAGGACGACTGTAAGTAAATATTATCAAATGTAGATAATTATTCTCTGACCTATCATGATTGCCACAACCAGGATACAAAGCCTCTCAAAATCAAACCTCATTATTAAAACAAATGTGACGGAATGAGTTCCTGCAAATCCGTAAACGACCATTTTGTAATCTTATTGCATATATGTTTCGTTCGATTAGGCCAGTTTTTCTTTGATTTTTGGTAGATTAATACATTAATTGAAGATGATAACACTATTAATCCATTCAGGGGACGCGTTTTATATGGGTCTACATTTAATCCTTAATCGATGTATTAGTTCGAATTTAGATTGTCTGGTCGATTGGCCATATTTTTGATTGATTGATTGGTTGATCGGCAGTTCCATAATTCTTTTGAATGATTGTTTGATTGATTCCGGTGACACAACGCGAATGGATCCGTGCTGTAATCAACGATGGTTTTTGTGACAGAGAAGACAAGACAATTTATTGACGTCTGTTTGTCGACATAAGGAAGGAAGCTAGTTGAGTGGTTCTTTGAAACGTGCTTGCTGTTTTGTCTTACAAATATCCATGACTTTATCCGAAAACACGAGGTCTTTTTCAGTTTCTAGTTAGGTATGGGTAATAGAGAAGATTACTAATGGAAATTGAGTGGAAAGTACTTTATGCCCCACCACGGAAGGAAAAGAATTGAAATCACTGTCATTGGCAGGTCTGGATAGGATTAGTTCAAGACAAATATCCGCCGAGTTCTGAGCGAGCATTAATGCGATGCTATTCCACCGAATAGAAACTAAATATGCATTTCAAAACCAGTCCGCTTTTACATCGAGTACTCCATCTTTGACAACTCGTGGTCTAGGAGTCAGAAAGCTACGGGCTTGATATTGATCCCCAGTCATGTCGTCTGCTTTCGCAAACGAGCAGACGACATATCAAACAAAAGCGGGAAATTGATTTGCAGGGCTAAAATCCAAGTAGCATATGCATTAGGCCTTATTGATTGGCTGCTTTTGTAAACAGCCATCAATTAAATAACAGTCAACGGTGCTCTTTTTGCATGGATCTAGGACCCTAATAAGAGAGGCAACTGTAAGTACACAACAAATGAACGTTAGAGGCTAGAGCTCTAATCAAGTCTCGCGTTAAATATCTCTAGCGCTTCAGTCATTCGTGCACGGTCGTTTCCGGTTGGTCCTCAAACAGCTATTGTAACACATCAATTTATTCTCTTAGGAGAAGAGAGACGTAAGGCCAGCACTTGGCTGTTATCCATGCCGGGGTAATAAACGTGTACGCCAGCTCAATTCCCACTCAGTTCTTGTCATTTCTCTCGGAGTCTTTAGCTGTCGTAAATCCAGAGCTAATGTCAACAGTCATGCTTTTCAAAAGTCAGTGTTTCGGAAAATAAAATTCGTAGCTTAGGGGAGATTTAGCAAATCAAACGAGCGTAAAAAAAAGTCCGCGATGAACAAGAATTTAACAAAGACTTTAAATAGACGAATTCAAGCAGAAAGAGACTCAAATAATACTCCTTGACACTGTTGCTTTTTACTTCAATATCGAGATTTGGAGAAATTCGTCGCAGATTAATAAAAGAGATCGCGAATCTATTGTTATTGAAGACTGAGTCATTTCCTTAGAAATCCAGACTCTCTACAAGCGGCGATCTAACCTAGGCTGAGATACCGTGCCATTCGTGTCTTCTATTTACACCAGCACGACTCGGTGTGCGTGATCAACTAAATTCTATCCGATCGGACGCCGTTTATACTCGAATCTGGCCTGACAAAAACAATAGCTGATCGTCTTCTTGATTACGGTTGGTACAACTTCGCAATATTGAGGGCCTGGAGAACGTTGGTCGGGGTAGTAGACTAGCTGTGTTCCTGCCGAGAAAACGTCATGAAATGGTTAATGGGAAAGAAGCTATGAAGCGTGATCCATAAATTGAGGCAACTACTCAAAATAGGCAATTAAGGCATGGCCAGGAATTATCGGAACTGAAGCTAATTTTAAGGAAGGGTATTGTTGCCGTCCACAAACACGCTATTCAATTGTCAGATCATCTATACAACGTCTATCACAGCCTATTATAAAGCTTATATTATCACTACTGAAATTGAAACTTTTATTCTGTTCGCGAATTTTAAGGGTAAACTGTTTTCCTTAATCACTCAAACTTGCAACCAGGTAATTGTTTTGTTGGTTTGTGCGGAGCTTTTCTCTGAATCGTATGGATTAGAGTGCCCTCAAAATGAGGAAATCTGTACTACTCAGTTATTTATTCCTGTTAGAAAACCTATTACAAAGCTTTCCCACCAACTTATATTGTCACCACTGAAATTGAAACTGTTATTCTGTTCGAGAATTTAAAGGATAAACTGTTTTGCTAAATCACTAAACTTGCAACCATGTCAAACAAATGAAAACATTTATTGGTCGGAACTTTTTTTTCGATTATCGCGAATTTTTCAGGTATTTTGACAACATTTTTGCTCATAAAGTTACATTTATATAGTTAATCAATCGAGAATAGAAAACTATCATAGAAATTGACAATGTATGGTGTGAGTTGCTCTGTAATATAAACTAAAAATCCTTATGAAAGTGTTTTGAACGGGTTCTTACTTGATCTACTTCTGTAACGTTGTTGTCGGAAACTAAAGGTAAGATGGGTATTTAATTCAAAAGATAGCTGTCATCAGCAATAAGTATGGTAACACTACTACATATTAAATTGAAATATGCTTACGTGTGGGTTACAACTTAAATAATGAATACATCTAACCTTTAATGATAAAAAATTAAGACACCACCACGTAGTTAGTTGTTTTTGAACAACACGAGCTTTCGACACCTATGCCGGTGTCTTCGTCAAGTGTAACTGACGAAGGTGTCGAAAGCTCGTGTTGTTCAAAAACAACTAACTACGAGTTGATGTCTTAATTTTTTATCATTAGTATGGAATCCACGTTTAAAGAGAGTTTCAAACATTTCTTACATCTAATCGTTGCCCATTGTTGTTCTTGAACGGAAATGAAATGCATATATGTATGAATTTAAATATAAACGTGTACAAATAGATAAAGCTATTATGTAGACATACATAAGTTAGTCTAAACTGTCAGAATTTGAAATCATGAAATCATAATTTCTGTGTAACTATCTTCTATATCAACTGTTGTCACCATGGTTACCCATATGTTTGAAACATGTACTTCCCCATTCACCACCGTGTGTGGTCTGGGTGTAAACCAAGTAAAGTAAAGTAAGTAAAGTAAAGAATAGAACTACGCATTAGTTTGCAAAATACGTGTAAAAAGTAAAGAATAAAACTACGCATTAGTTTGCAAAATACGTGCAAAAAGTAAAGAATAAAACTACGCATTAGTTTGCAAATACGTGTAAAAAGTAAAGAATAAAACTACACATTAGTTTGCAAATACGTGCAAAGCTTCGAGACATTACGTTGCCTATGAATTACTATACAATTTCTAGAGTATAGCCTGCGCCATTTGATCGGTACGTAAGCTATCACGTTTAACCCTTTGTGCAACCCGGTATAGCAGTTTTCATAACAAAAAACAACCTTGCCTGCTCTTTCACAAATGTGACCTTGATTTGCTTTCACCGTGAGCCAATAACTATTAAATATAATCACTTCACAGAATCCTTACCGTTCTTTAATAAAACTATAAAAGCAATTGCCAATCGAGAATGATTAACTAAGCTGATATGAAAAGCATATAGATTTTTTAAGGGATAAGCGCTGACAAGTGGCTGCAGATCGATGCAGCGATCTTGTCATATCGTGCCTGCTAAGCTTTAGTTGTGTGTTGATTACCAAGAGAGACAGCCCTTACTGTTGACAGAGAACTCTCAGGGGATCCATAAAACACGGCCATCGTCTGCTAGCTATACAATCTAGTTTTGTTTTCCTATTTTTGGAAGTTTAACCGAATCGTATTCAATGAAAAATATAGACGTCCTCACAAATGCTGTAGACAATCGCGAGTTTAACGTCAACAAAGAAAGTAGAATGATTAAATTTATTTGTTTTTATTCGGTCAGCGAACCGGTGAAACCGCAAAGTCCCTTGACGATAAATTCTGTAAGACTTTGTAGCCGTGCTAATCCGAATAACTGTCAACACACATCACAGGAACTGGGCTCTTGGGACCTGCCTAGGTCGATTAGAAATCTCGCTAAATCTCACTGTCACGCGATAAAGTATTCTAACGTTAAAAAGCGTGCACATACGTTTTTCTTCAATCTTAATGAAAAGTGCGGATCAACCCTGAAAGAAACGTTAGATAAAAAGATTTTTTCTTTTTCAGGTAGCGTCTGATTGAATTTTTTAAGCCAATGGTCCCAGTATAAGAGCGACCAAATTAGGCCCTACTTACAAGCCATATGGAAATTATGATGATTACAATTGACTTGTTATGATTTTTATCGGATATATTCCCATTAAAAGTCTACATATGAAGGTCAAAATATAAATATTGAAAATATCCATAAACATTAAAGTGGCATGAGCTGCCAAAATTCGACTTCTTTCATGAAATTGAATTCGCATTCCCATTTAAATCTCAATTCAAATGGAGCTGCCTGGGGTGAATCTACGCACATACGAACGGAACAGAGGAATTGTCAGTTTTCTGAGCCTGGATTGGGCCTTGGATTCTTTATGAGCTGAAAAAATAGGCACATTGAAAGACGATAACAAAGTGATTAATGTTGTAGTCACAAAAATAAAACATAAATCGAACTGTTTCTACAGCTCATACTATACATTTTGGCTTATTCTATAATGTATTGTTGGAAGGTAATTGTATATTGTTTGTTTTTTGTCAATGACACGGAGCTTTTCTCTGTAATATATGGATTAGAGTGTCGTCAAAATGACTAAATCTGTACTACTCAGTTTTTATTCCTGTTACCACAGTTAGACTGCATTTTATAGATTTTTTATAGCTCATTGTTGATTTCGTTTTTGGAAAATATGACTGCAAAGCAATACATAGTTAACCAAGTTAACCGGTCAACATACATAGGGAAAATGAGATTTTTTCCAATATATTTTGATATGAAAAGCCCATGTCATATTTTTCCATCGATTTCCGGACAATACACGCTTATGGGCTTTTGTGTCAACCCAAGGTAAGAAAAATGAGCAGAGGGTTCTACTTCCGGTCGACATAAACGCGCTTGGGACTATTCGCGTGACAAGACCGCTTTACAGTGTATTAAAGCCAAAAAGTAAACATGGAAATGCTTTTAGTCCAAATCCATTATATTATTAAATAATCGTTCAACTGTATTTTAGAAACAAATGGCTTATACCATTCAATATAAATAGTGAGCAAGTATTGGTGTATTTTTCGAGTTATTTCTTAGTTCGTGTCTCAGCCAATTTAATCTATCGCTTATCTAGATGTTGAAGCGGGCTATATACCGTGTATTGGGCGACAACTTTAAAGTGGCATGAGCTGCCAAAATGTTGATATTTTGACGTAAAAACAGAATGTTGAAATTATCGGCTATTTTTCTCTAGACGTATATATCAGAAGCTTTTTAGTGCTTCTAGTCTCGAAAATGTACGATAAAGTATTGTTTTGAACTAACTGTGACTTAGAATGAATGAATGGTCGTCCCGGTTATTTAAATTTGGTTTACATTTCGAACACGTTTTCGGTTCGTACAGGCCACATACTGTATGGATATTCCTCATTCCAACGCCAATCATTTAGTGTTTCGATGACCTTCAAAGCCTGTTACTGTCGTGAGGATCAGAACTTATGAAAAAAGTGTGAATTTTGGCAGCTCATGCCACTTTAATTTTCTACCAACAAACGTGTCATAAATTCCGATTGTCCGGAGAAGTTGTGCCTAGGAAGAACCTTGAAAAATCAATGTATTAACTTTGAAACCTAAAATATCAGACGAACAGAGGATTTTTTATTTTATTTTCATTTTATTATATTCAAATCAATTTTTGCAGTTTTTAAAAACCCAATTGCACAAACGATAACGAGATAACATAAATATGTGCATAAAAGTTATATACAGAACTAAAGCAAGTCATGCAGGGGCCTACTAAAAAATAAATGAATACATCAATAAATGGAGAAAAAAAATAAATGATCGGCACATGATGTGGGTTAATAGTGGATAAAATTCAAATATCCGGGACGTATGTCTGCATTTTAAGAGATTATTGCTTTTAAATCTATGTTAACGTACCCCAGATTTGATATCAACGGAAATCTCTATGTACTTCTGGGTGAGAATAACTAGCAATTATTCACTGATTGGGATGTAGCACAAATCCGGCATTGTGTTTTTTTTTGTGTTTTTATTTCTGATAGCATTTAAAATATTTTGAAGCATTTAAAATATCCTCCATTTATCAAAACTATATTTTCATCGAGAGGACAATGCATGTGAAGTATTGTTTTATAGCTTTATTATCAACCAATGGAAAAAAAATAATAACAAAAACACAGCCTTTTATCAAACCTATATTTTCATCGAGAGGACAATGCATGTGAAGTATTGTAATATAGTTTTATTATCAATCAAATCGAAAAAAAAATAACAAAAACACAGCCTCAAATTAGAGCAAGGGCTATTTTAGCGTTTTTAAATAATAATAGCAGAAGGATTCAATGAAACAGTGGTTTGTTGGAGGTGAATATAATTTGGGTAAGAATACAGTAGGCTTAGGAGTAAAGAGGAAAAAACAGCTCGACTCACTGAAATTATAGGCTAGATTAGATACATTTCTGAGAGTAACGGTGTTTTAATGCGGCAAGATTAACAATTTGCATCATCCGTCTATTGTGCCTAATTGAATGAGACCTGACCTCGGGCACAATATCATGGGTACTTTCACATGGGCAGCAACCACTCGAGTAAAATTTCGTTCATTTCCCTCCCCGGATAATAGAGATGTGTATAGCGCGCTATGGCTGACTCTTCTGGCCAACTGTAAAGTCAGGAAACTCCAACAAAAGAGACTCCGAAAAGTCGACGATGAACAAAGTGAAAAGGAAATAAGAAAAGATGCATTAAGTAAAATAGCTGATACTCCGTGCTAAAGGTTTTTTGTTCCCCTCTCCAATCAATATCCGTCGCTATAGCAACCGTTCCGTGAGCGGAACAAATTTAAGTGCTTCAGGCGTAAAAGACCTATTAGAGAAAAATACGTTATTTTAACAAATAAGTGTATCTTGATCTTTGGAAGTGAGCTACCCTGTTATTGGATACGACCAAAGCATGGGTCCTTCCGTTTATCCACCAATATGCATTAAAATGTCGCCGACACAGACAGGAATGGCCCAGTTGATAAATGGGAAAGGTGAAAGAAGAAAAACATCGTACTGAGGACGTCAAGTCTATTCATCGATGTTGTTAATATAGGAAGGAAAACAGGGTTTCTGTTCAGGAAACAATTTCTTGAATACCGGCGACAATTTTTTTTACGTTTTTCGAAATATGTTAAGATTTTTTACACAGGTTGAAGTAGTTTGTATATTGATTTATAATATGTATTTGATTCAAAAAAATTAATATTGTCACCATGACCATACAATATATTGTATATATTTCAGCCTAGAATCTATACATATAAATAGGGACAAAATTGGACTTACGGACAAAACATAAATGGACAGGGGTCGTTGTACATGCACTCATAGCGAGGTGAAGATGTCGGACTTATTTCAACAAACCGAAGCACATGGAACCTTTTTGATCCCCATCCACCAAAGCCAAAAATGTTTTCCATCTTTAATTCCACCAGTTTCTTTTTCAAGCAAGGTTTAATACGCCTAAATTGATGTGAGCTATAGTTCAATCATAAATGCACTAAAAGACTCGTGCATTTCTTTTCTTCCTGCAAAAAAACTGTAGAAACGCTAATGGTACAATATAAACTTTATTATGAGGAATCGTAACTTTAAAGCCAGAGAACAAATCTGAAAAATCTCCAGGAAAATCAGCGGGCTAATAAACTTTTATATAGATTTATGAACACTAAAACACACGGACACAGGGAAATATTTATGAACACTAAAACACACGGGCACAGGGAAATATTTATGAACACTATAACACACGGGCACAGGGAAAGAGTCAGGGGATTGTTGTATTAATTGTCAACTCTCACAAAATCACATTGTCACCCATGTTACCTATTTTTCGAAACACACACAAAAAAACCTTTGAAGCCAGGAACTATATCGTTTTACGACTAAGCTATTTTGCATATTTAAATTGGCATGGGCTGCTAACTATACGGGAAATTTCGTTGAAACAGAATTAGCCAATTCTTCGCTCTTTTTATCAAGAGGTACAAAATAAGAGCTTTCGAATATGTTTAGTTAGTTTTATTAGCAACTAAACCCCCGAAAATATACTCATAAATCCTGGCAAATTGAATTTTGTGAGTTATTATCCAACGTCATCGGCTTACTGACTCCATCAATACTGTATTGCAACCTGAATCATTTAGTTTGCAAGGTTCTTCAATTTCTACTATGTGGGATGGTTGCCAGTTACCAGCGGAAGGTCGTGGGTTTCCTCCGGGCACAGAGCCCGGTTTCCTCCCACAATAAAACTGGCAACGCCGCCATATAAGTGAAATAATCTTGAGCGCGGCGTAAAACACCAATCAATCAATCAATCAATCTTCAATTTCTAAACTTCTTTTGACAATCGGAATTTATGAAAAATGTCCGAATTTTGGCCGCTTTAATTTGGGATAAATAGAAACCTTTCCCTACAGTGATAATTAATTTTATATCATTTACATTATAAGTTCTGTGCCAGTCTGTTTGGAATTTTAAAAAGATATTGCTTTTGATGATGGTAAACAAATGTTTTTGATAAAAATCGCTGGTATCAAAACATATATGTCATTACCTTTAAACAATGTATTTAAACAACCTAGCCCGGATTATCGGTCTTACGGCGACTGGTATTATATGGCTGTTATAATTTGTGTCTTGACGAACACGGAGAGAAAAAACAATTCGGCAGAGCCCAGATTTCTCGGCTATAAACAACCCTAATTGAAAGATAAATTAAATATCGATCACCCATACTATAATAACTTTTGATGCAGGTACAAAATAGCTATAGCTGACGTGGGTCAGTCAAGTATACAAACACCGTGGTTGTCGTCCCATTCACTTCTAATTGCTGTCTAACCTTCCATCTAAAAGGTCTACATTGTTTAAGAGACGTCCTTGACTCGGTGTTAAGTTTTTTGACACTTTCCGATTGACCAGTTGGTTTAGTTGCCCTCGTCGTTGCTTTGGTCAGTTGGCAGAGGGGTCAATGGTCAGTCTTGTCTAGAGGTGTCAACTGGAGTTATACCCCCGGGGCAACCACCCACTCAATTAAATGCTGCTTTTTTATTTGGTGAAGTCGCGTGACTGCGTCTTTAACCTGTCATTATTAACAGGCTACCTGTATGAAATAGGGATTCGGGTACGGTTGTCAGAAGACTAATTCACTCCTTGGACAGTTGACCACTTCGCCTGACCTGTCACCTTTCTCACTCCCTTCCTATTGACTCGATGGCCAGTGGACCGCAGCATTCGGATTGGAAACGTGATTTGTATATATTTTTTCTAAATGTTTTGATCGCTATCTCACACCTGCTGTATATCTTATAGCCAAATGGCTTGTTTCATGTCAAATAAAAACTATATGGACATCTGATCATGGCTTACAATTAAACCTCACACGGACATCTTTGGGTTCGTAATCAAAAAATTTCTGGCTGGCATAAAAACAAGGAGAGATGGCCATCTTTGGGCGCGTAAGCAACAATTCTCTGGCTGGCACAAAAAAGCAAGACGAGACGTTCACCTAACTAGAGTTTATACGAACAATTAACATAGGAATAAAAACGATCGAGATAATCCTATCGAGCAATCGCTAGTGTTGTTGTTTTAGACCAAACATAGCAGAAAGCAGTCTAATAATTTGTTATCTTCACATTGCTCGTCCTTGAATTAGCGGAATTCTTACAGTATATCAACTTTTTTTTCAGCGATTCTAAATCAAACACGGAGTTTTATTCTTTTTCTTGAAAACATTGGTAAAATATATACTTGTATATATGCGTTTTTCAACAAAATCTACGTTTTTTAAAAAATGTGAATTATTTTGTGCAACAACCGCCGAGCGTCACCCTTGTATCAACTATGGTATATCCACAGAAGCCAACTCGCACGTGAATAAAAAAAAATTATTTGCAAAATTCTCAATTGTGGCATGAAATTATTGTTTTTGATATTCGTAAATGTACTGGAATACATGCATCTCCAGATTGTTTGGTATTTTACGCCTCAGATTATTGCACTTAAAATGCGGCGTTGATAGTTTAACAGAGGAACAACCCGGGCTCTATATATATATAGTTAAGATGCGTAACCATTCTCAATGTGTTACAAAAGGATTCCAGAAAATTCTACTGACCAAGGCTAAGCTCCTGTCAGTCGTCAACCTAATGAAATATCATAGGTTGGGTTTGTTACAACAATTTATGGGGTATAAAGGTCTAAATGATATACCTCTTTTTAACACAATTAGAAACTTGTCTCCATAGTTATTTTAGACAAGAAGATTTTCCCTGTGCCCGTGTGTTTTAGTGATCATAAATATATACCTAGAGGGAACTGTTGACTATAGTCGGGTACTTGCATGGCAACACTTTCAAATCGGACATTCAAGTGAAAAAATCCACTTGAAATGTCTCAAATTCTCGGGAGGTGATAGAGGGCCTGTGTCGATTAAACCTCCGAGATCACATTTTGATTTAGAAAATATCGAGCGCCAGTTGTGTTTTTATTACCCCCGTAACATTTCTCCATGTGTGATACCAAATTACTATTCAAAGTGACTCGGGCTTTCCACTATCGAACTTTCCCATGAATTATCTTTCTCGAGAAATGCCAAGGGTCTGGATTTGATTGATATTGAAAACTGAATTTAAGACGAGAGCGAAGGTAAATGACAGAAGATTTATAGTCACTTTCAACGTTATTTTAGAGTTATAGATGAATTAATAAATATCAGTTGAGCCTGTGACCCGAAAATAACTGATTAATTTACGGGGATTCACGTTCAAATTCAGGGTCTTTATTACATATTTAGACAGCACAGTTAAAACCTCTTGGGGAAAAATAAACCACCATTACCTAATTTTGTTTTAATTAAAATTGTCCGAAAATCGGATTTCACAATTTTTTCCATCGTTTACAGTGGGTGAAAATGCATTTAATTATAATAACCATTTTCTGATGATTATATACGATATACAAAACGAGTATCTAAAAAAAGTTATGGCTGACATTTTTATAGTTTTTATTTAGTTCATTTTTTTTTTTCAGAATTTATGAAATTGTCTTTTGTTGTCCTTGTTCTGAAACAAATATCACAAATAATGGTTTTTCAGCTATCTGAAACACACACTTATAACACAATTAGAAACTTGTCTCCGTGGTTATTTTAGACAAGAAGATTTTCCCTGTGCCCGTGTGTTTTAGTGTTCATAAATATTCTTAATAAATCTGCATAATATCGGCGGGTGAATGTGAAGACAGGCTTTCGCGAGATGAAGGAGAAAGGACTGTATAACGGTAAATAGTGCAATACAGTTAACCGATTTCCCCTCTGCGTGCAAAAAAACAACCATAATATACATTTGAAAGTAACATAATTGTAATACAGTTGACCGATTTCCACTTTGTGAACTTAAAAACAGTTATAATTATCTACTTTTCAACCTAACATACAGTGTCTGTTGAATGGAATATTTGCGATTTATGAGTGTGATATTTCAGGGGGTTTCGTGAAATACAGGTGCTCGTCGAAACTACTTCTTCACCTACCATATGTTTCTTGCCGCCCTAACAAGGTAGATACAACGCTGTTAATATACATCATATTATAACGCACTTGTCACTTCAATTAATTTCAACAAACGAGGCATGTTACATTGGAAAATAAACCGATCGATTTATTTGGTTTTTTTACAAAAGACATAGAATACAGAGTCTGTTATCATCGTGTCAGCGGTAAAATAGCCCAGAGTGATTTATCTCCTCAAACTCCCTTTGTTATTCTCACTGTTAGCTACCTGATCGGCCGATGCCCCCTTACAACCCCGTCTGAATGGGATTAAGTTGTGGGCAGGTACCCTATCGACACTGGCCTGAGACCTGTCTTTATTCAGTCTGTGTGAATGTGTGTTTACACAGGGTATATGAATGAGCCCGATAGAAAAAATGAACAGCTGATAGGCCCGACACCTGAAATTGTGTCTTTTCTCCGAAATGGAATTCCTATTAGATTTCTTCACTACTCTTGTACATGATCAACAAGCGCATTAATCTATATACTCACACTACTGTATATGCCATATGTAGTTCCGGTTTGCGGTCGAAGGTTAATCTGCAAATGAAACCAACTATCATGCCAACTTTATCAACGCTTCGATCGCTTTCACACTGGTGCTCAATTTAAAAAAAGACGTAGTGAAAAAAAATAAAGCTGCATATAACTAAGTATCTACAATTAACAGAAAATACAATCTTTTCTACTTTTAACAATTCCATGTTCACTGAAACATATTATTCTGAAAGGTTTCTCATCGGAAATTCTGAAAATCCTCTCTCTCTGTTTCTGTTTATGTCGAGGGGAAATGTTCGTCATATACATCTATTCTTGTCTGAATAGCTGCCAACCTATCATCCGATTAAAGAAACATAACCTGTCAAAATTCGGACATATATCTTGATCGTCAAGAGTTTGCAAGTGTCTGAAGCTCGTCAACAAACTAAATGGGGAGTTAGCCTTTTTGTATAGGCTTGTTTATAACTAACAAGAAAACTGAGCAGAAAGAACTTCCAAGCTGAAGTTCAATGGTGTTTTTGCTTTTGACTTTCTTTCTTTGTTTTCCCAATTACCGCAGAGCCTGATGACGTCACATAAAATTACGCAAAGCTTTCTGGGTAAAATGTACCCCAGTTCGCCATTTTGTTTATTGGTACTTAGCAAGATGTCACTTGTTTGGAAAACATTGATGACATAACCTGTTTTTATCCACACATTTTCTGGTAACTTTACGCCTTTTAAGCCTACGCCTTCTGTTCGATACAGTATTATTTCTTCCGCCATATTTTAAAATTATGTTAACATCCCTCAATCCCCCGAAATGCTTTGCCCGTAATTTCCAATTGACGTCATCAAGCAATCGTTAAAAAATATGTTTATTATGATAGGCTACTCTTTGTGAAGATGTCCCTTGTCCGAATAACTACACCAGTCTACATTCGTTTGTGAGAATGGGCCAATTAATATGATTCAGCTTTAGTAATGAGGTTTCTAATATTTGTTCCACCAATGGGTCGCGGGTTCGAATCCCACTCAGTCCAAAAACTTGGAAATTTTTCTGACTGGGTTTTCACTCGAACGACCTATGTGGGATGGTTGCCAGTTACCAACGGAGGGTCGTGGGTTTCCTCCGGGCATAGAACCCGGTTTCATCCCACAATAAAACCGGCAACGCCGCCATATAAGTAAAATAATCTTGAGCGCGGCGTAAAACACCAAAACAATCAATCAATCAATCTAATATTTGTTTTACTTCAACTGTAACGTTTAACCAGTTGTCTTCCAGTTCTTTATCTTGAGTGAAGTGAAATATCTTTGAACAAAATCTGTTTCTTCACATTGCCTTTCTGCTAGTTTTATACCTAACATATTGGCTGTCAAGAAGACATTCACTGGGTGTTTTAGAGTAGAAAATATACATAGAGATATGATATAGATATATTCACAGTTTAATTGTGAACATAAAGCGACACGAGCTGCCAAATATCGGGCAAATTTATTCGAACAGAATTTCTATCAAAACAGGAGTTTTCCGCTGATAGAAATTACCAATGCGTTGTCTATAATCAGTTCCTAACCTTTTAAGTGGCATGAGCTGCCAAAATTCACACTTTTTTCATAATTTCTGATCTTCACGACAGTAAAAGGCCATAGGATAACCAAATGATTGGCGTTGGAATTAGGACAATCCATACAGTATGTGGCCTGTACGAACCGAAAAGGGGTTCGAAAAGTAAACAAAATTTAAATAACCGGGACGACCATTCATTCATTCTAAGTCAAAGTTATAGTTCAAAACAATACTTTATCGTACATTCTCGAGACTAGAAGCACTAAAAAGCTTCTGAATTATATGTCTTGTGAAAAATAGCCAATAATTTCAACATTCTGTGTTAACGTCAAAATATCAACATTTTGGCAGCTCATGCCACTTTAATACAATCCAGGTAGCTTTTCTTTATAAGCAACAAAACACGTAAAATGTACTCATCCATCCCGGCTATTATAATTTTACCATTTAAAGCGCACATATATGTTCGGATTACACGGGTTAACGATGGTTGGTTGGTTGTTTTAGCTTAATGCCGCGTCCATTCGTATGAATGATGTACGCCATACTAGTGAGGAATTATTACCTTGAGCGATTAAGACTTTACCCATATTTTTATATTTCATCGACACACTTCTAATTTATCAAACGCTCACCCGGACTTCATGATTAAAGTCCGAATTTTCGTCAAATTTTAATGTACATCGACTGATGTATTACACCGCACTCATGATTTTTTTACTTATGTATATGTATTAGAAACTTGTCTCCATGGTTATTTTAGGCAAGAAGATTTTCCTTGTGTCCGTGTGTTTTAGTGTTCATACATATATATGTAGGCGCTTGACGGAATCGGCGTCTATATCTATGTGCGCGGACTAGACAGTCCACAGTCTCCCAATAGTATACATCACAACAGTCGGTTAAATCCCTCATTGGTTTAACATGGGGGATACCATAATAAATAGAAGTGGGGAACATTGTTGTAACCTCTCAGACAAAGTCACTGGGCTTTAGTGCCCAGTCTTTTTCACAAGTACGTTAAACTCAATATAAGCACCACTTAATGCCCTTAGATGCTAACCTATGCAAGGGGAAATGACTTCAAGAGTGACCGTCGTGGCCGTTAAACTGCTTAATACTCGAACGGTTAATAATGGACCTATGTGAATAGAGGAAAACCATAGGCCTATATGTATTATAAAGCTATAGATAAGTCGGCAGTTTATTGCAACAGTATTCAGCCTGGACGTTAGATGTTATTCTGTATTTCTGTTGTAGGCCTGCCGTATGGGTAAATTCCTAAATATATTCCTGGTGTATGATATTTTACATCTAAGCAGCCCTATACATTCAACTTCAACACTTTGGACCTCTGTACACTGTCACAAGGCCACAATTTAAAGTGGCATGAGCTGCCGAAATTCACACTGTTTTCATTATTTCTGATCGTCACGACAGTAAGAGACTTTGAAGGCCATCGAAAAATTAAATGATAGGCGTTGGAAGGAGGAAAATCCATACAGTATGTGGTCTGTACGAACAGAAAACGTGTTCGAAAAGTAAACAAAATGTAAATAACCGGGACGACCATTCATTCATTCATTCTAAACCAAAGTTAGTTCAAAACAATACTTTATCATACATTTTCGAAACTAGAAGCACTAAAAAGCTTCTGAATTATACGTCTTAAGAAAAATAGCCAATAATTTCAACATTCTGTTGTAACGTCGAAAAATCAACATTTTGGCAGCTCATGCCACTTTAAAGGGACATGAGCTGCCATATACTGGTGAAATTTCGTTTAGAGAGAATTAGCTAATTGTTCATCCTACTTAATATCAAGAAGTACAAAATACGATTTTCACGGGGATACCAATCTTGAGGATGTACGTTACAAAATATTTCTTATAAACCATACAAGTTCTAAATTGTACTCGTACATCCCGGCTATTTGAACTTTGCCCGCTATGAGAACACATCGTTGGTTCGTATAGATCTTACGAGTTAAGGGCCTACTGACTTTATGGATATTTCCTATTTCAACACCAATCCTTTTGTTTTTGAAGGTACTTTAAACGCGCAACTTCTCTTGACATTCGAAACTAACGAAAAAGTCCAACTCAACACTCATCCCCCGACATCTATACAAAAAACCAGATTCAATTGTTATTGATAGGTCAAAACCCGTGTGTTTCGTTTCTGAAGCAGAATTCACAGACAAAATGTTTTTTGACTAGGCGTATTCCAAAATGATCGTTGACATAAAGGCCAGGGTCCTGTTTCACAAAGCGGCGTAGATGTATTTGTGGCGTAACTTTCATACTAACGTATCTCTACAGTATGGGTTGCTATGGCAGTTAAGCGAAAACTTACGCTACGCCGCTTTGTGAAACAGGGTCCAGGATTAGAGAAATATCCATCCATTGATACAGGATGCCTAAGACTAGTGCTAGATGAAAGCTTGGCAGTTTTTTGTGTTTTTGTTTTGGTGTCTGTAATTTTAAGTTTTCTCTAAATATTGTTTGTGACAATTTTTAATTAAACCTAATAACCTCATAAAGTCATTCAAAAACATTAGATTACATTGTGGCATATAAAATGGGGTCTTTCTTTCAAGAGACCACCTTATTATAAGCATTTTTAACTACCCACGTGACTGGACTAATACATTTAGTCTGCCAAACATATTCCTTCCTTAGAGTGTCATGAGCTGCCAAAATGTTGATATTTTGACATAAAAACAGAATGTTGAAATTATCGGCTATTTTTCTCAAGACGAATAATTCAGAAGCTTTTTAGTGCTTCTGGTCTCGAGAATGTACGATAAAGTATTGTTTTGAACTAACTTTGGCTTAGAATGAATGAATAGTCGTCCCGGTTATTTAAATTTTGTTTACTTTTCGAACACTATTCCGGTTCGTATAGGCCACATACTGTATGGATTTTCCTAATTACAGCGTTAATCATTTAGCTTGTCGATGGCCTTCAAAGCCTCTTACTGTCGTGACGATCAGAAATTATGAAAAAAGTGTGCATTTTGGAAGCTCATGCCACTTTAAAGAGACATGAGCTGCCTAACTGTTGATATTTTGACGCTAAAACCGAAACAGACGTATAATTCAGAAGCTTTTTAGTGATTCTAGTCTCGAGAATGTACGATAATGTTTTAGAATTGGCTTAGAATGAATGAATGGTCGTCCCGGTTAATTAGATGTCGGTTCATAAAGGCCACATACTGTATGGATTTTCCTCATTCCAACGCCAATCGTTTAGTTTTTAGATGACCTTCAAAGGTTATTATTGTCGTGACGATCAGAAATTATGAAAAAGTGTGAATTTTGGTAGCTCATGCCACTTTAATATGCATTACACGTTGTATCCGAATCTGATGACGCCATTTAGCAACCAGTCTATTGAAACGGTAACTATACCGAGCACAGGGGCATTTGTCTAAATGTCACGTATACATTAAAGTGACATGAGCTGCCAAAATTCACACTTTTTTCATAGTTTCTGATCGCCACGACAGTAAGAGACTTTGACGGCCATCGAAAAACTAAATGATTGGCGTTGAAATGAGGAAAATCAATACAGTATGTGGCCTATAGATACGAACCGAAATAGTGTTCGAAAAGTAAACAAAATTTAAATAACCGGGACGACCATTCATTCATTCTAAGCCAAAGTTTGTTCAAAACAATACTTCATCGTGCATTCTCGAGACTAGAAGCACTAAAACGTTTCTGAATGATACATCTTGAGAAAAGTAGACGATAATTTCAACATTCTGTCAAAATATCACTATTTTGGCAGCTCGTGCCATTTTAACTTCCAGATTAGCCAGTTTGAATAAAATTAACTGAAAATGAAGATTCTTACAGACTCTCAACTTAGTAGTTACTGTGGAATAATCCATTGGGCAAGAAAATGGTAAAAACAAGAACAATGGTAAAAATCTGTGTTCATCGTCCTTTTTAATCATATAATCAAATATCAACAAATTACAATAAATGCAGCTTGTAACAATGTATTAATAAAATAGATAAATACAGAATAAATT
Source organism: Lepidochitona cinerea (assembly GCA_963971465.1). Taxonomy (NCBI): domain Eukaryota; kingdom Metazoa; phylum Mollusca; class Polyplacophora; order Chitonida; family Tonicellidae; genus Lepidochitona; species Lepidochitona cinerea. The sequence continues at coordinate 34,363,637 of OZ020555.1, read as the reverse complement.
ACAGGCAATATTTTTTTACTGAAACGCAAGTCATGATAAGAGAAGCAAAGTAAATATTTCAATACGCACGTGCAGTTATACTGTAACTGTCAACTCTCTCCGAAACATTCTAGCCAGCCAAAGAAAACAGTAAATTTACTTTCATTTACATTGAACATTAAAAGCAGATGAATCAAACTCTATAGAGAAAACTGTATGTGTTTAACGTGTTATTTGAAAACAGAGATGCACGTGTAGTTGTTCGCGAGTTCCGGCACGTGCCATGTTCTTTTCACTTCTCTCCAACAACTTCCACCAGCCACGTGACCATCCTTCTATAATAATAGAGGGCGCTGTTGTGGATAACGGAGTTGTATGTTCGTCTCGTCCCATACCGAGAGGTTGGCCACGTGTCGGTGGGATCTGTCCCCTGAACAATTTGGACCAAGTGAAGTTTGAAAAGATGGTTTTGAACAAACAAAAACGATGTATGAGAAAGCGACATACGTTTTTGGCCAATAATTTAGAAGACCTTTGTGTTCTTTATATTTCCCCGTGCCATGCAGATTGAATAAATCATACTCAGAAATATTTAGTTATACAAAATTCTTTTAGGTTTACTAACTTTTGTGAAAATAATTTAAACCCTTGCCACATGCAATGCTCATAGGACGCAACACATAAAAGGATATACTCCGAAATGTTGGCTCGTGATATTAGAACATTTTTTTTTCAATTCAACACGCTTTTCGATACCAATGCTTTCCTGTTTGCATCAGAAACTTTGAAAGCAAGACAAGGAGGATTCGAGATTTCGTGAGAGATTTTAACGACATCGATGGAAAATAAAACTTTACTAAATTGTAAGAACACTTCCATAGCAACATCGTCCCTATGTCTGATCAGAATTCAGTCATTCCAGTCTCTAAGCGCGGTTGATTCCGAAGGCCAACTATTTAGATTCATATGATCTGATCTGTTTCTAAACCCTGAGATTTAATTACGTCTTCAGTGTCTGGTAGCGGACTATGGCATAGTTATGGCTGCATTTCCCGATGGATTCAGCCGGCCAGTGTCCCCCGGGAGAAGCGTTCTAATCGGGCATGTATTGTTGGAATAAATGAGTGAGGTGTAAGAGGGCTAACAGTGAAGTGGCATTTCTTGATGACTTTGACACAAACCCATCTTCTCTCTAGCACTTCTATCTGATCGCTCACTCCTTAAAGCATATGGACTAAAGAGCTTGGCGGTAATGAATACCGCCTTTCATAAACTGCCGGTCAGGGATCTAGGCGCTAAACGGTCGACACGCCAACAGGGAAAGATGGGGCCTGATAACACCTCTATATGACATTGAATTTCTCGAGAACATTTCCTTTGCTAGCTCCTCCAGTCCACAGTCTCTTAAGCTTAAAAGAGTTTTGGGGAGATAAGACCGGATGTCATTTCGTTGTGAAAAGCAAGGACCAATCGATCAAACTTATCGCAGAGGAAAAGAAAATCATGAAATTCATGCCGCCACAAAACACATACAAGTTTCCCTCTTCCTAAGTCAGAAGCAATCTATAAAAACGCCAGTTATCTGTCAACAAGGATGATATGAGTGCTGAGAATTATCCGGAGGGAAATGATTTAGACAACTCTACAAACCGGAGGATGTCCGACTACACCCTCCGTACACGCCTGTGTTTCCTCTTTCTGAAAAGTCCCCTAAACACGTCATCAGTCAAAATGGCGGTCAATATACTATTTACATTGGATAAAATCTATTTATATATTTATATTGCACCAGGAAAATAGTCCTCTCAATATATACAACCGTTCAAGCTCCCAAATTTGTAAACATAGACATCTTTAAATAACATATTGCACAACCTTTCCGTGACTAGACGAGTGGGAGCTTGGAATAAGAGAGGGGATATTTCAAGTTTATGTACAATCATTTTAAATAAGAAAACAATATCATTTAGAAAACACTTTAGTCTTTGTAAAACTGTACATAATCTCAAGAATAATACGAGCCTAAATGTGACGTCACGTGACTAGGGTGATGTGACATGGAATGGTTGGGTAAACTAGGGTAACTAATAGCACTCGGAGACCAGTAACTGGAAGGGCTGCCAAAAAAACTGGAGGGTGAGGACTGGATTGGCGCATGCGCATTCATAAAGTTCAATTTAGAGTTATGATGATGATAGCTAGACATAAATAAATCTTGTTGATATTTATACGCAGATGGATCGGTGGCAGCTGGCTGCATGGCCTGAGCTAAACCAGCAAAGTCAAATTTATAGGCGTATCTTTTGCCGTGCACTTTGGTCATGATGTTTTTGTCGTAGTAATATCTGAGCGCCCGACTGAGCTTGTCGTAATTCATGTTGGGCTTACTCTTCCTTTCGCCCCATCTCCTGGCCACTTCGTCCGGATCCACCAGTTTAAACTCCCCATTCGTCCCTTCCCATGTGATACAACTAACGTTAGTACTGTCTGATAACAGCTCCAATAAAAACTGCCAAAGTTGAATTTGCCCGCTGCCTGAAATATGAAAGAAAAATACTTTATAGTAATGCTTGGAACAAATATTTATAGAGAATATCTGAATTTAGAAAACAATATAATGTGTGATTGACTCTCTGCAAATGACCATCACCAAGTGTTCATCCTGAAAGCATTTAGTAGTAAACTAGTAGACTAGTAGTAAACTATTAATATATATATATCCGTATCATAGGTTTGGTTTGTTACAACAATTTATGGGATATAAAGGTCTAAATGATATACCTATTTTTAAAACTATTAGAAACTTGTATCCGTGGTTATTTTAGACAAGAAGACTTTCCCTGTGCCCGTGTGTTTTAGTGTTCATAAATATATATATATCTGTACAGGTATTTATTTTCTATGCTGTATTTTCTCCTTTTTCTAGGGTTGTTTTTAGTCGAGTACATGCTCAATTCAAGTGACGTTTTTTTTCAAATGAATAAAGTTGGGGTCATTTGTTTTCGTTGTTTGTGTTATTTGAAAAAATATTACATATTAAAACGAAAGATGTAACACTGAAAACATGGTTAGAGAAAAGCTCAATATTATTTAGTTATCACTTTTCATTGTAGTTCCTTGTTTGTTTTGTGACTGGACGGGGTCAAATTAAGACTATGACTTCTGTTTTCAGTAACTGAGCGACTTGACCCATGTCACAGAGTTCTTGTCTGAGAAAAGGGCAGATTTTTACGGGGTTGAGTGCCTTCTTACTAGATGGAAGAAAAGTGGGCTTTGATAAAGATGAAGAACTGCGTGTAAACAGAGTAACGACGTTCGGGGGACGAATTGGACGAGTGAAGATGGGTAAAAAGTCACAGGGGGTGGGTTACACTGGATGGGGAGTGGGGAAATACACACAGAGGACCGTCGCTCAATGCACCAATAGCTCTGATTATCACATACAATAAGGGATCAGTTTTTGGCATGTGATGGTCTGGTCGCGTGCCGCGGGAATTACTGTAGGCCACGCGACACGCCGGGCATGTCTTAACAATGCTTCAGGTAGGGCTACTGCCTGCAGCCTCAAGTGTCAGTCAGACAACCTCGCGCACAAGGTGTTTCCCCTCTCGCCGTCTTCCTTTACAATCACCCATTATCTCCCCTGATTCATCGCCTATCTGATAATTAGCTATCCGCTTTTCAAGGCGGGGCGATAAACTGGAGAACAACCCCACTCAGTGACATCGTCCAGTCGTAATTAACAATTACACAGTTTAACTTTGCATCGAGCTCATGTAGCTTATTTCATTATATAACAAGTCAGTAGGTAAGGTGCCATTTATTTTGCTGTACGAACGTGTTGACAGTTTCCATTATAAGTAAATTTAGAAGACGCTTCATGACTACAGCAAGAATTGCGAAAACAATTTTTGTTAATAATAATTTTTTAAGAATTGAAAAGGACCTTGCTATATTTCAATGTATGGGAAGTTTTGATACGCAATAAATATTTTAAACATTATTGTCACTGGCCGAGTTTATCTAAACGCTTCGAAATCAAAAGATAAGAGCATGAAGTTTCCCTTCACCAATCAGATAATGAATTAAAGACAAGGTCGGGACAATTTCGCCTTAAATGTAGTCAAGTGTCAACATCTTTATTTCTTTATTTTAAGTGTATTTTGATTAATACTCGACTTTCCTTAACGTTGCAACTAAGGTCATTTGAAATAATTCTTGACTTGTTACAAGTGTTTACCAGTAGACTATAACCACCAGAGGCTTAGGTACTGTTCGTCCGTGAGTTGAAGGTGATATACACGAGGGCTTTCCCTGTCTAATCTTACCCCTTCTGGCTAATACGTCCGACACCCTGTTAGATTACTTAACTCGTTAATGGTCCTGTTCGAGATAGCCCCGCGGCATAACAGAAACAAACTATGGCCAGATGAGATGACATTGAATATAGATATAATAGACGATAATTATGTCAAGTTTAGTTAGTGCAAGACAACACTGTAAGCTCATTATTCTATCGCTGTCCAAACTGCACACTGGGGGCTATTTTTTTCTAAATAAATGCTGGGCCTAACGAGGATATGACGTAGCTTTCGTCCGAAACTGCGTCGTATATACCCAGCAGAAACGGTCACATTAAGGTGCAAAGTGACTAGTTCATCTTATCAATATGATAAAACATTAAGACGACAAAACCACAAATTGAACGCTTCGGAAGAATTGAAGGTCATAAAATGCAACTACTGTAATGAGATTTACCTTCGCTTGAACTGCCAAAGGCTTATTCTCATATAACGCATATACTTAAAGGGGCATGAGCTGCCAAAATGTTGATATTTTGACGTAAACACAGAATGTTGAAATTATCGGCTATTTTTCTCAAAACGTATAATTCAGAAGCTTTTTAGTGCTTCTAGTCTCGAAAATGTACGATAAAGTAGTGTTTTAAACTAACTTTGGCTTAGAATGAATGAATGGTCGTCCCGGTTATTTAAATTTTGCTACTTTTCGAACACGTCTTCGGTTCGTACAGGGCACCTACAGTGTGGATTTTCCTCATTCCAACGCCAATCATTTAGTTTTTCGATGGCCTTCAAAGTCTCTTACTGTCGTGACGATCAGAAAGTATGAAAAAAGTGGGAATTTCGGCAGCTCATGCCCCTTTAACATTCAAGTTCAAGATCATAATTCGAAAAAGTGAAATATCATCCGGACATATTTTTTTTGCGATACAAAGAAATAATGACGATGCAGAACATCAATCGTATACAGATTGTTTTTATTATAAGATATTATTTGATTTTTATCCAATATATATAAAGATTTATGTACGCCAATAGCGGTATCTTTTCGCGTGATCCTCATAAATTTTCCCGGATAAAATCCGGTTGGAATAATTGAAAGTAATAGAATCCACTAAACATGCATTTTCATTGTTACTCGGAGGTCTAAGTGACGATTCGAGTTAAGATAAAAGCGCATTCATTTTTGATAGGATTGAGAATTTCCATATGTGCGGTCTAACAACGAGAGACATCAGACATTAGACCTACTGGTCGAGTTCCACTGACACGATCTTTACACCGATAAATAGCTGTAATATCGATTCACCGTGAAATTATAATTGTTCTTAGAATTAATTAAATGTTGGAAAACATCTAATCATCAGCATAAATCTAAGAAAATTGTAGATATATCAGAGCTAAATGTTAGTGTTTATTAAACGTGTGTGCTTATAACAAACTGTGTAACGGTTTTCATATTTTTACCATGTTTTGTTTTCCGCCCCTTATTTGAAAAAAATATTTTTATATAAAAAAGTCATAAATTGAATTGATATTTTGTTTAAGTGAAATTTTCTAAAAGCGGTCCCTCCTTGTAGTCTTGATTTGTACTTAGACCTTAATCACCCATGCGCATACCTCTGTGATAAATAATTCGTTAAACAGTTCGCAAACAAACAAACTGCTAAAAAAGAAGCATATGCATTACCTTGTGGTCTCCATTGCCCGTGGGTCGGATCACAAGTTTTCCCCATGGACGGGATAGGTGTGTGTGGATAACCTGTCAAATCAAACATTGTAACTTACAAAGCGTGCAATAAAACAATTTTTCTTCATATTAACACGAGTGAATACGACTGTGTAACGTGTGCTGTATACGGGCATATCGTTAGCACAAAAGCCCTTTTATCCACGGTTATGTAAGGCTAGAGGCGTTACACGAGAGAGATGCTTAAAAGGATATTGGAGTTTAAATGTACCCGTACTGGACAGAAATTTGCACAAATTGAATCCCTAACCCGAGAGGACAAAGGTCTTAGGTAAGAGCCGGCCACCATCTTTCATTTATTTCTGGTGGTACCATCGAATGTCAAGTATCGCGAATAGCTTTTAATAAGCGGAACAGCTTTATAATTGAAACTCCGCAACACTGTCACATGAACATAAAATCTAGACAAACACCTGGTCACAATAAAATACCCGACATTTAGTTCTGAACTAGACTAGATTTTAATATAAGCTGTTTTAACAGGATTGTGTATTGCGATATACATTTCTAGAAATATTTCTAAACCAGACTCTAAATCAAAATAACTCAATTATTGAACCCGCAACACAAAAAGAGGTCTCAAATATAATTAAAATTAATATTTACCATTGACAAAATTATTTTTCGACAAGAGGGGGCCATAATAACCAAAATAGTGTAGGAAGTGTAACCAGAAGATTACAAACTACGAAACAAAATTCTGTTCCATTCAATTCGTTTCAAGTTGGATTTGCAGGCGTGTTACAGTTGTTAGTTAATTGCCTAAATTTCCCCCAAAATATATATCTAACAATTATCCTTATACAGGATATTTTGATATTAGGCTAAATTATAAAATAGCTTTTATTGCTATTAGCTCGTATGCTTCCAAGGTCGTAGGTAAATAATTAGATAATGTAACGCTATACTCAAAACCATTTCACTCAAATATATATCCCAGATTTATTGGATAGGGAACCTCGGTCCATGCCCGAATAGAACCCGCGACCGATAGTATCAGGTAAATAAGAAGCAAGTTAGAAAACTGTACGACTTGGTGTAGGATTCGAACCTGTGACACATTGGCGGAAAGTTTTCGGAGTCGGTGCCGAACACTCTACCAAATGTGCTACTGTGGCAAGAAGAGCTGGTCGTAACGGTCTGCGTGGATACACGAAGGCTAACAGAGCCTCAAACTCCAATGACCTTCAGTAGATTGCATATTGAGACGTCTAACAAATAATCACGACAGAACGTAGCATCTTGTCCACAATCAATTGTTTGTATTCAATTTACCATAATGGAAAAAATTATTTTTACCCAGAACAATGTCCTATAATCCGATTATAGCGGATTAACGCTAAACATATGGTTGGAATCCGAGAAGCACTCGGTTGATGATAAAAATGCCAAATAGGCCTTTATTAATTAGCCCGATTTTTCAACTTGCATTATTTGAAATTGTTGATAAAATAGTGATATCTTATGAAGGAAAATGAAAATAAAAGCGCAAATTTCGTCAAATCTTAAAACATTGTTTTAAATTGCATATACCTGGTATAATTATTACCAACAAATAACAAATAAAATAGTTTAGACTTTATTACAAAGGTTTTCAAATAATAATTGACCAGCAATTATAAACAAAAATTCCCCTCTGATCTATTTAAAACTGCCAGCATTCTATATAATAAAACTAGGGTTATTTGCTTATTGTCTGCTTACCTTGGGGCTGGGCAGGGGGTGGAGGGCTCCATGGAGCTTTACCGTAACCCGGGTCTGCAAATTACAGAAAAACAAACATTCATTTTATTATTGAATCGGAAACTGTGTATTTTTAGGCGAAGAACGGATACATATTTTTGAATTCTTAAACCATATAAATTGTGAGCTTTGCACGAAAACTATTTACAGAGGAACCGGCGCAGCTCTGGTGCATGGACGCAACTTGCATTTATACCTGCCTTTCAGGGTCTCGGTCAAGTGGTCAGTTTCATATGCATGCATGCTATACTAGTATTCCATTTAACTGCATGGTTCGTTTTTTCTAGTGATACTAACTATACTATTTATTTTGACCTTCGAACATTTTTTTATTTATTAAAACAGAATAAGGACGTCCTGGGCTAATCGATCAGACGAGTTTATTACGATATGAAATACTAATGGAATAGCTGTTTCTAAAGACAACATCGAGAGTGTAGTTTTGTATTAATATAAATATATAAAACATCCATTATTATAGTACATGTATGTGCATTGACCTCGCCGAGGGAGAAGTTGCATATATAGAGATGTTATTCTTTGGCATTAACAGAATATTCAATCATAATACCTATAACGACTTGGTTTTTTCAAGATACGATTTTATAGGCATTTTCAAAATGTCGGTAGAGTCTAATTTAAATCTATTCGCAAAAAAAACATCGATGTGAATGTTTATGACTTTGAAAATTGCTCTAAAATGTAAGATTTTTTTTTTTACTGGAACATAGATGCCAAGCGAGACCAATTGGTTTGGCAAGTGATAATAATTTATTGGCATAGGCCTATACAGATGCCGCTTTGATCTGTATTGAAATGTTGTGCTTTGTGTATCTTTTTTTTTTACATTTAAAGTGGCATGAGCTGTCAAAATTTTGATATTTTGATGTAAAAACAGAATGCTGAAATTATTGGCTATTTTTCTCAAGACGTGTAATTCAGATGCGTTTTAGTGCTTCTAGTTTCGAAAATGTACGATAAAGTATTGTGTTGAACTAACTTTGGTTTAGAATGAATGAATGGTCGACCCGGCTATTTAAATTTTGCTTACTTTTCGGACACTATTTTGGCTTGTATTGGGAGTAGACTTTATGGACTTCCCTCATTTCAACGCCAATCATTTAGTATTTCGATGGCCTTCAAATCCTCTTACTGTCGTGACGATCAGAAATTATGAAAAACTTTGGCAGCTCATGCCACTTTAATATAGAAAATTGTATCCCCGGAAATTATTGCCGAATACCTAAATGATAATCAAATCAAAATTCTGAAAGTTTAAAATGCCGGACTCAAATGCCGGATTTAATTGTAAAATGTGCAAGAATACTATTAGAATATTTGATATTTAAATAAACAATATATTTTCTAAATTCTGTACTTTTAAACAGTTTTTTTTGGATAGCTTTAAAGATGGTTTGGAGGATTGGAATGACAATGGACAGTCATGGTTTATGAATATATCTCTCTAATGAAAATATTACTCTATATACTCAATATTAGTTGAAATTCCACAAAACCTACCACACAATATTTTAAGAAAAAAAATATTCAATGTCAAAACTTGATTGACGGTCTTATTGACACGAATCAACAGAAGCAGTTTAAATGTCCTAAAAAGACACAAACTTGATGAAAGAATTTTCAGGAAAATTGCAAACATATGAGTGTAATTGTCAGAATGACGTAACCTCTATATATTAAGGAACTTAAAATGCAACTTCATCAGTTTCCTAATTTTACATTGGTAATCAATAGAGCAAAATAATATTTACAAAAAAAACACACCTATGTTTTTGAAAATGATAAATCAGTTCACAAGGTAATAAGGTGTGGTTATGGACAATTTCCTTCCTGTCATATAGGCGATCAATATCGTCTCAATAATGAATAATTGATCAGGATGGCCAATAATGTTTCTTATGAGTTTGACTAACAAAACTCATCCGGCTGAAAATAAAAAATGGACCCGACGTAGAAAAAAGTTGTATAGAAATATGACCTACCTGGAAAGACCATACCGGGCAGACTTGTAAAGGTACATGCCCTATAATACTCCTGTTGCTTAATACTCTGCATCAGGGAGATGAATTTTTTCCTCCCTGAATATCTGTCACTGGCACCCCGGCTAAATTTCCTCTTCGTATTGGACGTTAATTTTCGTATCAATTTGCCTGACTTCCTAGAGACGGGGTATAGGAGGACTCGGTCCTGGAGGGACTCGGTGGCTAATCTTGGCGGACGGATGTCGAGAGGAAAGCAATTCCCGGCGTCCTTGGTTACAGAATGCAAAGGAAACACTCCAGTCTTCAGTTTTCCCCCTGAGTTCCGCTTCAAGTAGTATTAGGAGTAGGAATAACCTAGTTTGATTTACGAGAAAGATATTTATACTAAAGCCGCATTTTAGCAATGCGTGATTCCGCCGAACCAATCACAGTCTCCGGTTCCGTAGTAGTGTCATTGATTGGCCGGTGAACAGCAGAGAAATCGACAAGACTCTGTGTGACAGACAGGATTCCGAAGTAATTACCATCCGCCCGCCACTCACCGTTCTATAGCCACTTCCACTGACAGCCACGTGTCTTTGTTTACATCACATTAACACGCAACTTCTAAAAGCTTTACTTAAAAACCAGACCAGATCATTCCGGAAGAAAAAAATATTCTTGACAAAATAGAAATTACTGATTTATGCTCCTTTAAAACCTGATACACTTATTACCATGCGCAGCTTTTCCGCAGAGAAGAAATTGCTCGATTTCCAGCGCTTGCGTTTTTGTGATCGGCTTTATTTGTTTCCTACTTCAGTTTCCATTGTAGTTATAGTACCATTTCTACCTAGACCTTGTAATTCATTTGAACAAAACTAATTGAAAGGCCACATATTTCTTTCTTATTTCTCTGGTTAATAATCAACGTATTAGTTAAATTTATTCCTATTTTGAAACATCTTCTCAAGTATCCCTAACGTTTCACCGTATATTGTAATGCGTCATTATTCGCCCGAACGATCCATTTATAACCAGACCCGCTCACAAGATCACAGTAAGTGTAAAAGTCAGCTATTGAGATTGGCTGGAATAGTTAAAGGAAGTCGTTGAATGGCGTTAATTCAGGGGAAATTGCTTCTTTTGAGAGGATCTCACCACGACGGACATTGAGTTACATTTCGGGAATTCCGATGACTGGGTGAGGTATAAACCTTATCAATGGTATCTGCCCTGTGGAATTGTTCCTACTTCCCACATTCAGGCCGCAGTTTCCATCCCAAAGATTACAAAGAACTCGCACTGTGCCTGGAGACACAGATTAAGATTCTATAATATACCCAACGTATTGGTTGTTTTATTTTCATTTATATGCTAACAATTATTATATCTCATTGGGAGTTGACGAATTCATATTAACAAAAGGATAAGGTTTAATATCTGCATAGTAAAGTTAAATATTTATCAGGGATAAGAAAGGGTATACATCTATTTCATTTAATTGTTATTGTTAATTAAAGATTGACGGAAATCCGCAGGAATTGCCATTTTCAACATTGAATTTTTTTAGAATTCAAAGAGTCTAATTCAGTTTGACTGAAACAAATACTCTTTGTTGTATAGTTTTGTAGTCGGGGTTATTTAACGTTGCCAGACCTTGTCAAACATTTTTTTTTTTGTTTTAACGAAATTACGACCATTGTTGATAATGAATGAGAAAAAAACATGAAAATATGTCCAAGGTTGGATTAAGAAGAAATTTAGGCAAATAATGAAAGAATTTGAATACTGATAATTGAAATTCTATACTTTTGATTTCAACCAGAAATTAAGTTTCTCGATATTATTCCAACGCTCGAACTCTTTCAATAAAAATCCTAATTTGTGGCGCTGCGGCGAATTTTAACTAGTTTTAGACGTTTACAGATACATATGTCTTTGCTATTTCTAAGATTTTCCCTGGAGCTCATTCTTACATGTTAAAACCTTTTCTTAAAAAAAAACACGATAACCAACAATAACATAAAAAGGAAAGGCCAACTACAAGGGCCTGCTTCTTGAGTAATAGAAACATAATAAGAATACAATTGTAAGTCGTGTATTGTCCACTAACGAAAGGAAAGTTTAAAATTCCAGAGGCGTGTTACACACGCGGATTTTCTCTATGTGTAGGTCTAATCATGAAAAATGAAAACGCCTATTTCGGTCAATTTGAGAAAAAAGACTGCATAATAGCTGATCGATGAATAAAATCCTTATATTTAAAAAAAAGTCATATTATAAAATGGCGACCAATTTCGTCAATGAATATTTTGTAGACAAAAAATTAATTCAGCGCAAAGTAGACGTTATCATATATAAAAGAAAAACATGTTTATTGTAAATCCATACATATTATAAACCAATTCTCTTTTAGCACAAATTAATATACCTTGATTTTCCACAACATTGCACAATGTACCACATACATCCGCTTGTGTCACAACAACGCACACATACTTTGACCATAACATCAGCTTGCGTCACAACAACGTACACATACTTTGGCCGTATACATCAGCTTGCGTCACAACAACGCACACATACTTTGACCGCGTACATCAGCTTGTGTCACAACAACGCACACATACTTTGGCCGTATACATCCGCTTGCGTCACAACAACGCACACATACTTTGACCACATACATCAGCTTGTGTCATAACAACGCATACATACTTTGACCACATACATCAGCTTGCGTCACAACAACGCACACATACTTTGACCGCGTACATCAGCTTGCGTCACAATAATGCACACATACTTTGGCCGTATACTTCAGCTTGCGTCACAATAATGCACACATACTTTGGCCACATACATCAGCTTGCGTCACAACAAGGCACACATACTTTGACCGCGTACATCAGCTTGCGTCGCAACAATGTACACATACTATAACCATATGCATTCGCTTGCGTCACAGCAAGGCACACATACTATGACCACATACATCAGCTTGCGTCACAACAATGCACACATACTTTGACCGTATACTTCAGCTTGCGTCACAATAATGCACACATACTTTGGCCGTATACTTCAGCTTGCGTCACAATAATGCACACATACTATGACCACATACATCAGCTTGCGTCACAACAATGCACACATACTTTGACCGTATACTTCAGCTTGCGTCACAATAATGCACACATGCTTTGGCCGTATACTTCAGCTTGCGTCACAAAAATGCACACATACTTTGACCACATACATCAGCTTGTGTCACAACAACGCACACATACTTTGACCATAACATCAGCTTGCGTCACAACAAGGCACACATACATTGGCCGCATACATCAGCTTGCGTCACAACAAGGCACACATACATTGGCCGCATACATCAGCTTGCGTCACAACAAGGCACACATACTGTGGCCGCGTACATCAGCTTGTGTCACAACAACGTACACATACATTGACCGCGTACATCAGCTTGCGTCACAACAATGCACACATACTTTGGCCGCATACATCAGCTTGCGTCACAACAACGTACACATACATTGACCGCGTACATCAGCTTGCGTCACAACAATGCACACATACTTTGGCCGCATACATCAGCTTGCGTCACAACAACGCACACATACTTTGACCGCGTACATCAGCTTGCGTCACAACAACGTACACATACTTTGGCCGCATACATCAGCTTGCGTCACAACAACGCACACATACTTTGACCGCGTACATCAGCTTGCGTCACAACAATGCACACATACTTTGACCACATACATCAGCTTGCGTCACAACAACGTACACATACATTGACCGCGTACATCAGCTTGCGTCACAACAATGCACACATACTTTGGCCGCATACATCAGCTTGCGTCACAACAACGCACACATACTTTGACCGCGTACATCAGCTTGCGTCACAACAATGCACACATACTTTGACCACATACATCAGCTTGCGTCGCAACAAGGCACACATACTTTGACCGCATACATCAGCTTGCGTCACAACAAGGCACACATACTTTGACCACATTCATCCGCTTGCGTCACAACAAGGCACACATACATTGGCCGCATACATCAGCTTGCGTCACAACAATGCACACATACTATGACCCCATTCATCCGCTTGCGTCACAACAACGCACACATACTTTGGCCGTATACATCCGCTTGCGCCACAACAAGGCACACATACGTTGACCATCACATCAGCTTGCGTCACAACAAGGCACACATACGTTGACCATCACATCAGCTTGCGCCACAACAAGGCACACATACGTTGACCATCACATCAGCTTGCGCCACAACAACGCACACATACGTTGACCGCATACATCAGCTTGCGTCACAACAATGCACACATACTATGACCCCATTCATCCGCTTGCGCCACAACAAGGCACACATACGTTGACCATCACATCAGCTTGCGCCACAACAAGGCACACATACGTTGACCATCACATCAGCTTGCGTCGCAACAAGGCACACATACTTTGGCCGCATACATCAGCTTGCGTCACAAACAATGCACACATACTTTGACCACATACATCTGCTTGCGTCACAACAAGGCACACATACATTGAACGCATATATCGTCTTGCGTTACAACAAGGCACACATTTACTTTTACCCCATCATGTATCAACATATACTGTGTCAGTGTAAAACACAGACGCTTAAACGAGTTAATAGATAATATTGCACAAACCATTCTTTATCATATTAGCCGCTTTGTGTCCGTTTAAATTACTCTTAAATGTCCGGATATAACAGTTTTATTTTGGCAGCAAATGCCTTAAATCACAAGAAAGCAATAGTTTTTCTTAAAGTGGCATGAGCTGCCAAAATTCACACTTTTTATAATTTCTGATCGTCAGGACAGTAGGAGGCTTTGAAGGCCATCGAAAAACTAAATGATTGGCGTTGGAATGAGGAAAATCCATACAGTATGTGGCCTATGCGAACCGAAAACAGAATTTAAATAACCGGGACGACCATTCATTCATTCTAAGCCAAAGTTCGTTCAAAACAATACTTTATCCTACATTCTCGAGACTAGAAGCACTAAAATGCTTCTGAATTGTACGTCTTGAGAAAAATAGTCTATCATTTCAACATTCTGTTACAACCTCAAAATATCAACAATTTGGCAGCTCATGCCACTTTAAATAGCTATACATGCATCAGTATAATGCATTAACATTTTCACACAAATCGGTATTAGAACTAGACTGTTACATTAATCCGCATATATCTAATACTGCATGTCATAAACATATGTTAAGTGGCATGAGCTGCCCAAATTAGATTTTCATAATTTTTTTGTTCACTTTTTTCAAAAATTCTGATTGTCCAGACAAACTGAACGTTCGTCTATAAAACAATAATTGACATTGGGATAAGGAAAATTCACACAGTCTTTGGCCGATACGAGCCGAAATTGTGTTCGAAAGTAAAAAATCTAAATAAACGGAATGAACATCCATTCATTTTAGGACTACGATAGCCAAAAACACTTATTTAACTTAAAAGAGCAGTATCACAAAAAAAAAAAACCTTTCTTATTTGTACTTCCCGAGAAAAATTCTCAATTTGCTTTTTAGGAGAAATCATCAACATATTGGCAGTTGATGTGACTTTAAATAAAACCAATTGCACCAGTATATATTGCAAAGCCCAGCTATATATTTTATCATTATACACGAATCGACCTGAATCTATCACGTTAAAACACAGGCGTTTGTCTTTAACTAAAATTCACCATGTACCATTGTGGCCCTAAAACTCCCAGAGCTGTTTATTCGACAACTTATAATCATTTCTGAAGACTAATTGATTTGTTTTGATAGGTCAGGCTCATTTTAGGCTTACAATATCCCGGTATTGTTATAGTACCAATGAAACATACTGGTCAATCTCCACGGTAGAGGGAGCAGTCGTGTGGCTGCTGTGTTTTGTTGCTTCTTCAAACATCCTTCCCTCCGGCGGGCCATACAGGCAACGTATAGACGTCCGACCTCAAAGTATAGACAGAACAAAAGTGAAAATGAAAAAGGCAAAACAGTTTTTCTTTAGAAAACATGGCACGCTGTAATTACCTTCCTATGTTTACTTTCTATAGGGACGATCGTGGTTTAAAATGGGAATATATTTAACGGCGAGTCGGAATAAATTGTCTATCCCGAGTATTTGTCGAGAGAGGGGTCGAGTTGAAAGGTGGCCACGCGACCTACCTGGCAGCTATTCTCTCGTCACCTCTTCGGTCACCCGTGTCTTGAGCGAGGCTGAAGAATCGCCGAGGGCCACAGCTAATCCAGTTCGCAACACTCCTTCACGGCAACTCCCAACAATAATTGTTCCTGTAAACTGAAGAAAAAAAACAGATCGTATTGATAGATAATCGATGGAAATGTTATACTCTGTTAAAATAAATGCACAATGAATACACTATGATATCAATTGTCGTCAACATAATGAAATAGCATAGGTTTACTTTATTACAACAATTTATGATGGGGTAAAAAGGTCTAAATGATATAGCTCTTTTTAACACAATTAGAAACTTGTCTCCGTGGTTATTTTAGACAAGAAGATTTTCCCTGTGCCCGTGTGTTTCAGTGTTCATAAATATGATATCAATTGTTTCTGATCAAGCACTGCAAGATTTCCTGATATCGAAGTCACGTGTGAGCTGGCGAAATGTTCATATCATTTCGTTAACAAATAATAAATTGTCTGATATTTTTTTCCAAGAAATGCAAATTAGAAGTCTATAAGTGATAACCGTCTCGAGAATTTACGTTTAGTTGGCCAGTAACTTAGGCTTAAAATGAATGAAAGTGTGTTTCGGTAATATAAATTTTGTTTACAATCCCCTCCTGTAAGTTAAGTGGCATGAGATGTTTTCGGGAATTCTGATGGTAAAAAAAGTTGATCGTTTGAAAAGCCCTGAAATATTAATGGATTGGGGCCATTGATTATTTTATTTGTTTAATCTCAGTTTAAAATAGAGATTTAAACGCAAAATTCCAATAAACATTTTAACAATTATTTAGCGTAAAATTACTATATGTACACTGAATTCGTATTTTGTTGAAATCGACTATGATTTATATCACAGTTGAAGGTAAATTAAACCCGTTGTTTTTTTGTGCTTTTTTTAAATGAAAAACAATTTTGAGTTTAATGGTCTATAAAATATAGTTTAGAAATAAAGCGTAATATATCCCCTTTGAATGATGATAATTAGTTTCTGTATTTGATATTGACCGATCCGTCTTCCATAAATCAATGACTTCAAATACCAGCGTCTATTTGTTTGTCTACTTCCTCGATGCTTTTTTTATTTCCGTATTGTTAATTAAAGCGCTGAAATTAATCTTTTATATGAGCATATTTTAATTCCTTAATTAAGCATTTGTTTGAGAGTTTATGTAGTGTGTAGTTTGGACAGCCTTATGTTCATCCGAGACGTGGCATTACTGACAAACTCGGCATTCAAGATAAGAACAAACATCGATGAAGTTTGACGCTCCATAGATCCACGTGCCGACACGTGTGTCCATCCCCTGTCCTTTACGCTAACTCTCGGTCTCGGGGCCGGATCGAGCCACTCCCTCTTTCCCTGCACGGCTTAATCACGTAGGAAATTAGCCGTAATGTTTCGCAGCCTATTGTCTCATTTCAATAGAAATGCGTTAAATAAATGGCGCACGGCAATAACTCTTGCTATGTTTCCACTACGATTACCATCTATCGAGTTGGATTTCAACTATTAAAGAGCCGCTAGAAAGGCTTTCAAATCGCTACCTTTGTGTCTAGTCTGCAACAACAGGCCAATGCACAACGCTTTCATTCGGAACTCTTTCAACATTCGAACAAAAGACACGTGGAAAATCACACCAACACGATTCATCTCGCCAAATCTCGTGAGAATGTGATCACCTGTGAAGCATAATTATGTTATCCGAGAAAATCTTAACTTTCCAATGTTTTAACCTTTGCAATGTTTAAAACAATTCAAGTGTATATCATTTGTAATAATATGCAAATAAGATTATTAGTTATTGTGTTACTTTTGACGATATGACCGACGCTCAACATTCACATCGGGTTTAAAGCCTGACTTGAACAGAATCGGTCTCAGCTCCAGGCTCCAGGCTACATATATAACAGACTTATTAGCAGATTTTATGTTATGAATATTTCGGATTTTTAAATTAGTTCACACTTTCCTTCAGGGGCCTGTCTTGCGAAGCTGGCGTAAGTTACGTCGGACGTAAATCAGCGTAAAAACTAGAAACTTGCGCCCAGGGCCCTGTCTTACAAAGCTGGCGTAAGTTACGTCGGACGTAAATCAGTGTTAAAGCTATAGTAACTCACGACCTAGTCGCAACAGGTCAATGTTGTAGGCCTATGCGCAACTTTACGCCAGCATCGTAAGACAGGGCTCTGGACGCAACCGGTCGATGTTGTAGGTCTTTGCGCAAACTTACACCAGCTTTGTAATACAGGCCCAGGAAGACTACATTACGAAGCTAGTGCGGCGTAAAACATCGTTGCAAAGATAGTGCGCCGTAAAACATCATCCAAGCAGATATTAGGAAGATAGTACACCGTGAAACATCAACCAATCAGATATTAGGAAGATAGTGCGCCGTAAAACACCAACCAATCAGATATTAGGAAGATAATGCGCCGTAAAACATCAACCAATCAGATATTAGGAAGATATAGTGCGCCGTAAAACATCAACCAATCAGATATTAGGAAGATAGTGCGCCGTAAAACATTGACCAATCAGCCATCACGAAGATAGTGCACCATAAAACATCAACCAATCAGATATTAGGAAGATAGTGCGCCGTAAAACACCAACCAAGCAGATATTAGGAAGATAGTGCGCCGTAAAACATCAACCAATCAGATATTAGGAAGATAGTGCGCCGTAAAACACCAACCAATCAGATATTAGGAAGATAGTACACCGTGAAACATCAACCAAGCAGATATTAGGAAGATAATGCGCCGTAAAACATCAACCAATCAGATATTAGGAATATAGTGCGCCGTAAATCATCAACCAATCAACCATTAGAAGAAAACGTTTTCACACTGAGTTTTTTTATTAATTCTATTGGGGCATCGGTGGCTCAGTCGGCTGACCAATAGTGCCCCAGTCTAACACAGGTCTATGATGAAAGATTTCTGAGTGCATCTGTATTTTGCACCAATTGCACCAACTGACGAAGGTTTCATGCGGGCAAAGAACTAAGTGTAACAGTGGCTCGAAAAAACATTATGTTTTCTTAAAGAATTCAGAATGAACGGTCGTAGATCTTTATCAACTCTCATCTATGGCAGAGCTTGTTTTATAGCAGTCGGAACTCCCTTCGGCTATCTTCGCTCGCTACCGGTTGGCTTTGACACGTCGGTATTTCACGCACGTTATCAGAGTGGTTTTATAGTGCACTTTATTGAAAAGACATAAACAAAAGTAAACTCATAGATTCTTTTAAACCCACATGTTTATGTCAAACTCGTTTAGTTTATTACAACAAATAAGGATGGGGCATAAAGGTCAAAATGATATACCTCTTTTTAACACAATTAGAAATTTGTCTCCATGGTTATTTTAGACAAGAAGATTTTCCCTGTGCCCGTGTGTTTTTAAATGTATCTATCAGAGGTATACTGCGAAGTTAAAACAAATTCACCAGCAACGTCGCCTAAAAATACAAAACGCCAATGGTTCCAGTAAAGGATAAACCATCGAATCCTGGCAACAAATAAATATTTGGTCAAAACTGATATCAAGACTGAAGCAAAATGTCTTTTTTGTGGCAACATTGAGCATCTATTTGCTGATTGCAGGGTAACATTTACCTCCGCCGTGTTGGGTCAACTAAATACCTGGATTTATCAATCAACAGGGACAATATTTAATCCAAATAGACGTGTTAACTCTGGGTCAAGCAAATGGGTCAAAATACCTTCGTACTGTAAATGGCATTCTGTTAATTGTTATCGGTATTACATTTATAAAATTAGGTGTCAGGAAAAAATACGTTTAATCAATGAACACAAGTTTGAAGTCACTGACTTCATAAACCAAGAAAAATGCCTTACAATAAAAGATGAAAGATTTTTTGAAAAATGGTCAAAATTTGATAACCTGTTAATGACTTGTTAAAGCCCGTCTAGAATGCAATTTAAGGGGATTTTTCTGAGAACATAAGGTTTTACATGCATTTTATATATTTATGTAGCGGCTGTGTAAAATACCAAATTTTGGAAATAAAAAACAACAACGTCGCCTAAACATAAAGCATATGGTATTGCTAAAAAATACTGGTATTTACGTATTTATTTTGGTTTCAAAATGAGCAGAGATAAATTTCTTTAATCATAATAGTCAGCATTGGCTCCCGAAACGTTTTTTATTATTTGTGAAAAGCTTAGTTCTTCACGTTGACTATAAATTTTCCTCTTTCTCTGTGCAAATTTATGGTTGATTGATTGATGTTGTACGAAGCATGTATACTCAAGATTATTTCACTTATATGACGACGATGCATGTAAGTTTACTCGGGGAGGAATATAGCAAGACTTCAAAATAGTATATTTTCTTGAAATATAAAGTATTTTCTTCAAAAAGTTTGTATTTAGTTGATCCTTCAAAAGTTATAATTTAAAAAATATATCTTTGCTGAAAGGTATTAACCCCCAATGCTTGGATCATGAAACGCTTTTGACGTGGATTTCAGAAAAACAAAAGCGGAAATATGAGACTGTATTATCCCCTAGATTCCTCAATTACAATTTATTACAGCTAATTACTCCTAATTGAGAGTGCTTAATTGTGCTGAGCCGAAAACCAGTGATTTGTTTTGTGGATCAATCTGGGTGTAATACATTAGAGTGGATTTGAGTTTTAAGGGGTTGTTAAGCTGTTGGTTTTTCTTGCCCCGCTTGTCACGCTGTCCATCGGCGGTAACAACCCTCTGGATTTACCAGCCGGTTGATTTTCTTTGATGTTGATTTTTATGTGAAAGTTAAGTAGCTTTGCTGACATCTGTTAACATCTGTACTGGTTTAATTCGTCGTTTTTAACAGAGTAATTAACAATTGTCAATCTGTTTCTCGCGAGTGGATTTGGCTGACGGGATCACCTCCCTCATGTCACTGACGGGGGTTAAACAGTAAGCTTGAAGGACGTTATCTCATCGGACTCAAGTTCTTTTAAATACTCAAATAAAAGACCCGTTGACTTATCCAGTGGGCTTTTTGCTCACTAGCCCTTAGAGAATTATCAACACCATTGTCTTTAAAAACATCATTTAATCAATTAGGAACCTTTCAAAAGAGTCCAATTCATTTGATTTGCCTGTCAGACAGATCCGTGACCACACGCGAAACTGGAGATCCCGCGAGACTTATCGCGATCATTGCCGTCAAGTGTTATTAGCTCCAAATAGAGCCTCAGAAAGGTTGCACTTTCAACTATTCAAGCTCAATTTATCTTTATTAAACACAGATTTTTCCGTGTTTCAGAAAACATTATGATTCAAAAGTCAATAGAACAAAGGCAAGGTTTTTTCATGATATTATGATAAGATATATTAGTACTAAAGTTGTACCAAAATTTCAGAATTTGCACAGTAGCCTTGAGAAGAGTTGATATCTAAATGCAGTATTTATGAACACTAAAGCACACGGGCACAGCAAAAATCTTTTTGACAAATTAACCATGGAGACAAGAAACTTGACATAACCCCGTTTTCAATTGTGGCCCTTAATCACATTGCTCTACATTGTTCTAACATGTACAATGCAATTCATATAATTCAAAATTTATCTGGTGTTTAAGACTGGCGCAACTGAAATTTTGGTGTGGGAAAAACGCCGGTTCATCAAAATTCGACGAAAAAGTTGTAGTCCTACTAGAGAATGGGATTAAAAAGTTGTGGTCCTACTAGAGAAAGTGATTAAAAAGTTGTTGTCCTACTAGAGAAAGTGATTAAAAAGTTGTGGTCCTACTAGAGAAAGTATTAAAAAGTTTGTTCCTACTAGAGGAAGTGATTAAAAGTTGTGGTCCTACTAGAGAAAGTGATTAAAAGTTGTGGTCCTACTAGAGGAAGTGATTATAGGTTGTGGTCCTACTAGAGAAAGTGATTAAAACGTTGTGGTCCTACTAGAGAAAGTGATTAAAACGTTGTGGTCCTAGTAGAGAAATTGATTAAAACGTTGTGGTCCTACTAGAGAAAGTATATATATATTTTGTTTTAAATTAATAGTTATTTTGAACCCCTGTTTTGTTTTAAAACAACCAAATATAGATTGAAGCACAAATCATCTTTCGTATGGTAAGACAACTTCTTATTATATATATACAATACATATATACATGTAGTCGCGACGTTTCGATATATGTATATATATAATAAGAAGTTGTCTTACCATACGAAAGATGATTTGTGCTTCATTACTCAACTTCTAAATGCCTATTAAGCAAGCAAATATAGATTGTTCCTTTAAAAATATCAATCCGAACAGCCTTCCACCAATGGATCGCGGGTTCGAATCGCACTCAGTCAAAAAAAAAAAAATGGAAAAAATTTCTGACTGGGTTTTCACTGGAACGACTTATGTGGGATGGTTGCCAATTACCACCGGAAGGTCGTGGGTTTCCTCTGGGCATAAAGCCCGGTTTCCTCTCACAATAAAACTGGCAACGCCGCCATATAAGTGAAATAATCTTGAGCGCGGCGTAAAACACCAAACAATCAATCAATCAACCTTTAAAAATATCTGTTTCTGAACAGTTAATACTCATCGTCGTGTTTGCTTCTTCTGTAATAGCTATATTTGGCAATTCTATGTTAAATTGTTAAATTTATTCAGAGTTACCTTGCTACTGCATTATGCGAAGCTATTCAGTGGATCAACAAGCTATGGGAATCCCCATGCAGCTTTCACGAACTCGTGTAGTCGACAGTAGACCATCACAACCTTTCGCGCAAGATTTGAGTTTAACCGTGCACTCGACGTTGATGCTAACATAATAAAATGCTATGTAATGCGATGGACCAGTAGCCTGTTTCACAAAGCGGCGTAGCGTAGTTTTCGCGTAACTGCCGTAGCAACCCATACTGTAGAGATACGTTAGTATGAAAGTTACGCAAAAAATACATCTACGCCGCTTTGTGAAACAGGCTCCTGTTCCACTCGAAGGTACTCGAGGGGATGAATTCATGTGACTTAGGTCGATTTTTAATCTGAAGTCGAGAGTAAAATTAAATTATTCGCCATAGTGTAATGTCTAGGACAAGAGTTCAGCAATGTGGAACGCCAGGGTAACGCACATCACAGAGGGCGATTTTAACTAAAATGTTAAAACCAACAAATCTAAATATTTATCGAAACCTTGATCTTAACTCATTAGAACTCATTGAAGTACACGTACATCCGATTTGCTTATTTAGTGTTTTATCATTTTAAATTCTGCCGAACTTCCGATAATTTTTTATATTCTTTAGACATAAGCTGCCAACATTGGCACTTATTCATAAATTCTGATTGGCACAACAACAAAAGGCTTTGGAATCGAAAAACTAAATAATTAACGTTGAAATGAGGGAAAATCCATGCAATAAGTGGCCGGTGTTAAGCCAAATAGTCTAAATTCTAAATTTTGGCAGCTCATGCCGCTTTAAAAGAGAACTGGACGTATAGTTGTTTCATTTTCTGATGTGTAAATTAACTTCCGGCTATATATGCTATACTCTGAGTAGCGGTGATTCCTACGTTAAGGCAATTTTAAAAAGTTAGAAAAAAGTCGTTCATATGCTTCCCGGTTTTTTTAAAATTGTTGCCGTTGACCGCACACATTCACTGTTAAAGCTCTACAGCCTTTCATTTAACATCAGTCATTAAGATTTTTGTTGAACTTCAAATCGAATTCTCTTGGATAGTTATTTAATTAATGAAAATGATTTTAAAATGCAGTCGTTCTTACTCCCTAAAGAGCAACGTCAAATACACTTATTCAAATATAATGTTGTTAATCATATATTCCGAAAAAAAAGATATAGGATCATTTATCGATAGAAAAGTGAATGTTTTTTTTTTAAATATTGAGATTAAAGTACCTTTTTACCGGGTCCTCTAGTGTCGATTATTTATTAATTCAGTAAGTTGATTTATTGGTTTTCATCGTAAAATAAAACCTTCTGTTTTTCTCCGGTTGCTTTACTCTTCTTCTTTGTCATCATAACAATGTTGACGAGATGTTTATTGTCCGAGTTATCGTATTCGATCAAGGGTCTTTTTACGTCTGACAGTCGAACACTAATTCTAAAGGCCCGTTCTCACTGTGCGATTTGTCGTACCGACTTGTAGGATGCGATTAAAATGGATGTTTTTAATTGGTCGATACGATTCGTCAACCAATCAAATGCATCCATTTGAATCGCATCCTACAAGTCGGTACGACAAATTGCACATTGAGAACGGGCCTTAAGAGGTTCTGTTTCGCGTCTTTTTTACCTTGTTAAATCATGGTCTGGCGCTTATGAAACTCGGGATCCATATACTGCAATAAAATCGATTCAAAATTGCTCAATAGGCATTGTTTAAATTGAACCATAAACCTTATTTTGAAAACAACATTTAACTGTATATCAAACAGCTTTTAGATAAATTCTACCATTATTCCATCAAGAGATTTGCTTTATTTAAAGCGGCATGAGCTGCCAAAATGTTGATCATATTTTGACGTTAAACCAGAATGTTGAAATTATCGGCTATTTTTCTCAAGACGTATAATTCAGAAACTTTTTAGTGCTTCTAATCTCGAGAATGTACAATGTACGATAAAGTGCTGTTTTGAACTAACTTTGGTTTAGAATGAATGAATGGTCGTCCCGGTTATTTAAATTTTGTTTACTTTTCCGGACACTATTCCGGTTCGTACAGGCCACATACTGTATGGATTTTCCTCATCCGAACGCCAATCATTTAGTTTTTCGATGGCCTTCAAAGCCTCTTACTCTAGTGACGATCAGAAATTATGGGAAAAGTGTGAATTTTGGCAGCTCATGCCACTTTAAATCTGGCGCTTATGGAACTCGGGATCCATTTACTGGAATAAAATCGATTCAAAATTACTCAATAGGCATTGTTAAAATTGAACCATGAAATCTTATTTTGAAAACAACATTTACCTGTTTACCAAACAGCTTTTGGATAATTTCTACCATTATTCCATCAAGAGATTTGCTTTATTTAAAGTGGCATGAGCTGCTAAAATGTTGATATTTTGACGTTAAAACAGAATGTTGAAATTATTGGCTATTTTCCTCAAGACATATAATTCAGAAGCTTTTTAGTGCTTCTAGTCTCGAGAATGTACGATAAAGTATTGTTTTGAACTAACTTTGTTTAGAATGAATGAATGGTCGTCCCGGTTATTTAAATTTTGTTTACTTTTCGAACACGTTTTTGGTTCGTACAGGCCACATATAGGATTTTCCTCATTCTAACGCCAATCATTTAATTATTCGATGGCCTTCAAATCCTCTTACTCTCGTGACGATCAGAAATTATGAAAAAAGTGTGAATTTTGGCAGCTCATACCACTTTAATGTTCGCGGTCAGGCGAAATTAGGACGAGTTGCTCGTTTATAACACGCAGGCGCATAGGGATTTGACAATCCTATTTTTACAGAGTTCTGTAATCTGATAATTACCAATAGTAATAGTAACCAATAGTAAGGTTAAGCACATGCTAAACTCTAACTACCCATGCAGTAGTACTTACAAATTAAAAAAAAAAACATTTTGTTTACTGGTGTAAAATAGATTTATTCCTATACCTGAGTATGTTACTTACTGCAGCCCGACACCATAACTATACTAGTTCATAAATATGTTTATACACTCAAATTTTAAACAAAAAAATAACAAAACATGATAAAACGCTGTCTATAAATCAGGATGATTTCTAAAATGATATATGATGTATTTTATCTAAAGTTTTCACTTTATTGTAGAAACCTATAATAGTTATTTGGTAAAGCAAATATGCCACTTGTCATTTAAGTAGGAATATATACCCCATTTTTACTTTTAATATTCATCATAATTTTAAAGCTGAGATTTGACTTACAAGTTCAACTTTTTTCAAAGTTATAAAAATATTTTAGCCAAGGAAGATTTCTGTTCACGTGTAAAAGAAATTCATCGATACTATATGCAACTTTCTAATTTCAAAAATTCCCAAGACATTGTTGTATATGATTACAACTTATTTAATTTCCATTTATCTTTAAATATTTACTTTCTGGGAAAGTCGATATTGACAAATTTCATACTCGGGATGTTATGATATATAGATTTAAGAATATATTTTGAAATTATTCATAGCCATCAACTGAATTATTATTCCCAGAAATAATATTATTATTTCCTTTATTTCTTCAAAAAATGGAATATCAGAAAGAGTTTGTTTTGTTTTTTTGTTGCTTTTTTTCGACGCCACGAAACCATTAAATGTACATATATGATCAACTGACTTATTATTCCCAAAAATATTATTATCATTTCCTTTATTTCTTCGAAAAATGGAATATCAGAAAGAGTTTGTTTTGTTTTTTTGTTGCTTTTTTTCGACGCCACGAAACCTTTATATGGTCATATAAATGCAGAGAGAAATCCTAAATACATAGATTTGAAATCCAATATTTTTTTTCGACGCCACGAAACCTTTATATGGCCATATAAATGCCAAGAGAAATCCTACATACATAGATTTGAAATCCAATATCATTGTGTTGATGCTACCTTAATGAAACACGCAGTTTAGCCGGGATGTGTCGAATGAGACGGATAATGGATTGCTTAAACGTGATATGTTTTTGGCGAATGGAGGTAATTTTAAACGACTGGCCAACTCAAAGGTAAATTTGTCAGCTAATACGTCAATGATGTCATTGAAAGGCGTCTACGTTTAGACTAATCATAGTGATTTTCTCTCCGCTTGGTAATTAGGCATCTCGTCTACAGACTACAGAGGAGGAAATCAGTTTCCTATTCTGCTTGATCTCTTGTCTGCTTTTTCTTTGAGGCATGTACTAAGACGAGGAGAGAAAGTGTTCTAAGACTTGATGCTTCTCGCCTAGTGATCTGTAACGCCAGGCGAAGCTAATGGATCAACCAGGCCCCTTTGTTCTCTGATAGGAGACCAACTTCCGACCGGCCCCTAGTCACTTCCGGCCTTCTCCATTCCACTTCCGCTTTCTACTGCTGCATTAGCCTTTACCATCAATGTCCTTTAACTCCATGTATAAAAATATGACCCTTTGAGAATCAACTTCTATCAATGGTAGATATTAGTATTGGACCCATTTGCCTATATTAAACTATTTGTCGCCAACTTCAATAATCTAGCCATGTACATGTTTGACATTTCCAAGCCCAAGACTAAACAAGTGTCATAGGTCGAGCATCTTAAGGCTTGTCAACCATAATATGGCAATTGTAACGCTGATTTTCAAAATCAAAAATCAAATACATTTTATCATATGGTTAAACTTGGAATAAAGAAACCGTAAAGCTTCGATTTTCATTTGGCAGATATAGACGATATTGGAACACATTTTTATTTCAATACGTTCTGCACTGACGTAAAAGTCGCGATTTTGACTAGGTTTACTCATTTCAAGAACTCGTTAAGTAAGTACAACCTCAAACGATTTGAAGAAGAAAACCTCCAAGTTGAGATACAGGAATAAAAGTCGTGTTATAATTTGATTGATTGATTGATTGATTGATTGATTGTTTGGTGTTTTACGCCGCGCTCGAGATTATTTCACTTATATGGCGGCGTTGCCAGTTTTATTGTGGGAGGAAACCGGGCTCTATGCCCGGCGGAAACCCACGACCTTCCGTTGGTAACTGGCAATCATCTCACATAGGTTAGAATTTGAGAGTATGTACATAACCGAAAACAAACACAAACAGTTCTTTCTAGTAATATGTAATCAAAGAGCATCTACGATAACATTTTCATTTTTAATGTACAAAAGCAAATCGTATGTTATGAAAATATGCGGGAAGAATAGCAGGAATGAAGAATTATGCTCAAAACCGAGTAGCCTCGGGAGAACATTGATACATTTTGTTTAAAGTGGCATGAGCTTCCAAAATATTGATATTTTGACTTAAAAACAGAACGTTGAAATTATTGGCTATTTTTCTCAAGACGTATAATTCAGAAGCTTTTTATTGCTTCTACTCTCAAAAATGTGCGATAAAGTATTGTTTTGAACTAACTTTGCCTTAGAATGAAAGAATGGTCGTCCCGGTTATTTAAATTTTGTGTACTTTTCGAACACATTTTCCGTTCGTACAGGCCACATACTGTATGGATTTTCCTCATTCCCACGCCAATCATTTATTTTTTCGTTGGCCTCCAAAACCTCTTACTGTCGCGACGATCAGAAATTATGAAAGAAGTGTGAATTTCGGCAGCTCATGCCACTTTAAAGAAACACTTTAAAGCTGCCGTATTAGGCTTGGATTTATTTGGCCATAAAATCAACATCACTTCTCGCTTTCTTAGGGAAATGCCATCGATGCGGCGCGGGTTCAAATCGCGCTCAGACTAAATAAAAATTGAAAAATTTCTGAGTCGATTTTTCACTCGGTCGCCGCAGGTTGTCAGGTAACGGCCGAAAGTCGGTATTTTCTCCGGGCAATGAGCCCGGGGAACTCCCTCACTAAACCTGGCAACGCCGCCATATAAGTGAAATAATCTGCGAATGAGTGCTGCGTAAAACATCAATCAATCAATCGATCAATCAATTCTTAGAGAAATTATATTTATCTAGTGATTTATCTGTTTAATTTCAATAGAGGTGATCTTTGTATATGTTTGATTTGTCTGAGGGATAAAACATCAGCAATTAGGCATCTAATAACACAGGGCATTAAGATTAACTGACACTGACAGAATCTTGACAGTTCACAAGATCTACCATCCTCAAAACCGGAAGTGAGTCCGCTTCTTGTGGAGAAAGGCCTGACTGGGTAGGAAGGGTTTTACTTCGCCATAGGACGTAGGGACATCGGAAACAATTAGACTGACTCGTCGCTGGCTTGTCAGAGAGACCGACTTTAGAAACGACCTAAATGGTTTCCCGTGATTCTCCCGGAGACTTCTGTATATTTATATTATGTGGGGATATTTTAGAAAGGCAAAATCCACCGATCCAGGCACATTGCAAAAGAAGATGTTCACAATCAAAATAACGAATACAAAAACAAGTTATATGTGATCTGGTTTATTCTGACTAACATATTACAAAAGGATTCCAGAAAATTCTACTGACCAAGGCTAAGCTCCTGTCAGTCGTCAACCTAATGAAATATCATAGGTTTGGTTTGCTACAACAATTTATGGGGTATAAAGGTCTAAATGATATACCTCTTTTTAACACAATTAGAAACTTGTCTCCATGGTTATTTTAGACAAGATGATTTTCCGTGTGTTTTAGTGATCATAAATATATACTATGCAATATGTTTAGAGGGTACGTATTCAAACATCACAAATGTGGACGGCCTTACCAAGAACTTACTATTTGTATCAACTGAGCGATTCAATAAATATCTATTATTGGTAACGTTATTTTTTTAAAATGAGAATAACATTTGAATGTGCCTTTAAATTTAAATACATATTACGTAATATCTATAAAGGGAAATAAAACAAAAGAATTGTACGCTAAAACATATAGGTATGACCTGGGATGAATATGAAAGGGATATGAAACGCCTTTGTATTATAGTCAGTCAACGAGCAGCAGTTTGAATATTCATCCCAGGTATGACTGGGTGGGTTCAAGCAGTTGATTAAGCTTATACTCATGGTCAACAGGATGTCCGCTTTCATGTAGGCTATTGTAATCTAACGTCATGTTCCACCAAGGGGTCGCGGGTTCGAATCGCACTCAGTCCCAAAAAAATTGGAAAAAATTTCTGACTGGGTTTCCACTCGAACGACTTATGTGGGATGGTTGCCAGTTACCAGCGGAAGGTCGTGGGTTCCCTCCGGGCACAGAGTCCGGTTTCCTCCCACAATAAAACTGGCAACGCCGCCATATAAGTGAAATAATCTTGAGCGCGACGTAAAACACCAAGCAATTAATCAATCAATCTAACGTTATGTAAAAAAGTCAGACTGGGAAGAAAGGGAATGAGTCAACGTGCTCAATACGGTTCGAAAGAAAAGGTTAGTACATGTATGATAAACGACTTAGAAACTTGTCTCCATGGTTATTTTAGACAAGAACATTTTCCCTGTGTCCGTGTGTTTTAGTGATCATAAATTTATGATCAGCGATGTGATTAATTTGTTGGGATACTGTACTATACTGTAGAGATACGTTAGTAAGAAAGTTACGCAAAAAATACATCTACGCCGCTTTGTGAAACAGGGTCCAGGTCATGTTCACGGGCGACGTTCTCTTCGTCGACAAACAGCGTTTAATAGCAAACAGTTGGCGCTCCTATAGGTGTTGTAATTAGTGGTTTCGTCCAATATTGCCGGGTCATTGACTTGCCAGTGACTGGCATTTAATCGTTGTCAAACAAGTGACTATCCATGGAAATATTCACATATTTTAAATGCCATGAAGTCGGGTGATCTGCAAAAGTGATGTTTTATATATATGTATAAGACTAGCCCGCAATATGTCGAGTGGATTGAAGATATTTGGAAGCGCTCACAATATGGGCTTCTTCAATGGTATTGAAGAAGCCCGTATGGGCGTATCACAATAACTTCAATCCACTCAACATATTGAGGGCTAGTATAAGACGGCAGGTGCGTGACCATGTTTTTGATTTTTCAAAAATCGACGATTGCTATTCTTAGGACATTTCATGGAATCACTACATGTATCTTAAAAGGTTTTTTTTTCAAACCACCGTTGTTGTAATATTGATTCGATCGTATTACTATTGCAACTATTCAAAAAATCTAAAGCATGACGATGGTCCATGATAAAAATTATTAACAGAGATAGAGGGGAGTGACATAGGGCTTGCAAGTTAGCTACGAAATTCCGTGGTATAGGGTGACTGATAACGGTATTAGGAACCGCTTTGGTGCCGTTGAAATTGTATTTGACGTATTTGTTCCAGAACGTCAAATATAAACGTATTTGTTCCAGAACGCCAAATATAAACGTATTTGTTCCATAACGTCAAATATAAACGTATTTGTTCCATAACGTCAAATATAAACGTATTTGTTCCATTTTTTCGACGTGAGAACAGTGCAGGATAAAAGATACTTGTAGTCATAAAAAACGGACCAAAGAACCTGTATCAGATGATCGTGATTGAATAGAATGGATGTGTAAATGAATCAACTCCAATACCTGGCTAATAATTTACACATCAGTGGACAATCACTGTTGATTATCTCGTATTTTCTCGCTCGCCACAACACTGTATACGGTGTCAGGCACAATAAAAACAGACTTATTTCGCCTGAGGAATTCCCCCGCACTGGCAGCAAGATGACCATTGTCGACAACAAGTGAACTATGTAATTTGATGGCGTTAACCGTTACTTGTGGCTCGTCCACGCTCTTTGAAGCCTACTGCCTTTTTAAGGTGAATTTAGGTTTTCAAATGTTTTTGTCTATATACGAGGGCCGAGTAGTATGAATAACGGAAACGGGATTATCTTAAATCACATACGACAGGTGAAGGTTCTTGGAACTTTCACGTGTCAACAATAATACGATATTCATTGGACATCGGATATAATAAAGAAATAAAGGTCGAATAATGTGTCCGAATTGGAAAAAGATCGATATTGATTTTGGCTAACAGATCAGGGATTTGACTACGTGTAAACAAAAATTCTATATTTTCTTCGTCAAAATGCCCAATTGCTTAAAAAGGGTCATAACATTCTAACCTTCGTAGGCTATTATTGTTTCTTTGCTAGCGGATCGAAAATAAAACATTTTAAATAAAAAAAAACAATTATGATTGTTAGGTATTTGGAAAAAGAAATCACCCGAAGGATTAAAACAAAAAGAGTACCTCCGTCGTTTATATGCATCAATATTCTAATAAGCAAGTGGTACGCTTCGTAGATACCTTAAACCCAGCCACAATACAATATCTGATAACTCTTTTCAACATAAGAAATGTTTGAAACTCTCTTTAAACGTGGGTTCCATGCTAATGATAAAAATTAAGATATCACACGTCGTCAGTTGTTTTTGAACAACACGAGCTTTCGACACCTGTGCCGGTGTCTTCGTCAAGTGTCTTTTTCAACATGTCAATGTATCTTAAGAAGATTTTCCCTGTGTCCGTGTGTTTTAGTGTTCATAAATATCTTAAGATGATATAGGGAACCAAATAATTTAAATATATCACCATGGAACTGTTGCGTACGTATTAATCAATGTACGGTAGTTCTGCTTTTCAAAAATAAAACACTTAGGCAAATCGAAGGTAGTTTAAAATATCTAGACTCTATGACCAAAGTAGATTGATGTCGTGCTTGGCAGTATGGGTGTTTGGGTATTTTCAACTAAGGCAAAGGTTGCGTTGAAAGGGATTCAATTTTATGAAGAATTTGTTTTGTTGGGGGAATGGCTGATTAAAACCACAATCTGTATTCCAACATGAACTGTTGGCAGATCTAACGGAAACAAATCGCTGTTCTGGTCTACGCCAATTCTTTTGTAACCAGATCTAACGGAAACAAATCGCTGTTCTGGTCTACGCCAATTCCTTTGTTACCAGATCTAACGGAAACAAATCGCTGTTCTGTGACCTGTTTCACTAAGCAGCGTAGCGTAAGTTTTCACGTAACTGTCATAGCAACCCATACTGTAGGGATACGTTAGTATGAAAGTTACGCAAAAAATATATCTACGCCGCTTTGTGAAACAGGACTCAGGGCTTCGCCAATTATTTTGTTGCCAGATCTAACGGAAACAAATCGCTGTTCTGGTCTACGCTAATTATTTTGTTGCCAGATCTAATGGAAACAAATCGCTGTTCTGGTCTTCGCTCATTCTTTTGTTGGCAGATCTAAAGAAAACAAATCGCTGTTCTGGTCTACGCCAATTCTTCTGTTGCCAGATCTAACGGAAACAAATCGCTGTTCTGGTCTACGCCAATTATTTTGTTGACAGATTTAACGGAAACAAATCGCTGTTCTGATCTACGCCAATTCTTCTGTTCGCATATCTAACGGAAACAAATCGCTGTTCTGGTCTTCGTCAATTACTTTGTTGGCAGATTTAACCGACACAAATCGCTGTTCTGGTTTTCGTCCATCCTTCTGTTGCCAGATCTAACGGAAACAAGCCGCTGTTCTGATCTACGTCAATTATTCTGTTGGTAGATCTGACGGAAACAAATCGCTGTTCTGGACCATGTCTTACGAAGGTGGCGTAAGTTA
This sequence comes from Lepidochitona cinerea, assembly GCA_963971465.1. Classification (NCBI taxonomy): domain Eukaryota; kingdom Metazoa; phylum Mollusca; class Polyplacophora; order Chitonida; family Tonicellidae; genus Lepidochitona; species Lepidochitona cinerea. The sequence goes on along the minus strand of OZ020555.1, from coordinate 34,330,352 downwards.
CGTCGGACGTAAATCAGTGTTAAAACTATAGTAACCTACACCCTGGATGATACCGGTCCATGTTGTAGGCCTATCCGCAAATTTACGCCAGCTTTGTAAGACAGGCCCCTGGTCTTCGTCAATCCTTCAGTTTGTAAATCTAACGAAAACAGATCGCTGTTCTGGTCTACGCCAATCGAGTAAGAATTTAATAAGAAACTGTTCCGACGAAAGAGTTTCCAATACGCCAAAAAATATTGCATTGTCATTAAGGTTAAGAGATCCAAGAATAGAGCAAAATTGACAAATTTAGGTATATCATATCGATCTATGTCATCTATAGTTCTTCGCCTCCGTAAAAACGCTCCAAAAAGTTTGATTGAAAAAAAACAAAACAACAATATATGTTTGCTAAAGACAAAGTATACCAGTTTTACAGTAAATAGATGGGCTGTGTTTGGTTCACCCTGACTGGTCAGAAACCCTGATCAATAAATGTATATCGTCTATTCCGTATTTGTCCTATCGCAACACTTCCGGCATATCTGGTCTACTTCCTGGTGACGCCGTGCCATCCACTCGCCTGTCACACAATCAACACGAAGATTACGTCAGGCGAAGCCGAACGCCCATGAATAAATCGATAGTACATATCCGAACATAAACCAACTTAAAATAATGTTACGTAAAGAGCAGGTAGTTACGCCTTATCATAGCAGTAGTTACATTGATAACATGGATGCCGAATAGACCAAACGGATAATTTTACAGAAGACGTCAGTAGTTTTTAGCATATTGTATTCAGCACACGTCGTTCATAACTTTATTTACTTCTGAATGTTAGAAAGTGAATACAACAAAAATGCGGTTTTGCATTTCAAAAGCATTTCCATTCACGATTTGAATTCACGGAATTGACAGATATTTTTTTATCCTGGAATTTCAAAATAGCACAAGCTTCCGAAATTTGGAATAGGGAGCGCAAGTCACGTGTGAATTCCACAAATTTACTGTCACCGGCACTGCATTGCGCATGTGGCTGAGCGTTTTTCGTTCCAAAATGACGTTGAAATATGACGTTATGGAACAAAATACGTCAAATGGAATTGCAACGTCATCAAAAACGTTCAAAATGGTGTCATCTGTCACCGGATATCACAAATTCTCGTAATAATTCTTATGAGACTTGCGCTCCCTATTCATAATGGCTTACTCGATTGTAGACATGTATCGTTGGTAAAAATACAACCCATAAAATATGAATTAAGTTTTAAAGCGTAGGGTACCGGTAGAGTTAATACAATAATAAAAGTTATATAAAAATATTTTCAAATGAAACTAAAATTTTGGCCAACTCAAACCTCTTCATTAAAATAGTATAAGCAGCGTAAGTACCATCGTCATTAAAGTTTCAAAAAGCTGTTTACGTGTAAAGGATGCATATCTTTGAACACTAAAACACACAGGCACAGGGAAAATCTTCTTGTCTAACATAACCATGGGGACAAGTTTCTCATTGTGTTAAAATTATGTAGGTTAGGCTTACAATAATTCCGTATTATCATGGACAAATTGGAAATTTTGGCAGCTCATGCCACTTTAAGTTTTACTTCGAATCAGTGCTTATATTAAAATAGCTGATAGGTTTGCCAGCTAGCCCACCTAAATAAATAAACCTAACGTCTGATAATATCACACAATTTAGTTGAACCATTCTCAACTTACAGTTGGTAGACAGTTCAATGTCTTTAATATTGGACTGTAATGGCATAATTGTGGCCAATATAAATGGTGGTTACTTTGATCCTGTTGTTGTGAAACTGCTTTGAAATTCAAATTCAGATGTGAATCTATAGTCCTTTTGAAGAACTCAATTCCAAGTGGTCGTCTTTCGTCAATAGTCCAAGATTATGACACGTGCGGCAACGAAAAGGGAGCTCATCAACTGTTTCATCTCGCTATGGTGACACGCGCAGAGGTCACGTGTCAAGGGTGGAGCTCGTGCTTTTAAAAGAACGCTTATCATGACACTATTTTTCACTTGACTTCCCACGTGCGGTGACTAAAGGTAGTAATGCGCGTGTGTACAGGTAGAATTGGATTGTCCAACACGGTGTTCACTCGAGCCTTACACGGGCATACCCTATATCGGTACATATTACCACTGCATCTGATTGCCATGTGGGTAGTTCCAATTACAGACAAGCAATAGTCGGATCATTGATGAGGCGTAAAGAGAGTCGTCGTGAAGAGCCGTTAAGCTGTGAGCCCAAAGTGCCATCTTTGACCGTCAATGGATCGCACTACTGATGAGTGGGGTGTGAATGGGCAGTCATATCATAGCGGATTAATGCAATTGTTCACACCATTACGGTGGAACAGGTCTGTAGACGATTGACGACCTGTTTTCGAAGACACTGCTTGACATGGCCGCCTAATTCTCCATAACTCAACCAAGAATAGTTAATTATTTGCTCATCGGCAGACCACTTCATCCCTGACTGACGGTTGTCATATAGTCACTTAAACCATACTCCCATTAACCAGTACAGACGGTATTGTCCACTACAACTGCTTTGTTTAAAGCACAGGACTCCTTAAAATATGATCGATTGATCGTCTACCAAGGCACTTGTTATTTGTATATATAATTTTTATTCCTCTAAATAGCATTCAAGTCAGTAGGCCTATCCAGATATTACAGTGATCATCAGAAAAATTGAATACTCCCGCCATATTATTGCGCATAGTACAACTTAATCATATAAATTAAAAACAACTATTTCCAAATTTTTGAACGAAAAGTAACCATAACATGTATCCACACATTATATTACTAATTGCACTTGTGCATTACATTGTTTTTAACCTATAGTTTATTTTTATGATCACTAAAACACTCGGGCACAGGGAAAATCTTCTTGTCTAAAATTACCATGGAGACAAGTTTCTAATTGTGTTAAAGAGAGGTATATCATTTAGACCTTTATGCCCCATCATATACATTTCTATATTTATGAACACTAAAACACACGGGCACAGCGAAACTCTTCTTGTCTAAAATAACCATGGAGACATGTTTCTAATTGTGTTAAAAAGAAGTATATCATTTAGAACCTAAAGTATATTTTTATGATCACTAAAACACACGGGCACAGGGAAAATCATCTGTTGTCTAAAATTACCATGGAGACGTGTTTCTAATTGTGTTAAAGAGAGGTATATCATTTAGACCTTTATGCCCCATCATATACATTTATATATTTATGAACACTAAAACACACGGGCACAGGGAAAATCTTCTTGTCTAAAATAACCATAACCTATAGTATGTGTTGACATGCTATATACTTGATAGATATTTTAGGGCCTTCTCCATGCAGGGAGCAATACAAAACACATAAGTGTGTTATTTTAGCCATGTTATCCGTACGGTCAACAGAGCTCGGGCACTGAAGCTAACGTCTTTCACGCTAAGTTTGATTGATGGCCTTATTAGAAAAGATTTATTGGTGTTTAACTCTCCGGTCATAATTATTTCACCACGGGGATTCGAAGATTTCTTCTCAGAAAAGACCCTTGTTCCGTGTTGGCCTGCTTGAAAGCGAAATAGTCTGCAGATAGGCATTACGAATAAAACGGACACGATTATCCTATTGCAAGGTTATGTAAATCATATAAAACCGGAAAAAATGATATACCTCTTTTTAACACAATTAGAAACTTGTCTCCATGGTTATTTTAGACAAGACGATTTTCCATGTGCCCGTGTGTTTTAGTGTTCATAAAAATTAAACCGGACTGTATACCAGGAACGAAATATCAAGCTTTTATATTATATTATACTCTCGCATCGCACTAAGTTTAAATATTGGCTGACGGATGTTTTATGCCGCTCACAGGATTATTTCAGTTATATACCGGCGTTATACTTGGCTTATTATGAGAGGAAACCGGACTCTTTGCTCGGCGGAAATCCCGAAACTATCGCAGGTACCTGGCAACCCATCCACGTATAGGGAAATCGAGTGAAAAGGTTAGTTTTTAATTTTTTGTTCTCTTTGTTCGATTTGGATTTGAAGATTATCATTCTGTGTCGTCCTGAGAGGCCTGTAGATATGAAGTATTTTCTTAACATTGCCATGTATTCTGCCGCAAACTTATGTTAAACCAAAGAGAGTAGATTGACAAGAGTGGTCACTTCGTCCGCGCCATGTTGAATTTGAACTGACAGGATTCGATTATTAGGAACCTCCTTTCTGTAGGGGGCGCCAAGCAGTCGAATCGTGTACAGTCGGAACACCCTTCCGCTAGGGGGCCAGAACCGACCACTCTTGTCAATCTACTCTCTTTGGTTAAACTATAGGAACGTATTGTCGCAAATCTTGCATGGAGGAGTTCCACGACAGGCATTTCTTCGTGTGAACGCAACACTCTAACGAGTGTTTCGGGAAACCCAAAATACACACAGAAAGGCACATTAACTGCGGCCATACCAAATCAAACCCTTCCATATAGACATTTTAATTTTATTTTCAAAATTCAGAGGAAGTAGGTTTAAGCTTGGTAAAAGGCCCTGTTGTGTCAACAAAATGAAATCCTACCACTAAAACCATAAACCATTTGTATCTAATTCAAATGGGCTATTTGGGTCAACAATCATTAACTAGAATTGTACTCAATACAAGTAATGAATTCTCCCTTGCTGCTAAACCGCGATGTTAAACACTCAGGATGTTGTTTGTTCACATTGTCTATGAACAAAAATACAATGTTCATTCTCAATATAGGTTAAATCAAAACGTGTCATTTTTTTTTAGAAAAACAGTTTATAATTTACTTATCATACTTAAACAAATGTAATTCGCCATTACACAGCTCATTCCACTTCAAGTAGATTTGAAAATCTTTCTCAAAATATCGTGTATCTATATTATTTGGCTACAAAAGATATATTAGGCCTACAGTTGAGTATAGCTATGAAAAGCAAAACAGTCAGGTGGATTAATGATTTCCAGATATTCATCCCATAAGTTAAAATCTATGGAACTATAAACACCTTGGCTTGTAATTTTGTATACAGATGAAAATTATACGCACTGCTTTTAACAGGAGTCAAAATAAGACAAGATAATATAAAGCCTACATGTATATGGTCTGCACAAGAGAGGCGACAAAAAAGCTGTCAGCACTACTGATAAGAACGAGTGTATGTTTGTTTACAAGGTAAATAGAACTGTTTGTCTGTAGATAAAAAATTATCTCTGTTTTTGTAATTTGATTAAAACGTTATTTAGTGATTTAAGAATAGTTTTGATTAGTTTAGAAACATTATTGCAGTTTGAAAAAAGATAATTTTTTTTAAAGAGAATCGGACAAGTAGAACCGATTTTACAATTTTAATGTTATTATCATGGAATCGAAAGTAAGAACAACAGGGAATACATATAGCCCACTATGGTTGCTGTATTATGCAATAGTTGATGTCATAACATAAACAACTTATGACACACTGTCTGTCTGTTTGTATGGTATATATGTGAAAGGATTGAAAATATCAGATCATATTTGCCAAAGTTATGAAGCAAAAGAGTAAATATTGCATAATCCAATATGGCTGCCATATTACGCAACATATGATAGTTTGCGACATACCTACTGTCCATAAGGTACACAGCTTAAAAGAATTGTCCAAATTATCAAAACTGTAGAAGTTATTGAGCAAAACGGAATATGACACAACCCAATATGGTTGCTGTATTATGCAACAGGTGATGTCCTAAACAATTTTTGACATACCGTCTGTTAATATGGTATGAAATATGAAAGAATATAGAACATCGGATCATATTTGTTAAAGTTATCAAGAGAAAGAGTAAATATTACATAATCCAATATGGCTGCCATATTACGCAATGTATGGTGTCATAAATAGTTTGCCTCGCATCAACTACCCATAAGGTATGCAGATCACACAGAATTCTGCAGATTGCATCAAAACTGTAGACGTTATGAGGCTAAAGGGAATATTACATAATCCAATATAGCTGCCATATTATGTAACCAGTGATGTCAAAAATAGTTCGCGACACACCGTCTACGCATAAGGTATATACTCAGGAAAAAAATATCCAGATGGAATTAAAACTTTGGAAGTTATGAAGCGGAAGGGAAAGCGGGCACCGGACGGAGATGGCACCTTAATAAAGCCCGTTTTTCAAGCCGGGCGTATAAAAAACGATGCCCTGTCCGACATCCGGTTCGGACCACGATCCGAATTCGTTGTTTGGTCTGAATGTACTTTCTGGATGGCGTTATCGCTCAATGGCACTGCCAAAATTCACGGGTTTTATCTCCTATAAAACTTCACGTCAGTTAAATAATCTTGGGTACGACGTAACATATTAATCAAATAATCAATCTATTGGATCACGAAAAACACGTTAGGCATTATCAAACACGAGTTATCGGCCAAGTTACAACGTTTGCAGAAATTATCGAACAAGACACCGACCGATGGGATACAATCATAACTGCATGCTATTCATGCATTTTAAGAAGGATAAACAAAAAAATGTTTGATCCACTTGGTGCTGGAGCTTTTTGGGAAATCTGATTTGTTTTCTGTCTGTTTTTAATATAGGAATTTTCGGGTTTAACGTCTTCAGATGATGTCATAACCAACCGGATCCATTTTCAAGGTTGCCGGATGGAGTGAATTGCAGTTTAGACCAGTGTACTTTGTAACGTATCCACTAGAATTTATCATGGCGGCGAATGAAGACCGGAAAGTTTCTAGCTGGGTTTTAAGAGAGTTTAATTTTGTCTTCTCACACCTCATCATTCCACGATCACGATCGACAAGGGAAAGAAAACGGACTGGGTCTTAGTGGTGTCACGTTCCCCTTCAGCTCCAAATCAATGTCTCTTGTGTAGTATATCCGAAAACTGATGAGTGTCGTTTTGGTCATGTTGACAGACCACTTTGCCATGTCCTGCCCGAGTGCTGGGCTGCAAAATGGCTTCTCGAAGGTAAACACGGGGATGGATGCGAATGTCCAAGTGGTTAAACTGTAAGTGTATTGATTTCAGTTATGTCAACGGATCCTTGTTAAGGCTAATTTTCCACCTAGCACTCGTCTAGCTTAACTAATACCACAGTAGTCATCCTTGCAATTGTCGGCAATGAATTCCGAACCAAAAGAGGGTTTTCCTGACGGAGTTCTCTCGACTTTTTCTCATCAATAGATTTTGATTGAATTTCTCTGAGTCTCTCTAAGAAAACCGTTGCTCATTTCCAAACAATGGTATTTGCCATCATCTCAAACGTGCATAGAGCCGAATGACTATTCAAAGCCTCTATTCATGCTCCTTAATTGACTCGTCGATGGCTTGGAGCTGCAAATGGTAAAAAAGCACGGTCCATGGAAACAAAAGATGACATGTTGATTATCACAATACTTACGGAAAATACCATTTGCATGAATTGAACATCAATGCGATACAAGCCTCAATGAATTCCAACGACCATACATATCTGGTTAAATGTCCTGTCTCCGTGGATTGAACCGGAGAGGATTTATTTGGTAAATAAGCGATGCTCTAATTTTCTGTATTATTATAAAGACACCATCGGTGCTTTGAAACATACAAAGATAAATGATAAAAGATTGATTGATTGTTTGGTGTTTTACGCCGCGCTCAAGATTAATTCACTTATATGGTGGCGTTGCCAGTTTTATTGTGGGAGGAAACCGGGCTATATGCCCGGAGGAAACCCACGACCATCCGTTGGTAGCTGGCAACCATCCCACATAAGTCGTTCGAGTGAAAACCCAGTCAGAAGATTTTCCAATTTTTGTTTTTGGGCTGAGTGGGATTCGAACCCGCGACCCTAAAAGATTGAATGGAGGGACGGGTGCTTTACACATTTCACCTATATTAATTGTCATGTTTATTATGCCGTACCATTGGATTAAAGTGGCATGAGCTGCCAAAATTCACACTTTTTTCATAATTTCTGATCGTCACGACAGTAAGAGGCTTTGAAGGCCATCGAAAAACTAAATGATGACGTTGGGATAAGGTAAATCCATAAAGTCTACGGCATATACGAACCGAAATAGTGTCCGAAAAGTAAACAAAATTTAAACAACCGGACGACCATTCATTCATTATAAGCAAAAGTTAGTTCAAAACAATACTTTATCGTTCATTCTCGAGACTGGAAGCGCCAAAAAGCCTCTAGATTATACGTCTTGAGAAAAATAGCCAATAATAACAACATTTTGGCAGTTCATGCCACTTTAAAGGAAACTCAGAGATGAAGTAAAACACAACCATATACAAAAATTACAATTGTTCATTTTCGGATTGAGCGTCCAGTTTCACCAAATGGTCCACGTGAGGAAAATATATATGATAGAAAAAGATTGGAATTGCGATTGAAAGCTCACCAATTGCCATGTCATCGGCAATCTAACAGAGCGTGTTGTGTTTTTAGTAAAAGGATATCTAATAAACCTCGCCCGACAGATCCTCTATCGGAACACTTCAGTCATGCTAAATGAACTTCCCGGCTGATCGTTCGGCTATACTAGTGGAATCATTGGAAGTTTATGATAGAAAATTGATTATGGAATAAAATGAATTGCTGATCGGGAAAAGGCGGCGTTGCTTCAATAGGTCGGTCGGAAATGACGCCTAAAAAGCCCCCCTTCCCGCTCACATAACATAGCAATTTTCCTCTTTCTTTCCTCGACTTTTGTTGGAGCGCGCTAAGAGCTTCAATATGTCCAGCATTGCAATCGATGCTGCACTCTCCTTACATCCGGTAATACCGACAGAGCGGATTGGATTGGCACTCTCCTCGTTTCCGCTCCAACGAACAATGGCGGACTTACACCAAAAGCCCATTACGTCCTGCAGGATTCCAGTCTTTTGCGTCACTAAAATAATACTCAAAATATTATTTTTAAAAAGGAAACCCTATGTGTCTAGAAATGAATACAAAATTTAGCTTTAATAACCGTTTCCTTGTGGAATATAAAAAGGCAAGTGGCCCATCACTCACTCGGATGAAAAATAGCGGCTCCTATAACAATTCTGGGACCAAAACAACAGTAAGGTTAATTGAGAACTTTGAAATTAATCTTTCAATGATTTTAGCCCCATCCCAACCAAATGCCTGTGTTCCTTTAGATGGATATTCACAACAAATGTGATTTTTATTCAAACCACCAACGCACAGATCCGCTTCTAGTAACGAATACAGGGTGTTCTAAAAGTAAAACAAAGAAATCATTCCAATGTTGAGTGCCGAATATTTTACATTTTGAATTGAAAAATAGCAATACTTCCATAAACCCGTTGAACGCTTTTTGTAAAAATAAGTTTCAGACGTACATCTACTTGCAATGAAATACCAAACTAGTTCTTGCAGATTTCAAAAGACTTTTACCGTGCCCGATAGTGATGATATAGGGATATGATTTCACTTGACAAAACTGTGTATTTGAGAGTGGGTAGGGGTGAGTCTAGAAATATTTCGCTGAATGACAACGAGCCCGTGACCCTTCGGTGGAAGGCGTGGGGAGGTATTGGTGGAAAATTCAGCGATGAAAGTGTAATTTTCGGAAGTTCAGGATGTTCGGATTTGATTGCAGTCAATATGATTGACTGAGAACAGGTGATATGAGATTAAAAGGGCACCTTGGGTATGAGGCAAATTAAAGGTAAAAAAAATCCGACATTTTATTGTCGTACATCTATTGGAATGGTGTTGTGATGATCACATTTTTGGCAGAAAATCGACCAACCACCTTTCATCCAAAGTCAATCAAATCGTATTTCTCTGTTTAGCAGAAGTCTTAGCAAAATGCAAGCAATTCTAAACAAAGTCCATTTAACGTCCTAGATCTTGTCACAGTTTTTTTAAAGGATGGATTAATTGGTTTTCAGATAAAGTAAAACGTTAATTGTATCTTTCATACAAATGTCGACAGTATATCACAAATGAATTGGCAGCGCAACAGAAAGAGTCATCGCCTTAGAAACTTTAGTCAGATTGATTGATGTTTTACACCGCAATCAAGAAGTTTTAACGAAGGCCTATATGTCGACGTTGCCATGTTTAGCGGTTAGGAAACCGGCCTTTTGTACGCAGGAAACGCCCGACATTCAACGAGTGCTAGCTGGTGACCACTGAAAAACACACTCAGAAATGTTTCAATTTTAATTAGTTTGAGTGGGATTCGAACCGGCGACCCATCGATGGAAAAAAATAGGCCTAGTTAGTTAAGGGGCTAGAATGAGAGGTGAACAGACAGATTGAACCAGCCCATCTCCTCTCTTTACCATGATCCATGGATGGAAAGCCGAAGACGGATTGAGAGATTATCACTGATAATGGTCACTTTTTTTCTTTCGAACGAATGACATTCAGTTCTTTGACCCATTGGCGGAGACCCTTTTGAGTTGCGTTTTGGACTGGACTGGATTGATTGGTTGACGTTTACGCCTCACTCAAGGCTATTTCTCAAATATGGCGGCGTCACCAGGATTATTGGAGAAGACAATGGGGCATTACGTATCCCTTTTTAAAGCAAAATCAAAAGCATATACTTTAAAGATTCGCTGAACAATTAAGCTTGTGTTTATATGACCGTGTTCAATTTATTTATATATTTTTTGTATATTTCATCAATCTTTATCAGATACATTACTTCTATTTGGGATAGAACAAGCACATGGGGCTTTAATCCCGAAAACTATTAAATTTGTCTGCTTTATTACATTATGGTGGATAAATAAAACAAACAAAACATGTACGGTACCCAGAAAAAAGCCCGAACTCCCGGTGCATTGCGACAGGCTACCCGCCAACAACCAAACAAAGGCAAATATGAAACACATTAGTTTCACCGATAAAATTTACCTTATGCATAAATATTGACCAGAAAACGGCAGTTTCATAATGACAGTAATATTCGGCATTTATTATACCCTCGGCCTATTGACCGTGAAGATCCAGACCCCGCAGTCCAAACAGGCTTTTCAGTTGAGTTACAGAAGTTGATCTTCCGAGTTGAGTTGGACGAGGTTAAATAAACCTCCTTGCAGCCTGCTCTAATAAGCTCATTCAATGACTCTAGTTGGCATCATGTGGTTTCTTGCAAAAATAAGGCGAAAAAACATCAGTCTGTTTCAACGTGTTGGTGGCATTGAGGCCGACTTTAGGAGGTTTCTCTTTCATTTCGCCCAGTAGGGTAGCTTTCAATCAGTCTAGCTGAACTGTCTAGCGAAATGAATGAACTGGTTAGATTTTAACTGTTTCCAAGCGGTAATTGTCAATATTATCATGAAAAGAGGGGACCCCCTGGCAAAGCTCTTGTTACTTGCCTTGACCCGGCACAGTCAGATGTGGTGAGACATTCCGACCCCCGACAACGTAGAGAGAATGAAATCCCTAACTAAGACTGACAGACTTCAGAACTCAGTCATTAATAACTGTAGCTGTATTCCAGTCATCGCTCACACTGTCATCGATGTGATTTTATAACCCAATACAAGTCAGACGGAAATCTAAACAAACACAGATCTAAAATCAACATTAATATTTCACAGCAGCATGATTTTAAAGAGGAGCGAAACGAAAAAAGATCCCTTTTTAGAGGAGTCTTGGAAAACACAAACTAACCGATGTAAATTTCAATACTGATGACAATCATGACACAGATTTCCGTCAATCATTCGATAGGCTCGAGCGTAGCACGGATTATCGGTCTTACGGCGACTGGTATTATATGGCTGGTAAATGTGTCTTGTCGCCTTATGACGAACACGGAGAAAAAAAAAATCGGGCAGAGCCCAGATTTCTCGCCTAGCTCGAGCGATATAGAGAATGGGGGTGGCAATTCTTCCACCTAAGGAAAGCGGGTTCGAACCTCAATTACACTATGTTCGAAAGAAATAAACAAAAATCCAACTAGGCTATTAGGAATAATGGCGACAGGCAGTAAGGTGACAAAAGGCGAGAGTTCACTCCGGCAATAGACCCAAATAAAATTGAGTTTAATCAGAGGAGGCCGGTTGGCTGAATGGATAAGACAGCCGGCATTTAGTGCTGGCGATAGGTGCCATACTCTGGGACCTGGGTTCGATTCCCGTTTCGGGCATCACCCAAAAATCGGTAAAAGAATTTCTACCATAGTGTAATCCCAAATAACGAGAATACTACCCAAATAAAATTGTGACATGCTTTAATATGAAAAGCACTAAACAAAATAATCTGATGTCTTCGGTTTTGTAAAGATGGACACTGATATAATATGCTATGACTAACTAAAAAAATACATCAAATTCATTCGATCATATATATCTGATCTCAATGTTCTCAGTGGTTTTCACTGGATCGCCTTTGCAAAAGAGTTTCCAGGTACTGACTGAGGGTCAAGTGTTTCCTCTGGACACAAAGAGCGTGGCCTTTAATCGTCATAAAAACTGGCACCAATCAAAGGGAAATAACCTTGAATCAACTAATCCAAGAAACTAGTCAGTCTGATAACTTCTGGGATTTACGTGCGTGAAATACTGCCACTCTGAAACTTCGGGGATTTACGTGCGTGAAATACCCTCTGATAGACTGCAGGCCATTTTGAATATGGCGACCAAATAGGTAGCCATGAAGCGTACAATTTCCACATCCTCTCGAGGACCCCACAAAAGTGTCCCCGTGATAATGTAAGGGACTGAACACTCGGTTTGTTAACTTTCAGCTTCGATCAGTTATATAATTGAAGCATTGGAGGATTCCTGATATGTACCGAAACTGCGTTTGTCTACAACATGTGGTTTACCGGGCTAAATAAAATATATAAACAAATATCTTTCTAAATGTTTTTAGCATTTAATAAATTTATAATTACTTTTATTTCCTTTTTTAGTCTGTAGTAAAACATTTTGTTATTTACTCCCAAAATACGGTGATTTACCGTATAAAAAGCGCAGACTGTCCGAGGTGTGTCGAAGCCGACCGGTAGCGAGCGGAGATAGCCGAAGGGAGTTCCGACTGAGAAACTGGTCTCCATTGTTATTTCAGCCAGGAAGATTTTCCCTGTGCCCGTGTGTTTTAATGACTATACATGTAAATCTAAGTCTTAATTTTTGTTCGTATATTTTTGGAGGGCTTTTTGTGAAGAGTAAAAACCAGAATTGATAGATTGGGTAATAGGAACAGGGAAACAAAATTTGACAAATCCATCGCTTGTAACATGTTTCACGTCACATTCCACATTATTCCTCCCCAAAAGCTGGCATAGCTAGTATTTAGTTGGGGATGGAACGAAGTTATATTCAGGATAGGAAACCATGGGCTTTCCTATGAAACCAGGCAACCAAGTTTGAATATTTTTTTGTGAAATGCAAAGCTCACAAATTAAAAAAAAACTTTGCCTGTTCTGTCTCGGTTTAAAACCAACTGATATCTAAATTGACAAAACCATATTTTCACCTAAAATACATTATTTCCAGACAGACTAGACTGTTCAATTTGTCTTATATTCAGCCATTTTTTTCCTCATAAGGATTCGACCATTAGAAAAGAAATATGCTAAATGTGACCAAACAAATTTGCCCAATAGAGGGAATTTAAGGCAATATGACCCACTGCGCAGTGTGTGAAAATGGTTATCCTGAAACACAACTCCACGTCTCCATCTTTGTCTGACTCAATGGAAAATTTAGGCCATTAGAGTGGCTGAATATTTAGAAGAAATACGGAAATGCCAAAACACATTGATTGGCAGCACATACCATCAGTTTTCACAAATAAAACAAACATAAGTAATTTCAAGCGGGTTTCTCTGAGCCCCCAGTGTAGAAGGGATGTCAGGTACTCGCTGAGGGTCACTGTTTCCCTTAAGAGCCCGGTTTGATCCCCCACTTAACCTGGCAACACTGCCATATAAGTGGAATAATTAATATAATCATATAAGTAAAACAATTATCAATCAATCAAAGATAAGTCAAACAAAAGCAATAGTATTAAGTTTAATGGATTTATTTGATGGTGAGACAGGATTTCAGAAGTATAATTTTTTACATAGGATAATTGTGAGTACCAGGGATTATCTTGAGCGTCTTCCTTTGATTTTGGTAGGTTTGGATTTCTTATCAAAACTGAAACATAAAGAAATCATCTTTATTTCAAACAATTACTGAATTAGTAAATAACTGATGACCCTGGAAATGCCAGTCCAGGGTGAGAATTGGTGTGCTTTCATGTGTGTTGCTAATAATAATAACAACGTATTAATTTCAAGCAAGATACCTCTGACATCGTATGTTTTTGAGGGGCATCATTAGATTTTCAACCTTTTTGAAATGATAAAAACTTCATCAGGCGAACATTCAGAAAGAACTAAAATGAAATAAAAGTAATAATGTTTGTTTTTCTACTTACTTAAATAATTGAGATGCCATTATATCCTCTTCATTCCTTTGAGTGTCAGCCTGAAAATTATTAACAAATTCAAATTAAAAATCAATGAACTCATTTACATTTTGGAGGCGGACACACTAAGTCTATTACGAAACTGTCCACAAGCTGGGGATTGATTGGTTGGTGTTTTACGCCACACTCAAGATTATTTCACTTATATGGCGGCGTTGCCAGGTTCAGAAGGGGAGGAAACCTGACAACTCCTCCATATATGGCGACCGAGTGAGAAATCCACTCAGAAATTTGTAATTGGTCTGAATGTGATTCCAACACGCACAAGCAGGGGAAGAAACGTGAAATCCCCCTACAGACTTTGAAGTAGAAAAATGAATATGGACTTAAACGACTGATGATCAGAAATTGTATAACAAGGTAATATCTCTTCATTTTTGCGTTGAAAACAGAAAACAATGATCAGTGTTTTACACTACAATTAAAATTAGTGGGGAGGAAACTGGGTTCTTTGCCCAGAGGAAACCCCCTCTGTAGGCGAATATCTGGCAGCTCTTCAACATCGTCGGGATCAAGTTTGTAAGAAAGAAAAAAGAAGGGTGCACAAACTTTATTTACAAGTTTCCGATCATACCGTTCAGTTAAATATCAGATTTTGAAAATGGCTGACTTACTTTCATGGATTCATTATACCATTGATCTAACTCTGCCCGTGGGTTGTTCACATGAGCCTCTAAATCCCCTCCCCCAATAATCCGAGGTAACATGCCACTCCCAACATGGTCGCTCTAAATACCAAAAACATAAATAAAACATATGATTGAAGACATTTTTTATCACACCACACATCTTCCAAAATGAGAGGGATTAGACAAGGTATAAACAGACAGAAAAAGTACAGAAAGGTCAATGAAATAATCAAAAGCTTAATAAAAAGGTTTTAATAAGATTAATATTAAGTCAAGGTTCCACTTAAATTGATCTAGCGACCTGTAGACAAGTTTCAACCAACAAGTGGGGGAAGGGGTCTTCAACACATAGACCCCCCACCCATTCTAAGTGAAACACATTCCAATGCTTTCCAATCAATCTACATGTAGTTCAAAACAATACTTCATCGTTCATTCTCGAGACTAAAAGCACTAAAAAGCTTCAGAACTATACGTCTTGAGAAAATAGCCAATAATTTCCACATTCAGTTTATTTTCTTTGTGCCCATTAAGGTGAACCGGGTAACAACAAGGTCTCATCAATTTATATCTAATTACCTCATTTGAAAAACTCATTTAAACAAAAGACTTGGACTTGAATTTCCGCAAAATGCATGCAGCCATTTTTCTCAATTCCAAAGCTACATGTACATTTCAAGCTAAACATGTACTGTACCTGAGTATTTCTAACACTGACCTTTTTAAATTTCTTGAAATTCCTGACTTTTTTCCCTTTCCACATTACATAGCCATCTTGCCCAGTGGAGTGAATGCTAACAGTTACCTTGGCACGTGGACGTCGTACTACCAAAGACTTAAACTCAACAGCAATCTGCACAGTTGTCTCCTCTTTGATGAACTCTTCAGTTGGTCTAACTTGGCCCTGTGGTGTAGGGGAGATAACCATGGACGGTCAATTTGGTCATTTTATTATGCGTCCTCAAAAAATGAACTGAATAGGGCCTTACATGTAAGTGTTCACAGCGCTGCCATCATAGGGAGAGTGATTGCTCTCCTTCCCCTCTACACACCCCCAGAGGGGTCTGAGGAGACCTGTTTATCACTCCCCCTTACTCTCCCTACCCGTTTCAGGTCCCTTATTTATGTTTTTCACTCTACCAAGATGAAACTATTCTCCAATCCTTTTATGTCCATTAAAATAGAATAAAATAACTGTTTGATAATAGGAAAAACTAGGATAGCATTTTGTTAAAGATTTGCACGGCAATTCTGACATATATAAGTATACTTTTCTGTAACTTCAGACCCTTTTATTTCATCATGATCATGTTCTCTCTCTGAAAAACATGTGAGGGGAAGACCATTTTTGGGGAGAGTGAAACAGGTCACCCTGACCGTTTTGGGAGAGCATATTGTAACTCCCCCAGTCTATTCTTAATGACAGGCCTGATACATGTAAATGTTCATGTATTAAAGCGACATTCATAAACAGATTGCACCTTGTTAGTTCAAACATTTCCTCTAAATAATAATAATGTCACAATAAATAAATACCTTGAGAGGAAGTTGTGTGGAGAGATAACCAGAGGGTATGTCATCATTGTCATGGTTACGGACATGTTGTTGTTGTTGTTCTTCTTCTGAATCTGATATTCTTGGCGAACGTATCTGATCGGGTGACATTTTTATATCAGAATTTGGCCGTATGGAAGTGGTTTCAGAGTTTTGTTGACCTCTTTTCTGATGTAATGATTTACTAGTTGTCTTTCGTTCTGACTGCATTGGAATTTCGTCTGGCCAATCATCGTCAAGAGCTTCTCTTTTTATCTCCTTAAACCCATCATCATCATCATCATCATCTTTATTGGAAGACCCTGGAGATTTCTTGGGTTCTGATTGGTTGTTTGAAGACTCCTTGGCTCTTGGTGATAACATCATTTTATCTTCTGCTCGTTTGTGTGACACAGCTTTATTTTTTCCTCGATCCGGAGAAACAATTTTAGTTTCATGATCTGAATCCGACACTCGAACTTGATCATCGACAGTCTTATGTCTGGGACTGGCCATTATGCTTGTATCCATTTCTGTGTCTTGAACCAATACATTATCTGGTCGTCTGTGTCGAGATTTTGGCATGAAAGGAACTTCATCCGAAGAGCTTTCATCCGTGACTTGAGTTTTGACTTCTTTATCTTTTGAAAGTGTTGACCTTTTACCTTTACTGGATGACGTTTCTATGGTAACTGCTTCATCCTGGCTGAGTTTCTCCAACTTAATCATAACTCGACTTTCGCCATTTTCTTTCCTTGAAGATTTACTGGGATGACTAGGTGACTCCCCATCGGGTGCTCTAGCCCTGAAAACATTTTATTATTTATTGTCAAACTCATAGAAAGAAAAACAACACAGAATCAGATAATGTGGCTTTGTACAAGATTGATTGTTTGGTGTTTAACGCCGCGCTCAAGATTATTTCACTTATTTGGCGGCGTTGCCAGTTTTATTGTGGGAGGAAACCGGGCTCTATGCCCAGAAGACCCACGACCTTCCGTTGGTAACTGGCAACCATCCCACATAGGTCGTTCGAGTGAAAACCCAGTCAGAAAATTTTCCAATTTTTGGACTGAGTAGGATTCGAACCCGCGACCCATTGGTGGAAGGCTGTTCGGATTGAGCGTCCAACGCTCTACCTACTGAGCCATGGAGGCCCCCGACTTTACAAGAACAAAGAATTAAATAATAGATGATGCAGGAAAACAAAGTCTGTCAAGAACAGTTAGGATCAGTTTATTTTATAGGTTCTCAGAAAACTTATCATTTTATTCAGCTATATAGTTTCATTTCCAGGTTTATGTGTTGTCAGTGTCTGACACTATTTGTTAATGAGACCATAACTACAGTAACTGACCAGGGACTGATCCAGGAAAAAAAATTTGGGCATACCATTTCGGTTCAAAATGTTCCAACAACAAGACAAAAACAACATCTCTGGCCCAAAATTCAACATTAAATACTATTTTGACATTAAAATCTGTTGGTTTTAAGAATTTGGGCGGATTTTTTGCTTGTGAGTTTGGGCGCCCATACCTGTATACAGGTATCAAAATGTCTCTGGACCAGTCTATGCTGACTGTTTTGTTTACAATTTATAATTCACCTTTTTCTCCGGATGGATTGAGGAGGCTGAAAGTCACTTTCATTTTCGTTTTTATCGACGGCTGTCTCTCGTTTTTGATGAGATTCTCTACTTTGACCAAGCGCTCTTGAGGAGTGGCTGAAACAATACCAGGTTATAAACTACTAATTACCCCGTATTTCTTCTAAATATTCAGCCATTCTAATGGCCTAAATTTTTCATTGAGTCGAGACAAAAAAGGAGACGTGGAGTTGTGTTTAAGGATAACCATTTTCACACACTGCACGGTGGGTCATATTGACTTAAATTCCCTCTAATGGGCAAATTTGTCTGGCCTTATTTAGCATATTTCTTTTCTAATGGCCAAATCGCTATAAGGAAAAAAGTGACTGAATCTTTAGAAGAAATACGGTAAGCTAAATAAGTCATGCTAGCCATTCTTTCTCAGGGCTCAAATTAGTTTTTCTCCTTTATACAGTAAATGGGTATAGTTTTTCTCCTTTATACAGTAAATGGGTATAGTTTTCTCCTTTATACAGTAAATGGGTATAGTTTTCTCCTTTATACAGTAAATGGGTATAGTTTTCTCCTTTATACAGTAAATGGGTATAGTTTTCTCCTTTATACAGTAAATGGGTATAGTTTTTCTCCTTTATACAGTAAATGGGTATAGTTTTCTCCTTTATACAGTAAATGGGTATAGTTTTTCAACGGCAGTTGCTGAATTCATAATGATAACCAATTTTGACAGCTCAATCCACTTAAACCACAGCTTTAATCAAATTGTCAGGTAAAATACGGAGATAATTAATTGTGCCAATCCTGTTTGTTTACCTTGTTGACTGTGAGAGTTCTGTGTTAGGAACGAGAATATGCTGAGGTATACTGAAGGGTTGTTCTGATAGTGACTGGGAAGGCAGTTCTAATTTGATCTCATCAACTGTAAATACAAACAATATAAAAATGCATTAGTTTACAAAGTTTACTTTTCTTATTGTCAGATTTAGGGTGGGGTGGTGGGATTGAAAATCAAAACCCTTTCCTTTAACAAAGTCATAGACATTTCAGTGGTGGCTCATACCAATCTGTCAATTGATTGATTGATTGTTTGGTGTTTTACGCCGCGCTCAAGATTATTTCACTTATATGGCAGCGTTGCCAGTTTTATTGTGGGAGGAAACCGGGCTCTATGCCCGGAGAAAACCCACGACATTCCGTTGGTAACTGGCAACCATCCCACATACTGTAGGTCGTTCGAGTGAAAACCCAGCCAGAAAATTTTCCAATTTTTTTGGGACTGAGTGGGATTCGAACCCGCGACCCATTGGTGAAAGGCCAATCTTTCAATATAAGACAATCAAATAAAATGTTCCAAGTAAACCATTGTCTGGACACCCAACTCATTGAGCCACTGGCACCCCCTAAATTCACAGGTAAAAAATCATATTACATATCAAAAGGTGTTCCAGAAAATTCTACTGACCAAGGCTAAGCTCCTGTCAGTCGTCAACCTAATGAAATATCATAGGTTTGGTTTGTTACAACAATTTGTGGGGTATAAAGGTCTAAATGATATACCTCTTTTTAACAGAATTAGAAACTTGTCTCCATGGTTATTTTAGACAAGAAGATATTCCCTGTGCCCGTGTGTTTTTGTGATCATAAAAAAAAACTTTGTCAATATATATTATTAGTTATTTTATGCCCTTCCGACATCAAATATCTACCTGTATACTAACGGAATGGTGCCAAATAACAAATTTATTACCATTCAGAGCAGCTTGTTTGCTTAAAACCGAGTATAAACAGACGTTCTTTATTCGATAAGTTAAGTATATAATATATGAATTGTGTTGTTTTCAAATGTTCATTGGGAGTGATCCAGGTCTAAATAACGTCGCTAAATTACATTGTGACGTAGCAAAGTTATACCTATCTCTGAGACAAGCAAAGCGTTCTATGCTTACAATACAACATTCTAAACTGACGTCACAATAGGATTTTGTCTTGACTGAAGAATTCTGTGACGCACAGAAACCTTCACTCCGTGGTAATATTATTGCATTACACCTTATCGGGGCAGGGACTGATCCAGGGAAAATTTGGGCATACCATTTTGGTTCAAAATGTTCCAACAATAAGACAAAAACAACATTTCTGGCCCAAAATTCAACATTAAATGCTATTTTGACATTGAATCTGTTGGTTTTAAGAATTCGGGCGGATTTTCGCTTATGAGTTTGGCCGCCCATACCTGTATATAGGTATCAAAATGTCTCTGGATCAGTCTATGCGGGGTGGCACAGAATCAAATATATACACGGAAAGTACTCCGTTATACAGACTCACATTCTAGGCATTCTGACCAATGAAATGCCTAGAAATTTCTTTGAATTGGGATAAAATATAACATACCTATTTTTTACCACAATTAGAAACTTGTCACTGACTGAATAAGTAAATTAAAATTCTCGGTCAATCAGTGTCGGCCTGTGTGTTTTAGTGTTCAAAAATATATAATGGGACTAGATTGAGAATAAGAGAAACACATTTACAATGTACATAGATCTAGTTTTTTAAACTGGTCCATCATGCATGTTTTTGTAGATTACACAAATACAATCAATATGTTTATAAAAATGATAAGATTTAAGTAATTACCTGGATTATGTTTTGGGTTACAGTGTTTCTCGATAGAACAGAATACAACAGCATAACCAATCTCGGAGTCAGGGATCATACGTTTTCTATGACTAAAACACGGAGAAAAAACACACAATAAATCAGTCTGAGAGTGTAGGTAAGCTGATTACTCAGGGAGATATATGGATAGATAGATTGATTGATGTTTAATGTCACACTCAAGATTACTTCTTTTATATGGCAGCGTTGCCAGGTTTAGTGGAGGGGGCGAATGGGTCTCATTGCTCGGATGAAACCCCCGATCTTCAGCAAGTACCTTTTCCACATACAGCGACCGAGTGAAAAATCCACCAAGAAATTTTTTAATTTTTACTTGGTCTGAGTGTAATTCAAACCAGCGTCACATCGATGGAAGGTCTGTGTGGCACTAAATGACATACCCATTTCAAAATAAAAAATCAAACTGACAAATTGATAACCATTGATCTCCAAATTAAAAGCGCTAATGTTAAATGAACAGCTGGTCAGTGAAAGTTATAACCCTAAATCCTAGATTTAAACCAAACTCTTAAACTCGCCTCACAACCTAAAATTTGGAAAAGAGACATGGATTGTTTGTTTTATAGCAAAAATGAAACTCAGTTTTCATCAATATATTTTGATACCAAGAAAAGAAATGGGTTTTGTTTCCACTCATAAAAAAAAAAACATAATCGGACACAAAATTAGACTTATTCATTATTAAAAATATTTATAAAATTCACCTTTTCAGAAGACTTTGGACTTTTAGCACCCATTGTTTCCACTTTTCTGTCCCAGAAGGGTCATGAATGTCAGAGTTCATGACAATTGTATCATCATCAACCAACAAATCATCATCGTCATTGTCATCATCTTGTAACAATGGAAGACCTCCAGATAACTCTATTGTCAAACTCAGCTTCTTGAACTAGAATAATTAATTACATG
This sequence comes from Lepidochitona cinerea, assembly GCA_963971465.1. Classification (NCBI taxonomy): domain Eukaryota; kingdom Metazoa; phylum Mollusca; class Polyplacophora; order Chitonida; family Tonicellidae; genus Lepidochitona; species Lepidochitona cinerea. The sequence goes on along the minus strand of OZ020555.1, from coordinate 34,308,502 downwards.
GATGGATTAGTGTGTTACATCTCATCAAATTTCCTTTACACACATCCCGGGCAGTTAGCGAGCAGGGATAGCCTTAAAAAAAATGCCCCCCCCCCCCGACCCACCCTCCATGGTACCTAACAATCAAATCAATCATGCTCCTAAAGTGTACTAGATTGATTGATTGATTGTTTGGTGTTTTACGTCACGCTCAAGATTATATCACTTATATGGCGGCGTTGCAAGTTTTAGTGTTGGAGAAAACCGGGCTCTATTCCCAGAGAAAACCACGATCTTCCGGAGTTCCGTTGGTAACTGGCAACCATCCCACATAGGTCATTCGAGTGAAAATCTAGTCAGAAAATTTTCCAATTTTTTTTTGGACTGAGTGGGATTCGAACCCGCGACCCATTGGTGGAAGGCTGTTCGGCTTGAGCATCCAACGCTCGACCTACTGAGACACGGAGGCCCCCTAAAGTGTATTAGAAAACAGCCAGCTATGGACAGCCAGTGTTGGACTGAGAGACTGTAGATCTATCAACTAAGCCACTGAGGTCCTCGGATTCTGAATTAAGACTTACAGGAATGAGGAAGTAGGAAGTAATACTAGTACACAAAACTTTATGTTCTTCCCCAGCAATTTAAATGTCTACTTTTATTTTTATCACCAAGATTGCTTGATTAAGAAAAAGAGTAAAGATTTTCATTCACGAGCAAAATAAAAAACGAGCATTTAAATTCTTCTCTTACATTCAAAATATATGTATTTTTACTTTTTTTGATTACCAGTCATACCTGTGTAGAAGTTAGGAAGATTACAGTTTTGCCAGAAAATAAAGTCTGTCTTGAAGGGTTTGGATCAAAGGACACATCATTAGGGTTAAGATGAGGGTCACTCAGTTCAGGGCAATACCTAAAAGACAGGGTATTGAAGATAAGATTAGCAGACCAAGGGAGGTAACCCAAGGCACACATACTAAGTAGTCTCCCCTGGTTACAGTTTAAATCAGTATTAATACACCTGCACTTACTGATTGATTCATGTTTTAAAGAGCACTCAAGATTATTTCACTTCTATGACGATGTTGCCAGGTATAGTGAGGGAGGAAACGGGACTGTTTGCCTGGAGGTAACACCGACCATGGGAGAGTACCTGGCAACTCCTCCATATTAATAAGGTTATCAAAATCTAGAAATTCTTCAATTTTATTTGGTTAGAGTGGGATTCGATCCCGCTTCACATTGATGGAAGCCATGTACTGCACAGAGAGGCTATCACTGCCAACTGAGTCACAGAACCCCTGGGATATGCAGAGCTAACTTTAGAAATTAAATAATATAAAATAACTAAAGTCAATGTACAGTGAGTACATACACTGTATGATACTCAGAACACTTCTCGATCCTTGTTACACATAAATCGGAATACTCAAGAGTTTGAGTATTAACATTCTTGGCTCATCAGAATTTTACTTACAAACTGAAATGTCTGTTTTACAACAAAAATAGTTTGTACTTTTGTAATCAAGATTATTTCATTTACATTATACAAATGTACACTCAAAGTCTAATCACTATGATTACCATATTTATTCTAAATATTCAGCCATTCTAATGGCCTAAATTTGCCATTGAGTCAGGCAAAAAAGGGGACATGGAGTTGTGTTTAAGGATAACCGTTTTCACACACTGCTTGGCGGGTCATATTGCCTTAAATTCCCTCTAATGGGCAAATTTGTCTGGCCTCATTTAGCATATTTCTTTTCTAATGATCGAGACCTTCTGAGGAAAAAAGTGGCTGAATCTTTAGAAGAAATACGGGTATGTACAAATTCATCTTAGAATAAGAATAACATTGGACTTACTCAGATGGTTCAGGTATTTTAGTGTTAGCCTTCAAAGCTTCTTGTAATGCTGTCAGGTAGGCAGGGGTCACAATGGGTCTGAGGGCTACAAGGGCACTGACAACCTAAACGGTAAAGAAATAACATTTATTTTACAGCTGCATAACATAGGCTTGACAAAATGTCCCACACTAAATAAACCCAGGTTGTGTTCATATAACAACCATATTAAAGGGGCATGAGCTGCCGAAATTCACACTTTTTTCATAAGTTCTGATCGTCACGACAGTAAGAGGCTTTGAAGGCCATCGAAAAACTAAATGATTGGCGTTGGAATGAGGAAAATCCATACAGTATGTGCCCTGTACGAACCAAAAACGTGTTCGAAAAGTAGCAAAATTTAAATAACCGGGACGACCATTCATTCATTCTAAGCCAAAGTTAGTTCAAAACAATACTTTATCGTACATTTCCGAGACTAGAAGCACTACAAAGCTTCTGAATCATACGTCTTGAGAAAAATAGCCGATAATTTCAACATTCTGTCTTTACGTCAAAATATCAACATTTTGGCAGCTCATGCCCCTTTAAAGTACCAGTAATGTAATGTGTTAAATATTTTCCTGTTATCAGCTTATATATTTGCCGGGATTTGCTAGGGCACCTACGGTACCCATGATCCAAGTGGAACAGTAGTTTAGAAATCAGATTTATATGGACACTGTATTTTTGCAGTTTTAATGTGGGTAATTGGGACCATCCAACAATTTTACAAGATTAATGAATATTAATACAATGTATATACAGAATATATATTTTCTAAGATTTGTAATCATAAATTGATTGATCATATCTCCGTCAGCGCCCTTGGGTCCAATCTAAACGTTCTATAAGGTCAGACAAACTCAGCGAAATAGTCATGATATTAGTAACTTCACGAAGCCAACATCATCTCTGGGTTTGTCCAACCTTTTGGTTGATTGATTGATTGTTTGGTGTTTTACGCTGCACTCAAGATTGTTTCACATATATGGCCAGTTTTATTGTGGGAGGAAACCGGGCTCTATGCCCGGAGGAAACCCACGACCTTCTGTTGGTAACTGGCAACCATCCCACATAGGTCGTGAAAACCCAGTCAGAAAATTTTCCAATTTTTTGGGGGACTGAGTGGGAATCGAACCCGCGACCCATTGGTGGAAGGCTGTTCGGACTGAGCGTCCAACGCTCTACCTACTGAGCCCAACCTTTTCGAACATTTAACCAAAACACTTGACTCCGGCAGAGAGATCAATTGCCACAAAATTTATCGTAAAAATCTTAGAAAATACATAACCATAAAACTTTTCTCCCACCCTAGCCACATTAGGTGAAATTTGGCTGACCGTCTTAGAAAATTGCTGATTTGGCCTCTTTAGTAATTCCTGCTGGAGAAAAATATGAGCTTGAACAAAACATCATTTTAGGACCTCTGATATAAGAGAGTGTATTCGATGTCATCTTCTCTAGCCAAGATAAAATCTGCATGTCCCCATTCTGTGTTTTACCTTGGCGGACTACTCCACTTGAACCCGTAAATCGAACAGCTTGTTTGATTGGATGCGAGTAAAACTTCTCGCAGCTAATCAAATCATCGGGCACTTGCACTGAAAATAACATAATGGCGGCTGTGTACACCTTGAACTTTTATTTAACGAGTGCTGATTGGCCAAGACTCTGTAAGTCTAGGAAAGACAACTCTTACATTCTCACCAGTGGGGCGCTGTTCGATTTACAGGCTAGAGTGGAGTAGTCCGCCAAGGTAAAACACGGAAAGGGGACATGAAGATTTTTTATTAACTTGGCTAGCGAAGATGATTAAACGTGGAGAAATTACCTTCACCGTGACACTTATACTGGACATTATGAGAAGAGAACATTCTCGTTGCCACTCCCTGACCACATGACCACCCAGTTTGAGAACACAGCCTCGTACAGATCGTTTCCCCGCAGTATCCAAACAAGAAGTGCTCACAACAAATGGTTCGTGGACACATCTGAGGAGAAACATATTGCATTCTGGTTATTTCTGGGATAAAACTTTCTTTAAAGTGGCATGAGCTGCCAAAATGTTGATATTTTGACGCTAAAACAGAGTGTTGAAATTATTGGTTATTTTTCTCAAGTTGTATAATTCTGAAGCTTTTTAGTGCTTCTAGTCTCGAAAATGTATGATAAAGTATTGTTTTGAACTAACTTTGGCTTAGAATGAATAAATGGTCGTCCCGGTTATTTAAATTGTGTGTACTTTTCGGTTCGTACAGGCCACATACTGTATAGATATTTCTCATTCTAACGCTAATCGTTTAGTTTTTCAATGGCCTTCAAAGGCTCTTATTATTGTGACGATCAGAAATTATGAAAAAAGTGTGAATTTTGGCAGTTCATGTCACTTTAAAAATTTGCAGAAATTCTACCAATTTGATTGATGTGAATTATTATGCATAATATCAAAATAATTTGACTATGAATGCTTTAATGAAATTAATTATCAGCCAGAATTTTAACGTACAGGAAAGTTGATTGCGGTGATCCAAATCTGATCTGATCGCCGTTATGAAGTGACGTAGACCCTTTTGATGGTAACTCTTTCCCGTTGACCCATGTGCCATATCTCGACTCATCCTTCAAGGTCACCTCAGGGGGTCGCTTTGGGAAGGCCTGAAACCATTCATAAGATATTAATCAAAATATGTGCATACAGTAAGAATTCCGCCAATTCAAGTACTCAAATCATTACGAAAAGCACTTTAAAAGTTTGAAACTTTTTGTTGGGTGTCTTACCTCCTGCATGGAGCGACCGATAATCCTATCTATCGAGCAATCGCTGTTGTTGTTGTTTTAGACCAAACATGGCAGAAAGCAGTCTAATGATTTGTTATCTTCTTCGTCCTTGAATTAGCGGAATTCTTACCGTATATTATTATTAATCAAAATATAAACACAAGACAACTTTCTGGATTACTACTTCTTCTATTTATTGCTCACAGCGTTTCGCCCAGATATGCCTCTAGGGTCCTCAGGTAATCAGGTAAGTTCAGGCCATAAAATTTCTGTGTCAGTCAGAAACACTGAATCGGTTCCGTATATTGAAATGCTGGGAACCAACCAGTACCGATGCTAGTTTCGTTTTATATCATACCATTTACTGGCTTTCATGATAGGTAACAGATTTCTGTTTCCTTAGTTTTACAACAACAGTAACAACAGGCTACCGGAACCGATCGTTACCGTGAAATCCTATGGCCTGTAACTTGTCTTGCGTTTATCTATCCCTACTTCTAAATGTCATTTAAAAGTTAAATTATAATATAGGATAATTGCATGTTCACTATTAAATCATCTTATTTATCATTGAAGTAAACAGTTTATATAATTTGAATAAAAAGTATGATAATATTTGTGTATTTGGTCAATTGCAGTGTTGAATAAATGGTTAAATAAAGCAGAACTATCAAAGTAAATTCGGGTATTAAATGATATCGCCAAAATTTGCTCCCATAATCCAAAAAAAAGATTTCTTAGAGAAATCAAAACAGTAGTTTAACAGCATTTACCAAATGTCTTTAGCAAAGAAATAAATTTTTTTTTTTTAAACGTCATTTCAATATCTTATCTTTCAATGGCATTTAGAAGTTGAAAGGTTACAATAAGGTGAAGAATTACTTATGGATAACAACTTCTTGGTTTATTGGGTGACGACGTTTCGATGCAGTTCTTAGATCGTACATGATAACGATGTAAGAACTACAACGAAACGCCGTCACCCAATAAACCAAGAAGTTGTTATCCATAAGTAATTCTTCACCTTATTTCAATATCTTGTATTAAAAGTATACTATGGTAGTTTAAAAGGAAAATCAAATCAGAAAACCCCTCCCGACTTATCCTTGGAACATAAAGGTATATTAACCTTTCAATTATTAGATGCCATGTGTTTTGGCAAAACTAACTGAAGGGAAAAAATCGAATTGAAGTCGCATCCGTTAACGCATGTCTGACTCTGGAAACACACAATGTTTAGATTGATTGATTGTTTGGCCGCACTCAAGATTATTTCACTTATATGGCAGCGTTGCCAGTTTTATTGTGGGAGGAAACCGGGCTCTATGCCTGGAGGAATCCCACGACCTTCCGTTGGTAACTGGCAACCATCCCACATAAGTCGTTTGAGTGAAAACCCGGTCAGAAAATTTTCCATTTTTTTTTTTTGGACTGAGTGGGATTCGAACCCGCGACCCACTGGTGGAAGGCCTGGCTGTTCGGATTGAGCATCCAACGCTCTACCTACTGAGCCACGGAGGCCCCCACAATGTTTAGAACACATCTCCAGTTCGTACAGGTGACTTGCTTTTTTTTTTATCCTTTTTTTTTGTCTTGACAATCAGATGTAATGAAATTCTAAATTTTAGTAGCTCATGCAACTCTAAAACTTAAGTGACTTCTACCTGTAACCACCTTCATAAATCTGTTCAAAATAAAAGGGGTGAGAATTTTATTTATTTACCGAGATGGAACAAGCAGGGCTCGAATTATACCAGGGCACCGAGGCCATTTGCCTCCATGCCCTTCTTTTTGGCAGTGGTGCCCTATTTTTCTCTCCAGGTTATTTGATAGAGGCAAGGCCAAAAATAACCAAAGTGGCCTGAAAGTGGGTGCCCTAAATTTTCCGAAATTCGAGGCCTGAACAAGTCTCCATGACTTTATTCCCGCATATGTTCATCTTACCTTTTACAACTTTCTCATCATTTCTGTACATATTGGGTGAAATAAACAAACAAACAAATTTCAAATACATACCAGGTTTGCTTCATTATGTTGTACTTGTATAACCGCATGTTTTCTGCTTACTGTTGGATCCGATGGAATACTGACATCAGTGCCTTTTCTACCCACTGTTATAGCCTGTCCCACTAACAGGCAATATTTTACACCTAAAAAAATCAGAAATTTAAAATCCACAATTAAGACACCTTATTTCATTTGTAGCTTGAAACCGAAAATGCTGTCTTAAGTTAAAGTGGCAGGAGCTGTCAAAACGTTGATATTTTCTGAAATTATCTTGTGGGTAAGGCCCATTAAATGAATACCAGGTACCGACCAATAAAGATCCAAACATAAATAATGAGGTACCTGTAGACATTTAATATTAAAGCGTCTGTTTACCAGTCGATTGACTATTTTTTTATACTGACGACTGTATTTTGGAGTCAGGGTTCACTGCAATCAAAAAGCCGCAGTTGGCTGCCCGCTCAGAAGAGGGCAGTATGTGGTCCGATTTAGACAAAGAAATAGCAATATAACCTACTCAGATTGTGTCTAAACGGTCATAATCACGTTCATGGATAATTTCGCTACCTACATGTACCAGTGCCTGACATGGACGAGCAAGATCGGCCAGTAAACTTTATTCTTCCCCTGAATTCACTTTTGCCTTCTCCAGTCTCAAACTCTCTGCGATTGATGACGTAACACTGTTTAGCGGTTTTTCAGTTTTTAAACGTTAAATTCACTTTACAAAAGGCTAAATTATTAATGAATGTCTACTTCACTTTAGTAAAGGTCTTACTCCGTTATTTATAATTTCTGACATTTATTGGTCGTCGACCTTTACTCGTCGCCATGTTACATCCTGTGCGCATACTTGCGGAGACGATCGTTCAAGAAAGTATCGTGTAAAAAGAGGACTGCCTGTTAAACCGCAACGGCGCCAACTGACAGCGACAGAGTGACTGTTGCAAGATGAATTATTCCCGTTCTTCCAAATTAAAACGACAATCGATAATTAATAAATAACCGTTTGTCTTGATATCCAATCGTCATTTTAAGACTTATTTTGTTTTTTACAAGCACTTATTTTTAATTTTACTGTTGTTTTTTTTTTTTTGTAGCAACGCCGGACAGTCGTGAGCAACTTTTTAACCAAAAATGCTTTCATTTGGTGTAGTCAGCTGGTAATTTTTATTCAAAACCGTGCACAATATTGACTAGGCCTTTAGTCTTAAAAATATACAAATGAAAATGTTAAAAACTTGATTGATTAAACCACGGACTAGTGAAAGTAACCATGTGTTGGCACAGTATTGACAAAACTTCGGCGGACAGTCGTGAGCCACTTTTTTGATCTAAGAATTTTTAGTAAATTTTTTTGAAATTATGATGTCATTAAATGACAAAAGATTTAGAAAAGTACTAAAGTTTTAAAATTATCCAAACGGTTTTCAAATTTCTGTCAAAATAATTCAAAACAAGCCAAACAAGGATGTGATCACAAACCAAATAAATTTTTCTCCGCGAAAGGGATCAGTCATTATTGTATACAACTCTATGTATGTATCTGCCATACCGGTACTTTTCCAATGAAAAGCAACAATGATTGCTCCCTCGAGCTAGAAATGTTTTTCAAACGTCACCAAACTTTCGTTTTCTGCCGAACTGAGGGCATGTAGGCAGAAATTGTCAACAGTTTTGAATTAGTGACAAACAGCTGTTATTGTTTTGTTATTTCCCAAGAATAATTTATCAACCTGCAGCTGTGAAAAAAACAGTGAAAGATAGGAAAATGAAAAGCCATTGAAAATTGCGGTCATTTTGTGACACTTTTACTTTTAGGGACGCTCACGTGCAACCTGTGGACATGATTACACGGTTTAGTACGCAAAATAAACCAAACTCTACATGAATTTTTATATTCTTTTTCTGTATGATATAAAAACACGGGGAATGATTACATGGTGTTTCACGCCACACTGAAGATTATTTCACCCATACAGGTACCAGGGGTGGGTGTTAAACTACTAATAAAAGACATCAAATGAAAAATGCGTAAGACAGATTTGTAGTTCATCAACTAAACCAGAGAATTCTTCATAACGTTAAAATGTTTCCTTGGGATCATTGCCAGGGAACAGTCTGCGTATATAAAGTTGAAATTATCTCCCCTTGAGCACTCTTCTGCGCATGACGTCTGTTTCGTCAAGCTGGAGGCAGTTATCTTTATCAAAAAACCGCAACGTCAAACAGAATCCGTTTAAAAAGGCACGTATTTTCTTGTAGATGATCAATTTATAACTTTTACTTTGACAAAACCGTTTTTGGAGCAACTAGGAAGCTGGAAAAACATCGTTTATGACTGAAAAGTCTGTGTAGATTGAGATTTTGCTCTGCGTTCATCGACGTGGGTAATGCCGATTAAATGTCGACCTGGTACCGACCAATAAATATCCAAACATAAATAACGAGGTACCTGTAGACATTTAATGTTATTGAATTAATGAATGTCGTGCTGACAGTGACACTATTTGAGTTAGTTATGTTGTTATTTACTGTCTAAATCTGACCACAAACTGCCTGATCAGAAACGTTCAGGCTACGCCGACTTTTTGATTGCAATGAGCCCTGACTCCAATTGCAAAATACGACCGTCAGTACAAAAAAAAGTAATTTTGGAGTCAGAAACCCGGACTATGGACAACCCGGCCGCCGATTGGCGACTTTCCCGAACCTGAAGTTGAACATGGTACAAAAGTAGTTTTATCTCGAAGTTTGAGAAATACTTGACTTACCAGAATCTATGGACGATATGAGATACCACATTTCAAGCAATCTGTTTTAGAAGAACCGACACCTGAGTTTGACTGATTTATAAACCTTGCTGATACTTGTTGAAAACGAAAGAGAAACAGCAAAATACCGCCAGAAACCATTTCCACCTCCGATTGATCGAGGATCGAGCTCAGAGAAGGGGAGTAACTCATCTAACAGATTTTGGCACCTTCGGCGTCAGGCTTTGAAGAAAATAAGGCTTATTATCTAGTTTGTTTTACAATGAATCGTATTCTAATCTCCCCATACTAAAATGGTGTTTATGTGTTAATTCTAAAAAAGTAGATGAGTTATGATCGAGGGGGATTACTTGCTTAGTCGTTCAAAACTCCATCCGCCTCGATCTATCTATACTATAGGCCTATGCTACTGGAGTCAACAAGAGTGGACTATGGTTTAGCAGGGTGATATATATAGGAATGTGATCAAGCTTGTCGGAAATTGAATTTGGAATTTCTATCAAATAAAAGCAGAAAAAACTTAAAATGTTTCCCTACTACAGTACGTCCCATGTTACAAGTCGAAAACGTCGTCTGTTGCAAGTCAAAAAGTCTCCTGATAAATAATAGGCCCTACGATAGGAATACATGAAATGACATTTTAATTTTTATTCAGTTTATGCAAGAATCTGGTTCCTAAAGATTATCATGTTATCCTTAAAACGTGCAGACCTAGCGGTGCATAGCACTGAACGATTGATGGCGGCGTTGCCAGTTTTTTATTGTGGGAGGAAACCGGGCTCTATGCCCGACAATGCAGAGATGTGAACGACTGTATTTGTGGATTCTCTTTCATCTTCATGTACAACCAGGACTAGCGTGCCGAAGTCTTCTCTCCCATTAAAGCGGCATGAGCCTGCCAAAATGTTGATATTTTGACGTTAAAACCCAATGCTAAAATTGTTGCCAATTTTTCTTAAAACGTATAATTCAGAAGCTTTTTAGTGCTTCTAGTCTCGAAAATGTACATAAAGTAGGCCTATTGTTTTGAACTAATTTTGACTTAGAATGAATGAATGGTCGTCCCGGTTATTTAAATTTTGTTTAATTTTCGAACACGTTTTCGGTTCGTACCGGCCATATGCTGTATGAATTTTCCTCATTCCAATGCCAATCACTTTGGTTTTTCGATGGCCTTCAAAGACTCTTACTGTCGCGACGACCAGAAATTATGGGAAAAAGTGTGAATTTTGGCAGCTCATGTCACTTTAATGTGATCAACATTGAAATGTAAACCAATGGTCATCCAGATATATTGAAGTGTCTATCCCTTTGCATCAAATATCTAAATAACCTTACGATTGAATGATGCTTTAGGCCGCATTCAAGATTATTTCGCTTAAATGGCGGCCTTGCAGGGTTTAGTGGACGGGGAAACCTCCTACCTTCGGCAAGTCCATGGCAACTCTTCCACATCCGGCGATCAAGAAACTTACTTTTGGGCGAACGGCCATCCGAGACTATTGAAGCATTTTCGTCTCCCCGATCAATCCGAACAGCCTTCCACCAATGGGTCGCGGGTTCAAATCCCACTCAGTCCCAAAAAATTGGAAAATTTTCTGACTGGGTCTTTACTCAAACGACCTATGTGGGATGGTTGTCAGTTACCAACGGAAGGTCGTGGGTTTCCTCCGGGCATAGAGCCGGGTTTCTTCCCACACTAAAACTGGCAACGCCGCCATATCAGTGAAATAATCTTGCGCGCGGCATAAAACACCAAACAATCAATCAATCAATCTTCTCCCCGACAATCTGGTAAACCACACAACGTGAACGATTGATTGATTTATGCTTGACGCGGCACTCAAGATATTTTCACCTATATGCTGCAAGGTTAGTGGGGGGGGGGGAGGTAATCTGGCTCTTTGCCCGAAGGAATACCCCGACCTTCGGCGAGTACCTGACAACTCTTCCACTTTCCGCGATCGGGGGTTTGAACCAATTGTCATCCAGAGCTATTGAAGCAATTATGTCGCATTGCGACACAATTGGCTTCTTCATGTCTGTCTTCTCACCAATAATCTACACAAACACACGATGTGAACGAACGGTCATCCAGAGCTATTGAAGTGTCCATGTCTTCACGCCAATAATCTAGACAACCACACGATGTAAACTGCCGGCCACCGAGAGCTACTGAAGAGCGTATGTATTACATGTATTAGTTTACGAATCTTTCTTGTTTATTTGCTTACTGTCGTTTGGCTTTACGATATACTTGAACAGCTGGCTGACCGGTTGCGCCGTTGCTTTAGTGTCGACCTGGATTTGCGCTAGACAAATGTATATCATTACGCCTGAACTTTCTCGATTGCCCTTGGAAATAAAATATGTCAACTTTCTATAGTTATACAAATTTATGTTTATACGTAATGAGAGGATTGTGCGGAAATTTCTAGAGGTCTATTTAAGGGGCACAATATTCATGATATTTATGAGTAGTTATGACGTTACAGTATGCTTTCGTGTGGTAAATAACTTGAATGTAACTACTCTGTTTATTCTTACTCGGAGTGTTACATTATCGGCCGGCGAACTTTTGTCAATAGTACAGTCATATGTGTGATATGTGAATTCTTCTATTTTGGCAAAGATTTACCAGTGTGTTTCCAAAATTTTGTTCTGTGAATTATATTTCAGATCATCAGATCTATATTGCTTTACCAGTGAACTCTGTTTTCTTTCTCAGAACTGTTAGTGCTTAGCTTGTAAAAGTCATTTTGATATATGTTTTCTTTCCACTGTAAATACATTACTTTATTTTTCCTAATATCAATCAAAATTTGTTCAATATATTGTGTCTCGTAACACGTCTTTTCTCCAATAATCTAGACAATCACACTGAGTGAACGAATGGTCATACAGGACAACATGTGTGAAATAATGCAGCATACAATAAAACAATCAATCAATCGTGATACTTGAGTTCAATTTTGCCCAGTTTTTTTCTGTATATGAACAATAAAGATATTTTTGTTGTAGTTTTATGTAGCCAGGAATGTGTTAGACAGAGGTAAAGTTTCTTTAAACATATTTTTGTGCAGTTCTTGGACACCTTTACAGTACCTATAATCTGTCCGTAAAGGTTTAACTGTTTTGAAGCCAAACTCAGTTAGCACAAAAATAAACAGTACCGCCAAATATGTCTTCTCATTATAAAAAGTTTATTGCAATTTGATTTAGATTGACACAAAATTTGGTCCATCAGAATTCTTTATGGATGACATATTGATATACTTGGACAGATAATGTATGTTCCACCGTTTCCCCTATTTTAAAATAGACAATCCACTCGGAACATCCTTCGGCTATCTTCGCTCGCTACCGGTCGACTTTGACACGCACGTAAATCCCCGAAGTTATCAGAGTGGTAGACAATCTTGTAATGGTACTCCGGATCTAGCATTCAAGATAATCAAACATTTTCCGAAAGATTCATTTATATCAAATTCTAGGATATATTTGATAAACAAAAAAGACTCTACATTTTACTAAAGATATTTTGCTCTTCAATGTACATATTGGGAAAGTTTTGGCTGAGACATAACACTTGACCATTCGCGTCTGATTTAACAAGTTCCATGAAGGCATCGGCAACTTTGTCCACACTGAAACAATAAAACAAATGTACCGTTAAGATTTATACCGTTTTAATATTACAGTGGCATGAGCTGCTAAAATGCCGATATTTTGAGGTTGAAACAGAATGTTGAAATTATTCGCAATTTTTCTCAAGACGTACAATTTCAATTTACAAGGCGTGAATTTCGGCAGCTCATGCCACTTTAAAATACTAAATACGCGGGCACAAGGAAAATCTTTTTGACTAAAATAACCATGGAGACAAGTTTCTAGTTGTGTTGAAAAGGTAATTTAGATCTTTATATATACATTTCGGAACACTGAAACACACGGGCACATGGGCAATCTTGGTGTCTAAAATAACCATTGAGAAAAGTTGTTTATTCTGTTGAAAAGAAGTATATCATTTATACCTCACAAGTTATTGTAATAAACTAAAACCCATGGTATTTCATTAGGTTGACGACTGACAGGAGTTTGGGTTTAGCCACTAGAATTTTCTGGAACAATTTGTAATACATTGACAATGCTTACGCATCTTAAGCTATGGCAAAAATATCGGTAAACTGAGATTGAACCCAATAGGGACACGGGAAAAGAAAGTGAAAATTTGGTTCCCCCCAGAAAGGACAAGGAAGCAGATCTGGTGAGCCGAAATTTCCAAAATTTAGAATTAGCTAAGTTATTCTGAGGCTTGCGCTGTTTCCTCCGAGGGGATCTTATACTGCATCTGAATAGGCCTATCTCATGGGGGATTTGGCTAACAAAACGGGAGGGAGCGGGGGGAGAAGGAGCAGAGGTACTCGGTCTAGGACAAGGGCCCTGGGGAAGGGAGTGGAAGAATATAGATTAACTAGAAGATTCAAATAACAAAACAGATTCCCACTCGCCAAACTCCATGGCAACACATATTCAAACTAAGTCCAAACTATTTAGCCTTTAAAATTTGAACAACTGCTAAAAAAATTTAGAATTCTACATCATTTTTTCCATTATCTTTTTTAACGATTAAGATAATCAAAATGTTCATACCTCATTATACCGAACGTTTCCACAAGTTTAGCAACATGGTCCATATCATGTAGCTGTCCTTCTTGTTTCTGTATTATTTCGGTCTCTGCAAAAGCTGGACAAAGTGCGTGGAATTTCAACCCCCACTCTCCACATTTGGGGTTTTTCTAAATAAACAGAAAAACAACCGAATAACAAGCAAGATCGAGTAGGATATAATTGAAATCCCTTATATCTAGCCCTACACAATATATTTTCCTAAGATATTCTATTCTACAATCTGAATACAACGAACAACAACGAAAGATGAGCTCACATGGTTAAGTCCTTTGAATTGATAACAAAGTCTGGGCTTTAACTTTCAATTTTATTGGCAAAAAACGGCTTACCAGGGCCAATACGAACAAACTAGGCTAATACGAGCAAACAAGGCCAATACGGACTGCGCCAATACGAGATCTAACATGGCGATCGTTTCATTGCTATCACTTCAAAATCCCAACGCCATTTTTCTTGAAATCACCAACAGAAAACGAAAATAGTCAATGTACCGTTTAAGAAAAACAAATATTTCGTCTATGTCATTACATAGATTAACAAGAGTTTCGGGAAACCCAAAATACGCCCGGAAAGGCACAGTAACTGCAGCCATACCAAAACAAATCCTTCCATATTTATTTGAATTTAATTTTCAAAATTCAGAGGGAAGAGGTTGAAGCTTGGTAAATGATTGATTGATTGATTAATTGTTTGGTGTTTTACGCTGCGCTCAAGATTATTTCACTTACATGTATATGGCGGCGTTGCCAGTTTTATTATGTGAAGCTTGGTAAAAGTTGATGTTATGTCAACAAAATGAAATCTTACCACTAAAACCTTTAAAATCCATCTGTATCAAATTTAAAATGGGCTATTTGGATCAACAATTATTAACAAGATTTGTACACGGTACAAGTCATCAATTCTCGCTGCTGTTAAAACACGATGTTAAACATTGTTTGTTGTCAATAAAGGTTGCACTAAAATGTTTCAATTTTTTAGAAAAGCAGTTTATAATTTACTAATCATACTTAAACAAATGTAATTAATTGGTAATTTCGCAGCTCACACCAATTCAAGTAGATTTGACAATTTTTCTCATAATATTTTTTATCTACATTATTTGGCCATAGACATCTTGACAATATTCTAAATCTCCCCATATACCTACAGGTTATTACTTCTAATTTTATCACAGACCAAATGTTTACAATAGATTTGGCTATGGGTCAATTGCTAATGTCACCCACTGTTTTATGGGGTCATGTGGTACACAAAGCCTGGTTTAGCCATATATCTCTCAAGAGAGACTGAGAGCTTGACAAGGTAAATAGACCAAAGCTGGGATACTTATCTCTTGGTCTGTAGATAAAACTTTAATCCTTATATGTATTTTTCATTTGATTAAAACGTTATATATTGATTTAAGAATAGTCTTAATCAATTTAGAAACATTATTGCAATTTGAAAAAATCCTTTTTTGATGAGAATCGGAAAAGTAGAAGCCATTTTATAATTTAAAGGTTATTTTCATGAAAATGAAAGTAAGAATAAAATGGAATGTACATAATCCAATAATTTGCAATAGTTGATATCATAAACAATTTTTTTACACACTGTCTGTTAATATGGTATGTAACATGAAAGATTTGAAAACATCGGATCATATTTGTTAAAGTTATGGAGAGAAAAAGTAAATATTACATAACCCAATATGGCTGCCATATTACGCAATGTATGATGTCAAAAATAGTTCGCGACACACCTTCCACCCATAAGGTATATACTCAGAAAAAATTGTGCAGATGGAATCAAAACATTGGAAGTTATGGAGCGGAAGGGAATATTACATAATCCAATATAACTCCCATATTATGTAACCAGTGATGTTAAAAATAGTTTGCGACACACCTTCTACCCATAAGGTATATACTTAGAAAAAATTGTGCAGATGGAATCAAAACTTTAGAAGTTATGGAGCGGAAGGGAAAGCGGACGCCGGACAGCCGGACTGCCGGACTTCCGGACTGCCGGACTGCCGGACTGCCGGACGGACGGAGATGATACCATAATACAGCCCGCTTTTCAAGCCGGGCGTATAAAAATTGCATCAGTAATAATCTGTAAAAATAAACTTAAAGGCACACTTGCCGCGAAAATCCAGAAGACTGTTTACATTAAAAACAGTGGACGGTTTTCTGTATTTTTCCCAGACAGAAAAAGTTAGAAACTTTCTATTTTTACCAAAAATTGAAAGTTTTGACATCATTTAGTATTTTTAATTTGAAATTGAAAAACAGATTTTTGAGGTACCCGTAATGTCAACAAACTTCGAACCTGATCGTGTGCACAAGTGCCGTAATGGTTTGAGTCGTGTGGGCGATCTGACGACAAGGTATAATTTTACGAACTTTATCGAAGAAATACATACTAACGATCGAGTAAGAGGGACTATAAAAGCCTGCCGAGTGCAAACCACAGACAAAAAAGCTTGAATGAGGGTAATCCAACACCTAAGTTAACCAACACTGATCGGTGTTGTTGTAATCGAGCTTCGATTCTTCGTTTGTTTTTCCCAGTCATTTATACATTCTAAACCTAATTGGACATGCTTTATGTGTGCTATGTTTAATTTTAGTGGCTTTAGCTGTAGTAAGCTCGTGCAAATTGGTTTTCTTAACAAATGTTAAACAGGCTACGGCGGCAAGTGGGCCTTTAAAGAAATATGTTCCAATGTTTTATGTACAAAAGGGGGACAATTCTTGGTGCGCTACACCTGGCTCACTTTATGTAAAAGAAAACAATCCTGGCTACATGAAATAATCAACTTTCCCTGCGAATGTGTCTATAAAACACTATTTTTTATAAATAATATAAATATTTTATGAAAAATAATATTGATAGCCAATTAATACAATTTTCATTAATCAGGATATTCCCTATTGGCATCGTCACGAGTCCTCGGGAAAGGCGTTTTAACCCTCGGCCTTCGGCCTCGGACCAATACGGCTATCCTCGTAACAATGCCAATAGGGAATATCCTAATTAATAACATAATAATACTCACCGCCCAACTCCTTGTATAAGCCACCACACCGTGTTTGGCAGCAGTGTACGTCGGGGCAATATGATTAGTGGCTACACCTGGTATGTATAAAAATATAGAACATGCTCATTAAGGTAACCTTCCAATGATGATTAGCTGGCAAAGACATATAAATGTTTTCTTTTGAGTTAATCAAACTTATGATTGGGTATAAAGGTATACCCTTTTTAACACAAACAGAAACTTGTCTCCATGGTTATAGTCCAGACAAGACGTCCCTGTACCTGTGTGTTTCAGTCTTCATAAATATATGTTTTCTTTAGGATTATAACGGTCTTGGTATTTTTAAAGGCACACTCGCCACGAAAATTCAGAATACTGTTTACATAAAAAGTGGGTGGTTTTCTGTATTTTTTCCCAGACAGAAGAAGTTAGGAACTTTCTATTTTTACCAAAAATATAAACTTTTGGCATCATTTAGTATTTTTAATTTGAAATTGAACATTAGATTTATCAAGTACCCGCAATGTAAACAAACTGCGAACCCTTGCATGCGCACAAGCGCGCTAATTTTTGTGTGGTGTGAGCGATCTAACGGCACAGTATAATTGTACTTACTTTAAAGGTCCACTTGCCGCCGTAGCCTGTTTAAATTTGCTAAGAAAACCAATTTACATGAGCTTACTACGACTAATACAACTAAACTTAAACATAGGACACATAAAACATGTCTAGTTACCTTTAGAATGTAGAAATGGGGTGAAAAACAAACGAAGAATCTAAGCCTGATTACAACAACAACGATCAGTGTCGGTCAACTTTCGTGTTGGATTACCCTCATTTCAGGCCTTTTATCTGTGGTTTACACTCAAACAATAATCAGCAGGCTTTTCCAGTCGCTGTTAACCGATCGTCAGTCTGTATTTCTCAGATAAATAGGCCTACGTAAAATTACACTGCATGTGCACTCACTCGACTGAAACATAAAATCGCCAATAGGGGGCAGTGTGGTTTGTTTACGTTACGGGCACCTAACAATTCAAATTTTCAAATTTAAATTAAAAATACAAAGTGACGTCCAAACTTTTAAATTTTGGTAAAAATAGAAAGTTCCTAACTTATATTGTCTGGGAAAAATACAGAAAACGGACTTTCTTTTTTAATGTAAACAATATTCCTGATTTTCGCGGCAAGTGTGCCTTTAACTGAGAAAAACAGACTGGCGCTTGGGTAAGAGGGACTCGAAAAGACTGCCGATAAATTTGATAGTGTAAACCACAGAAAAACAGGCCTGAAATGAGGGTAATTCAACACTCTAAGTTAACCGACACTGATCGTTGTTGTTATTGTTGTAATCGGGCTTCGATTCTTTCTTTGTTTTTCACCCCAATTTCTTCATTCTAAACCTAACTGTAAGTGTAAATGTTGCATGTGTCCTATGTTAAATTTTAGCGGTTCAAAGGCGGAGAAAAAAAAACATGCAATTGTATCGAACGGGCTCCAATAGGCCATCGTATGCGTGTGTGTGAATCTTGCACGTGTTTTACGGATTGAAAATACACTGAAAATGAATCTGTCAGAAAAACTCATGTTCGATGGTCAGTGAAGCGCCATTAACATTTTGAAATTTACAGGAAGAAGTATTAGTAGATTACTTCCCTTGCGAGCTTATCGTATCTTATATGACTATAACCTGCAATGTCAGCGGTAAGACTACCTTTTCGGAAAAGTCTACAACGACCGCCATAAGTCGCGTAGACACCAAGTGCGGCATGTCAAGTTTTCCTAAAAGGGTGATTTACAAGCCAGTATAAATTTTAGAGTTATTAGAGTGTTTGTCTTTTGTTATTAGCGCCTCCGAATGGTCGAAATCAACCTAGGTTTAAATGGCAGAATTTTAGAGTTGACCGATTATTCTTACGATAGTAGGCCTACAATGACTGGTGAGCTAGACGTAGGCCTATGTTGATTGCCCGATCGAGACATAGGGCTAAGCTTTGTTGTGAAGGTGGCTGCCGAGTCAGTTGGACGTTCTCTGATAACGCTTGTTAATTTTCTTATAGCACAGTTTGGCGAGGAAAAATCGTACAGATATGGTTTTGGCACCGTCAGAAAGGAAAATTTACCGCGCATGTACTGAATTTACTTACTTTTCCCATTTCCTTATCCTTTAAGTTGTAGTAAGCTCGTGTAAATTGGGTTTCTTAACAAATGTCAAACAGGTTATGGCGGCAACTCAAAGGTTAAAGGTGCCTCGATGGCTCACTTGACAGTTCGAACAGATCTATTATCGATGAGTCGTAGGATCGAATCACACTGAGTACAAAGACAAATTAAACCAAAAAATCTGAATTTCACTCAACCGCCCTATGAGTTGCTAGGCACTTGTCCAAAGCAAAATTTTTCTCTCGCATTTCTTCTCCCATTAAACCTGGCAACGCCATCAGGTAAGTGAAATAAATTTTGCGTGCGCTGTATAACGCAAATCAACCAAACTGTTTATAGAGCTCATAACTTGTTCAGTGGACGTCAATAACTGAACAAATAATTAAATGCATTGAAAATGTATCTGTTCAAATTAGGAACGTGTCCAGAACGACCAAAAAGGAAGAACGTTTAAATGTATGCTACCCCGCCAGACTCGCCAAAGCAAATTATTCGCGACATTCTCTACCCCCGCGAAACTCGCCAAACACGCCAACCACGCTAATTAATTTTAAAAAAAAGAGTATTTTTTTAAAACATTTTATTCGCGCCCTTCGCTACCTTTGCGAGACTGGCGGGGGCGAGAAGGTCGCGATTCTATATCATTCGCGACTTTCTCGACCTTGCCGAGGTCAAGGTCGAGAAACACGCTAAAAAAAGTATTTTTTTGCAATCCCGAATCGCGACCTTCGCGTGCTTGGCGGGGTCGCAAAGGTCGCGAGGATCGATAGCCACGCGAAGGTCGCCAAACTAGCAAATTATTGTGTGGACTTGATGTATAGCTTAGCTTAGGCGTGATTGGCGACCTTCGCGGCACTCGCGCCCTTCGCGACCCTCGCGCCACCCCGCCAAGCACGCGAAGGTCGCGATTCGGGATTGCAAAAAAAATATTATCTTTTTATTAGGGTGTTTGGCGACCCCGCCAGTTAAAGTTATAGTCCCTCAATTCCTCAAGCCAAATAACAATTAAAAAATTTCTGAGTGGGGTTTTCACTCTATCGCGGTATGTGGAAGAGTTGCCAGGTACTCGCCGAAGGGCAGAGTTTTCTCCCTCAATAAACCTGGCAGTGCGGCCGTATGAGGGAAATAGGCTTTAGTATGGCGTAAAACTATCAATCTATGAAAAGATCAATGAAATATCCCAAGCAGCTTAGGCATTGTCCTTTTAATAAGAAAATACAGAAATTATCTTTGTATTTGTCGATTTATCCTGCAGACCGTATTTCATCGTACATTTCGTTTGCCAGACAGGTTGTATTTCATGGTATATTTGTCTTCAAATCACGCTCAGGCCAAATAAAATTTAGAAAAATTCCCGAGTGGATTTTTCACTCGATCGCCATGCTGGAGAGTTGCCAGCTACTCGCCGAAGGTTGGGGGGTTCTTCCCCCACTAAACCTGGCAACGTCGACATATACGTGAAACATTAATCAATCATGGTACATTTGCTTTGCCATGCAGGCTGTATTTCATTGTACATTTGGTTTGCAATGCAGGCTGTATTTCATGATAGGCTTGGTTTGTCATGCAGATTGTATTTCATCATACATTTGGTTTGTCGTACTGGCTGTATTTCATAATACATTTGGGCACGCTGTATTTCTTGATAGGCCTACATTTGGTTGACCATGGACGTTGTATTTCATGATACAGATGGTTTATCAAGCATTCTCTATCTCTTGATAAATTTGGTTCGCCATGAAGGTTGTATTTAATTGAAACTCACCAGCTAAAGATGCCGTATTAATAATCGTTCCTCCGTTGCCTCCATTCTCTCGACTCATGTGAGCAATTCCCAACAGCGTTCCTCTTAAAGCTCCAGTCTAAAAATTCCATTTTAAAGAGAAAAGAGATTAGAAAAGTGCATGAGCTACAAGAATTTGTTTTTTTTAAATCAAAAATTCTGATTGTCTACGAAAATAAGCTGGGTTGAACGTGATTGATTAGTTTTACAAATCGGAGGTTTTTAATGTCTGCATTATATTTACGTGCCAATGGATTTAGCTAATGTTTATTTTCTCATGTACCATTTCGTACATTGTGTGCCTGCGTCTATATCCAAAAACTGAAGAATTGGGGGGTTATTCTCATATTCCCCCAAGATATACTTACCTGTGCAAACACTTGCCTTTCGACCCTAGGAGAGAGAGCAACATGCATTTTACACACTAAAATAAAAAATCTTGCCCTTATGTTCTGTATATACTATCCTAGTCTAATACCCTGTACTGGCTGTCCATTTGTAGGCACCGCGCATGCGCAACCCTTCCTCTTCAACTTCCTCTTTTTCAACGCTCGCATGCGTAATAGTGAGGGGAGGTTGGGCCGGGCTTAACTGTTTGCACAGGTAAGTATATCTTGGGGGAATATGAGAATTACCCCCCAATTCTTCAGATTCCCATAGATATAACTTACAACTGTGCAAACACTTGCCTCGAATCCCACAGTATGGAGGCGGGACTAATACGCAGTACAGAGCATTAGCAGATTTTCTTCCGGTAACATACTGTTCATTGACAACCAGCCTTAGTCACTTCGGGGCTGTTACCGCGGCCCTGGAGTGACAAAGGTAGTAAGTCTGCCGCCAGAGCAATAGGGAGCGTAAGTCTCATAAGAATTATTACGAGATTTTGTGATATTCGGTGACAGATGACGTCATTATGATTAAGACCGTTTTTGATGACGTTGCAATTCCATTTGACGTCTTTTGTTCCATAACGTCAGATTTAAACGCCATTTTGGAACGAAAAACGGTCAGTCACATGCGCCGGTGACAGGAACTTTGTGGAATTCACACGTGACTGGCGCTCCCTATAGGCACATATACGTTGGCGGACGGTTTGAAAGCGGGTCGAACCTGATCCGCGTTCGATATTATCTGACGTGACGATTCCAGATAAAGTGGAGTTTCCTTAGATAGTTTGTCAAAAACTACGAATGAAATTCCACTGTAGATGAGGACGTCGGTATTCCATATGAAATTAGAAATCCGCCCAGCCCCAAAGGACTGTGGGACGTTCGATCCGTTCGCCTAAATCCTCGTTCTGCCGAAGACATTGTGTGGGGGAATCATCGTTTATTAAGCCGCTTGGTAAACGAAGATTGCACAGGAAATATATTCTCTATTAGAGAAATGTGTTTTATTTCATTGATTTATTTATTTCTTTCGAAATAAACTTCACTCGGAACGGAGTAAACAACATTCCTGTGTCGGCTACGAAGACCGGTGGTCTTCGCAAAGGTCCGCGCTCAAATCTGCAGCCTTTCTGCGTCTTGACAAGCAAAGTCAGCACCCAGGCTCAAGTGGCCGTACATACTAGGAATAACGGCTGTTCGTGTATTTCTTACTACGGTAATATACACAAGCACTGCAGGTTTCGGCGTTCACATCCCGTCCATCGGTAAGGGCGAAAGGGTGTAACAGTAGTCTATCCAACAGGCCTATCAACCGAGTTGTTACTGATTAGCCAATCACCGCTCCTTTCTTTCCCCGGCATGGGAATTCATGAAGATGGCGGAAAGAGGACAATTCCAGCAACTGTCGAGAGAAAACATCTCTAGTATGGTTTACGTCCGAACTTAAGATCTGTAGTCAGAACAGGTACGGTACTTCTTTCTTTTGCTCGTTTTGAAAAAAAGAAGAATTTACTTGAAACCCAGTTGGACGTTCTCTGATAACGCTTGTTAATTTTCTTATAGCACAGTTTGGCGAGGAAAAATCGTACAGATATGGTTTTGGCACCGTCAGAAAGGAAAATTTACCGCGCATGTACTGAATTTACTAACTTTTCCCATTTCCTTATCCTTTAAGTTGTAGTAAGCTCGTGTAAATTGGGTTTCTTAACAAATGTCAAACAGGTTATGGCGGCAACTCAAAGGTTAAAGGTGCCTCGATGGCTCACTTGACAGTTCGAACAGATCTATTATCGATGAGTCGTAGGATCGAATCACACTGAGTACAAAGACAAATTAAACCAAAAAATCTGAATTTCACTCAACCGCCCTATGAGTTGCTAGGCACTTGTCCAAAGCAAAATTTTTCTCTCGCATTTCTTCTCCCATTAAACCTGGCAACGCCATCAGGTAAGTGAAATAAATTTTGCGTGCGCTGTATAACGCAAATCAACCAAACTGTTTATAGAGCTCATAACTTGTTCAGTGGACGTCAATAACTGAACAAATAATTAAATGCATTGAAAATGTATCTGTTCAAATTAGGAACGTGTCCAGAACGACCAAAAAGGAAGAACGTTTAAATGTATGCTACCCCGCCAGACTCGCCAAAGCAAATTATTCGCGACATTCTCTACCCCCGCGAAACTCGCCAAACACGCCAACCACGCTAATTAATTTTAAAAAAAAGAGTATTTTTTTAAAACATTTTATTCGCGCCCTTCGCTACCTTTGCGAGACTGGCGGGGGCGAGAAGGTCGCGATTCTATATCATTCGCGACTTTCTCGACCTTGCCGAGGTCAAGGTCGAGAAACACGCTAAAAAAAGTATTTTTTTGCAATCCCGAATCGCGACCTTCGCGTGCTTGGCGGGGTCGCAAAGGTCGCGAGGATCGATAGCCACGCGAAGGTCGCCAAACTAGCAAATTATTGTGTGGACTTGATGTATAGCTTAGCTTAGGCGTGATTGGCGACCTTCGCGGCACTCGCGCCCTTCGCGACCCTCGCGCCACCCCGCCAAGCACGCGAAGGTCGCGATTCGGGATTGCAAAAAAAATATTATCTTTTTATTAGGGTGTTTGGCGACCCCGCCAGTTAAAGTTATAGTCCCTCAATTCCTCAAGCCAAATAACAATTAAAAAATTTCTGAGTGGGGTTTTCACTCTATCGCGGTATGTGGAAGAGTTGCCAGGTACTCGCCGAAGGGCAGAGTTTTCTCCCTCAATAAACCTGGCAGTGCGGCCGTATGAGGGAAATAGGCTTTAGTATGGCGTAAAACTATCAATCTATGAAAAGATCAATGAAATATCCCAAGCAGCTTAGGCATTGTCCTTTTAATAAGAAAATACAGAAATTATCTTTGTATTTGTCGATTTATCCTGCAGACCGTATTTCATCGTACATTTCGTTTGCCAGACAGGTTGTATTTCATGGTATATTTGTCTTCAAATCACGCTCAGGCCAAATAAAATTTAGAAAAATTCCCGAGTGGATTTTTCACTCGATCGCCATGCTGGAGAGTTGCCAGCTACTCGCCGAAGGTTGGGGGGTTCTTCCCCCACTAAACCTGGCAACGTCGACATATACGTGAAACATTAATCAATCATGGTACATTTGCTTTGCCATGCAGGCTGTATTTCATTGTACATTTGGTTTGCAATGCAGGCTGTATTTCATGATAGGCTTGGTTTGTCATGCAGATTGTATTTCATCATACATTTGGTTTGTCGTACTGGCTGTATTTCATAATACATTTGGGCACGCTGTATTTCTTGATAGGCCTACATTTGGTTGACCATGGACGTTGTATTTCATGATACAGATGGTTTATCAAGCATTCTCTATCTCTTGATAAATTTGGTTCGCCATGAAGGTTGTATTTAATTGAAACTCACCAGCTAAAGATGCCGTATTAATAATCGTTCCTCCGTTGCCTCCATTCTCTCGACTCATGTGAGCAATTCCCAACAGCGTTCCTCTTAAAGCTCCAGTCTAAAAATTCCATTTTAAAGAGAAAAGAGATTAGAAAAGTGCATGAGCTACAAGAATTTGTTTTTTTTAAATCAAAAATTCTGATTGTCTACGAAAATAAGCTGGGTTGAACGTGATTGATTAGTTTTACAAATCGGAGGTTTTTAATGTCTGCATTATATTTACGTGCCAATGGATTTAGCTAATGTTTATTTTCTCATGTACCATTTCGTACATTGTGTGCCTGCGTCTATATCCAAAAACTGAAGAATTGGGGGGTTATTCTCATATTCCCCCAAGATATACTTACCTGTGCAAACACTTGCCTTTCGACCCTAGGAGAGAGAGCAACATGCATTTTACACACTAAAATAAAAAATCTTGCCCTTATGTTCTGTATATACTATCCTAGTCTAATACCCTGTACTGGCTGTCCATTTGTAGGCACCGCGCATGCGCAACCCTTCCTCTTCAACTTCCTCTTTTTCAACGCTCGCATGCGTAATAGTGAGGGGAGGTTGGGCCGGGCTTAACTGTTTGCACAGGTAAGTATATCTTGGGGGAATATGAGAATTACCCCCCAATTCTTCAGATTCCCATAGATATAACTTACAACTGTGCAAACACTTGCCTCGAATCCCACAGTATGGAGGCGGGACTAATACGCAGTACAGAGCATTAGCAGATTTTCTTCCGGTAACATACTGTTCATTGACAACCAGCCTTAGTCACTTCGGGGCTGTTACCGCGGCCCTGGAGTGACAAAGGTAGTAAGTCTGCCGCCAGAGCAATAGGGAGCGTAAGTCTCATAAGAATTATTACGAGATTTTGTGATATTCGGTGACAGATGACGTCATTATGATTAAGACCGTTTTTGATGACGTTGCAATTCCATTTGACGTCTTTTGTTCCATAACGTCAGATTTAAACGCCATTTTGGAACGAAAAACGGTCAGTCACATGCGCCGGTGACAGGAACTTTGTGGAATTCACACGTGACTGGCGCTCCCTATAGGCACATATACGTTGGCGGACGGTTTGAAAGCGGGTCGAACCTGATCCGCGTTCGATATTATCTGACGTGACGATTCCAGATAAAGTGGAGTTTCCTTAGATAGTTTGTCAAAAACTACGAATGAAATTCCACTGTAGATGAGGACGTCGGTATTCCATATGAAATTAGAAATCCGCCCAGCCCCAAAGGACTGTGGGACGTTCGATCCGTTCGCCTAAATCCTCGTTCTGCCGAAGACATTGTGTGGGGGAATCATCGTTTATTAAGCCGCTTGGTAAACGAAGATTGCACAGGAAATATATTCTCTATTAGAGAAATGTGTTTTATTTCATTGATTTATTTATTTCTTTCGAAATAAACTTCACTCGGAACGGAGTAAACAACATTCCTGTGTCGGCTACGAAGACCGGTGGTCTTCGCAAAGGTCCGCGCTCAAATCTGCAGCCTTTCTGCGTCTTGACAAGCAAAGTCAGCACCCAGGCTCAAGTGGCCGTACATACTAGGAATAACGGCTGTTCGTGTATTTCTTACTACGGTAATATACACAAGCACTGCAGGTTTCGGCGTTCACATCCCGTCCATCGGTAAGGGCGAAAGGGTGTAACAGTAGTCTATCCAACAGGCCTATCAACCGAGTTGTTACTGATTAGCCAATCACCGCTCCTTTCTTTCCCCGGCATGGGAATTCATGAAGATGGCGGAAAGAGGACAATTCCAGCAACTGTCGAGAGAAAACATCTCTAGTATGGTTTACGTCCGAACTTAAGATCTGTAGTCAGAACAGGTACGGTACTTCTTTCTTTTGCTCGTTTTGAAAAAAAGAAGAATTTACTTGAAACCCAGTTGGCGAGAAGTTTGTCTAAGATTTGAAGGCAACGATATTCTAATGAACTAGGAGCTCGGTCTTGTAGATTGCTTGATTGGTCTTCGCGCCGCACTGAAGCTATTTCACTTATATGGTGGCGTTGCCAGATTGTGGGGGAAGAACCCGGGCCCAGTGCCCGGAGGAAACCCCCCGACCATCGACATGGCAACAGGGACTGATCCAGGGAAAATTTGGGCATACCATTTCGGTTAAAAATGTTCCCACAATAAGACAAAACAACATCTCAGGCCCAAAATTCAACATTTAATGCTATTTTGACATTAAAATCTGTTGGTTTTAAGAATATGGGCGGATTTTTTGCTTGTGAGTTTGGGCGCCCATACCTGTATACAGGTATCAAAATGTCTCTGGATCAGTCTATGGGCAACTCCTCCGCATACGGCAACCGCCATAATATCGAGGAGTTGTCATTTTGCAACGGTAACTGTGAGAAAAAAAAAGGTCAGGCCAATAAGTAATAGTAAGCTGTCTTGAGGCAATGCCACAAAAACCAAACAGCGCATCATTTTAAACTACGAACGGGCTGTTATTAATTTACAACCGCGTAGTAGTGACATAGTTTATCGGTCAGCGATTGATTAACCGATGAATTACGCTGCACTCAAAAGCTATTTTGCTTATATGGTGGCGTCGCCAGGTTTAGTGGGGGAGGAAAACCAGGCTTATCGTCCGGAGTAAACCCCGAACTTCGGCAAGTACCTTTGGAGTCTTGCACATACCCATCTTGACGAAGACTGCACGTGTGTCCGACGAGTGCAAACCTCGCCCTGCACTAGTGTAGTCTCCTAAGTAGTATGGTGCGAAGGTCATAGGGGACCCCCAAGACCAAACCTCCTAACGCCCGATCCCATAAATTATGGATGAGGGCTCACAATACTGCCAAGAGCCTGAATCCAAGAAGATTAGTCCTCGCCAAGGTTGCTCGTTGACGATGGCAGATTTTTGTATGAAAACAAGATGAGGGGTACCTAGATATTACCAGTCGTCATGATTGGTTAATGGTCCCCCCCCCCCCCCCTCATGACCTGTGGCACAATTGGCAGGTCGTCCTGCAGGTCCAAGGAGGGGAAATCCCGATTAATGTATTAATCGCTGATTTTTTGCTGCAATCCATGTTATTTCACGAACCGGGCAACTTGCCAGGTTTAGTGGGCGACCCTCAGGGGAGAGGGTTGCATGGCTGATGCTTTACGCCGCCCTTCGGCTTATTCCACTTATACTGCAGTTTTGCAAGGATAAGTTGGGGAGGAAACCGGGCTCATCGACTGGAGGAAACCCCCAACCTTCAGTTAGAACCTGGTAACCCCTCTACATACGGCGACCGAGTGACAAGTCCCCTCAGAAAATGTATTTGGTCTGAGTAAGATTCGAACCCGCGCCGCATGACTTGTGTCAGTGGGCCTAGGATTGACATGCACCCCAGGCCTGTGTACTTAAACTCGTTGAAGGGCCTTGGTTTAGAACTAGGTTTTCAAAATCAAAGGCAACCAGGTGGGGTCCATAGCCTAGCTTAGCGGATGGGGAGACTCCCACGCTTGGGCGATTTCCCTCCGGTAAGCACAAGGCGAGTGTGGGTGACACTCGGGAGAGGTCGAACCCTGCGTTAATCCTGTTAACGACCTCCATCACCCCGCTGATAGGGGGGGGGGGCACCACTGCTTGGATGTGGCGGACATCCCCGTCATGGTGGGGATCCTAGTGGACCGCCTCTCAGGTGGCGGCTCTTAATTGAGCAGCCGTTGATTGATATAGTCCAGGAGTTCAGAGAAAGTCAAATATTGACCGTCCGTCTCCGCTACAGACACCGAGACAGAGCTTCTCCCAGAAAATCAAATCTGGGATAGGGGTGTCTGGTTGGAGGCTGTCCCTTGATCAAGTACTATAAAGTGGATTCATTGATTGTTTGGTGTTTTACGCCACTCTCAAGATTATTTTACTAATATGGCGGCGTTGCCAGTTTTAGTGTGGGAGGAAACCGGGCTTTATGCCCGGAGGAAACTCACGACCTTCCGCTGGTAACTGGCAACCATCCCACCTAGGTCGTTCGAGTGAAAACCCAGTCAGAAAATTGTCCAATTTTTTTATTTTGGATTGAGTTGGATTCGAACCAGCGACCCATTGGTGGAAGGCTGTTCGGATTGAACGTCCAACGACTCGTGTACATGGACGTACAGACGTGGTCGAGGCCGCCGTATGCTAAGCCCCCTGGTGGGTCGACAAATCCAGAGTTGGGGTGACGCCCGTAGGCCAACCAACCGACTCCTGTTGTCAGGCGGATCGACTGTGTGTATGGTCGTACAGTCGTGGTCGAGGCTGCCGTATGTTGAGGCTCCCTGGCGGTTCGACAGATCCAGAGTTGGGATGACGCCCGTAGGGTAACTAACCCACTCCGGATGTCAAGCAGACCGACTCGTGGACCCGGGCGTACAATGGTGGTCGAGGATGCCGAATGTTTAAGCATCCTGGCGGCTTGACCGATCCCGAGTTGGGGTAACGCCCGCAGGACTCGCCCACTCTGGTTGCCAGGCGGATCGACTCGTGTACATGGCGTACCTTCGTGGTCGAGACCGCTGTATGATCAAGCCTCCTGGCAGTTCGACAGATCCAGAAGTTGGGATGACGCCAGAAGGCGACCTGGGACCCTCCACTGCCTTGCCTCCCGAAAGAAGGTTAGCAATGGAGACTTTAACGCCCTGGTTCGACAGATCCAGAAGCTGGGATGAGGCCCGAGGGCTCAAACCGTCTTGGTTGTCCGGCTGCTCGGCTCGTGTACCTGGGCGTACAGTCGTGGCCGCAGCTGCCTTAAGTTCAGGTCGTGAAGACCTGGGCCCCTCCATTGCCTTGCTTCTGCGAAAGAAGGTTAGCAATGAAGAATTTAACGCCCTGGTTCGACAGATCCAAAAGCTAGGATGAGGCCCGAAGGCTCAAACCGCTTTGGTTGTCCGGCTGCTCGGCTCGTGTACCTGGGCGTACAGTCGTGGCCGCAGCTGCCTTAAGTTCAGGTCGTGAAGACCTGGGCCCCTCCATTGCCTTGCTTCTGCGAAAGAAGGTTAGCAATGGAGACTTTAACGCCCTCAACGTTTGCTCCATGGCACTCAAACGTTTTGTATCCGACCCCCGGTTGTGCTCCGCTTGGTGGGGGGTCGGATCGTCTGGCATGGGAACCGGCAGGTTCCGTATACAGGACAGTCATGGTCAATGAACGTCCACCTTCCGGGACACTCGTCCGTGTGACGACGACGGCTTTATATGGGTAGATACAGACGCTCCGTCGCTCATCTGTGATCAACTGTTGAACAACAAAAAGAAATACATGTGGTGACAACCCCAACCCTAATGTATTCATTTAAAGTAAGCAACACCAGTGTACCCGATTCCGTAGATAAAATCCCGGAAACACATACCGCCGTCTGAACAAATCAAAAGAAAAACAATAAGAATTATTTCAATTTTATTATTTTTTTTTTTTTTTTTTTTTTTTTTTTTTTTAGATTCGGACTTGCCCGATTACTCCCATCTGCCGAATCTGGAGATATTTCAACATCGACTTAGATGATTTGCATCTCCTGGTGGATGTAGAACGTCTTCTATCGAATAATCAGCCACTACACACACAAGTTCCCATAGTATTTCCAACAATCTAAAACATAATGGAAAATATGGATTTAAAATCCGGGAGAGCAGAAGTTTAGAAAAAAACAAACAAAACGAGAATATTATGTGGGAACACAATCTCGCTAAACAAACCCCGTAAGGGTGTTGAATGATGCCTCCCCCGCTGTACTTAAGGGGTTGTGTTGGGAAGCCGACGAACAACACAACACGACCACATGGCGTGGTGAAAACTGGACCAGCGTTGGTACCCGAATCGGTTGAAACGGTAGAGTCCAAAACCCCTCAAATATCCAAAAATAGAACAGTTTGTGTGGCCAGAAAACCTTCCGTAATGTAAAGGAAGGTATCTAGCCGCTAGGGACAGATAAATTTCGTACTAAAAACGACTTAGAAAGAAGGATTTAGTAAAAAAGGTATACTCAGTAAATTTTAGCTGTTGCTTCATCCCTGCAAGTTGAAAAAGAGGAAGTTGAAGAGGAAGGGTTGCGCATGCGCGGTGCCTACAAATGGACAGCCAGTACAGGGTATTAGACTAGGATAGTATATACAGAACATAAGGGCAAGATTTTTTATTTTAGTGTGTAAAATGCATGTTGCTCTCTCTCCTAGGGTCGAAAGGCAAGTGTTTGCACAGTTGTAAGTTATATCTATGGGAATCTAAATTTTTGATGTTGAAAGAAGAAATGTTCATGGAGGCCTGTGTGAACCTAAACAGCGATCGAAAAATAATCAAAATTTAAATGATCAAGACGAACATCATTTTAGGCAAAAGTTACCTCTAAATACTATGGGCCTACTTAAACGCATCCTCGGATACCCAGGGTTAAATTCTCAACAAGCTCACCTTGAATGAGCGTAAGTTTTAATCGTGGGTTCCGACGATGACTTAAACGTCCATTCTGGAAACTACTACCACTATAAAGCTTCAAACTAAAAACATTTAGGCAGCTCATGTCACTTTAAAGTGGCATGAGCTGCCAAAATTCACATTTTTTTCATAGTTTCTGATTGTCACGACAGTAAGAGGCTTTGAAGGCCATCGAAAAACTAAATGATTGGCGTTGGGATGAGGAAAATCTATACAGTATGTGGCCTGTACGAACCCGAATAGTGTTCGAAAAGTAAACAAAATTTAAATAACAGGGACGACCGTTCATTCATTCTAAACCAAAGTTAGTTCAAAACAATACTTTATCGAACATTCTCGAGCCTAGAAGCACTAAAAAGCATCTGAATTATACGTCTTAACCGATAATTTCAACATTCTGTTCTTACGTCAAAATATCAACATTTTGTCTCATGTCACTTTAAGAAGCATGACTCATGTTTTGGGTGAATATTATACTGCTCAAATATACATAGCAAAACAGTGTTGCCCCACCAAATGAAAACCATTGGTACATTACAAAATCTCAATGATTCGAACTGCTCTTGAATGTCGTTATTCCATCGAGATCTGGGATCAAATCCGTTGTTTTCATGAGGAACACGACTATGGATAACACAAACGTAGCAAAGTGTACACTGGCCCGGCGAGAGAAGATACATGTACCTTCAACATGCATAACAGAAATAGAGTTTAGAGGCAGCATGCAGCAATAGACACACATGGTGGCGCGGGGCCTCTGTGGTCCAGTGGGTTAGGCCGTTAGAGTGATAGAGTCAGTCCCAGACAGACCTTCCGCCGATGTGCTGCGGGTTCGAATCACACTCAGACCAAAATTTCTGAGTGGATTTTTCACTCGGTCGCCGTATGTGGAAGAGGTGCCAGGTACTCGCCGAAGGTCGGGGGTTTCCTCCGGGCAATGGTACCGGTTTCCTCTGTGAGTGTCACCACCATGCAAAAAGTATGGGAGGTGTCACACTTTTTGTAGCATTTTGTAGCATTCTGATTGCGACCGTGTTACCTCGTCAAAGATACTCACAAACCTGACACAGAAGGTTAAAGGCAAAATTGCATGCCACATTCAACAAAACATGATTGAATTAGATTAAAGTGGCATGAGCTGCCAAAAATGCATTTTCTCATAAATGTTGATTGTCAAGTAAGTTCAGAGTTTGAAGTACTTTGAAAAAGTAAAGGATTGGCGTTGACATAAAAAAATTTGGTAACGAATAAGTAATCTGTACGAACCGAAGTGTGTTGAGTTGAGTGTTGCGCTTAAAAAACATAAATTTTTGTATCGACGGAAAGCTCTTATTTTGTACTAGGCAGCAATTAGGTAAATCTATTTCAACGAGATTTTCCATATATCTGGCAGATTATGCCAGGTAATCGGACGAAAGGAGATGGATAAACCTATGTTCCCTCACCTGGCATCCCCACAAAATCTGACTTTCTGCACTTCTTGAAGTGCGTTTTAACACATTTGGTTCTCTAGTTTGGTGAAATGATATTTCGGTTGGGTGTCTATGACCCCCCCCCCCCAGTGCCCCCCCCCCCCCCCCTCGCTTACCTTGAGTCTGGTTTTAAATGACAAAGGTAAACCCCGAAACCATCATCTTTGTTGCCACTCAACTCTAATATGAAATAACGATATTTATTACATAACTGGAGTAAGTGTTGTAATTTCATTGGCCAATAGGCGGTCACATGACAGTTAATATTATCTTATCAGGTCATTATAACATCATATTAACTGGCAGGAGAGTCAATAATTGTATAATAACATACCAGGTCGATTCTAATGACATCCTCCCATTTGCTTTCGTCGGATATTCCTGCGTTATTACAGACCAGGTCTATACCATTAAATGTTGACTTCGTGTGAAGAAAGGCATCTGTAAAA
This sequence comes from Lepidochitona cinerea, assembly GCA_963971465.1. Taxonomy (NCBI): domain Eukaryota; kingdom Metazoa; phylum Mollusca; class Polyplacophora; order Chitonida; family Tonicellidae; genus Lepidochitona; species Lepidochitona cinerea. Next base: position 34,275,208 of record OZ020555.1, on the reverse strand, counting down.
ACAAATTAAAAAAAACCCCTACCTTCAGATATATTTATGAACACTACAACGTACAGGGAAAATATTCCTGACTAAAATAACCATGGAGACAAGTTTCTAATTGTGTGTAAAAAGAGGTGTTTCATTTAGGCCTTTATTCCCCATCAAAAGTTGTTGCAATAAACCAAAACCCATGGTATTTCATTAGGTTAGTTAGGACCGACGGGAGCTTGGATTTAGTCAGTAAAATTTTCTGGAACACTTTGTAATATATTGACAATGCTTAGGTACCTCAGCTATATGAAGGGTATCGGTAAACTTATATTAAACCCAATAGGATCATGGCAAAAGAAAGTGAAACTTTAGATTCCCCAAGAAAGACAGACAACGGAGTTAAGCTTTGACTAGAAGACTTGTTCTTTTTAGAAGCAATGACCGGTCTTTGGATCGGGGGTCGAGCCATTTTAAATGAAGTAGTTTGTATTCTTCTACTACAATCTTGGCCATATCGAAATATCGAAACATTTGGAAAGGGGACGTTTTTTGGATTCAAACGTTACAAACTGTTTATCCTTTGGGTTAGAACTTGGACCCGAGACGATGTCGTTTCTGTTTTTCAGCCAATGAAAATTGATCACGGCTAGAGCTAAAAAGTGGCTTACGTAGCGATAGTTTCGCATCAAAAGGGCGGTAGCCATGTTGAACTGTGTGTAGCGTCAAACCGACATGCACGATATCAACTTCATTTGGATGTAAAGGATGTCTCATCTATTTAAACATTTAATGAGAAAGCCTTAACGAGATTTAGGTAATTAGCCACAAATCAAAACGTTAACATTGCCTCAAATGTGAAATTAAACCGTGTCCTGTTAGGTTATGTTGGTTTCTAGGATTAGCTAAACCATCTAGTTTTCTTGATACAGAGTCGCGACTTTAATACGTATGTTTTTAGATTATACATGTGAGAATGTCGCCTTTAGATGTAACCGACTTGCGTACCCCACTAGAATCTCGGTAGATATCAGCCAGACCTATAAATCCGTAATATGGTCCTTGGAATAATTTACTAATAGAAAAATCAGATATAGAGAGAGATATTTGTGATTTGTACAAGTTTTTACAGAGGAAGGGAAACTATTATGTTATGATGAGATAACAGATTTATTACATTAAGGAAAATCTCACTTTCATAATCTGCCTGAGAGGTAACATCGCATTTCACAAAGGTTACATTCTCATTTCCATGTTTTTCGCCAAGTTCTTTGCGAGTTGCTTCCCCTTTGGTTTCGTTAATATCGGCAACGCACACCTGGTTGGAGATAAAATACTTGTAAACAAAAAATCAGTAAAATGCTAGGGTTCATCTAGAACTTTTCCAGCAACAAATCAGTATGTTTGATTCTAATAGTGAAGGTATTGGGCATATAATTCATTTCGTCTGTTTAATACGCGTGCATATACGATCCGAGTTAGGCCTAATCAGCCGGTCTGGTTAGAAAAAATAGCCTCACTTGTGGAGCTTAAATGTGAAAAATCTTTAAAGCTATAGTTTTTAACAACAACGTGAAGGCTATTATAGCGAAAAGGTCGACCCGGCGTCAGCAGGAGAATGGGTCTTATATAGGACACGGTATATTTTACACTAAAACACACGGGCACAGGGAAAATCTTCTTGTCTAAAATAACCACGGAGACAAGTTTCTAATTGTGTTAAAAAGAGGTATATCATTTAGACCTGTAGCCTGTATACCAATGCATAGGCCCACTGTTGGCCTGTTACGCTTAAACACACATCATTTTAATACTGCATCGTGTATTTCATCCAATGCGTTTAAATATATTAATATTATTATTTGTGTTACCTGCTTGAAAATATTTAAATTTTATGGCCAAAGTATATTGATGTTGTGATTTTTACTGACCAGCACTGTGGCCGCACAACATCAATAGGCCTATACTTCGGTCATAGGGTTTGGATAGTTCCAACTTAAGGTGTTACACCTTCGTACGCCTACGTTCATGAGTAAAGAGTAGGAGTAAAGATAAAAGTACTTACCCTGGCTCCGTTTCGCAGTAGAATCTCACTAAATGCTTTGCCGAAACCTTGGGCTGCGCCTGTTATTAGCGATACTTTCCCTGCAACAGACATCTTAGTAACGTATATAGTATCGGAGAACTACGGGTAGGCTACTGTAGAGTTGTACTGCTTACAATTTCCTGTTTATGTCCGGTCGTGAATCAACGCCGTTTATCTTATATTTCTGATTTCATAAAACTCAATTCAGTCAGCCAAGTAAAATGATGATGTTTTATATAGGTTTGAGTATATAGTGTTATATATTGGTTATGAAAGCCGTCAAATCTGTGCACATTAATGTAAGCTCCTTCTCGAGATAGTGTCGGCGAAAAACTCTAAATAGGTCAACTCAATGTTCAACGACTGTAGACCCTACAGTGATGAAACTCATTGAATATTCAGCAACCGCTGACCGGAACGGTGTTTTGTGAGTTAAGTTTGATCTACATAGGCCCTATCGCATGGGACCACTGCCACCTTGTGTCTTATAATAACACCATGCAGTCAGCAATCTCATTCTCGCGAGATCCCCTGCTACTACGTGAACGCGACGGACCTCTCAGGCCGTCCCAAGCCATTTTACCCAAAATTTTGGTAATCAAAATTACTTCCAAAATTGATTTGTACGTGATGTTTACCTGATTCTATATGTTGGCTTGTATTTCGTTTCTGGTACACGCCCTTAAGTTTAGAATTATCGTTGAGGAAATACAGGGACTATATTTCTACCCTCTGCCAGTGTGAACAGGCCAGCGTATAACATGATATTTTGTATGTCTACGTCATATGAAAGTAGTGAGAGTATTCCTCCGCAGCACTGGCAAAAGGGGATTCCCCTTAGCAGACTCAGGCAAATGGCCTGGGACGGCCTGAGAGGTCCGTCGCTTTCACGTAGTAGCAGGGGATCTCGCGAGAATGAGATTGTGGTGTCAGCAGTCGGAACACACTTCGGCTATCTTCGCTCGCTACAGGTCGGCTTTGACGCGCCTCTGACACAGTCGGAACACCCTTCGGCTATCTTCGCTCGCTACCGGTCGGCTTTGACACGCCTCGGACAATCCACGGTTTTTATATTTTGGGGCTGAATACAAATAGCATTGCAAGCATTGCCATATACCGAAGGCGTATAGTGACATACTATATAGGCAACTTAACCGTGGCCGCCATCTTGTTTTTTCGAGTCAGTGCGATCGCCGATATCAGGGTCCGGTCAGTTTCAGGTAATTTTCTTGTGTTTTTTTTTTATTTTCCTCAGTAATTACTGAGTCTTTCTAAATCTTCATTTAAGTCTGACATTCTCTGAATTTCTTTCACGCTGGGGAATTCCCTTTTACAACTAATTACGCTGAAAGGCATTTCCCCTCTTTGACATTAAAAAAAACGTATGATCCAAATTCCGCGTTTTGTTGAAATTTGGCAGAATCAAACCAATGATATGCTTCAGCCAATCAGAACGCACAATGTAAAACGTATAAATCAATCAACGTGAACGGCATTCTGCCGCTCAACGAAAAACTTTTTGAATGACATTTTGTCTTGTGAAGTCAAGGGAGTAAGGTGATCTTAAATGTGGAAATTAAAATTAAATGTACCGCCAGATATGTTTACATTTTGAAGAAAGCCTTGTGGAAATTTCTGGAGATTAAGTAGTTGAAGTTCTTCAAACTCTGTTGCCAAAAGATATTGATGATGGGTGGCAAATAGAGTTGAAGGACCGGCCATATTGGAAAACATGTAATTCTATAGTTCGCGGATTTTCTTTCAATTTCTCCCAACCGGCCCCAACTTAACACACATTCAGTTCGATCCTTTAATTCGCCGTTCCACCAAAAAAAAGCGTTCAAACACTCACATTTCTGTTGCGTACATTTCCCAAGTTTATTTTGACGGAATCGAGGAGGCCAGCGGGAGATTCGGACTGTCCCTCGAAAAACGACGACGATGCAACATAAATGTGAGTGTTTGGACGTTTTGTCTTTTTTGTTGGTGGAACAGCGAACTAAAAGATCGAACTGAATGTGTATTGCGTTGCTTAAATTATGAGAAAATCTGAGCACAAAGTCTTGATTCTCAGTTATATGTTTTCCAATATGGCCGGTCCTTCAACTCTGTTTATCACCCATCATCAATATCTTTTGGCAACAGAGTTTGAAGAACTTCAACTAGAGATTAAGTTGACTGATAAAGTTGTTGGTTTGACAGATATTTGTTGACATCGTTGTGTCTGTGACCATCGGCCGAGGAACTGGAGCACCGAGAGCGTGTGAGGAAGAAACTGCCTGGGACGTCACTGCTGGATGCAGGGTCATGTTGAGGGAACGTCGTTGATCCACCGAAGGCCTCTGTCCATAGCTGCGTACACTGGCCTCGTTCCTTTGACCGGTTACTGCCATGATACCACGAACACCAACGCTTGCGTCGTTCAACACCGTTGCACACGTTGCGCGTATACAATGGTTTGTGTATCGCTGACTCAGATCAGCGTCTTTCTAAATGCTGGCCATCATGTTGCTTAAAGTTTTAACACCCATGGCTTAACATAGATTAAAATACCAGCACTCCGCATCTGGGTTTCTTTCTGTCAGCGGGTGTTGGAAAAATGCATCATTTTGTTCCAATCCCTTGGACAAATACAACCGGAGGCTGGCGACTGGGCACCTGTCATAATCAGTGGAATACATTCTCACATTGCTCAAGGTTTCCCTTCTTGTTCGCCTCATTGTAGGCCATGGCGACGAATTCCGTTCCGGTATCATCTTTATAAAGATAAATCGAAGACGAATGATTCTGGTGTCAGATTCCGGAGGACCTCCCTCCCGCTGCGGCCAAAGTGATACATAATGTCAAACCAGACTTTCCGCTATAAAAGCCTTCTTATGTCCCCTGGCTTCGCCCCTCGCCCTCAAACAGTGGTAAATTCGGCAATTGGCCCTTTATTCAACAACACACAGGTCACCAGGACGTCCTTTATTTCTTAATGAAGGTACCCATTTTTATTAGGGTCACAGTCTGCAGGAGGTAAACTCTATTCCTTCGATAAAAACTACAAAAATGTCCCGAAAAAAAAACCAGGGACCAGGAAAAAATAGTCTATAAGAACGCACTAAAATATCTTGAACTTCTTTTGTCCCAAGCAAAAAGCGAAAGTTATTAACCGTGGCCCAACCCATATTCAAGAATGTGTAAATATGTACCAGAGAAGAGCACAACTAGCTAGCTCTAACAAGCCCGTCCACGCTGGGCATAGACATTTGAACATATGGTGCATTATGGTAGGACTAATAAGCTTAACATTTTAAATGTTTTGGGCACCTTCTCCAAGTTGGGTGACCTCAATGGCTTAGTTGGTTAGAGTGATAGTTCCTCAGTCCGACACAGGCCTCCCATCGATGCGGCGCGGTTCGAATCCCCGTCAGACCAAATGAAAATTGAAAATTTCTGAGGGGATTTTTCTCTCGATCGCCGTATGTGGTAGAGTTGACAGGTACTCCCCTAAGGGCGGTGGTTTCCTCTGGGCGAAGTGCCCGGTTTCCTTACCCGCTAAACCTGGCAACGCCACCATATAACTGAAATAATCTCTAGTGCGGCGCAAAACATCAATTAATCAACCAATAATCTAGACAACCACACTGTGTGAACGAATGGCCATCCAGGACAATAAATGGGAAATAATGTTAAGTGCAGCATAAAATTAATCATCATACTTGTCTTTTACCCAGTGTTTTGCTTTCTGTATATGATCAATAAACACATTTGTGTAGTTTTATGTAGCCTGGAGCCTGTTTCACAAAGCGGCGTAGATGTATTTTTTGCGTAGCTTTCATACTAACGTATCTCTACAACATGGGTTGCTATGTTACGTGAAAGCTTACGCTACGCCGCTTTGTGAAACAGGCTCCCGGAATGTTTTAGAAAGTTTCTGTATACCCAACCGTCTGGAAAGGTTTAATAAAGCCAAACTGACAAAAAAATCTTCTTCTCATTAAAACGCTTTATTGCAGTTTGATTTAGATTGACACAAAATTTGGTCCATCAGAATTCTTTATGATTGATTGATTGATTGTTTGGTGTTTTACGCCGCACTCAAGATTATTTCACTTATATGGCGGCGTTGCCAGTTTTATTGTGGGAGGAAATCGGGCTCTATGCCCGGAGGAAACCCACGACCTTCCGGTGGTAACTGGCAACCAGAATTCTTTATGAATGACATAATTTGCTTGAACAGAAAATATATGTTCCACCGTTTTCCCCATTTTAAATAAGACAATCTTTGTCTTGCATAATGGTACTGATGCGTTATAGCTCAGAATATTGAAACATTTTTGTTATCGTTTCCCAAAACAAAAATATTATACCCCATTCATTTTATATCGAGCTCTAGTATATATTTGATAAAAAAAATTACAGACCTTTTCCTAAAAAAAAAACGCTACATTTTACTAAAAATATTTTGCTCTTCAATATACTTATTTGGAAAGTTTTCGCTGAGGCTTAATACTTGGCCATTTGCGTCTGAGTTAACAAGTTCCATGAAGGCATCGGCAACTTTGTCCACACTGAAACAAATGCACAAGATGTTTTTATAGATCGTTTTACCTATATATATTTATGTATATACTAAAACACACGAGCACAGGGAAAATCTTCTTGACTTAAATAGCCATGCAGGCAAGGTACTAATTGTGTTAAAAATAGGTACACCATTTAGACCTTTATACTCAATCATAAGTAGTTGTCATAAACTAAACCTATGATATTTGATTAGGTTGACGACTGACAGGAGTTTAGCCTAATGCAGGTAAGTTGCTAATTGTTTTAAAAGGGTCATTTAGACTTTTATACATTTAGTTGTGTCCTTGTCCATGGCAACACATACTCAAGATTATTTCCCTTATATGGCGGCGTTACCAGTTTTATTGTGGGAGGAAACCGGGCTCTATGCTTGGAGGAAACCCACGACCTTTCGGGGGTAACTGGCAACCATCTCACATACATGCTGGTCGTTCGAATGAAAACTCAGTCAGAAAATTTTCTTAGAAAAAAAAAAAAATTTAGGGACTGAGTGGGATTCGAACTCGCGACCCATTGGTGGAAGGCTGTTCGGATTTAGTGTCCAGCGCTCTACCTACTGAGCCACGGAGGCCCCAGAAAAATGTACAACTAACGAGCAATTAGTGCGAAATGGTACTTTGTTCACTGTCTGACAGACGCTTTGGTCAACTCTACTGTAGTGAGTTGTGAAAGAGTTACAAATATTCATCTATCTGATAAACGGTAAAGACCGGACGTTTTTTTTTTTTTGTCTATTTCTACATTATGTGACCAGGACAAAAAACACGCAAAAGTCAGAAGACAACGAACCGATTCGATTCAAAACTCGAATTAAAATCGTCGGTCATTGAACGGTCTATCAGGGGAGAGAAGTTTACCAGTGGTCATCCCAACACTTTCCCAGTATGTGTACGACAGTCAAATGTCGGAATTTTTTGGATTTTTAATTAATTTGCCTCACACCCACGCTGCCCAAAATACTTAAAGCCTTCTTGTCAAATTTGAACAACTGCTGGGACATTTCTAATTCTATATCATTTTCCCCTTATATTTTTTAGCGATTAAGATAATCAAAATGTTCTTACCTCATAATACCGAACGTTTCCACAAGTTTAGCAGCACTCTCCATGTCATATACCTCTCCTTCTTGTTTCTGTATTATTTCGGTCTTTGCAAAAGCTGGACAAAGTGCGTGGAATTTCAAGCCCCACTCTCCACATTTGGGGTTTTTCTAAATAAACAGAAAAACGGCAAAATTAAGTTAGAGTTATTGAATGGCTTCTTGAGGGTATGGAAGATATCCTGAGAGGTGTGGCCAAGTACGAATGCACGAGGCCACACCTCTCAGAATTTCTTTCACACTCGAGGGAGCTATTCAATAACGTGCTTGTATCATGGTATTAGGGAATGACGTTGTCAATCAACTAGCACGTGTTTACTCTCTGATACCCAGTCAAGAGAGCCATACAACAACTTCCAAAATCGGGAAGTTATTCAACGCTTAAGCCCTGCCCACTCTCTGTCCACTGGGTATCTGGTTTGTCGAAGACTACTCATCAAAAGAAAAACGCGATACAAAAGCGATATAGAGTAGGATATAATTGAAATGGTGTCCAGGCTTTTACGGTTGGTAAATATTCGAATGTATCATCATTCCAGGCAGAAACAATGGCGTGTGGTTTGAATCCGTGTTGACGAGGTGCGTATTGGCAGATACTAAATGATACAGGGTAATATCAAAGAGAGTAGATTGACAAGAGTGGTCACTTCGTCCGCGCCATGTTGAATTTGAACTGACACGATTCGATTGATAGGAACCTCCTTTCTATAGGGGGCGCCCTACAGTCGAATCGTGTACAGTCGGAACACCCTTCCGCTAGGGGGCCAGAGGTATATGCCGGCAATGCTGATTGGACGAAGTGACCACTCTTGTCAATCTACTCTCTTTGGTAATATACTGCAGAGGAAAATCGATATATACTCACCGCCCAACTCCTCGTATAAGCGACCACACCGTGTTTGGCAGCACAATACGCCGGGGTAATATGATTACTGACTACACCTGGTATAAAAAATATAGAACATGCTCATTAAGGTAACCTTTCAATGATGATTATAGCTGGCAAAAACATATATATGTTTTCTTTCTAGTTTATTACAACTTATGATTGGGTATAAAGATTTAAATGATATACCTCTTATTAACACAATTAGAAACTTGTCTCCATGGTTATTTAGACAAGATGTTTCCTGTGCCTCTGTGTTTTGGTGTTCGTAAATATATGTTTTCTTAAGGATGTTAACGGTCTTGGTATTTTTTTAAAGTGCGTCGATGGCCAACTCGGCCGTTCGGCCCAGTATCGATGGGCCAGAGTACAAAGAAAAATTGGGAGAAAAAAAATCTGAATGGGGTTTTCCCGAGACCGCCCTAGGAGTTGCCTTTCAACGCCACAATGTAAGTGAAATAAAAATGCAGCGTATAACATCAATCAACCAAACTGTTTTTAAAAGCTCATAATTTGCTCAGCGGACGTCAATAACTGAAGTAATAAGTGAATGCTTTGACAACGTATCTGCTCAAAGAGACACAGAACGACGTCCAGAACGACGATATGGAAGATCGTTAAACTGTATGCTATTCGACTTTTATTTATATAAAGATGAGGTTCGCAGATGTCCGTTGACCCCAATGGACCGTTGGACAGGGTGTTTTATTTGTGTGTTCCATTGTCGTCTTTGTTGTGGTTATGATAATCGACCATGGTTAGCTGCGCGTGTGGCACATTCTAGCCTGCTTGTTTACTGACAGAAAACAACAACAGCCGGGAATTCCCAAGATAACTCGACTTGCGGCCTTGCATCCAAGATTGATTATTTCTTATTTTTCTAACAATCTTAGGGTCAACGAAATATCCCAAGATGCTTATGCGGTGTGTCCTTATAACAGGCAAATACAGAAATGAACTTTGTATTTGTCCAATTATTTATTTATGGACACTAAAACACACGGGCACAGGGAAAATCTTCTTGTCTAAAATAACCATGGAGACAAGTTTCTAATTGTGTTAAAAAGAGGTATATCATTTAGACCTTTATACCCCATCATAAATTGTTGTAATAAAGTAAACCTATGATATTTCATTAGGTTGACGACTGACAGGAGCTTGGTCTTAGGCATCATGCAGGCCGTATTTCATGGTACATTTGGTTTGGCATGCAGGCTGTATTTCATGATACATTTAGTTTGCAATTCAGGCTATATTTCATGGTACGTTTGGTTTGCTATGCAGGCTGTAATTCATGGTACATTTGGTTTGTCATGCAGGTTGTGTTTCATGGTACATTTGGTTTGCAATGCAGGCTGGATTTTTATCTTGCTGCACCGATTATATCCCAAATAAGACAGTAACTATAAGACCAAGAGATAAGCCTTGGATGACGAATGAAGTCAGGTATAAACTTAGAGTAAGAAATAGATGTTTTAAAAAGTTTAAACGAACAAAGTCTCCTGAAGATAAGTTTCGATTTTATATTGCTCGAAGAGAAGCCAATACCTCAAAACGCCAGGCGATATATAGATATTCGAGCAATGTAAAATTAAAACTCTCTAATCCAAACTTAGACATGAAGGCATACTGGTCCATAATGAAATCATTGCTTGGTTCAAAGGTTAAACCACAAATACCACCAATATTACTAAACAACAAACATCTATCAAATGATATCGATAAAGCCAATGCCTTCTGTAATTCTTTCGCGTCGCATTCAGCAATGCCTTCAATAACTCCGGACTTACCTCCCTTTACATATCTTACAAACGCACGACTTAAAGGGGCATGAGCTGCCAAAATGTTGATATTTTGACGTTGATACAGAATGTTTAAATTATTGGCTATTTTTCCTAATACGTATAATTCAAAGAAGTTTTAGTGCGCCTAGTCTCGGGAATGTACGTTAAAGTATTGTTTTGAGCTAACTTTTGCTTGGAATGAATGAATGGTCGTCCCGGTTATTTAAATTTTGTTTACTTTTCGAACACGTTTTCGGTTCGTACAGGCGACATACTGTATGGATTTTCCTCATTCCAACGCCAATCATTGAGTTTTTCGATGGCCTGTAAAGCCTCTTGCTGTCGGGACGATCAGAAATTATGAAAAAAGTGTGAATTTTTGCAGCTCATGCCACTTTAATTTAATCCAGACTAGTGAAGGTGAACTAAATAAATTGCTAAAATGCCTTGATACAAAAAAAGCCTCTGGTCTGGATGGAATTAACAATATCATGCTAAAAAATACTGCTGATTACATTGCACCATCTCTTAGAAACTTATTTAATTATTCTTTGACTTTGGGCGTGTTTCCATCAGCATGGAAGGTATCTCGAGTTTGTCCGGTTTTTAAAAAGGGGGATAGGCACAATTTATCAAATTATAGACCAGTGTGCCTTCAATCGTCTTTATCTAAAGTGTTGGAAAAGGTGGTTTACAAAAGGTTATATTAATACTGTAAAGAAAATGATCTCCTTGTACCACACAATTCAGGGTTTAAACATGGGGACTCTACAATTTTTCAGTTGACAAAAAATTGTGCATGAAATCTATAACGGCCTTGACAATGGAAATGATCAGTTTCTTGTTTTTTTAGACATCAGCAAGGCGTTCGATAAAGTATGTGTTAGGCCCTCGTACTTGTGTACGAGAAAAGGGGAATAACTATATCAAAAGGGGAAACTAAAGTAAAAGTAATTTGTTGCCTCCCCTTAACCATGTCTGCTAGCATTGCCATATTTTGTCTTATCGTTTCCCAGATATTTTTTGGAGTCTTTGCTTAAATTTAATTGTTATGTAATTTGAGGCAAAGTAAATCATATTTGTAGTGCTTTGATACATTTCCTGAAATTTAATATTCGATGCAGTGCTGTATTTGGTACCCTGTGTAAGTGAGCTATTTTGAGATACATGACGTCACTTCCTCCTTGCTCGCCGACTCGGCTGGGTTGTGCTGTCATATTCAGTTTCAGACCAAATACATCTCTTTATATATATTTTCAGGTAATGTTGTTCTTGAAACTTTAACATACGTTTTGGTAATATGTTCTAATGCACTGTCAATTGTTATTTAGATCGGATGGCTAGGCATACTTTAGTTATTTTACTGATGACGTTGGATTTTCGCTTAAATGCTTGTCAGCCATTTTGTGTAAATAAGTTTGTTGTGTACGAAATATGAATATGCGTTACATCGTAGTTTTAGGATCTCGTAGCCTAGTAAACGCAAGATGTTAGCCTCTTAATGAGTTTATTGGATATAAGCCAACGTTTCAGACGCTAATATATTCTTAAACTTACATTTTGTATAAAGAGCAGGAATCGTTTTATAACGGATCTATGGAAGCCGAGCTAGACCATATTGTCGAAAGATAAATGACTTAAGAGTTACGTAATTAATATTCTACCCTCTACAAGAATATAAGAATAGCTAGATGAGCAATAGATTACTAAATTAGATTACTATAATACATATTCACTATGTACGGAAGCCTAGATAAAACATAATAATATTCATTATTGTTTAATGCTTCTGAATGGGTACACGTAACACAAGCTGCAGATTGTTTACACGTGATTTAAGTAACTATATCGAAGATTACTTGGGTAAGAAAACGGAGTTAGATACAATTCGAATTATTACAAGGGTTTCGCAAATGATAATTCAGTCATGTAATAATGTCGAATGTTAGTATAAGTCATAGATTTGGAGTCTGAGTATTTTATTGAGCTAATTAGACCAGTAGTAAATGAACAAATATCATGTTATAATGTTAACTAAGTTCAGTTTGAGATACATGACGTCACTTCCTCCTTGCTCGCCGACTCGGCTGGGTTGTGCTGTCATATTCAGTTTCAGACCAAATACATCTCTTTATATATATTTTCAGTTTGTCTTCGGCTTCATTCAATACGCTCAAATTACCCTCCACCCTGGGTAACATATGGCACAATGGTCTTATCTTTAAATTACGTCAAATCGGTATTGAGGGTTCTTTGCTTAAATGGATCTTCGACTATATTTCTAATAGAAAGATCAATGTATGTATCAATGGTATAGAATCTTCATTATATAGTATACATTCCGGTATTCCTCAAGGGTCTGTACTCGGACCTCTGCTCTTTTTGATCTTTATTAACGACATTGTTGCTGATATTGAATGTACTATACATGTCTTTGCCGACGACACCTCTTTGTCTGAAGAGATCATTGACGTAACGCTATCTGAGGCAAAGATCAACCGTGATCTAGAATGGGCAAATCAATGGATAGTTACTTTTAATGCATTAAAAACTGTGTACTTACTTGTATCTTTAAAAAATAGTCCTAAGCACTCAAAATTATATTTGAACGAGGTAGAGGTGAAGAATGTTCAGTACCACAAACACCTTGGTATAATACTCCAAAGTAATGGGAAATGGGATGAACATATACGGACCATAAAAAACTAAAGGTAATAAGAAATTGAATGTTATTAATAGGGTCAAGCGCACATTAACTAGAAATTGTTTAGTGATTCTGTATAGGAGTCTGGTTAGATCTACCATTGAATATGGAAATGTATTGTATGATAATTGTAGCATGGCTTTGTCCCAGCAATTAGAAAATGTACAACGAAGAGCTGCATTGATATGTACTGGTGGTCTGCGACGGACATCGTATGTTAATTTAATGTACGAACTCCAATGGTAACCATTGTTTGTCCGTCGGAGATCGCATAGAATAATGCTGTTTTTCAATATTGTAAATGGGTTATCACCTCCATATTTAAAACAGTTTTCAACTCTCACTTATTATTCTGCAGGGTGTACCTATAATCTAAGAAATAGAAATAACTTCAGATTTTTTAAATGTCGGATAAATTTGTACGCTTCGTCATTTTTTCCAAAAACTTCTAAGGAATGGAATAGTTTGAATCATAAGACCAAGGGACTTAACCTGACGCAGATGAAAACATATCTGTTCCCAAAACTGGATAAAGCAAAGGATCTATCGGCTTTATATAATTATTTCGACAGTTTATCCTCTGTCTACTTATGCAGAATGAGAATGGGATTGAGTACTCTTAACGCAGACCTGTTTAAATATAATATAATTGATGACCAGTCATGTCATTTATGTGATTCTAAGATTGAAAATGTATGTCATTTCTTTTTTGACTGTCCCGCATATGCCACACAAAGGAAGCACCTTTTCGATAGTCTCCTAGCTATTATCTCGCCAGGTGTACACATCTCTGTTTTTCTTCCATCTTGTCGCACTTATCTGAGAAATGTGTTGCTGTATGGCTCGGTTGATTTAAAATATGATAAAAATAGGTTACTTTTACTTAGCGTCCACAATTTTATCCAGGAGACTAAGCGATTCACCACCCATGCACCAGAATAAATATAGTCTTTAATGAAATAATGTACTGGTAATCTCATGCCTTTTCTATATATATATCATTTTTGTCAAGCTGATATGTAAATGAACAAACATAAATGTACTTTATGTAATATTATTTTACTTGTTGAGGAGATCCCCTAGTGGCCATTTGGCTGTGGGTTGTCCTCATAAAACAAATAAAGAATTACAATTATTTCATGATACGTTTGGTTTGCTATGCAGGCTGTATTTCATGATACGTTTGGTTTGCTATGCAGGTTGTGTTTCATGGTACATTTGGTTTGCCATACAGGCTGTATTTCATGGTACATTTGGTTTGCAATGCAGGCTGTATTTCATGGTACATTTGGTTGGTTCATTGATTGATTGATGTTTCACGCCGTACTCAAGATTATTTCATTTATAAGGCGGCGTTGCCAGGTTTAGTGGGGGACTCATTGCCCGAAGGAAACCCCCAACTTCCGGCAAGTACCTAGCAACTCTCCCACACTATGACATAAGATCGGGTGAAAATCCACTCAGATTTTTGTTCTGAGTGAAACCGCGCAGCATCGATGGGAGGTCCGGGCGGACTAAAGGACTATCACTCTAATCGACTAGGCCCCCAAGGCCCCCTGTATTTCATTGAAACTCACCAGCTAAAGATGCCGTATTAATAATCGTTCCTCCGTTGCCTCCATTCTCTCGACTCATGTGATGAATTCCCAACAGCGTTCCTCGTAAAACTGCAGCCTAAAATTCAATTTTAAAGAGAAACAAGATTTGAAAAGTGCATGAGCATTTTTCAAATCATAAATTTTGATTGTTTATAGAAAATAAGAGGCTTTAAAGTTCATTGATTAGTTTTACAAATCAGCGGTTTTTAATGTCTACATTATATTTACGTGTCAATCCAATAGCTTTAGCTAATGTTTATTTCTTTCGTACCATATCCAGTGCTGGGACTCTTCACTTGCCCTTCCCGGTGGGCAAGCAAGACCTGAAAAGTGCTTCCCCTGTTTGGTTGATTGATTGTTTGGTGTTTTACTGCCGCGCTCAAGATTATTTCACTTATATGGCGGCGTTGCCAGTTTTATTGTGGGAGGAAACCGGGCATCGCATTCAGTTGGTCCAAACAAACAATGACTACCATTATTTTGTCACTTTTCATCTGCTTGGAAATATTTATGATAACTCTGAGCAACAGTATCGTGGTGCGGGCAACAGTATCGTGGTGCGGGCAACAGTATCGTGGCGCGGGCAACAATATCGTGGTGCGGGCAACAGTATCGTGATGCGGGCAACGTGCAGTATCTTGGTGCGGCAACCAGTTTAGCCATTCAACTTGCCCAGATCATTCAATCTGCTCTTAAAGGTAGTGATACAATCTGGGTTTGAACCCGTCTTGTTTTCATGATGAATAGATCGCACAAACGTGTCGGCTACGATACTGAGGGAGAGTATACCTATTATCTGAAAGCGTTGACAGACGTTTGGGTGCGTACTTTATCTACGACGTCAATTGTCCTGTCTCCTGTTTCAGAGCTTCCGGGGCATAAGCGGCCCCTGAACCCTCGCCTATAATAATTTTGCTGTGATAGTTATCCCCCCCCCCCCCCCCCCAATATGAAAAACGTTCCGCCGCCCCTGCAATTGGCCAATTAAAAGCCTCCATTTTAATCGCACCCTACAAGTCGATACGACTAATCGCACAGTGAGAAGGGGCCTTAAAGTGGCACGAGCTGCCAAAATGTTGATATTTTGACGTAAAAACAGAATGTTGACATTATCAACTATTTTTCTCTAGACGTATAATTCAGAAGCTTTTTAGTGATTCTAGTCTCGAGAATGTACGATAAAGTATTGTTTTGAACTAACTTCTTAGAATGAATGAATGGTCGTCCCGGTTATTTAAATTTTGTTTACGTTTCGAACACGTTTTCGGTTCGTACAGGCCACATACTGTATAGATTTTCCTCATTCCAACGCTAATCATTTAGTTTTTCGATGGCCTTCAAAGCCTCTTACTGTCGTGACGATCCGAAATTATGAAAAAAGTGTGAATTTTGGCAGCTCATGCCACTTTTACATACCAGGTTAATTGTAACCACATCATCCCATCTACTTTCGTCGGATATTCCTGCGTTATTACAGACCAGATCTATACCATTAAATGTTGACTTCGTGTGGAGAAAGGCATCTGTAAATAGAAATATTTTTACAAAAAAAACTTTCCTTCAGATATACATATTTAGTACTAGATAAGGTTATGTTGGTTTCTAGGATTAGCTAAACCATCTAGTTTCCTTGATACAGAGTCAAGGTTTTCTGGGTTATATATGTGAGCATGGGGCATGTGTTGACGCTGTCAGATGTAATCGGCTTGCGTACCCCACTAAAATCTCGGTAGATATCAGTCCATAACATAGACTAATTTACTAACAGAAAAATCTGATATATAGATAGTTGAAATGTTCTTCTCACAGAGGAATTAGGGGAAACTATTATAATATATTTATGATCACTAAAACCACAGGCACACGGAGTGCTCTCCCCTTACCCCTCTATCTGGCATCAGTTTAATTTTCCTTCATTTCCCATTTGCGGTAATGTTAATGTCTGCTCTCACAGCACCTTCCCTAACTTTCGTTGAACCAAATCCTTCGATGGGGGCCTTGAACAGTCCTTTGGAAGTATTTTAAGCACAATTTTTTCATACGTTGAAGGTAGAAATTTTGAGATACGAGTAGAATCAGCTGATAGGGGTCTCTTTGCACATATACCGCCGCATGTAAACAGACCAAAGCACCCCCAACTACCAGATCTCCATTCACCTGAACTGGTCCCATTCCACTTCTAAAATCATTTCCAGACTGTAACTCAACCCCTGTCCTTTCATAAAAACAACAAAAATGCCCAGAAAAAAATGCAGGGGGGGGGGGGGGCAGGAAAAAATAATAAAAAAACACACAAAAATATCTGGAACTTCTTTCGTAGTCAGAAACTGTGACCTGTATCCATCTAATACGTCCATATTATATGTCAATCGAGATCTCGTGCCATTCTCGAGAGCCGTCGCCCTACATTTTCGCGCATAGTAAACTGTAAGAAACTTACTGAGAACTTATAATGTGTAAGATATTTAATTCTCTGTTCTATACTGTTCCCAAACATGTAACCCTACAATAATAACCTGTATCGCAAGGCCTTTGGGCAGAAATACTTGTTAAAAATCAAAAATATAATCGGCACTACATCAGCTCATAAATACATTCAAAAACAAGATGGCAGCGCCCATGGATGTCAAGGCAAAATATGATATGGACTTAAAGGTATTCCAAGGTATTTTATATGTATTAGGAGAGTAGTAATCAATACAACAAATCAGGTTATCGGCGGCATAAAAGTTTCCTACCAGAATTACATCGGATATCTCTCTACACAAACGAGACAACTATCAGTGTCACGTGTCGTTGTTTACAATTCTAAGGACGTCGACAGCTGTGGCCTCCCTTTGTGTTCAATCAACATATCGCTCAATGGTTTTAAAGTTGATATCTCAACGAATGGTAGTAGGATCAATCTTTATTTTAGATCTCAACGAATGGCAGCAGGATCAACCTCTATTTTAGATTGTATTATATGTATTAGATAGAGGGGTAAGGGGAGAGCACTCCGTGTGTGTGTGATAAAACACACGGGCACAGGGAAAATCTTTTTGTCTAAAAAGAAACTATTATATTATGATGAGATAACAGATTTATTACATTTTAAGGAAAATCTCACTTTCATAATCTGCCTGAGAGGTAACATCACATTTCACAAAGGTTACATTCTCATTTCCATGTTTTTCGCCAAGTTCTTTGCGAGTTGCTTCCCCTTTGGCTTCGTTGATATCGGCAATGCACACCTGGTTGGAGATAACACAAATGTAAAAATAAAATTATTAAGACGCTAGTGTTAATCTATACGTTCTCTAGAAACAAAACAGTATGTTTGATTCTAATTTTAAGGTGCTGGACAAATAGTGCTTTTCATCTGTTTATGTTCGCATATATACGATCTATATTGATTCTCCGGTCTAGTTAGAAAAATAGTCCCACTGGTGGAGCTTAAATGTGAAAAAGCTGCAGTTTGAAAAGTGAGGATCTAATAAAGGGCTTACGATATATCTAGATAATAATAGATAGGCCTACTATTGGCCTGTAACTAAACATCATTTTAATACTGTATCTTTTATTTCGCCCAATGCGTTTCAATATAGGCTACCATATGTGTGCTACCAGGAGTCTACGTTCATAGTAATTCAACAAGCTACATGCGACTCGTTATCTCCATTCTGATATTAAATTTGCCGGAGCCTGTTTCACAAAGCGGCGTAGCGTAAGTTTTCTCGTAACTGCCATAGCAACCCAATAGACTTCTGGTGTTATCTACTTGGAACTATTTAATGTCAAAGTATATTAATGTATACGGGTCAGTAAAAAGCACAACATCAGTAGACCTATACTCTGGCCATATATAGTTTGGATAGTTCCAACTAAAGGTGTTAACGACACAGCTTACGTTCGTGAGTTAATAGTCCGGCTTTCTGTCTCCAAAATTACTATTTTATTTATACTGACGGCCGTATTTTGGATTGATTGATTGATCGTTTGGTGTTTTACGCCGAGCTCAAGATTATTTCACTTATATGGCGGCGTTGCCAGTCTTATTGTGAGAGGAAACCGGGCTCTATGCCCGGAGGAAACCCACGACCTTCCGTTGGTAACTGGCAACCATCCCACATAGGTCGTTCGAGTGAAAACCCAGTCAGAAAATTTTCCATTTTTTTTGGAATGAGTGGGATTCGAACCCGCGACCCATTGGTGGAAAGCTGTTTTGATTGAGCGTCCAACGCTCTACCTACTGAGCCACGGAGGCCCCCCTCGTATTTTGGAAAACGGCCGTCAGTATAAAAATAGTAATTTTGGAGACAGAGACCCGGACTAATGAGTAAAGAGAAGGAGTAAAGATAAAAGTAGGCCTACTTACCCTGGCTCCGTGTCGCAATAGAATCTCACTAAATGCTTTGCCGAAACCTTGGGCTGCGCCTGTTATTAGCGAGACTTTCCCTGCAACAGACATCTTTATAACGTCTATATCGTATCGGAGAACTAACGGTAATATAGAGTTGTAGGGCCTACTAGTAAACAGCTGTTTACGTGAATCAATGCCTTTTACTTTATATTTCTGATTTCATAAAACTCAACGCAGTTTACCAAGTAAAATATGATGTTATTATATAGGTAGGAGTATTACATAGTTGTTGTGAAAGCCGTTAGATCGTTGTACGCTTTGCACATTAATGTGAGCTCCTTCTCGCGATAGTGCCGGCGAAAAACTCTAAATAGGTCAACTCAATGTTCAACGAATGTACAGTGTTGAAATAGGTCATCTTATCTTCTGAACTTGGTGAATATTTCGGTGAACACTTTTAGGCAAAATACATTATACTTCATCTTAAAGACAATATCTACCTTGTCCCAAAACATGGTTTATTTATTTTTTATGACTTTCCTACAAGAAGCTGTCTCAGATGTCAAGGTTACTGGATGTCACTGAAACCTGGGACTAATATAACATATATTAGTCCCAGCTGAAACATATGTGCACACCTTGCAACTGGCAATATGAGTGGTTTATTTGACCTAAATACACCAATAGCAGTTCAGCATACCAGGTGTGCACATGTTTCGGTGATTGGAGTCATAAAAAATAAATGAACCGTGTTTTGGGACCAGGTAGATATTGTCTTTAAGATGAAGTATAATGTATTTTACCTAAAGTGTTCCCTTTAGCGACCCCTAACTATTGGACAGTGTGTTGTGAATAACGTTTGAACTACATATTGAATGAGGTCAGTGCTACCTTATATCTTATAATGGCCCCAGTCGGAACACACTTCGGCTGTCTTCGCTAGCTACCGGTCGGCTTTCACATATGTAAATCCCAGTCTGATAACTTCGGGGATTTACGTGCGTGAAATACCCTCTGATAGCCTGCAGGTCATTTTGAATGTGGCGACCAAAAAGGTAGCCGTGAAGCGTACAATTTCCAAATCCTCTTGAGGGCCCCATATAAGTGTCCCCGTGATAATGTAAGGGACTGAAACACTCGGTTTGTTAACTCTCAGCCTCGATCAGTTATATAATTGAAGTATTTGAAGATTCCTGATATGTACCGAAACTGCGTCTGTCTACATCATGTGGTTTACCGGGCTAAATAAAATATATAAACAAATATCTTTCTAAATGATATCAGCATCTAATAAATTTATAAATATTTTTATTTTCTGTTTTCGTCTATAGTAAAACATTTTGATATTTACTTTCGACGCCATTTTTATTCAGCCCAAAAATACGGTGATTTGCCGTATAAAAAGCGCAGACTGCCCGAGGCGTGTCAAAGCCGACCGGTAGCGAGCGAAGATAGCCGAAGGGAGTTCCGACTGATGTAAATCCCAGTCTGATAACTTTGAGGATTTACGAACGTGAAACACCCTTTGTCAATCTAAAATTAGAAGTTACCCTAGTCCTAAAGGCCAGATTTAATCTCTAAGGCCATTGGACGACATTTTTTATCGAAAATATCCATTGAAATGGGGTTGGAGAGTTCACATATAGGAGGTCAATTGATCATGTGACTTTGAAGTTTTCAACAAAACAACACCATGAAATTTTACCTGGCATTTGCTCGCATCTACGTGCTTTTCTATTATTATACCCTCGCGACAAAAGTCGTGAGGGTATATAGGGATCTGCCCGTACGTATGTACGGATGTACGTATGTACGGATGTACGTATGTACGGATGTACGTATGTACGGATGTACGTATCCCAAACGACGTCATCGCTCTACAGGCTGCAATTCTTATCCGATTGTCACGAAACTTTATACATATGTTCACAATCATCACCCCTTGTACAAGTTCGCGTTTCAACTTCCTGCGGTCAAAACTAGGTCACTGTTACTATAAATAGAACTTAGCCAGAATCTTGACGTCATCGCTCTACAGGCTGCAATTCTTATCCGATTGTCACGAAACTTCATACATATATTCATAACCATCACCCCTTGTACAAGTTCGCGTTTCAACTTCCTGCGGTCAAAAACTAGGTCACTGTTACTATAAATATAACTTAGCCAGAATCTTGACGTCATCGCTCTACAGGCTGCAATTTTTATCCGATTGTCACGAAACTTTATACATATGTTCACAACCGTCACCCCTTGTACGAGTTCGTGTTTCAACTTCCTGCGGTCAAAACTAGGTCACTGTTACTATAAATAGAACTTAGTCAGAATCTTGACGTCATCGCTCTACAGGCTGCAATTCTTATCCGATTGTCACGAAACTTCATACATATGTTCACAACCATCATCCCTTGTACAAGTTGGCGTTTCAACTTCCTGCGGTCAAAAACTAGGTCACTGTTACTATAAATAGAACTTAGCCAGAATCTTGACGTCATCGCTCTACAGGCTGTAATTCTTATCCGATTGTCACGAAACTTAATACATATATTCATAACCATCACCCCTTGTACAAGTTTACGTTTCAACTTCCTGCGGTCAAAAACTAGGTCACTGTTACTATTAATAGAAATTGGCCAGAATCTTGACGTCATCGCTCAGAGGTCAGAATTCTTGTCAGTATGAAGTTTCGTGATAATCGAATTAGCATTGCAGTCTTTTGAGCAGTCTTTTACTTACATGCATACATATGTAGGGGGGATCCTTATAGGAAATGGGGATGCGAGGGTATTAGTATCGTCTGCGATGCCTTGTTCTCTTACACTTATCTATTGTTAGTTACATCGCACATTCCCGTGGAACCTATCACAGTGGCCAAAGTGAATCGGATAGACAGGGAACGTCGCCATTTTGTCCGTTTTCGTCAAAATGAGTTTTCGTTACTAGTATAACGTTCTTCTTAAATTCAAAATATATATTCCCGTACAGCGTGATGTCAGGATTTTTATATTTATCTGATAGCTTTTAAAGATGTTACCCTAGATCGCACGCGAAAATCCCTGCCCTATGTCCGGTAAAGTCGTACGAGGTCTATCTTAGCCACGTCTAAAGGAGATCTCGCGAGAATACGATTGACCCTTTGTTAGACTGCAGGTCATTTTGAATGTGGCGACCAAAAAGGTAGCCGTGTAACGTACAAGAGTCCTCGTGATAATGTAAGGGACAGAAATACTCTGTTTGTTAACTTTCAGGCTAGATCAGTTTTATAATTGAAGCATTGGAGGATTCCTGAAATGTACCGAAACTGCGTCTCTTCTTTTGCGTTACACAGCATATGTGCTTTACTGGGCTAAATAACATATATAAAAAAATATATTTCTAGATGATTGCAGCGTTTGATCAATTTACTACAATTTATATTTTATTTTTCCGTCTGTAGTAAAATATTTTGATATATAGGCCTACTTTCGACGCCATTTGTATTCAGCCCAAAAACACGGCGATTTACCGTATAAAAAGCGCAGACTGTCCGAGGCCACTCGGAACATACTTCGGCTATCTTCGCTCGCTACCGGTCGGCTGTTTTTCACGCACGTAAATCCCTGAAGTTTCAGAGTGTGTCCGAGGCGTGTCAAAGCCGACCGGTAGCAAGCAAAGATAGCCGAAGTGTGTTCCGACTGTGCATGGGACCGAAACACTCGGTTTGTTAACGTTCAGCCTCGATCAGTTATATAATTGAAGCATTGGAGGATTCCTGTTATCTACCGAAACTGCGTCTGTCTACTTTGTACTACAACGCATGTGGTTTACCGGGCTAAATAATATATATAATGAAATATCTTTTTAAATGATATAATTTCAACAAAAAAATGATTCAAATCCATTTATAAGTCAAGGCAATTTAATAAAGCGATAAATCTTGTACAAGTGTCATGTGACAATATTTTCCAAAATATATAATATGTATATGTGAACAATATGGCTACACTACACCTAGCGATGGTCAAATGTCAAACCGACGTTGTCAAACTGTTCGGCTGTTGGTTTACTAAAGTGGCATGAGCTGCCAAAATTCACACTTTTTTCCTAATTTCTGATTGTCACGACCGTAAGAGGCTTTGAAGGCTATCGAAAAACTAAATGATTGGCGTTGGAATGAGGAAAATCCATACAGTATGTGGCCTATACGAACCGAAAACGTGTTAGAAAAGTAAACACAATTTAAATAACCGGGACGACCATTCATTCTAAGCCAAAGTTAGTTCAAACTAATACTTCATTGTACGTTTAAGTCGTTTTTGAGACTTGAAACACTAAAAAGCTTCTGAATTATACGTCTTGAGAAAAATAGCCAAAAATGTCAACATTCTGTTTTAACGTCATAATATCAACATTTTGGCAGCTCATGCCACTTAATATGAAAAATTGTCATTCCAAATCCTATGGAAACAGAAGGATAACCTTACTCGATTGATTGTTATGTAGTGTTCTGTACCTTTATAAACCGCGTAACTCTTTGCATTTACAAATGGTAGGATTATTCAGCTCCTGGATTCACCCGAATAACGCCCCCCCCCCCCCCCCACCCCACCCCACCCCGTCACCTCCCTCGACCACTGTGGATTATTTACTGGAATACAGTTGGCTCGGTGACGGACCTCTGCCCCAGTTTATCAGTTACAGTTAAAACATCTCCGTGTGATTCACTAGTCACTAGATCCAGAAAAGCCTCGGCAACTTTCTCACGGCTGGAAGAAAAAAAATCACAATTGCAATTTCCTTCCAAGTACAAAGATACATTTCTGGTTACAACCCAAACACAAAACAGCCTATGGTTAGGTTGATCAACAAGTCTCAAATTTCAACCAAGAGTCCACCAAAGAAATATCTATACACATTTTTTACTAAGATTCTGACATGTATGTTTGAACATAGTTATCCAATAGTAGAAATAAAAATGTAAAAGTTTCTGAATGGATTTTCCCCTCGGTCGCCGTATGCGGAGGAGTTGCCAGGTACTCGCGAAAGATCGGGGGTTTCCTCCGGGCAATGAGCCCCGTTTTCTGCCCCACTAAAGCTGACAACGCCGCAATATAAGTGAAATAATCTTGAGTGCGGCGTAAAAAAATGAATCAATCAATAAATCCAATAGCAGAGTAGAAATCTAGCCATGTACAGATTGCCGTGACATCATCCACTCAACAAAGTGTAATTATAACGTTATGACTTACTGACTTTTTATTTGGCCTGAGTGGAAATCGAACTCGCGCCGCATCGACGGAAGGCCTGTGTCGGACTATCGACTGAGCCACCCAGGTCACAGCTTATTTGATTGATTGGTGTTTCACACCGCGCTCAATATTATTTCACTTATATGGCGGCGTTGTCAGTTTTATTGTGGGAGGAAACCGGGCTCTATGCCCGGAGGAAACCCACGACCTTCCGTTGGTAACTGGCAACCATCCTACATAGGTCGTTCGAGTGAAAACCCAGTCGTTGGGTTCGAACCCACGACCCATTGGTGGAAGACTGTTCGGATTGAGCGTCCAACGCTCTACCTACTGAGCCACGGAGCCCCCCCCCCCCCCCCCCCCAGCTTATTTGAATCAGCCAGCTTGAATATTGTTAAAGTGAAGTCTTAGATTAAATATCAGGGTTTACCTCAGTGTAGCAAACTCCTCCATCATTTTCTCCAAATTTGGACAGTCGTACACATTCTCGTCCGTAAACGCTATCATGTCTGTGTCAGCAAATGATGGACAAAGAGAATGAAAGCGAAGTCCCATAGATGCACTCTTTGGATTCCTCTGGAATTAAAAACGGTTTTACCTTATGTTTTCACTGCCAAAAACTATTAAAGTAAGGGCATAGGCTCATGTCACGGGGTTGTGTGGAGAGGGGTAGAATATTCTGTAACGCTAGGCTCATGTCACGCGGTTGTGTGGAGAGGGGTAGAATATTCTGTAAGGCTAGGCTCATGGCACAGGGTTGTGTGGAGAGGGGTAGAATGTTCTGTAACGCTAGGCTCATGTCACGGGGTTGTGTGGAGAGGGATAGAATATTTTGTAATGCTAGGCTCATGTCACGGGGTTGTGTGGAGGGGGGGTAGAATATTCTGTAACGCTAGGCTCATGTCACGGGGTTGTGTGGAAAGGGCAGACTATTCTGTAATGCTAGGCTTATGTCACGGGGTTGTGTGGAGAGGGATAGAATATTGTGTAACGCTAGGCTCATGTCACGGGGTTGTGTGGAGAGGGATAGAATATTGTGTAACGCTAGGCTCATGTCACGGGGTTGTGTGGAGAGGGATAGAATATTGTGTAACGCTAGGCTCATGTCACGGGGTTGTGTGGAGGGGGGTAGAATATTCTGTAACGCTAGGCTCATGTCACGGGGTTGTGTGGAGAGGGATAGAATATTGTGTAACGTTAGGCTCATGTCACGGGGTTGTGTGGAGAGGGATAGAATATTCTGTAATGCAGAACACGGTGGTGCCTTCGCATTTGCTGCTTAGTAACGATATGCATATCTTGCACCACGTTGTTGAAAAATTTTGCATGGCAGATCAAGTGTTCAAAATTCGTGATGTATTATTTTTATTCCATCTTGTTCGGTCTTCTAACATGACATACGGTATATATATATAACAAATAAACAAAGTGGATTTGACGACAATGATAGTTGCTCGTCATTTTTCTATGTTTTCCCGATCGACCAATGAAGCACCTGTAACATACAAGCACGAGGGGAATGAAGATATCTCACATATATATTTCGAATACCCAACATATATTTATTAAAACGTTGAATAGAAACATTATGGCGTTGCGGTTGATAGATTAATATTTACTCTGCATTCTAAAATAAGGACTTATAAGTCGGTGGTGCTAGCTAAGTGGAGGAGTAAACCAGGCAGTTTACCCGGAGGACAATCCTAACTTCGGCGGGTACCTGACAACTCTTCCCCATAGGCAGATACTGAGATTCAAACCGACGCCCCTTCAATGGAACGCCTTTGTCGGAGATAGAAAAAATATCGCTCTACCGACTCGGCCAACAGCTTCGCAGTTAGAAAAAAATAAGTGGTCAGCGAAATCTGCTTCAATCCAAATGATCCAAATATATTGTATATAAAAGAAGTTCCCTTATAGCCCGGATTATCGGTCTTACGGCGACTGGTATTATATGGCTGCTAATAATGTGTCTTGTCGCCTTATGACGAACACGGAGAGAAAAAAAAAATCGGCAGAGCTCAGATTTCTCGGCTAGTTCACTTACAGCCCAGCTCCTTGTATAAGCCACCACGCCATGTTTAGCAGCAACATATGAAGGAACAAAGTGGTTTGTCTCGAGACCTACAAATAATTTAAGATAAAAGGTGAAAAATAAAACTGCGAAGCAACCATTCTTTTTAATCTGAAAAACGCTTTTTCCAACTTTCTCAAACCGATTCGCTTTCTAGCCGTCAAGTAGGCCTACAGTTCAGTCGTTAAAGTGGCATGAGATGACATTATTAGAAATTTTTCATAAATTCTGATTGTCCCGACAGTAACCTAAGAAATTTTGAAAGTCATCGAAAAAATAACTAATTGAGCCTAAAATGAGAAAAATCTATAATATGTTGGACAACCCGAAAAATTGCCAGTAAAGTAAACATTCTAAGCCTGAGCTCAACTATACATGCACCTGAAACTTCGGGGATTTACGTGCGTGTCAAAGCCGACCGGTACACTCTGAAACTTCGGGGATTTACGCACTCTGAAACTTCGGGGATTTACGTACGTGAAATACCCTCTGATAGACTGCAGGTCATTTTGAATATGGCGACCAAATAGGTAGCCGTGAAGCGTACAATTCACAAATCCCCTTGAGGACCCCACAAAAGTGTCCCAGTGATAATGTGAGGGACCGAAACACTCGGTTTGTTAACTTTCAGCCTCGATCAGTTATATAATTGAAGCATTGGAGGATTCCTGATATGTACCGAAACTGCGTCTGTCTACAACAAGTGGTTTACCGGGCTAAATAAAATATATAAACAAATATCTTTCTTAAATGATATTAGCATTTAATAAATTCATAATTATTTTTATTTTCTTTTTTCGTCTGCAGTGAAACATTTTGATATTTACTTTCGACGCCATTTTTATTCAGCCCAAAAATACAGTGATTTGCCGTATAAACAGCGCAGACTGCCCGAGGCGTGTCAAAGCCGACCGGTAGTGAGCGAAGATAGCCGAAGGGAGTTCCGACTGCCGACCGGTAGGGAGCGAAGATAGCTGAAGGGAGTTCTGACTGCTATAATACATGTTGAGACCTGTGGCGCTAAGAAGACGTCTGAAATAGCCGATAATTTCGCATTCTATTTTAACGGGAAAATATCGACATTTTGGCAGGTCATACCGCTCAAGACCCGTTCGAACTGCGTGATTTGTCGTAAGGACTTGTAGCATGTGATTCAAATGTGTGCATTTGATTGGTTGACAAATCTTGACAAATTATACAAGCATCCATTTTAATCGCATCCTAATCGCACAGTGAGAACGGGCCTTTAAAGGAAACGTCACACATTCAAACCAACTTCTCAACATATTTTCAGTCTGATTTTAAACAGCTTTAGAAAACTGAATCGAAAAAAGAAAATGGATGACTTTAATTTTGGCAATAAGATTCAATGTGAATAATAACTCAAATAAAGCTAAAAGCAACTGCATACAATGGATACCTGCTATAGAGCCCATGTTGAAGATTATTCCACCATTCCCTCCGTTCTCACGACTCATGTGTGAAATACCCAGCAAGGTACCCCGTATAACGGCTGTCTGAAATAAAAACAGAGTGTTTAAAGGATGGGAAATCTCTAGAAATACATAGGGATTATCGTCGATGACAACCTTCAAAGTACTTAAAACATCTCACGCCAATTACCGCCAGTGACCCTCAAGTTAATAAAAACAGACAGAAGTATGCCCTTTCAGTGGCTTATCTGTGTAGCCATTTTTCCGTTTTAGGATGACGTAATGTTGCAGTAGCTATTTTAGATCAATAATGACGTATTTTTACCGATCTCTAGTGTATGAAGGTAGATTTAGGTCCAAAAAAGTGGGAAGATTGTCTCGGAATATATAGGTCAGTATGCAACCGCACGTCATTTCTTAGCCAAGCCATTGGCTAAATTGCATCCCATGACTACTCTATGACGCTCTTAAATTTTTATTCAACAATAATTGGATAAAACTACTGAAAAAATGGTGGCGGCCTTGTAAATGGCCTATGGAGCTTATTCTCTATTGTAACGCCACCTTCAAATTTCAATTATTAGCTTACATGTACGTGGGGATAAAACATACATTGGACAGTTGTTTTGGACCAAATCAACTCTACTCTTTCCATCTAAACTAGTCTAAAGCTTAGATTTTCTTTCCCTTTAAACGAGCTTAACCCTAAGTGGTGAGTTCGATTCTCAGCCTGGCGCGAAATTTGTTCAGGGCCAATCTGCCAAGCGTCGGTTAATTTACTAATTAAGCGAGCTTCATCAATTTATATAGGAAAAGGGTCATATGGGAAAAGGTGTTGAAATTCTAAACTTTTCAATGAATTCGGATGGTTAACTCAGTATACAAGAGATTAAAGTTCAGCATTGACAATGAAGCTAAGATGTTACATGTAATTGAGCCTCACTGGACTGAGTGGGATTCAAACCCGCGACCCATTGGTGGAATGCCGGTCAGGAAGAAGCACACATTAAATCACCATGATTAGGGTGAGCTAACTATACTCTCCATCCATAGACAGTATTCTCGTTATTTTGGGATTACACTTTCTTGAAAATATGATAGAAATTCCTCTGCCGATTTTTGGGACGTGGCTAAGATAGACCTCGTACGACTTTACCGGACATAGCGCAGGGATTTTCACGTGCGATCTAGGGTAACATTTTTAAAAGCTATCAGATAAATATAAAAATCCTGACATCACGCTGTACGTGAATATATATTTTGCATTTAAGAAAACGTTAAACTAGTAACGAAAACGTAGAGTCAATTTCACGAAATAGTCCCATTTTGACGAAAACAGGCAAAACGGCGACGTTCCCTGTCGATCCGATT
This sequence comes from Lepidochitona cinerea, assembly GCA_963971465.1. NCBI lineage: Eukaryota > Metazoa > Mollusca > Polyplacophora > Chitonida > Tonicellidae > Lepidochitona > Lepidochitona cinerea. The sequence goes on along the minus strand of OZ020555.1, from coordinate 34,246,061 downwards.
CATTTTGAACTGACCACTCTGATAGGTTCCACGGGGCGTTTCCAATAGCTGCCAGTGTTAAAATGTGCGATGTAACTAACAATATCTCTAGCTAAGTGTAAGAGAATAATAGAAAAGCACGTAGATGCGAGCAAATGCCAGGTAAAATTCCATGGTGTTGTTGTATTGTCGAAAATTTAAAAGTCACATGATCAATTGACCTCCTATGTGAACTCTTCAACCCCATTCCAGTGGATATTTCCGATAAAAATGTCAACCAATGTCCGTAGAGGTTGAATCTGGCCTTTAGGACTAGGGTAACTTCTAATGTTAGATTGGTCAAATAGTTCAGCCTCTGGCGAAATTCCCTGGCTACCTGCGCATCACGTGATACGTTGTCGTTGTTCGGGGTGAGGTTGAACTCTCAATCTAAAATTAGAAGTTACCCTAGTCCTTAAGTCCAGATTTAACCTCTAAGGCTATTGGTCGACATTTTTATCAGAAACATCCATTGGAGTGGGGTTGGAGAGTTCACATAGGAGGTCAATTGATCATGTGACTTTTAAATATTTGACAAAACATCAACAACATGGAATTTTACCTAGCATTTGCTCGCATCTACATGCTTTTCCATTACTCTCTTACACTTAGCTAGAGCTATCGTTATAGTTACATCACACATTTAAACACTAGCAGCTATTGGAAACGCACCGTGGAACCTATCAGAGTTGCCAGTCCAAAGTGAATCGGATCGACAGGGAACTTCGCCATTTTGCCTGTTTTCGTCTAAATGGGACTATTTCGTGAAATGGACTATATTTTTCGTTACTAGTTTAACGTTTTCTTAAATTTAAAATATATATTCACCTACAGCGTGATGTCAGGATGTTTATATTTAGCTGATAGCTTTTAAAAATGTTACCCTAGATAGCACGCGAAAATCCCTGCGCTATGTCCGGCAAAGCCGTACGAGGTCTATCTTAGCCACGTCTAGAGGAGATCTCGCGAGAATAGGATTGGTTGAACTCTGTCAGGCCAAGGTTTACACTGTTTATTAAGAGGATGGATTTATTACAAAATAAGAAAAAATCAACGGGTAAAATGAAAAGAGGAATGTTTCAAATGTGTATTGGAGGTAAAATCTTAAACAGCAGGGTCCTGTTTCACAAAGCGGCGTAGATGTATTTTTTGCGTAGCCTAACTTTCATACTAACGTATCTCTACAGTATGGGTTGCTATAACAGTTACGTGAGATTAATGCGCATTTAAAACTTGGCTGAAATCTGAAACGCGAAATCCTTCCTAACTAGCTCAGACGGATTAACCCAGTTGTTTTTTAAAAGTAAAGGGACGGTTAATTCTATACATACCAGATCAACATTTATAACTTCTTCCCATTTTCTTTCGTCCAAAATTCCCGCATTATTCACCACAAGGTCGAGGCCATTGAAAGTCGACTTGACGTGGAGGAAAGCATCTAAATAGAAATCATCGTTAAAGCCAAAACAAAACTCTTACTATATTGTACATGATGGTGTATACTTAGGAGCATTCGAGAGTAGCTACTCTCATCATCAGATATTACAACACACAATTAGACAATTTTCCACAGGCATTATATATATAGAGGAAAATATAACACAGTCAATACTTTAAAATGATAGAATAAAAAGGATAGGCAAATTAGGCTTCCAAAGTACAAATGAACAGGATCTGTACAGATTAAAACCATGGAGGGGGGGGGGGGGGGGGGGCGGTGGCAAACACTGACTTATACTCCTTAATTAAATAACATTAACATTAAATAACCGGAGAGGAATTGATGAAATTTGTACATTTGAAGCAGACTTTAATTTACAAATATGAAGTGACTCTTCGAAAGCTTAGTGTATTATTGGCTTGATCAATTATCAGTCAGTTTGTTTGGGTTATGGCTTTTGCTGAGCCAGTTGTCAACTGTTGTTCGGATTGTTGATGTTATGTACAGAGAACCTTTGTTCTACATGTCTGTTCGGATTGTTGATGTTATGTTCAGAGAACCTTTGTCCTACATGTCTGTTCGGATTGTTGATGTTATGTTCAGAGAACCGTTGTCCTACATGTCTGTTCGGATTGTTGATGTTATGTTCAGAGAACCGTTGTCCTACATGTCTGTTCGGATTGTTGATGTTATGTTCAGAGAACCGTTGTCCTACATGTCTGTTCGGATTGTGGATGTTATGTTCAGAGAACCGTTGTCCTACATGTCTGTTCGGATTGTTGATGTTATGTTCAGAGAACCGTTGTCGTACATGTCTGTTCGGATTGTTGATGTTATGTTCAGAGAACCGTTGTCCTACATGTCTGTTCGGATTGTTGATGTTTTGTTCAGAGAACCGTTGTCGTACATGTCTGTTCGGATTGTTGATGTTATGTTCAGAGAACCGTTGTCCTACATGTCTGTTCGGATTGTGGATGTTATGTTCAGAGAACCGTTGTCCTACATGTCTGTTCGGATTGTTGATGTTATGTTCAGAGAACCGTTGTCGTACATGTCTGTTCGGATTGTTGATGTTTTGTTCAGAGAACCGTTGTCCTACATGTCTGTTCGGATTGTGGATGTTATGTTCAGAGAACCGTTGTCCTACATGTCTGTTCGGATTGTTGATGTTATGTTCAGAGAACCGTTGTCCTACATGTCTGTTCGGATTGTTGATGTTATGTTCAGAGAACCGTTGTCCTACATGTCTGTTCGGATTGTTGATGTTATCTTCAGAGAACCGTTGTCCTACATGTCTGTTCGGATTGTTGATGTTATGTTCAGAGAACCGTTGTCCTACATGTATGTTAGGATTGTTGATGTTATGTACAGACAACCGTTGTCCTGCGCATGTCCAGATGTAAAGTCTATGTAAGAGGCAGGACAGTCAACACAAGTTATCTTGTAAACAACGTTACTTCTAAAGTCTTCATCTTCGTGATCTTTATAGTTAAAGTATTTACCAATAGTAAAATTCTGGTTGATTAGAATAATTTGTACATTAGGAACAAGATTTCCAAGACATTTTAATTCTTTGGAAAGTTTGATAGAAGCCGGTCCAATATATGGAAGTCATCTGACCCAAAATGTGTCAGAATCTCATGAATTTACTATGGAGGAATTTCTTAATAACACTGTCAACTGTATCTGATGGGTACTGGTTTAGAGATGACATTTTCTTTATCTTTTCAATTTCTTTGCCAAACAGTTTGCAATCATTACATTTATACCTCATAGCCTGTTAAGGAAAGTACTAATTAATGAGATTAAATTCCATTGGTGCAAAACTAGTCCATTTCGTATATAGTCCAGTGTGGATTTTTCTTTCGGTAGATCAGGGTTGTAATTCCATCAGGGGATCGAGAAAAGAGAATGTCATGGAAAGTTAAACATCTATCTGTTTCGTGTTCACATGTGAATTTTATGGCCCGGTGACAAATGGTTATGTATAGGCTATAGAAGAAAAGGTTGAACTTGAGCTGGATTTTCGAAAACAAGAAAGTTGTCATCCACGTAACGTTTGCATGTTTTTTAAATGGTATTTCTAGAATATTTTGTAAGAGAGTTTTCTTCAAAACTGTTCTTGAATATATCGGCTAATAGGGTAAAGGGGGGGGGGGGGTCAATTGGGGATCATACAGACACACCATCGGTCTGCTCATAGCAAATGCCAAAATATTTGAAGGTCACATTTGTGGTAGAACGATAGCACGTTTAAGTGGCTGAAGGTTAATAGTGAAGCACATTTTAGGCGACCTTATTTAAAATTATTTCCATGGTTTCGTGCTCTGGGATATCTGTAAATAAACTCGTGACATCAGTCTGTGAATAAAACCATTTAGAATAGGAAAAACTGTGTTGATTTGTACTTTGGTAGTATAATTTTGCTTATCCTACTTACTCTATCATTTTAAAGTATGTTTGTTAATATTTTTTGCACATATAATGCTTGTGTAAAATTGTCCCAAAAGCTCATAAATATACACCATCATGTACAATATAGTAAGAGTTGTCCTATGTGTTTTCGCTATAGTAAAACCACTCCAAAGTACAATTTGAAATCAATATCGCGAATAGATCGATAAATATGGGTTGTCCTGAGAATATGGGCCTATACTGTATCAATTATATGCAAACAGTTATATAGGCAGACAGTCATATGCTGTTATTTTAAAGTTTGAGTCGATTTGCTTTGAAAAATATTGGAAGATCATCCTAGTTGAAATATTTTAATATACACATAGAAGAAAAAATATATATAAGAGTGTTGTATCATTTAGGGACAGTAAGATATGGGTGGGTATGGCGTACATCATGGCATAGAAAGCCGATAAAAAATTTAAGGATAACTTTAGCGATCTTTGGTTAGTTGCAAAATTGATGATTTCTATGAAGCGTTTGATTCGGTCAACACGGAACGCCTATGGACCATCTGCTGTCTGTTTAAGCCTTATGACTCACCCCGTCCCCTATAAATTAAAGGTTTCGGTGCCTGCGCTTGTTCAGTTCAATGGTAACAAACTGATTTGCCGATAAAAAGATTCTGAAGGAACAACTTAGAGAATCATATAAACCCTTCTGAATACAAGTAGGCATATTACATACTTTCCATGTCTTCTTGGGAAGTCACGTCACATTTAATGAAGGTAACTCTATCTTTTCCATATTTTTCCTGAAGTTGTTTCGTGGTTGCCTCCCCTTGAACCTGTTTTATATCAGCTACACCCACCTGTGAGACAAAATATATTCAACATGAGAATCAACTTTTTCTGACATGGTTACTCTCAGCTTCAAAAGGCATATTCAATATCTTTATGAAATGTGCGCAGCATTCATATGTATGTACTTCAACAAAAGAAAGTTGAAATTCCACCCATTAGTTGCTCAAGTTGAATGGGCCTCGACATTTTTTTTTATTTGAAATTAATAGGAACCAAGTGACCACTATACGAAAGCCAAATTTCGAATTTCAGATTTTGAAATTCGAAATTCGAAATTCACATTTCTTAATTTCGAAATTCAAGATTCACACTTAGTTAATTAAACAATCACTGACACCTTTTAAATTAGTTTTCACCAATCAAATTATTGTTAACACTATAAATAGGTTTACATATGCACTGGTAGGTCAGCGATTTCATTATTAAAATTCAATTTTTTGATACCCAGTTTCACATTTTGAAATTCGAAATTGGAAATTGGAACATGAGTTTCGAGGTTTCAAAACGAAATCGTCACATTTAAGATGGCAGTGTAGATCTCAAACACTCATTACACCAATGAACTGGAATGGAAGTCACGTGGTATTTGATTTGCCTCGAATGCCGCAATTACTAGGAGATGGTGCAATAGCGATCCAGATATGTCTGCGCGCTTCAACTATCAATGGCGGCACAGTTCACAACTTTAGTCAGATCCAAACCAGCCAATGAGACATATAATTCACTGCATTTCACCTTCTGCTGCCATGTTTTGTAAACTCGCAATTAATTTGTTTGAAATTGAAAGTCAATTTCCTCATTTCGAAATTGGAAGGTGAGTTTCGAATTTCGAATTTCAAATCTTGAAACTCGAAATTCGAATGAGCACTCTGGGCTTTCGTACCACTATACCCAACGAGAGTAGATTGACAAGAGTGGTCACTTCGTCCAATCAGCATTGCCGGCATGCTCTTCTGGCCCCCTAGCGGAAGGGTGTTCCGACTGTACACGATTCGACGGTTTGGCGCCCTCTACAGAAAGGAGGTTCCTAATAATTGAATCGTGTCAGTTCAAATTCAACATGGCGCGGACGAAGTGACCACTCTTGTCAATCTACTCTCTTCTTATACCTACCTTTGCTCCATTTCGTAACAGAATTTCGGTAAAAGCTTTCCCCAAACCTTGAGCGCCACCCGTAACTAGACAGACTTTCTCGTTTACACTGGGCATGATTATATAAGACCAACCTGCACAAACGTAATCTTTGTAGGCCAATACACCCAGCTTATGTTTTTTCAGCCAATGAATATTGATCTCTGTTGTGTAAGATTATTTCATCTCAAGTCTAAATGCTTGTCATAGTAGCTGCATATGTAATAGCTATATAGTACATAACCTCTTGTAAATTTGTATGATGTTATCGTTTTCTTTGTCATTGTTGTAGTACACTGCCACATATTGGGTGTTTTATACAATAAAATTGAATTGAATTGTAAGAGCTAGGAAGTGGCTTGACGACGACCAGCAAATATCAGAATGGAGATAACGAGTTGGATTTAACTTGTTGAATTACTCTCAATAGTGGTCCATTTGAATCAATGAGGCCTAGGAATGACATTTCACGCCTTGTAAATATTAATGTTTTTTTAAGCAAAGCTCATTAGCTCTTAGTGTAAAAGATCCCCCCCAACCCCACACACACACACCCGCTCCCACCTTCTGCTCCCTCTCCCATGCGGGTCTGAAATGACATAATCTTTACAAAATGCACTTGTGTTCTCTTAGCAGGTTAGCGAGAAATCTTGCCTGTTCGTCGCGGGAAAAAAAAATTCGGCCCAGCCAAGAAATCTTGCCTGTTCGTCACGGGAAAAAAAAATCCGACAGAGCCAAGATTTCTCGGCTATTAGCAGGTAAACTGACATGATTGTGGAACTAAATTTGACAAATTTGACACCAAATGTTACGTAATGAGACATTTTTTGGACGGGTGTGGTAGGTTATCCCCCTGGCTCTACCCTTGTGACATTTGAAAATGAAAAGCCTTAGCGAGATTAAGGTAATTAGCCACAAATCCAAACGTTAACATTAAAGTAAAACGACATTCTCTCGGTATATATTAGCCGAAACGAAACTGTAATTAGCTAAAGCGATTTAGTGTTATTCTGATAGCCCCAAAATCCTTTGTAGTGATTTTTTCTAGGCCTACGCTTGTAGCGAAAAAGGGCCATTTACCAAAATACGAACCAACGCATCTTGCTCATACGACTTCTGTTTTCTGGACAAGAGTGCGCTTCAAAAACATATAGCAATATTTTTATTGGATTACATTCGTGTTAACACTAAAACCGTTAGTTTCTATGCGCTCTGAGAATGTTTTCATGTTGAAAATTAAAAACAAAACTCACTGATATAAATTATATTTTCCTTCTCATTGTATACGACGTATAATAACGTAACAGATGTAGGCCTATTGCTTGTAGCTCTATATTTGTAACATAAACACCTGAAAAGATTGCTTATGTAAAGAACGCTCTCATAAGAGATGGTGCTCTGACAGAGTTGCCCGCCATGTTTTGTCTTGTTCTGCTTCTTCTGGAGCCTCCGTGTTTTTTTTTCTTCTAAATTTTCTCCCGATTTCAACCATCCCACATAGGTCCTTAGAGTGAAAATCCAGTCAGAATTTTTTTTTTTGGGGGGGGGGGGGGGGGGGGGGGTTGTGGCCAAAAAATTTGTACCACAGGTAAACATAGATCATGACTTAACCTTATACGACTAAACTGGCAACCTATTACTCATACCATAAGGATACACATTCTCACAATATGGATAGCTTTTGATACTTTGCGGTTTGAAATTAATTTAGAGTTCGAAAGTAATAACAAAGTCATATTGTTAAAATAAAAATGAATTCTTTATACAAAAACAAAAATATGCATATATATATATATATCACAGAGTTTAATTCATTAGGAATAATTTTGGTAAAATAAAATAATAAAATAAGAATGGGGGTTTGGGAACCTATTGTGGCTGATCAACCCAAATTGTAAGACGAGCTGGTGAAAGAACTGCCAAAAGTAAGTCAAAAGACCTAATTCCGAAAGTAGACTCCTTGTATGTTATTTAAATTTTGAAACTAGATCGGCAAATGTACCTTGAATTTAAAGAATTTTGTAGAGCGAGTCATCAGGGCAATTTCTATTTGATAAAGATGCATCATATCAAATCGGAGCCGATAGCATGTCACCATCTCGTCTAATAATAATAATATATAAGGGCAGTTGGTTAAAATCTTACATGGTGCATTTGAAAAATCTTCCAATTGGTGAAGTCTCAGTTGTCTCTGTAATGGTTTTCTTTATGAAGATTCTGTAATTACGTAGGTCATACACTATGGGATGGATGTTGAATGGATAAACATCATTGCATCTCGAGTATATTGCTAAACTGATCAGCGTCTCTAATTAAAACTGGATGTTGGAGAGAGGATCACAAAAACATTACTGTATCTTTCCACAGAGTATATATGAAGATGCTGCAGTTACGTTGGTCACAAACTATGGGATGGATGTTGAATAGATAAACATCATTGCATCTTGTGTATATTGCTAAACTGATCAGCGTCTCTAATCGCTATTAATAAAGATTAAGAAAAAAAATGGAAGGATATGGCACAATATCACTTGGGCTTGGTTCCAGGTATCCTTCGACTTGAGAGAAGAAATGTTAATGTCTGCAATACCAGAGATGGTACAGGGAGTAAAGAGTGTTTGAAAATGGATAAACGTTAAAGTGACATGAGCTGCCAAAATTCACACCTTTTTCATAATTTCTGATCGTCACGACAGTAAGAGGCTTTGATGGTCATCGAAAAACTAAATGATTAGCGTTGGAATGAGGAAAATCCATACAGTATGTGGCCTGTGCGAACCGAAAACGTGTCCGAAAATTCTGATATAGCCAAAGTTTGTCCAAAACAATACTTTATCGTACATTTTCGAGACTAGAAGCACTAAAAAGCTTCTGAATTGTACGTGTTGAGAAAAATAGCCAATGATTTCAACATTCTGTTTTAACGTCAAAATATCAACATTTTGGCAGCCCATGCCACTTTAAGACATTTGTCTTGCACTCAGTCACATAGAGATCCATATTTCAATATCACTCATTGTAGTCATTGAATACATTGTGTTCTGCGATATACATCTTTCCCATTGTTTCAATTAGAGACAACACATTTCCATTTGATTCACTGTTCACTAGTTCCATAAATGCATCAGCAACTGCCTCGGTACTGAAATATATAAAATGAGAAACTTGAATCGTTTCTGAGAAAACACAAAATCTAGTCTGAATCTTGCCACTCAATATGACACCCCATTCCATCTTCCTTAAACATCCGCAACATAGCCTTAAAACGGCAATCTCCCGTTAAAGTGGCATAAGCTGCCAAAATTAACACTTTTTTCATAATTTCTGATCGTCACGACAGCAAGAGGTTTTGAAGGCCATCGTAAAACTAAATGATTGACGTTGGAATGAGGAAAATCCATATAGTATGTGGCCTGTGTGTCTACGAACCGAAAACATGTTCGAAAAGTAAACAAAATTTAAATAACTGGGACGACCATGCATTCATTCATCCTAGGCCAATAATTTCAGCATTATGTTTTAACCTCAAAATATCAACATTTTGGCAGCTCTTGCCACCTTTAATTATTGAAGGCTGCAAACATTAAATCTTCGCTTATCGCCTCTCTCTCTGGTAAATGACCAAGCAAACCTTCATTAAAGTTTAATACAATTTGACGAAATCCCAGACAGAAGTCTTACATATATTTTTGAAAATAAAGTCCCACTGACACTAAACAAGAATGTCCTTTTTTGATAGAAAAACTATTTACTTAGACAAGTTTCAATATAATTGTCTTGGGTATGTAAGCAAAGAGAGTAGATTGACAAGAGTGGTCACTTCGTCCGCGCCATGTTGAATTTGAACTGACACGATTCGATTATTACGAACCTCCTTTCTGTAGAGGGCGCCCGACCGTCGAATCGTGTACAATCGGAACACCCTTCCACTAGGGGGCGAGAAGAACATGCCGGCAATGCTGATTGGACGAAGTGACCACTCTTGTCAATCTACTCTCTTTGATGTAAGTCATCATTTACCTATACATTTTATAAGTCGTTGAACGTAATTCTTGTATACGTGGAGAGGAAAGAAATGGTATCCTGCAAGGGGAGAGATTCAATTGGTATAGCCTCTGCGCGTCAAATGAAACCCTATACATATAAACATTATAGTTCTTACCTCAGTATTCCCTGTTGTTTTATAAGCTCCTTGATATTTTCATAGTCATAAACAATCCCTTCATCGAACTCTATCATCTTGGTGTCCGCAAACGACGGACAGAGAGCATGAAATCGGAGTCCCATGGATTCACACTTAGGATTTTTCTGGGGAAAAAAGCGGTTCCTACTATGACACTTGTGTATAATATGTAACATAGGAGAAACTTCTTTATCAGGAAATAAGTCCTCAAAATTCTTAAAGTGACATGAGCTGCCGAAATTCGCACTTTTTTCATAATTTCTGATCGTCACGACAGTATGAGGTTTTGAAGGCCATGGAAAAACTAAATGATTGACGTTGGAATGAGTAAAATCCATACAGTATGTGGCTTGTACGAACCGAAAACGTGTTCGAAAAGTAAACAAAATTTAAATAACCAAAACCATTCATTCATTCTAAGCCAAAGTTAGTTAAGGGTTTAATACCGCCGTAGCGGTGTTTGTTGCGTAACCCGATACCGCTGAACGTTGGTTCGTACTGAGTCAAACCACGAGAATGCGCAGCATTCGAGGGGTTTGACGAGGTGCGAACCAACGTTCAGCGGTATCGGGTTATGCAATAAACACCAAGACGAAGGTATTAAAGTCGATTCTACCCCGATAATTGAGAAAAATGAGGAAAAAGTGACCTGTTGTTGATTGCCGTTCCTTTTCCCTCCCTCGGGACAGACTGGGAACTTTTAACCAATCAACGATAAGCTTTGGTCACGTGCAACGGTTGACCCAGATATTTTGAAGCAGAATGACATAATGTCACTATGGCTACCGCTTTGACAGGCTGGGTTGCTGACGACGCTATCGGGGGAAATGTTGTGAAATCAACCCTTTGATGACTATATACGTTCATGACAGCCCAGTTTTCAATAGAAAAGGACAGAATATAACCACACTCACAACATTATCAGGTTAAATCCTTCATTTTGTATGATAACAAGCAAAATATCACTTCTTCCGGGGGAGGTAAACCTACCAGCCGGCAGCCGATGACGCACTACAGACTCGATGTCGTTTGAAAAGTCATCTCTACTTAACATGTATATTTGCACACGGCACGCACATGCAGGAGGGGTAGAATTCAAAACAATACTTTATCGTACACTCTCTAGACTAGAAGCACTACAAACCTTCTGAATTATAAGTCTTGATAAAAGTAGCTGATAATTTTAACATTTTGTTTCAACCTCAAAATATCAACATTTAGGCAGCTCATGCCACTTTAATAACACAGATTGAGGTCGATCAAGGATAAATAAACAATATTCGTTTGATTTATTGGATATATGAAAGGTGTCATATATGTTCTTCATAATATCCCACCATAGTTCTCAATCCAATTCAGGAATTTCCAACTTAATTTTCTTAAAGGCCCACTTGCCGCCGTAGCCTGTTTAAATTTGCTAAGAAAACCAATTTACATGAGCTTACTACGACCAATACCACTAAACTTAAACATAGGACACATAAAACATGTCTAGTTAGCTTTAGAATGTAGAAATGGGGTGAAAAACAAACAAAGAATCGAAGCCTGATTACAACAACAACGATCAGTGTCGGTCAACGTTCGTGTTGGATTACCCTCATTTCCGGCCTTTTTATCTGTGGTTTACACTCAAACAATTATCAGCAGGCTTTTCCAGTCGCTGTTAACCGGTCGTCAGTCTGTATTTCTCAGATAAATAGGCCTACGTAAAATTACACGGTGCCGTTAGTTCACTCACTCGACTGAAATGCGCCCCAGCGAGCAGTTTGGTTAGTTTATGTTCCGGGCACCTAACAATTCAAATTTTCAAATTCAAATTAAAAATATAAAGTGACGTCCAAACTTTTAAATTTTGGTAAAAATAGAAAGTTCCTAACTTATATTGTCTGGGAAAAATACAGAAAACGGTCTTTCTTTTTTAATGTAAACAATATTCCTGATTTTCGCGGCAAGTGTGCCTTTAATATATTGAAATTTTGAGTAGACCATGCATGGTGAACAAGCGACTTGAAAAGAGAGAACGTATTGCCTCATAATGGCAGTATTCAATCTTTCCATGACATTTAGAAGTTGGGCGGTTACAACAAGGTGAAGAATTACTTATGGATAACAACTTCTTAGTATATTGGGTGACGGCGATTCGATATATTCTTACACCGTTATCAAAGACAATAATGACCGTATGACCCAAATCTGGTTGAAAAGCGCTGAAGACAAACAGTTTTAGCTTGAAATTACATGATGACTGATGAGCTGCTGAAATTCGGACTTTTTATGAACCCAATTGTCCAATTCCATATATCCCAATATAGTATTCTAAAATACAGTCCATTATACTGTAAAAATATGTGGTTGTTATTTTACAGCATAGTTCGCGGCAATCGTAGGACAAGTAAAATTTGCTGTAGATTTACATCTGTGTGAATATGTAAATTTACAGTGTGGTGTGAAACAGTATATTTACTGGACTTCGTGCGTTCTTCTGTCCTTAAATACAAGTATCTTCTCCGTTAATCTACAAAGGTTGTTTGTAAATTAACCAAAAAGAGTATATCTACCGAAATGTGTTACAGAGTAACATGTAAAACAACAATACTTAGGTAATCTACATGAGAGCCAATATAATAACATCGCACTCAGGGGTAAAACGTTTACAGCACATTCTCCTGTGATGAAATACACAAGTTTTTCTTGTAGTTCTACAAACATTTTTTACAGTCTAGTCAATGCCGGGGTCTTGAGAATCATGAGTTAAGTGCCAAAGTGGAGATGCATTCCATACTCCTGTTTTCGTCCCAAAGATGCGAATCTATATAACATTTATTCAATAAACGAGTGTGTGTATATGCCAGCTTGCTATTATCTATGGACGTTAGAAACAAAACTGCTTCGATTATAGTTTTAAACATTTACCCCTTAACATGCCAGGGCCTCGGAGCTTCATCAAATTTGGTGGATCGTCGATAGCATATATATATTTATGAACACTAGAACACACGGGCACAGGGAAAATATTCTTGTCAAAATAACCATGGAGACAAGTTTCTAATTGTGTTAAAAAGAGGTATATCATTTAGACCTTTATACCCCATAAATTGTTGTAACAAACCAAACCTATGATATTTCATTAGGTTGACGACAGACAAGAGCTTAGCCTTGGTCAGTAGAATTTTCTGGAATCCTTTTGTAACACATTGACAATGGTTACGCATCTTAACTATGGCAAGAACATCGGTGGACATATGTATCTATATTTATGAACACTAAAACACACGGCATAGGAAATTTCTTGTCTAAAATAACCATGGAGACGAGCGTCTAATTGTGTTAAAAAGAGGTATATCATTTAGAACTTTACACCCCATCATAAATTGTTGTAAATAAACTAAACCCATTATAGTTTATTAGGTTGACGACTGACAGGAGCTTGGCCTTAAGTATGTGTAGTCATGCATGAAAAACCATGAAAATCGTAAGCAATTATTTTTTTTGCAGGATAAATTTCAGAACCTATAGACGCCCGTGGACCCACGCCCATATATATTGGGGTTAGTTTAAACAATATTTTATTTCAATGAAATTAAATTGGATTGGTGAACAGGCCTACGGCCTATATTAACACCTCTCCATAGTGTTAATATTGGGGTTGAATAGTCAGCCACCTTCCCACTTCCAATATCCAAAAATCCACAGGCCCCTTTACGTAGTACAAGTATGTAGTGTCCATATACATAACAGCTCAAGTAAGTCCAAACAATAATGTGAGCGCTACTGTTTGTCTTACGCAATCAAATTTGATGCTAACTGAATAGCTTTCACGTTTTTAGGATTAAGGATAGGAAAATAACAACTGCGTTATTTTCCTATTTGTCTACCATACCCAAGTGACGTTCCATCGAGTGGAAGATATGTGTAAAACAAGTGTTTTGTTGGGTGTTTTTTCCAGAACACCCAACAAAACACTTGTCAGGCAATCTAGAGCCCCTGAGCGTCCGGGTCATCGCCTAATGCGTTGGGATAGTCATCCCTTTCCAACGCTTCAAATATGTTATCAGGCTCCATCTATAACTTAAAAACAAAACTGACTTTTGTTGTCTTTATCTAAGAATAAGGAAACGTAAAATCTGGAAATCGTGGACAATTTTATTTTCCGATCAGCCCCAAGAACACTTCTCTGGCAATCTGAAGCACTTCAGCTTCAGCTAGGTGGCCCCTCTGGCAATCTAGGCCCCCTGGGCTTCCGGGGCCTAGGCGGACCCAGGACCCTTGCATATTGGCTTGGGATAGTCACACCCATCGGGTCCGAAATGTTAAAAGGCACCATTTAAAACTTTGGAACTTATAAGTGTAACCCCTGGTTATCGGCTTGGGTATAGGACCGATGGATAGCCATGATTGAATAACATGAAAGTCTTGTGTCCGCTTCACGAGGTTACTTTATTTATTGTATGCAGAGTTGACAGAAAGTCAATGGTAAGAAGAAAGTGACCAGGCGAGGATAACTGTACATAGTATCCTGTGAAAACACAAAGTTCAAATTTAGTAACATGACAATCGTTCTTACGTGTCTATAGTAATACCGTTAGGTGTTCCCATATATCAAACAATATGCACTTGGCCTTACTATAAATTAATGCACATGAAATGATATTTAAATCCGATATTCATTGCAACCAAAAAGTACCATATTTCGATATATAAATGCGCTGTTGGTCCACGCTAACTTCTACAATCTAGAAAATGCTATTTTTATATAGACATATCTAGTTTTGTCCTATAGGAAAAGCTCTATAGTATAGAGAATCGTACAGACGATTACAACATTAACCTAGCATATGGTCTTATAATACTCAAATGTCCTTTTATACTACTCATGTCATCAATACATTACACCTGTGTGATACTATCACCTTAGCATACCATAGCGACAATGGCACTTACTGTTCACCATACAAAATATATGCTTAAATACTGAGGAAGCATTTTTGCTACTATCAAATAGACAGCTACGAACATACGATTAATACTACAAGATTAACGTAAAACGCGAATGCGATTTAACATAAACAAAATAATAATAAACTACATATCAGAACTCAGATTAATTATAACTGAAATTAATTTTGTATGATCGTGTCGAACTCAAAATGTAGTACAATGAAATGTTTTACAATTATTTATGAACTATTCAATAATCGTAGAATGAACTGTGTGACTACACTGAATATACTGAACATCAAGTAGAAATGAACTCGAATGAAATATGATAGTGAAAACGACTTTGGCGAGTATACTATATTAATACAACGATCTAACATTCCGTGAAGTGACCTTCAGCTACGTGTAAAAATATTCGTAAAAGGTTGTACATATTTATCAATTATTAATGTGAAATAATTCCAAATACTTATAAGTCTGTGGCGGTTTCACACACGAAACATTACCGCTAAAATAACAATGTGAACTAGAACTACTTAACGCAACAATGATAAAACGCTAATATGTCGAAGTATTATACAAGACATGCATGCAGTGAAGCATAGTCGCTTTAGATAGTTTACATTATCTCGAAAATGTCGTATGATCTTATGCTATAATAAATCGCGCAGTTATCTATACTGTGTGAGTACATAAACCTAATGTCACATTAACATATACATTTCACATACAAACATCTTCTTGAAAAACCAAAACTCTACACATCTACATATAATGTGAAATATGAAATAATACCGCTTACGCTAGTAGTACACAGCTATGCAAAATGTGAACAAATAAAACAAATCGAGCATGATCGAAAGATATCGTTAAACATTATCAATATACATGATACAACGTGATATCATACCTGGTATAGTCAAAGGCTACTAGCCCGATCTAGTCCTGAAGTACTGTTAAGACAGTATTAGCTCAAAGGCAACTGAATCGGCCCTAGTCCCGAAATACCGCTCATCTGTGGCCAACGTTGACCCGCCTAAACCATAATACAAAATAGTACACATATAACAACTTGTTGTTACATTAGAACTATGACAAAAAAAATAGCAAAAAATGTTAAGACAGTATCAAGGAAATTCTCAGTTAAACAATGTAATTATGTACACAATAAACCAAAACTATCTTTAACTTATATTAGCTTCCCTGTAATCAGTTATCGTTAACGCGATATTAACACAATAGGCTTCAACATGTAAACACAGATCAGCTGTTAACAAATCACGTGACAACAGGTCAATCAATATGCTTGAGCGACATCAACCAAAATTGCATGTTTATATTCAAATATCTAAATTCACAGACCTGTACAACTCTAATCGTTACGCTAGCCTATGTGTGGAATAAATGCCGAAGAAAACAAGACATGTTATAAGACTAGAAAACAAGTATTAAGTCTCAGAGAGACAGATTTTCACTCTTACCGAATTGTAAACAAACACCGCTGAGAACATAAAATGGCAAGTTCCTATCCACAAGAGAGTGATCAAAGGGCGATAACTGTAATAGCCAAAATATTACACGTGAACCGGTTACCACGGCTCACACACACCCCTTTCGGATAACTATCATGTCCTCATGATACAAAATTTAAGAAAATACATTTATTACATTCATATATACATGCACAAATGTATGCTAAGTACAGCAGAAATCTAGGTCATGGCTGATTTTGGTAATCTATAGATATTTCTGTGTTGTCCTGCATTCGTCCTCCTTGGATATCGACGTGTCTGATGTTCCGCATGACCGTTGTCAATTGCAGGTTGCGTAACAACATCATGTAGTGTGGTACCAATATTAAACTCTGGCGTACGCATCGGATCCATAGGCATTGGAACAAAATCGACGAAACCTGGGCCTTCTAAGTAATCCATGTATGTATCTGCATCTTGAAGTGGTTCCTGAGAAGGCTCACGCCTTGTATGCGACGTACTTTTCCTATGTTCAACGGCTCGATTGATTTCGACGGGCGTTATCTCTGCTCGTCCCAAACGATATACAGGTCCAGTTCCATTCGCTAACTCTATGGAGTAGACTCCGTCGTGATGATCTAGTACCTTGTAGACTTCTGGACCAAATTTATCTGCAATCTTGTGTCTACCTTTTGGATGAAACCTCCGGTAAATCTGAGTCCCGGCACTCAACGGCTGATCTTTAACTTTAGCATCGTGACGTTTCCTTCTAGCTGCAGATTTCGCCTCAAGTTGCTGCTGAACATGCTGACGAGCTTGAAAAAGTCGTTGTTGATGCTGACTCACCCAATCGCCATATATGTCATCCGTCTCACCATAGTCATCTGCTTCCAGCCCAAGAAGGCGATCAACAGGAAGAATTGCATTCCTACCAAACATGACATAGAAGGGTGACAATCCAGTTTCGCTGTGCGGAGTGGCATTGTACGAAAAACAAAGTTCATTCAAATGTTCAGGCCATCTTCGCTTCTGGCGTGCGGGAAGAGTACACAACAGATTATGCAACGTCCTGTTGAACCGTTCAGTGAGCCCGTTTCCCTCCGGGTGATAAGGTGTCGTTCGGGTCTTTCGTATGCCGTAGAGTGAGCACAGCTCCTTGATGATCTCAGCTTCAAAGCATTTCCCTTGATCGCTGTGAATTCGGGCTGGCACACCATATCGAGTGAACCATTCCCGAACGAGGACTCGTGCGACCGTCGGAGCTCTCTGGTCCTTGGTTGCCACAGCTACTGCAAACTTAGAAAACCAATCCGTTATTACCAACACGTTTTCCTGGCCGTTACTGGCACGATCCATCAATGTAAAGTCAACTGATATCACCTCTAGTGGTTTCATTGCTCCCAAGCGTCCTAAACTTGATTTGACTGGATGGTATGGCCCCTTAGCTCGAACACAACGTTCACAAGCTTGGATATGTTGTTGGACGTGCATGGTTATCTGCGGAAACCAACATCTCTCGCGCACAAGAGCTTCAGTGCGCTCCCCACCTTGATGTCCCAGGCTGTCGTGAAGCCCTTCCAAAACTTGGTCCTGTAAACAAACTGGGAGTAAAAGGCTCAGTCTTTCTCCTGACTTCGTGTGAGTCTTTCTGTAAAGAACGCCATTGCTTTCCACAATCCTGTCCCACTGTCGAAATAGTATCTGTACGGGTCGTGACTCGGCTGCTCGTTGCTTCGTAGTTGGTTTCTGTCCAACCTTTCGGTAGGCTATGAGTCGTCCAATCACAGGATCTTTGTTCTGAAAGTCGGCCATCTGGACGGCATCCCACGATGGAAAATTGAATGCTTGTTCAACTGATGACGGGTTCTCAGATATCGAGATAGTGCTGCTGACAACACCTAAAGTGGTGACGGCGACATTCCTCAAATCCACTGGAACAGGGGATCCAATCACTATAGTAGAAACCTCGAACTCATTCACTGTGTCGGAGGGTGGTGGGTCTGACAGTCCATCGCCATAGATCTCTGGGAGACGAGACAAAATGTCCGCGTTTCTGTTAGACTTTCCTGGCCGGTAGCGTAGTGTAAAATCAAAGCTTGACAACTCGTTGACCCAGCGTTGTTCAATTGCTGGAACTTTCGACTTGCTCATGACATAAGTAAGCGGGTTGTTGTCTGTTACGACCTCAAACTTTGAACCTATCAGATAGTCTCGAAACTTGTCGCAGACTGACCATTTTAACGCTAAAAGTTCAATTCGCTCACTTGAGTATCCGGGTTTCCTTTCTGGATTGCGTAGACCTCTCGAAGCATATGCGATGATCCTCAATTGGCCATCTTGGAGTTGACTCAACACAGCCCCAAGGCCCCAGTTACTGGCATCTGTTTCGAGAAGAAATGGAAGGGAGAAGTCCGGAAATGCTAGAAGTGGTGCACTGCTGAGCTTTGACTTGAGTTCTTCGAAAGCCGATTGACAAGTTTGGTCCCAGAATGATGTTATGTCCCGGTTCTTCGTAGGTTGACGGTGACGACCTCGCGTTCCACACTTTGTGATGATACCGTACAGAGGGGCCGCGATGGTTGCAAACTGTTTGACAAATCGTCTGTAATACGACGCGAACCCAAGGTACGAACGGAGTTCGTGCAAGGTTTTAGGTACTGGCCATTTGTCCAAAACACGAGTCTTTTCAGGGTCAGTAGAAACTCCATCGGGTGAAATAATATGTCCAAGGAAAGAAACCTCTGTACGAAATAAACGACACTTAGTAGGCTCAGCTTTTAATCCATGATCATATAACCGTTTCAGTACCATTTCCAACCTATCAATGTGCTCCTCGGTGTCCTTGGCCCAAATGACGATGTCGTCCAAGTAAACGAACATCCTTTCCATGATATCTTCTCGGAATATATGGCCCATTAAGCGTTGGAAGGTGGCAGGCGCGTTTACAAGCCCAAACGGCATCCGGTTATACTCAAATAAGCCGAACGGAGTTGTAAAAGCGGTCTTTGGTTTATCGCACTCATCGACCTCCACTTGGTGATAAGCCGATTTAAGGTCTATGGTGGAGAACTGTTTTGCACCAGCCATCAGGTCTAAGGATTCCTCGATCCTTGGAAGAGGATATACGTCACGGTGGGTTTTTGAATTTAATCGGCGATAATCTACGCACATCCGGATCTCTCCGTTTTTCTTCTGTACCAGGACAGGTGGTGCGCTGTAACCTGATGTACTGTGTCTGATCACCCCTTTCTGAAGCAATTCCTGCAGGTGTTGTTTTACAGCTGATATTTGTGAAGGTGGTATGCGGCGATATGGCACTGAAACTGGATCGCTGTCCTTTGTCCTGATTTGGTGCTTGATAACCTGAGATCGTCCCAATCCTGGTGTAAATACATCTTGGTAAGTATACAACACCTGCTCAGCTCGTTGGCGTTCTTCGAAAGTCCCTTCAATTCCACTAAGATCAGGTAAGTGTTGACTGACTGTACTATCTGGTCTTGATGTGTTTACAGATATCTCATTGGCATTTGTTGCAAGTGACACATCCTCTGTGATGACAAAATCTTGAATTAGACCTATTCTTGTCCTTGCTGGAAGCCAAATGTCTTGCTCTGAAAAATTGAGAACTTCTACCATACCTGCTGAAATTGTCGGAGCTACTCTAATAGCAGGATGAGGAGAATTACTTAACGGTTCTATCAACATCATATTTAACTTATTGACCCCAGCCGCTTTGATTCTAGATATACTCATAGCTGGAATACATACAGATTTATCAACTCTAGCAAACTGTGACGTATTTTGCAAATTTTCAACAGTAACTGAACAGTTTAAAAATTGCCTAAATGCTGGGATGCTACTAAGAATATTCATCCCCAAAAGACCTGGTCGATAATCAGCAGTAACTGACGAATCTGGACTACCTTTCAATACAAGAAAAACTACATCATTTATAACAGTGTCAAACAATTCTACATTTGTTGTTATCATCCCCAAGTATGGAAGTTCTAAGCCATTAGCAGCTACAAGTTTTAAATACTCAACTTGATTAAGTTTTTCATCTGAAAAATTTTGTCTATAAAAGGGTTCTGTTATGGTGCTGACTTGTGACCCTGTATCGACTAAACTACGCATTGTCACACCAGCTATCTTAGCATCTACTACTGGGCACTCGCCTATCATCTGGCGTCATTGTTGATTAGTACCCACTGATGATACAGAGTTACCGATATTACCCACTTGGCTCTGTCCATCATTATTGTAACCACCCTGTATCCGCTCATCCCTCAATCGTTTTCTACACTCGCGTCTGACGTGCCCAAATTTCGAACAGTAAAAACACCGAATTGGTTGTCGAGAGCCACCAGAATTAGAATTTTGACATTGTTGGCCTACACTAGAAGGTTGCGGATAATTGATAGATGGTATTTGGTTATCTGCATTCCTTTTACAGCTTACCAACTGTTTTGTAAGTTCGATCAGCTCCTTGGCCCATCTGGGGGTATCTGAAAGGGTTTGAGAGTCAACTTTATTTAAACAACAATCAGCAGAAAGTTCTTTTACCTGTCCCTTGGGTGTTTCAGTACTCTCATCGAGAGCAATATCTCGAAGTTCATTAAATGTCACATTAGGCTTGTCACGAAGGCGACGTTCTAACAGTTTATGAAGTGTGAAAGGTCGTATCCCCTCAGCAAACTGGCTACAAAGAAGTCTGTCTCTTTCAGCTTTTGGTAGTGCTGCTCTCTCCAGTATTGACACAAGAGCATGGGAGTAATCAGTCACGCTCTCTGAAGAAGACTGTGTTCGATTATAAAAGTCCTTCATTATTTGAGCTGAAGTTGCACGGCTGCCAAACACTCGTTTTAGTCCTGCAAATAACTGTTCAGGAGACTCAGGTAATAGTTGTCGCACTTCTTCTTCTGCAACACCCTGAAGGTAATCTCTTAAGAATTGCACGGCCTCATTTCCCTGTAACTGGAGGTTAGTAACAGTTCTTTTGGCCCTCTCGATCCAAATACCAGGGTCTTCTCTGCCAGCATATACTGGTAACCGAACGGGTGGTGGCAACACTATTCTAGTTAGAGGTGCTGGTTGCGGCGAAGTAGAGCTACCAACAGAGGTCTGTTCTGTCTGGTTACGTTTAAGAGCCTCATCTAATTGTAAACGCAGTTCGGCCATCTGTCGTTGTAGAGCCACTGTAACATCATCTGATGGACCTGGTGGAAGTCCTTCTTGTGACACGACAGGTACATCACTGGTGGTACGGGTATTCGTTTCCATAACACTTCCTCTTCAAATCATCTGATCGCTCAACCTGGTCACTCTATTTTCTCTGCATCCCACTTCTGACACCACATTGTAACCCCTGGTTATCGGCTTGGGTATAGGACCGATGGATAGCCATGATTGAATAACATGAAAGTCTTGTGTCCGCTTCACGAGGTTACTTTATTTATTGTATGCAGAGTTGACAGAAAGTCAATGGTAAGAAGAAAGTGACCAGGCGAGGATAACTGTACATAGTATCCTGTGAAAACACAAAGTTCAAATTTAGTAACATGACAATCGTTCTTACGTGTCTATAGTAATACCGTTAGGTGTTCCCATATATCAAACAATATGCACTTGGCCTTACTATAAATTAATGCACATGAAATGATATTTAAATCCGATATTCATTGCAACCAAAAAGTACCATATTTCGATATATAAATGCGCTGTTGGTCCACGCTAACTTCTACAATCTAGAAAATGCTATTTTTATATAGACATATCTAGTTTTGTCCTATAGGAAAAGCTCTATAGTATAGAGAATCGTACAGACGATTACAACATTAACCTAGCATATGGTCTTATAATACTCAAATGTCCTTTTATACTACTCATGTCATCAATACATTACACCTGTGTGATACTATCACCTTAGCATACCATAGCGACAATGGCACTTACTGTTCACCATACAAAATATATGCTTAAATACTGAGGAAGCATTTTTGCTACTATCAAATAGACAGCTACGAACATACGATTAATACTACAAGATTAACGTAAAACGCGAATGCGATTTAACATAAACAAAATAATAATAAACTACATATCAGAACTCAGATTAATTATAACTGAAATTAATTTTGTATGATCGTGTCGAACTCAAAATGTAGTACAATGAAATGTTTTACAATTATTTATGAACTATTCAATAATCGTAGAATGAACTGTGTGACTACACTGAATATACTGAACATCAAGTAGAAATGAACTCGAATGAAATATGATAGTGAAAACGACTTTGGCGAGTATACTATATTAATACAACGATCTAACATTCCGTGAAGTGACCTTCAGCTACGTGTAAAAATATTCGTAAAAGGTTGTACATATTTATCAATTATTAATGTGAAATAATTCCAAATACTTATAAGTCTGTGGCGGTTTCACACACGAAACATTACCGCTAAAATAACAATGTGAACTAGAACTACTTAACGCAACAATGATAAAACGCTAATATGTCGAAGTATTATACAAGACATGCATGCAGTGAAGCATAGTCGCTTTAGATAGTTTACATTATCTCGAAAATGTCGTATGATCTTATGCTATAATAAATCGCGCAGTTATCTATACTGTGTGAGTACATAAACCTAATGTCACATTAACATATACATTTCACATACAAACATCTTCTTGAAAAACCAAAACTCTACACATCTACATATAATGTGAAATATGAAATAATACCGCTTACGCTAGTAGTACACAGCTATGCAAAATGTGAACAAATAAAACAAATCGAGCATGATCGAAAGATATCGTTAAACATTATCAATATACATGATACAACGTGATATCATACCTGGTATAGTCAAAGGCTACTAGCCCGATCTAGTCCTGAAGTACTGTTAAGACAGTATTAGCTCAAAGGCAACTGAATCGGCCCTAGTCCCGAAATACCGCTCATCTGTGGCCAACGTTGACCCGCCTAAACCATAATACAAAATAGTACACATATAACAACTTGTTGTTACATTAGAACTATGACAAAAAAAATAGCAAAAAATGTTAAGACAGTATCAAGGAAATTCTCAGTTAAACAATGTAATTATGTACACAATAAACCAAAACTATCTTTAACTTATATTAGCTTCCCTGTAATCAGTTATCGTTAACGCGATATTAACACAATAGGCTTCAACATGTAAACACAGATCAGCTGTTAACAAATCACGTGACAACAGGTCAATCAATATGCTTGAGCGACATCAACCAAAATTGCATGTTTATATTCAAATATCTAAATTCACAGACCTGTACAACTCTAATCGTTACGCTAGCCTATGTGTGGAATAAATGCCGAAGAAAACAAGACATGTTATAAGACTAGAAAACAAGTATTAAGTCTCAGAGAGACAGATTTTCACTCTTACCGAATTGTAAACAAACACCGCTGAGAACATAAAATGGCAAGTTCCTATCCACAAGAGAGTGATCAAAGGGCGATAACTGTAATAGCCAAAATATTACACGTGAACCGGTTACCACGGCTCACATAAGGATCAGGAAAATCACACATTCCGGAAATCATTGGTAGTTGTATTTCCAGCCCGCAGAACGCTTCTATGGCAATCTAGGGCAACCAAACCGATGCATTCATATTGAATTAGCATACTTACGGCCCAACATCTTGTATAAGCAACGACGCCATGCTTTGCAGCGCAATATGTCGACAGAGAGTGGGTTGTACCAAGACCTAAAAACGTGTAGATTACATTTTTGAAGCATTTCTATATTACAGCCCACTCTACATAAACCAACCTCCTCTGTATTGAGAGTTCAGAATTGAGTTATACAAGCCCATCCCCCCCCCTCCCCCGCTCCATTTCCCACTCTCCCACGAAGCCACGCGCAATATATCTTGTGTGTACTTTTTCCAAAGACGTATTTAAGTTTTAACAACGATAAGACTTTAAAGTCCTTTATACAAAATATGACTAGGAGAACGGAATCGAAATATGGCCAAAAACTGCAATCTAATAAAACACTTTTTTGGAGATTTAACTTTATGTATCTTCTGACACCCTTCATTGACTTACCAGCTAAAGATG
Source organism: Lepidochitona cinerea (assembly GCA_963971465.1). NCBI lineage: Eukaryota > Metazoa > Mollusca > Polyplacophora > Chitonida > Tonicellidae > Lepidochitona > Lepidochitona cinerea. The sequence goes on along the minus strand of OZ020555.1, from coordinate 34,221,510 downwards.
CCATGTTAATGACCGTTCCGCCATTGCCGCCATTTTCTCGACTCATGTGTGAAATCCCCAACAAAGTGCCTCGTATTACGCCTATCTGTACATATATAAAAAATCTGATCTTCTATTAACTCATCACCAAACTTGTGAAACAGTATAGTAGCTTAAATTGTTATATTTTAAGCAAATGGAAACATATAAGCAATATGTTTATATATTTATGAACACTAAAACACACAAGCAAAAGGAAAAATCTTCTTGTCTAAAATAACCACGGAGTTTCTAATTGTATTAAAAAGAGGTTTATCATTTAGACCTTTATACCCCATCATAAATTGTTGTAATAAAGTAAACCTATGACATTTCATTAGGTTGACGACTGACAGGAGCTTGGCCTTAGCCAGTAGAATTTTCTGGAACACTTTGTATTACATTGACAATGGTCATGGGAAAAAGACAGTGAAAATTTTGGAACAGTAAAACAAACAGGCACAGGGAAAGTCTTCAAGACCAAAATAACCATGAAGACAAGTTTCTGATTGTGTTCAAATATGTGTTTGTGCGGGTGTGCGTGCGTGTGTGGGAGGAGGGTATGTCATTTGGACCTGTATATCCAATCATATAAGTTATCGTATGGACGCAATTATTCACTTATACAAAACTTGCAAAAGCTATTCTATTCTAATGATAAAAAATTAAGACATCACCACGTCGCCAGTTGCTTTTGGTGATGGCTTAATTTTTAAAACATTAGTAAGAAACCCACGTTTAAAGAGAGTTTCAAACATTTCCTAGCTATTCTATTATTCGGCATTTCTCCTTCGTATTTAACTGTGTAGAGCTAAATAATCACATAGTAAACGGTTAATGTCCATGCAGAGGAGACTTGACATTTAGAGCAACAAATTTTACTAAGTTGCAATCATCATCACGGAAATTACTGAATTAGTAAATTAACCAACACTGGCGTGGAATTTTTTCCGGGTCAATCAGTGTCGGTTTACTTTTACTAAACCATCCTAAATATAGCCAATAAATAAAATTTAATCATATTTTTGTGGAAAAAATAATCAAAAGCTGGAGCCTGTTTCACAAAGCGGCGTAGCGTAAGTTTTCAAGTAACTGCCATAGCAGCCCATACTGATACGTTAGTATGAAAGTTACGCAAAAAATGCATTTACGCCGCTTTGTGAAACAGGACCCCTAATTTGAAAGATATCTTCTCTAAAATGGAATTTTATTTGAAGTGTTCACTTTAAGATTAAAGGTGCTACCCATTATCATATTGGCACAAAACTCATGGATTCAACTTACCCTGGTTCCTGACGATTGCCACATTATACCAAAGGGATCATTTACCAACAACCTTTTCAGAACACAGCTAATTACTGAAGCCCATAACCAACATTTCAGTTAAATAAACGTTCACTTACCAAGTTAGTCGTAATAACTTGTTCCCATATTCTCTCATCTAAAATCCCAGAATTGTTCACTACAAGATCGAGGCCGTTGAAAGTCGATTTTGTGTGGTTGAAAGCATCTATTAAAAAGCATGATACAAAAGTATACATTTCTATGTCTAGCATGGCTAAAGAAAAATCACGATTCTGTTGGGGAAAAAACAAAGCATAAACGACTGGAAAGGGAGTGATTTTGGATTAAAAAAAAAACACTACAAAGTACGTATCCTTTGGGTTTTAATTTAGACCCTGATAGACCCGTCAAGAAAAAAGTTTTATGTCATTGAAATGGATTCAAAAATCGTATTAAACTCGTCATTTAACAGTCTGTCAGTGGAAAGAAGTTTACCAGTGTTCATCCCAACACCTTCCCAATATGTGTACGAGTCAAATGTCGCAATTGTTTTGATCTTTAATTTGCTTCATACCCACGGTGCCCTATTCACAGCTCGGTCAGCTTTATTTTACACATCCCGTGGCTCGCTCTTTCCTCTGCTGTATAAGCCCTATTTAAAATGCTGGCGAATCATCAACCATTATCATATATCTCTCTCCTGGAAAGTAGAATTGTCAATCACGTATATATACCGCTCTCTTCGCAATCAATTCAGGAGAGTGAATCATCACCCTTCTTTAATTTAGACACCGACGCTTTAAAGTGGCATGAGCTGCCAAAATTCACACTTTTTTCATAATTTCTGATCGTCACGACAGTAAGAGGCTTTGGATGCCATCGAAAAACTAAATGATTGGCGTTGGAATGAGGAAAATCCATACTGTATGTGGTCTGTGCGAACCGAAAACGTGTTGGAAAAGTAAGCAAAATTCAAATAACCGGGACGACCGATCATTCATTCTAAGCCAAAGTTAGCCATTTTGTTTTAACGTCAAAATATCAACGTTTTGGCAACTCATGCCACTTTAATTTAGGCACCGACACTTTAAACATACAATGCACTGTTTCAAATATTGACGGAAACAGGGAAAATTTTCCCAACTATAACAACCATGTTGGCAGGTACATAAATGTGTTAAAAAGGGGGTATCTCAATTAGACCTTTCTACCCAACCATAGGTTTTTGTAATAATAGAGAACCTATATACGATATTGCATGGTCAATATCAATACAGCAGCTTAATGACTGGTAATAAATGTCTAAAGGACATACCACTTTTTAACAGAAACTTATCTCCATGGTTATTTTAGACAAGAAAAGTTTCCTCGTGCCTGTGTTTTAACTAGTGTTCATGAAAAATCCACATGGCGTTGTCTCTCATTTAACACATCCTGAAAAAGAGGAGATTTCACTCATACCCAAGACTAATTAATCTAAACGAGGCTAAGAGATGCGCAACCATTGTCAATGTGATACAAAAGGATTCCACAAAATTCTACTGACGAAGGCTAAACTCCTGTCAGTCGTCAACCTAATGAAATATCATAGGTTTGGTTTGTTACAACAATTTATGGGGTATAAAGGTTTAAATGATATACCTCTTTTTAACACAATTAGCAACTTGTCTCCATGGTTATTTTAGACAAGAAGATTTTCCCTGTGCCCGTGTGTTTTAGTGATCATAAATATATATACATTTCCCAAGATGCATCTGTACAGTAGTAAGCTATGGGTATATGGTTAATTGAGCGCAAACTACGAACCTATGGTGAAAATAATCGGTCAATCATTTAACAAGATCGAGAAGATGCACAATTTAAATTAAAACATTATTTGAATGTATTTTGTAATATTACATACTTTCCATGTCTTCTTGAGAAGTTACATCACATTTAACGAAGGTAACTCTGTCTTTTCCATGTTTTTTCTCTAGTTGATATCTGATGGCTTCACCATGACGCTCGTCTCTCTCAGCCATACACACCTGAAAGACAAGAATATTCAAAACACATCACCAAGAAAGATATTTTTAACTATTGTTGTTTTGATGGCCTTTAAAAGACCTTCTGATGAAAGCTTGCAGGTTGATTGTCTTATTATACATTAAAAGATGTATTTTGATAGGCGTATATCTTTAGCGGGCAGTCTACTCGGGCTTTTTGATTGCAATCGACCCTGACTCCAAAATATTGCCGTCAGTATAAAAAAATAGTTATTTTGAAGACAGAAGTCCGGACTAACGTCAATAAATTAACAGGCCGTCTTGCAAGCAGGAGCATGGATGGTGTCAGAAAAATGAAGTTATCAACCATCTGGGTCTCAAATTAGGACGGAAATTCGGGAATTTACAGATTTAGGAATGGATTTAGTATATGGACTTAATCGTTGGTGTTTGTTTTGAACGTCTCAGTTTCGAATCCCCCTCAGTACAAAGACAAATTGAAGTGGACGTTTCATTTGAAAACCAAAAATGTAGAAAGGCTGCTATAGGTAGCCTACCGCTGAAGGTTGTTTTTTCCCCTTGATACACAATCCCGAAATCCTCGGACGCCCTTGTTTGAAATCTCAACGAGCTCGTTTTTGCAAGGTTGTTGAGATTTTAACCCCGGGTATCCGACGATGAGATCCCGGTTACCTTCCACACCTTGACGCAACGCCAACATATAAGTTTAATAATTTTAAGTACGGCGTAAACCGGCAATAAATCAATTCACAAGATCGCAATATAACAATAAAGTTTTCATTGTCATAATTTTCTATAATAATTCAACTATCAAATATATTTACCCGAGCTCCATTTCGTAAGAGAATCTCGGTAAAGGCTTTACCTACACCTTTCGCTCCTCCTGTTACCAGTGATACTTTACCCACAACTGTCGACATGTTCGGTTTGGTTTATTGTGTCAGATAATGTATATATACATCTGAAACAAACAAGATACCGACGTGAAAATATTTCCTTATCATTAAAGTGGCATGAGCTGCCAAAATTCACACTTTTTTCATAATTTCTGATCGTCACGAGGCTTTGAAGACCATCGAAAAACTAAACGATTGGCGTTGGAAAATCCATACAGTATGTGGCCTGTACGAACCGACAAGTAAACAAAATTTAAATAACCGGGACGATCATTCATTCATTCTAAGCCAAAGTTAGTTCAAAGCAATACTTTATCGTACATTTTCGAGACTAGAAGCACTAAAAAGCTTCTGAATAATACGTCTTGAAAAAAATAGCCAATAATTTCAACATTCTGTTTTAACGTAAAAAAAATCAACATTTTGGCAGCTCATGCCACGCCAAATAAAGATATTCGGCTTATAAGAAAAGAGTTTAGAGCTTACTTGTATAGGTTAAACTTATCCCAACCGTAGAAGATGCACTGATCGCTTCAATAAGTCCCAAAGGTTTAAGGATGTAAAGACGTTTTAAAGCGTTATCATACACTGGTAGGTATTTTAACCCAGTAGATCTGTCAGGTTTCGTTCCAGATTAATGCGAAAGGATTTTCGGGTTCGAGTTTCGAACACTCGCTATATAGGCTTACCCATGGGCCATAAAACGTTTCCCAGCTATATAGAGTATTTAATTAACAGTGTAAGCTGATAGGTACGTAGGCCTATATGAATGAAGACTATGTCGACATGGACGAGTGATTGGACCACTGTTTAGTGTTAGGTAAGCCCTATGGCAAGTATTTTGAATTGAAAAGGCATCGGACGTGTCCTACTATTAACGTTAGCCTAGCCGAGAAATCTGAGCTCTGCCGAATTTTTTTTTCCGTATTCGTCATAATGGAAAAACGATATTTTTTAACTTATCCCGCCGAAAAAAACGGCGCCACAAATGTCACAACAAATAAGCAAATAAAATATTTACCACTGCATTCCGATAGTATAGACCACGAAGAAGGAGTTATGCCGCTGTAAAGTGACTAAAGATATATGAGTGACGTATTTCTACGACGCCCCGCCCAGTTTAACTGGTCGTTTAAATGTTTTACTATGGCGGTTACGTCAGGTTGAAAGCCAGTGGACTTCGAAACAAATATTGACTGCATATCATAAGGGAAAGTTTACCACTTTACAGCGGCGTAAGTTTGACAAACTCCTTATTCGTGGTCTATACTATCGGAATGCAGTGGTAAATATTTTATTCTTTGCTTATTTGTTGTGAAATTTGTGCCGCCGTTTGTTTGAGCGGAACAAGTTAAAAAATATCGTTTTTCCATTCTGGAAGTACGATTTCCATTATTTAGTATGTAGCGTTATCGTGAAGCCCGAAGGGCTGAACGCTACGGGAGCAGCCATTTTTAAATTTAGCAAAATAACCAAGTATGGTAAGGGGAGAGCACTACTTGTGAGATTACTAAATATGGCTGCCCTGTTCGCGCGGAAATGGTCCAACCCTCTTTCGATATCGATGTAATGCAATAGCCCAAGCCTATATAGTTCGACAAACGGGAAATGGATATTAAGACAGAAAAGGTTGGTCGTTCATTTTAAGGCATTTATTGCATCGGTGAAGGATTCTTTCGAAGGAAAAAAAGGACCGATTTTCAAGGGATTCGTAATGCAACTATGAGAAAATGGCGTCCCTCCTACAATGGTCACCCCTCCCAGCTCGTTAGACCATTGTTTTCTTGAATTAATCTGGGCTATGACGAATACGGGAAAAAAAAAATTCGACATTCGAATTTTAGACTACAAAGTAAACATCGCACTTAAATAACATCTGGCAGACATGATCATACAATCATGTTGGTTTGCATACGAGATTCTCGCAGCTTTAGATCGGGATTTGCCGAAGGCAAGCATTACCACATACCGAAGGCAATTAGTTTTTAGTAGGCTAAATCTAAGTCGCTCATTGTCGGAACCCACGATTAAAACTTTAACTCACGCTCAGTTTTACCCGTGGGCCATCTAGAAGAAGAGAGAAAAAAATGTAGGGGGATGCAATCTAATGCAAGGTCTGCCCGTACCACGTAATCTTTAGTTTTACAGTAATCACTAACCAGGGTAACTATGGTGAAATGTTTCTTTTTGAACATTTTGCACATCATAGTCCGTGTTGCAATGTTAATTAACGTGTTTCTTGGTTCTAGCAATGAAAAAGCTGAATTTTTAAAAATGCAATTTCTCGATGTTAAGAATTGATCACACAAAATTCAGCGATCATCTCGAGTTTCATACCTAATAAACTTTCATTCTATTATAAACACTGAAATGATGGCCTTATCTGACAGGAATATGGCGCACTCAAGAATAGCTCTAGAATAAAACTATATACACCGTTCTTTGTTCAGACATATATCTTCGGCCATGAAGAGCCTTAGAGCTTCATCAAATTTGGGAAAGTGTCTTCAGTACTGCAACTTTCAAGAAAGTATAACGAAAGTCATGGACCGTGTTTAGCTTGATGATTTTAAGAGCCCATATAGGTGGCCCGTGGACCCACGCCTGTATATAGGCCTACGGGTTTTCGGTAGTCTGCCACCTTCCCACTTTCACTAAAAACTATCCACGGACCCTTTTATGTAGCACAAGTATGTAGTTTTCCCATATAATTGCCTAAACCAATATAAAACAAACCACGGGCGATCTCCTGTTTGTATTATTTTGTTATTTTTAAGAATGAGGGAAAGCAAAATCCAGAAATTATTTACTTACAGAACAGCCTCAGAACGTTTCTCAGGCTGGGCCCTCGCCTGATGCGTTGGGATATAGGGCCTATAGTCCCCCCCCCCCGCCCCCCCCCCCCCTCCATGCTTCAAAAACGCTTTAAAAAAAAGGTTTCATCTATAACTATGGAGCATAACGATTTTACTGTTATTTTTTAAGAACTAAGGAGAGGAAAATCCGGAAATCATTATCATTTTAGTTGCAGAACACCCTCAGAGCGCTTCTCGGCCATCAAGAACACCAGAGCTTCCGAGGCCTAGACGCCTCCTTTAAATTTGTTGTATTTCTGTAATCGATGGGCCCGGGACCCTCTCTTTCGTAAAAAGCTGGATCCGCCCCTGAATGCGGGAGTCGAGCAAATATTTCAGGCTGTCTCCTCAACTGCTCCTCAACGCTTTTACATCCGACGTAAATTAATGTTGGACTTGAGTAGGCTACGAGTTACGTCGGTCGTCAACATTCTGCATGAGAAACAACCTCTGGTGGATTCGATCAGCACATTTGAGCAGGTGATATATGACACCCCTCAGTGATCAATCTCACATCAAGTGTTAGTAGGCCTACTTGTAGGATCCTTCTTCTTCCAATGGGCATGTTATGATCATATTTAGGTAGGTCTAGGATGATCCCAATCGTGCCCACATGCTTACCTCCCCTTCGCTTCAGAACTAAGCATGTGGCTAATGGCGGGACATCTTAGACATGGGAAAACCCACGAGAGATGGGAAATGGTTATAACCGAACAACTTGTTAAATTAACTGCCCCATACCTTCCAAAACCAACTCTTAAAAGAGAAGACATCCATGAAGCATGGTTTTTATGTCTGAAAGTGACAGAAGCGGTTGAAAGCCGTTCAAATAGTTCCTGACGTCATTTGTCAACACAAAACATGGCGACGATTCCGAAGACTAGTCTGAGTGGTCGTTCACAGCTGTTTACTAGCTAAAAATTCCTTAAAATCACGACCAGAAAGGAGGGACTATACAGGCAAGTGTATAATTTTATCTGCTGAGATTTATAGCGTTTGCATTCAGCACTAAGGCATCCAGGTAAACTCATTTTACTTTCAATTGTATTTTGCGGTTAGGCGCAAACAGTACGGTCGGTAGTTGTAGCCAGTACTACTCTGCCTGTACAGGGCCATTCCAGCCAGCAGGTTCACGCTTCAGTCAGCCCCTGCGTCCAGTGCCTGAATGTTCGTTGTCATGCTGTTTGTTTGGTTTTATTTTATGTACCTCACCTATGTCGCACAATATCTTTCTTTATATTTTGAACTAGTTCAACTACGCTGGTACATTTTTTTCTTTGAGAATTGATTATATGTAATATGATATATTTTTACTAGTAATACAGTATTTAGAACAAGGGTAAACTAATTTGGCATGAGCTGCAAAATATTGATATTTCATGGATGAAAAAATACTAGGAAATAACCAGTTATTGTTTCTCTCAGAAATGCAAATTAGATGATCTGCCAAAGTGGTGTAAATAAGTAACTTAGGCCTAGAATGAATGAAATTATATACATCCCTGTTGTTTAAATTTTGTTTAGGCTACAGTTTTCACTTAAACATTGCTTTATACAGCTAAATGCATATAAATTATTTGTTTTAATGTCTTTTATAATGGGTTTTCGATGTACTCTAAACTCCCAAAACTGTTAGCAAAAAACAGCAACTTTGGATGCTCATGCCATTTCCAAAAAAAATAATTTGGAAAATAATCTCTTCACGTACATATATTGGCTGGGAGGTGAATATAATATAATAATAGCATATTAGAACTATTCAATAAAGAGGGACAGTGAATAACAGTTAATACAGTGGAGAGCTAAATATATTATATCAATATTGAAAAAAAAAATAGTGAAACTATTTTTTTTTTCAAATACATAAAGCTATGGGGAAAAAAATAAAATATAGACTTGCATTTTAAAAGGAAATATCTTAAATATCTATAACTTTTATAGGATTTTTTGTTCAATAATTATAGTTAATAATGATATTGTCATTAATTTGTTAAACAACATATTATATTTTTTGTTTCAGATTAAGCTGTTTTTCACTGCAGTAAAATCATATCTGTCATGTCATTATGGTTCATGCAAAATTAAAAAATGAGGATGTGCAGAAACACTAGAGGGTGTCAAGAACTATCTGTTAACATTGAATATAAAAGTTAAAGGTTTATTACATTGAACTATGTTACCATGTGCTCAATATATCAAGCTGGGGAACATTACCAAGATTTCGACATGCAAGTTAATTTGCACATTGATTGATGCCGTGGATTTCTTCATTTCTTTTGTAAAAATTGGACAAAATATATACTGGTACGGAAACTTGGATTAATCAAAAATAGAAAAAGGGCGTCATTTACGTTTTCATTTATCAGAACGTACTTGCCCATTTTGCCCAGGTATCTGAGTAGATGAACATCATTTCATAATTGCATGTCCAAATTATAAAGATTTACGTACCCCTTTATTTTCCCAAATCATTGATATTTGTCCTATATTTAGTACTTAACAATATATCTAAATTATGCAAGCCAATATGTCAGTCAATTCAACTGCCCACTAACATACACCATCCCACATGATAAACATGCTATTGTGCACAGGCCCTCCTATTAATTTAATAATCTATATGTTTCTGTATTCTCTTAGTTAATTTAATGCTATTGCTCTTTTTAAATTGATATACACTGCCTTTCACTTGGTGTTTTGTACAGTGAAATTGAATTGAACATAAGCCAATTAGAAAATAAGATAGCTATTTGAATTACCTTTAAAGTTTCAAGAGACATTTCGTCTTTAACAGAATCTAATGTGTAATTTTCAGATTTGAGAACCCTTTGTAATTGATATGCTGTTACCAAATTAGTTATGTCACATTGTCCTGTATAAATATATATATAATGTACGATATAAAATTTTATAATCTATTACAATCAATGCATATCTGTTCAATTCTAAAGCATTTTTGTTTTCTGTTGATGGTGGGAGAGAGGGGAGTGGGTTCCTTGGGGTAGTTGTGTAGAGAGATAAAGTGTCTCACTCCGACGCGTCCCAAGCCTTCCATCCATGGGCCTCCGGTTCGAATCCAACTCAGTTAAAATAATAAAAATGGAGAAACAAAATGAGAGGGGTTTTCAATATATATGATCATGCAAGCACCTGAAACGTCAGATGTTTCCATGAGGCAAAAAAGCCTGGCTTCCTCATCAAACACTGCACCTCGTAATAATGAAATTAAATAATTCCGACCATCATAGAAGTTGAACATCAATCAACAAGTGGAAGGTCAGGATTTCACATTTCTAGACCCCTAATAATTGAAATAAATCTTGGATTATTGGGTAGGATGAAAAAATTCAATGGTCAATCCTCTCAAAATTGTTTGGTAAAGATAACTTATTTTGCATCTACCTAACAAGAATTTCTTTCCATGTTACTTTTCTACTTCATTTATCCTTAAAGCAAAGTTAAACCCAGTCAATGAAGTACATTTTTTGTCAGTTCTTATTTTTTTTTGCCAGTTACACTGTAAGTGCTCAAAATTACCAACTTTAAGGTCCTATTTGTCAGGCTTACTGTGATTATGAATTTATAAATTTAAATATCTACCTCGATCGATCTTTCCATTCTGATTTTTTCTGGCTGTTCAACCAACAGCTGAATACCAGATTATTAAATAATAAGACAAGGCATTTACTGCAGTGAATTGTGGTAGGGTATATACTCTACTGTCTACACACCTCACTGTCTGTCTGACAGACACTTTACACGTGTTCAACTTCAAGAGATCTGTCTTAGTATGTGTCTTTGTACAGTTGATTTCACACTTGAAAAAGCAAAATCATAAATCTAAAGTCAGTTACAAACATTCTTAGAAATTTATTTTTTTCTAATGGCCTTCGCGTCCAGCGAAAATCTTTATTATACGCCAAGCTACAATATCAACGTAATCGGCTGTGGGCCACGTGTTTATTTATAGGTCAAAGAAGTTCTCGCGGCGGTGTGGTGTGGCTGAGATCAATCCGCGTACATAGACTCTCTAATATGGCTTCCGTATGGCTGAGAGGTTAAGTCTCGCATGCGAAGATTAACTTCTCTGTTTAGATTGGGATGATCCTATATAATAAGTAGACCAAGGAGGGAACTGGTTTTCCGTTGTTAAAAGAGTCTTCAAAAACAGCATTAATTAAATCCATTGTGAATCAGTCGTAAAATCTAAGTATTTAAGACGTTTTGTAATATTTAGAGGCATGTTATGCAATTAGTAACAACTGGTTTTATATCGAAAGATGCGGCGAAATCGGAATGAATTATATAGAGCCCCATTCCAAAACCAACGTAGGCAGTATGCTGTATATAAACTGCTGACTATGCTGTAATCTGTGGAGCGTGTGTCCCGGTGACACATCTGAACATCGATCGCTGGATACAAGCGGCTGATCTGTCCAGAGTAGCTGTCCCTTTAATAACACATTCCGCATACTTGGTTCTCCCGCTGCCTTTGCCGCACGGTAGAGGATTCTCCAAATTGGCCGCCTTTCGGGGTTGAGCCGTAGGGTATAAGAGTTCGACCTAGCTTCTGAAATTAGCGCTAATTCTAATGGGGAAGTTGGGGGATTCAACGTTACTTCAAGACGCTCTACGACGGCTTTGCGGTGTGCAAATTGCCAGTTAAACTTTTTCAACATGTAAGAAATTCTTTTCTGGCATATGTCCATGTACTATGTAGCTCAGTTGGCAAGAGCGGTGGGACGGTACCGGTAACTATAGTCGTGAGTTCGATTCTCACCCTAGCCCGGAATTTTTTCCAGGTCGATCAGTGTCGGTTACTAACCAAATAAGTAATTTCCCTGATGATGATGTGTATTTTAGAACAAAACTAATGACGCTAATATGCGTCTTTCCAGTTGATATATATTAGGCGTATTCGACTGGTCGTTTTCAGAGGAGTAAATTTAAGCTCCGCCCACCTGCGCAGCAGCTCAAACTAACTGCTAGGGGAAGTACCAGTCGAACGAATTTGAGTAAATTGAGGAACGTTTGGGTCATTTGCTTGACAACATAAATCGCCCACCTAGCAACATAGTATATTCATCAAGTGACGAGCATCTGGTAGGCTGTGGAGACGTGGAGGGCGAACACGGACTTGTGAAAATAAATATTTGCATTTCAAAATTAAATATTTCTGTCAATAATCTAGGAAAACTGCAAATAGTTTTTCAGACCGATAGCACATTGATATGGTTAAATTCGGCTTCCGAAGCATGATTGTTCCATTTGCATTAAAACATAAATAACATTAATTCGTTCAGATTTAGGGTTTCAGGGTTTAATTTTATGTAATTTTAGTTTTGTAATTCAGAAATGCCTAAAACATAGTCAAAACAGGCCAAGAATTATATAATTGGAGTCAAGAAAGTACTATTATTTTATCACGTGACCAGCTCCCCTCTCTCTGCTCTTACGAAATCAGCGAGCACTTCAAGCGTGCACGCGCGAGGAGTTTGTGCAAATCATGCGACCAGTCGAATAGAAAATGTGTAGTCTGAGAAGAATGAGCTGCTCGAAAACGACCAGTCGAATACGGCTATTGATCCACGCTGTCTTCTATTTATGGTAACAGCTTAACCAGGGACAGCTGTCTATGTAAGTCACGTGACATTTATTCGTCATTCTGTCCAAAATGGCGGCCTCCTCAACCAGAAGTAGTAGTTTTCTCGCAGCAACTCGCAAGGTTTCTGGGCGTCAAACGTACCAAACAAGTGGAAAGAAACCTCTACCAGACCCTATTCATGTTGGCAACTTTATTGTCATATTAATAGTGACCTTATGCAAGAAGATTTTGATGGTGGATACCTCCGTTAAAATCGGCGTCTACTTGATTGGCGTCATGTTGGGGTCAATTTTGTGTGATGTCGTAGATGTTCCCAAATCTTTTTTTTCGGACAAGAGAAACTTCCTCAACCAGTATTTTGTGAAACTAGGATGGGGTTGGACGGTTATTCCATTGGTGGCTTTTGTGTTTATGACCAGTTTTGTGTACTCCTGTGGAAATATGTCATCTGTTAAGCGACATCTAAGTCGACTTGGGATGGCTACATTTTGGTGGTACACGTGTACTAAAGGCATTGACTACATCGAGTTTTTCACTGGTGAATGTACTGACCCGTCCTTATTAGACAAACGCACGTGTGTGAAAGCCCAGAAAGCTTGGTTAGGCTTTGATATGTCTGGTCATGTTTTTCTGTTAATGCACAGTTTACTCACTATTTCCGAGGAGGTGAAATGTTTTAAAGAGTGGTCGAAAGTGAAAACTATTTTAGAACAGGAGGATGTGAAAGAACGGAAAAAACTCTCAGGTGCCGAAGTATCCCAAGGGCTGACTGCCTGTAATCAGTTGACGCCGTACATTAAAGCAGATCTTGTTTTATTAACCATGATTTCCCTTCTTTGGGAGTTGATGTTATTTATCACTACAATATACAGATTTCATACACTAGCACAGAAGGTGTCGGCAGCATTTGTGGCAGTTGGGTGTTGGTTCCTGAGTTATCAGGTGTTTTTCCAGTCAAAGAATGGATGGACACCAGGTTTACCTGGAGATAGCCCTCTATATTACACTAAAATTCAATCACATCGAAGAACATTTGTCAGAATGTGAATATTTATTTTCAAACCAACATTATTTTGTTATCAATATGGGTACTGTCTGTAACCTGTAAGTTTGTTCATAAATACAAGTGTGCAAAGCCTGTTCAGCCCATAGAAAAGTCACCTTGGCTTTAGCATAAATTATCAACTTATCTTTTACATTTTGAAAATCAATTAGCTTTTTTTTCTTTCATTTTTATTTGTATCAGGGAAATTACGATGAACATTCATTGATGATGCAACATGACTGATATTCCAAGGGAGACAATCTCATGTTTAATTCAATTTCTAGTATGAGTATGCATGTGTGTTATGTTACTTTATCGCATTTATTTCTATTATTTACATACAGTGTAATGCTAGCCTTTACTTTATTTGATATAATGGGCAAAATTTTATTATAACATAAATTTCGCACCCACTTAAAGTTAAGGGGAGTTAAAGGTACACTCGCTGCAAAAATATTGGATTGGAGTTTTACGCCACACACTATTCAAAGTGGCAGGAGCTGCCAAATTTATGAAAAAAATTGTTAAAACAGAATTAGCTAAATGTTTGATATTTTTATCAAGAAGTACAAAATTAGAGCTTTCTGCTGATAGAAAAAAGTAGTTTTTATAAGCATTAAATACCCTAAAATATATATTTATGAACACTAAAACACACGGGCACAGGGAAAATCTTCTTGTCTAAAATAACCACGGAGACAAGTTTCTAATTGTGTTAAAAAGAGGTATATTATTTAGACCTTTATACCCATCATATTAAATTGTTGTTATAAAGTAAACCTATGATATTTCATTAGGTTGATGACTGACAGGAGCTTGGCCTTAGTCAGTAGAATTTTCTTGAACACTTTGTATTCCCGGCATTTTTAATTCTGTCCCTTATTAACACAGATCTTTGGCTCATACGGGTTACTCGCTTTATAGATTTCTTTGAGTTCAATGTAAATCCTTAAGTTTTCCAAGGTATAATTTACTTCAAATGCTGAGGGGTGGTTCAGAGGGTTAGAATGATCGTCCCTTCCATCGATGCGGCGCAGGTTCTAATCCCACTCAGACCAAATAGAAATTGACACATTTCTTAGTGGATTTTTCACTTGCTCGAGTCCCCATATGTGGAAGAGTTAGCAGGTGCGCGCCGAAGGTCGGGAGTTTCCTCCAGGCAATGAGCCCGGTTTCCTCCCCCACTAAACCTGGCAACACCGCCATATAAGTGAAATAATCTGTGGCGTAAAACATCAATCAATCAAATGCTGGCACCTAAAAACAGAAGACCGTTCCTTGTATTTCACCTGGGTTAGAAATTTCATTCTTGCAAAAATTAAAAAGTTTTTCTATCATTTTGTAATTTAATTTAAAATTTTAATTTGTTGGGTACCTTTAAGTCAGAAGACATGCATAAACGCCCTAAATGATTTGGAATCTCCGTTATATCCTCTAAACAAGCTAGCAGAAGTTTGACCTAAGTTAGGGAATTAACCTGACAAATATAGACCCAGGATGGATAAGTTGGTGTCCAGACTTCAGGTACTTACTGTAAGCAAGAATAAATTTACTGTCTTAACAAATATTAGAAAGTCTAGGACCCCGAGTGTGCCTTTTAGCACATGAGATATGACACCTACAGTACTAGTACACTTGGAAACTCACATTTTCTATGCATACTAAAATGGAATATTAAATACACTGTATGTCTTTGTTAATTATTGTTTTATTATATTTTTATTTTGTCAACAAATCATTTTTTATATGCCCGGCTTGAAAAGCGGGCTGTATTATGGTATCATCTCCGGCTGTCCGGCGTCCACTTTCCCTCCCGCTCCATAAATTCCAAAGTTTTGATTCCAACGTGACAATTTTTTTTGAGTATATACCTTATGGGTAGAAGGTGTGTCGCGAACTATTTTGGACATCACTCGTTACATGATATGGTAGTTATATTGGATTATGTAATATTCCCTTACGCTCCATAACTTCCAAAGTTTTGATTTCATCTTAACAATGAGTATATTTCTTATGGGTAGAAGGTGTGTCGTGAACTATTTTTGACATCATACATTTTGAATATCGTAGCCATATTGGGTTATGTAATATATACTTTTTCTCTCCATAACTTTAACAAATATGATCCGATGTTTTCAAATCTTTCATGATTCATACCATATTAACAGGCAGTGTGTATAAAATTGTTTATGATATTAACTATTGCAAATTATTGGATTACGTATACTCCCTTTTATTCTTACTTTCATTTTTATGGAAATAACCTTTAAATTATAAAATGGCTTCTACTTGTCCGATTCTCATAAAAAAAGGATTTTTTCAAACTGCAATTATATTTCTAAATTGATTAAAACTATTTTTAAATCAATATATAACATTTTAATCAAATGAAAAATACTTATAAGGATTACAGTTTTATCTACAGACAAAGAGATAAGTAACTCAGCCTTGTTCTATTTACCAAGTAAATACACTAAGCTCTTATCACCTGTGGTGAGACCTTTATTGCCTTCTCTACCACATGGCCTCCATAAAATTAAATGTAGGCTTTGTATTAATGTTTGCCTTATCATAGCCATGCTCAACTGTTATATATTTTTTGTAGCCAAATAATATAAATAAATGATATTATGAGAACAAATTTCAAATCTACTTGAAGTGGTGTGAGCTGCGAAATTGCCAATTAATTACATTTGTTTAAGTATGATTAGTAAATTATAAACTGCTTTTCTAAAAAATTGAAACATTTTAGTCCAACCTATATTGACAACAAGCAATATTTAACATCACGATTTAACAGCAGCGAGTATTGATGACTTGTACGTAGTACAAACCTAGTTAATAATCATTGATCCAAATAGCCCATTTTTAAGGTTTCAGTGGTAAGATTTCATTTTGTTGACATTACATCACCTTTTACCAAGCTTCAACCTTCTTCCACTGAATTTTGAAAATTAAATTCAAATAAATAATGAAGGATTTGTTTTGGTATGGCCGCAGTTACTGTGCCTTTCCGGGCGTATTTTGGGTTTCCCGAAACTCTTGTTTTATATTGTTGTAAACAATATAACCTTGTCTATGATCATGACATGCCCTTCTGAAGGTAACTTACATGTAGGTTTGTGCTACTGGGGTGTTAGGTAGCCGAGAAATCTGGGCTCTGACGAATTTTGTTTTCATAAAGCGACAAGACACATTAGCAGCCATATAATAACAGTCGCCGTAAGACCAATAATCCAGGCTAGGGTGTTAGGTACCCATGGCTCCAGGCTTTTAGTTCATAGACAAAAATTTGGTGAGTGAAATTTGTAAATGTCCACTTTTTAACAAAATAAACATAACAGCAGTAATGTCAACTGCCATTTTCTCCTCACATACCATAAATGTGATCACTTTACCAAGTGATAACCTAACTGTCAAAGAAACAGTGATTGAAACAAATCCAGCATCGTGTAGGGTCCCAGGCTGTCAAAGAAACAGTGATTGAAAATATGCATGCATATCTTCCGTCGACAATTGGAAATGTCTTTGTATTTGATGTCATACTTAACATTTGAATGTGATCGACGTCATCACGTCACACCAATAGTAATGTACATATCAGATGTCATCTATTTTGAAGGTTCTGTGCCAGAAATCTCATTTTCTATTTGGCCAAGTTTGTACAGTATATGATCATCGACAAATTGCTTAAAAAGTAGGAGGTATTAAAACATTTGACATAAAGCGCGGGATGGAATCCAACTCGGACCAAATAAAAAAGTATGAGTGAACTTTTCACTTGATCGACGTACGTCGAAGAGTTGCCTTGTACTCGTCAAGGGTTGTTTTCCTCCAGGCAAGAGCCCGGTTTCCTTCCCCACTAAACCTGGCAATATCACCGAAAGACTCTTGGTGGTGTAAAACATCATTCAATCAATCAAAGATATGACACTGGGGCAATGGATATAAAAGATATTTAAATTTTTATTGTCAAAAGAAGTTTAGCGTTCGATGTGTACAGGACAAAGAAACAAAAATATAAAACTTTTCTCGAGATTTGCACTTTTGTTGGGTAAAACTGTACAAAAAGATGTTTTACACATAAGAATTCTTCTTCGACAGTTGTTAAATAAAATCCATAATAAATTAATTTTTAAATATAAATTTGAATTTTTGTCTATCACATCTAAAAGGTAAAATAATTGCCTAATCTAAAAATACTGAATATTAGAAAGGGACGAAAATTCCTATTTAAATTGTACCAACTCAGAACCATCTTTTTTTGTTAACTTCAACACAGCTCCGTTGTTGTTGTCATCCTCCAGGAGTTTAATAAATTCATCAGCGACATAATCCACACTGTAACAAAAGAACCCCAAAATGATTTATGGAAGCTTCATTTATGGTGGTGTAGTCAACTCTTTAGGGAAAGGAAACCTACTGCTTGTCAACCATTTCAGAAGGGAAACCCTGTTTAATGGGTTGATGTTTTATGCCACACTATATCAATTACATGGAGGGGTCTCTGTGGCTCAGTAGGTAGAGCGTTGGACGCTCAATCCAAACAGCCTTCCACCAATGGGCCGCGGGTTCGAATCCCACTCAGTCTAAAAAATTGGAAAATTTTCTGCCTGGGTTTTCGTTCGAACGGCCTATGTGGGATGGTTGCCAGTTACCAATGGAAGGTTGTGGGTTTCCTCCGGGCATAGAGCCCGGTTTCCTCTCAAAATAAAACTGGCAACACCGCCATATAAGTGAAATAATCTTGAGCGCGGCGTAAAACACCAAACAATCAATCAATCAATCAATTACATGGAGGTGGGAGAGGAAACCGTACCCTTTGTCCTGATGAAAAACCCACTCATTCAAAACTGCAACCAATCAATGGAAGGCTTCTATCCTGCTTTTTTAATTAATCGTTGAGTGTACTATACTCATGGTTATCCAATTTTGATACCAGGAATATTGGGAGACGAGACTGAGCTCTATGCAAAAAGGAAATCACCACTTTCAGCTTACAGCCATCCACTTAGATAGACTGGCGTTTAATACTCAGACAGAAATCTTTCTAAATTCTTCTTTATTTGAGAAGATAGTGGGGGGGGGGGGTCTCTGACGGAAAACTGTACATGTTCTCCGTTCCCACATTTGGAGGCTATGTCTATTGGAATTGACCTCTGGATACGCCACATTGGCAGGCCAAACAATCTAAAAGTATAGACGAACTCAGTGTGATGGCTTTGTGATGTTACTGACCTTTTCAAACTTTTTGACTGGCCAGAGAGGTCAATTGACCGATTGCTTGATGACGTCACTTGGAATTTACGCGCACAGCATTTCGGGGGATTGAGGGATCTTAGCATAATTTTAAAATGTTGCAGATGAAATAATACTGTATCGTATAAAAGACGTAAAAGGCGTAACGGTAACAGAAAAATGTGTGGATAAAAACAGGTTATGCCATCAATGTTTTCCAAACAGTGACATCTTGCCCAAAAAACAAAATGGCGAACTGAGATACATTTTACCCAGAAAGCTTTGCGCGAATCTATATGACGTCATCAGGCTCAGCGGTAATTGGGGAAAAGAATTCCAACTGTTTATACTGCTGGCCGTTGCAGAGCCAAAAATGCTAAAAAAAGTTACTTGAAACATGAAACGACATAGGCTTCTTATGAGTAAGTGAAGGGAGGTAACTCAAATCACAATGTTTAACAACGATATGGGGTTGGAGAAATGCCAAAGTTCTTACCAAATAAGTGTTGTATAACATACCTCATAACCCCTACTTGTTGAATGTATGATCTGGCTTTCTCCGGGTAATACATTTCCCCATTATCAGTTGCATGGATTAATTGGGTCTCAACAAACGATGGACAGAGGGTACAAAAATTGATTCCCATCCCTGGGGTGTCCAAATGGACCTGAAAATGAACAAAAAACTCAATCACAGATTCATTAAAGTGACCACATTGTAAAGGGTAGGCCTATCCTAAATGCATTCAATTTCCTTGAAAATTACATTTGATACTAATAGAGGCTAAAAAAGTCACCCACGCAATATTACATAACTCTAGGTGTAGGCCTACAGCGATCCTTGAAATCTACACCCAAGATACCTTGTGGTAAAAAAAAGTGCTCAAGTGCTAAAAAAAAAATTAGCAGAGCTGTGAACTCAAAAATTACACCCGACTACAAAGAAACTCAAGAAGCTGTGAAACAAAATTATAAACTTTGCAAATAGTTCAACAGATATCTTGAGAAACCCTTTTGATCGATGATGGGTGACTGAGTGAATAGCATCATCAGCGAAATGACTGAATTCGTAAATAAGCCACACCAGAGGACCCCCAAGAAAAATCCTTGCCCGGATTTGAATTAAATTTACGACATTGGGTTACCATCCCACCACTCTATCAACTGAGCTACATTCCAAAGCCCTCGGGGAAACAGTTCACTTGTTAGATTCTCTCGTACACACAGAAATTAAACTAGGTGCATTTGAACATGGATCCTTCAGGGACAGTTATTCAGTAATTTCCTGCGTGATGATTGTTATTTGATTTTGAGACACAGACTTCAGCATTTACGTATGCTAATTTATAGCCTACATATATGTTCGAATGGACCTGATTTAAGCTCTGAGTGTACATTTGTATCCTGTCTCGGTAGTTCAGTTGGCAGAGGGGGGGCCCTCCGTGGCTCAGTAGGTAGAGCGCTGGATGCTCAATCTGAACAGCCTTCCACCAATGGGTCGCGGGTTCGAATCCCACTCAGTCCAAAAAAAAATTGGAAAATTTTCTGACTGGGTTTTCACACGAACGACCTATGTGGGATGGTTGCCAGTTACCAACAGGAGGTCGTGGGTTTCCTCCGGGCATAGAGCCCGGTTTCCTCCCATAATAAAACTGGCAACGCCGCCATATAAGTGAAATAATCTTGAATGCGGCGTAAAACACCTAACAATCAATCAATCAGTTGGCAGAGCAGTGGGACGGTCACCCTAGATCTGGAGTTCATTTCTCCGTAGGACATAAAATACATGAAAATAATTCTACAAATATATATATATTTTTTAACACTAAACACACACGGGCACAGGGAAAATCTTCTCGTCTAAAATAACCATGGAGAGAAGTTTCTTATTGCTTTAAAAAGAGGTATATCATTTAGACCTTTATACTGAATCATAAGTTGTTATAATGAACTAAAACCCATGATATTTCATTAGGTTGATGATGAGGCTATTTGTACAATGATTGTGTCGGAAAACTTACAGCCCAACTCCTGGTGAGTCCAACAACAGCATGTTTAGTGGCACAATACACAGGGCCAAAAGGCACTGGTACTAGGCCTACAAGCAAAAAAGGAATTAAGGTTACATATTAAAGAGGCATGAGCTGCCAAAATTCACATTTTTTAAATAATTTCTGATCGTCACGACAGTAAGAGGCTTTGAAGGCCATCGAAAAACTAAATGATTGGCGTTGGAATGAGGAAAATCCATACAGTATGTTGCCTATACCGAAAAGGTGCTTGAAAAGTAAACAAAATTTAAATAACCGGGACGACCATTCATTCATTCTGAGCCAAAGTTAGTTCAAAACATTACTTTATCGTACATTTTCGAGACTAGAAGCACTAAAAAGCTTCTGAATTATACGTCTTTATACGTCTTTACAAAAATAATTTCAACATTCTGGTTTAACGTCAAAATATCAACATTTTGGCAGCTCATGCCACTTTAAAATGGGTTTCACAAAATGAAGTTGAAATTCATACGGCATGATATGCCAAGGGAATTATGAAATATGTTTGACAGGACCTATTGATTCCTTTCAAAATAATAGTACAGCTAGCAGTCAAAGATTTCTAACTTGGATGGACTTAAAAGAGATATGAACAAGATTTAAAGCTGGTTGATGCTTGTTTATTCACTAAATATATATTTGAAAATTATCAGTTGAAACGAAACAACCTTCGCGTTAGTTCCCTGGTAGTCAAAAAACGAATGGGGAGGAAATATGCATATTATTTGTAACTGCTCGGAAAAAGGACATCATACACGACCTTTGATGTGTACAAACTGCCACGAAGACGTACTGAGACAACAGAAATCATTTATTACGTCATCGCTGTGAGGGTATGTACACAACGGAGGTTGTGTTTGACGTCATAAGTCTCTGAGATAATTAACTTTAGTAAGCATTGTAGATCGGTAAACGGAGCTTGAATTTTGTATGTGCTGCAATCGAAATTTAATTTTCTTTTTGGTCAGCCTTTTAAAGTACATGTTCTACAACACACCTAACGCAAATTAAAAAATATTTCCAAAAGCTGTTCATATAAAATCCATTAACTTCAGCTGAAATTTTGTAAAGACTTTTACTTGAAAATGAAAGTTATTTTAATTTTTTGAGTTATCACTATAATAGGGCCTACATGGTGCATAGTTATCATGCTGGGTTGATACCCCGTTTCTCACCTGCCATAGACGCTACGTTGAGAACAATTCCACCATTCCCACCTTTGTCTTTGCGTAAATGTTCTATGGCTAGCATGGTACCTCGAATAACACCTTTCTAGAAAAGCAACAGAACACAAATTATAATTAGATATTGCCACAAAGGGCATCAGATGATGACTTTAATAATCCACACCCACCGACCGACCAGAAACAAGAACTGGAAATGAAAACATGCAGTGGTAAGAAACAGTATTTTTCTCTATTAAGGTTAGTACAACATGCACTGTACATGAGTTTTTAACATTAATTTTATCTGTATTACAATGTATAACACACCAATCAACAACCAATCATTATTGGGACTGTTATCCGTACAAAGGTGTCCATTTACCCTTACAAGTAGGCCTACTTGCCCATAGGTGGGGTCTTCCATATTCAAAGCACCAGGGGCCTGTTTCACAAAGCGGCGTAGCGCAA
Organism: Lepidochitona cinerea; assembly: GCA_963971465.1. NCBI lineage: Eukaryota > Metazoa > Mollusca > Polyplacophora > Chitonida > Tonicellidae > Lepidochitona > Lepidochitona cinerea. Next base: position 34,198,875 of record OZ020555.1, on the reverse strand, counting down.
GTTTTTACGTAAATGCCTTACCAACCCATACTGTAGAGATACGTTAGTTTGAAAGTTACGCAAAAAATACATCTATGCCGCTTTGTGAAACAGGCCCCTGGTTTCTTCCCTCACTAAACCTGGCAAGTTGTCAAATAAGTGAAATAATCTTGAGTGCAGCAAAAAACAAACATTAATCTACAAAAATAAAAATTTTATGGGACTTAAAGGGGCATGAGCTGCCAAAATGTTAATATTTTGACGTTACAACAGAATGTTGAAATTATTGGCTATTTTTCTCAAGACGTATAATTCAGAAGCTATTTAGTGCTTCTAGTCTCGAAAACGTACGATAAAGTATTGTTTTGAACTAACTTTGGCTTGGAATGAATGAATGGTCGTCCCGGTTATTTAAATTTTGTTTACTTTTCGAACACGTTTTCGGTTCGTACAGGCCACATACTGTATGGATTTTCCTCGTTCCAACGCCAATCGTTTAGTTTTTCGATGGCCTTTAAAGTCTCTTACTGTCGTGACGATCAGAAATTATGAGAAAAGTGTGAATTTTGGCAGCTCATGCCGCTTTAAGCTGTTTTAAAACTTATCACATAGGTTTCTAGCTACATGTACGTCTAGGTTCAATGTACACTGTAGACGTTTATTATTGTATTACAACACTTACAATGTTTATATCGACTGTCAAATCCCATTTCATTTCATTTCCAAGTCCTGCATTGTTACACACAATGTCCAACTGGCCGAACACGGACTTACACTGTGAAAATGAATCTGTAATAAAGTAAAATATAAGGCGTACATTTACAGTGTTTAACAATATCTGTTTTCAAATTTTTTCAATCGGATAAATTTATATGTTACAAGTGAAAAAATACTCATGAAATAAACAACCATTTTAAATCTGAACTGAGTCTTGTAACAGGGCTACATTGTATATTTCGGCCGCATTGAAGTAGAGATAAAAAATTCAGTCTCTATGGTGGAGCGAATCTAACACAAATTAGGATACTTAGATAGAATAATGTTTTACAAACCCAAGAAAATGATTAATGTATTTGTCTGATCAGCAATAAATTGGTTACAATTCCATTACAACTATTATCAAAATATATCCTACTTTCCATATCTTCTTGTGAGGTAACATCACACTTGACAAATATTGCCTTGCCTTCTCCATACTGACTGGTCAGTTCATCCACAGTTCTCTGCCCTTGGTCCAGAGAAATGTCAGTCACACAAACCTGAATGCAGACAATAGCATTTTTATTAACCTGAAAGTAGTTCAAGGAGAATGCTAGTCTGGGTTTCTTAATCAAAACTGACTTTTTTATATACTGACGTGCATATTTTGGCATACGCCTGTCAGTATATAAACAAAAGATTCCTTTACCCGTGGTCATCTATCCATATCAAAGATTGTTACAGCAATAACTGGATATAGGAATTGGGGACGACATTGCATTTAATGTATATATTATGTGATATTGGGCCTACATAAACAAATATTATTCCAAGGAGATAACTATTGTTGAGGAAAATTAAATTGTGAATTACAAAGTAAGCTCCCCTTGAAACTTTGGTTAAAAGCAACATTGCCACCTGATAGCCATCTTGAAAATGCTAATGAGATGCAAATGTACAATGCACAGTTAGAACTTAGGGGGCTGATGTGTGTCATGTTTGGTTAACAAGCTTCATTCAAATTTGCTTCAAAAACAACATTGCTTCCTGGCGACCATATTTCATAAGCAAATGAGATGAAAATGTAGGGTGCACAACTAGATCATAGGGGATTATGTGGGCCAAGTTTGATCTAAATCAGACCGGTAGTTTTCTTGGAGTAAACGTAACAAAAAACAAAAAACAATATTGCCTCACTGGCGGCCATATTGAATATGCAAATGAGATGAAAATGTAGGATACACAACTAGACTATAGGGAGATAATGTGAGCCAATTTTGATTAAGATTGGACAGGTAGTTTTATCGGAATAAAGGTAACAAAGAAAAACAACATCGCCCCCTGGCGGCCATAATGAATATGCAAATGAGATGAAAATGTACAGTGCAAAACTATACCATAGGGTGATGATGTATGTTAAGTTTGATTAAGATTGGACTGGTAGTTTTCTTGGAATAAAGGTAACAAGCGAAAAGTTAACGGACGAACCACAGAAAAGCGATTTGAATAGCCCTCCATCAGAATGATAGCGGCTAAAAAGTCATTATGGATTCAAAAACCCGGACTGGAAGAATGCTTGTTTTTGTTTTATTGTTTGGTGATGATGTATGTTGAGTTTGATTACGATTGGACTGATAGTTTTCTTGGAATAAAGGTAACAAGCGAAAGTTTCTTGGAATAAACGTAACAAAGAAAAACAACATCGCCCCCTGGCAGCCACATTGAATATGCAAATGAGATGAAAATGTATGATACACAACTAGACTATAGGGAGATAATGTGAGCCAAGTTTGATTAAGATTGGACAGGTAGTTTTCTTGGAATAAAGGTAACAAAGAAAAACAACATCGGCCCCTGGTGGCCATATTGAATATGCAAATGAGATGAAAATGTACGGTGCAAAACTATACCATAGAGTGATGATGTACATGTATGTTAAGTTTGATTAGGATTGGACTGGTAGTTTTCTTGGAATAAAGGTAACAAGCGAAAAGTTAACGGACGAACCACGGAAAAGCGCAGATTCAAAAACCCGGACTGGAAGAATGCTTGTTTTTGTTTTATTGTTTGGTCAATTGTTTATAGACTGATTATCGGTTAGTCACTAGGCTAGGGAGTTAGTTTGATGCTTGCTTGGTTTGATAGCTGTAAGATTGCATTGTCAGCTGGTTGATCGGTTTGTTGGCTGTTTGATTGGTTTGTTGCTTGGTTTGATAACTGGCTGAATGGTATGTTGGCTGGTTGATTGGTTTGTTGGCTGGTTGATTGGTTTGTTGGCTGGTTGATTGGTTTGTGGGCTGTTTGACTGGGCTGTTGACTGGTTGATAGGTTTACGGGGTGGTCGATTGGTTTGTTGACTGGTTGATTGGTTTGTTGACTGGTTGATTGGTTTGTGGGATGGTCGATTGGTTTGTTGACTGATTGAGTGGTTTGTTGGCTGTTTGAATGGTTTGTTGGCTGGTTGATTGGTTTGTTGGCTGGTTGAATGGCTTGTTGGCTATTCGATTGGTTTGTTGGCTGGTTGATTAGTATTTTGGCTGGCTGGTTGATTGGTTTAATGGCTGGTTGAATGGCTTGTTAGCTAGTCGATTGGTTTGTTGGCTGGTTAATTGGTTTGTTGTCTGGTTGAAGGTTTTGTTTGGCTGGTTGATTGTTTTGCGGGGTCTTTCATTGGTTTGTAGACTAGTTGATTGGTTTATTGGCTGTTTGAATGGTTTGTTGGCTGGTGGATTTGTTTGTTCACTGGTTGATTGTTTTTTTTTTGGCTGGTTGATTGGTTTGGTGGCTGACTGGTTCATTGGTTTGTTGGCTGGTTGAATGGTTTGTTGCTTGGTTGATAAGTTTGTTGGCTGGTTGAATGGCTTGTTGGCTGGTCGATTGGTTTGTTGGCTGGTTGATTGGTATTTTGGCTGGTTGAATGGTTTGTTGGCTGGTTGATTGTTTTGCAGTGTCTTTGATTGGTTTGTTGACTGGTTGATTGGTTTGTTGGCTGGTTGATTGGTTTGTTGTCTGATCGATTGTTTTGCGGGGTGGTCGATTGATTTGTTGACTGGTTGAATGGTTTGCCGCTTGGTTTATTAGTTTGTGGAGTGGTTTAATGACTTGTTGGTTGGTCGATTGGTTTGTTGGCTGGTTGATTGGTTTGTTGGCTGGTTGGTTGGTTTGTGGGGTGGTCGATTGGTTTGTTGGCTGATTGAACGGTTTGTTGGTTGTTTGCTTGGTTTGTTGACTGGTTGATTGGTTTGCGAGATGGTTGATTGGTTTGTTGACTGGCTGGTTCATTGGTTTGTTGGCTGGTTCATTAGTTTGGTGTCTGGTTGATTGGTTTGTTGGCTGGTTGATTGGTTTGTTGGCTGGTTCATTGGTTTGTTGGCTGGTTGATTGGTTTGTTGGCTGGTTGGTTGATTTTTTGACTGGTTGATTGGTTTGCTGGCTGGTTGTGGGGTCTTTGATTGGTTTGTTGGCTGGTTGAATGATTTGTTGGCTGGTGGATTGTTTTGTGGGGTCTTTGATTGGTTTATTGGCTGGTTGATTGGTTTGTTGGTTGATTTTTTGACTGGTTGGTTGGTTTGTTGGCTGGTTGATTGGTTTGCTGGCTGGTTGATTAGTTTGTTGGCTGGTTGATTGGTTTGTTGGCTAGTTGATTGATTTTTTGACTGGTTTATTGGTTTGTTGGCTGGCTGGTTCATTGGTTTATTGGCTGGTTGAATGGTTTGTTGGCTGGTTTATTGGTTTCTTGGCTGGTTGATTGGTTTGTGGGCTGTTTGATTGATTTGTTGGCTGGTTGATTGGTTTGTGGGCTGTTTTGATTGATTTGTTGACTGGTTGATTGGTTTGCAGGGTGGTCGATTGGTTTGTTAACTGGCTGGTTGATTGGTTTGTTGGCTGGTTGAATGATTTGTTGGCTGGTTGATTGTTTTGTGGGGTCTTTGATTGGTTTATTGACTGGTTGATTGGTTTGTTGGCTGAATGACTGTTTTGCGGGGTGGTCGATTGATTTGTTGACTGGTTGAATGGTTTGTTGCTTGGTTGATTAGTTTTTTGGCTGGTTGAATGGCTTGGCTGGTCGATTGGTTTATTGGCTGGTTGATTGGTTTGTTGGATGGTTGAATGGTTTGCTGGTTGTTTGATTGGTTTGTTGGTTGGTTGATTGGTTTGCGGGGTGGTTGAATGGTGTGTTGGCTGGTTGAATGGTTTGTTGGTTGTTTGATTGGTTTGTTGACTGGTTGATAGGTTTGCGGGATGGTAGATTGGTTTTTTGACTGGCTGTTCATTGGTTTTTTGGCTGGTTGAATGGTTTGTTGGCTGGTTGATTGGTTTATTGGTTGGTTGATTGGTTTGTTGGCTGGTTGATTGGTTTGTTGGCTGGTTCATTGGTTTGTTGGCTGGTTGATTGGTTTGTTGGCTGGTTGGTTGATTTTTTGACTGGTTGATTGGTTTGCTGGCTGGTTGTGGGGTCTTTGATTGGTTTGTTGGCTGGTTGAATGATTTGTTGGCTGGTGGATTGTTTTGTGGGGTCTTTGATTGGTTTATTGGCTGGTTGATTGGTTTGTTGGTTGATTTTTTGACTGGTTGGTTGGTTTGTTGGCTGGTTGATTGGTTTGCTGGCTGGTTGATTAGTTTGTTGGCTGGTTGATTGGTTTGTTGGCTAGTTGATTGATTTTTTGACTGGTTTATTGGTTTGTTGGCTGGCTGGTTCATTGGTTTATTGGCTGGTTGAATGGTTTGTTGGCTGGTTTATTGGTTTCTTGGCTGGTTGATTGGTTTGTGGGCTGTTTGATTGATTTGTTGGCTGGTTGATTGGTTTGTGGGCTGTTTTGATTGATTTGTTGACTGGTTGATTGGTTTGCAGGGTGGTCGATTGGTTGGTTAACTGGCTGGTTGATTGGTTTGTTGGCTGGTTGAATGATTTGTTGGCTGGTTGATTGTTTTGTGGGGTCTTTGATTGGTTTATTGACTGGTTGATTGGTTTGTTGGCTGAATGACTGTTTTGCGGGGTGGTCGATTGATTTGTTGACTGGTTGAATGGTTTGTTGCTTGGTTGATTAGTTTTTTGGCTGGTTGAATGGCTTGGCTGGTCGATTGGTTTATTGGCTGGTTGATTGGTTTGTTGGATGGTTGAATGGTTTGCTGGTTGTTTGATTGGTTTGTTGGTTGGTTGATTGGTTTGCGGGGTGGTTGAATGGTGTGTTGGCTGGTTGAATGGTTTGTTGGTTGTTTGATTGGTTTGTTGACTGGTTGATAGGTTTGCGGGATGGTAGATTGGTTTTTTGACTGGCTGTTCATTGGTTTTTTGGCTGGTTGAATGGTTTGTTGGCTGGTTGATTGGTTTATTGGTTGGTTGATTGGTTTGTTGGCTGGTTGATTGGTTTGTTGGCTGGTTGATTGGTTTGTTGACTGGTTGATTGGTCTGTTGATTGGTTTGTTGGCTGGTTGATTGGTTTGTTGCCTGGTTGATTGGTTTGTTGACTGGTTTGATAACTGGTTGATTGGTTTGGTGGCTGGTTGATTGGTTTGCGGGGTGGTCGATTGGTTGAGTTAATGGTTTGTTGGTTGATTGATTGGTTTGTTGGCTGTTTGATTGGTTTGCGGGATGGTGGATTGGTTTGTTGACTGGCTGGTTCATTGGTTGGTGGTTGGTTGATTGGTTTGTTGGCTGGTTGAATAGTTTGCTGGTTGTTTGATTGGTTTGTTGGTTGGTTGATTGGTTTGAGGGGTGGTTGAACGGTTTGTTGGTTGTTTGATTGATTTGTTGACTGGTTGATATGTTTGCGGGATGGTTGATTGGTTTTTTGACTGGCTGTTCATTGGTTTGTTGGCTGGTTGAATGGTTTGTTGGCTGGTTGATTGGTTTGTTGGCTGGTTGATTGGTTTGTAGGCTGGCTGGTTGATGGGTTTGTAGGCTGGCTGGTTGATTGGTTTGTTGGCTGGTTGATTGGTTTGTTGACTGGTTGATTGGTATGTTGTTTGGTTTGTTGGCTGGTTGACTGGTTTATTGACTGGTTAAATGGTTTGTTGGCTGGTTGATTAGTTTGTTGGCTGGTTGAATGGCTTGTTAGTTGGTCGATTGATTTGTTGGCTGGTTGATTGGTTTGTTGCCTGGTTGATTAGTTTGTTGACTGGTTTGATAACTGGTTGATTGGTTTGGTGGCTGGTTGATTGGTTTGCGGGGTGGTCGATTGGTTGAGTTAATGGTTTGTTGGTTGGTTGATTGGTTTGTTGGCTGTTTGATTAGTTTGCGGGATGGTGGATTGGTTTGTTGACTGGCTGGTTCATTGGTTGGTGGCTGGTTGATTGGTTTGTTGGCTGGTTGAATGGTTTGCTGGTTGTTTGATTGGTTTGTTGGTTGGTTGATTGGTTTAAGGGGTGGTTGAATGGTGTGTTGGCTGGTTGAACAGTTTGTTTGTTGTTTGATTGATTTGTTGACTGGTTGATAGGTTTGCGGGATGGTTGATTGGTTTTTTGACCGGCTGTTCATTGGTTTGTTGGCTGGTTGAATGGTTTGTTGGCTGGTTGATTGGTTTGTTGGCTGGTTTATTGGTTTGTTGGCTGGTTGATTGGTTTGTTGGCTGGTTGATTGGTTTGTAGGCTGGCTGGTTGATTGGTTTGTTGGCTGGTTGATTGGTTTGTTGACTGGTTGATTGGTATGTTGTTTGGTTTGTTGGCTGGTTGACTGGTTTATTGGTTTGTTGGCTGGTTGATTGGTTTGTTGTCTGGTTGATTGGTTTGTTGGCTGGTTGATTGGTTTGCGAGGTGGTCGATTGATTTATTGACTGGTTGAATGGTTTGTTGGTTGGTTGATGAGTTTGTCGGCTAGTTGAATGGTTTGTTGGCTGGTTGATTAGTTTGTTGGCTGGTTGATTAGTTTGTTGGCTGGTTGAATGGCTTGTTAGCTGGTCGATTGGTTTGTTGGCTGGTCGATTGGTTTGTTGACTGGTTGATTGGTTTGTTGACTGGTTTGATAACTGGTTGATTGGTTTGGTGGCTGGTTGAATGGTTTGTTTGTTGGTTGATTGGTTTGTTGGCTGGTTGATTGGTTTGTGGGGTGGTCGATTGGTTGAGTTAATGGTTTGTTGGTTGGTTGATTGGTTTGTTGGCTGTTTGATTGGTTTACGGGATGGTGGATTGGTTTGTTGACTGGCTGGTTCATTGGTTGGTTGGCTGGTTCATTGGTTTGTTGGCTGGTTGATTGGTTTGTTGGTTGTTTAATTGACTTGTTGCTTGGTTTGATAACTGGTTGAATGGTTTGTTGGCTGGTTGATTAGTTTGTTGGCTGGTTGATTGATTTGTTGACTGGTTGATTGGCTGGTTGACTGGTTTGTTGGCTGGTTGATTGGTTTGTTCATCGAGTGATTATTTTTTTGGCTGGTTGATTGGTTTGTTGGCTGGTTTGATAACATGTTGATTGGTTTGTTATTTGGTCTATTGGTTTGATAGCTGGTTAGTTGGGCTAGTTGATTGTTTTGTTGTTTGGTTTATTGGCTGGTTGATTCATTTTTTGATTGCTTTGTTGGCTGGTTGGTTAATTGGTTTGTTGACAGGCTGGTTAATTGATTTGTTGGCTGGTTGATTGGTTCATTGACAGATTGATTCACTGGTTGTTTGGTTTGTTGGCTGGTTAGTTGATTGGTTTGTTGGTTGGTTGGTTGATTGATTTGTTGGCTGGTTATGTTTAGTGGATTGATTGATTGGTTGGTTGACTGGTTTGTGGGGGGATGCCAGTCTGTATTTTGGCATTGGCTTCATGTATACATAATTTAACCATACAACACTGGATTTGAATTTGTGTAAACAAACAAATATAGATTACATATATAGATTACAGTTACATATATATAGCCTACTTTCTAAATGGTTTAGTAGGTTTTCTCAAGTTTGGACTAAATGACTCCTCAAAATTCCTATGAGTAAAAAGTATTTACATGCATTAACTTAGTTAAGTCAAAGATTAAGGTTTGACATGCCTGCACATCACTTCAACACAATTTTGTAAGTACCGTATTTCTTCTAAAGATTCAGCCACTTTTTTCCTCATAAGGATCCAACCATTAGAAAAGAAATATGCTAAATGTGGCCAGAAAAATTAGCCGATTAGAGGGAATTTAAGGCAATACCACCTGCTGTGCAGTGTGTGAAAATGGTTATCCTTAAAAACAACTCCACGCCTCTGTTTTAGTCTGACTCAATGGAAAATTTAGGCCGTTAGAATGGCTGAAATACGGTATTACCATACTGAATTTTAGGATCATTTTCTCCGCTGAGCGAATAGTGAGGATTTATAAGCGTTGGGCTGTCGCAAGGGAGAGCTCCATTTAAAACTTTGCTCCAAAGCCGCTGCTTGACACTATGTGAGATTAAGGAAAATTGTGGTGAAGATAAAGACTCGGTAACTCCTGTTGACGATGAAAATAAAAAACAACGGGGTTGTTTCTCAACAAAGTTAAGACCGATGTAAGTCCAACGCAAGACGTAACTACCATGGTAACATATACCCTCAACATTACGTTATGACCTAGTCCGCAATATGTTGAGTGGATTGAAGGATAAATTCTGATACGCCCGCACGGGCTTCTTCAATACCACATAAGTCCGTGCGGGCGTATCAGAATTTATCCTTCAATCCACTCAACATATTGCGGACTAGTTATGACCAGGCGCAAAGTTACGGCGGGCGTATTGAAGTGTGTTAAGAAACAGCCCCCAGGTCTTTAACACCAAAAGCAAATAAAAAAGGTCCCCTACATGAACAAACAATTGCTACTCTACATCTACCAGGTAATCTATTAATTTATTAAAAAAAACAGTCCCGGAAATGACACTTCATAGAGTTGATAGTGAAAACCAGACCGGGCAGGCGCCCATATTTGCAGATTAAACTATGAAAGTTGGGAATTAAAAAATGCGAGACTTTTGTCTCCTGGGTTCTGTCTTACAAAGCTGTCGTAATTTTCATCAGAAGTAAACCTGTAGGATAATACACTTTGATTGATTGATTGATTAATGTTTTACGCCGCGCTCAAAATTTATTTCACTTATATGGCGGCGTTGCCAGTTATATTGTGGGAGGAAACCAAGCTCTATGCCCGGAGGAAACCCACGACCTTCCGTTGGTAACTGGCAACCATCTCACATAGGTCGTTCGAGTGTAATAGCCTACACTTTGGGGGTTTATGTTGTTACTGTATGCCAAGGACTTGTACCTAGTTTTCATGGCCCCCTGAGGACCCTGACCCCATATCCCCATATGAAGCTTAAAATAGGCCTCCAACCCTTCCATGTGCATCTTTAGGAAACAGATCTTTTATTCAGTTGGTGTCAAAAAAATTTGCGTTTTGCGTAGCACTTTATTTCACTTTTTTTTTTTTTTTTTTTTTTTTTGAACCCGAAGGCAATTTTATTACATGATGGAACGTCATGAATTTACAGCTGCTTTAATAGCAATCCCTCTTTCCCACATGACCTAGGATTAGGGAATTAAACCTATATTGGTATACAACTTAAGCTAAGTAGGCCTTAAGTTAACATGATACAACAGCCTTGGGTCTTCTTTTTTTTTTTTTTAAACAAAGTATTGCCATAAACCATAAAAGCAAATAGAGGGAAACTTATATTACATAAAATAGATGATCTAGTTGTAAGCATCATCACAGACAACAACAAATTAAATAGATACATCACAGCTGAGAATCCAATGTGCTGAAAAGCTTTTTCTAGCACGGCCTTGGGTGAGTACCTGGCAACTTTAACACGTAAGAAGAGCAAATAAAAAAATCTCACTCACAAATTTTCCAATTTCATTTCAATCGAGTGAGTTTCGAACTCACTACCCATCGACAAAGGACAAGAGAAAAAAATAACAAACTCCAAAAAAGTTTAAATTTACCAGTAGCAATAAATTTGGTTCACATGTTTATATTAACTTCCAAATATCAAATGAGTCAACACCATAGCAAGAATATAGGCCTGCAGTATATAGAAATATCATGCCCCCTTTTTTTTACAATATTAGAAACTTGTCTTGATGGTTAATCCGGGTTATTTTAGTCAGACAGCAGGGCATAATCTAGGGCAAAAGTTTGGGCAACCGTAGTATGACTTGACAAAACCATCGCAAGGCCCATGAAGGCTGCATGGAGAGAACTCATACTTTAAACCACCATTTCTGTGTAATATGTTCTTAAAATATTTATGTTTTAAATAATTTGCAGCTCAGGTTTTATTTGTATTCAATATTTAAAGCAACGACCACGAAGAAAAAAATTGCTCATACCCTGGTTTGGGCGCCCAAACTGCAGAAGCCTAACCCCACATGGGGGTTCAAAATCAACCTAGATTACATAGGTCCTGGGCAGATATAAAGTAGGGTAAATATAAAGTTTTGCAAACATGATTGTGGCAGTTTATACTAGCGTAATAGTTATAGTGGCCTAGTTCAACACAGAGAAAAAATGCCCCACCTTTGCTCCTTTCTTGATTAAAGCCTCAGCAAATCCTTTGCCTATTCCCTGGCCTGCACCAGTGATTAAAGCTACTTTATCTTTTAGCTGCATTGTGAGTAGCCCCCTTGCACCAGACAGTGATAGTGTAACTGACTGGTATATACCGTTGAGCAGTGTGGTACTGGGGCAATACGAAGAACACAGAATGTGACACCAATATTGAACTTCTTTAAAAAGTAGATCAATCTCATTGAAAGTGAAAGAGTGTACTAGGCTATATATGTGAATGGACTCCATTATACCCCAGTCCAATGTTTTGATCAACAAAGCTTACTAAGATACTCTCACATGCTGGGTTTATAGACTGACAAGGCTACAAGTATCAGAGTAACTTCACCCTCCCAACACTGTAGAAAAATATCTACCGTACATGTATAATATACATGTATAGGCCTACATCATATATGTACCTATACAGCTATACCTATATAGTTGGAAACATCCAAGCTACGAACAGCTAGCTCAGGCATGTAGCGTTAATGTGAGGCCCAGCTCATTAGATGATTGTTTACTACAATTAGCTAACAGCTGGCTAATTCTGTTGAAATGTTACAATATCTGGTAATATTAATTCAATAATATTGTAAAGAAATCTGATGTTTAAATATGACTATGCATTTATCTTTTCTATTGTTGTTAGTTTCTGCAAACATCCTTTCGTATTTTGTAAATAACTAGTTGTTGTTGTTGTAATTTTAAATGACAGTTGTAAGAACAAGCTTCTAAAGTATTTTATGCGGTCATCCTTTCTCGTCGCACTTCCGCGATTGTTTAATGTAAACTTAAAGCGATAGTTAATCGTCTTACCTTGTTCAATTATCTTATTTTCTATTGTTTATACCAATCTTGAGACGTAACTTGTCGATACCCATCCCCATCTTTAAACTACGGTTGTTGATACCGAAAGTAGGTCACTGTGTCTAGCTTTTAAACTTTGTCACTCAAGTTCAAGACTCTCTTAAATGCTTAGCTATCGGTTCAAATCTTATTTAAATTGCTATAACTTATGTCACTTCCAATTTGATGTTTGTTTTCATCGGAAATTGCTATCTGTGAACGGTTTATTTCATTTCACTCTCGGTTACTTTGAGCTCTCGTGCAACTCGACCTTAGACACCGATAGGGGGCGCTGTTTCGTTCGGCGCGAGACTAGACGATTATAAAAGGAGAAGACAAGGTAATTTTAACTCACTTAGACTAGGTGCTAAGTCAAGGATAGATAGAATCCTCTCTATTCATTTTATTATCAACTAGATTGAAACATTGCTTTTCTTATGCCAGAATTTTCATATGAAGGTAATACTGCTGGGAAAACCCTATTTTTCGGAATCTTACATCCAACCTTCAAACTCTAATGGACGTCAATCTCAGACTATTAATTAGATTGAGTTGTTCACTAGACTAAACAATTGGATGCTAGAGATAAACCAACTGATTGAAGTTATTAACCAATAACTCCAGCTACTTGATAAAATGACTTCTGACTAGGGGGAAAACTATATAAGCGAGTATTTACTAATTTGCCGGTCACCTTGTATCCATACGGACATTTTACCCAAGGCTGTACATTTTTGTGCATAGGCTATGGCTGCAACTTTTTGTGCATACGGATGTAACTTTTTGTGCAGATCGGCATATGCAGGTTTTCATGCAGATCTCAGTACGCCTGTACATTTTTATGCAGACATTAACTAAATGGACTTAAGATGCATATTTTCTCATCTGTTTGAACAACAAATCATTTTCATCTAAACAATTGAGAGTCTTTGCCGCCGAACGAGAGAAAGTAACCGATCGTGATATGCGCCGTACCTAAAACTAAATGAGCCCTCGGACAAGTACCAATTCGGTAATTGTGTTTACTGGATTGTTTATTCTGGATGTTTTAACAGTTGTGTATCATTATTCAAATATATGTATAAACCTGTACATCTGAGTTTGTTTCACTCTAGAAGTTAATCCGTCATAATTATATAGCTGAACTACCGACGTTCGCTATAACAATTTCTGGTATTCTTACCAGTGGTGTCAGAACTGATCTATTTAATATGCGGAGAAACCAACAAACGGTTGTGTTTGTATTATGCCACTATTGACAAAAGTCTGAAGTGTGCATTGGTTGTCCGGCATATCCTGACCGGTCGTTTATATAGCCTATGGTCTCGGGGAGGCAGTCCGCTATATCGACGATCGTTACATGTATATACGTATGTGCCCTAATGGGAGGGATATACCGTTACATCTTTGGTGTCAGAAGTGGGATCTAGGGTACTGTATGATTTCACCACCCTGTTTGATGTGAATATACCTACTCTCAGATCCAGTGATACGAACTCTGCCTTACCTGTATTAAAAAAAAAGTTGGAAAAAAAATAACCTCCAAAATGGTGTTGAGACGAAGCAGTCGGACCTCAAAACCAACTCACAAAGCACTGGGGAGCGGAAGGAACGTAAAACAAAGCTCTGGCCGTAAAAGTGTCGATCACTTTCATGGATTTCATGAAACAATTGATAACTGTGATGGCACTGAACAAACACAAAATAACCTAGAAGAATCTTATAAAACCAGAGTCGATGTACATGGCGATACTGAAGTGCAGAGAGATAAATCTATTAATGGCGAGATTTACTCAGCCGTCGGACGAGCTGTAAAAGAGGCGATGACGGATGTTACCGATGCTCTCAAACAAGTTATTCAAACGGTTTCAAAAAGCCCTGAAAACAAACCGGGAAATAAAACTAAGAAACACACACCTGTCACTAGACTTGTGACTGAAGCGGAAAGTTCCGACGAGAGCGAACCAGAATCGGTAAACAGCGATGAATCCAACGAATGTGCATGGCCAGGCACGAGGAAAACAAATGGTTCGAAATTACCGCCATTTACTGGTGCGGAAAGCTGGCATGTATGGTTCAACCGTTTCTCAGACGTTGCCAAAATGAACCACTGGAATAAAACGGATAAATTGAACGAGTTGTTACCTCGATTACAAGGTGCTGCGGGGGAATTTGTTTACGGGCAGCTGTCGAGACCTATCAGGACAAATTTTGATAGTCTTGTGGGTGAACTCGGTTACCGTTTCCGTAAAATCGAAACACCACGAGCATTCGGGGCGGCGTTCAGTAACCGAAATCAAAAGCCTGGCGAAAAAGTTGAATTCTACGCTTCAGAATTAAAGCGTCTATACGACAAAGCACATTCAAACCGAGACCATGTGACCCGTTCCGAAGATCTGTTAAGGCGATTTTTAGACGGTCTTCAAGACGATACAGTACGTTTTCACGTTGAATATGTGAAAGAACCGAAAGACATAGACGAGGCGGTCTATGAAGTCGTACACTTTTTGGAGACAAATCGTCATGCAAAAATGTCAGACAGCAGAAAACCGACCCGTGTAACAAAATTTTATGAAAATGACACGACTAACGGTAAATCTGGCCAAAATAAAGCAAATCACCCTAAAACGAATGACAACAAAAATAATAAAATCGGAGATCCGGCGAAGAGCGACGAAAATTTGTCAACTACTGTCAAGAAAATTGAGAGTTCACTTGAAAATATGATGCAATCGATAACTGAGCGTCTGAATAAATTGGAACAAAGTACCTCCGGGACACACCCAGTCGATATCAATGGAATAAATTACAGAGGTGGTTATCAAAATAAACATAAACCCTCGAACATTTTTTCTGGTTGTTATCAGTGTGGGGGAGACCATTTTGTGCGTGACTGTCCTGCTCGCCGGACACAACCCGGTAATTCGACATATCACGGTCGATACGGCAACGGTTACCAGCATTTCCCTGGAAATGACAGGCAACCTGATAATAATGTACTGAGCTCACGACCGACGAACCTGTCAAACGCTCAGGGATCGAACCAGTAGGCCAGGGTGCGATCCCTGTTAGATCGGGCCACAGCGGTGTTTCAGCGAAAAAGGGAAATGAAAATAATAAATTCGCTGACGCAATCAGACGAGAAATACCTAAATTTGATGGAATTTATATAAAGGGAAAATTGAACGGAGTAACAACTGTTTTCACGGTCGACACTGGCGCTACCCGCACAATTGTGTCAGATCGATTATTTTCGGAAATACCTGACAAATTGAAACCAAAAATAACAACATGTAAAACTGAAAATTTGTCATGTGCGGACGGGAGAAAATTAAGATATGTCGGCCGAGCGAACTTTGATTTACTACTTGGTCAACTAAAAATACAAAAAGAAATCATAATTGCAGATATAGAAGATGACGTTTTATTGGGCACGGATATTCTTCTAAAGGGGCTCGGCGGTCCTGCTGACATACTTCTAAATGAAGGACGAATGATTTTAAATGCAACCAGCATTCCCTTACATTCAGTTCCTTCTCTCAAGAAAATGAGAGTGATCGCTGAGAACGATTTAGAAGTGCCAGGCATGTGCGAAGCCATACTCCGGGTAACAGTAAACAGCACATCTGAAATAAAAGGTGATGTTATTGTTGAAGGGTTACCAGAATTTTCACAAAAACATTCTATGTTATTGGCGCCAACCGTTGTGAATGTCGGACTCGGTCGGAAAAATAAAGTCAGAATTTTAAACCCATTTCCTGAAACAAGAAAAATCAAAAGGGGAACTAACATTGGTTACGCTGAAGAAATTCACCCTGAAATAGACACTATTGTGCAAAATGAAGACACGTCTGAAATAAATAATTTGCGTTATGTTCGACAACTGAATTTTGGCAGTCAAGATACGACGTCTATACGCCAAGTAAATGTGGTTAAACATGGTACAAAAATTGTACCTGATCATTTAGCTGAACTGTTTGTCGAAAGCTGCAGTGAGCTTGACAGCTCAAAACATAACACTTTGGCAGATATTTTGTGCGAATTCGGAAACGTTTTTTCTAAAAATGAGTTTGATTTGGGCAGAACGGATTTGGTACAACACTCTATTGATACGGGGGACGCTAAACCTATAAAACAGCCACCGAGACGAGTACCACTGGCATATGCGGGGGAAGACAGGAAAGCCCTAGAAAAATTACAACAACAGGGTTGCATCCGTCCGTCAAACTCCCCATGGGCGGCCCCAATTGTGTTGGTCAGAAAGAAATCCGGAGAAGTCAGGCCATGTGTAGATTACAGAAAACTTAATAATGTAACAAAAACGGACGCATTTCCGTTACCCCGCACACAAGATTGCCTCGATGCAATCGAAGGCGCTACATGGTTTTCTACACTAGATTTAACGTCGGCATATAACCAAGTACCGGTTAAAGAGGAAGACATACCGAAAACAGCGTTTGTTACTAAGTATGGTCTCTTTGAGTACGTAACAATGCCGTTCGGATTAAAAAACAGCCCCGCCTGTTTTGAAAGATGCGTTGAACTCGCGCTCTCTGGGTTGCAATGGACAAAATGTCTTCTATACTTGGACGACGTAATCGTGTTTTCAACTACATTTGATGAACATGTCTCTAGACTAAAGGAAGTACTGGGTAGAATAAAGTCTGCGAAACTTAAGCTTAAACCGAGCAAATGTCATCTGTTTAAAAAACAGGTTGAATTTCTCGGACACCTTATATCCGCAGATGGGGTACTACCGAACCCAGCTAACATTAAAAAGGTAATAGACTGGCCTACACCTAAAACCGTAACTGAAGTACGTGGTATTCTGGGCCTTGGCAGTTATTACCGACGTTTTGTTAAAGGATTTTCGGAAATTGTACAACCCATGACAGAGCTAACTAAAAAGAACGTGTCATTTAAATGGACTGAAAAATGCGAGAAAGCATTCCAAAACCTTAAGGTCGCTTTAACTGGGCCTGATGTAATGGGTTACCCACGAGATGACTGTCGGTTTATTCTTGACACAGACGCTTGTGATGCAAGTATTGGAGCGGTCCTGAGCCAAATTCAAGATAACCGTGAACGAGTCATTGCGTACGCTAGTAGAACGCTT
The DNA here is from genome assembly GCA_963971465.1 of Lepidochitona cinerea. NCBI lineage: Eukaryota > Metazoa > Mollusca > Polyplacophora > Chitonida > Tonicellidae > Lepidochitona > Lepidochitona cinerea. Next base: position 34,181,745 of record OZ020555.1, on the reverse strand, counting down.
AATAAAGCGGAGAAAAATTATTGTGTGACAGACAAAGAGCTGTTAGCCGTGAAACATTTTACGGAATATTTCCGACACTATCTGTTGGGTAGGAACTTTACTGTGAGGACTGACCACCAAGCTCTAAAATGGCTTTTCAGTTTGAAAGAGCCTAAAAATAGAATCGCTAGGTGGATCGAAACCTTATCAGCGTTCGATTTTGAGATTGAGCACCGGGCTGGCGTTAAGCATTCAAACGCTGATGCTCTATCTCGATACCCCGAGGAAACAGAAGGAGTGTTGATGTGTGGTCCTTGTAACAAATGCACAAAACGGTCACTGGAAATGAGAAGTGAGCTGGTTGAAAATCAGATTGAAAGTGATGAAACTTTAAGATATGTTTCCACCAGTAAATCTGATCAGTGTTTAACTTCAAATCTTATCCAAACTGTTAAATTTTGTGGGACACAAGTATTTTTGTTTTTTCTGTCAATCCTGTGTCTGGTTAAAACAGAACTAGTAAGTTCTGTACGACAGATACATACGGTCATGACTGAAATAAAGAATTGTTCCATTGGAGGGAAAATTGAAGGTATGGCTATCGGTATTAATCGGAAGATTACTGCCACACCTTGGATGCAAGGGTATACATGGTCTACCCTAAAGTTAAAACAGGAGGAAGATCCTGACATAGGGCCCATATTGAAGTGGTTTAAGAGTGGTGTACGCCCTGAAGGTACACAGGTACACTCTTCTAGTCCGGCCACACGATATTACTGGTCATGCTGGTCATCTTTAGGTTTAAAGGATGGAGTCCTGTTTAAGAAATTTAACCGAAAAGATGCAACTGGTAGCCACTGGCAGTTTATCGTTCCCAGAAATATGCGTGAACATGTTTTGAAACAAATGCATAATTCTGTCCTCTCTGGTCACTTGGGTCGCAAGAAAACCAAAGAGAAGACGATACAAAGGTTCTTTTGGTTTGGTCTGAAAGAAGACATTGATATTTGGATAAAACAGTGTGACCTGTGTGGTGCTAACAAACCACCTACTCAGTCTCCTCGAGCGCCACTTGGTGATATGAGAGTGGGGGCACCCATGGATCGTCTGGCTACAGATATACTTGGTCCTTTCTGTGAAACAGAAAGAGGCAATAAGTTTATATTAGTGGTCACAGACTATTTCACTAATTGGGTGGAAATATTTCCTATTCCAGATCAGACATCAGAAACATGTGCTAGAGTCATTCTAAATGAGGTCATCTGTCGTTACGGTTGTCCCTTAGATTTACATACTGACCAAGGCACAAACTTCACCAGTGAAGTGTTTAAAGAGCTCTGCAAAATTCTGGAAATAAGAAAAACAAAAACCACGCCAAGACACCCACAATGCAATGGTAAAGTTGAGCGGTTTAACCGTACTCTTGTTAAGATGATAAGGCCATACCTTAGCGAACAATACGAGGAATGGGATCTTAACCTTGGTTGTTTGGCCGGGGCATATAGAGCTACACCACATGATGGTACTGGGCTGACACCAAACTTACTCATGCTTGGTCGAGAAGTTCACTTACCAGCAGAGATAGTTTACGGTCCACCACCTGATAATGACGAAGAAAACAGGCGTCATTGTACATACGTTGAACAGCTTCGCGAAAAGCTGTATCATGCTCATATCATAGCAAGAGATCATTTAAAATCGTCTGCCCTGAGACAAAAAGAACGCTATGATTCGAAGTCTCGGTTTCAACCTTTCGAGCGTGGCGATTATGTTTGGTACTTACATGAGAAACGCGAAAAGGGCAAAACGACGAAGTTGCAAATGCCATACTCCGGCCCGCACTTAATAATAAAACGTTTGGATGAGCTTGACTATGTTGTTCAAATGGATGAAACTGGTAGACAGAAGGTACTTCATGGAAATAAACTGAAAAAGTATGAAGGGACCATTAAATTGCCTTGGGAGAAAAAAGCATTAACATCAAATAAAAACATGACTCTGAAGTGTGACAAAGTCCAACAATGTTAATGATGTCAAAATGTCAATTCCTATTTTTTTTTTATCTTTAACAGATTTAACAAGATATGACTGAAAACGTTTCAAAGAAGAGGGTCAGCCGTTTTCGATGTCTGGCTTGCAATTATACGGGAGAGAAACGGTGCATGATAAGACACTGCGTCAATTCTCACATTAAGAAGGAGGAGGCACCATTTTGTTGCAACCACTGCAATAAGCGTGCACTGGACGAACAATCTATTGCAAAGCACCTGGCATCAATGCACCCAGAGAAAGACATAGCCACAGGTTTTGGAGGAATACGGAGGCCTTACGTCCTAAAAGACAGCGATGCCATACAAATAAAGACTGAGCAACAACCTTCAACTAGAACAGAAGACCAAACTCACCTGACACCAGCCACAATAATGAAGAAAACAGAAGGTATAAAATCAACTCAGCCAACAATCCAAGTTGAACCGGTAGGGACAATCCCTGAGATACTGGCCGCTCTAGAACAAGATCCAAGTCTCCTGCAGACAATTCAAGATAAAATTCAACTCCAGCGAGCAGTGGATAGTGTGTCGTCAACTCCAACAGGACCGTTTGACTTCCCTGCTCAGCCATCACCTCTTCCAGCCAATCCACCTCCATCTAAAGACCAACCCAAAACCCCAGAAATCAGTTCAATTTCTCCTATAACTTTCCGAACACCACCAACAAATACTCTGCCTACACCCTTCCAATGGCCGACCAAACTCCAAACTCCACCACAGGGCATCGAACTCCACCCAGCAGAGAATGAAGTGAAAGAACTGCTAACATTACCATCAGCTATAACGCCTTTGACGTCAACTTTGAAAAGAAAACTTAAAGTCCAAACACCTAGTAAAAAACCAAAGAAACCAAAGATCCAAAAAGAAAAACCAGGAATAAAATCAAAGGTACCAACTAAAGTAAAACCAACACCATCCATAAAAGAAAAAGCACCAGAGGCAAGCACAGTATCAACACCGACAAACGAGGAAACAAAGAGGAAATCCATCGTAGTAAAACCCCAAACATCAAACCCTACAAACGAAATGACAGAAAACAAAATGGAAACATATAGAATACCTTTAAAGAAAGTTGGAAAGGAGGAAATAACAGACAAGGTGGCTGGCTGTGAACAAACAAAGACAAGTGGCGGGGAGAAAACAGACAAAAAAGGAAAAACATCAAGAACACCGGAAAATGTTGACCAACTGGGTGATGAAAATGAAGAGCCAAGTGAGATAAGAACGGTAACATGTACACCAAGAATCCAAAACCCGGAAATCACTCTGCCTGTCTCCACAATTGAAGAATTGATCAACAGGGCAGTGAGAGCGTCCATTGGGGCAATGACTTCTTCAATTGTGGGGGCCATAAACAGTAGGACCACACCATCGACAGACCACAGCCTTCGGCCAGTAACAAATCAGCTGATGTCGACAAACACAAACTTAGCTCAGATTGCCGGGATTATGGCGGGAAACAACGACAAACACCGAGAACTGGCCACTGGGATAAACGATATGATCAAGGCTACAAATGAAATGTCCTCCCAGTTATCGAGGATGACTAGAGCAGTCACTGTTTTCAGCGGTATGGCCGAACAGCTGCACAAGAACCTTGTGGAGCACAACACCACCATTCGGTCCATTGTACAAGGTAGCATCGACTCGCACGCAAATATGACATCTGCGTTGAGAAATCAAGCCGAGGCAGTCAGAAACCTGCAGACCAGTATCGTAGAACAATCCAGCCGCCCAACAACCATCAGCAAGACCAGGCCGACACCATCCCCAGAGACCACACCACCACACCTGTCAGTTGCAGAAACAGTCCAGCGGAGACACCACCAACCTGAAGTTGACCGATGGAGTCGTGGTAGGAGGAGGTTTGGACGACCTTGGGGACGGCGCAACTTCTATCAGCATAGGGAAAGAAAACCCCGAAATGATGAGAGGAGGAGCCAAACGAAGAAGGACAGAGAGCCTTGAATTTTTCTGTACATGTATATATATTTTTTTTAAAGTAATTTTCAATAGCTGGGGACAGCTATGTTTTGAGCAGGGGGGTAATGTAAAGAAATCTGATGTTTAAATATGACTATGCATTTATCTTTTCTATTGTTGTTAGTTTCTGCAAACATCCTTTCGTATTTTGTAAATAACTAGTTGTTGTTGTTGTAATTTTAAATGACAGTTGTAAGAACAAGCTTCTAAAGTATTTTATGCGGTCATCCTTTCTCGTCGCACTTCCGCGATTGTTTAATGTAAACTTAAAGCGATAGTTAATCGTCTTACCTTGTTCAATTATCTTATTTTCTATTGTTTATACCAATCTTGAGACGTAACTTGTCGATACCCATCCCCATCTTTAAACTACGGTTGTTGATACCGAAAGTAGGTCACTGTGTCTAGCTTTTAAACTTTGTCACTCAAGTTCAAGACTCTCTTAAATGCTTAGCTATCGGTTCAAATCTTATTTAAATTGCTATAACTTATGTCACTTCCAATTTGATGTTTGTTTTCATCGGAAATTGCTATCTGTGAACGGTTTATTTCATTTCACTCTCGGTTACTTTGAGCTCTCGTGCAACTCGACCTTAGACACCGATAGGGGGCGCTGTTTCGTTCGGCGCGAGACTAGACGATTATAAAAGGAGAAGACAAGGTAATTTTAACTCACTTAGACTAGGTGCTAAGTCAAGGATAGATAGAATCCTCTCTATTCATTTTATTATCAACTAGATTGAAACATTGCTTTTCTTATGCCAGAATTTTCATATGAAGGTAATACTGCTGGGAAAACCCTATTTTTCGGAATCTTACATCCAACCTTCAAACTCTAATGGACGTCAATCTCAGACTATTAATTAGATTGAGTTGTTCACTAGACTAAACAATTGGATGCTAGAGATAAACCAACTGATTGAAGTTATTAACCAATAACTCCAGCTACTTGATAAAATGACTTCTGACTAGGGGGAAAACTATATAAGCGAGTATTTACTAATTTGCCGGTCACCTTGTATCCATACGGACATTTTACCCAAGGCTGTACATTTTTGTGCATAGGCTATGGCTGCAACTTTTTGTGCATACGGATGTAACTTTTTGTGCAGATCGGCATATGCAGGTTTTCATGCAGATCTCAGTACGCCTGTACATTTTTATGCAGACATTAACTAAATGGACTTAAGATGCATATTTTCTCATCTGTTTGAACAACAAATCATTTTCATCTAAACAATTGAGAGTCTTTGCCGCCGAACGAGAGAAAGTAACCGATCGTGATATGCGCCGTACCTAAAACTAAATGAGCCCTCGGACAAGTACCAATTCGGTAATTGTGTTTACTGGATTGTTTATTCTGGATGTTTTAACAGTTGTGTATCATTATTCAAATATATGTATAAACCTGTACATCTGAGTTTGTTTCACTCTAGAAGTTAATCCGTCATAATTATATAGCTGAACTACCGACGTTCGCTATAACAATTTCTGGTATTCTTACCAGTGGTGTCAGAACTGATCTATTTAATATGCGGAGAAACCAACAAACGGTTGTGTTTGTATTATGCCACTATTGACAAAAGTCTGAAGTGTGCATTGGTTGTCCGGCATATCCTGACCGGTCGTTTATATAGCCTATGGTCTCGGGGAGGCAGTCCGCTATATCGACGATCGTTACATGTATATACGTATGTGCCCTAATGGGAGGGATATACCGTTACAATATTAAATGCCTACATGTCGGTACCTCGTTATTTATGTTTGGATATTTATTGGTCGGCACCTGGTCGACAACCAATAAATGTCGGAAATTATAAATATATGGAGTAAGACCTTTACTTAAGTGAAGTACAATAATATTAATAAATGCCTACAGCAGTACATGCACCTCGTTATTTTAATTGTAGAAAACAATGGTCTAACCAGCTGGGAGCGGTGACCTTCGAGCTTCACAATGAATAACGCTACATACCGGAGCTACTCGTTATTTATGTTTGGATATTTATTGGTCGGTACCTGGTCGACGATCAATAAATGTCGAATAATTATTATTTAACGGAGTAACACCTTTACTTTAGAAGTTTAACTTTTAATAGTGAACTGAAGTATATAAATAATAAATATATATGTTCGGCAGCTCATGCATTATGAATATGATATAATTTTATTTATAAATATATATTACCAGAGGTCTATCTAGTATGGGTTTCTGACTCCAAAATGACTTTTTTTATATACTGACCTATTTTGGAAAATACGCCCGTCAGTACTGTATATTATAAAAAAGTTATTTTGGAGTCAGAAACCCAGACTAACCGCCCACAGGGTCTACAGGTGTCAGTGTCAGGGTTCTTTTTGACTTGTGACATTGTTAATGTTAGTGTTAGTGTAAGTGTTAGGTTTATAGCTGCCTCAATCCAGAGTTTGTAAGGACAACATCATTGATTCGTATACATGAACTTGACCTACCTTTATTTGTTAGTCAACTCAAGCTCTTGCAGGTAAATCAGGTCACATGTCATTCATGGCATGTCGTTAAACGTATGTTACAACGGTTTATGGCAGTGACTGTCATCTGCTACTTTCATTTGACAAATCGACTTTTGTCCTGCACATGTGAAATTGATAAATTTAAATGGTTTTGTAAGTATGCTTTCTATGCTTTCTTCCTAACAAAAATCCACTGTTTCTTCTATGATGCATAAGTGAAGCCTTAATTTATATAACGCAATTATTTTCTTTGTCACGATTTCTGGACCCCCACCATGATTTAACTAAAATGCAATGTAGACTGTGTAGTCTTAATTGTAGAAAACAATGGTCTAACTAGTCCGGGTTTCTGACTCCAAAATTACTATTTATTTTACTGACGGCCGTATTTTGGAGTCAGGGCTCAGTGCAATCAAAAAGTCGGAGTTGGCTGCCCGCTTCTGATCGGGCAGTTTGCGGTCTGATGAATGACCAACCTTTTCAGTGTTGTTGCATTACATCGATATCGAAAGAGGGTTGGAACATTTCCCCGCAAACAAGGCAGCCATATTTAGTAATCTCACAAGTAGTGCTCTCCCCTTACCTAGTTGAAGTTGTTCAAATTCTGTTGCCAAGATATTGATGATGGGCGGCAAACAGAGTTGAAGGAAAGCATGTAATTCTATTGTTCTCGGATTTTCTCCTAATTTAAGCAACGAAACCGGCCCCAACTTTACACACATTCAGTTCAATCCTTTAGTTCGCCGTTCCACCCCAAAAAAAAGCGTGCAAACACTCACATCTGTGTTGCATCCTCGTTGTTTTTCGATTGACAGCCCGAATCTCTACGCTGCTTTCGTAGCGTTCAGCCCTTCGGGCTTCATGATAACGCTACATACCGGAGCTAACTGTAGTCTGTGCCACTGTGTACATGCATCAGTATAAGGATTGACGCTTGTGCAGTACCGGTAACCTCTGTGTATTGCAAAATTAAAGGATTGATAAACAGGATTTAAAGCTGGTTTGTGTTTGTTTATGGGGTGTGAATATAGAATAGGTCCGTCACCTCGGCCCTGTCTTACAAAGCTGGCGTAAGTTACGTCAGACGTAAATCAGAGTTAAAACTATAGGAACTTACGCCCTAGTTGCAACTGGTCCATGTTCTAGGCCTATGCGCAACTTTACGCCAGCTTCGTAAGACAGGGCCCTGGAACTTACACTACACTACAGTAAAACACCTAGCATTGCCGGACAGTCGAGAGCCACTTTTTAACCAAAAATAGTTTTACTTGGTGCAGACGGCTGGTAATTTTTATTCAAAACCGTGCACACTATTTACTAGGCCTTTAGCAGTCTTAAAAATATGCAAACAAAAATGTTCAAAACTTGATTGATTAAACTAGGGAGGGAGTGAAAGTAACCATTTGTTGGCACAGTATTGACAAAACTTCGGCGAACAGTCGTAAAACACTTTTTAATCGGAGAATTTTTTAGTAAAAAATGTTAAATTATTATGTCATTAAATGACAAAAGTGTTAGAAAAGTATTTAACTTTTAAAATTATCCAAACGGTTTTAAAATTTCTGTCAAAATAATTCAAAACACACCATATAAGGATGTGATCACAAACCAGATAAATTTTTCTCCACAAAAGGGATCGGTCATTATTTCTGTCAACTCTACGTGAGAATGGGACATACTTAAATTTCCACTCAATCGCAACAATTACTACTCCCTCAAGCTAGAAATGTTATGCCAACATCAACAAACTTTCGTTTTCTGCCGAACTGAGGGCATGTAGGCAGAAAATGGTAACGTTTTTGCATTTGTCACAAACATAAATTATTGTTTTGTTATTTCCCCAAAATAATTTATCAACCTGCAGCTGTGAAAAAACCAATGAAAGATATGGAAAATGAAAAGGCTCTGCAGCCTGTGGACTTGACTACACAGTTTACAAGTACGAAAAATAAACCAAACGCTTCATGAATTTTTTCATTTTCTTTGTCTAGATCAAAGTATTGAAAGGCAGATTGTTTTTTAAAACAGGAAAACGGATAAAGTGTCTCACGACTGTCCGCTGATGTTAGTTTCCTTCCAAATATTCTGTAATACTGTATAATACTTAATGCCAGTTATGGAACTCCATAATCGGAAAATCTGTCTTTACTTGCTCAAAAATCGCCCACATTTACTAAATTCGCCGCTTTCGCCACATTTACTAAATTCGCATATCCATTTACTGTGTGGATAGAAACAAACTCAGTCCCTTTGGTGAATGTAAGAAAACCGAACTAAATAGTAATTCCAATCATATTCTCACGAGATCTCCTTTAGACGACGTAGCTATAAAGATCGACGTCATACGTCTTAACAGGACAGATAGCGCAGGAACCTTCACATGCCAGCTTGGGTAACATTTTTAAAAGCTACATGTATAGGAAAAATATAACAATCCTGACACCTTGCTATTATGTGAATATTTACTTGGAATTAAAAGAAATGTTAAACATGTAACAAAACGGAGAATCGCTTTCCGAAATAGTCATTTTCACAGAATCTGACAAGATGCTGCCGCTCTATGTCGATTCGATTCACCCTGAACTGGCCACTGTTTTAAGCTCCTACGAGTGTCTTCAATTTGTGGAATATTTTATACGTGACAAACGATATCCCAGCTCAGTGTAGCAGATGAATGCACAAGCCAGTAAATGCGAGCAAACATCAGATTCATTGAATTCCAAGATGTTGTTGTTTTGTCGAGTACCATATTTCTTCTAACGATTCAGTCATATTTTTTAATTAGAAAAGAAATATGCTAAATGAGGCCAGACAAATTTGCTCATTTGTAGGAATTTAAGGCAATATGACCGGCCGAGCAGTGTGTAAAAATGGTTATCCTTAAACACAACTCCATGTCCCCTTTTTTGTCTGACTCAATGGAAAATTTAGGCAATTAGAATGGCTGAATATTGAGAAGAAATACGGTAATTAAAAGTCACATATAGCTCTGAGTTGTCCTCCGAGGTGAACTCCCCAAGGCCCATGGATTAAAATGGCCACTTTTGGAGCTATCTAGGCCTATAGGTCACTATCTCGACATTACGAATAGGTTGACTTCTAGTTCTAGATTGCAGTGATTTATTATTACATGACGATGCATATAGTTGTGAGGCCAATAGCAAACCAATATATACTAAGTTTGTAAAACAGTTCATTACATTAAATTTTATAGGTGTGTGTGTGTGACTTTGTTAATTGTTTGTTTTCACAGATTTGATGAAGATGGAATCTGTTACGAGCTGGCTTAAGGGATTGAGATTCGGTGACTTCTCACTGGTTATATTGTGCGGACTAATTGTTTACCTCTTCAGAGCTCAGGACTCATACTCTGTTTTCCCTGTCTGGAGAAAAATGTCAAAGTTTGAACACTTTTCCAACGGGAAGTTTCCAACATTAGATGAGAGGCTCCCGTCTCCAATTATAACTGACCTTGAGAGTGATGGTGTAAATGAAATATTACTGATAACCTCTGACCTTCACCTCAGTGTCATGGCCATACCGGATTCATTGAGTGACAAAACTGAAGGAAAGTTTGACCCCAGAGTTTTACCAAATGTCATCATCAAAGCCTCAGTCAGCTTACCTGTCAATCTCTCCAGCTGGGAAGAGACAAGGGAATGGCCTATCGTCATGGAAACGGGCTATTTGTTACCATACAAGTCTCTTGTCCAAGTGCGCAAACAGGTACTGTATAATATTAAGTCCATATGATATATTAGAAATATGTAACTATAAATTGAATTTATAGTTACATCAACTAGGAATAAAAAAACTATGAAATGTTCTTGTACATCTATTCTTTGGATATTATTACCGTATTTCTTCTAAAGATTCAGCCATTCTAATGGCCTAAATTTTCCATTGAGTCAGACAAAAACAGAGACGTGGAGTTGTGTTTCAGGATAACCATTTTCACACACTGGTGACACTGCACGGCTGGTCATATTGCCTTAAATTTCCTCTAATGGGCAAATTTGTCAGACCTCATACAGCATATTTCTTTTCCAATGGTCGAATGCTTATGAGGAAAAGAGTGGCTGAATCTTTAGAAGAAATACGGTAACACTTGTTTTGGTCAAACCTAAAGGTTAGACAAACCATAAGAGCTGCTTTTGTGACGCTCAATTTACAAATACCATGATGTTACAGAGCTATGTCGCTGAGCTTGTCTGTAGACCTTTTTTGCACTGGACTGTGGTGCTGTGTACAGGCTAATTTTCTACATGGTGAGCCTTTCCATTTATGATGGAATGTCTGTATGCTTGTACCTTAATTATCTCATGAAGATAATTGAATTGCTTCCATATGAGTACCCTAAAGTTTCCAATGTAAACAAGCCTTATCTCTGCTGTTGGTGTCTTATCAATTCTACCCCATGGTTATAGCTGGAAGATGTATGTTTGAAGATGTAATTGCTTCATGCTGCCAGTGAGGTTTTTTGCCAGGAACAGAACTGTGTGTGTCTTTATAAAAACACATGTATGTATCTTTGGCCTTCAGGTTAATTATACCTCTAGTTTATTAATATCTGTTCATATGCATGTGTCTTTTTAGTAAACATTTGACTGTTCAACGACCAATTCAAGAAAAAATTGGGTCTACCCCTCTGGATATCAGATACTACTATAATTTACATAAATACTTGAAGTATATGTACCATAGCTGAAGATCCGTACTGCTTTGTTAATATATATAACAAAGTATTTCAGCAAAAAAAAATTACTGACTAAAGCCAAACCCCTGTCTGTATTCAACCTAGTGAAAGATCATGGGCTGTGGTTTATTACAACAACCTTTGATTGGGTATAAAGGTCTAACATAACCCACTTTTAACACAACTAGAAACTTGTCTTAATTCTTTAAGAGGCATTTAGAAGTTGAGGTAACAATATTAACTCAAGAGGTTTATGGATTGCAACTTCTGTTTATTTGTAAAGCGATGTGTTATATGCTTGATAACGGTACTAGAATCTGGACCGAAACGTCGTTTTACAAATAAACAGAAGTTGCAATCCATAAACCTCTTGAGTTAATACTTGTCTCTATGGTTATGATAGGAAGATTTTCCATGTACATCCAATGTTTCTCTCTATTTACTTATGCAGCATACTCCCGAAATTGTACTACTACCATACGATGGTTCAAATTTTAACAGAATACAAATCTGTCTTTATTAAAGTCAACATTAAAAGTTATGACAAGCTTCTTCCTAGGAAGTGAAAGCCTGGTTACATCCTGCCAATGCTCACATCTTTGATCGCGGCATTAATCATATAATCTTCTAATCACATGGGGGGCCTCCGTGGCTCCGTAGGTAGAGCGTTGGATGCTCAGTTCGAGTCCAAAAAAATTGGAAAATTTTCTGACTGGGTTTTCACTCGAACGACCTATGTGGGATGGTTGCCAGTTTCCAACGGAAGGTCGTGGGTATGATGATATCCCCCCGGGCTCTAAGCCCGGTTTCCTCCCACAATAAAACTGGCAACGACGCCATATACATGTAAGTGAAATAATCTTGAGGGCGGCGTAAAACACCAAACAATCATATAATCTTCTAATCACATGTAATTTACATGTACGTGTATCTCTGGATTACCTCATAATTGTAATCAGGCCCCATCCCTTTACTTGTGTTTAATATTAAACTTGCCATTAAAGTGGCATGTCCGGCCAAAATTTGGAGTTATTTCAATGTCAAGAGGAGTTCAATGTTTCAAGTACCTTGAAAGGATTGATGTTGAAATAAAACATACTGTTCTAGTCAATGACCCATACGGACTGAAGATATGTACTAATAACAAATTAAAATCAAATAGTGGGGATACATACCATTTTTGGGGGGATGTCTGTTGCTTATAAACGAAATGCTCTTATTTTGTACTTTTTTTAATAAAAATCAAATAGTACCATTTTTTAGAGATATCTGTTGTTTATAAACGAAACGTTCTTATTTTGTACTTTTTTTAATAAAAATTACCAATAATTAGCTTATTCTGTTTCAACAACATTTTCCCTATATTCGGCAGCTCATGTCACTTTAACATTCTCCAGTAAGTGACATGAAATCTTCTCACACTCGTTCACTCACTAAGGTTCTATATCATTCTATCAGACCAAATAAAACAATTGAAAAATTTCTGAGTGGATTTTTCATTCGGTTGCCGTAAGTGAAAGAGTTGCTAGGTACTACCTGAAGGCCGTGGGTTTCCTCGGGCAATGAGCCCAGTTTCCTCCATCACTAAACCTGGCAACGTTGCCATATAAGTGAAATAATCTGTGTGCAGTGTAAAACATCAATCAATCAATCAATTTTCATCATTCTAAGTCAACCCGTGGCTCAGTAGGTAGAGCGTTGGACGCTCAATGCAAACAGCCTTCCACCAATGGGTCGCGGGTTCGAATCCCACTCAGTCCAAAAATTGGAAAATTTTCTGACTGGGTTTTCACTCGAACGACCTATGTGGGATGGTTGCCAGTTACCAACGGAAGGTCGTGGGTTTCCTCCGGGCAATGAGCCCAGTTTCCTCACCCACTAAACCTGGCAATGCCGCCATATAAGTGAAATAATCTTTGAGTGCAGCGTTAAACATCAATCAATCAATAAATTTTCATCATTCTATGTCAATCAACTCTACACATTATTTGTCCTATGCTTCAGGTAATTGTCATAGTTTTGGATAACTGGAGGGTGTTGTGTTTTGATCATGATCTGAGATTGTTGTGGAGTCAGACTCTGATAGACGTCATTCCCCCAGACTACAGTGTGAAATCTATGGCTGCCCTTATCACGCCCATCAGCTTAAAGAAAAACTCTCAGGGTCTCGTAATAGTTGGAGGAAGTCTGACTCACAGATCACACCATCAAGCAAACTTGAACAGGTAATGAAGCACATAAAACAAATGTACGCACAGGGCTTAAACCCCGGCTCAGGTCGAGTTAAAATCCGATCCGATCGCTGTAAGCTCCAGTCTGCAGTGAATCTGCGATCAATCAGTCGGAGAACGTTTTTCGACATGAGTGACCATAAGACTCTTCAGGTCGCTCTCAGACTGATCAGTCTTACGATCGTAAGGATAGTCATAGAAACATGTTCTATTTTCTACCGATCAGTCTTACGGTCGCAGCCATTCAGCGACCTATTACGTGATCGAAGACGTTGTATTGTTTCGTCATACCTAGTGGCGTGCCAGTCTGCCGAATGTTGTGACGAAGTTTCCTTCTCATCAATTAATCGCATCGACCTGAGCGGGGCTTGAGACTGATCAATCGGGAATCGTTTGGCAGAACGATAAACAAGTCTAAGTCGACATGAACGGTCTTAAGACTCAATCGCAGACAATCGGATGGGATCTTAACTCGACCTGAGCCGGGCTTAAGTTTATAATGGGAGTCTTTAATTTGGATTCCCTTAAATATCCCTTTAATATGACATATGACTTTAATAGTACTAGAGGTAGATGTTACACATGTCCTGGAAAAAGTGTGGGGTTGTTTGTGGGGTTATGAATAATCGCATTTCTAACACATGCGTGATTTCCCTACATGTTGTGAGATAGGACAAAGCTGGCGTATAAACTAGCATATATGCAGTTTTCATTGTGACGTCAAACCCCCTGACACTGAACGACGTCATCATTTTAAAATTTTGGTGACGTGATGGAACACGACATCACTGGATGACGTCATCCCCTAAACGCGAGTGGGGATGCCAGACTGTTGTGTATGCCAGGCATTTCAACTTTAAAACTAACTCATAAACGCAGGATGATGATAATACGCGTGACATGGCTGGAAAGGGAACTTCCATAAGCTAAAAGTGTAAATATATCTTTAAAAAGTTATCAGGTCTGTTAGTAAACAAAAAAATGGTAACCCATAAAACAGTTGTTTGAAGCTAGCACCCCTATCATATTTGATATATAGATTCGTCCACGGGGTAACCAGGGAAAAACTATTGAGCTATAACGTAGGGTTGCCAATGTTAAGTTTGAAGTAGAAAATAAAGCAAACTACTAAAATTCAGTTTTTCTTTGCATTAAAGTTAATGTGTTAGAATAGAAATAATGGATTGATTCTCTGAGTATGCGCTGTGATAACTGCAAGAAAAAAGGGAGTGTCCACACTTTTTGAACTCTGGCCTCTGGCCCTTGTCCAAAAACAATGGACACTTCCTTTTTTCTTGCAGTTATCACAGCGTATACACAGAGAATCAATCCATTATTTCTTAATTAATTTACGAAGATTATTTCAATTTTATTGAGGGGCCTTGATGTCTCATTCAGCAACTTTTCTGATTGATTTTTTACTTGATTGCCTTATAGGAAAGAGTTGATAGGTACATGTACTTGCTGAAGATCGGAAGTTGCCACTGTTCAGAGCTTGGCTTCCTCCCCCCACTGAGCCCATAATTGACGTTTCCCCGACACGCCCACGCTGCTGGACAAAGTTCTACTATGTCCGACAACATGTGGTAAATGAAGGCTTAAACACAATGTCACAATTACCGCCGAGCCTGATGACGTCACATAGATTTACGCAAAGCTTTCTGGGTAAAATATACCTCAGTTCGCCATTTTGTTTATTGCTACTTAGCAAGATGTCACTTTTTTGGAAAACATTGATAACATAACCTGTTTTTCTCCACACATTTTTTCTGGTAACTTTACGCCTTTTACGTCTTTTTCTTGATACAGTAGTATTTCTTCCGCCATTTTTTTAAATTATGTTTAACATCCCTCAATCCCCCGAAATGCTTTGTGCGGAAATTCCAAGTGACGTCATCAAGC
This sequence comes from Lepidochitona cinerea, assembly GCA_963971465.1. Taxonomy (NCBI): domain Eukaryota; kingdom Metazoa; phylum Mollusca; class Polyplacophora; order Chitonida; family Tonicellidae; genus Lepidochitona; species Lepidochitona cinerea. Next base: position 34,166,410 of record OZ020555.1, on the reverse strand, counting down.
AATCGGTTAATTCAACGTCACAATCACTTTCTTAATAGGTTGCAACAATGTTTCCAGTTTGTCGGACATCCGTTGCCATAAAAGAACGTTTCGGGGAAAGGTCAATTGGGTGGCGGCTCCACTCCATTTCATGAGTGAATAATAGGTGTAAAGCATCAATCAATATTGTTATTTCAGACATTCTCATTCACATGTAAATCAGAATGGGCAATCAGATTGGAGTCATTTTTCCACATTTGCTCTCAGTGGCCAAGATGGCAGTATAGAATGGCATCATCAACCGGGAGATTCCAATAAACCTGACACAGCAGACAAGGTGGGTTTGATTATATTCCAATAAACCTGACACAGCAGACAAGGTGGGTTTGATTATATTCCAATAAACCTGACACAGCAGACAAGGTGGGTTTGATTATATTCCAATAAACCTGACACTGCAGACAAGGTGGGTTTGATTATATTCCAATAAACCTGACACAGCAGACAAGGTGGGTTTGATTATATTCCAATAAACCTGACACTGCAGACAAGGTGGGTTTGATTATATTCCAATAAACCTGATACTGCAGACAAGGTGGGTTTGATTATATTCCAATAAACCTGACACAGCAGACAAGGTGGGTTTGATTATATTCCAATAAACCTGACACAGCAGACAAGGTGGGTTTGATTATATTCCAATAAACCTGACACTGCAGACAAGGTGGGTTTGATTATATTCCAATAAACCTGACACTGCAGACAAGGTGGGTTTGATTATATTCCAATAAACCTGATACTGCAGACAAGGTGGGTTTGATTATATTCCAATAAACCTGACACAGCAGACAAGGTGGGTTTGATTATATTCCAATTAACCTGACACTGCAGACAAGGTGGGTTTGATTATATTCCAATAAACCTGATACTGCAGACAAGGTGGGTTTGATTATATTCCAATAAACCTGACACTGCAGACAAGGTGGGTTTGATTATATTCCAATAAACCTGACACTGCAGACAAGGTGGGTTTGATTATATTCCAATAAGCCTGACACTGCAGACAAGGTGGGTTTGGTTATATTCCAATAAGCCTGACACTGCAGACAAGGTGGGTTTGATTATATTCCAATAAACCTGACACTGCAGACAAGGTGGGTTTGATTATATTCCAATAAACCTGACACTGCAGACAAGGTGGGTTTGGTTATATTCCAATAAACCTGACACCACATACAAGGTGGGTTTGATTATATTCCAATAAACCTGACACTGCAGACAAGGTGTGTTTGATTATATTCCAATAAACCTGACACTGCAGACAAGGTGGGTTTGATTATATTCCAATAAACCTGACACTGCAGACAAGGTGGGTTTGGTTATATTCCAATAAACCTGACACTGCAGACAAGGTGGGTTTGATTATATTCCAATAAACCTGACACTGCAGACAAGGTGGGTTTGATTATATTCCAATAAACCTGACACTGCAGACAAGGTGGGTTTGATTATATTCCAATAAACCTGACACTGCAGACAAGGTGGGTTTGATTATTTTCCAATAAACCTGACACTGCAGACAAGGTGGGTTTGATTATATTCCAATAAACCTGACACTGCAGACAAGGTGGGTTTGATTATATTCCAATAAACCTGACACTGCAGACAAGGTGGGTTTGATTATATTCCAATAAACCTGACACTGCAGACAAGGTGGGTTTAATTATATTCCAATAAGCCTGACACCACAGACACGGTGGGTTTGATTATATTCCAATAAACCTGACACTGCAGACAAGGTGGGTTTGATTGTATTCCAATAAACCTGACACTGCAGACAAGGTGGGTTTGATTATATTCCAATAAACCTGACACTACAGACAAGGTGGGTTTGATTATATTCCAATAAACCTGACACTGCAGACAAGGTGGGTTTGACTATATTCCAATAAACCTGACACTGCAGACAAGGTGGGTTTGGTTATATTCCAATAAACCTGACACTGCAGACAAGGTGGGTTTAATTATATTCCAATAAACCTGACACCACAGACAAGGTGTGTTTGATTATATTCCAATAAACCTGACACTGCAGACAAGGTGGGTTTGATTATATTCCAATAAACCTGACACCGCAGACAAGGTGGGTTTGATTATATTCCAATAAACCTGACACTGCAGACAAGGTGGGTTTGGTTATATTCCAACCGTGGCGCAGTAGGTAGAGCATTGGACGCTCAATCCGAAAAGCCTTCCACCAATGGGTCGCGGGTTTGAATCCCACTCAGTCCAAAACAATAACTGGAAAATTTTCTGACTGGGTTTTCACTCGAACGACCTATGTGGGATGGTTGCCAGTCACCACCCGGAGGTCGTGGGTTTCCTCCGGGCACAGAGCTTGGTCACGATAAACCTGGCAACGCCGCCATATAAGTGAAATAATCTTGAGCGCGGCGTAAAACATCAAACAATCAATCAATCAATGTTTCACTGACTTCTTAATACTGTATTATGAGGGTAATTTTAAAAGGCCAGGATACAAAAATATATTATTGTTGACAGTCTCATTTGGTATTTTACATGAATATGTCTTGTTGGCAGTCACGATTGACCCAATACGGTCGGTATTTTCCTAGCGGATTTCACAATATCCGAAGTTAAATTAAACTTTGGAGAGCCTGTTGGTACCACTGTTGCTCCAGGGATTATATTTTGTTCTAGTACGTCAGATATTATTGCCAAACTAAAGCAGAAATATCCATCCACATGCACAATGAAAGTATCAGTGACAAGAACTATGTTGAATTATCACATTACTTGTCCTACTTCACCATATCTCTTGTAAAACCACTGTACCCAATATACCACTGTTTTTGTGAGCATTTTACCCCTGGGTCAATTGTGATTGAAATCCTCGTTTTCTGGGAACGCCCATTGACTGTCGGGCCAATCAAAAGTCACTGTTATAAACGTTTGAACTCTTCAGTTTTGGAGACACGTTTATCGAATTGAAGTTAAAACCGAAGAGTCGTCTATTATACTCTATATTATTTCAAACACTTCCTAGATGCTTACGTAAGGCGGATTCTGATTGGTGAAATTTCCGACACAGTTTTGTGGATGAACCAGTCAAAGTCTACATGCATGTTGAATCAGAAACGACTGATCTGCTTCCATTTGTCCCACGGGTAAAGTGAGCGTAAGTTTTAATCGTGGGTTCCGACGATGGTGGTCTGGGTGTAATAAAGCAATAGTATTGAATAGGGAGCGCAAGTCTCATAAGAATTATTACGAGATTTTTGTGATATCCGGTGACAGATGATACCATTAAGAACATTTTTGATGACGTTGCAATTCCATTTGACGTATTTTGTTCCATAACGTCAGATTTAAACGTCATGTTGGAACGAAAAACGCTCAGTCACATGCGCAATGCAATGCCGGCGACAGGAAATATGTGGAATTCACATGTGACTTGCGATCCCTATAGAGTGTGAACCTTGTCTCAGTGGATTCTTGAATTTGTTTCCCACAGTCTGTAGAGAAGCAGGCTGCCATATGTTTTACGTTATCTCCAAAAGTGAGTGGAAAATAAATTAAGCTTTAAAAATAAACATTATTACAGGAGGAACCGTACCATTGGAAACTAGGGTTGAAGAAAGGCTATCTTCATTTGGGAGAATCTCCCTGGATATACTTCCATAAGGACTTGCTGCAACAACTGGTAAGTGACATACATGTACATGTAGAAGTGATACGATCGTGAGTGAGACTTAAAACATCAATCAATTCATTGTGCTATGTGGGAGAGTAGCCAGGTATTCGATGAAGGTCGAGGGTTTCTGACCTTCAGCCAAGAAGCCTGTATTCCTGCCCTATTAAACCTGGCAACACTACCATAAAAGTGAAAATTCCCTGAGTGTGGCGTAAAACATCAATCAATTGATTGTGCTATGTGGGAGAGTAACCAGGTATTCGGTAAAGGTCGGGGGTTCCCTCAGGCCAAAGATTCCCGGTTCCTGCCCTATTAAACCTAACAACACCGCCATAAAGTGAAATTTTCTTGAGTGTGGCATAAAACATCAATCAATGCAGCAACAGGCAATGTAAAAGTTTTAAACGCCGATTTTTCTTGTTTGATTTAAAAATATGCCATATTATACCTTTTTAGTACCTTTAACTAATGTTTCTGATTTTGCTTGTTAAATGGTGGGAACCTGTTTCTGGCCACTGAAAAATGATGAGTGAACCATCCCAACGCTCTGGTCACTATACATGTACCTCAGACATTTATTGTGCACAGCCTTCCACCAATGGGTACTGGTTTCAAATCCCAGATATCTTACTGGAATCTGGTCTATGTGGGATGATTGCTGGAAACCTGTGCAAGTTTTTAATATATTTTTGTTTATTTTCTTATTTTTGGTCAGCCTCATTCTTGGCAACACCTGAAGGACACAGGTATGACGTTGGGCAATGTAAAGAAGCATTCTATTGGTCAACCTACTTCCCAACCTCCTGTAACAGAAGCTGTGGTTGGTGCATTGGGAGGGGAGCATATTATGGGATATGCATATGGAGGTATGAGACCTCACAGTCCTCATGAGCATATAGAGAATGCTAACGCCATTATAACCCACCATCAGAACGGGATAGAGGTTCTGAATTTACAGACCGGTCAGCCATTGACACGCCTACACCTCACAGAGGGTCCAGCAGTTTACCTGGACATCGACAAAGACACAGTCATTGAAAAGGTCACTTTTAATCTGATTGACCTTGACACCAGGGAACGGATTTGTCGAGTTCAAGCACAGAGCATCATGGGAAAAATAAAAAAGAAGAGCTTTGAGACGACTGTATGTGACGCGTGGAGATTTTTCTGGGGCTGGACAGCATTAGAACGAGAGGATACAATAAAGCACATGTCACCTCTTGTAATAGACAGGTAAGCTAACAAACGAATATCCCTAAATCTTTCACTGGCATTTAGAACCAGGACAAATACAAATAAGGGTAACTTAGTGATAACCAATAAACCAAGAAGTTATTATCCAGTCACCCTATTAACCAAGATGATGTTGTCCAGTCACCAATAAACCAAGTACATGTAGGTGTTATCCAGTCTCCTTATTAAACAAGAACTTCTAATTGTGTTAAAAAGGGGGATATGTCGTTTAGACCCATCATAGGTGGTTGTAATAAATACAATCCATGATACTCCTTATATGTGTCACTGTGAGGTAGGATGGGAAAAAGAAAGAGCGTTTTCGTTAGATAATTCAGTGAATCACTTGCCTCTTCTTGATAGCAAATATTTTGAAAGAATTAAACCTGTTTGAATTTAATTATTTCAATTTCATTTTGAAAAAAAAAAAAAAAATTCTTTAATTTTCAGAGTAGCAGAGAAACGAAGTATATTCCAACATATATTAGGAGACCATTTAAAATCTGCCGGCAGATCATGGGACATAATTGTGACTACAAGTTCCGGCACAGTGACCTCCCTTAGTCCTACAGGTGCAATTCAGTGGCAGGTATAATAAATAGTTCAACCTCTTTTTGATGGTAACGAGGTTATAAGTGTAAGGGCTACCCCTGAATATATAGCCAGTTCCTCTCCCCCTCAGCATGGTCACGGCCAAGTACGAACTAACTGGTACTACGTGCCCAAACATAACGCGTCAGCTATGAGATATGATATGATAAAAATTGAGAGTCAGTTTTATGAGATAATTCATGGAAGATGAAGGATTTCAACTATAAACCATATGTTAAAAATTGAAAGTCAGTTTTATATTGGGGAATACAGACAATTTACATCTAACGCATTACAATGCAAATAGTTGGGAGAATTGTCAATGGGGATGAGTAGAGTAAATCCCTTTGACAAACTACACGTACAAGATTTCCTGTGTAATTATTTTTTTAATTTTTAGCGTAACTTGGAAAATTTTCACTATCAGTTACAAGCAAGAATAAAATGGCGTCTACATTGTGTGTGCCTAAATTTCATTTCGTATCATTTTGATAGAAACTCTCATATAGAGGTATTTTATATATCTTGACTGACTTCCCTTTGATTCTGGACCATTTTAGGTGGACACAATAGGATCGTGGGTAAATGAAGCTAACAGTGCGGGTGTAGAACCGAATGGAGAACATGGACAACTGTTCCATACTTCATTCCTGCCATCTATGACAGAAATGTCCCTCAAAGTTTTCGGAAGAAAGGTATGTGTACGCTCGTTTGGTTTTGAATTCAAAAATAGAATTTTACCCAGTAGCAGTGGGAAAGTGGCATAATTTGTGGTGTCTGTCAGAAACAATGAATTGGTTCCGTATATTGAAATGCTGGGAACCAACCGGTCCCGATGCTAGTTTCCTTCTACATCGTACCATATACTGGCTTTTGTGCTGCGTTTCCGTAGTTTTAGAACAACAGTAACAACAGGCTACCAGAACCGATCGTTACCGTGAAATCCTATAGCCAGGTGATGAAGCCAATATTCTGTATGGAGTCCCCGGTGATTTGAGCTACTGGCAACCAAACTTTTGTAACAAAATTGTTTCCCAAAATACATTTGAAGAGTGATAGAAAAGAAATAATGTTTTCATTCTCGGCCATTGTCGTGGGATTTAGGTTAGAGAATGTGCCCCTCGTTCAAAAATAAAACTCGTTCACATTATCTAACCTAAATCCCACGACAATGACCTGGAAGATGTTTTCTAATAATGGATAAAATTCAAATAGTGGGGATGTATAAGTACATTTTTGTGTTTTTGCTGCTTTTTAAACTATCTAATCTTACATATCAACATAAAAAGTTCTTATTTTGTACTTCTTGATAAAAGTGACCAACAATTAGCTTATTCTCTTTCCACAAAATGTTGCCTATATTTTACAGCTAATGTCTCTTTAAAGTGGCATGAGCTGCCAAAATTCACACTTTTTAGCCCGCCATCAAACTGAATATACAACATCACCCTATGGTCTAGTTGCGCACCGTACGTTTTCATCTCATTTGCATATTCAATGTGGCCACCAGGGGGCGATATTGTTTTTTTTTGTTACCTTTATTCTTAGAAAACTACCTGTCCGATTTTCACCAAACTTGGCTGACATTATCTCCATATAGTCTAATTGTGTATCCTACATTTTCATCTCATTTGCATATTCAATATGGCCGCCAGGGGGCGATGTTGTTTTTTCTTTGTTACCTTTATTCCAAGAAAACTACCTGTGCAATCTTAATCAAACTTAACATACATCATCACCCTATGGTCTAGTTGTGCATCGTACATTTTCATCTCATTTACATAAACAATATGGCCGCCAGGGGGAGATGTTGTTTTGCTTTGTTACGTTTATTGCAAGAAAACTTTCGGTAGTTACCTTTATTCCAAGAAAACTATTAGTCCAATCTTAATCAAACTCAACGTACATCATCACCCTACAGTCTAGTTGTACACTGTACATTTTCATCTCATTTGCATATTCAATATGGCCACCAGGGGGCGATATTGTTTTTTTTGTTACCTTTATTCCAAGGAAACTACTAGTCCGATTTTGATCAAACTTGGCTGACATTATCTCCATATAGTCTAGTTGTGCACCGTACCGTTTCATCTCATTTGCATATTCAATATGGCCGCCAGGGGGCGATGTTGTGTTTTTTTGTTACCTTTATTCCAAGAAAACTACCTGTCCAATCTTAATCAAACTTTACATACATCATCTCACCCAATGATCTAGTTGTGCATCGTACATTTTCATCTCATTTGCATATTCAATATGGCCGCCAGGGGGAGATGTTTTTTTTTTTTGTTTATTGCAAGAAAACTTTTGCTTGTTACCTTTATTCCAATAAAACTATCAGTCCAATCTTAATCAAACTGAACATACATCATCACTCTACGGTCTAGTTGTACACAGTACATTTTCATCTCATTTGCATATTCAATATGGCCACCAGGGGGTGATATTGTTTTTTTTTTGTTACCTTTATTCCAAGGAAACTACTTGTCGGATTTTCATCAAACTTGGCTGACATTATCTCCATATAGTCTAGTTGTGCATCGTACAGTTTCATCTCATTTGCATATTCAATATGGACACCAGGGGGGCTATGTTGTTTTTCTTTGTTACCTTTATTCCAAGAAAACTACCTGTCCAATCTTAATCAAACTTAAGATACATCATCACCCTATGGTCTAGTTGTGCATCGTACATTTTCATCTCATTTGCATAATCAATATGGCAGCCAGGGGGAGATGTTGTTTTTCTTTTTTACGTTTATTGCAAGAAAACTTTCGCTTGTTACCTTTATTCCAAGAAAACTAGCAGTCCAATCTTAATCAAACTCAACGTACATCATCACCCTACGGTCTAGTTGTGCACCGTACATTTTCATCTCATTTTGCATATTCAATATGGCCACCCGGGGGCGATATTGTTTTTTTTTTGTTGTTACCTTTATTCCAAGGAAACTACAAGTCCGATTTTCATTTAAACTTGGCTGACATTATCTCCATATAGTCTAGTTGTGCATCCTACAGTTTCATCTCATTTGCATATTCAATATGGCCACCAGGGGGCGATGTTGTGTTTTTTTGTTACCTTTATTCCAAGAAAACTACCTGTCCAATCTTAATCAAACTTAACATACATCATCTCACCCAATGGTCTAGTTGTGCATCGTACATTTTCATCTCATTTGCATATTCAATATGGCCGCCAGGGGGAGATGTTTTTTTTCTCGTTTATTGCAAGAAAACTTTTGCTTGTTACCTTTATTTCAATAAAACTATCAGTCCAATCTTAATCAAACTGAACATACATCACCCTATGGTCTAGTTGTGCACCATACATTTTCATCTCATTTGCATATTCAATATGGCTGCCAGGGGCAATATATTTTTTTTGTTACTTTTTTCCAAGAAAACTACCAGTCCGATTTTCACCAAACTTGGCTCACATTATCTCCCTATAGCCCTGTTGTGTACTGTACATTTTCATCTCATTTGCATATTCAATATGGCCGCCAGGGGGCGATGTTTTTTTTCTTTATCTTTGTTCCAAGAAAACTACCTGACATTAATCAAAATCAACATACATTATCACCCTATGGTCTAGTTATGCACCGTTCATTTTGATCTCATTTGTATATTCAATATGGCCGCCAGGAGGGCGATATTGTTTTTTTGTTACTTCTATTCCAAGAAAACTACTGGTCTGATTTTGACCAAACTTGGCCGACATTATCTCCCTCTGATGTAGTTGTGCACCCTACATTTTCATCTCATTTGCGTATTAAATATGGCCGCCAGGAAGCAATGTTGTTTTTTAACCAAATTTGAAAATGAAACTTATCATTATTCCAAGAAAACTACTGACCTGATCTTAACCAAACATGACACACATCATCCCTCTAAGTTCTAGCTGTGCACCGTACATTATCATTCATTAGCATATTGAAGATGGCTACCAGGTGGCAATGTTGTTTTCAACCAAAATTTCAAGGGGAGCTTACTTTGTAATTCACAATTTAATTTTCCTCAACAATAGTTATCTCCCTGGAATAAGATTTTTTATGTAGGCCCCAATTCCTATATCCAGTTATTGCTGTAACAATCTTTAATATGAATAGACGACCTATGTGGGATGGTTGCCAGTTACCAACGGAAGGTCGTGGGTTTCCTCCGGCATAGAGCCCAGTTTCCTCCCACAATAAAACTGGCAACGCCGCCAAATAAGTGAAATAATCTTGAGCGCAGCGTAAAACACCAAACAATCAATCAATCAATTTAATATGAATAGATGAACGCGGGCGTTAAGATCCCTTTAAGGGATCTTTTGTTTCATAATTTCTGATCGTCACGACAGTAAGAAGCTTTGAAGGCCACTGAAAAACTAAATGATTGGAATGAGGAAAATCCATACAGCATGTGGCCTGTACTAACCGAATACGTGTTCGAAAAGTAAACAAAATTTAGATAACCGAGACGACCATTCATTCATTCTAATCCAAAGTCAGTTCAAAACAATACTTTATCCTACATTTTCGAGACTAGAAGCACTAAAAAGCTCTTGAACTATACGTCTTGAGAAAATTACCCATTAATTTCAACATTCTGTTTTAATGTCAAAATATCAACATTTTGGCAGCTCTTTAAAGTACCATGAGTAAACTATAGGGTTGACCTTGAAACATTGATAACCTGTTTTGTACTGCTGGATAAAAATTATGAGCTAGTTTAAGGGGCTTTCACAATTGAGATATGGCGGGTTTACGGCTCTTGCGGTCATGAATTTTGGCCTTCCGTACGATGCACCGCAGCCTTCCTTGCGGGCAACCGCACCTTACCGCGCGGAATTTTTGTGCCACAAGAGCCGCAGAAAAGTTTGGTGTGCACATGGAATCCAGTTTTCGTCCGTGCAAATTTTTTTCTTACGTTTGATCCGTGCGGCCCATAGTACGTTCACCGTTAACCGTTGTATCTTGACGCTCGGTTGTTGCACGATTTTTTGTGTGTCGTAAGATGCTCCGTACGGTGAAATTTCTTGTTCCGCCAACCTTGCGGCAGTCGTAAACCGTTGAACGATTCGCCGCCTCTGTCTTGCACCGCCTTGCGTTCACCGTGCGAAAAATACCCTCAGGTGTGCTACATGTATATATTTTGGGGTGCTTCAAAATCTTCCTAAATGGAATGACGTTCTTTTTCTAATGGTTTTTTTTATCTCTGCGCCTTTTTATACTGCAATCACGTCTGCGGAGTCCAAAATCGCCGCACGATTTGACAAAACGCCGTAAGGCGCCAGCTCATTGGTGCGCGGCGAAAAACAATGACACATGATGCATCTTGCGGCACGCCGCACGTTCCAACCAATCACGTAGCACCTCCGCGTAACTTGCGTCACTCTGCGCGGTTCGCCGCAAGAGATTCGTGCATTAAAACGTGCGGGAATCTCGCCCCGTCCTTACGATGCCCCGGCCAATCGTAAAGTGGATTATTTTCTTGCGGTAATTTTTCCGATTCTACTGCGGCCCGAAAAATTTCATCTCCACCGTGCGATCGATTTCAGTATTTTGACCGTGCGGCGAAAGTCTCAATTGTGAAAGCCCCTTTAGTTTCACAAAATTTACCAATCTTTATTTACATGTACATTCTCATTGTTTTGACAATCTAATTTATGAAAAAAAGTAGGAATTTGAGTTCATGCCACTTAAAAAAAGTTTTAACTTCTCCCTTTGTTTGAGGTATTTTCATCTATTTAGCATTGAAAACGCTCACTTGAATATACTTAATGACTTGTAAATTGTTCTGAAAGATTGTTCAAATTGTTCTTTGAGTATTTTTTTTTTGATTTTATAATAGATTATCTATTAAAAAAAAGAATTGATTGTTTGGTGCTCAGGATTATTTCACTTATATGGCGGCGTTGCCAGTTTTATTGTGGGAGGAAACCGGGCTCTATGTCCGGGGAAAACCCACGACCGTTACTGGCAACCATCCCATTTAAAAGAAATAGAATCCCTAATTGATAGAATTAAAAACATATTTGTTAACAATGGGCCAACATACTCTTGTCCTTATAGGGGCTTGAGCTGCCAAAATGTTGATATTTTGACGTTGTAACGGAATGTTGAAATTATTAGCTATTTTTCTCAAGACGTATAATTCAGAAGCTTTTTAGTGCTTCTAGTCTCAAAAATGTACGATAAAGTATTGTTTTGAAATAACTCTCTCTTAGAGTGAATGAATGGTCATCCCGGTGATTTAAATTTTGTTTACTTTCCGAACACGTTTTCGGTTCGTACAGGCCACATACTGTATGGATTATCCTCATTCCATCGCCAATCATTTGGTTTTTTGAAGGCATTCAAAGCCTCTTATTGTCGTGACGATCAAAAATTACGACAAAAGTGTGAATTTCGGCAGCTCATGCCACTTAAACATTCCATGGGTAATCTATAAAATGTTCTTGTATCTCTTTCAGGACACGTTGGTTTTGGTGGGATGGAGAAATATTGTACTAGTGGATTTGAAGCGTGGTCGAGTACTAGGAGAACATTCTATCCCTTGTCAACCCACAGATCAGCTGGTAGTGGGTGATTTTGATAACGATGGTCTGAATGATGTTATCCTGACCTGCCCAAAAGGGTAAATATTACTACTTTCCTATCAAAGTGGCATGAGCTGCCAAAATGTTGATATTTTGACGTTGAAACAGAATGTTGAAATGATCGGCTAGTTTTCTCAAGACATATAATTCAGAAGCTTTTTAGTCCTTCTAGTTTGGAGAATGTACGATAAAATATTGTTTTGAACTAACTTTGTCTTAGAATGAATGAATGGTCGTCCCGGTTATTCAAATTTTGTTTACTTTTCGTACACTATTCCAGTTCGTATAGGCTGCATACTGTATGGATTTTCCTCATTCCAACGCCAATCATTTAGTTTTTTTATGACCTTCAAAGCCTCTTACTGTCGTGGAGTTCAGAAATCATGAAATAAGTTTGAATTTTGGCAGCTCATGCCACTTTAAACAATTCAATGATTTCTATAACTGAGTTAGCTAGCCTTTTATTATCCTCTTATAAAGCTGGGAGCATTGTCGTTACAGTGATATCATCTAAATTGTGGTGTAAAATACCAGCCAATCAATTCAGTTGTTTAAATTCAGAAGTAAGTTAGATAGTTGGAGGTTTTCCTTTAAAGAAGTATTTTTTGGTGTTTTTGGCACAATCAATTAGTTATGTACATTCAGAAGTAAGTTAGATAGTTGGGGGGTTTTCCTTTAAAGAAGTATTCTTTGGTGTTTTTTTGCACAATCAATTAGTTATGTACATTCAGAAGTAAGTTAGATAATTGGAGGTTTTCCTTTAAAGAAGTATTCTTTGCTGTTTTTTGGCACAATCAATTAGTTATGTACATTCAGAAGTACGGTAAGATCTCCGCTAATTCAAGGACCAGTGATGTGAAAATAATGAATTATTACATTGCTATTTGCCACATTTGGTCTATAAAAACAACAACAGCGATCGTTCAATAGGATTATCTGATCGCTCACACTAGGAGGTAAGACTCTCAACGAAAAAAGTTGAATTTTAAGTGTACTTTTGTTAATGTTTTTCTGGCCCTTGAATTTTTTAGAGTACTTGAATTAGGGGAGATCTTACCGTAAGTTAGATAGTTGAAGGTTTTCCTTTAAAGAAGTATTGTTTGCTGTTTTTTGGCACAATCAATTAGTTATGTACATTCAGAAGTAAGTTAGATAGTTGGAGGTTTTCCTTTAAATAAGTATTGTTTGCTGTTTTTTGGCACAATCAATTAAGTTATGTCACAGGCACATGGAGTGCTCTCCCCTTACCCCTCTATCTAATACATAAAATATTATATATATATTAGATAGAGGGGTAAGGGGAGAGCACTCCGTGTGCCTGTAGTTATGTACATTCAGAAGTAAGTAAGTTAGGTAGAGCATTTGCCTTAAAGAAGCATAAGAGGGATCTGGGTGACTCAGTGTCAACACAAGCCTGCGGTTGATGGGTTGCAGGTTAAAATCTCACTCTGTTCCCTTGATCATCGGGGGCCTCCGTGGCTCAGTAGGTAGAGCGTTGGACGCTCAATCCGAACAGCCTTCCACCAATGGGTCGCTGGTTGGAATCCCACTCAGTCCCCCCCAAAAAAATTGGAAAATTTTCTGACTGGGTTTTCACTCGAACGACCTATGTGGGATGGTTGCCAGTTACCAACGGAAGGTCGTGGGGTTTCCTCCGGGCATAGAGCCCGGTTTCCTCCCACACTAAAACTGGCAACGCCACCATATAACTGAAATAATCTTGAGCGCGACGTAAAAACACCAAACAATCAATCAATCCCTTGATCATCCTGTGTGGAATGACTACCAAGTACCTGCTGGGGCTGGTTCTACTAAGCTGGCGCAAAGTTACACATGTGTTTACAGTATAAAGTTGCTTCTCCATACTTGCGACCATGCGCAAATTCCTATAATTTAACACGCGTTTGCGACTTACGACAGCTTAGTAGAACGAACCCCTGGAGGGGCAGTGTTTCCTCCTGACAAAGGGCTTGCTTTTCTCCAGCACACAACCTGACAACACCGCCATATAAGTGAATTTATCTGGTGTGCAGCATAAGCCATCACCATGGGGGGTTTCAATCAGATTCATACTTTAATTAGTTAGTGTTCTTTAGAAAGTGAGTATAACAGTATTCTCGTTATTTTTTGGGATTACACTTTCTTGCAAAATGACAGAAATTCTTCTTCCGATTTTGGGTGAAACCCAAAACGGTGTTGTCAGATTGGGTGAAACCCAAAACGATGTTGTCAGATTGGGTGAAACCCAAAACGGGAATCCAACACGGGTCCCAGAGTATATGGCACCTATCGCCTATATGCCGGCTGCCTTATCCATTGAGAAGGCCGATTGGCTGAATGGATAAGGCAGCCGGCATTTAGTGCTGGCGATAGGTGCCATATACTCTGGGACCCGTGTTGGATTCCCGTTTCGGGTTTCACCCAAAATCAGTAGAAGAATTTCTGTGTAATCCCAAAAAATAATTCAAATTCATACTGTTATCGGACTTGAATCCCTCACAGAACAGCAACCGTAGTTTGGAAACAAATAGAATCATGACTGGGTTGACTGTTTTCAGCCAGGATTGCCCAATATGTAATGGTTAGCATTCACTAGAAATAGGTTGCGCAGCGTGCTTCCCCACTAAACCTTCCAATACCATGACATGAGTGAAATGATGTTATGTGCCACATTAAACAAAGATCATATTTGTACTCAATTTTATCATTTATTTTTCAGATATATTGGATTCTCAATAGAGAAAAAGACCAATCATGTGTACACTGCAGTATATGGAGCTGGTGTCTTCTTTGGTGTCTTGTTCATAACATGGTGTCTGATGTCAGACAGTGAACATGAAGCTATAGACTGATGGAGACTGAAGGTGTCATGGTGTTCATAACATGGTGTCTGATGTCAGATAGTGAACATGAAGCTATAGACTGATGGAGACTGAAGGTGTTGTGGTGTTCATAACATGGTGTCTGATGTCAGATAGTGAACATGAAGCTATAGACTGATGGGTACTGAAGGTGTCATGGTGTTCATAACATGGTGTCTGATGTCAGACAGTGAACATGAAGCTATAGACTGATGGAGACTGAAGGTGTCATGGTGGTCATAACATGGTGTCTGATGTCAGATAGTGAACATGAAGCTATAGACTGATGGGTACTGAAGGTGTCATGGTGTTCATAACATGGTGTCTGATGTCAGACAGTGAACATGAAGCTATAGACTGATGGAGACTGAAGGTGTCATGGTGTTCATAACATGGTGTCTGATGTCAGACAGTGAACATGAAGCTATAGACTGATGGAGACTGAAGGTGTCATGGTGTTCATAACATGGTGTCTGGTGTCAGATAGTGAACATGAAGCTATAGACTGATGGAGACTGAAGGTGTCATGGTGTTCATAACATGGTGTCTGATGTCAGACAGTGAACATGAAGCTATAGACTGATGGAGACTGAAGGTGTCATGGTGTTCATAACATGGTGTCTGATGTCAGACAGTGAACATGAAGCTATAGACTGATGGAGACTGAAGGTGTCATGGTGTTCATAACATGGTGTCTGATGTCAGACAGTGAACATGAATCTATAGACTGATGGAGACTGAAGGTGTCATGGTGTTCATAACATGGTGTCTGATGTCAGACAGTGAACATGAAGCTATAGACTGATGGAGACTGAAGGTGTCATGGTGTTCATAACATGGTGTCTGATGTCAGATAGTGAACATGAAGCTATAGACTGATGGAGACTGAAGGTGTCATGGTGTTCATAACATGGTGTCTGATGTCAGACAGTTAACCTGAAGCTATAGACTGATGGAGACTGAAGGTGTTGTGGTGTTCATAACATGGTGTCTGATGTCAGACAGTGAACATGAAGCTATAGACTGATGGAGACTGAAGGTGTCATGGGGTTCATAACATGGTGTCTGATGTCAGATAGTGAACATGAAGCTATAGACTGATGGAGACTGAAGGTGTCATGGTGTTCATAACATGGTGTCTGATGTCAGATAGTGAACATGAAGCTATAGACTGATGGAGACTGAAGGTGTCATGGTGTTCATAACATGGTGTCTGATGTCAGACAGTGAACATGAAGCTATAGACTGATGGAGACTGAAGGTGTCATGGTTTTCATAACATGGTGTCTGATGTCAGACAGTGAACATGAAGCTATAGACTGATGGGTACTGAAGGTGTCATGGTGTTCATAACATGGTGTCTGATGTCAGATAGTGAACATGAAGCTATAGACTGATGGAGACTGAAGGTGTCATGGTGTTCATAACATGGTGTCTGATGTCAGATAGTGAACATGAAGCTATAGACTGATGGAGACTGAAGGTGTCATGGTGTTCATAACATGGTGTCTGATGTCAGACAGTGAACATGAAGCTATAGACTGATGGGTACTGAAGGTGTCATGGTGTTCATAACATGGTGTCTGATGTCAGACAGTGAACATGAAGCTATAGACTGATGGAGACTGAAGGTGTCATGGTGTTCATAACATGGTGTCTGATGTCAGATAGTGAACATGAAGCTATAGACTGATGGGTACTGAAGGTGTCATGGTGTTCATAACATGGTGTCTGATGTCAGATAGTGAACATGAAGCTATAGACTGATGGAGACTGAAGGACGTGTCATGCTGTTCATAACATGGTGTCTGATGTCAGATAGTGAACATGAAGCTATAGACTGATGGAGACTGAAGGTGTCATGGTGTTCATAACATGGTGTCTGATGTCAGATAGTGAACATGAAGCTATAGACTGATGGAGACTGAAGGTGTCATGGTGTTCATAACATGGTGTCTGATGTCAGACAGTGAACATGAAGCTATAGACTGATGGAGACTGAAGGTGTCATGGTGTCCATAACATGGTGTCTGATGTCAGATAGTGAACATGAAGCTATAGACTGATGGAGACTGAAGGTGCCATGGTGTTCATAACATGGTGTCTGATGTCAGACAGTGAACATGAAGCTATAGACTGATGGAGACTGAAGGTGTCATGGTGTTCATAACATGGTGTCTGATGTCAGATAATGAACATGAAGCTATAGACTGATGGAGACTGAAGGTGTCATGGTGTTCATAACATGGTGTCTGATGTCAGATAGTGAACATGAAACTATAGACTGATGGAGACTGAAGGTGTCATGGTGTTCATAACATGGTGTCTGATGTCAGATAGTGAACATGAAGCTATAGACTGATGGAGGCTGAGGGTGTCATGGTGTTCATAACATGGTGTCTGATGTCAGATAGTGAACATGAAGCTATAGACTGATGGAGACTGAAGGTGTCATGGTGTTCATAACATGGTGTCTGATGTCAGACAGTGAACATGAAGCTATAGACTGATGGAGACTGAAGGTGTCATGGTGTTCATAACATGGTGTCTGATGTCAGACAGTGAACATGAAGCTATAGACTGATGGAGACTGAAGGTGTCATGGTGTTCATAACATGGTGTCTGATGTCAGATAGTGAACATGAAGCTATAGACTGATGGAGACTGAAGGTGTCATGGTGTTCATAACATGATGTCTGATGTCAGGCCGTGAGCATGAAGCTATAGACTGGAGACTGAAGGTGTCAGGGTGTTCATAGCATGGTGTCTGATGTCAGACAGTGAACATGAAGCTATAGACTGATGGAGACTGAAGGTGTCATGGTGTTCATAACATGGTGTCTGATGTCAGACAGTGAACATGAAGCTATAGACTGATGGAGACTGAAGGTGTCATGGTGTTCATAACATGGTGTCTGATGTCAGATAGTGAACATGAAGCTATAGACTGATGGAGACTGAAGGTGTCATGGTGTTCATAACATGGTGTCTGATGTCAGACAGTGAACATGAATCTATAGACTGATGGAGACTGAAGGTGTCATGGTGTTCATAACATGGTGTCTGATGTCAGACAGTGAACATGAAGCTATAGACTGATGGAGACTGAAGGTGTCATGGTGTTCATAACATGGTGTCTGATGTCAGACAGTGAACATGAAGCTATAGACTGATGGAGACTGAAGGTGTCATGGTGTTCATAACATGGTGTCTGATGTCAGATAGTGAACATGAAGCTATAGACTGGTGGAGACTGAAGGTGTCATGGTGTTCATAACATGGTGTCTGATGTTAGACAGTGAACATGAAGCTATAGACTGATGGAGACTGAAGGTGTCATGGTGTTCATAACATGGTGTCTGATGTCAGATAGTGAACATGAAGCTATAGACTGATGGAGACTGAAGGTGTCATGGTGTTCATAACATGGTGTCTGATGTCAGACAGTGAACATGAATCTATAGACTGATGGAGACTGAAGGTGTCATGGTGTTCATAACATGGTGTCTGATGTCAGACAGTGAACATGAAGCTATAGACTGATGGAGACTGAAGGTGTCATGGTGTTCATAACATGGTGTCTGATGTCAGATAGTGAACATGAAGCTATAGACTGGTGGAGACTGAAGGTGTCATGGTGTTCATAACATGGTGTCTGATGTCAGACAGTGAACATGAAGCTATAGACTGGTGGAGACTGAAGGTGTCATGGTGTCCATAACATGGTGTCTGATGTCAGATACTGAAGGTGTCATGGTGTCTGATGTCAGATAGTGAACATGAAGCTATAGACTGATGGAGACTGAAGGTGTCATGGTGTTCATAACATGGTGTCTGATGTCAGACAGTGAACATAAAGCTATAGACTGATGGAGACTGAAGGTGTCAGGGTGTTCATAGCATGGTGCCTGATGTCAGACAGTGAACATGAAGCTATAGACTGATGGAGACTGAAGGTGTCAGGGTGTTCATAGCATGGTGTCTGATGTCAGACAGTAAACATGAAGCTATAGACTGATGGAGACTGAAGGTGTTGTGGTGTCCATAACATGGTGTCTGATGTCAGACAGTGAACATGAAGCTATAGACTGATGGAGACTGAAGGTGTCATGGTGTCCATAACATGGTGTCTGATGTCAGATAGTGAACATGAAGCTATAGACTGGTGGAGACTGAAGGTGTCATGGTGTTCATAACATGGTGTCTGATGTCAGACAGTGAACATGAAGCTATAGACTGGTGGAGACTGAAGGTGTCATGGTGTCCATAACATGGTGTCTGATGTCAGATAGTGAACATGAAGCTATAGACTGGTGGAGACTGAAGGTGTCATGGTGTCCATAACATGGTGTCTGATGTCAGACAGTGAACATGAAGCCATAGACTGATGGAGACTGAAGGTTTCATGGTGTCCATAACATGGTGTCTGATGTCAGATAGTGAACATGAAGCTATAGACTGGTGGAGACTGAAGGTGTCATGGGGTTCATAACATGGTGTCTGATGTCAGATAGTGAACATGAAGCTATAGACTGATGGAGACTGAAGGTGTCATGGTGTTCATAACATGGTGTCTGATGTCAGACAGTGAACATGAAGCTATAGACTGATGGAGACTGAAGGTGTCATGGTGTCTGATGTCAGAAAGTGAACATGAAGCTATAGACTGATGGAGACTGAAGGTGTCATGGTGTCCATAACATGGTGTCTGATGTCAGATAGTGAACATGAAGCTATAGACTGATGGAGACTGAAGGTGTCATGGTGTCCATAACATGGTGTCTGATGTCAGATAGTGAACATGAAGATATAGACTGATGGAGACTGAAGGTGTCATGGTGTTCATAACATGGTGTCTGATGCCAGATAGTGAACATGAAGCTATAGACTGATGGAGACTGAAGGTGTCATGGTGTTCATAACATGGTGTCTGATGTCAGACAGTGAACATGAAGCTATAGACTGATGGAGACTGAAGGTGTCATGGTGTTCATAACATGGTGTCTGATGTCAGATAGTGAACATGAAGCTATAGACTGATGGAGACTGAAGGTGTCATGGTGTCCATAGCATGGTGTCTGATGTCAGACAGTGAACATGAAGCTATAGACTGATGGAGACTGAAGGTATCATGGTGTCCATAACATGGTGTCTGATGTCAGACTGAACATGAAGCTATAGACTGATGGAGACTGAAGGTGTCATGGTGTCTGATGTCAGATAGTGAACATGAAGCTATAGACTGATGGAGACTGAAGGTGTCATGGTGTCCATAACATGGTGTCTGATGTCAGATAGTGAACATGAAGCTATAGACTGATGGAGACTGAAGGTGTCATGGTGTCCATAACATGGTGTCTGATGTCAGATAGTGAACATGAAGCTATAGACTGATGGAGACTGAAGGTGTCATGGTGTTCATAACATGGTGTCTGATGCCAGATAGTGAACATGAAGCTATAGACTGATGGAGACTGAAGGTGTCATGGTGTTCATAACATGGTGTCTGATGTCAGACAGTGAACATGAAGCTATAGACTGATGGAGACTGAAGGTGTCATGGTGTTCATAACATGGTGTCTGATGTCAGATAGTGAACATGAAGCTATAGACTGATGGAGACTGAAGGTGTCATGGTGTCCATAACATGGTGTCTGATGTTAGACAGTGAACATGAAGCTATAGACTGATGGAGACTGAAGGTGTCATGGTGTTCATAACATGGTTTCTGATGTCACACGGTTAACCATTTGGCACAAACTTCGGCTGCCTTCACTTGCTGTCCATAGGCTTTGACATGGCTCAGACAGTCTGCCTTTTTTACGGTAAATCACTGTATTTTGGGGCTGAATACAATTGGTGACATTAGTCGGCAATATGTTGAGTGGATTGAAGTTATTCTGATACGCCCGCACGGGCTTCTTCAATACCAGTCTACTGATATTCTTGCCATAGTTGATGCTTAAGCATTGTCAATGTATTACAAAGTGTTACAGAAAATTCTTCTAAGGCCTAGCTCCTGTCTTTCGTCAATCTAATGAAATGTCCTGGGTTTTAGTTGATTTCAATGGTACCCCCTTTTAACACAATTAGAAACATTTTGTCTCGATGGTTATTTTAGACAAGAATATTTTCCGTGTGTTTTAGTGTTCATAAAGATATATTAAATAATCTTGACTGTGGAATAAAACATCGATTAAACATCAAAATATAAAGAGATGAAGTTTTTTGTGTTGAATTTTTGCCAGATACCGTGCAGAGGAATGACTTTTTTCCACTCATGTCCGATATCCAACCCCAACCCCCACTTCCCTGACCACGCTCCCAATTCCCCTAGAATCCACTAAAGATATTCTCAATAAGCCCCCAAAAGACCATCTTCGCAAGCCAAGTTAAAATCGTCATGTCCCCATTCCATGTTTTACCTTGGCGGACTACTCCATTCAAACCCGTAAATCGAACAGCTCCTTTTGATTGGACAACTCTTACATTCTCACCAGTGGGCGCTGTTCGATTTACGGGTTGAGTGGAGTAGTCCGCCAAGGTAAAACACGGAATGGGAACATGCAGATTTTATCTTGGCTAAAGAAGATGCCAAAAGACCCGAGTTACAGGTTTAGTTGCGTGTTTAGTATTTTAGCCCTTATGGAGATCGATAGTTATTGAGTCCTTTTATCGTTTATTTCAAATACATATTTTTTTATTGTGTAGAGTGCTTTTTTTTCCAGTCACTAAAGTGCTGACAGCTTGTGTTATTCACAAAAAAAACGTACTTCGTGGTGATGCCTTAATAATTTCTTATTAGTGTGGAACCCACCTTTAATGAGAGTTTCAAACTTTTCCTTAATAGTTCATTTGCCAGTAACTTTCCAGGGGCCGTTTGTTCAAAAGAAAATTAGCTTAACGGCAGGTTAAATGACGCGGCGTAACAAACAAATTCCTTTGTGACTCGACCTCCTCTAACCTGCCATTAAGCTAACGGCACTTTGAACAATCCACCCCAGGGACGTTTATTTAGCGACGTCACAAAACTACCCCAAAAAGGAAGACCTGCAGGCACAGTGTTATTTGTCCACACATATAATTTTTTATGTTTTTCTGCGAACTACATGGTACAAGGAAAATGGTATACAGTATATGTTCGATTGACTGGTAATGTTGGGGAAAATCGGCGCTTTGCTTGCCCGGTCTAATGTTTCTGTCATACATGACGTCACGACGTCGGTGCTGTCAAAACTAGCAACTTTCAGTTTTCACAGTGCGATTTGTTGTACCGACTTGTTGGATGCGATTAAAATAGATACTTTTAATTGGTCGATATGATTTGTCAACCAATCAAATGCATCCATTGGAATTGCATGCTACGAGTCGGTACTACAAATCGCACAGTGAGAACGGGCCTTAAAGATGGACGCTTGAGCAGTAGCCTCCGTATATGGCGCTACATTGAGTTGGAGATAGTGCTCATATTATCTTTGACACAATGTGATGATGATGTGTCACAGGGCCAGTAACAGAGAAATGACGTATTTGCCATACAATTCAAACAACGTCTAAACACGTTCTGCTTGTAAGCGGAAAGGGTCTAGTAGGTGCTTAACTCAGGGAGTGTATGTAAAGGCCCGCTCACACGGTGCGATTTGTCGTACCGACTTGTAGCATGCGATAAAAATGGATGTATTTGATTGGTTGACAAAGCTTATCCACCAATTAAAAGCATCCATTTTAATCGCATGCTACAAGTCGGTACGACAAATCGCACCGTGTGAACGGACCTTAGATTCTCAGCACCATAGAGACTTATTTTTCGAGCTACCAAATCACATTAAAACTATTCATCTGACATAATGCCATTTTGGCAATTTCTGGTGACGTTTTGGCAATTTCTGGTGACGTGTTGCAAACAATTCCAAAACGTAAAAATCTCTAAAAACTGTTCGTTTTGCTATATGGAAAGA
Source organism: Lepidochitona cinerea (assembly GCA_963971465.1). Taxonomy (NCBI): domain Eukaryota; kingdom Metazoa; phylum Mollusca; class Polyplacophora; order Chitonida; family Tonicellidae; genus Lepidochitona; species Lepidochitona cinerea. The sequence continues at coordinate 34,143,485 of OZ020555.1, read as the reverse complement.
TTCAAGAACAAATCTGCCGAAATGACCTTTAGTCGCTACTCGCTACTAGGGACTTATTGATTATGTACTTAAGATTGATTGATTTATTGATGTTGTTAGGTCTAATGAGGGAAGGAGGTCACATGGATTACATCTGGACAATTTGTTGCTCTCCTGGGGGCCGTTTCACGAAGCCGTCGCAGAGTGCGGTCAATCGCAGTTGCCATGACGTCGTATCTTTTCAATATGTTATCCCTTGGCAACTAGGCTTCGTTTGCGATGCGACTATACTTTGTGAAACGACCCCCTGGGGCCGATTGTTCAAAAGAAAGTTAGCTTAACGGCAGGTTAGATGAAGTCGCGTCACAAAGGAATTTCATTGTTACGCCACGTCATTTAACCTGCCGTTAAGCTAATTTTCTTTTGAACAACCGGTCCCTGATCAGGAAAATAGGCCTAACAGGGGACTGGGGGAAAAGTTTAATATTATAGGGAAAGAAAGTCCACACCTACGGGAAAGTTGCAAAAGTCTTGAACTCAAACTACGTTTTTTTAGCCTCAGAATTGGTATAAAGGAAGACGTTTCGCGCTGTCTCAGTCTAGACGAGTCAAATTGGATACTATACTTGCAGGCCCTTGACCGAAGCGTCTCATTATCTTCGCTCAAACAGCAATAATTTTATGTATAATAATATATAATCTTTGTTTGATAAAAAGTGTTAAATCTATGAAAGAAAAAAAAATCTAGCGGAATAATTTTTTAAGTATAACAAATTTATTTCTATCATGTATACAATTTCATAAACGGCGGCTAATAAGTTCACCCAGCGTCAACATGTAGGCTTTAGTCATATTCTATTGATTTATTATCAATCAATCTTCCTCCAAATAAAATCAACACGAAAGCATTTCAATAAATATTGCAACATTTATCATATTTTACAGTACTTCTTTCCGAATATGCGCATCTATTTACACGAGTACATATCTTTGGAATCACCGACAAAGCAAGCACCAAATTAACAAAGTACACAAATTGATTGTCAACATATATGGCAGTATTCATATTTACATGCAATAAATAATAATGATGTCGAAAGCCTCTCAAACATCACCCAGCTAGGCCTGTTTCATCGCCAGTACGGTTTCCTGTCCGTCCTATTCCGTGATGCAGGATACGAGTCCTTGAACATATTTTCAGAACGCATTTGAAATTACCGCCAAAATTCTTTTATTTTGACCGCAAAAGAAATCCCATCGTTATACAATATGTTCAGTCTTGTAACTGCAATTTTACCGGTGCAGATTTTTGACAACCAATACATTTTCCTTCTTTGACGCATCCATATATATTTTTTAAATAACTTAATTGTTCGGTTTATAGGTTTCACAGATTGCTTGTTTATACTCCGAGTCTTCCAGTGGGTAAAGACCTTGTTAGAATGTGAGACATTTGCGGAGGTTAATGAGATAATCCACATGATAGATGGAAGAGAGGAGCGTCATCTTGTACGTAGGGATCGGGACCCACTTCACACACACACTCGTCACCGTTAGCACGCACCACATGTTCAGAAGGCTTCAAATATTGGTCATTCTCCGGCAGAATACAGCCTAGTAAAAAAAGAAACATAAAACATTGATTATCACGGATTTTCTAGCCAGGAGTCTGGGACCTGTATACAAAGCTGACGTAAATTTGCGCATAGGCCTACAACATGGACCAGTTGCGTCCAGGGCGCAAGTTAATATAGTTTTAACACTGATTTACGTCCGACGTAACTTACGCCAGCTTCGTAAGACGGGTCCATGTATTTACCAACAGAATACGAATTCATTTCCATGCATGTACTTAATTTGTACGTGGGAAGAGCACCTGCTGCATGTTCCACAAAGCGGTGTAGTTGTCATAGCAACAGGTATAACCATTGGTTATCATCGCAGATATAATTATATTTACTCTCGCTGTGTGAAACACGCTCCTGGGGGTCGTTTCACGAAGCCTTCACAAAGTGCGATCAATCGCAGTTGCCATGACGTCGTATCTCTTCACTATGGTATCCATTGGTTAATATGGGTCGTTTGCGATGCGACTGCTTTGTGAAACGAGCCCCTGGAACAATACACAATTCACTGTGCATGTATGTAAAATAATTGTTGGACAAAACTCCAATAAATGGTTTTCACTCGAACGACCTATGTGGGATGGTTGCCAGTTACCAGCGGAAGGTCGTGGGTTTCCTCCGGGCACAGAGCCCGGTTTCCTCCCAAAATAAAACTGGCAACGCCGCCATATAAGTGAAATAATCTTGAGCGCGGCGTAAAACACCAAACAATCAATCAATCAACCAATAAATGGACTCGTCCAATGCTGTCAAGGACTTAAGTGTTTACGTACCGTGGACGTAGCAATGCTTATATGGGGGATAGTCTGGCGCTCCCCTTGGTCTTCGGGGAAGAAATGCCCTTACATGCCGTATTTGTTCACATTTACACTGCTTAATTCCCTCAAACCAAGGCTCTGAACCTAAGTCATGGCCATGGCCTGATTCATCTTCACAAACTGAAAATATAATTTATATGAAAAAATTAAGCCGTCTTCATGAAGAAAACCCCTAAATTTATCAATACAATGTGTAAAATCAATATGTAAAATAAAGAATTTTTATTCAAATAGTATTTAAATGTGACATGAAACACCCACCAATCAATCAAAATAAAAACATTTCCTCATTAATATGTTGTTGTATAATAATATAAAAAAAAACATGACGTCTTATATATCTACACCCCGACGGCGTATATGTTTTCATTTGTTCTAGAAACAGAAATACACAGACCGTGAAAGATATGACCTACCTGACGGACAATCTTTGATGATGTAACAGCGGCGGCCCTTTATAGCAGTACAGCCCATGTTTTCGTACAATCTTACAGCTGCACGTCTGTATCTCAAACACTCACTACAATAAAAAAATAAAATAAATAATATAGTTAGACATATCCGTTAAGTTTTCAAGGCGTTTGAGGAGCATGCAGCTAGGCCGTGGTTTTGATCCATGGCGTTTGCACCGTGGGTCCAGTCCAGGAGCCTGTTTCACACAGCGGCGTAGATGTATTTTTTGCGTAACTTTCATACTAACGTATCTCTACAGTTTGGGCTGCTATGGCAGTTAGGTAAAAACTTACGCTATGCCGTTTTGTGAAACAGGCTCCAGGATACGAACGGCTTAAGCATGAACTGCCATCCGATACAACTCAAATCATCCCTTTCCTGAAGAACCGTCATTAGAGGTCATACATGTACCTTTCAAGGGATGATCTGATACACCACTGACTGTCCCCTACCAGATACCAACTGAAGGCAGGGAGTTTCAGCAAGTCAATACATTCTATAGCTAGCCACACAAATAGATACGTTAAGCTCGTAAATTAACTGCTATAGTAGCTATAAATAATCTTAAATGCGACATAAAAAAAACAAACAGCCATTGGGCCATAACATTCTCCAACTGGCAACTGGCACAATTTACAACAAAACTGGACTTCAACAAGTCTGATAAATGGTCTCCTCTGAGGATAAAATGTCGAGCCCCCCCCCCCCCCCCCCCCCTCCCTACCGAGACCATCATAGAAGCAAGCCAGTGTACAATATTTTTCATCAAGTGAGCAATTTGATAGCCAAACACATTAAACAGAAATCAATTACAATATGACTATAGTCCTTACTTGAAGGTATCTTTGGATGGTATGTCTTTGGTAACATTAACTGCAGTTTCTGTATCATTAGTTGTATTAGTTTCTCTTTTCACGATCTGAATTTCATCCATCCAGTTGTCAGCGTTATGGGATTCCCATAGTAACCAGAGTTCTCTCTCAGCTTCATTCACAGGAATTTCTGCAATCAGAATGGCCAAAGATAAAAAGGAGGCTCGTAAACACTCTTTTACAATATGAAAGGGAGTATGGAGCAACGTAAGCACTCCGAGGAATGACAAAGACTTCATCTTTAACTCAATATTTCGGTTTATTAAATCAAACCATCATCAGGAGTAAAGATAGAAGGACAAAACCGAAATATTGAGTTAAACATGAAGTCTTTGTCATTCCTCGGAGTGCTTACGTTGCTTTACGCTAGACTAATCCGTGGGAATTCGAATAAAGGGATTTTCCCCATCGGCAGTAAGTTTTTTTACTAATTTCCAAGAACTATATATGTACTAGGTGGAGATTTGATTGGGCTGGATTCATCATGGGTCGCTTGTCAAAATAAGATGCAAGATGTATATATTTCGTCGATATCTATTTTTTTTTCTAAATAAAAAGGATCACAGCATAGACCCTTGGCTGACACCAACAGTTCATTGGATGCAAGCGCTAAAAACATGCCCCCACCTCCCATCCGGCTTTGAATGGTTGTTTGGATAATTATTTTGGGTTTTTCTGTTCAACAGCACGATGTCTGTTGTCTTTTTAACCTCTAATGACCAGATCACGCGAGCAAAGTCAAACTTAAAAACGTGATGTCTCTCTCTGCCCCAGGGTAGCCCGAATGATAATTACTTATCTACTTAGTGCTTTCAAATTCAGTTTATCTATACCTAATTAGAAGGGGTTGAAAACTTAATCTCGCTTTCTAGTACACAATTTCGGACATAGTAGAAGCCATCGCTGGAGTCTTCAAGGGTTCTTATATTTTCTACGATCACATGACGCTCTCAATAAAAAGTTCTTGGGTGTTTTGATAACTTTTGATTTTCGTTTAATAATTCGGTACAAAATGTACATCAATCTACAAAGATTCTACAAGAAACAATTAACGTTCAGCCCAGATCATCAATTCTACCAATGTTAATCAAATATAAGCGTTTTTTTTTCTGGTCTGAAAATAGAAGGCCCTGATGTAGAATAATTACGCAAAGAAATTAACTGTTAGGAATTTACCGAAATGTTTATAGTGTTTAGCAAAGTGTCTTGTTCAGCTTTTTTGTCAAATTTAAAAAAAAAACAGACTGAAATGTGGACGTTGTCATAAGTCAATCATCCGAGACTGAAGGTTTTGCCCAAGAAGTGAAAACATAATCCGGTTATTAGAAACATTGGCCGATATACTGTGTGAAGAACAACAGGGGCGGCATGACATAGAAATCGCTTCCAGCGTAGAACTTTCACTTTGATTGATGGTCTTGAACAAGGGCAAACGTCTGGCTTCAGTGCGTAATTCAAAACGTGATTATAACAACTTAGTTCCCTTGAAAGTTATAATCTTACAGGCTGTTTAATTAAACTTTGAGTTATATACAAACGCTCCGGGACCATCAGACAAAGAAACAGAACTCTTAAACCACCCCCCCCCCCCCCCCCCTCCCCAGAAAGAGGTCAGTGTGACATTGCTGGTGCCTAATGACTTCAGTTCCAGCAAGAACCAAAATGCCAGCAATTATTGGAAGCATGGTCAACCAGCGTTCCTCAAACGTCTATTTCACAAACTTTATCTAAATTTGATAGTTTCGGAAATCTTCATTTACGAGGGGTCTAAAGATCTCCAAATCGCAAAAACTAACCAAAAAAGGGTTTCTGAGAGCGAAAACTATAATCCAGAATGGGCCTTGTTAATATTGGGATTTCTAATTTAGATTTGACACAGGATTTCAGTTTAAATGATTTAACCAACATTCCCTTCCGTAGCGAAGGGCAAAAATGATAGAAATCATTGAATGGTAGAACTCCACCCAGTCATGATCAATCGGGTGCATGATGGCTACTGGGTAAGAGTAAGAGTTCAAAAAGCTCGACCAAAACGATCCGGCATAAGATTGCACGAAAATATGAAATTGCCAATTAAATATGGAAGTGGGATGCAGTCCTAAAAGCTCAAAAGATTTTTATAGCATCTTGAAATTGCATTCTTGTTTACACGGCCACGTTTTATAGGCCGTTTAATTGCCCTTGAAAATGTTGTCCCAGTTAACTCGACCTAAGGAAGACGCATATGACACGTGGTGTAATCTATTTCTGTTAAAGACACACCCCATTTTCAAAACGTTTTATCAAATCACATGTTACGAATTAAGTGTTAATTGTTTAATCTGTCAGACTGTAAACTGACGTGCAAAAAGATATTAACCTTGAAATTTGTCGACGGATTACAAATGTTTCCGTTTGGCTGTTATTGGCTGATGGTTTCAATGCACCTGACTTATTCCAGGTAAAACAAGGTTTGTGACTGAAGTCGTAAACCGAGGAAACGTCCCTCCTTTCTGTAGGGGGCGCTTTACAGTCGAATCGTGTACAGTTGGAACACCCTTTCCGCTAGGGGGCCAAAAGAACATGCCGGCAATGCTGATTGGACGAAGTGACCACTCTTGTCAATTTACTCTCTTTGATACGCCTGAGTCTCCTCCCTCCCATCAATCTTGTTATTGAAAAGCTCGGTTTTAGGCCTACCAGAACTGTGCATGCTGGCCTATGCAAAGCTATCAGATTGATTGAGTGATGTTTCATGCTGCACACAAGATTATTTCACTGATATTGCGGGGTTACCAAGTTAAGGGACATAGACAATCGCACTCTCTGCCCAGAGGAGACCCCAACCTTCTGCGAGTACCAGTCAATCCATTCGACCGAGTAACAAAGCGACAGAGTGAAAACCCAAAGGATTCGAGCCCGCGACCCATCGACAAAACCATTAGACATATCGACAAAAGCATGGAATCTTCCTAGACAAAGTAGGCCCTACTTGATTTATGTTTGGAGGCCCGAGGCCCTTTTTGACTTTCCTTCGCGTGGTCTTGAGAGAATTTGGCACAGTGCCCAAATTCCTTGCCTTTCCCTCCAGCAGTCTTTGGAGTTTGCGTCACGTGCTTGTGACTCACGTGGCCATAGAAAACATCCCAACGGATATATTTTTTTTAGCGTTAATTAAAATTGGGACTAGTCATCAGATAGATGTGTACTAAATACCTTACACCTTTACCAGTGTGTTTATGTCTAAAGATTTATATTTGACAACAGATTTCTCAACCAGAAGCAACCTTAGGGATTTAAATCTCTTAGCGATTGTTTAAACAGTCCGGCTTTAGTTTTGACCTTTCAGACGTACAAGAAAACCTATACAAATTATCTATCCACACATTCTATAAAGCATATGGGACGTCTAAAAATTGAGAGAGGGTGCGCTGAAAAGACGATTTGTTGATTGGTCGATGTTTTACACCGCCCTCAAGATTATTTCACTTATATGGTGGCGTTGTCAGGTTTAGTGTGTGGGGGGCGGGGGGGGGGGGCTTGGCTCATTGGCAAGAGTAAACCTCCTACCTACGGCGGGTACTTGGCAACTCTTCCACATACAGCGACCGAGTGAAAAATCCACACAGAATTCTTTTTTTAAATTTTATTTGGTCTGAGTGTGATTTGAGCCCGCGTCTCATCGAGGGAAGGTCTGTGTGGGACTAAGGGACGATCACTCAAAGCCACTGGACCATCGAGGACCCATGCAATCTGTATGTTCAATGCACGAAAATAACGTTGTATTGATAGTATCTTTATTTAGTGGTTTTGAGTTTTAACAACTGCACAATTCAATTTTATGACCGAAGACGCCGTCTGTCGACTATGACTTATACATTAAGATCCTTTCACAAAAGGGAAATTTTTCATCATTATACCGAGACCATCAAATATTCCAGCGAGGATACAACCTTGAAGGGTTGTTTTCTGGTGCACAAAGAGATCTACTATGATTGCACCGAATGAAATGTGTAGACCTATAAGGAAAGGTGATCAACTTCATCATAAAAATAACTTTAACCTCATTTTGATGACGTAGGGCCTACATGTGTTAATCTATATTTGTAGATTTTTTTTTTTCGAGCTTGGCAGATAAAATGTGTCACATTTTCCGATATATTCTAGTTTTTTTTAGCTGTTGCTTTATATTTTTCCTTTCCTATAGAAGTTTTTTTTTTTACCTCTTTTGTTTTATAAATCATATTTACTTCTCCGAATTGTTACCCGTCCAAGTAGGCCTATACATGGCATATTTTCTGCGTCTTTTTTTCTGATTAAGCAATCACTAGGTTCGTGTCTTGGCAGTTAGCAGATGACCATGGCCGAATTAGACCATCTAGATACGCGGAACGGATAAGAAAAAAACATCGAATGTTGTCCGTTTGAGTGATAGAGACTATTAATTTGTCGATAAAAACACCAACTGTTTTATGCAGAATTGGCCGTATGCCGTTGGCAGGACAACGTTGTGATGTTTATTGGAAGAACGTCTCTTGGGCTTTACTATGGCATCACTACTCGGTATTACCAGTACGTCACTACTTTACAACGGTTCACTTCTCGGTATTACCAGTACGTCACTACTTTACAACGGTTCACTTCTCGGTATTACCATTACGTCACTACTTTACAACGGTTCACTTCTCGATATTACCATTACGTCACTTCTTTACAACGGTTCACTACTCGGTATTACCATTAAGTCACTACTTTACAACGGTTCACTACTCGGTATTACCATTACGCAATACTCTCCAACAGTCTATACCCCTCTGTTTTACCATTTTTGTCACTACTTTCCAATAGTCTACCCCTCGGTTTTACCATTACGTCACTAGTCTCCAATAGTCTACCCCTCGGTTTCACCAATGCGTCCCTACTTTCCAGTAGTTAACTTTTCGGTTTTACAATTACGTCACCACTTTCTAATAGTTTACCATTACGTCACTGCTTTCCAATAGTCTACCCTTCGGTTTTACCATTACGTCACTACTTTCCAGTAGTTAACTTTTCGGGTATAAAATTACGTCACTACTTCCCAATAGTCTATACCCTTCGGTTTTAACATTACGCCACTACTTTCCAATAGTCTACCCCTCGTTTTTACCATTATGCCACTACTTTTCATTAGTCTACCCCTCGCTTTTACCGTTACGCCACTACTTCCCAATAGTCTACCCTTCGGTTTTAACATTACGCCACTACTTTCCAATAGTCTACCCCTCGTTTTTACCATTACGCCACTACTTTCCAATAGTCTACCCTTCGGTTTTACCATTACGCCACTACTTTCCAACTGTCTACTTCTCGGTTTTACCATTACGTCACTACTTCCCAATAGTCTACCCCTCGGGTTTACCATTACGTGACTACTTTCCAATAGTCTACCCTTCGGTTTGACTATTACATCCCTACTTTCCAATAGTCTACCCTTCGGTTTTAACATTACATTTCTACTTTCCAAAAGTTTACCTTTTGGTTTTACCATTACGTCGCCGCTTTCCAACTGATCCCTTTAGCTTCGCAACTTTGGTGGTATGTATCTACACGTCATGTCCCCAATATGTAAGTACAACAGGAAAGAAATTAGTCAGGGGTTCTGACTCCAAAATGAATAAAAGCTAGTCATGGAGTCAGAAACCCGGACCAGAAAGAAACATGCATGTGCGATTATGGATTCTTGGTTTTTCGAACAAAATGACGTAGTTAATTTACTCACCTGAAGGGCACAGTGTTACTGATACACAATTCATGACATCGCCTTCATATGTCACTCGACAGCCCAGATCTATATACTGAAACAACCTCTTATCCAATACTTCTAAACACAGGCCTCTGTAAATCAAATAACATATCCGTCTATATAACTTACGGAGAAAAAATGTGATTTTAAAGTGGCATCAGCTGCCAAAATTCACACTTTTTTCATAATGTTTGATCGTCAAGACAATCAGAAGTTTTGAAGGCCATCGAAAAACTAAATGATTGGCGTTGGAATGATGAAAATCCATACAGTATGTGGCCTGTACGATCCGAAAACGTGTTCGAAAAGTAAACAAAATTTAAATAACCGGGACGTCCATTCATTCATTCTAAGCCAAAGTTAGCTCAAAACAACACTTTATCGTACATTTTCGAAACTAGAAACACTAAAAAAAACTTCTGAATTATATTTTCATCATTCTGTTTTAACGTCAAAATATCAACATTTTGACAGCTCATGCCACTTTAATAAAGCTTTTAGAATCCGGCTAGTATTGTTTTGGCACCAAATAAAGCTACTATTCTGGCCAAAAACTTTAAAAAAAGGGATCACCTGAGAAAAAAAAAGTTCGTTGAATAAAATTGGTACAATTGATTGGTTGGCAAGGGAATTGAAGAATTTCGACACTAGCGTGAAAGTAGTGCTGTATTATCATTAATATTACATATGAAAAGGCATATATATTATCATGTGAAGGTTGCATTGTTATGTATATTGGTCAACCAATACATGGGGAACATTTATAAACGTTGCTGGTAAATGTAATTGTTTTTCTGTTAATTGGCGTGTCACAAGGACGCACGCAACAGCTGCGAATACAGATAACGCACTTCGGCTAGTGTGTAAGTAAACACGCATACCAAACAAAATACGATGATTAGATTGAGGCAATCGCATTCAACATATATATGCAACTCGTGCTGTTTGGCGTTGGAATGAGGAAAATCCATACAGTATGTGCCCTGTACGAACCAAAAACGTGTTCGAAAAGTAGCAAAATTTAAATAACCGGGACGACCATTCATTCATTCTAAGCCAAAGTTAGTTCAAAACAATACTTTATCGTACATTTTCGAGACTAGAAGCACTAAAAAGCTTCTGAATTATACGTCTTGAGAAAAATAGCCGATAATTTCAACATTCTGTGTTTACGTCAAAATATCAACATTTTGGCAGCTCATGCCCCTTTAAAGTTTTTTTTTTAGCTGTCCATTTTTTTTTTTTTAATTTTTATTCGCGAAACTTGAGACATTATGGACATATGTTTTACCCCGTTATTCCCAGTTATAATGTTCATCTATTAAACAGCTTGGTATAAAGGTCTAAATGATATACCTCTTTTTAACACAATTAGAAACTTGGTTATTTTAGACAAGAAGATTTTCCCTGTGCCCGTGTGTTTTACTGATCATAAATATAAAACAGCTATATAAGACTAAACAAAGAAACACCCTTGTTTCGCCACCTGCAATGCTTTACGTGAAAACAGTTACGAATGCCTGAGGGGAAGCACGTAAGCTAATACGTGAAACTTGTTTCCTCTTTACGTCCGACTTACCTAATATAGTCGCAGAATTTAAAGTAATTTAAATAACTGATGTTGGCGATAGAATTACATAATTCATTAAGTTATAGTTTTTGGCTGCAGGCTATAGTTGTTTCTTATGTAATTTTAGTCAATTGATGTCATATTTAAATTTTATTCGTGAATCGTGTTGGCAGACCAATCCAGATTAAAATATTTTACTAATTAATTTTTGAGGCTCAGGAAACAAATATTTACATAATTAGACCCCCTTTTTCAAAGTATCCCAAACGATATAAGGTGGATGGGAGTGTTATATGGTTTGTTTGAATATATAGTGTAGGCGCATTACTTTTTTCGTATGTCTATATTGTAAAACTCGCCTAAATCAAGTTTAATAAAAAGTTTTTTTCTGAGATTTGAGGAACAATATCCGGCCTGTCTTCCGCTTTGTTATTCTTTTTGTTTATTTATTCTTTCTTTTTTTGCGTACAGCCTCTGACCTGTCCAACAATAATAAAAAATACAAGAAGAAAAAATGCAAGCTTTAAAGTCATTAATCATGGAGTAGTTTAATATTGTTGTCTATAGAGAAAAGAAAAATAGCTTAGTGAGTTAAATCCCAGTTATAAGCTATATCTATTCTTTTTATACCAGCTATATGCCTGTATAATAACTTTGTACGATATAAAAAAAAACAGTTATAAACTATATCTATTCCTTTTATACCAGCTATATGCCTATATAATAAATTTGTACGATATAAAAAACCAGTTATAAACTATATCTATTCCTTTTATATCAGCTATATGCCTATATAATAACTTTGTACGATATAAAAAACCAGTTATAAACTATATCCATTCCTTTTATACCAGCTATATGCCTATATAATAACTTTGTACGATATAAAAAACCCAGTTATAAACTATATCTATTCCTTTTATACCAGCTATATGCCTATATAATAACTTTGTACGATATAAAAAACCAGTTATAAACTATATCTATTCCTTTTATACCAGCTATATGCCTATATAATAAATTTGTACGATATAAAAAAACCCAGTTATAAACTATATCTATTCCTTTTATACCAGCTATATGCCTATATAATAACTTTGTACGATATAAAAAAACCAGTTATAAACTATATCCATTCCTTTTATACCAGCTATATGCCTATATAATAACTTTGTACGATATAAAAAACCCAGTTATAAACTATATCTATTCCTTTTATACCAGCTATATGCCTATATAATAACTTTGTACGATATAAAAAACCAGTTATAAACTATATCTATTCCTTTTATACCAGCTATATGCCTATATAATAACTTTGTACGATATAAAAAAAACAGTTATAAACTATATCTATTCCTTTTATACCAGCTATATGCCTATATAATAACTTTGTACGATATAAAAAAACAGTTATAAACTATATCTATTCCTTTTATACCAGCTATATGCCTATTTAATAAATTTGTACGATATAAAAAACCAGTTATAAACTATATCTATTCCTTTTATACCAGCTATATGCCTATATAATAACTTTGTACGATATAAAAAAACCCAGTTATAAACTATATCTATTCCTTTTATACCAGCTATATGCCTATATAATAACTTTGTACGATATATAAAAAAAACAGTTATAAACTATATCTATTCCTTTTATACCAGCTATATGCCTATATAATAACTTTGTACGATATAAAAAAAACAGTTATACACTATATATATTCCTTTTATACCAGCTATATGCCTATATAATAACTTTGTACGATATAAAAAAAACAGTTATAAACTATATCTATTCCTTTTATACCAGCTATATGCCTATTTAATAAATTTGTACGATATAAAAAACCAGTTATAAACTATATCTATTCCTTTTATACCAGCTATATGCCTATATAATAACTTTGAACGATATAAAAAAACCCAGTTATAAACTATATCTATTCCTTTTATATCAGCTATATGCCTATATAATAACTTTGTACGATATAAAAAAAACCCAGTTATAAACTATATCTATTCCTTTTATACCAGCTATATGCCTATATAATAACTTTGTACGATATAAAAAAAAACAGTTATAAACTATATCCATTCCTTTTATACCAGCTATATGCCTATATAATAACTTTGTACGATATAAAAAACCAGTTATAAACTATATTTATTCCTTTTATACCAGCTATATGCCTATATAATAACTTTGTACGATATAAAAAAAAACAGTTATAAACTATATCTATTCCTTTTATACCAGCTATATGCCTATATAATAACTTTGTACGATATAAAAAAACAGTTATAAACTATATATATTCCTTTTATACCAGCTATATGCCTATATAATAACTTTGTACGATATAAACAAAACAGTTATAAACTATATCTATTCCTTTGATACCAGCTATATGCCTATTTAATAAATTTGTACGATATAAAAAACCAGTTATAAACTATATCTATTCCTTTTATACCAGCTATATGCCTATATAATAACTTTGTACGATATAAAAAAACCCAGTTATAAACTATATCTATTCCTTTTATACCAGCTATATGCCTATATAATAACTTTGTACGATATATAAAAAAACAGTTATAAACTATATCTATTCCTTTTATACCAGCTACATGCCTATATAATAACTTTGTACGATATAAAAAAAAAACAATTTAACACATTTCGGCCGCATGATATCAGCAAAAGTAAGTAAATATACGAGACAGGCAACTTTAAGTTAAATCATGGTATGGAATTCATTGAAATTCCTTTTGAACTTAATAAGAGAGAAATCGGGCACTGTTTGATGGAAAAGAGGAAAATCGGGCATTGTTTGGTGAAATTGAGGGAAATTGGACATTGAAAAGAGGCTTTTGCCTATTTCAGTTATCGAGTTTGAAAATAAAGATAATCTATCTATCTATTGATGGAATTGAGGGAAATCGGGCATTGTTTGATGGAATTGAGAGAAATCGGACATTGTTTGATGAAATTGATGGAAATCGGATATTGTTTGATGGAAAAATTAAGCGACAGCTAGAAGAAATGTCCCAGAATGTATGCTATAATGTCTATCCGATGGTAAAACATTTAATCGTCAGGATACTTACACATTATGACGTCCATCTTTGGATAACGTCATAGAATCACAGAACGCCAGATATGCCCCAAACCATACTAATACTGTAAACGCATCCATTGTCAGTTTCTGGAAGAGAAAATGATGATATTGAGGATAGATTGTTTTAAAAAATCTAATTCGAAACTCCGTTCTTTCCACTTTTTGGTCGATGGTACCGTATGTATAAGGTTCATAGGTCAGTTCGTGGGGAGGTTTCTAGTGGATTGACTCTAGCCCGGATTATCGGTCTTACGGCGACTGGTATTATATGGCTGCTAATGTGTCTTGTCGTCTTATGACGAACACGGAGAGAAAAAAAAATTCGGCAGAGCCCAGATTTCTCGGCTAGATTGACACCAAAGGCCACAGAGCAGTTTTTAGTAACACAGTGATTGTTTCTTGTTCTGTCTTGTCAAAATATTGCCCGTTTAAATTGGAAGCAATAAAAAGGGGTAGACCTATTACATGTATCCTTCCGCTGTTCAAATAACCGTTCACGGTGCACAGCCGCTGTGGTGATGTGCGTTTCATTTTTTGCCTGATGATAAATAAAGGTATGATATAGGCCCAAACTATATATACAGACATCACAACTTAGCTGTTAAGAAAAAAAGTAACATCACAGATGTTTATAACACTGATTGTTGTCGGGGTTTTTTTAAGATAAAAAAAATACACATGAAGGTAAACATATGTGCATTCTGTCAGTAGACTTAATGAATTGGTCGTAATGAACTTGATGCACCCCTGTTTATAATAGCTATTCTTTCTTCGATTTCTCATTTTCGCACAGTTTTAATCAGATCTGGAAATGGGAGAAGGCTGTATTAATGGATACATCTTTAAAAACTGTATATGCACTATGGTCAAAGAGAGTAGATTGACAAGAGTGGTCACTTCGTCCTCGCCATGTTGAATTTGAACTGACACGATTCGATCATTAGGAACCTCCTTTCTATAGAGGGCGCCCTACAGTCGAATCCTTTAATAACGTCAACTGTCACCGGATATCATAGAATCTCAGTGGAACTTGAAAAGCCAAACGATTGATCGGTGATTTAAACATATGATACATGTTGTGGCCAAAACAATAGGAATAGAAAAACCTCGATAAACAGATGATTTCTGTCAAAAGATTGATTGATTGATTGTTTGGTGTTTTACGCCGCGCTCAAGATTATTTCCCTTATATGGCGGCGTTGCCAGTTTTATTGTGGGAGGAAACCGGGCTCTATGCCCGGAGGAAACCCACGACCTTCCATTGGTAACTGGCAACCATCCCACATAGGTCGTTTAAGTGAAAACCCAGTAAGAACATTTTCCAATTTTTTTTTGGACTGAGTGGGATTCGAATCCGCGACCCATTGGTGGAAGGCTGTTCGGATTGAGCGTTCAACGCTCTACCTACTGAGCCACGGGGGCCCCCCTGTGAAAAAACGTGCACGGCTATTAAGCAATCTATACACGCAGA
The DNA here is from genome assembly GCA_963971465.1 of Lepidochitona cinerea. NCBI lineage: Eukaryota > Metazoa > Mollusca > Polyplacophora > Chitonida > Tonicellidae > Lepidochitona > Lepidochitona cinerea. The sequence continues at coordinate 34,127,805 of OZ020555.1, read as the reverse complement.
GAAGAATCTAAAGATCACAATCTCTTTGAATATCAAGTCAGCCTATTTCCAATAAACTAGAATATGAACAAAAGTAACTTACCTTTTAGCGAGTCTGTAGAAAACCTATGTGGAGACCTCTGTGGCGCGTTTCCCAATAATGATTTCTGTTTCTTCACTGCTTCAATCAGTTTGGTCCATAACTTTTGGAATTACGGTTTAAAGGAATGGAAAGAAAGTTTTTTCGAATTCTAAGTCCCAAATTTGACCTGCAGTTTGCAATATTAACAGAGAAAAAAATAGTCACGTTTTCCTAATAGCATCCCTCCCTGAAGCAATTGTTTTCTTTTCGTCACACGACTGTCCTCGTACGGACTGGTACTTGTCTTCTATGTAGTAACAATAGTATAGAGGCTTTATAAGCTGCTCTAGTCTGGAAAAACGCCAGTCAACAAAACGAGATGAGTTGAATGAACGCTTGTTAGTAGTGTGATTCTCTTTGTCAGCAGACTGGATTTTATCACTGATGTGGTGTTCGCCCAGGCAGCACGCTGTATCCGCATCCGTCTGTTGTATCTGTCGTTAGCTCTTAGGCTTTATATATATTCGGAGATCGTCAAATGTTTACGCAATTGTCCCTTTATTGGATTTAATAATTAACTCGCTTAATTACTTTCAATTCGCCCCAACATGTTGATTTCACCTTGGGTCTGCGTCAACAGTGCGGAGAAAATGACAGTTTAAGTCAGTAACCTGTGTCAACGTAAACTTTAGGGAGTGTTTAATAAATATATTATTTATTACTGACCGACTAACGCCACTCGCGATGTTGCAAGTTTATTTTGTGGTAAATAGATAAATATATCCAATGGTCCCTGCAGAATGTTTATTCTTTCTTATCTTTGAAAATCTCAGTGATGAAATATGGAAGATTGTGCCTGTGTAACGTTAGAGAAACTATAGGAAAATCAACACTGAATTATACCTCAGCCACTCGGGCCATTTGAAGCGACATCAGCTCCCAAAATGTTGATCATTTGTTGTTAAAACAGAATGCAGAAATCATAGGCTATTTCTCTCAAGACGAACAATTCAGAAGCTTTCTAGTGTTACCATGCATTCTCAATTAAATATACATTAAAGTGGCATGAGCTGCCAAAGTGCTGATATTTTGACGTTGATACAGAATGTTGAAATTATCGTCTATTTTTCTCAAGACGTATAATTCGGAAGCTTTTTAGTGATTCTTGTCTCGAGAAGTATTGTTTTGAACTAACTTTGGCTTGGAATGAATGAATGGTCATCCCGGTTATTTAAATTTTCTTTACTTTTCGAACACTATTCCGGTTCGTATAAGCCACATACTGTATGGATTTCCTCATCCGGCCAATGCCAATCATTTAGTTTTTCGATGGCCTTCAAAGCTTCTTACTTTCGTGACGATCATAAATTATGAAAAAAGTGTGGCAGCTCATGCCACTTTAAAGTACCAGTTGTTTAAATTGTGTGTACTTTTCGGACACTAAATATATTCGGCTCGTAGGAGCACTAAAATGGAATAAATTTTCCTTATGCCAATGAATTAGTTTTTTGATGATTTCAAAGTCACTTAGTGTCGTGACAATCAGAATTTATGAAAAAAGTGTCGGGGATGACCCAAAGGAAGATCGTTAAACTGTGTGTTATTCCGTTTTCTGGACGAAATTTCCAGAGGGCCATTCGTCATTGTTCTAGCGCCGACGGACCGTTGGCAAAGAGAGTAGATTGACAAGAGTGGACACTTCGTCCAATCAGCATTGCCGGCATGTTCTTCTGGCCCCCTAGCGGAAGGGTGTTCCGACTGTACGCAATTCGATTGTAGTGCGCCCCCTATAGAAAGGAGGTTCCTAATAATCGAATCGTGTCAGTTCAAATTCAACATGGCGCGGACGAAGTGACCACTCTTGTCAATCTACTCTCTAAAGGGAATTTTATTTTGGGATTCCTGTCTTCTTTCTTGTGGTTATGAGAATCAACAAGGGATAGCTGCGCGACACAGGAGTATGTGGAACCATGGTGTTTGTTTACGGACTCTCAGAGAAAGTGGCGTTTTTTACCTTGAGATTAAATGTACCATTTGAAAATATATATCTATGCTACCAGAAAGACTGACGATCAATCTTCGCTTCAGAACATCCAACCATTCCGTATACCTAAGGGTAGATGGGTTAATTTGCCAGCCTCTGTGACAAATGTACATTAGAAGTATAGGTGATGAATTCCATTATTTATTTCACTGTGAATTTTATTTCTCCCAACGTTTGCCAAAAATACCACATTCTTAAATAAGAAATAGGTAGGCTATGCCCTGGGTTTGTACCATATATTAACAAACAAAAATGTAACCGTCCTTAGAAAATTGAGCCAATTCATAAGCCTTTTCTAGATAGTTTCTCTTCATTTTCCCCCTCATGCATCTGCTCTTTGGTTCATGTCCCCCAATATCTGTATTATTGTATGCATGTTATGAATTTTTCCATACCCGGTTAAAGTGGCATGAGCTGCCATAATGTTGATATTTTGAGGTTGAAACAGAATGTTGAAATTATTGGCTATTTTTGTCAAGACGTACAATTCAGAAGCTTTTTAGTGCTCCTAGTCTCGAAAATGTACGATAAAGTATTGTTTTGAACTAACTTTGGCTTAGAATGAATGAACGGTCATTTAAATTTATTTAAATTTTAATTTTTTTAAATTAATATTATTAATTAAATTTATTTAAATTATTTTAAATTATTATTAAAAACGTTATTTAAATTTTGTTATTTTTTGTTAAATTTAAACGGTTATTTAAATTTTGTTTACTTTTGTACAGGCCACATACGGTATGGATTTTCCTCAATCCAACGCCAATCATTTAGTTTATCGATGGCCTTCAAAGCCCCTTACTGTCGTGGCGATCAGAAATTATGAAAAAAGTGTGAATTTCGGTAGCTCATGTCACTTTAAGAATATAACAAATCTTGAAATCCTGAGAGAAAACAATATCAGCAGGGAGGTCTTGAAATGTACTTTTCGGATAAAGTCGACTTGCGGCCTTTCATCTGTGATTGATTACTTGTGTGAAATTTGTTTTGAGTGTTTATTATTTCTATTTTATTCGGTCTGTATATGTAGGCTATATCTGTCAGTTGGAAAATTTATATTTAGTAGTTTTTCAGAACCATCGAACATAAAGTCAGATTTCGATATCTGCTTTAATTTCCGTCGATATTTTTTATGAAGCCTTGAAATTTATAGGCCTAATGCGCGCGTTTCAAATACGTAACGCCTCCAGCCGATAAACCTAGATGCATAAACATATATGATGGATAGTTAATAGAAACAACCATTTGTTTTGCAACTGAAACAACGACGCAGTTTAATAGTTTGCCTGCCGCTTGTTATTATATTTCAGGGATGAGAGCAGTATTTTTCTTTCTGAGGAGGAGGTATCGATAAAAACTCAGGATTATCTCCAAGTTGCCAGGTTCTCGCCGGAGGTCTGGGGTCTCCTCCGGGCAAAGAGCATTGTTTCTTTCCTCGCTAAACCTGACAAAGGCGCATATAAGATTGATCGCGATTGATTGATTGATTGGTTGGTGTTTTACATCGCACTCAACATTATTTCACTTACATGGCGACGTTGCCAGGTATAGTGGGTAAGGAAACTGGGCTCGTTTCCCGGAGGAAACTTTCGACCTGCGGCGAGTACCTGGCAACTCTTTCGCATACGGTGACCGATTGAAAATCCACTCAGAAATTTTCAATTTTTTGTTAAGAGATATATATTTAAGAGAAGTAATCTTAAAGCGACATGAGCTGACAGGGAAAATTCCTTTGGAACAGAACTAACTGATTGTTCGTCATTTTTGTCAAGAAGCACGAAATACATGTAGGAGCCTTCTACATATCTAAAATCGTGAATATGAACGTTAACGTAACAAAAATCGAAAATGGAGGCCCTACATACATCTCGGTTATTTAAATTTTCGGTTCGTACCGGCAAATGGCTTTACCGATGTTTATCTCGACGTCAACTTTTTAGTTTTTCAAGGTACTTCAAACGCTAATTTTCTCACAATGATCGAAAATTATAGAAAAAAATCCAAATTTTAGCTCATTCCACTTTTAATGTGGCGGAAAACCTCAAACATTTTATTGTATAAAGAAGTATGGTCGAGAGACTCTACACCCGCTTCACATAAGAGTGTTCACAGGTTTATTATTAGCCCGGATTATCGGTCTTACGGCGACTGGTATCACGGCGACTGGTATTATAGGCCTATGGCTGCTTATGTGTCTTGTATGACGAACACGGAGAGAAAAAAAATTCGGCAGAGCCCAGCTTTCTCGGCTAGTTTATTATGAGAGGTCATGACAAGTAGATTGATTGTTTGGTGTTTTACGCCGCGTTCAAGATTATTTCACTTATATGGCGGCGTTGCCAGTTTTATTGTGGGAGGGAACCGGGCTCTATGCTCGGAGGAAACCCACGACCTTCCGATGGTAACTGGCAACCATCCCACATAGGTCGTTCGAGTGAAAACCCAGTCAGAAATTTTTTTCAATTTTTTGGGACTGAGTGAGATTCGAACCCGCGACCCATTGGTGGAACATAACAAGTAGAAGCTTCAAGATACAACAGATGATTTCAATGTGACATTGTAGGATTAATTGATGGGAAAGTTTTTAAAATCAAACAAATGTAAAAACATCTTCAGCCAACTTCTCTTTGTTTAAAGCGGCATGAGCTGCCAAAATGTTGATATTTTGACGTTGGCAGAGAATGTTGAAATTATCAGCTATTTTTCTCAAGACGTATAATTCAGAAGCCTTTTAGTGCTTCTAGTCTCGAAAATGCACGATAAACTATTGTTTTGAACTAGCTTTGGCTTAGAATGAATGAATGGTCGTCCCGGTTATTTAAATTTTGTTTACTTTTCGAACACATTTTCGGTTCGTACAGGCCACATACTGTATGGATTTTCCTCATTCCAACGATAATCATTTAGTTTTTCGATGGCCTTCAAAGCCTGTTACTGTCGTGACGATCGGAGATTACGAAAAAAGTGGGAATTTTGGCAGCTCATGCCACTTTAAATTTGAAAGGTTTGTATGTAAACGGTTCAAACACAGTATTAAACTCTTTCATCAAAGAGGCACGTGGATATTTTTCCGTTAAAACAGAATGTTGAATGTTTTCTCAAGAAGTTTTTTAGCACTTCGTCTGGTCTAGAGAATCTACGCACAAGTAGTGTTTGGAAATAGCGTAGGCTTATAATGAATAAACGTTCATTTTTGTTTTTAAATTATGTTTACATTGGGACACTATTTCGGTTCATAAAAAATCAGAGACCTTCCATCGATTAGACGCGGGCTCGAATCAAACTCAGACAAAATAAAAAATTTAAAAAATTTCTGAGGGAATTTTTTACTCCATCACCGTATGTGGAAGAGGTGCCAATGTGCTCGCCGAAGGTCGGGGTTACCTCCGGGCTGTGCACCCGGTTTCCTCCTCTACTAAACCTGGCAACGCCGCCATGTAAGTGGAATAATCTTGAGTGCGGTGTAAAATATCAATCAATCGAACGCCTCATAAACATGTCTCACACTTTATGAATTTTCCTCGTTCCAACGTAGGTTTTTTTTTAGTTTTTCGACGACATTCAAAGCAATTTATGAAAAAGTGGGTATTTCGGCGGCCCATGATCTTTACCCGGTCGACAATGACATTATGGTATAGCTTTTATAATCAAACAAAGGGTATAGATGGGATTTTTCTATAACACACAACTTTTATTAACAACAATGAATAACATCCGCAAGAATAAACACTGTACCTGCACTAGCCTGCCAGGTCTGTTCGCATTATCAAAACACAAATAATTGTTAAAATATGAGGTATTTTGTACAAGAGGTCTATATAATTATGTAGTATGGGGCTCGTTTCACGGAGCAGTCGCATCACAAACGAAGCTATAGTTGCCATTGGATACCATGGTGAAGAGATACGACGTCATGGCAACTGCGATTGATCAAACTTTGCGACGGCTTCGTGAAACGGTCCCCTAGTACTACCTTTTCATTGGCCTTTCCAACAGCGCCACATTGCAAGTCCCAACGTTCGAAACGCTCCTACAAAATGTCCAACAAATTCAGCTTAGTCACTTTTGGCGTAACGTCAAAAAGGCGTTTCTTTGAATGTGTCTAACAGTTTAGAGCAGAAGATATGACCACCTGGCCATGACGGAGGCGTCAATAGCTTTAAAGTGGCATGAGCTGCCAAAATGTTGATACTTTGACGTAAACACAGAATGTTGAAATTATTGCCTATTTTTCTCAAGACGTATAATTCAGAAACTTTTAAGTGCTTCTAGTCTCGAGAATGTAAGATTAAGTATTGTTTTGAACTTTGGCTTAGAATGAATGAATGGTCGTCCCGGTTATTTAAATTTTGTTTACTTTTCGAACACTATTCTGGTTCGTACAGACTACATACTGTATAGATTTTCCTCATTCCAACGCCAATCATTTATTTTTTGGATGCCCTTCAAAGACTCTTACTGTCGTGACGTTCAGGAATTATGAAAAAAATGTGAATTTTGGCAGCTCATGCCACTTTAACCTCCAGCTATTGAGAATGCTAATTAGTGAACAGAATTATCTGCATTAATTTAACTGTAGGTAAGAAAAAAAACACTACAAAAAAAAAATTGAATAAAACTCAATGATAGTAACATTAATGCCCTGTCAATTGTATTTTTACTAAAAATTGTTGGTATGGGAACAGAATCTATAAACTTTTGTTAAACTCTGAAATGTTATGTTTCAGTTCATTAACTTTAGTGTTTTTCGATTTCTTTGTTGATAAATATTTAATGTCACAACCTCCCTTTTTCTCCCTCTCAATAGGTGATTATCAAATTACCTGCGAAGGATGTAAATTAGGGATGGTAGCAAAGAGAGTAGATTGACAAGAGTGGTCACTTCGTCCGCGCCATGTTGAATTTGAACTGACAGGGGGCACCCACAGTCGAATCGTGTACAGTCGGAAACCCTTCCGCTAGGGGGCCAGAAGAACATGCCGACAATGACCACTCTTGTCAATCTACTCTCTTTGGTGGTAGGCCGGACAAAAGCATCCATCTGTTTTTATCTCCGGTTTTTCAGCTTTTTTACACTTTAGTTTAAGTGGCATGAGTTACCAAAATTCACATTTTTTTCAGTAAGAGGCTTTGAAGGCCATCAAAACACTAAATGATTGGCGTGAGAATGAGAAAAATCCATACAGTATGTGACCTGTACGAACCGAAAACGGGTTCGAAAAGTAAACCAAATTGAAATAGCCCGACCATTCATTCATTCTAAGCCAAAGTTAGTTCAAAACAATAATTTATCGTACATTTTTGATACTAGAAGCATTAATAAACTTCTGAATTATACGTCTTGAGAAAAATAGCCAATAATTTCAACATTCTGTTTTTATGTCAAAATATCAGCAGTTTGGCAGCTCATGCCACTTTTGAAAGGAAACGGATATTGTAACAGTTTATTTCTGAAGAACTCCAGTAATGAGAAAAAATCTTGAATGAAACGGGAACTGGACTGATAATGGCTGAGGTTTAAATGGAAGCTGTGCTTGTCCGGTCTGAGATTGTTGCCACGATGTCATTGGTGCCACGATGCCATTGTTGCCACAATGTCATTGGTGCCACGATGTAATTCGTGCCACGATGTCATTGGTGCCACGATATCATTGGTGCCACGATGTCATTGGTGCCGTGATGTAATTGTTGCCACTATGTCATTGTTGCTATAATGCCATTGGTGCCACGATGTCATTGGTGCCACGATTTCATGGGTGCCACAATGTCATAGGTGCCACGATGTCATTGTTGCCACTGTGTCATTGTTGCCACGATGACATTGTTGCCACGGTGTCATTGTTGCCACGATGTCATTGTTGCCACGATGCCATTAGTGCCACGATGTCATTGGTGCCATGGTGTCAGTGTTGCCACGATGTCATTGTTGCCACGATGTCATTGGTGCCACGATGCCATTGTTGCCACGATGTCATTGGTGCCACGATTTCATTGGTGCTTCGGTATCATTGTTGCCTCGATATCATTGTTGCCACGATATCATTGGTGCCACGATGTCATTGGTGCCACGATGTCAGTTGTGCAAAAAACTGGCAAATGGTCTATTGCATCACAAAATAAGAATGGAAATGCATTGTTAAGGGCCTCGGATTTTGAACCATATCGCCCAAAAAACATTGTTCTGAAAGAACAACCGGTACTTTAGGAGCATGCGAATTTTATCCTGTATTTTGATCCGAAACCAAAAGAGGTGTTGGTTTAGATTAAGTGTCACACCGTCTCCCAAACAGCCCTCAATTTTAGAAGGTCCCCCACCAGAAATGGCTCAAGAACATAGACAACTGAAGCGTGTGAACTTTGCCCAGCCCTGGCACGATCTAATAAAGTCCTTTCATTGGCTCTTCATTGAGACCTCGGTAGGGAACTCTCCAATCTATTGCCACACTCAAGATTATTTCACTTTTATAGCCGTCTTGCCAGGTTTAATGAGGGAGGAAACTGGGCTCTTTTCCAGGAGGAAATCACCCACCTTCGGCCAGTACCCTAACAACTCTTCCACCGACGGCGATTGAGTAAAAAATCCACACAGAAATTTTTCATTTGTATTTGGTCTGAGTAGGATTTGAACCTGAGCTGCATCAATGTCCGACTAAGGAATCATCTCTCTAACCGACTGAGCGACTGAGGCCCCCTTTCGAACTCCAGGTCAGTGGATCAAATTGGCCACTTTTGGCCTAGAGGAAAAGTGTGACTTTTAGTTCTAGATTGGTGCCCTGTCTTACAACAACATGGTCAAGTTGTGACTGGGGTGTAAGCCATTATACATTCAGCAAAGATGACACCAGAAGCCTGTTTCACAAAGCAGCGTAGCGTAAGTTTTCACGTAACTGCCATAGCAGCCCAAACTGTAGGGATACGTAGCCGAGAAATCTGGGCTCTGCCGAATTTTTTTTGTCTCTTTGTTCGTCATAAGGCGACAAGACACATTAGCAGCCATATAATACCAGTCGCCGTAAGACCGATAATCCGGGCTATAGGTTTACGTTGCTCGAGCGGTTGCAAAAAAACTTACGCTATGCCGCTTTGTGAAACGAGCTCCAGGGCCAGAGCCCAGTTTCACAAAGCAATCTTAGCTAAGTGTGATCTTAACTACCATAGCAACCAATGCTAAAGGTATACGTTGCCATTGGTAATTAAGATCAACTTAAGCTAAGATCGTTTTGTGAAACAGGGGCCATTACATCAAGTTCCTGACTTAGGTAACCTTGTTATTATTTCTTTTTGGACTATAAATTCCGGTACTCTGTACAGTAACTGTTTAGATGAAAGTGAAAATAATTATGTTGATGATTTTAATGATAAAGAAAAAGATGAGGAAAAAACAATAAACAAATTTGCACACAAACATAATTACAAACAAAAGGACAATATTTTAATGAAACTTCATGCTTTTGAAAAATCAGTTTTGTGCATTTCCAGAATAATTGGAATCTGCTTTGCACAGTTTTGGACAAAGTTTTCTGCAGTTTACAGATATGATATGAGTAGATTTAAAGAGAAATTTTCAAATTTTTTTCAAATGCATACTGGCAGTACAGATCTCATGAGTGATTTCCTATGAAGTTTATTGAAACAAAAACTAGACCACAGATTCTGGAATATTTAAAATGAAAAATGGTAATGGTATAAAATACACAAAAGGGAATTTATGTACAAGGAGGTAGATGTAACAAAATGAACACTTAAAACTAATTAAAACGGATCCTTTTTGCATATTTTTTTTCTTAAAGTGGCATGAGCTGCCAAAATTCACACTTTTTTCATAATTTCTGATCATCACGACTGTAAGAGGCTTTAAAGGCCATCGAAAAACTAAATGATTGGCATTAGAATGAGGAAATTTCATACGATATGTGGCCTATACGAACCGGAATAGTGTTCGAAAAGTAAAAAAATTTAAATAACCGAGACGACCATTCATTCATTTTAAGCCAAAGTTAGTTCAAAAAAATACTTTATCGTACATTCTCGAGACTAGAAGCACTAAAAAGCTTCTGAATTTTACGTCTTGTGAAAAATAGCCGATAATTTCAACATTCTGTTTTTACGTCAAAATATCAACATTTTGGCAGCTCATGCCACTGTAATATGAATTTTTGACAATAACACCTTACTAATCAACTACATGGATCAAATTACAATATTTGTATTACGGAACTTTGATAATTTAAAAAAAAATTGAGTAAAGACTAACTTTCTAGACAAATTCCTAAAAAATTGCGCACTAGCAATTTTAACTTAATTAAACAATTATTTTCTTCTTCAAAATTAATGTTTCACAACCCATATAGATGATATCTGAAGTAAGACTTCTTGAGTTGTCTCCCCTGAATTATAAACCTCAAGTAACTCATTAAAGATAATTACACCTTCTTTCAAGGTGGTGGATTGATTGATTGATTGATTGATTTACACCGCATTCAAAATTATTTCACTTCTATGACAGGGTTACCAGGTTTAGTGGGGCAACTGTCCATACAGTAGAACCTGGCAACTATTCCAAAAACACACCCTTTTTTATCGAACTTAGTGGACCAGCCCATCCACCATCAGAATCACTTGTGTGTTTACATGAGCGTCAATCACTTAAACAATCAACATTCAAATTTATTTTATTGAATGAACAGTAATAATAATGAGTAATGTGATATATCCATTATTCTCTATGAACTTAGTATTTAAATATCTATCAGTGATGAGTGCAATGAGGGGATAAATTTGGAACTGATAATTCGAATCGCATGTGTTTTTTTAAAACGTCATTAGACTAAAAGTCGGTGGAGTAATTGATGTCAAAGATTTTCTAGGTTTGTCACATAGCATAATCATTTCTGATAAGAGCTAAGAGGAAGTCAGTAGTATATCACACAAAACACACACCTTCGGATAATTTAGGAAAATGGCAGTTCTCAGTTCTTTTTAATCCAAAGAAAAAAATCCAGCCCATAACCTTATAAAATTGCCTTTTGATTGGCTGATTGTTCAAATATATTCTGATGATTGCTATCCCATTGGCTGATTGTTAAAATATATTCTGATGATTGCTATCTCATTGGCTGATCGGTCAATTATATTCTGATGATTGCTATCTCATTGGCTGATTGGTCAATTATATTCTGATGAATGCTATCTCATTGGCTGGTTGGTCAATTATATTCTGATGATTGCTTTCTCATTGGCTGATTGGTCAATTATATTCTGATGATTGCTATCTCATTGGCTGATGGGTCAATTATATTCTGATGATTGCTATCTCATTGGCTGATTGGTCAATTATATTCTGATGATTGCTATCTCATTGGCTGATTGGTCAATTATATTCTGATGATTGCTATTTCATTGGCTGATTGGTCAATTATATTCTGATGATTGCTATCTGATTGGCTGATTGGTCAATTATATTCTGATGATTGCTATCTCATTGGCTGATGGGTCAATTATATTCTGATGATTGCTATCTCATTGGCTGATTGGTCAATTATATTCTGATGATTGCTATCTCATTGGCTGATGGGTCAATTATATTCTGATGATTGCTATCTCATTGGCTGATTGGTCAATTATTTTCTGATGATTGCTATCTCATTGGCTGATTGGTCAATTATTTTCTGATGATTGCTATCTCATTGGCTGATTGGTCAATTATATTCTGATGATTGCTATCTCATTGGCTGATTGGTCAAATATATTCTGATGATTGCTATCCCATTGGCTGATTGGTCAATTATATTCTGATGATTGCTATCTCATTGGCTGATTGGTCAATTATATTCTGATGATTGCTATCTCATTGGCTGAATACTGGCCTTTCCACTTCTTGATACAGATTCATCCAATGGTAAAAGCAGAGTAAATACAATGTCATGTTCAGATGTTGCAACATTTCAGTGAAGTATGAGCTAGAAGTGAAGTTATCTCCCTTGCATGACGACGATCAATGCCCTCGACAGGAATGACAGCAACGTGTACCATAGAAAGTATGACGGCAGACGTTATGCTTTGGCACCAGATCACACCAGTTAAACTGGTCCACGCATCGATATGGAACTACAAAAAAAGAAGTCAAAATATAATTAAATTGTCTTTAACTCTGGAATGCTTGCTTTGGGATTTTCGTACATAATCCTAAGAAAATGGAAATTTCTAACAAGCAATTTTGTATCATTGATTTATCAATAATATTATAACCTTTATCAGGAGTATAAGGGGAGATAACCCTATCAATTTCTGAAGGGAAAATGCTTTGGTAAAGAGGTTAGCAACCCAATTCAGTCATTGAAAAACAGTTCCTACAAAATGTGTAAGAAAGATATCCTTTATTGACCAAATTTGATCACCTCTCCTAAAAGATGAATCATGCGTGTCCGGGGAGTGAGCAATGTAGTTATCAGCAATGGGGCCCACATAGGCTGGAATGGTGAGCCAAAGTATATGAAATGATAGAGCTCTCAACCTAAGTCACAGGGCATCTTCTCAAATGTCTACTACCATCGGGACTGGGGCAGCTCAAAGTGTTACTACCATAGGGACTGGGGGCACCTCAAAGCTTTATTACCATGGGAACTGGGACAGCTCAAAGCTTCATTACCATGGGGACTGGGGGCACCTCAAAGCTTTAATACCATGGGAACTGGGGGCACCTCAAAGCTTTATTACTATGGGAACTGGGACACCTCAAAGCTTTATTACCATGGGGACTGGGAGCACCTCAAAGCTTTATTACCATGGGAACTGGGACAGCTCAAAGCTTTATTACCATGGGGACTGGGGGCACCTCAAAGCTTTATTACCATGGGGACTGAGGGCACCTCAAAGCTTTATTACCATGGGAACTGGGACAGCTCAAAGCTTTATTACCATGGGGACTGGGGGCACCTCAAAGCTTTATTACCATGGGGACTGGGACAGCTCAAAGCTTTATTACCATGGGGACTGGGGGCACCTCAAAGCTTTATTACCATGGGGACTGAGGGCACCTCAAAGCTTTATTACCATGGGAACTGGGACAGCTCAAAGCTTTATTACCATGGGGACTGGGACACCTCAAAGCTTTACTACCATGGGAACTGGGACAGCTCAAAGCTTTATTACCATGGGGACTGGGGGCACCTCAAAGCTTTATTACCATGGGGACTGGGGGCACCTCAAAGCTTTATTACCATGGGGACTGAGGGCACCTCAAAGCTTTATTACCATGGGAACTGGGACAGCTCAAAGCTTTATTACCATGGGGACTGGGGGCACCTCAAAGCTTTATTACCATGGGGACTGGGACAGCTCAAAGCTTTATTACCATGGGGACTGGGGGCACCTCAAAGCTTTATTACCATGGGGACTGAGGGCACCTCAAAGCTTTATTACCATGGGAACTGGGACAGCTCAAAGCTTTATTACCATGGGGACTGGGACACCTCAAAGCTTTACTACCATGGGAACTGGGACAGCTCAAAGCTTTATTACCATGGGGACTGGGGGCACCTCAAAGCTTTATTACCATGGGGACTGAGGGCACCTCAAAGCTTTATTACCATGGGAACTGGGACAGCTCAAAGCTTTATTACCATGGGGACTGGGGGCACCTCAAAGCTTTATTACCATGGGGACTGAGGGCACCTCAAAGCTTTATTACCATGGGAACTGGGACAGCTCAAAGCTTTATTACCATGGGGACTGGGACAGCTCAAAGCTTTATTACCATGGGGACTGGGACAGCTCAAAGCTTTATTACCATGGGGACTGGGGGCACCTCAAAGCTTTATTACCATGGGAACTGGGGGCACCTCAAAGCTTTATTACCATGGGGACTGGGGGCACCTCAAAGCTTTACTACCATGGGAACTGGGACAGCTCAAAGCTTTATTACCATGGGGACTGGGACACCTTAAAGCTTTACTGCCATGGGGACTGGGACAGCATGGGAATTGGGGGACCGTCTCAAAACTTGACTAAAGTGGGTGTTGGGGAGCGTCTCAAACTTGGCGTTGGGGAAACTGGGAGACCCTCTCAAAATTTTACTACCATGGGGGTTTGGGGACTGTCTCAAAACTTTATTATCATGGGGTAGGGTGACCGTCTCAAAACTTAACTAGCATGGGGGTTGGGGGACTGTGTCACAACTTTACTAGCACAGAGGTTGGGGGTCTGCCTCAAAACTTAAACTAGCACGGGTGTTGGGGGACCGTCTCAAAACTTGACTAGCGTGGGTGTTGGGGGACCGTCTCAAAACTTTACTAGCACGGAGGTTGGGGGACCGTCTCAAAACTTAAACTAGCACGGGTGTTGGGGGACCGTCTCAAAACTTTACTAGCACGGAGGTTGGGGGACCGTCTCAAAACTTAAACTAGCACGGGCGTTGGGGGAAAGTCTCAAAACTTGACTAGCGTGGGTGTTGGGGGACCGTCTCAAAACTTAACTAGCATGGGGGTTGGGTGACTGTGTCACAACTTTACTAGCACAGAGGTTGGGGGTCTGCCTCAAAACTTAAACTAGCACGGGTGTTGGGGGAAAGTCTCAAAACTTTAGTAGCCTGGGAGTTGCGTGACGGCCTCAGAACTTGACTAGCATAGGGGTTGGGGGATGGTAAGGGTTGACTATTCAACTTACCTGCTATTGGACAATGACTTGTATTACATCTTTCTTTTTCAATAGGCTTTTTCCTCCAATCACAGCCAGTTGTATGACGTCCACTCCGAATGTCTCTGCAATACACCAATCTGGACTTAACCCCAGTCCCACATGTCACCGAACACTGAAAGATAAACAATATCATTGAGGTTATATTAAAGTGACATGAGCTGCCAAAATGTTGATATTTTGACCTTAAAACAGAATGCTGAAATTATTGGATATTTTTCTCAAGACGTATAATTCAGAAGCTTTTTAGAGCTCCTTGTCTCGAAAATGTACGATAAAGTATTGTTTTGAACTAACTTTAGCTTAGAATGAATGAATGGTCGTCCCGGTTATTTAAATTTTGTTTACTCTTCGAACACATAGGGGCCTACTGTATGGATTTTCCTCATCCCAATGCCAATCATTTAGTTTTTTTGATGGCCTTCAAAGCCTCTTACTGTAATGACGATTAGAAATTATGAAAAAAGTGTGAATTTCGGTAGCTCATGCCACTTTAAATAACCAAAACTTTCCTCATTTTGTTTGAACTATAGATATTTTCAAAGTAGTTTTTTTTAAATGGTATTTCTACATTATGATCCCCAAATTTATGAATTACGAGCACTTAATTTGAAGGACCAAAGGTATATGTATCGGAGTACATCTCTTCTGATATACAGAAAGTTTTTGTGTAAATTTACCCCATTCGATAGAGCCAGCGTTGTAACCTATACAACAAGTTTTCTTGTAAAGGGATATGGGAATGAGGTGTTATATGAGAACACTATTAAATATCTATCAAACTTACCTCATTCCATGGAGCCACATGCCAGTGTTGTAATGGACATGGTTGTGTTGTACAAACTTCTGGTACAGGTGAATGGGAATGAGGTGTTATATGAGAACACTATTAAATGTCTATCAAACTTACCTCATTCCATGGAGCCACATGCCAGTGTTGTAATGGACATGGTTGTGTTGTACAAACTTCTTGTAAAGGGATATGGGAAGGAGGTGTTATATGAGAACAGTAATCTCTGTCCACTGTCCTCCGTAAGCTGTTTTCTGTATCTGTGTTGTAGCTACAACGTAACGTTCTCGTTTTCATTCCCACACCACAACTAGACGAACACTGGAAGAAAAAAAACAGCGAATTTTATAATACAGGTACAAAATTTCCTAAAATGGGGGGGCCTCTGTGGCTCAGTAGGTAGAGCGTTTGACGCTCAATCCGAACAGCCTTCCACCAATGGGTCGCGGGTTGGAATCCCACTCAGCCCAAACAAAATTGGAAAATTTTCGGACTGGGTTTTCACTTGAACGACCTATGTGTGATGATAGGTGTAAAACAATCAATCAATCCAAAAATGGGAATTTTCTTTCGAACTTGATTGAGAAGACAAAATAGACACTCTATGTTCACATAAACATACAAGTAATTCACAGTAAAAAAATATATAGTATCCTAATTATGGACATGAAGGTATGTTGGATTAATAAGTAATAAGGAAGTTTGAGCTAATTTAGTAATGGTAATCATTCTCTATGGGGGATAGGAACTTTATGAATGAGTGGGATTCACACTTGGCTGGAGTAATACGGAAGAATTCCGCTAATTCAAGTACTCAAAACATTACGAAAATCACTCTAAAAGTTTGAGACTTTTCGTTTGGTGTCTTACCTCCTGCATGGAGCGACTGATAATACTATCGAGCAATCACTATTGTTGTTGTTTTAGACCAAACATGGCAGAAAGCAGTCTAATAATTCATTATCTTCACATTGCTCGTCCTTGAATTAGCGGAATTCTTACCATAATAACAATCTGATTTCTAATGCATTTTATTACTTTACAAATCCTTGAATCCATTTGTACCATTGATAAAGTTTAACATAGTGCACAAGTAGCGTAACTCCAAAAAAGACCAATATTTGACTCAATATTTCGGCATTGACTTATTGAGTGAAATTTGGGTCTTACACTTTTTGGAGTTACGCTACTTACTTGTGTACGACTAATCCTTGAAATTTTCATTTAGTCAAAATTTTTTTTAAAAAATCTGCTCACATGATTGTAATAGTATATCAGTATATAGATTTCAGGTCTTTAACTATTCTAGTCTTTTCTGGAAAAGGATGGGGCCAAGACAGGACTGAATGGGTCAGGTGATTTTCTGGTTGATTTATTCCAAAACATGCTGACTAAGCTCTATTAGAAACTGTGGCTTTTGTGAAGAAATCATGTGGAAAATTAAACTGCTTACTTAATAGCCTGGTAACATGACAATATCTATGGGGTAATTTGTAGACGGGTATCTTAGAGTTACAAATGTGGATATTCAATCAAATCACTGTGATTGGATTACTGCCCTTCAATTCAATGCCCTGTGACACTCTATATATGGGACGATATCTCCTCAATATCAAATCATTTCAACTTATCAAATATAAAAGGTATTAGAAACTTGTCTCCATGGTTATTTTAGACAAGAAGATTTGTGCCGTGCGTTTTAGTGATCATAAATAAATATAAAAGGTACCACAGTACAGTCCTAAATGGAGCAAGCAAATATTTAGAACAGCACAAAAAGTGTTTTGAAAGGAATACTAAAAATAACGCAAAAGAAAAATACTTCTTTCCCGGTTATTGTGTGTGATAAAAAATAAATTCCAACCCTTGAGCAAACAATATCTGGTCATTAAGGGCCTGAATTGACCAAATCTGATTGACAGCAACTTATCCTCATTTTGGTCAGAAATGTTTCATATAATATTCCACAACTCCCTCAAAGAGAACACACCTCCCCCCCCCCCCCCCCCCGACCCCCCCCCCCCCCCCGACCCGACCCCCCCCCCCCCCCCCCCCCCCCCGGCAACTCTTCCACTTGGGGCAATAAAGTGAAAAATCCACTGATTGATTGATTTGATTGTTTGTGTGTTTTACGCCGCACTCCAGATTATTTCACTTATATGGCAGTGTTGCCCGTTTTATTGTGGGAGGAAACCAGGCTCATTGCACGGAGGAAACCCACGACCATCTTTTGGTAACTGGCAACCATCCCACATAGGTCGTTCGAGTGAAAATCCAGTCAGAAAATTGGGTAATTTTTTTAAACTGAGTGGGATTCGAAACCGCGACACATTGGTGGAAGACTGTTCCGATTGAGCGTCCAACGCTTTACCTACTGAGCCACGGAGGCCCCCCGTAAAATCCGCTTAGTGGGATTCAAACCCGTGACCCATCACTGGAAGGCCTGTACTCAGAGAACACCTCTGTACCTCAAGAGAAGCATCATTTCATTGACCTTACTGTACCTCAAGAGATGAAGCATCATTTCATTGATCTTACCTTACTCCAAGAAGAGACAGCCCATTGGTAGGGATCTTTTTGACATTCGGCCAATCGGCATTGTTTCTCAGTCACATGACGAGGTAGATGTTGACAGGCTGAGTTAGAGAGTGTTTTGAAGCCATATGAAGTGAGACTGCCACAACTGAGAGTTCTTGTTTGGATTCCATTCCCACATGTTACAGAACACTGGAATAATTTAAACATTCACAATCATTATCAAGGAGATTATAAGTGGCATGAGCTGCCAAAATTCACACTTTTTCATAATTTCTGATCATCAGGACAGTAAGAGGCTTTGAAGGCCATCGAAAAACTAAATGATTGACGTTGGAATGAGGAAAATCCATACAGTATGTAGCCTGTACGAACCAAAAACGTGTTTGAAAAGTAAACAAAATTTAAATAACCGGGACGACCATTCATTCATTCTAAGCCAAAGTTATATCAAAACAATACTTTATTGTACATTTTCGAGACTAGAAACACTAAAAAGCTTCTGAATTATACGTCTTGAGAGAAATAACCAATAATTTCAACATTCTGTTTTAACGTCAAAATATCAACATTTTGGCAGCTCATGCCACTTTAGTTTCTTGCATTTTTTGTATCAAAACTATAGGAATTTACATCCTAGTCGAATCAGGTCAATGTTGTGGGCCTATGCCTTTTTTGTATCAAACTATAGGTTGATTGATTGATTGTTTGGTGTTTTACGCCGCGCTCAAGATTATTTCACTTATATGGCGGCGTTGCCAGTTTTATTGTGGGAGGAAACCGGGCTCTATGCCCGGAGGAAACCCACGACCTTCCGTTGGTAACTGGCAACCATCCCACATAGGTCGTTCGAGTGAAAACCCAGTCAGAAAATTTTCCAATTTTTTGGACTGAGTGGGAATCGAACCCGCGACCCATTGGTGTCAAACTATAGGAATTTACATCCTAGTCGAATCAGGTCAATGTTGTG
The DNA here is from genome assembly GCA_963971465.1 of Lepidochitona cinerea. Lineage (NCBI taxonomy): Eukaryota > Metazoa > Mollusca > Polyplacophora > Chitonida > Tonicellidae > Lepidochitona > Lepidochitona cinerea. Next base: position 34,108,712 of record OZ020555.1, on the reverse strand, counting down.
GGCCTACACCTTTTTTGTATCAAAACTATAGGAATTTACATCATAGTCGAATCAGGTCAATCTTGTGGGCCTATGCCTTTTTTGTATCAAAACTATAGGAATTTACATCATAGTCGAATCAGGTCAGTCTTGTGGGCCTATGCCTTTTTTGTATCAAAACTATAGGAATTAACATCCTCGTCGAATCAGGTCAATGTTGTGGGCCTATGCCTTTATTGTATCAAAACTATAGGAATTTACATCCTAGTCGAATCAGGTCAATGTTGTGGGCCTATACCTTTTTTGTATCAAAACTATAGGAATTTACATCCTAGTCGAATCAGGTCAATGTTGTGGGCCTATACCTTTTTTGTATCAAAACTATAGGAATTTACATCATAGTCGAATCAGGTCAATGTTGTGGGCCTATGCCTTTTTTGTATCAAAACTATAGGAATTTACATCATAGTCGAATCAGGTCAATGTTGTGGGCCTATGCCTTTTTTGTATCAAAACTATAGGAATTTATATCCCAGTCGAATCAGGTCAATGTTGTGGGCCTACACCTTTTTTGTATCAAAACTATAGGAATTTATATCCCAGTTAAATCAGGTCAATGTTGTGGGCCTACACTTTTTTTGTATCAAAACTATAGGAATTTATATCCTAGTCGAATCAGGTCAATGTTGTGGGCCTATGCCTTTTTTGTATCAAAACTATAGGAATTTACATCCTAGTCGAATCAGGTCAATGTTGTGGGCCTATACCTTTTTTGTATCAAAACTATAGGAATTTACATCATAGTTGAATCAGGTCAATGTTGTGGGCCTATGCCTTTTTTGTATCAAAACTATAGGAATTTACATCATAGTTGAATCAGGTCAATGTTGTGGGCCTATGCCTTTTTTGTATCAAAACTATAGGAATTTACATCATAGTTGAATCAGGTCAATGTTGTGGGCCTATGCCTTTTTTGTATCAAAACTATAGGAATTTACATCCTAGTCGAATCAGGTCAATGTTGTGGGCCTATGCCTTTTTTGTATCAAAACTATAGGAATTTACATCCTAGTCGAATCAGGTCAATGTTGTGGGCCTATGCCTTTTTTGTATCAAAACTATAGGAATTTACATCATAGTTGAATCAGGTCAATGTTGTGGGCCTATGCCTTTTTGTATCAAAACTATAGGAATTTACATCATAGTTGAATCAGGTCAATGTTGTGGGCCTATACCTTTTTTGTATCAAAACTATAGGAATTTACATCATAGTTGAATCAGGTCAATGTTGTGGGCCTATGCCTTTTTTGTATCAAAACTATAGGAATTTACATCATAGTTGAATCAGGTCAATGTTGTGGGCCTATGCCTTTTTTGTATCAAAACTATAGGAATTTATATCCCAGTTGAATCAGGTCAATGTTGTGGGCCTATACCTTTTTTGTATCAAAACTATAGGAATTTACATCATAGTCGAAACAGGTCAATGTTGTGGGCCTATACCTTTTTTGTATCAAAACTATAGGAATTTATATCCTAGTCGAATCAGGTCAATGTTGTGGGCCTATGCCTTTTTTGTATCAAAACTATAGGAATTTACATCATAGTCGAAACAGGTCAATGTTGTGGGCCTATACCTTTTTTGTATCAAAACTATAGGAATTTACATCATAGTCGAATCAGGTCAATGTTGTGGGCCTATGCCTTTTTTGTATCAAAACTATAGGAATTTACATCATAGTCGAATCAGGTCAATGTTGTGGGCCTATGCCTTTTTTGTATCAAAACTATAGGAATTTACATCATAGTCGAAACAGGTCAATGTTGTGGGCCTATACCTTTTTTGTATCAAAACTATAGGAATTTACATCATAGTCGAATCAGGTCAATGTTGTGGGCCTATACCTTTTTTGTATCAAAACTATAGGAATTTATATCCCAGTCGAATCAGGTCAATGTTGTGGGCCTTGCTGAAAAATTCTGGGCAAATTCATTTAACCATGTGAGAAACAGCACGGGTAACCCCAAGCACAGAATTTTATGGTATGGAATTTGTGTTATTAACATGAAAACCCCATGGTATTATTAAGATATTTTTAAAGAGTTTGTTAGTGAAAGATGATTCTTACCACTTGTCATACAAAGCTGCTATAAAGATGCCTGTACGTATACAACACTGACTAGGGTATTAAATTTCCCATTGTTGCAAAGTAACATGAGCTGCCAAAATTCACACTTTTTTCCTAATTTCTAATCGTCCCCACAGTAAGAGGCTTTGAGGCCATCGAAAAACTAAATGATTGGCGTTGGAATGAGGAAAATCCATACAATACGACCCTGTTCGAACCAAAAACGTGTTCGTAAAGTAAACAAAATTTAAATATAAACCGGGACGACCATTCATTCATTCTAAGCCAAAGTTAGTTCAAAACAATACTTTATCGTACATTTTCGAGACTAGAAGCACTAAAACGCCTCTGAATTATACGTCTTGAGAAAAATAGCCAAATATGTCAACATTCTGTTTTAACGTCAACATTTTGGCAGCTCATGCCACTTTAAACAAGCTGTGGGAACAATTAGATCTTTGAACAACAATAATGTATACTTACGACAGACCATTTGGCAACGACCCAAACAGAAGGACAGTTCTGAGTGTTGCACCATTGTCTACGAGCCGGTTTAGGTTGCCGAGAACACTGTCTCTTTTCTACTCGCTGATCCACTTTAGCGGAGATACGCTGGCGACAGCGGATCTTCCTGACCTGTTTACCGCCACCACACGTACGACTACAGCTACGCCATTCATAAGCCACCCATCTAATAAGATAAGGAGTGTTTATATACATCGAGTACTCACAGAAGAAATGTAGGCCCCCCCAACAAATGTATCCATTGCATCTATCAGACAGGATTTTCTAAGGACAATGTACTTTGAGCAATATAGAAGCAGATTTGGGGACTAAGGAATCCACTCTTACCATCCTAAAGATAGGAATTCTTCCTTTTGATTTTCAACCTGATGGTTTGAACTCACTAACATCCGTGACTTATAAATATATTTATGGTCACTAAAACACACCAGCACAGGGAAAACCTTCTTGTCTAAAATAACCATGGATATAAATATATTTATGAACACTAAAACACACGGGCACAGGGAAAATCTTCTTGTCTAAAATAACCATGGATATAAATATATTTATGACCACTAAAACACACCAGCACAGGGAAAATCTTCTTGTCTAAATAACCATGGATATAAATATATTTATGACCACTAAAACACACGGGCACAGGAAAAATCTTCTTGTCTAAAATAACCATGGATATAAATATATTTATGACCACTAAAACACACGGGCACAGGGAAAATCTTCTTGTCTAAATAACCATGGATATAAATATATTTATGACCACTAAAACACACGGGCACAGGGAAAATCTTCTTGTCTAAAATAACCATGGATATAAATATATTTATGACCACTAAAACACACGGGCACAGGGAAAATCTTCTTGTCTAAAATAACCATGGATATAAATATATTTATGATCACTAAAACACACGGGCACAGGGAAAATCTTCTTGTCTAAAATAACCATGGAGACAAGTTTCTAACTGTGTTAAAAAGAGGTATATCATTTAGACCTTTATACCCCATAAATTGTTGCAATAAACTAAACCTATGATATTTCAAGGAGTGCACGCTTAAGTCAAAAGGCAGCTTGACCAATCAGTGAAAGTTTCAATTTTCAAAATAAGTTATACATAACCAAACTTCGAGGAAATACCTTGATGTAAAGTAAAAGGTCACAATTGTTGCATCCAGGACCCTGTTTCACAAAGTGGCATAGATGTATTTTTTGCGTAACTTTCATACCAACGTATCTCTACAGTATGGGTTGCTATGACAGTATGGCTTGCTATGACAGTTACGTAAAAACTTACGCTACGCCGCTTTGTGAAACAGGCTCCAGATATTGAAGAAACTAGCTATTTAGCTATATCCTTCATGCTAAACTATCCCGATATCTCCATTCTACGTTCAAAAGTACATGAGCCTATGCAGATCGGCAAAGTTAGAGAATCTGCTCGGTGGGGAAACTTATAAGTCTCAAATTAACACTAATTGGGATTTCTTTCAAAAATTGCTTATCTAAACTTAAAAAGAGATGTCTTATCTAGGAGATTAGTCCAGACCAGGAGCCTGTTTCACAAAGAGGCGTAACATAAGTTTTCACATCCATAGCAACCCATACTGTAGAAAGTTACGCAAAAAATACAACTATGCCGCTTTGTGAAACAGGCTCAATATCTGTGGCAGGATATTAACTTTAAGTAAAATTTCTATGATTAAAGTAGGTTGCCATTGAAACCGAAACATTGCTATGGACACAGTTTGACTAAGCTGGCAATGTTGCCACTTGAGTGAAAGTATCTCCATACAGAGCAATCAATCCTGTAATCTGTAATTGAGACTGACGTAAAATACGCCTTGTACCTTGGTTCACATGGTTGAGTATTACAGGACACCTTGCCAACAAATGGTCGTCTCTTGTGGTCGCAGAGATGAGCGTTGACATGGTAACGTTGGTTCATCCTACATTCTGCCCGTTCCATCTGTTCACCTTAACAAACAATAACAGCAGCATTATATTTTAGCTTCATCAAGGCCTCCGTAGGTAGAGCGTTGAATGCTCAATCCAAACAGCCTTCCACCAATGGGTCGCGGGTTTGAATCCCACTCAGTCCAAAAATTGGAAAATTTTCTGACTGGGTTTTCACTCGAACGACCTATGTGGGATAGTTGCCAGTTACCAACGGAAGGTCGTGGGTTTCCTCCGGGCATAGAGCCCGGTTTCCTCCCACAATAAAACTGGCAACGCCGCCATATAAGTGAAATAATCTTGAGCGCGGCGTAAAACACCAATCAATCAATCAATCAAGAAGATGAATTTATTTATCAGAATTTAATTTTTCATTGTAAAATCCTTTCATTTCGAAGAAGATCACTGAATCCCATCCCAATTTTATCATTTTCATTAGTCCTGTAAAACTTTTAGATAAATGGCTGATTGATTGATGTTTTATGCCAAACTTAAGACTATTTCACTTGTATGGAGGCTTTACCAGGTTTAGTGGGGGAGGAAACCAGGCTTTTTGCCTGGATGAAACCGCTGGCCTTCAACTCTTCTGCATACGGCTATTGGGTGAAAACTCTACTCAGAAATTTGTTCATCTTTTATTTGGTGTGAGTGAGATTTGAACCTGCGCTGCACAGATGAAAGGCTTGTGTCCGAATTCATTCTAACCGACTACGCTAAGCAAGGCCCTCCAGAGGATTGGAAGCAGAAAATTGGGTTCAATCTTGGATCAGTTGAGTTTCAGAGATGACTTACAGATTTAGCAAACTTTGAACTTTGTTGATGGCCAATATTTGTACCACAGGGAAACATAGATCATGACCAAACATTTTACAACTTAACTTTTAACTGGTTACCTATAAAGTGGCATGAGCTGCCAAAATGTTGATATTTTGACGTTAAAACAGAATGTTGAAATTATTGGCTATTTTTCTCAAGACGTACAATTCAGAAGCTTTTAAGTGCTTCTGGTCTTGAAAATGTACAATAAAGTATTGTTTTTGAACTAACTTAGGCTTAGAATGAATGAATGGTCGTCCTGGTTATTGAAATTCTGTTTACTTTTCGCACACGTTTTCGGTTCGTATAGGCCACATACTGTATGGATTTTCCTGATTCCAACGCCAATCATTTAGTTTTTCGATGGCCTTTAAAGCCTTGTAGTCGTTACGATCAGAAATTTTGAAAAAAACGCGAATTTTGGCAGCTCATGCCACTTTAACAATTAGTTCTACTGATAAGTTTCACATAATACACAAGCAGTGCTAATAACTCTTTATTTAGTCATCTTCAGGAGGAAATCAACTATGTGTTTTAGTGTTCATAAATATATACATGTATGGATGATAAATTTCAAAATATTGATGTTTATATATTTATGAACACTAAAACACACGGGCACAGGGAAGATCTTCTTGTCTAAAATAACCATGGAGACAAGTTTCTAATTGTGTTAAAAAGAGGTATATCATTTAGACCTTTATACCCCATAAATTGTTGTAACAAACCAAACCTATGATATTTCATTAGGTTGACGGCTGACAGGAGCTTAGCCTTGGTCTGGAATCCTTTTGTAGAACCCCCCTGGATTGATTATTTAGAGGAGCTATTCATCTTACCTTCTCCACATGTCTCACTACAGTTACTTTTCACCGTCCTCCAGCTGTAGTAATATTGTCGTTGGGTGGGAGGGTTTGGACGGGGGGTGGTGAGGTGTGGAGGGCGCTGGTCGTATTGATTCGGGTGGTAACGATGAGGTGGTGTATAATCTTCTCTGGGTGGGAAACCGCTGTCAGGGTTTTCTTCAGGTATAGGTGAGCGACGTGTAGGTAAGGTGTAATCATATTCCACACCTGGATTTCCACCCATTATTAACACCTGTAATCAAACGTACAGGTAAGTCAAAATCTTCAATTCCAATCTATGCTAAAGTGGCATGAGCTGCCAAAATGTTGATATTTTTACGTTAAAGTGGCATGAGCTGCCAAAATGTTGATATTTTGACGTAAAAGTGGCATGAGCTGGCAAAATGTTGATATTTTGACGTTAAAGTGGCATGAGCTGCCAAAATGTTGACATTTTGACGTTAAAACAGAATGTTGAAACTATTGGCTATTTTTCTCAAGACGTATAATTCAGAAGCTTAATAGTGCTTCTAATCCCCAAAATGTACGATAAAGTATTGTTTTGAACTAACTTTGACGTAGAATGAATGAATGGTGGTCCCGGTTATTTAAATTTTGTTTACTTTTAGAACACGTTTTCGGTTTGTACAGGCCACATACTGTATGGATTTTCCTCATTCCAACGCCAATCATGGCCTACAAAGCCTGTTACTGTCGTGACGATCAGAAATTATAAAAAAAGTGTGCAGTTTGGCAGCTCATGCCACTTTAATCCAATGGTACAGCATAATAGAATGTTCAGATTATAAATCTGTCTTATAAACCTTATGAGTAACTATTCTTTATTTCTTTACAATCCGTAACTTTGCAATCTATACATATTCAAGGGACATAACTGTGGGTGTTGTTTGTCTTTCTTCCATCAACATAAAATATTCTATTTTGTTCTTTTGACAAATGAACTATTGAAGATATTTTGAGAAAAGTTTCCCCATAAAAATTAAACTACAAGAAAAATTGTAAGTGTACACAAACCTTAAAATTTTGACAAATGAACTATTGAAGATATTTTGAGAAAAGTTTCCCCATAAAAATTAAACTACAAAAAAAATTTAAAGTGTATGCAAACCTTAAAAAAGTAGTGGTTGGTATTTAAATCTGATAGAAAGGCTGCAAGTAGTGGGTTTATGAATTGGCTGACTTGGGGGCTGTTTCTCAACACATTTACGCCCGTCGTAACTTTGCGCCTGGTCGTAACGTAATGTTGAAGGTATATGTTGCCATGACGTTACGACCAGGGGCAAAGTTACGTCGGTGTTGAGAAACAGCCCCCTGATAATCATACACTCAAAGACAAAATTAGGAACAATAAAATTGGTATTATACCTCCAGCACAATATCCTGTTTAAGTGGGCCTTTTGACGAGAGCGATTCCTTCATATCATTGTGGGAGCGCCTGTACTCAAAATGTGCCCCTCCTAACGTGTACACCCCCGGGGTGTTCATATTCATGTTGCCATTGAGATAATAGTTGCCATATATATCTCTTATTGCCAGGTAGTTATGTGACACAGCCTTCTCCGATATGTGGATATGACGAGCTTGCTTTGGTATGACAGTGATAGGGAAATAAGCTGAAAAAAAAAGTAAATTTTTAAACTTAAAATGCAGCTGGTGAGGTTACTTCCTGGTTGATTGATTGATTGATTGATTGTTGTTTTACGCCGCGCTCAAGATTATTTCACTTATATGACGGCGTTGCCAGTTTTATTGTGGGACGAAACCGGGCTCTGTGCCCGGAGGAAACCCACGACCTTCTGCTGGTAACTGGCAATCATCCCACATAGGTCGTTCGAGTGAAAACCCAGTCAGAAAATTTTCCAATTTTTGGACTGAGTGGGATTCGAACCCGCGACCCATTGGTGGAAGGCTGTTGGGATTGAGCGTCCAACACTCTACCTACTGAGCCACGGAGGCCCCCGTTACTTCCTGGAAAGGGTGTCAGGCAGAAAGTTAGATAATCATCTAAGTGATAAAACATTGCCGAAAAATATCTATCAATATTATATCTCTCTTGTTTATCTGTTTTTTATGTACCTCAAGGGATAAAACAAACCCAAAGAGGTTTTCTTCCAGTCTATATTTAATTTTCTTATTTTTGGTGAAATAAATTTGGAACCTGTTGAAGTTGTATAAAAGCACAACCGTTAACCAGGGGTAAAGTATCCATTTGTTTTTATATCTTTTCCTCGAATAAGATGGTTTGGTTGAGCGAAACATTTGTATTCATGTCCCTTCTCTGTACTCAAAACTATAATCTGATTGGTACGGACATTAAAGTGGCATTAGCTGCCAAATTGTTGATATTTTGACGTAAACACAGAATGTTGAAATTATTGGCTATTTTTCTCAAGACGTGTAATTCAGAAGCTTTTTAGAGCTTCTAGTCTCGAGAATGAACGATAAAGTGTTGTTTTGAACTAACGTTGGCTTAGAATAAATGAATGGCCGTCCCGGTTATTTAAATTTTGTTTACTTTACGAACCATATTCCTGTTCGTATAGGCCACATACTGTATGGATTTCGCTCATTCCAACGCTAATCCTTTAGTTTTTAGATGGCTTTCAAATCCTCTTACTCTCATGACGATCAGAAATTATGAAAAAGTGTGAATTTTGGCAGCTCATGCCACTTTAAATAATCATTGGAACTCACTACGAGGTATAGGCTGTGCCCTGAATTCTCCTTTGACAAGCCGACATGTGGAGTTGTCTCCCCTACATACTCCACAGTTATCTTCCTTGGCAACAGAATCAATGATCCAATCACAACCATAACTCTGAAAACAGAAAAAGTCAAATATAATTTAAAACTTTAATGAATGACAACTCGTGGATTTAAGCCCTCAACCAAGACAAGGTTTAATGGAGTGGAGGCTTTTTATGCTCAGAACCAACCAGATAGGAGGGAGTGGCTGTACTGTGACACTATTCTCGGTTTCGGACATCCGGGTACCCGACCAGCCGAGTAAGTAAAACAGGAGTGCTTCTAGGGTACTTAGGGTCACGTGGTCTTCCCTCAGCCAGTCAAAATGGAGTCGTCACGGACTTGTTTTCACCTCGGAGCCTTGTTGCCGTGATCGTGACGTCATGCCGAAATACTGTACCTATATAGGGGTCTCCATGGTTGAGTCAGCAGAGTGATAGTCACTCGAACTGACACAGGCTTTCCATCAATGTGTCAGGGGTTTGAATCCTCAGACCAAATAAAATTGACAAATTTTTCCTGGGGTGGGTTGTTCAAAACGCTGTTAGCTTAACGGCAGGTTAGATGACGTCGGGTCACAAAGGAATTTCTTTGTTACGTCACATCATTTAACCTGCCGTTAAGCTAATTTTCTTTTGAACAACCGGCCCCTGATCAACATATGTTGAAGAGTTGCTAAATACTCCCCAAAGGTCAGGGGTTTCCTTTAGGCAAAGAGCTAGGTTTTCTCCCACACTAAATCTGACAAAGACGCCATATAAGATAAATAAACTTGAGTATGGCGTCAATCATGTATGACGGATATGTTGAGTATCGGGTATACAAGGACTATTTATCAGCAGGATGAGTAAACTTACTTTACAGGAACCCTCCACGCAAACGTCCGAACTATATTGGTTACATGGGGTGCCGTCTTGAACCTGATTGGCTAAAGCCGTGATGAAGTCGTAGCCAAGTGCTTGACAGTAAAGCTTACACTGGTCACTGGCTGGAATATATAACAGAACACAAAATGATAACATCTGATTTTAATTAACCTGCATCTTGTTTGACATTATAGAGGTAGGGAAATGGAAATCCATTACCTATGGAAATTCAGTACCCCGGCAAGACCTCTCCCACCCACCCCTTATTCAGCAAAACATAGCTCAAAATTAAATCTTTTAATTATTTTCCGTTGCAAAAGACATCCTCAGACCACAGGGTTAATATCTAACATTTACCCCTGGGCAAACTCAGGTAAATTCTGTGGTTTTGCGAGGAACGCTCATTCACCGACAGACCAATAAGACGCTTTGTTATAGTTTAATGATAAGGTACCTTTGCCAGTAGACAGAGATTGGCCAACAAGCGACAGTCTGAAATGTTTGCTAGACTTCCGCCCACTTTTTGCTGACAGAATAAATACACATGTGGTAAAAAAAGAAAACTGCATAGGCGTCTCAGCCTTTCAAAAGTTCCAAAAAATTTTTCTCTAGCAGGGTTTAATTCTCGCACACAATAGAAAAGTTGTCCATCTCTTTATTATTCTCATTATCAACGTTAAGTAAAGCCAATTGTGATTCAAGTTTTGATTGATTTTTACATTGAACCCCTTAAAAAACAAATTGTCTGATTAATTAACACATTGGTTTGATGACTCTGATCCTACTTTAGCATTTGTAAGAGTTGAATTTTACATTTATGCAAACTTTGCACTGGAGATTAACGGAGAATTAACAATTAAATTTTGAAAAACAGTATGACATAAAAATGTTATTTATATTTGTAAGTATTCATTTTGAGTTAAAATTAAGAGTTGTAGAAATTCCATACCTTGGTTAATTGTGGTGTAAGGTCGCCATTTATAGTAGCTGCCATGAAAAGGGCGACGCTCATACCTTCGACACTGGAGACTTCGAAAATTTTCCTCTTTATTGTTACATTCCTGAAAAAATTTGGCATATTTGTAAAACCACGCAGTTTCAATTGTTAGATCTAAAGAAACTCCTATTGTTTTGCACAAATCATCCAAGTTGGTCCTTCCACCTCGTTCACCAATGGGTCGCGGGTTCGAATCCCACTCAGTCCAAAAATTAGAAAATTTTCTGACTGGGTTTTCACTCGAACGACCTATGTTGGATGGTTGCCAGTTACCAGCGGAAGGTCGTGGGTTTCCTCCGGGCACAGAGCCTCGTTCAACATAATTGCAGCAAATGACATTGAGTTCAATAGCTGGGAACACATTGATCAGATAAACAAAGGCATTAATGCAATATTGAGGGGGTGGGGGTTGGTGAGGGTGAAAATAAATCTCAAAGCCAAAGTTTCTAAGCAAAGTTTAAGTGGCCAGTAAACAGAATCATTAAGCAAAGGAAATGACAGGGGTGGTCACTTTTGGAAAACAACATCCCAAATGAATGAGAAACCATATGGTGTATGTTTAGAAAATGGTCACTGAACTATATCAGGTTTGTTAGTGTTAAGAAGATCTATGGTATGGACAGAAAAGTGTTTACAAGGAAAATTACAAAGTGGAATACCAAACATAATCAAGTTGGGAAGGGCATTGTGTACCTGATATAAAACACTGGACAACTCATTTAACATGTGTATGTTTGGTGTATGTGTATGTGGAAGTTGTTTTAATTGGGTGTGGAAACTAGGCTATATGGCCCAGATGAAAAGACTCAATGGCACGGCCATTTCCTGGTGGTCAGTCAAAACACAAATACAGTTGTAGAAAGCCAGGGTTTGTGCAAGGACACACACGAACAATATCAGCCTCACAGAGAGTCAGCGATCAGGTAATGGTCCTAACAAACAAACTGGTCAGGTATTATCATTATTGGCCCAATTTGACCACCAACAGAAACGCTTAACTGCTTCTACATGCATGTCCAGCTGGTCAACAGGATGTTCAGTTTACAATTATACCTGGACCTGGTCAATGGTTGGTATAAACAATGCTAGAACATGGATACTAAGACATACATCTGGATCTTCAGACCTAGTTCAAGTTCAGTTAAAGTGGCATGACCTGCCAAAATTTGCATTTTTTTCATAATTTCTGATCGTCACGACAGTAAGAGGCTTTGAATTGAAGACCATCGAAAAACTAAATGAATGGCGTTGGAATGAGGAAAATCCATACGTATACAGTATGTGGCCTGTACAAAACGAAAATTTGTTCGGAAAGTAAACAAAGTTTAGATAACCCGGACGACCATTCATTCATTCTAAGCCAAAGTTAGTTCAAAATAATACTTAATCGTACATTCTCGAGACTAGAAGTACTGAAAAGGCTTCTGAATTCTACGTCTTGTGAAAAATAGCCCATAATTTCAACATTCTGTTTCAATATCAAAATATCAACATTTTTGCAGCTCAGGCCACTTTAAACAAATGGAAACACCAAGCGAATGCAGTTTGAAAATTATTAACTTCAGCAAATATACATAAACAAAAACTCCCCAACACATGAACTGTTTCTATTTAAAATCAGAGAAATAAGCAATATGTACATGTTGTAAGCGTACTTAAACTTGCAACTGCAACAGTATGTTGACAATTAACAGATTTTCAATTTATTTCACTGTAAAAATACAATATATCTAACCCTGATGTAATGTTCTTACCTGAGTTTTACAGATTCTATAAGATCTACTGATTCCGTCACATGGGTCTCCTCCATACAGTGGCCTAGAGAAAATATATAATGGTTTGTTATTTAATAGGCAGCGCAAGTCTCATAAGAATCATTACAAGATTTTGTGATATCGGGTGACAGATGACGCCATTAAGAACGTTTTTGATGACGTTGCAATTCCGTTTGACGTATTTTTTCCATAACGTCAGATTTAAACGTCATGTTGGAACGAAAAACGCTCAGTCACATGCGCAATGCAGTGCCGGTGATAGGAAATATGTGGAATTCACACGTGACTTGCGCTCCCTATCGTATATCAGGGGAAGATTGATTGATTGGTTGTTGTTTTACGCTGTACTCAAGATTATTTCACTTTTATGGCGACAATACCAGGTTTAGTGGGGGGAGGAAACCGGGCCATTTCTCGGAGGAAAGCACCGACTTTCAGCGAGTACCTGGCAACTATTCCACATACAGCGACCGAGTGAAAAATCCACTCAGAAATTCTTCTCAGAGGAGGAAATTGCTAACAAGATCAAAAATTGATCACAAAGTCAATAGAGTTGTCTCCCCTTTGATAATCAATCACTTTGATGACATATTTCAATTTGGACTGAAAAATCAGTTGGGGATTTTTTCTATGCTTTTTTCCCCAAATGTGTTATAATGGACACCACCATTCCGTGAATAGTTCTCACTTTTGATTCCCAGGAATGTTCCAGTTATAAAATGTGTTTTTTGTCACATTTGTAAAATAATGACCTTTGTGCTTAAATACGCATGATAATTTGGCGCATACAAACTAGTGACCTACAATGTATCTTGCAGTTTTCTAGGAAAATAAACCTTTTCACTTATAAAACTAAATTATTTCGAGAGAAAAGCTCTATATCCTAAATACATGCAGAGCCATATCTTTGGCCAATTATGTCTAATAACTGTTTTTCAACCCTTGTGCTGTGCATCCCTGCTGTGCCATGGCACACTATTATGCCGTGCCACATTGGTGTGCCTTGTAGGCAGCTACTATAAATGGCGACCCCCCATATAAATCTGCATTTTTGTTTTCATTTTGCAATGACCGGCTACGCACTAATGGACAGGGTAGCAAACTTTAATAATCTGGTCAACTGTAAATCCAATAATCTTCAATCTTAAGGATTTCCACGTAATGACGTAAATAGCCTATATTATATCCAAAGAAAGTAGATTGACAAGAGTGGTCACTTTGTCAGTGACATGTTGAATTTGAACTGACACGATTCGATTATTGGGAACCTCCTTTCTGTAGGGGGCGCCCTACAGTCGCATCGTTTACAGTCGGAACACCCTTCCGCTAGGAGGCCAGAAGAACATGCCGGCAATGCTGATTGGACGAAGTGACAACTCTTGTCAATCTACTCTCTTTGTTATATCTACTCATAACTGCTGTACTTATCATGTTATTGTCTTAGTTCCCTGCATGTAGTATTTATTTGAATGTGCATGGTTATTAGGGGAAGAGTAGCAGCTTTCATGTAAGAGTTTTGAAATTCATTGAAAAAATTATACCAATATGGTAACAAGATGTATTATAAGGTCGTCTGCATTTTTTGTAGCTTTAGAACTTGTAACCGGTTTCAAAAGTTTGAAAATGTGCTGTGGGTCACGTACTGGCCTAGGAAAACAGTCAGACAATTTGAGTTAAACATTCAGCTTGTGTGCAATTGTTGATTGATTGATTGATTGTTTGGTGTTTTACGCCGCGCTCAAGATTATTTCACTTATATGGTGGCGTTGCCAGTTTTATTGTGGGAGGAAACAGGGCTCTGTGCCCGGAGGAAACCCACGACCTTCCACTGGTAACTGGCAACCATCCCACATAGGTCGTTCAACTGAAAACCCAGTCAGAAAATTTTCCAATTTTTGGACTGAGTGGGATTCGAACCCGCGACCCATTGGTGCATGGAAGGCGGTTCGGATTGAGCGTCCAACGCTTTGTTGAAAAGCGTTTGCTGATGAACTTGAAGCCGTTACCAACTGCAGCGACAGCGCCTACTTTTCTAATATTATGTCTTACCGTGGGTTATCACATCTTCTCTCCCTTTGTCTGACTCCGCCCCCACAGCTTCGAGAACAATCTGACCATTTTCCCCACGCTGACCAAGCACCATTAACAGGAGTCGGGGCAGCATCCTTGACCGTTTGACCGCTGTACACACATTGACCTTGAACACACCACTGAGCAAAGAAATGTCAGAGAATATTAAAGCTTATGAATGCAATATCTATTAACACATTTTCAGTCATATATATGCACAATAGACTAGAGATTAAAGTGGCATGAGCTGTCAAAATGTTTTTTTGACGTTAAAACAGAATGTTGAAATTATCGGCTATTTTTCTCAAGACGTAGAATTCAGAAGCTTTTTAGTGCTTCTAGTCTCGAAAATGTAGGATAAAGTATTGTTTTGAACTAACTTTAGTTTAGAATGAATGAATGGTCGTCTCGGTTATTTAAATTTTGTTTACTTTTCGAACATGTTTTCCGTTCGTACAGGCCACACACTGTATGGATTTTCCTCATTCAAACGCCAATCATTTAGTTTTTCAATGGCCTTCAAACCTCTTACTGCCGTGCCGATCAGAAATTATGAAAAAAGTGTGAATTTTGGCAGCTCATGCCACTTTAAGATGTATGAAAAAATTGTGTATGAGGATGGTTTGTCAAAACATTTATGCCTAATATCAGTCTAACTGAAGGCCTAATTAACTGCAATGAAAACATAGACCTTCTACATTGTGTTACAACCAATTACAAAGTTGTGCTTAAATGATTGGGGAAACAGCTCACAAGAAACAAAGACCTAATTATACAGGAAAGTCTGACCTAAAAATCAGACCCCAATCCATGTCACATAACTGCATGGTGCATAACTCGTGAAACGGCACTCAGAGTATCAGGTGGCCTTCCAATAGCTTGAACTAGATTTATTTTCCACATGATTATAAGTGACACATTTTTCCAGAAATCTCGTTTCCAATTTTTCTCCAGCACTTTGTGCTATTCTCTCAGCGCAAGCAAATGTAAGTCATTTTAATGCAGAAATTTACAGATTTTGACAGACGCTTTTTCTACAGAATGTACATGTACATGCACTTTCTACCTGGAATAAAAGGTAGTAAGTAAATACATGAATGTTTCTTACCTTTCCAGAACTACATTCAGTTACACCTGTAGATATATGAATGTTTCTTACCTTTCCAGAACCACATTCAGTTCCACCTGTAGATATATGAATGTTTCTTACCTTTCCAGAACCACATTCAGTTCCACCTGTAGATATATGATTGTTTTTACCTTTCCAGAACCACGTTCAGTTACACCTGTAGATACATGAATGTTTCTTACCTTTCCAGAACCACATTCAGTTACACCTGTAGATATATGAATATTTCTTACCTTTCCAGAACCACATTCAGTTCCACCTGTAGATATATGAATATTTCTTACCTTTCCAGAACCACATTCAGTTACACATGTAGATATATGAATATTTCTTACCTTTCCAGAACCACATTCAGTTCCACTTGTAGATATATGAATGTTTCTTACCTTTCCAGAACCACATTCAGTTCCACCTGTAGATATATGAATGTTTCTTACCTTTCCAGAACCACATTCAGTTACACCTGTAGGTATATGAATGTTTTCTTACCTTTCCAGAACCACATTCAGTTACACCTGTAGATAAATGAATGTTTTCTTACCTTTCCAGAACCACATTCAGTTCCATCAGCAGCAGGTAAATATTTAGTTTGACACAAATGACCTTCACTTTGACACCATAAATGCTGACATAAATTCTACAAACAAACAAAAAAGAAATTAAGAAAATATTAAAATAAATCTTTGTTAAAGTTTTTAAAATTACATTATTTTTACAAATGGGAAGCAGGAACATGTATCATGGATGGTGGTTTATTATAACAACGTATGATTGGGTATAAACGTCTAAATGATACGCCCTTTTTTAACACAATAAGAAACTTGTCTCAGTGGTTATTTTAGACAAGAAGATTTTCCCTGTGCCTGTGTGTTATAGCGTTAAAAAATATAAAACAGATTGCTTGATAGAAAGTATTTTCTAATAGTCAAAGAAACCTACTTGAAAGAAAGATTTGTTTGCCGTCCGAACACTTAGTATCCTATTTATCAATTGAGGCAATTTTAGAGACTAATTTTTATCAAATAACGAATTTGAACTCAAAAAAGCTGATCCTATATGTGTTGACTAGGATTTATTTGTAACAATATTTTTCGAGTAAGCATGTTGGAGTTTGGAAAACATAAGCAATTTTATCCCACCTCACTCTGAATACTTTCCAGATTACACCGCTGTGCTGATCCATACATGGTGACTACCATATATGGCTTGTGACGTCATGTCTAGGCATTTGTTAGTCCTGTCTGCTCGTGCCATGCATATTAGAAAATAGCTTCGGAGTTCACTTTCTGCCTTTTATGAAAGCTAATTTTCAGAAAGAAGGCTTGAATTTCGTACAATTTAGGTCTTTGGTGGGATAAATTCGTTACAGGGTTTGTTCGAGGGGGGATACAAAAATATATTGGGTTAGCAAACAGTATATTTAGTTCGGCTAACGCCTCACCCAGTATTCAGTTTACTGACCCCATATATTTCCGTATCCCCCCTCGAACAAAACCTGTAACTAATAATATTTTGAAGCTAAAATTGCCATTACCTTTCCAACATTATATATGCAGTGTTTGGAACCCTTGCCAAATAGCCATGCACACTGCTGATTGGCTGAGTAGATTTCTCCGGGTAATTTCTGCGGAAATCGTAACCTAGAGACCTGAAGAGAGTTTTTCCACAGGCACTTTGCTTGATGAGTACTACAAGAAGTTAAAAATAAAACAAGATTATTAGACAATAGGGAGCGCAATAGGGAGTTCCATAACGTCAGATTTAAACGTCATTTTGGAACAAAAAACGCTCAGTCACATGCGCAATGCAGTGCTGGTGACAGGAAATTTGTGGAATTCACACGTGACTTGCGCTCCCTATAGTCGAAAGTGATATTGAATGAACATTGTAGACATCAGATTCAATTTTTGCAGAGATCATACATTAACCAGACATTATATCTAAGGTAAAGATTGATAAAAAAATTGGTGTGCTCTTTAATAGAAAATTACATATCCCAAACAATAAAAGCAATCAAAAAGTGTATGTGTTGTTTTAATAATAAAAGGAGAACATTTAAGGCTGTTTTTATTGGATAACATACAGACATTTCACAGAGATTCAATTGATGTATTCCTCACTTTTTGGGGTTGCGGGTTCGAATCCCACTCAGTCCAAAAAAATTGGAAAAATTTCTGGCTGGGCTTTCATTTCAACGACCTATGTGGGATGGTTGGCAGTTACCAGCAGAAGGTCCTGGGTTTCCTCCGGGGCATAGAGCCCGGTTTCCTCCCACAATAAAACCGGCAACGCCGCCATAAAAGTGAAATAATCTTGAGCGCGGCGTAAAACAACAATCAATCAATCAACCTATCTTTTTGGAGTTTACTGCCATGCTGGTGCAAAACAATAAAACTTCTGAAAACTTACCGCAAAAGAATAGGACCTGTTATACTTACTGTAAAAATTTGATGAGGTAGTTTCGACTGCAGCTTGACCATTTAAACATGGTACTTTTGCCTCCGGTGGTCAGTTTAGGAGACATTATGGTCCCTACGGCATGTGGACACATTCCCTTCATACCATCGTGGAGCATGCCCAGGCTACCTCCAATGAAACAATAAGCCATACTCTGTTACACCAAACAATACACACAGATTTCATTCATGTCTAACACCTTGTAATTGTGGCTCTTTCACGGTGGTGTGACCAGGTTTAATGGCGGGGGAGGGGGACAGGCTGTGCATCTGAACAGTAGGGGGGGAGGGGTGGCAGGCAGTGTGTCTGGAGGGAAGGGGCAGGGGGCCCCAAACCTTCTTGGTGGTATGCTCTCTACCATTTTAAAATCCTGTCAGAATTTCTTCTATTTTTTAATATTTAGACTGAGTGGGATCCAGATTATAAATTTCCATATGGAGAGGTTAGACCTAAGCTGTAATATCTAATGAGGAGTCTAAATGCTTACATAAGCTCCCTTACCAAGACCCTTTAAAGTGGCATGAGCTGCCAAAATGTTGATATTTTGATGTTAAAACAGAATGTTGAAATTATTGGCTATTTTTCTCAAGAGGTATAATTCAGAAGTTTTTTAGTGCTTCTAGTCTAAAAAATGTACGATAAAGTATTGTTTTGAAGTAACTTTGGCTTAGAATGAATGAATGGTTGTCCCGGTTATTTAAATTTTGTTTACTTTTCGAACACGCTTTCGGTTCGTGTAGGCCACATACTGTATGGATTTTCCTCATTCCAACGCCAATCATTTAGTTTTCCGGTGGCCTTCAAAGCCTCTTACTGTCATGACGATCAGAAATTATGAAAAAAATTTGAATTTGGCAGCTCATGCATCTTTAAGTTATAGTGGTCTCTGTCTTTATAACTAGGCCATAACTTAAAGATAACTGACCCAGTTACAAGCTTTAAGTTAATCATTTTTTTTTTCACAAAAGTTTGAATACAAAATATGAGTATAAATAAAATCACATAAATTTGATTTCATTTGAATGATGGGTGGTCGCCATGGCTTTTTACAGACCACCATGACTTTTGGACGTGGTTTGAAAAGACATCAAAAACCTCAGATTTCTATAGACACATTATAATGATAAACTGGGTAAAAAAGCTTAATACAGGGTTAGAATTGGAGAAATATAATGATGTGGTAATTGTGCCTTTTAAGAAAACTGGTAGAGATCAGAAAGGTAGTCAACGAGTATCACACAAATAGTCTTTTATACACTGTGGCTTTTTCATATTAATGGAGTCCAACCTTTCACTCGAAATAATATGTCCTCAAAGTCAAATGGGGTTAACTTTAATATAAATAAGTAGAACATTTTCCTATTTAATAGAGCATAAAAGGAGAACATTTCTAAAGAAATATTTAAAATCATCCGGTAGCCAAAGGCCATAAAAATTTCTGACTGATCAAATCAGCTTTTTCAGATGATCGTAAACAAAAATCTTTAAGTGGCATGAGCTGCAAAAGTTCGAACTTTTTTCTAAACTCAACAGGAGAAGTTCAGCATTTGAATTTTCTTGAAAAACTAAACGACTGATGTTGAAATCAAAAATATTGGTAAAGCCAGTATCCAGTTTGAACCAAGGATATGTTCTAATAGCGGACAAAATTAAAGACACATAAGCTGATTAAGATTGGGAAATTTTGTTAAAACAGAATTAGTTAATTGTTTGTTATTTGTATCCAGAACCACAAAATAAAATACCAAACTCAGGGATATACATAAAGGTAGCAACAAAGTCCCTAAAATGTACTCATAGTCTCATACATCCCGGCTATTTGAATTTAGTCCGTTATTAGCCCACGTCTTAAGTTATACAATCCTTAAAGTGGCATGAGCTGCCAAAATGTTGATATTTTGATGTTCAAACAGAATGTTGAAATTATTGGCTATTTTTCTCAAGATGTATAATTCAGAAGCTTTTTATTGCTTTGAGTCTCGAAAATGTACGATAAAGTATTGTTTTGAGCTAACTTTGGCTTAGAATGAATGAATGGTCGTCCCGGTTATTTAAATTTTGTTTACATTTCGAACACGTTTTCGGTTCATACAGGCCACATACTGTATGGACTTTCCTCATTCCAACGCCAATCTTTTATTTTTTTGATGGCCTTCAAAACCTCTTAATGTCATGACGATCAGAAATTAAGTTAAAAAGTGTGAATTTTGGCAGCTCATGCCACTTTAAGTTTTTCAAGGTACTTCAAAGGCTGAACGTTTTCTTGACAATTAGAATTTAGGAAAAAATCAGAATCTTGGCAGTTCATGCCACTTTGAAATAGCCTGGATGTATGAGTACATTTAAGGAAGGTTTTTTTGCTCATAAAAACTACCTTATCATACATATCTAAGATTGGCTTTACCGGAAAGCCCTTATTTTGTACTTTTTTTTTTTCAATGAAATTTTTTTTCTTTATACCTTGCAGTTCATGACCCTTCAAAATAAAATTGAATGAAATTTTGAAAATTCATTATGGAATTAATGAGAAAGCTTTAATGAGGTATTTGTCTCACTCACTTATGTCCGATCTCATGGGCGACGGTATACCCCGTTGACAACCCTGTGTCCTCATTGATGGAACAGCTACGAGTAGAGTCACACATTCCATCTATAGGGGCATACCCTGAAATAAAAGTTTACATTGATTGATTGATTGAATAATGGATTGATTGATTGGTTAGTTAGTAGTGGCTGGTAGTGTGGGTGGGTGCTTGGTTGGTTAGTTGGGTGGGTCCTTGGTTACTTGGTTGGGTGCTTGGCTGGATGGTTACTTGATTGGGTGCTTGGCTTGATGGTTAGTTGCTTGGTTGATTGGTTGGTTGGTTGGTTAATAGAGTGGCTGGTAGTGTGGGTGGGTGCTTGGTTGGTTGTGTGGGTGGGTTCTTGGTAAGGTGGGTGGGTGCTTGGTTGGTTGATTGGGTTGGTGCTTCGGGGCGTGGGTGGGTTCTTGGTAAGGTGTGTCATATTTTTGCCCTTACCTGTCAGAAAAATGCAGAGACAAAACGTCGCTTTTTGGTTTGAATTTGAGTTGAATAACTTTCATGCCCAATTATTAAGATTCAAACAAAATTTATCGTTTAAAAAAAAATTATACAAATTTCCCCTTCTGCATTATGATTTATAACTATAACAAGTTACATGTGGTTAGCATATAATATTACAGCTCCTTTGAAGTTTACAAGTTCAAAAAGGGATGTTTTTTGATGCTATAAATTCGGCGTTACCTTCAGAAAACTTATCAACCATCTAGCTAATTTAAAAATATGGGAGACGTTTTCATTGAAAAAGAATTGTGAATATCAATCCAGAATCCACTGTGATACATCAAGGTTATTTGATAAGATCTCAGGTACTACAACAAGTATCCACACAACCCACAGGGGCAAAACAGGGCAGTTAAATGGGTGGTAAATCTTCATGTTTACCAACATCCAATAAGGTATGGTTGAATGATTTTATACTGGCAAATGTTCGTGCTTGAGTGATTTTCAAGGTAAAACTGTCCCAAAATCCGTAAACAAAATAAACAATATTAAGCTGTAGTTATTTCAAGAGTGTACCTGTACCTTTAGATTTAGAATTTATAAAAGAGACTAAATAATTTAGTTAGGTTTTTGACAAATTTAAAAATCGACTGAAATTAGCATTTTCATTTAATGGCTTTCCCAGTCTGATATTTTTTACTAAACTTTTGTAACAATGTAACAATAGGCATTTTCGCCACTCGCCATATGAGTAAAAAGTTAATTCTTGAAGATTTTTTTTTTCACAATAAAGAATGTGTACAATTTCCATAGGGATAAATGTCTAACAGGAGACATTTGCAGTGTGACTAATGTTTAATAAGCCAAATTTCCAGATGGGTATATGTGTAAAAGAACACAAGAGTAAATGTCCAATAAGTCAAAGATCCGGTTGGGTAAAATTCCAATAAGTCAAAGATCCAGTTGGGTTAAATGTCCAATAAGTCAAAAATCCAGTTGGGTAAATGTCCAATATATCAAAGATCCACTTGGTTAAATGTCCAATAAGTCAAAGATCCAGTTTGATAAGTGTCCAATAAGTAAAAAAAAAACAATTGGGTTAAAAGTCCAATAAGTCAAAGATCCAGTTGGGTTAAATGTCCAATAAGTCAAAAATCCAGTTGGGTAAATGTCCAATATATCAAAGATCCACTTGGTTAAATGTCCAATAAGTCAAAGATCCAGTTTGATAAGTGTCCAATAAGTCAAAAAAAAACAATTGGGTTAAATGTCCAATAAGTCAAAGAACCAGTTGGGTTAAATGTCCAATAAGTCAAAGATCTAGTTGGGTTAAATGTTCAATAAGTCAAAGATCCAGTTGGGTAAATGTTCAATAAGTCAAAGATCCAGTTGGGTAAATGTTCAATAAGTCAAAGATCCAGTTGGGTAAATGTTCAATAAGTCAAAGATCCAGTTGGGTAAAATGTCCAATAAGTCAAAGATCCAGTTGGGTTAAATGTCCAATAAGTCAAAGATCCAGTTGGGTAAATGTCCAATAAGTCAAAAATCTGGTTGGGTTAAATGTCCAATAAGTCAAAGATCCAGTTGGGTTAAATGTCCGATAAGTCAAAGATCCAATTGGGTTAAATGTTCACTAAGTCAAAGATGTAGTTGGGTAAATGTCCAAAAAGTCAAAGACCCAGTTGGGTTAAATGTCCAAAAAGTCAAAGACCCAGTTGGGTAAATGTCCAATAAGTCAAAGATCCAGTTGGGTTAAATGTCCAATAAGTCAAAGATCCAGTTGGGTTAAAAGTCCAATAAGTCAAAGATCCAGTTGGGTTAAATGTCCAATAAGTGAAAGATCCAGTTGGGTTAAATGTCCAATAAGTCAAAGATACAGTTGTGTTAAATGTCCAATAAGTCAAAGATCCAGTTGGGTTAAATGTCCAATAAGTCAAAGATACAGTTGGGTTAAATGTCCAATAAGTCAAAGATACAGTTGGGTTAAATGTCCAATAAGTCAAAGATCTAGTTGGGTTAAATGTCCAATATGTCAAAGATTCAGTTGGGTTAAATGTTCAATAAGTCAAAGATCCAGTTGGGTTAAATGTCCAATAAGTCAAAGATCCAGTTGGGTTAAATGTCCAATAAGTCAAAGATCCAGTTGGGTTAAATGTCCAATATGTCAAAGATCCAGTTGGGTTAAATGTCCAATAAGTCAAAGATCCAGTTGGGTTAAATGTCCAATAAGTCAAAGATCCAGTTGGGTTAAATGTTCAATAAGTCAAAGATCTAGTTGGGTTAAATGTCCAATAAGTCAAAGATCCAGTTGGGTTAAATGTCCACTAAGTCAAACATCCAGTTGGGTTAAATGTCCAATAAGTTAAAGATCCAGTTGGGTTAAATGTGCAATAAGTCAAAGATCCAGTTGGGTTTAATGTGCAATAAGTCAAACATCCAGTTGGGTTAAATGTCCAATAAGTTAAAGATCCAGTTGGGTTGAATGTCCAATAAGTCAAAGATCCAGTTGGGTTAAATGTCCAATAAGTCAAAGAACCAGTTGGGTTAAAAGTCCAATAAGTCAAAGATCCAGTTGGGTTCAATGTCCAATAAGTCAAAGATCCACTTGGGTTAAATGTTCAATATGTCAAAGATCCAGTTGGGTTAAATGTCCAATAAGTCAAAGATCCAGTTGGGTTAAATGTCCAATAAGTCAAAGATCCAGTTGGGTTAAATGTCCAATCAGTCAAAGATCCAGTTGGGTAACTGTCCAATAAGTTAAAGATCCAGTTGGGTAACTGTCCAATAAGTCAAAGATCCACTTGGGTAAATGTCCAATATGTCGAAGATCCAGTTGGGTTAAATGTCCAATAAGTCAAAGAACCAGTTGGGTAATAAATGTCCAATATGTCAAAGAACCAGTTGGGTAATAAATGTCCAATATGTCAAAGATCCAGTTGGGTTAAAAGTCCAATAAGTCAAAGATCCAGTTGAGTTAAAAGTCCAATAAGTCAAAGATCCAGTTGGGTTAAATGTCCAATATGTCAAAGAACCAGTTGGGTTAAATGTTCAATAAGTCAAAGATCCAGTTGGGTTAAATGTCCAATAAGTCAAAGAACCAGTTGGGTAAATGTCCAATAAGTCTAACATCCAGTTGGGTTAAATGTCCAATAAGTCAAAGATCCAGTTGGGTTAAAAGTCCAATAAGTCAAAGATCCAGTTGGGTTAAAAGTCCAATAAGTCAAAGATCCAGTTGGGTTAAAAGTCCAATAAGTCAAAGATCTAGTTGGGTTAAAAGTCCAATAAGTCAAAGATCCAGTTGGGTTAAAAGTCCAATAAGTCAAAGATCCAGTTAGGTTAAATGTCCAATATGTCTAACATCCAGTTGGGTTAAAGGTCCAATAAGTCAAAGATCCAGTTGGGTTAAATGTCCAATATGTCTAACATCCAGTTGGGTTAAATGTCCAATAAGTCAAAGATCTAGTTGGGTTAAAAGTCCAATAAGTCAAAGATCCAGTTGGGTTAAAAGTCCAATAAGTCAAAGATCCAGTTGGGTTAAATGTCCAATATGTCAAAGATCCAGTTGGGTTAAATGTCCAATATGTCAAAGATCCAGTTGGGTTAAATGTCCAATAAGTCAAAGATCCAGTTGGGTTAAATGTCCAATAAGTCAAAACCCAGTTGGGTTTATGTCCAATAAGTCAAAGATCCAGTTGGGTTAAATGTCCAATAAGTCAAAGATCCAGCTGGGTTTATGTCCAATAAGTCAAAGATCCAGTTGGGTTTAATGTCCAATAAGTCAAAGATCCAGTTGGGTTAAATGTCCAATAAGTCAAAGAACCAGTTGGGTTAAATGTCCAATTAGTCAAAGATCCAGTTGGGTTTATGTTCAATAAGTCAAAGATCCAGTTGGGTTTATGTCCAATAAGTCAAAGATCCAGTTGGGTTAAATGTCCAATAAGTCAAAGATCCAGTTGGGTTTATGTCCAATAAGTCAAAGATCCAGTTGGGTTAAATGTCCAATAAGTCAAAGATCGAGTTGGGTTAAATGTCCAATAAGCCAAAAATCCAGTTGTGTTAAATGTCCAATAAGTCAAAGATCGAGTTGGGTTAAATGTCCAATAAGTCAAAGATCCAGTTGGGTTAAATGTCCAATAAGTCAAAGATCTAGTTGGGTTAAATGTCCAATATGTCAAGATTCAGTTGTGTTAAATGTCCAATATGTCAAAGATTCAGTTGTGTTAAATGTCCAATAAGTCAAAGATCCAGTTGGGTTAAATGTCCAATATGTCAAACATCTAGTTGGGTTAAATGTCCAATAAGCCAAAGATCCAGTTGGGTAAATGTTCAATAAGTCAAAGATCTAGTTGGGTTAAATGTCCAATATGTCAAAGATCCAGTTGGGTTAAATGTTCAATAAGTCAAAGATCCAGTTGGGTTAAATGTCCAATAAGTCAAAGATCCAGTTGGGTTAAATGTCCAATAAGTCAAAGATCCAGTTGGGTTAAATGTCCAATATGTCAAAGATCCAGTTGGGTTAAATGTCCAATAAGTCAAAGATCCAGTTGGGTTAAATGTCCAATAAGTCAAAGATCCAGTTGGGTTAAATGTTCAATAAGTCAAAGATCTAGTTGGGTTAAATGTCCAATAAGTCAAAGATCCAGTTGGGTTAAATGTCCAATAAGTCAAAGATCCAGTTGGGTTAAATGTCCAATAAGTAAAACATCCAGTTTGGTTAAATGTCCAATAAAAAAGGTCCAATATGGCAAATTTGTAGAGATGTAAATAACCAATATGGAAAAATATAGGGTAAGGTAAATGCAAGTTTGATGTTACTAAACCCATATATTATTTATGATCACTAAAACACACGGGCACAGGGAAAATCTTCTTGTCTAAAATAACCATGGAGACAAGTTTCTAATTGTGTTAAAAAAAAGGTTTATCATTTACCCCATAAACTGTTGTAACAAACCAAACCTATGATATTTCATTAGGTTGAGGACGGACAGGAGCTTAGCCTTGGTGAGTAGTGTTAGCAGTAGTATCAGATGATGTTGACAGCAATACATACCCAGGGTATCACACGGCTGGTTTTTATGAGAACAGATATCAAGGGCGGTAAGGAGGACGGCATGATCATGTTTCCCATAGGTCCCTGTCACTCCTGACTGCCACTGACAGAAATTCTGTAACGTCTGACCAGCATGATTGGTAATCTTCAACTTTGGCTGAAATAAATTTGTGAGGATATATATGAGAATTATTTCCCTTATAGAATAACTGATTGACGTTTAAGGTAAAACTCAAGATTATTTCACTTACATGACAGCGTTGCAAAGTTTACAGGAGGGGGGACCAGGCTCCAAGTCCTACGGAAACCCTCAACCTTCAGCAAGTACCTGACAACTCTTCCACATACGGTGAAAAATCCACTCAAAAATGTTTCAATCTTATTTGGTCTGAGTGGGATTTGAACCCGTGCTTCATTAATGAAAGGAATGAGGGACTATCGTATTGTCGACTGAGTAAACATGTTAATTCAGGAAGGAAACTGTGGTCTTTGCCTGGAATTGAACCCAAACCAAAGAGAGTAGATTGACAAGAGTGGTCACTTCGTCCAATCAGCATTGCCGGCATGTTCTTCTGGCCCCCTAGTGGAAGGGTGTTCCGACTGTACACGATTCAACTGTTGTGCGCCCCCTACAGAAAGAAGGTTCCTAATAGTCGAGTCGTGTCAGTTCAAATTCAACATGGCACGGACGAAGTGACCACTCTTGTCAACCTACTCTCTTTGCCCAAACTTCCATTGGCAGACAACCTTCACATGCCCCATTGATGCCTTGCAAGGTGGGCTCTTTTGGTTTGACTGTTCCACAGACAGAGCCTCAGAGCTCCAATATTAGCAGCACAAAAGAAGGTAGGTCATTGTAAGAGAAGCAACAGAAGGCAAGGTGTTTCCTTTGGGTTGAGCCAAAGAAAGTAGATTGACAAGAGTGGTCACATCGTCCAATCAGCATTGCCGGCATGTTCTTCTGGCCCCCTAGTGGAAGGGTGTTCCGACTGTACACGATTCGACTGTTGTGCGCCCCCTACAGAAAGAAGGTTCCTAATAGTCGAATCGTGTCAGTTCAAATTCAACATGGCACGGACAAAGTGACCACTCTTGTCAATCTACTCTCTTTGGTTGAACACATACCGCTATCATTTATAGACCAATGCTTCCACAGGTTCCAAGTAATTTTCGATATGGTATAAAACAGATAAATGGCTCAAGATTTAACTCTACAACTTCTACATCATTATATTCTTAATTTAAAGTTGCATGAGCTGCCAAAATTCACACTTTTTTCACAATTTCTGATTGTCACAACAGTAAGAGGCTTTGAAGGCCATCGAAAAACTAAAAGACTGGCGTTGGAATGGAAAAAATCCATACAGTATGTGGCCTGTACGAAACGAAAATGTGTTCGAAAAGTAAACAAAATTTAAATAACCGGGACGACCATTCATTCATTCTAAGCCAAAGTTAGTACAAAACAATACTTTATCGTACATTTTCGAGACTAGAAGCACTAAAAAGCTTCTGAATTATAAGTCTTGAGAAAAATAGACCATACATACTTTCAACATTCTGTTTTAACGGCAAAATATCAACATTTTGGCAGCTCATGCCACTTTAAATGCATTGGCACATTAGTTTTAAAACTTACCTCTTCTGACTGCATAATAACCAGTCCTACGAGTGTAATTTTTATGGTGGTCCCTAAACTAGAATCTTTGTACAACTGAGATACCTGGAACAAACAAAACAAAGGTCAATTTGGCAAACCATCATTGTATCATCAAAGTATACTTTGGAACTGTTAATCATAATTCCATAACAGCCCAAACCCAAAAAGACTTAGCACAAACTTTGGATGTGCACCTCTTGAGGAATGAATATGAATGTGAATGTTAACAAATAAAAATCTTGCTTTTTTAATTCAAGTGAGTAATGATTGATTGAGTGTTTGGTGTTTTACGCCGCGCTCAAGATTATTTCACTTTTATGGCCGCGTTGTCAGTTTTATTGTGGGAGGAAACCGGGCTCAATGCCCGGAGGAAACCCACGACCTTTCGTTGGTAACTGGCAACCATCCCACATAGGTTGTTCGAGTGAAAACCCAGTCAGAAAATTTTCCAATTTTTTGGACTGAGTACCTCTTGAAGAATGAATCTGAATGTGAATGTTAACAAATAAAAATCTTGCTTTTTTAATTCAAGTGAGTAATAAAGAAGGAAAACAAGTAACAATTACTGAATTAGTAAATTAACCGACACTGATTAACCCGGAAAAAAATCCGGGCCAGGGTGAGAATCGAACTCACGACTTAGGGTTACCGTCCCACCGCTCTACCAACTGAGCTACACGGCCCTGCTGGGAACGGCTCGCTTGTTAGATTCTCTTATACACACAGAGCTTAAATCAAGCCCATTAGAATATGTATATTTTTAAATTTTCATACGTGATGAAGTCAGTGTTTCGAAAGCAAGTTGCAATCATCATCAGGGAAATTACTGAATTAGTAAATTAACCGACACTGATTAACCCGGAAAAAAATCCGGGCCAGGGTGAGAATCGAACTCACGACTTAGGGTTACCGTCCCACCGCTCTACCAACTGAGCTACACGGCCCTGCTGGGAACGGCTCGCTTGTTAGATTCTCTTATACACACAGAGCTTAAATCAAGCCCATTAGAATATGTATATTTTTTTTTAAATTTTCATACGTGATGAAGTCAGTGTTTCGAAAGCAAGTAAGTTGCAATCATCATCAGGGAAATTACTGAATTAGTAAATTAACCAAGTAACAATGGTTAGCAGCTTCTTGATATATTGTGGGGCAGCTTCTACATTCCGGTAAAACAAGATACATAGGCCAGATAATTCTGGAGATGGTCAGAAACATTTTTCATAATTTCTGATCGTTACGACAGTAAGAGGATTTGAAGGCCATCGAATGGAATGAGGAAAATCCATACAGTATGTGGCTTTAAATAACCGGGACGACCACTCATTAATTCTAAGGTAAAGTTGGTCTAAAATAATACTTAATCATATATTTTCGAGACTAGAAGCACTAACAAGCTTCTGAATTATACGTCTTGAGAAAAATAGCCAATAATTTTTACGTTCTGTTTTAACGTCAAGATTTCAACATTTTGGCAGCTCATGCCCCTTTAACGAATAAAAATCTTGCTTTTTTTAATTCAAGTGAGTAATGAAGAAGGAAAACAAGTAACAATGGTTAGCAGCTTCTTGATATATTGTGGGGCAGCTTCTACATTCCGGTAAAACAAGATAAATAGGCCAGATAATTCTGGTGTTGCCCAGAAACATTGAATCAGTTACGTATATTGAAATGCTGGCACCGGTGCCAATGCTAGTTTCGTTATACATCATACCAGACATACTGGCTTTAAAGAGGCATGAGCTGCCAAAATTCACACTTTTTTCATAATTTCTGATTGTTACGACCATCAAAAAACTAAATGATTGGCGTTGGAATGAGGAAAATCCGTACAGTATGTGGCCTGTAAGAACGGAAAACGTGTTCGAAAAGTAAAAAAAATTAATTCATTCTAAGGCAAAGTTAGTTCAAACCAATACTTTATCGTACATTTTCGAGACTACAAGCTCTAAAAAGCTTCTGAATTATACGTCTTGAGAAAAAAAGCCAATAATTTCAACATTCTGTTTTAACGTAAAAAATATCAACATTTTGGCAGCTCATGCCACTTTAATGATGGGAATTGTTTCTGCAATTTTAGAACAGCAGTAACAACAGGCCATGTACCCGCTCGGTACTGTGAAATCCTATGGCCTGATAGAAGTGGATTGAACTGCCATAATGTTTACATATTTTTTTTTTCATAAATCAAAATCAGGTAGTTGTCCCTAACAAGTGGAAAATAATCGTCTTAAGAATGAACATTATACAGGTACATTGTTTTGTCATTTAGAATTTAATTAGAGCATAAACATGAACATCTCATAATATTTTTAATTTAATTCAATTTTTCAAAAAGACTTTTGCTTAACACAGGTCACATGCTTATAAAATATTTTAAAACTGGGTATTTTTTAATCTAGTTCAAAAAGTCATATTCACTTAAAAATAAAAAATTATGATTGATTAATTGATGTTTCACATAGAAGGCCTACTCAAGATTGTTTAATTTATATGGCAACACACCAGATCAAGCTGTAATAATCATCAGGGAAATTACTGAATTAGTAAATTAACCGACACTGAATGACCCAGAAAAAATTCCGGGCCAGGGTGAGAATTTTTTTCGGGTCAATCAGTGTCGGTTAATTTACTAATTCAGTAATACCAGATCACGTATCCTTTTTGGGGGAACAATCTCGCAACAATATCAAATGGCAAAGCCTTTAATTGCGACTCTACTAACATCAATACTTCAGGTCATTCGGGTAATCACACTCATTGAAAAAAAATGTCTCTTTTCCGCTGCAGATACCGAGCACAAATGAAGGTTTTTGGATTCAAACTTTACAAATTGTTTATCATTTGGGTTAGAACTTGGACCCGGGAAGGTGTCATGAAAAAAGTATTATACCATTTGTTTTTCAAGGCCAACATGAATATGGACCTTATTATAAAATAGGAATGCAACTACTTCAGAGTAAAAAAAACTTGACCTCCAAGCCAAGGGCCAGTTATTGCTTGTAAAAAGAACAAGAGTTTGAAAGATCTACGAGTCAGGCTTTAACTCTTGTTTGTCTTCTACACAAGAACCGAATTACAAATTTTCACTTTCTTTTCCCATTGTAATATTTTGTTTAATTTTAGTTTCTTGCCATAGCGGTTAGAGTGATAGTCCCTCAGTCGAAGGTCTGCGAAGGTCGGGGGTTTCCTCCTGGCAATATATTACAAAGTATTCTACAAAATTCTGCCAACTAAAAGCCAAACCCCTTTCTGCCTAATGAAATATTGTGGGTTTTGGTTTATTCCAACAACCATGAGTGGCTATCTGGCAACCCTTCCAGGGGCCTCCGTGGCTCATTAGGTAGAGCGTTGGACACTTAATCTGAACAGCCTACCACCAATGGGTTGCGGGCTCAAATCCCACTCAGTCCAAAAAAAATTGGAAAATTTTCAGACTGGGTTACTCGAACGACCTATGTGGGATGGTTGCCAGTTACCAGCGGAAGGTCGTGGGTTTCTTCCGGGCATAGAGCCCGGTTTCCTCCCACAATAAAACTGACAACACCGCCATATAAGTGAAATAATCTTGAGTGCAGCGTAAAACACCAAACAATCAATCCAAATAGGGCAATCATGTTAATTTAAATAGATTTCTGTCTTTACTGACATCAAGTCACTCCTCATAACTTTATGAGTTACTTATCTTTTTACTGATTGG
This sequence comes from Lepidochitona cinerea, assembly GCA_963971465.1. Lineage (NCBI taxonomy): Eukaryota > Metazoa > Mollusca > Polyplacophora > Chitonida > Tonicellidae > Lepidochitona > Lepidochitona cinerea. The sequence goes on along the minus strand of OZ020555.1, from coordinate 34,076,962 downwards.
GATTCAAAACTGTAGCCACTCGATGGAAGGCTTGTGTCCACATGAGAGACTAATGCTCTACTGACTAAGACATGAGCCTCCTCCCCCACCCCCTCCACAAAATATTCAGAATTCTGAATTCTTTTCTGAATTGTGTAGAATACTTTGCAATATACTGCCAGGAGGAAACCCCCGACCTTTACAGACCTTTGACTGAGGGACTATCACTCTAACCGACAGTGCCATGGCAAGAAACTACAAGAGTTTCGGGAAACCCAAAATACGCCCGGAAAGGCACAGTAACTGCAGCCATACCAAAACAAATCCTTCCATATTTATTTGAATTTAATTTTCAAAATTCAGAGGGAAGAGGTTGAAGCTTGGCAAATGATTGATTGATTAATTGTTTGGTGTTTTACGCTGCGCTCAAGATTATTTGGATCAACAATTATTAACAAGATTTGTACACGGTACAAGTCATCAATTCTCGCTGCTGTTAAAACACGATGTTAAACATTGTTTGTTGTCAATAAAGGTTGCACTAAAATGTTTCAATTTTTTAGAAAAACAGTTTATAATTTACTAATCATACTTAAACAAATGTAATTAATTGGTAATTTCGCAGCTCACACCAATTCAAGTAGATTTGACAATTTTTCTCATAATATTTTTTATCTACATTATTTGGCCATAGACATCTTGACAATATTCTAAATCTCCCCATATACCTACAGGTTATTACTTCTAATTTTATCATAGACCAAATGTTTACAATAGATTTGGCTATGGGTACATTGCTAATGTCACCCACTGTTTTATGGGGCCATGTGGTACACAAAGCCTGGTTTAGCCATATATCTCTCAAGAGAGACTGAGAGCTGACTGTAAGTTGACAAGGTAAATAGACCAAAGCTGGGATACTTATCTCTGGGTCTGTAGATAAAACTTTAATCCTTATATGTATTTTTCACTTGATTAAAACGTTATATATTGATTTAAGAATAGTCTTAATCAATTTAGAAACATTATTGCAATTTGAAAAAATCCTTTTTTGATGAGAATCGGAAAAGTAAAAGCCATTTTATAATTTAAAGGTTATTTTCATCAAAATGAAAGTAAGAATAAAAGGGAATGTACATAATCCAATAATTTGCAATAGTTGATATCATAAACAATTTTTTTACACACTGTCTGTTAATATGGTATGTAACATGAAAGAATTGAAAACATCGGATCATATTTGTTAAAGTTATGGAGAGAAAAAGTAAATATTACATAACCCAATATGGCTGCCATATTACGCAATGTATGATGTCAAAAATAGTTCGTGACACACCTTCCACCCATAAGGTATATACTCAGAAAAAATTGTGCAGATGGAATCAAAACATTGGAAGTTATGGAGCGGAAGGGAATATTACATAATCCAATATAACTCCCATATTATGTAACCAGTGATGTTAAAAATAGTTTGCGACACACCTTCTACCCATAAGGTATATACTTAGAAAAAATTGTGCAGATGGAATCAAAACTTTAGAAGTTATGGAGCGGAAGGGAAAGCGGACGCCCGGACTGCCGGACTGCCGGACTGCCGGACTGCCGGACTTCCGGACTGCCGGACTGCCGGACTGCCGTCCTGCCGGACGGACGGAGATGATACCATAATACAGCCCGCTTTTCAAGCCGGGCGTATAAAAATTAAACAAAATATTATAATGGGAAAAGAAAGTGAAAATTTGTAATTCAGTTCTTGTGTAGAAGACAAACAAGAGTTAAAGCCTGACTCGTTGATCTTTAAAACTCTTGTTCTTTTTACAAGCAATAACTGACCCTTGGCTCAGAGGTCAAGTTTTTTTTACTCTGAAGTAGTTTGCATTCCTATTTTATAATACCGTCCATATTTATGTTGGCCTTGAAAAACAAATGGTATAATACTTTTTTCATGACACCTTCCCGGGTCCAAGTTCTAACCCAAATGATAAACAATTTGTAAAGTTTGAATCCAAAAACCTTCATTTGTGCTCGGTATCTGCAGCGGAAAAAAGAGACATTTTTTTTCAATGAGTGTGATTACCCGAATGACCTGAAGTATTGATGTTAGTAGAGTCGCAATTAAAGGCTTTGCCATTTGATATTGTTGCGGGATTGTTCCCCCAAAAAGTTTGCGTGATCTGGTATGTTGCCATATAAATGAAACAATCTCAAGTAGGCCTACTATGTGAAACATCAATTAATCAATCATAATTTTTTTTTAAAGTGAATATGACCTTTTGAAGTGGGTTTAATGGGACCATGGGCCTATCAAAGAAGCCAACAATCTCACTTTATACGCCGATTGAAAAACGATGTTCTCTTGTAGTTGAAAATATGCAAAAAAACTAGGTCAAAACAGAAGACATGACATTTTCTGAGGGGTATTTCATTATAAAGGGCTCGGGTTTTAAAATTTAAAACAATTGCCATAAAACTAATACAGGTAGCTAGAAGAGGGTTAAGGTGAGATAGGTACAAACTTCAGGTGTAAATAAAGGCTGAATTGTTCCTCGTTGTTCAGACTGACGATTCTGTGCCGATAATTAACGACTTGTCACATGACAAATGGGGTATTTAAAACAATCAGTAAGTAAAGTACGAGAAATGACAGGTTGCTGAGTAAAAATCCGGAAATCATACATTCTTATCTGACATATAGCATGATGTATGATTAGTTATCTTTATTGTGAGTAGAAGATTTACATCAAATACCTCAAACGTCAATTCTTCTAAAAACAACTTCTTAATCTTCATAATCATGTAAGGAAGTAAGCTTTTTGTTTAATTAAAAAAAATAAAATGATTTTTAATTAGGGTTCCATGCCACAATCAATATCGACGCAAAACAGATAAAAAAGTATAAGGTCTTAAATGGTATTGGCAGTATAGGGAGGTTTTAGTGGGGGAGGGTACGGGAACTGGCACTTTACCCCGAGGAAACCCCTGACCTTTCACAAGTACCTGGTTACTCTTCCGTATAGGGCAAAATGAATAACTAATTTCTTTCATTTTCGTCGGCCAATAATGGTTGATTGATTGATTATTTGGTGTTTTACATGCTCAAGATTATTTCACTTATATGGCGGCGTTGCCAGTTTTATTGTGGGAGGAAACCGGGCTCTATGCCTGGAGGAAACCCACAACCTTTCGTTGGTAACTGGCAACCATCCCACATAGGTCGTTCGAGTGAAAACCCAGTCAGAAAATTTTCCAATTTCTTTGGACTCAAACCCGCAACCCATGGGTGGAACGGCCAATAATGAAGGGCCTGTGTGAAACTATGATGTTCTAATTCTGCAGATTGAGCCACCCTCCTAGCCCCGCAAGAAAATAAGGCCTCCCATTGGTACCTTGATATAATCTGCAGACTATTAGATTGATTGATTGTTTGGTGTTTTACGCCGCGCTCAAGATTATTTCACTTATATGACGGCGTTGCCAGTTTTATTGTGGGAGGAAACCAGGCTCTGTGCCCGGAGGAAACCCACGACCTTCCGCTGGTTACTGGCAACCATCCCACATAGGCAGACTATTAGATAGGTCTACACTAAGTAAACTTTCTGTAACCTAAGGACAACGGGTGTCAAAATTACCTGCTGATTAATTACAGGTACGGAAGACATAAACTACAAAGATAAGTATCTGCACACAAGAAGTACTAAAACTCTTGGGTGAAAAACCAGATCCTGCTTGATTGATTGAGTTGAGTTTTACAACATGCTGATATTTTTTTATCCACTTGAGGTGACCGAATGGTCAAATTATGACACTGACATTTGACGACTTAACGACTATTGCTCTTTGCTGACCACCCTTTTTCAACGATTTCCGACTTTTAATTAATTACCTGTCAAAACTTAATGTAAAAGTGAACTGATTTACAGACTGACGGATGACAACTATACATGCCTTTGTGACTGATTGATTAATGTTTTACGCCTCAATTGAACATTATCTGGTTTACTAGAGGAGGAAACCAGGCTCTTTCATCAGAGGAAACCCTTGTCCCTCAGTGAGAACGTAGCAAATCTTCCACATATTGCAATTGAGTGATTAATCCACTGTTCAAAGGTTTTACGATTTAATTCTGTCTGAACAGGATTCGAACCAAGCCACATCAACGGAGGGCCTGTGTCGAACTGAGGGGCTATCACTCTGTCGGCTGAGGCACAGAGGCCCCGACATTCCTGTGTGAAGTAAAAATACCCCCAACCCCTCTAGCGCCAAAAAGAAAAAAATGTCTTCTGAAAAATAAAAATCTAAATAACTGGGAAACAAGTTCAGACTTATAAAACTGAAATGGTTCTCCTTTCCAATGTCCCGCTTTTGTTTCAATAAAAATATCAATATTTTTGCACCTCATGTCATTTAAACTGGAATTGATAAATTAAAATCACCTACTATATTCATAATGCTGAGAGTGTACATAATGACATCATCCTTTTTATGAGCGTAATACATAGATTTATCAGCGACCACTAAAAGCTCGGCTGTTAGTCCTTGACTCAGCTTGTAAGCTGCTCGCTTCCTTCTTCGACGTCTGTCGAACATCCACTCCAGGGCACTTGTTCGACCCAGGCCAGAGGACGGTGGGGAAAAACCTGAGAGAGAAATGTAAAACGATCAGGAATTGTTTTTTCTGTTGAAAAATGTCTTCTGAAAAACAAAAATCTAAATAACTGGGAAACAAGTTCAGACTTTTAAAACTGAAAGGGTTCTATACTGTATATCATACAGAGACTATTAAAAAGTACAAGGGAAACTTCAGCTTTTGATAGGCTAAGATATGTTTTACCCAAATGTGCACTGAGCTTTGTGTTGTGCCATTAAAGGGGCATGAGCTGCCAAAATTCACACTTTTTCATAATTTCCGATCGTCACGACAGTAAGAGGCTTTGAAGGCCATCGAAAAACTAAATGATTGACGTTAGAATGGGGAAAATCCATACAGTATGTGGCCTGTACGGACCGAAAACATGTTCGAAAAGTAAACACAATTTAAATTAAAGCTGCTAAAGCAGCTGTTTCCGGGGTCCAAGCGGAAGTCGTTTAGTTGTTTTTTTACATCTGCAGAAATTGACGGTCATATAAGTCAAGATTTAGTTTAATCCGATTTGTACTTTTTGAGATAATACCTGTAAAAGAAACATTAGCGAATAACAATAAGCAGGGGAGTTAACTCTCAAGTTTCAAGTAGATATATCTAAGCATTACAGAGTTAGAGACATTTATACGTTTTATGACTTTATGTTAATTTTGGCCATTAGCGAGCTCCCTAGATATTGGCTGGGGTATTAGATTACAGTGGGCAGTGGTGTGATACACGGAGATAAGTGTTAAGCCCATCCCCAGTCACTATATCTATCTGACCTGCACTATATAGCCTGTCCAGTTTGTCTTGACCGGCCATAAATCTTGCAGCAGTATTCTTATACAAAGCCTGACTGAAAAACTAATAGCCTAATAAAACATAACATTGGTCAAGTAATATGTTTTATTTATTATGTATTAAAACAAGTAAAGCAATTTAGAATATTGTGATATATTTTGCATTTTTGTAAGTACATTAGAAGTAAAAATACATATAAATAAGCTAAAAGCCTAATTAACGAACTAATGAAGTTTAAAGTGGTATGAGGTGCCAAAATGTTGATATTTTGACGTTAAAACAGAATGTTGAAATTATTGGCTATATTTCTCAAGACGCATAATTCAGAAGCTTTTTAGTGCTACTAGTCTCGAAAATGTACGATAAAGTATAGTTTTGAACTAACTTTGGCTTAGAATGAATGAATGGTCGTCCCTGTAATATAAATTTTGTTTACTTTTCGAACACGTTTTCGGTTCGTATAGGCCACAATCTGTATGGATTTTCCTCATTCCAACGCCAATCATTTAGTTTGTCGATAGCCTTCAAAGCCTCTTACTGTTGTGACGATCAGAAATTATGAACAAGAGTTTTAGTAAACTCAACATACGCCCGCCGTGGCAAGGTCAAACCGCTATGATTAACAACTTTACATTTAATATAACATTTGTTTTAATTTCATCAATTCGAATTTCTTGTTGACATTAGAAGTTTTTCTTTTCTGAATTTGATGAAGCTGCAACTAAATACCAATACGTTATAGTACACATATATTATCTGTTCAGGTAATTTCAATCAAATTTTAATTGCAAAAACTGAAATATTGTGGCTGTTTTGACATTGCTGTTATGTTCCATAATTGGGAAGGAGCAATCAATACAATAGCTTATAATTATTGAATTTTAACAGTTTTGACTGGGACACTGTTCTATTGGACTTGGCTGTAATAATTTTATTACAAAGCAAACAATCTTCAGGCTGACCACTGATATGATGGTGTGTAAATATACAAACCTAGTGTGCCCACTTCAGTTGTCCCCTTATCTCTATTTAAACAGCCACTCTGATAAATACCAGATGGGTAATAAAGTGGGAAAATGGTCTTTTTATGTTATTATAGTGCACAATAAACTATCCAAGAAAACAGTCTCAGAATGTATAAATTAATTGGCTTCCAGTACTACTCTGGACCAAGTGTACTCAAAAAAGCATTTATATGTATTAATATATATATATATTAAACATCAGGTACACATTTCTGATAAAAAAAACTCTTGAAAACAGACAAAAAATACCTATAAGGTATATATATATATATATACTCTAAAAGAATTGGAGAGATTATATCAAAACGAAAGATATTCTGGAGCCGAAAGGGAATATTACATAATCCAATAGGGCTGCCATATTATGCACCGGATGAAGTCAGAAATGGTACACGACACACTGTCTACCCATAAGGTATAAACTCTGAAAGAATTGTCAAGATCGGATCAAAACTCTTCAAGTTATGGAGTGGAAGGGAACGAAGGTTAAGACTAAGACAGAATATTACATAATCCAATGTAGAAGTCATATTATGCAATCGACAATGTCCTAAATGGTTCATGACAAACCTTCTACCCCTAAACTATATGTTGTAAAAAAAATTGTAAAGATCGGATCAAAACTCTTCAAGTTATGGAGCGGAAGGGAACGAAGGTATTGACGAAGACAGAATATTACATAATACAATGTAGAAGTCATATTATGCAATCGACAATGTCCTAAATGGTTCATGACAAACCTTCTACCCCTAAACTATATGTTGTAAAAAAAATTGTAAAGATCGGATCAAAACTCTTCAAGTTATGGAGCGGAAGGGAACGGAGATATGGACTAAGACAGAATACTACATAATCCAATGTAGAAGCCACATTGTGCAATTGACGATGTCATAATTGGTTCATGACACACCTTCTACCGACAAGGTATATGTCGTGACAAAATTGTAAAGATTAGATCAAAACTCTTCAAGTTATGGAGCGGAAGGGAATCCGGGACGGACGGCGCTGGTGATACCATACTTTTTTTTAAAGTCGGGCATATAAAAATGAGTGAATTAATTGTGGCAGCTCATGCCACTTTGAAATAATTGCACGCGTTCTTTTAATAAGGCACTAATTATATATCAAGTTTTAAGTAGATTTGCATAAGCATTACAGAGTAACAGACATTTATATGTTTTATGACTTAATGTTAATTTTGACGTATGGTGAGCTGTCTGATAGTATGACACACTGTAATGACTACAAACTACTTAGCGTTGAAATCAAGATAAAATAAAAAATATGTTACTCCAAAATGAATATCCACCCCCACGGTAGACAAAATCATTAAACAGTTCCTAGACAATAAATTTTGAGACAACCCATTTCGTAAACCATTCGGAACTGAAAAACAACAATCTTCATCAGAACACTCTTTCTTGGACCAGCCTCAATAAAATTATCTAAAGAACTAAAATCACTTGAAAACCTTGTCCCGATAGCTCAGTTTGTATCTTTAAGCGAAACTTTCTCAATCAGTTCTTATTTTAATTACAAAGATCGCGAAGATGAAAAACTTCGAAGTAATGCTATTTACAAGGTTACATGTGGTGATTGTCCTGCATCTTATGTAGGACTTACATCCTGACATATTAATCAGAGGTTCTCCGAGCATCACATTATGCACCAAAACAGTGGCCCCCCTTGCATTTGCAAGTCACTGTTACAACAACATTCACAGTCCCAACACACTGTCGTGTGAGGTAATTGACCAGGCTAAGAACAAGCTTAACTTGGCATACAAAGAGTCCCTTCATATTTCAAAATAAAATCCTATGTTAAGTGTTTAAATTTCATCCGTTCCTCTCCGCTTATTCAATGTGTAACCAACTGTCTCCATTCTATAGATAAGGTTGTCATCTATTTGATCCCCTGAAAAACTTAACATAATAAAGTAGTAAGGAAACTCGGTAAATATTCATGGTGTAATCCCAATATTTCGGCTTTGATTAACTCATCATCAGGGGAATTATGAGTACATAAAAAGACAGTGTGCATTTATATAGAAAAGACAGAATGCAACTATAGGATGGTTGACACTAAGAAGGCAAGGGAGATTAAAATATTGTTACAATAGATCAGGGTCCTAAAGATCAGTCATAATACCTAGCCAGGCTAATAAATTAAGTAAACATATGTCACTGAAATCTCTGCTAGGTCATATGCATACAAGTAATGCACACGTTCACAGTTATAATTTATCAGGCTTTATCTTATTTTTTCTAAACTTTACCAATTATTACTGTGAATGTATGCATAGGACCTAGCAGAGCTTTCAGTGACATATTTTTACTTAATGTATTAGCCTGGCTAGGTATTATGACTGACCTTTAGGACCCTGATCTATTGTAACAATATTTTAATCTCCCTTGTCTTCTTGGTGTCAACCATCCTATAGTTGTATTCTGTCTGTTCTATATAAAAACACACTGTCTTTTGATGTACTCATAATTCTCCTGACGATGACTTAATTAAAGTCGAAATATTGAGATTACACCATGAATATTTACGTAGTTTCCTTACTACTTTATTAGGTTGTCTTATCCTCTGTGTAATATACTGATGTTACAGCACACCTGCTGATTCCATGTCCTTCATATCTTAATACATGTAGTTAACTCTTGACCTGTAATAGGATTGCCTCCCCCCCCCACCCCGCCTTAGATTGTAATGATTTCAACTGCAGTGTAGGAATCACACCTTATCAATGATAACACTTTTTGTATTTGTTTTGTTGATTCTTACTGTGTATATAAGTTGTCCTATGTGTTTTGGTTTAGTAAAACCGCTCCATAGAAGAATCTATTATGGTCCATCTACCTATTGTTACTATTGACCACCTGGATTTCGGTCTGCCAGCATTGCGGTGATCAGGCCAGAGAGATCAGGCCTAAGTCAATAAACATATCCATGCTGCTTTATCGCTTACTGTAAACATTCGCCTAGCACAACTGCTCTTATCTTGAGAGGCCATAAAACTTGAGGCAGTACAAAGCCTGACTGAAAAAAAAATAACCTAAAAAAACATAACATAGGTTAAGAAATCTGTTTTATTTATTACATATTCGAACAAGTAAAGCGATTTAGCATATTGTGATATATTTTTCATTTCTGTAAGTGCATTAGAAATAAAGATACACATAATTTAGCTAAAAGCCTAATTAACGAACTCATGAACTTTAAAATAAGTACACATGTTCTTTTAATAAAGAACTACTTATATATCAAGTTTCAAGTAGATATGTCTAAGCATTACAGAGGAAGAGACATTTATACGTTTTTTGACTTAATGTTAATTTTGACCTATGGCGAGCTCCCTAGAAATTGATCTCATCAAAATCGTTTCCGAATTAGATTTTAGTTCCATACCCGCACTACATAAAAATCTAAGTTTGACATATGTAGGTCCAGTGGTTTCAGAGAAGAAGTCGTTCAAATATTGCATGTTTTTTGGACGAAAATCAAAGATGGCCAGCAAACCATGTGACCTATGACGTCATACCTGTTTCGTTTGCATCCCTAGTCCATAGCAGTCTTACATGTAAAGTTTGAGTTTTATCTGACGAATACTTTTTGAGATATTGTCCGGCAAAGAACTCCAGAAAATAATAATAATAAGAACCCTTACAAAAATAATAGGGTTCCAAGCCATTGCTTGGACCCCTAATAACCGGGACGACCATTCATTCATTCTAAGCCAGTTAGTTCAAAACAATACTTTATCATACATTTTCGAGACTAGAAGCACTTAAAAGCTTCGTACGTCTTGAGAATAATAGCCGATAATTTCAACATTCTGTTTCAACCTCAAAATATCAACATTTTGGCAGCTCATGCCACTTTAACTGAACCCAAATGTGCACTATAAGCTTTGTGTTGGGCCATTAACTGTTTGAGAATGGTTGTCCTGGTATCATTGTTACTGTTTATTCTGAAGGACCCATTTCATTGCTACTGCAATGGTGTCACATACAAGTACTAAAAGGGGTTAAAAATGCCCAGATGGCTTTTAAAGTACAAGGATATCAACCAGATGGGATACCAAAGCTTCTGAAGCTAATTAAAACAGGGTTAATTAGATTTATTAATTACCATGTCTATGAGAATTGACCAAAGTGGCTATTAAGTACTTAGGGGTAGTAGCCAATTGATTTCAATGAAAAGAAAACTACAAAAGGTATGACACCTCAGAAAGGGCATTGATCAAGAAAAGGGACACTGGGTGACTTCTACAATTGGATTGTGTTCAAAAGACGAGGCATTTCTAACAATACGAATTACATTTTCCTTCAGATTGCTGTAATTTCTGATGATGAGAGTAGTTTCTCTCGAAAGTATTAATTGATGTCTTGTGCCTCTGCCTGGTTTATCTAGGAGGACACCATACTTAATTTCCATAGATAGTTTAGTCCCCCTACTCAGCATAATCTTCCCAAAGTACCTGTGCCCAGTTTCGCAAAGCGATCTTAGCTAAAGGTGATCCTTAATTACCAATGGCAACATATACCTTTAGCATTGGTTGCCATCGTAGTTAAGATTACACTTAGCTAAGATCGCTTTGTGAAACTAGGCCCAGTGAATTATCCAACATTAGCTTATAAGGTGAGACCATATCAGAGAAATGTCCCAATTTTTATTGTTGATGGGGAAACTAACTCAGTGTCACCCTAAGCTTGCAGCCAAAAAAGGCGAAAGAAATAATGCTAAAAAAACGCGCTTTGCCATGCCATGCTGTGGAGAACTCCCTTTCCATCCCCTTAACAAGTAGACGTGACAATCTCTCCCATTAATTCTTTACTCTCCTTTTCGTTAATGCCCTTTATGAGTAAAACTCATTCACAAGACTCTTGTCACGGTCCAGTGATTTCAAGTTTTCGTGAGGATCACCTGTGAGCACAATAACACCAATGATGTGGAAGGAGATGGATATCACACAACAACATCAAACTGAGGCTTTCTCAATTATTTGTTCATGCTTCAGTGATTTTATCGATAGATCATTTAGACATTTAAACCAATATAACCTGAGAGAAGGTTCCCAATTTTGTTGCATACATGTAGCATAAATTCAATTCAACTAGTCAATCGAAATTGTTATGCCATAGGTATTGTTGGTTTCTTGGCATTGGTAAATTTGTAAATAACAGACACCAATTAAAGTGGCATATGAGCTGCCAAAATGTTGATATTTTGGCGTTAAAACAGAATGTTGAAAGTATTGGGTATTTTTCTAAAGAAGTATAATTCAGAGGTTTTTTAGTGCTTCTAGTCTCGAGAATGAACGATAAAGTATTGTTTTAAACTAACTTTGACTTAGAATGAATGAATGGTCGTCCCGGTTATTTAAATTTTGTTTACATTTGAACATGTTTTCGTTTCGTACAGGTCACATACTATATGGATTTTCCTCATTCCAACGCTAATCATTTAGTTTTTCGATGACCTTCAAAGCCTCTTACTGTCGGGACGATCAGAAATTATGAAAAAAGTGTGAATTTTGGCAGCTCATGCCACTTTAAGTATTTTCTGTAATGATGATTCCAACCATTCTGAAATGGACCAGATGCCTGGATTGATTTGTGTGGCAAGTGGGAGATGCATGGGGCGATAGATTAAAGGATTAATTTGGAGCCTCAGGTAATCTGACAATAGTTGGGACTAGAGTCATGGACATAGATTGTCAAGAGCTGAGTTATTTCATTACGGGCAAATGGGAACAGGTTGAAAGTCGTTTTGTACGAAATAAATATAATACAAAAAAAAGCTCTCAAACCCTTAATTGTGTGATTGATGTTTTATGCTGCACTCAAGATTATTTCCCTGCGTTGACAGGTTTAGTCGAGGAGGAAATGGGGCTTTTTGCCTGGAGGAAACCCTAGACCTTCAGCAAGAACCAAGCAACTGTTTCATATATGGCAATCCAAATCCAACCCTTGAAGCATACTTGTAGGTAGCCAAAACTTTGACCATACTCAATAGCTCTCGTTTTATGAGAGCTATTGAGTATGGTCAAAGTTTTGGCTAACTTGTAGGTAGTCTGTGTTGGACAAAGCAAAACTTTACAAAATACATTTTCTGCTTTGGTGTAAATATATTTTTAACACCATAACACACGGGCACAGGGAAAATCTTCTTGTCTAAAGTAACCATGGAGACAAGTTTCTAATTGTGTTAAAAAGAGGTATATCATTTAGACCATAGGTGTGCTGTTCTTACCTGTATCTGCTTCATAATTGCGTTGTCTGAGGCGTAGACTTGAGGCGCGATACATGACATGAGGGGTGGAATGTTGATTAACGGGGGTGGGGATCCTCTGCCGACTGGGTACGGGTTCTATCACATAGTCTTCATCCTCCAACATTATCATTCCATACTGGAACAAGAAAAGAAACATTCAAGTTTGTTATGGATTTTTTAATTCTAAACCTACTAGCACAGGTAATACATCCAGGGGCCTGTTTCACAAAGCGGCGTAGATGTATTTTTTGTGTAACTTTCTTACTAACGTATCTCGACAGTATGGGTTGCTATGGCAGTTACGTGAAAACTTATGCTACGCCGCTTTGTGAAATAGGGTCCTGGACTGTATAGACCAGTAATCAAGTAACATCACGATAAAAAGTAAACGTAGGTTTTTAAAAGCCAAATGACAATATCTCGATGAAGTTGACTTTTGAGTCTTCAGTACAGCACCAAACTAATTGTGGAAATTCAAGTTTACTATGGATTTTCGATTTTCTAAACCTACTAGCACAGGTTTAAAATGACTAAAACCAGTTGTCAAGTAACAACATGATAAAATGTAAATTGATGAAGTTGATTTTTGAATCTTCAGTGCAGCACAATATACATGTAGTAGGAGTTGTCCTATGTGTTTTGGCTTTAGTATTACTAAACCACTCCATAGTTGAATTTAGCACCAAACTAATTATGGAAATTTTTAATAAAATATGATTATTTGCTTTTGGTTCATAAATGAGATACAACATCAAAAGGAAATTATTTATTGACCTTCCTTAATCTATTTGTGAACCAATCAGATCATTGCATATGAGCCTCCAGCATTATGATTGGTTAATTTAATAAATTTTTCTCTCTTGGGATTTTGTTCTTTGTATAATGTTTCCATATTGTGCAAAGCAATTTAGGATAATTTAATATACTGTGTATGATTACTCAAAACTGAAAATAAATTAAACTTAATATCACGACGGTCGTTAAGAAAATTGGTACGCAAATATTTGCTTCCTTCAGCCATCCTCATCAAGACTATCAAATTATTTATAAGTTTGTATAGGAAAGAATTATAGTTAACCATATCAAATGTTAACTATATGTAAAATAACTTCCTCTCAAACTATTCAACGGTTAATATGTCATCAAGACAAGTTTGGGATTAGAAGGTGATGGTTACTTATTAAACGAAGGCAATATCTATACCAACTATGACAGCATACATTCTAATCAGAGAGGAAATCGATTAGATTTATGAGGAATTGCAAAACATGGCCAAATAATATATTTCATATCATCACTTTTAAAGAATTTTTAAATTTTTTTTTCTCAAGACGTATAATTCAGAAGCTTTTTAGTGCTTCTAGTCTCGAAAATGTACGATAAAGTATTGTTTTGAACTAACTTTGGCTTAGTATGAACGCATGGTAGTCCCGGTTATTTAAATTTTGTTTACTTTTCAAACACATTTTCGGTTTGTACAGGCCACATACTGTATAGATTTTCTTCATTCCAACGCCAATCATTTAGTTTTTTTATGGCCTTCAAAGCCTCTTACTGTCGTGACGATCAGAAATTATGAAAAAAGTGTGAATTTTGGCAGCTCATGCCACTTTAAAGAATTTTCCCTTTATTTTTCTTTGACTAGGGTTACATTTAAAAGAATGCAAAATAAATCACCTTTTCATATTCATTGTAACGCATGCTAAACGGTTCTGGGATGGAAAAAGACCCTTAAAATGAGCTGCCAAACTGTTCATATTTTTGTTATCAAGCCAATGTCTTTAGATTGTTATCTAGTTCTTTCGAAGTACAAATTAGATGTCTTTAAGTGACACCAGTCTCAAGAACATCCGTTATTATAGCAATGTTTAGAAGTATAAAGTTAAGCCTTAATGAAGAAATGTTTGTCTTAGTTATTATAATTTTGTTTGTACTTTACAAAACACAATTTCTGTATCATATAGATACAGTTTTTTTCAATGCCAATGAATTTAAACTCTTGTATTGACATCTGAAAAGAAGGAGGGGATATAACAAGTTCTCAAGGAGCTTTATATCGCCTTTTATGTTCAATATTATACTGTATTTACACTCTTTAATTATGGTGAATAAAAATGAAATGAAATGAAGGAGTGAATTTTTATACCTCATGCCACTTAAAAACAATTTATTTTTGTTATCCCTCTATTAGAGCAGTTTTATTCCCAGTGTCAAATAGCCTGACCTAATGGCTGTACAGGACCGATTGCACACCCCGTATATTTTCCCCCATGTCTAAATGTAACAACAAAACATATGTAGCCACATAATAGAGTTGTCAAAACAAAGAATTAGTACCGGTTGATAATAAACAGGCCAGTTAAGACTTCCTGTTGCTGTTACAATTCTATTTCACTTTAGGCCAGACATGACATTTTCATCCCAGTTAACAAGGCTATCTGGTAACCAGCGGTGGGAAATAGCTCACAAGTTCCCATGCCAGAACAACCTCTACATATACTTGTCACATAATAACTCAATCTCAACTTCTTTAATACAGGGACCTCTGTGGTTCAGTTGGCAGAGCATTACTTTCTCATTTCAGCACACATCTTTCACCGATGGGTCATGGTTTCAAGTCCCTTTCAGTCCAGTAAAAAAATTGTACAATATATGCAAGTCTGCCCCTTGTGGGTCGAGGGTTTCCTCAATTTTTCTGATCTTGGAAAGAGGTAAAAAAAAGAAATCTGTGGTTTTTAGCATTACCAGAAACCACACCTTTAAAGCAAAACAGGCCACATACCACTATAAGGACAAAGCATCAATTTCATTTTGTGTGTATAACCTCTTTAAAGGTACTATTGTTTCTTCATTTTCCATAAATAATTGACACAGTGATTTATGTGAATTCAGGTTGATTTACTTTACTGATATACATGGTGTTACATAACATAAGAGTGAGGGAGTGAGAGAGAAAAGACTTAAAGGATATATGTCAAGTTAAGCCAATGCCTCCTATTTGGTAATCAACTGTTTAAAAACTTGCACCGTATAGACCTACAAACTTAGCCCAAAGCAAAATGAGATTGCAGGCACTAAACCTAAAAAATCTAGGCATTCTTTTTCTCTCTACCGCCTAGATACAGAAATTAATAAGCTTTAGCGCCGTGACGTCATTGTTGACATCTGATATTTACATTACTTTTATAGTGTGACGTCATACACTAACGACGTTGAGCCGGGCGTCTTCGGGGTTGGTTTAAATGACGCCGAAAACGTTCCAAATGTCAACTATGACGTCAAATACGAAGATATTTCCGATTGGTGACGGAAGATATGCATAGCTTTAATCGCTGTTTCTGTGACACCTTGGACCCTACCGGAAGTTCGTTTTGTTTCAGCATTAGGGTATTAGATACAGTTTTACTCAATTTACAAGAACAACAGACCGCAAGGTTTCAGAAAGAGCTTGGCATTTATCCTTTAACATCGTTGCCAATATGATTCAGCCATATAGCGACGAACATAACTAAGAACTTTCTAAGGATGAAGAAAAAGAACAACAACAACAGAAATATAATACGAGCATTCCTTTTAAAGATGCAGAATTTAAAGTTTGTAAAAATACCAGCTTTGTCACATAGCAAAAACTTTCAATAGAGAAGACAATACAAATGATGTAAACCCCACTGACAACCAAGATGACATAATTGATTACACGGGAGCTTTAACAGGAAGATAAGGTTTGTTACCTGCCACAGATCTGAGCTCATCAAACTCGTTAGTTACCTTTGATCTAAGCCTACCTGTCAGGTGGTGACCACCAAGAATGCCATTAAACAATAAATAGCTGGCTCAACCTGAAAACTGAAGAATTGGAAGAATAATTCTCATATTCCTCCAAGATATACCTACCTGTACAAACACTTGCCTTTTGACCCTAGGAGAAAGAACAATCTGCATTTTACACAATAAAATCAAAAAATCTTGCCCTAACATCCTGTATAGTAATCTAGGCTAATGCCCTGTACTGGCTATCCGTTTGTACATACCGCGCATGCGCGAACCTTCCCTTCCGGTCTACCTCTTTCAACGCTTGCAGGCGTAATAGTGAGGGGAGGATGGGCTGGGTTTAACTGTTTGTACAGGTAGGTATATCTTGGAGGAATATGAGAATTATTCTTCCAATTCTTCAGATTCCCATAGATAGTACCTACAACTGTACAAACACTTGCCTCGCATGCCACAGTCCGGAGGAGGGACTAATACGCCGTACAGAGCATTAACCAAGTTTTTTTGATTCCCGCGTAAAGAATGGTAACCTCGGTATTACTCACCTCGAACTCTCCTGGATCCGTCCTCAGGTGTCCAGTGGGCCAGGATGAATTAGATCTTTCTCTGAACGCTGTTTGGGCCGCTACCAACGGACCCAGTGAATACAACCCACCACGTACTAAAGTCATGTCCCGGAGACAATAGTCCGCGAAAGTCGACGGTGACTTCCAAGACAGATAGATTGATAGGTTGTTTGGTGTTTTACGCTGCGATCAAGATTATTTCACTTATATTGCGGCGTCGCCAGTTTTATTGTGGGAGGAAAACGGGCTGTGTGCCTGGAGGAAAACCACGACCCTCCGCTGGAAACTGGCAACCATCCCACAAAGGTCGTTCGAGTGAAAACCCAGTACAAAAAAAAAAAATTCCATTTTTTTTTTTTTTTTTTTTTTTTTTTTTTTTGGACTGAGTGGGATTCGAACCCGCGACCCATTGGCGGAAGGCTGTTTGGATTGAGCGTCTAACGCTATACCTACTGAGTCACGGACCTCAGCCTTCCAAGAAATAAGCCCTCATAATCCGAGGACATCGTGTAGGGACATCATCGTTTATCAAGCGGCTTGGTAAACGAAGATTGCACAGGAAATATATTCTCTATTAGAGAAATGTGTTTTATTTTACTGATTTATTTATTT
This sequence comes from Lepidochitona cinerea, assembly GCA_963971465.1. NCBI lineage: Eukaryota > Metazoa > Mollusca > Polyplacophora > Chitonida > Tonicellidae > Lepidochitona > Lepidochitona cinerea. The sequence goes on along the minus strand of OZ020555.1, from coordinate 34,059,305 downwards.
CTTGGAAATAAACTTCACTCGGAAAGGAATAAGCAACATTCCTGTGTCGGCTACGAAGACCGGTGGTCTTCGAAGACCGGTGGTCTTCGAAGACCGACGGAAGACATATGGTCTTCGCAAAGGTCCGCGCTCAAATCTGCAGACTTTCTGCGTCTTGACAAGCAAAGTCAGCACCCAGGCTCAAGTGGCCGTACATACTAGGAATAACGACTGTTCGTGTATTTCTTACTACGGTAATATACACAAGTACTGTCGGCTTGCGTTCACATCCCGTCGACCCGTAATGGCGAAAGGGTGTAACAGTCGACTATCCAACAGGCCTATCAGTCGAGTCGTTGCTGATTAGCCAATCACAGCTCCTTTCTTTCCCCGGCATGGGAAATCATGAAGATGGCGGAAAGAGGACAATTCCAGCAATTGACGGGAGAAAAACATCTCTAGTATGGTTTATGTTCGAACCTAAGATCTGTAGTCAGAACAGGTACGGTACTTTTTCCTTTTGCTCATTTTGGAAAAAAAAAGGAATTTACTTGAAAACCAGTTGGCAAGAAGTCCGTCTAAGATTAGAAGATAATGACATTCTAATGAACTAGGAGCTCGGTCTTGTACTTAGATTGATGATTGGTCTTCGCGCCGCACTGAAGTTATTTAACCTATAAGGTGGCGTAGCCAGATTGTGGGGGAAGGACCTGGGCCCGGAGGAAACCCCCGACCTTCGGCATGGCAACTCCTCCGCATACGGCAACCGCCATAATGTAAAAGTTGTCATTTTGCAACGGTAACTGCGAGAGGAAACTGTCAGGGTAATAATTTAAAGTGGCCTGTACGAACCGAAAACGTGTTCGAAAGTAAGCAAAATTTAAATAACCGGGACGACCATTCATTCATTCTAAGCCGAAGTTGGTTCAAACAATACTTTATCGTACATTTTCGAGCCCAGAAGCATTAAAAAGCTTCTGAATTATACGCCTTGAGAGAAATAGCATAATTTCAACATTCTGTTGTGACGTCAAAATATCAACATTTTGGCAGCTCATACCCCTTTAATAGTAAGCTGTCATGACGCAATGCCACAAGAAAATAACAAACAGCGCACCATTTTAAACTACGAACGGGCTGTTATAAATTTACAACCGCACAGTAGTGATATCATTTATTGGTCAGCCTTGGAATCTGCGAGCAGGCCGGGTGAGCAGTCCAACCTGACGATTGATTGATCGAAGAATTACGCTGCACGCAAAAGCTATTCCGTTTATACGGTGGCGTAGCCAGGTTTAGTGGGGGAGGAAGACCGGGCTTACCGTCCGGAGTAAACCCCGAACTCCGGCAAGTACCTTGGGAGTCTTCCACATACCCATCTTGACGAAGGCTGTGCCAACGCACGTGTGCCCGACGAGTGCAACCTCGCCCTGCACTAGTGTCAAGTCTCATATGTAGTATACTGTGAAGGTCGTAGGGGACCCCCCAAGACCAAACCTCCTAAAGCCTAATCCCATAAACTATGGATGAGGGCTCACAATACTGCCAAGAGCCTGAATCCAAGAAGATTAGTCCTCGCCAAGGTTGCTCGTTGACGAGGGAAAATTTTTGCATGAAAAACAGGCTCAGGGGTTCCTAGATATTACCAGTCGTCATGATCGGCTAATAGTCTTCTGTTTACGTACCTCCCCCCCCCCCCCCCCCTCATGTCCTATGACACAACTTGCAGGTCGTCCTGCGGGTCCAAGGGGGGGGGGAAATCTGATTAATGTATTAATCGCTGATTTTTTGCCGCAATCCATGTTATTTCACTAACCGGGCAACTTGTCAGGTTTAGTGGGGGAGGGAATCCCCGATCCTCAGGGGAAAGGGTTGCATGGTTAATGCTTTACGCTACATTTCGGCTTATTCCACTTATACTGCAGTTTTGCAAGGATAAGTTGGGGAGGAAAACCGGGCTCATCGTCTGGAGGAAGCCCCCAACCTTCAGTGAGAACCTGGTAACCCCTTTCCATACGGCGACTGAGTGACGAGTCCTCTCAGAAATGTATTTGTTCTGAGTAAGATTCGAACCCGCGCCGCATGATTTGTGTAAGTAGGCCCCGGGCTGACATTTAAAAAAAAAATCAAAGGCAACCAGGCGGGGTCCAGGGCCTAGCTTATCGGATGGGGAGACTCCCACGCTTGGGCGATTTCCCGCTGTCGACCGGTCACCCCAGTGGCCCGCTCTAAATTGAGCAGCAGCTGGTAGATATAGTCCAGGAGTTCAGAGAAAGTCAAATATTGATCGTCCGTCTCCTGTTGGTTTGACAGTTGGGATGATAACCGCCGGCGGTTCGACTCGCAGCTGGGCGTACATCCATGGCCGAAACATGGTAGGTTTAGGCCTCTTGGAACACCTCTTGGCGTTTTGACAAACCCAGAACCTGGGTTAGGGCTGTTAGCCTTTCCCCCCAACTCTAGTTGTCAGGCCGATCGACTCATGAACCCGTGGGTAGTGTCGTAATCGAAGGCGCCGTAATTTGAGGCTCCCCTGTGGACTGACAAATCCAGAGCTTGGGATGACGCCAGTATTACAATCAGCCCACTTTAGTTGTCAGGTGGCCGACTCGTGTACCTGGACGTACAGTCAGGGTCGAGGCCGCCGTATGCTAAGCCCCCAGGTGAATCGACAATACCAGAGCTGGGGTGACGCCCGTAGGCCCACAAAGCCATTCCGGTTGTCAGGCGGATCGACTCGTGTGCATGGGCGTACAGTCGTGGTCGAGGCCGTTGTATGTTGAGGCTTCCCGTCGGCTCGACAGATCCAGAGTTGGGGTGAGGCCCGTACGGTAACCAACCCACTCCGGATGTCAGGCGGGTCGAGTCGTGGGCCTGGGCGTACAACCCTAGTCGAGGCTGTCGAATGTTTAAGCATCCTGGTGGCTCAACAGATCCAGACTTGGGGTAACGCCCGCAGGACTCGCCCGCTCTGGTTGCTAGGCGGATCGACTTGTGTACATGGGCGTACATTCGTGGTCGAGGCCGCTGTATGTTTAAGCCTCCTGGCGGTTCGACAGATCGAGAAGTTGGGATGACGCCGAAGGCTCAAACCACTTCAGATGTCCGGCAGCTCGACTCGTGTACCTGTGCGTACAGACGTGGTCGAACCGCCTTGTTCAGTAGTTGAAAAACCCTGATCATCCGTATCTTCCGCCGAATCCGTCGGAGACTCCTCTCCAGTGGGCTCCGGTTCGGGATACTGGACGTTCGGCTGGAGGTAGTTCCCTGACCAAGTTTTAGTCTGGTAGTCGCCCTCTAAGAACTGGTCCGCCCATCTCCTGGTCTCAGGGAGCGCCTCCTGGCGGTTCGACTGATCCAGGGACAAGGTTGCCGGTCGTTGCCTGATCAACCCGCCCTGGACGTCAGGCAACTCGACTCGTGTGCTTGGGTGCACAGTCGTGGTCGCAGAAGCCTGTTTAGATCGTGAAGATCTGGGCCCCTCGATTGCGGCGCCTGAGTTGTTTATTTACTCGAGCTTGGCAATTGAGAATTTAACGCCCTCTAACGTTTGTTCCATGGCACACAAACGTTCTGCGTCTGACCTCTGCGTGGGTTCCGGCTGACGGGTGTTCCGACACGCAGACTTCGTATGGGAAGGTGTAACTGACGTTCGGTCGCTGGCTTGAGACAAACTGTCGAAGATAAGCAAAATGAACAGAACATATGTTGAGAGCTAATCCCAACAAAGCATCAACGACAGCCAAATCAGAAGAGATAATCAACAAGAGAACACAGAAAAAATTTTTTTTTTTTTTTTTTTACTAACTCGTTATTAATTACTCATTCCTGTTATATTATATATCGTTTTTTTCTTTTTATTACAATAAATAATAGTTATTGATTTAGGACTTGCCTGGACCGTTTAACCTCGTCCGCTGAGTCTGGGGAGATCGCGTGATCGCCCCCCCCCCCCCCCCCCTCTTCGAGGACCTCCTCGGTTTCGAAGAATTGCCCTCCTTACTGGACCAGGAAGAACTTCGGGACCTGCTACTCTTCCTCTGAGGCTTCGCTGCTGATGATATTCTTGGCAGGTATTCGTGGGGTAAGTGCCTCCACAGGCACTAGACACCATTTTCCATCACAAATTTTTAATCTAAAAATAACAACGAAAAAGATTTAAAATTTAGTAATGGAACGTAATTTATTTAAACAGGGACGCACCCCGCTTTAAAAAATCGCCTATGAAAATATGTAATAGTGTTTGTATGGGAGGGTGGTGAGCCACAACAACCCGACCGCGTGGTGACGAATTTTGGACCCACGACAGCATATATGTGGGTTGAGATGGGTTGAGTCCGAAAACTCTCCAAAAACAAAAAAATACAGGACATTTTTTGGTCAGAAACCCTCTAGTAATCTAGGGGAGGGTATCTAACCGCTAGGGACAGTAAAATTTCCTACCAAAAACGATTCAGAGAGAAGGATTAGTAAGAAAAGTATACTTAGTATAATTTGCAGTGTTGATCTCTTCTCTGCAGAGTTGAAAGAGGTAGACCGGAAGGGAAGGTTCGCGCATGCGCGGTATGTACAAACGGATAGCCAGTACAGGGCATTAGCCTAGATTACTATACAGGATGTTAGGGCAAGATTTTTTGATTTTATTGTGTAAAATGCAGATTGTTCTTTCTCCTAGGGTCAAAAGGCAAGTGTTTGTACAGTTGTAGGTACTATCTATGGGAATTTGGTAATTTGTCACCATAAGAAAAAAGTTATTATCCCTGACTCCACCTAGAATGAAATATTAACTATGTAAGTAAGTTCGTAGAAACTAGTTACCATGAAAACATATAGACATATATCAGTTAGCATGACTAATGATAAATTACATACAGTGTGTATTTTATTTTGTTTTCCAGACTGGTTTGATTGGGTTTTTCACACGCCCTATGTGGAGGGGTTGCCAGGTACATCTAAGGGTTTATTTCCGGCAAAGAGCCCAGTTTCATTCCCACTAAACCTAACACCCACGTCATGTGAGTGAAATAATATTGACTATAAGCCAATAAATACAGTTGTATATATCCAGATTATGATTCTGAGATGGCCACTGAGCACTCAAAGCAGCTTAGAAGAAATAACAGAAAAAATATCAACACTGTTCAATGAAACGCTTGCAAAGTAATTGAGTTTTGACTGATTTTATGGTAAGTTTTACTGATATGTGGTCAGGTCAAATATTTTTTTTGGTCAAAATTTTTTTTTAACTTTTTTTGTCTTTTTTTTAGTCAGGAGTTTCACCTTTTTATGCATCCTAAAACATAAAAATGGCAAAAGTTGGAAATATGGAATGATATGAATTTCTTCTACAATTTTTTTTCAAAATCTGGTGCATCATTTTCAAATTTGGCCAAACTAAGACTAAATGTAATCTAAAAGTGCCTATTTTTATGTGACATTAAAATGGCAGGATATTTATATACATGTGTGAATTTCTTTTCAATTTTATTCTCAAAATCTGGTGAGTTAGTTTCTAATGGATGTAATCCAAGAGTGCCAGTCTAGTAGGATATGAATTTCTTATTTAAGAAGAAAGACGAAGGCCTATATAAAAAAATGGCCAGTATATTTAATCAGATGCTATGTATTAATGTCAAGATCAACTTCATCAAACAGCTGTTAAAGATTTTGATAGAGTTACAAACACAACAAGAAGTAAACCGTAGATATACTCAAGATGACGGTTGCATTAGGTATCAAAATAAGGTAACATAAGTAATACAAGCTTTGGCAGGTTTCAGTTTAGGAACCATGAAAATATAACCAGATAGAATATTAAAATGGGCTAGCATAATTATGAATTATGCGTAATAATAGAACTATAAAGTATATGAATACACAATTCTACTGACTAAGGCCAAGCTCCTGTCAGCCGTCAACCTAATGAAATATCATAGGTTTACTTTATTACAACAATTTATGATGGGGTATAAAGGTCTAAATGATATACCTCTTTTTAACAATTAGAAACTTGTCTCCGTGGTTATTTTAGACAAGAAGATTTTCCCTGTGCCTGTGTGTTTTAGTGTTCATAAATACACAATTATTGGCAAACTAAATACATATTTTTACTTGATGCTACCGTTTTTTGAAACAATATCTTATATATGATCACTAAAACACACGGGCACAGGGAAAATCTTCTTGTCTAAAACATGTAGTGACTTTCATAGTGATATTCTAAAAAGACACTACAAGTACACTGTAGGCTAGCCGAGAAATCTTGGCTCTGCCGAATTTTTTTTTTCCGTGTTTGTCATAGCCAAGATCACTTCCATAGTAAAAAAGTGATATTTGTTAAGGAGACCCGCCAAATAAATCGGCGGCGCAAATTTCACAACAAATAAGCAAAGAATAAAATATTTACCACTGCATTCCGATAGTATAGACCACGAAGAAGGAGTTTGTCAAACTTACGCCGCTGTAAAGTGGTAAACTTTCCCTTATGCAGTCAATATTTGTTTCGAAGTCCACTGTCTTCAACCTGACGTAACCGCCATAGTAACGACCAGTTAAACTGTGCGGGGCGTCGTAGAAATACTTCAATCATATATCTTTAGTCACTTTACAGCGACATAAGTTTGACAACTCCTTCTTCGTGGTCTATGCTATCGGAATGCAGTGGTAAATATTTTATTCTTTGCTTAGTTGTTGTGAAATTTGCGCCGCCGATTTTTTCGGCGGGTCTCCTTAACCAATATCTCTTTTTTACTATGGAAGTGATCTTGGCTATGACGAACACGGAAAAAAAAAATTCGGCAGAGGCAAGATTTCTCGGCTAACTGTAGGCCTACTTGTGTCAACCTGCTGCAGTAATCAATAAGAATTAGTTGTTATCCACAATATAAAGTCTTATAGATATAGAAAATCTGTTTGATTTTAAACTGTGTTTTCATTATTTTATGTAATTTTTCTACTAACAGTTATCAATAAATACGTACTTATGGACAGTAAAATGTTTGTTACCAGGAGCCTGTTTCACAAAACAGCGTAGATGTATTTTTTGTGTAACTTTCATACTAACGTATCCCTACAATATGGGTTGCTATGGCAGTTACGTGAAAACTTACGCTACGCTACTTAGTGAAACAGGTCACAGGTCATTATAGTAGTACAGAGATCAGTCTGATAACTTCGGGTATTTACAAGCGTGTCAAAGCCGACCGGTAGCGAGCGAAGTTAGCCGAAGCGTGTTCCGACTGATCCAGAGATATGTCAAGCCAAGCATGTATAAAAGGAACATCAGCAGCACAGGTAGATGTATTGATAAGAACTTCTGGTGCGAATATAGCACTGGTCCATCATGTTACAACTTCAGAAATAGAATGCGTCTTTTCCATCCCAAAACTAAATTCATAAATTGCTAAAACAGTGGTTTTCTTATAACAAATTTGTTTAGCTAAAAAAAGCTAACAATTCGCTGATTAATTACTGTGTCATAATTACTGTGTCATAGCCAAAACTGGTAACCTTGAAAGTGGTGGACCAGTTATATATTCTGTTCCCATTTAATAAATAAACTTTATAAAAACATCTTTGTGGATTTCGTTCGCTAATTAATAGGCCCTATTGTGGTTATTTTTTCTTTGCCCAACTTTTTACATAATCTTTTTTAAATTCGAATTATTTTTACAAATAATGCATATGTTGTTGGAAAAAGAAATTTTCTGTTGAAGGCTTATTTACTGTATTTCTTCTAAATATTCAGCCATTTAATGGCCTAAATTTTCCATTGAGTCAGACAAAAATGAAGACGTGGAGTTGTGTTTCAGGATAACCATTTTCACACACTGCACGGCAGGTCATATTGCCTTAAATTCTCTCCAATGGGCAAATTTGTCTGTCCTCATTTAGCATATTTGTTTTCTAATGGTCGAATCTTTATGAGGTAAAAAGTGGCTGAATCTTTAGAAGAAATACGGTAATTAAATTTCAACAGAGAACAATTTTAAAGGCTATACCAGAAATATTATCATATTTTTATTTCTTTCTATTATATATATTATATATTATCATATTTCTTTAACTATTTATGGTACGCATGCTCCCGATTGTGAATTATCTTAATATAACTGTACTTACCAACCACTTTACAGACAATGGGTTATCAAATAAAACATAACCATATGAAGACAGTTAAGCACAATCGTATGGGGTTTTCATGACTGCGATTCATTCATAACTTTACATTCTGTTGATAATAGTGCTGTTAATATAACAAGTTAAAATGTCTGAGGTGTTTTACATAGCTATTTCACTTATCCCATATGGTGGCGTGGTCAGAATTAGTGGTGGAGGAAACTGGGCTCTGTGGCCAGAGGAAACCTGTAACTATTTGATTGATTGATTGGAGTTTTACACCGCACACAAGATTCGTAACTATTTGACAAAACCTAATTAATGCTAATAATTAAAGCCAAAATTCATACTTTTTTCATAAAGTTTTATTATCCAAACAATAACTGGATCTAAAACTAAATAGCCCGGTTTCCTCTCCCATGAAACCTGGTAACGCCGCCATATAAGTGGAATAATCTTGAGCGCAGCGCAAAATATCAATCAACGTTTTGGCAGCTCAAGCAATTCTCGTGGATTATAATTGTCAAATGATAGCGAGCGTTTTAAGTTTCATTTTGTAAGAGAGATATAATTTATAATCTTTTAGTACTACTAGTCATGATAATGTACCTTTCAGTAGTGTTTTGAACTAACACACCTAGACTGAATGAATATTCGGCCCGGTTATTCAAAGTGGCATGAGCTGCCAAAATGTTGATATTTTGATGTTAAAACAGAATGTTGAAATTATCGGCTATTTTTCTTAAGACGTATAATTCAGAAGCTTTCTAGTGTTTCTAGTCTCGAGAATGTACGATAAAGTATTGTTTTGAACTAACTTTGCCTTAGAATGAATGAATGGTCTTCCCGGTTAGTTAAATTTTGTTTACTTTTCGAACACATTTACGGTTCGTACAGGCCACATACTGTGTGGATTTTCCTCATTCTAACGTTAATCATTTAGTTTTTTGATGGCCTTCAAAGCCTCTTACTGTCGTGGCGATCAGAAATTATAAAAAAAGTGTGAATTTTAGCAGCTCAGTTTAATTCTGTTTACTTTTGGGACATTATTTGGATTCGTAGAGATCAGCCCATTTTACTGAGTCAGTAAAATCTGTATGATACTGAGTAGTAGATCCAAGTATGGCATATAGTCATGTATTTTAAATATTTTAGCTTCTTGCATGTTCACATGTTAATAATATTCCCCTTTCTAGTAGCTACGGCCACTTAAGCATTAAAAACACTGGCTCAGAGAATGTCTGTTTTATGTGAAATAACTATGATAGCTACAAGTAAAATGCCATTGAAAGATTTGCTAGAGGTAGATTAAAGATAGAATTCAACTGTGACATACCATACAGTCAGGTGTCATTAGTTAATCAGGGGAATACCTGTACCAAGATCAAAGACTCTCCACTTAATGGATATTTTCTGGTCAATTTACCCTCCTTTGATGCAGTTGTAGATAGAGCAACTTAAAGGAGATCACATTCATGTATCCAGGGGTTTTAACACCTGACTCTTGTCTAGACTGGTGAGTAAAGATTGTAAGGTAGCCATAATAATCCACTATAAAGACATAACAAATTGCTTCCAGTCTTTACTTTACCTTCAGATATCTTTATTTTCCTTCAAACAAACAATGCTACTAGCACAAGATATTAGATACAGGATTATAGGATATTACAAACAAAACTTAGTACACGAGTAGCGTAACTCAGAAAAACGTAAGACCCATATTTGACTCAATATTTCGGCACTTTATTATGCCATTATCAGGAGTAACGAAATAAAGTGCCGAAATATTGAGTCAAATATGGGTTTTACGTTTTTCGCAGTTACGCTACTTGTGTACTATGTTAAACTTATCAGTGTTACAAATGGATTCACAAACAAAACTTCACTACCAGAAATATGTCCCAACCCCAAAGGGATAACCATAAAACTTAGCAAATAAACTGCTACACATATAACAGCTGGAGAAAATAGGTTCACAGGTTACAGCTCATATAAGTCTAATTTAATATGGAAGAAAGTATGAATCTGCAATCAATCAGTCGCTGCCTTGTCTACCAACCGTCTTTATGATGTCTCGATCTGTTGCACACTGATTGGTCTTACGTAAGGAAACAGCATGTTCTAACTCCTCCTGAGCAGTCTTAACGTCACAGTCAATCCACGACTTATAATTTAAAGTGGCATGAGCTGCCAAAATTCACACTTTTTTCATAATTTCTGATCGTCACAACAGTAGGAGGCTTTGACGGCCATCGAAAAACTAAATGATTGGCGTTCGAAAGAGGAAAATCCATACAGTATGTGGCCTGTACGAACCGAAAACGTGTTCGAAAAGTAAACAAAATTTAAATAACCGGGACGACCATTCATTCATTCTAAGCCAAAGTTAGTTCAAAACAATACTTTATCGTACATTTTCGAGACTAGAATCACTAAAAAGCTCCTGAATTATACGTTTTGAGAAAAATAGCCTATAATTTCAACATTCTGTTTAAACGCCAAAATATCAACATTTTGGCAGCTCAAGTCACTTTAATATGTGCAATTGTTTACATGGACCTGAGCATGCCTAAAGACTTTTGAGCAGTTAATTGATAGGTCGAACATTGAACCTAAGATTTAATTCGAAATAATCGGATCATATCTGAAGTCAACCTGAGCTTGGCTTTATTCACTTTGTATGATCAGCCCCATAATAAGCAAGTAGAGGTATTCGAAAAAGAAAATCACAAATGAGATGAGAGTAGGACTATTAAATTTACATGTTTAGATATACCTTGGTCTAAATTTGTTGAGAATTCATCCAGTAAAGTAAGCAATACTTGTATAGAACAACTGATGTGTTTATATTAACTGTAATTTCCATCTACCATACTAAGAGTAATGTTAAGATGAACTACCTACAATCAACCAAGGGCTGTATTTGTTGTAAGTTATTGCACGGTAAACGAGACAGGTTGTCTACACTGAGAGCAACACTGGCCACCTATTGTGGTTGTGATATAAACAAAACGGAGGGGGGAGCGCAGACTACAAAGGGGAACTACAATCAGTTTCCCTGCCTCTGGCACCTAAATCATACACCAGATGTTTACAGGGGTTTCCTAGGACAGAAATTCTTAAACACACAGCTCTAGTCATTTTATATTCAAGGATAACCAAAATTTCTTTATCGACAATATTTTTTTTTTTTCTGGTAATTAAAAATTTTCTGTTGTCAATAAGATATTTTGTAAGAAAATTGTCTGCAATAAGGAGCTATAGTATCGTGAGCACTGCCGTTGCGCATGTGGGGATCCATTCTTGTTTGAATGTGACGCTCATCTATGAGAACAAAAACGTCAATTGAACTGACGACATCATAAAAAACGTCATCCGTAACCGAATATAGCGGGGAAACATGGGATATATCCTAGATTAAACTTGATACGTTTCCTTTAAGAGGCTTTGTATAAAGATCAACTGTATTTTAATCAATTTGGGGGGAAAATCTTCTAATTTCAGAAGTTAATGTTTAAAATGGTCCACATACACAAACTACAAAAGTCATTTGTTTTAAACTTCAAAAGTGATATACATGTATTTATGATCACTAAAACACACGGGCACAGGGAAAATCTTCTTGTCTAAAATAACAGATAACAGACTGGAATAAGTGATATACATGTGATATACATGTTACATGAACTTTTTTTAACATAATTAGAAACTTGTCTCCATAGTTATTTTAGACAAGAAGATTTTCCCTGTGCTCGTGTGTTTTAGCGTTCTTAAATATATTTACGAACACTAAAATACACAGGCACAGGGAACATCTTCTTGTTTTAAATAACCATGGAGACAAGTTTGTAATTGTGTTAAAAAAAGAGTTATATACATGGTCCAAGTTCTGTGGTCTCAATCTTACAACATCAAAGAATTGAAGTGGTCATATAATAGCTAAGTGGGTAATGTAGGAATTGTTCTAGATTAAACGGACTATTTAAGCACATTTTCTTAGATCTGAATAGCCCACCATTTCAAAGGTACGATATCGAGTGACGGGGGTGTAAATTAGAGGTATGGAGGGGATGTCTTAGTTTAGCTGTCTGCTTATAGACAGAGTTACAAAGACTCAAACGTATTACAACACTCAACGGAGACGAAATTACTTATAGTCTTAAAAAGAGTTTTATTCAAACCCTACTCTTATGTCTTCATCACATTGAGTTTAAAGATCCTGTTAAGAAAATACAAGGACGTAATACCCTTTTGGAGTGAACCTTTCCACACAATTTACCCCACTTTGATGTCCTTAAGTTGTCTGGCTTCCCGCCACGTATTTTTCCACCTATTTAGTTTTATAGGCCATGAATTGCTGTCGAGACCAGCACAGGTCATTATGGCAAAACCAACACAAAAGCCTATTCGACAGACTGGAAAATCAGCTACTAAAACTGTTAAATTATACTATTTCTAACAAGACAATCAAAGACTAAACGGTTTTTCCACAGCTTTTCAAATACGATCGTCAGAAAAAAAGAATACCAAGTACTTTTAAGGTCCTTAGTCGCCCAGGATAATATACGTAGACGAAAAAAGCAACCATTGATAACTTCTCAGCGAAGTTCATACGGTTTAGGCCAACTACATTTACAATTTATTTCAATTACCATAGGAATGATCTTGTCAGTAAATTCATCAAGCATTCAGGGTCTTTCGCTAAAAAGCGTGATGAACAAATGCATGAGCTGAGGGTCTTCCTGGAAGACCAACTTTTGGTTTTTATCAAATTCCTCAAAATGAAATATTTACACAACTGCCATAGATAAAAAGCGTAAAATAATCTGCAAAATCAAGAGTTAAGAAGTAATTTGTACTCACCACACGGCCTTGACATAAGGAGAATGCTGCCTTGGAAAAATGCTGATTGATTATGTCACCTCTAAATAAACACTCTCCATCACCTGATACATGCCGCTGCTCTCCATGTGGAAAGTCTTGTGATTGTGAATCAGAGCCAAAAGGCCAAGTCCTGGAGAGCACTGATCCATTAGAATGGTAATAAACTTGAAAACCTGGAGCAAGGAGTTCCTTGTTTGATTCAATTCGAACTGAAAACGTCTGTCCTAACCCGGAAATGTTTAAATGTGAGGTAGATTCTAAATTTGTATCTAAACGTTGATTCTCTGGTTCCCCGGAAGCACTTCTTTTATCTCGTTTTTGTCGACTATTTGTCTTTGGTGTATCCGCCGTTAATGTTGTCTCCCCTCTCCCCACATACACAGGATAAACAATTTCATAATCTGAAAAAGGAAAGAAGAATTTATTAATCCAAAATATTTCAAGAAAAAAACCTCACAATTTTCCAACTCGGAACAATGTTTTGCGAATCTAAATTATATCAAACAGGGCTTGACAAAAACAATTTGTTAGCTTTATTTTTCTCAAAATAATTTCAATGATGCTAAGTTAAGAAGAAAGAACTGTGCTAAAAAATTGAGACCAGATCGATTCATTGAGGTTTTATGCCCCTTTCGAAATTATTTGACTTATAAAACGGCGTTGCCAAACTTAGTGGGGGAGGAAACATCTACATTCAATGGGTACCTGTATGGCAACCCTTCCACATAATTTGTGGCCAGAAGAAATGACCAGTTTTTTGTTAGTTAATTTTGGTCAGCAAACAAAATGTACTATAACATTCTTGAGGAAAAATTAATAAAAATTTGTATATTCTGAATAACTACATTATGTTCAATAAGTATGGCATGTGTGTGTGTGTGTGTGTTAACATAATTTTCCTATAAAAATAAGAACATTTCTTTTTTATTTCAGATGTTAAAGGAGTTGAAATCAATAAAATCCAAAAATTTAAAGAATTATTACCATTAATAGTCAAAAGGTATGTGTCTTTAATTGACCTTGAGCTATGACCTTGAGTTCTGCTGCAGGAATTTTGCACCCAATTTTCTCTGTGAGGTTTTCATTTGTCTGACTTCAACAATAATCTTACATCAGAAAACAAACAATTGCAAAAAGAAAGACAAACTTTGGGGTTGTATGAATTGTCCCAGAGTAAATTTCACCAGCGAAAATTCCATTCACAAAGCCAGATTCTTGAAGCCGAGTTATGCGGAATATTCCGTTGGAATGTAACAACCAGGTTGACAAACTCTCTCATACCATTCTAACTATATGTATAAAGCCTTTGAAAAAATCAACCTTATCAACGAAAAACTAACTGCAGATGTTTTCATTAAGATAATCAAGGAAAACAAACACCTGACTGACATTTACACACTTTTGATGTTTGTTATTTGACATAATCACAGGTTACGTAAAGTTAATTTACAAACGAGGGCAAAAAATATTGAAATATTTGCATACGTTTTCAACTAGATTACGAAACTATCGAGCAGAAAATGCTTCATTTTTATTGGGTGTGAATTGACAGCTTATCTATCTTATCTAAGTTTTTGCTCTATCATAATTATCTACATACATGTAGTCAAAAGGGTTACAGAAACGATATTCAATGTTGAGAATAAATTTGGAAATACGGTTGGGGAGGAAGGTATTGTCTCAGCAGAAGAGGGATCAAATGGGTTGAATGTCCCCACTGAATACAATCCAGACATATATGACAGAGGCCTACATGGGTGCCAAGGGTCAACTGAGTACAGGATACCCCTCAGAGGTCAGTAAGTTCAGGTAAATAACAGGTGATTATGTGACCTCCGGTTTCCCAGGTGAAAGAATCTCTATCTACTCTATCACATGCAACTACACTTGAAAAATATCCTATAAAAACATGTCAGCCACTGAGTACATAACCAAAAACACATTGACAAACTATTTCAAATCTAAGTTTAAAATCTAATGGTCCTCTGTGGAAACAGTTGAACTAAGGAAAGGGTTCGAAAACATACAAGGAAAAAATAAATAAAATTTTGAATAAAATCTTTTAAATATATTTGTCCAGGCTGCATTCATTAGCCAGAAAAAGTCATTTTAATTTAAAAATGAAAATATTTTTATTCCATGAAATCTTTGTTTAAAATATCCGAAATAGATATAATTATTTTAAATTGTGAGATTTTAATTCCTTAACTTTTTTTATATAGAGAAATTTTAGCCTTTGTTTCCGTCTTCCAACAAAGTGAAGCCGACAGATAAGATTGTAACAATTGAACCTAATGTTAGCATGAGGTACGTGTTCTGCCCTCCCTAAATATGTGCCCAGAGGTTCATCTATGTTTGCCCAGCCTATTGATTCTGAGACAGAGAAATATCTAGCAGAGCTATTCTTTCTGGCTGTGCCAATATCGGGGGTCAAAGAGTCAGTGGGAGGGCAAAAAAAAAAAACCCAAACTCAATAACAAGGTAAAAGACACAACGTACAATTTCATTTCATCCGTTAACATCAGAATATGGCCCAGTGAAAGACAGTTGGCAGCATAATGACTGAGGGTTCATGATCAAAGCCTATGACCACCCTAACAGTATGGCAACCAAGACAATTACATCATGTAATAATATCGTAATTCATAAATATCACAGTGACAAACACCCACAGAGATAGCAAAACTTCTCAACAAAAAGACACCAAGAGTATGTTTCACAAGTTTTTATGTAACTGTCATGGCAACTGATATTATAGAGATACGTTACTATAGAGATACTTTACAGTACACAAGTAGTGTTATTCCGAAAAACGAAAACTTCATATTGACTCAATATTTCGACATCAGGAGTGAGGTACATTAGCAACAACATTGGAATATATACAGGTAAAAGACAAACAGATTAAGCAGTGATATAACAATAATAGGAATGACCCTTACATGTCTACAAACTTATTATCATTATTACATATGCAAATAGACAAAACACGACATGGCTCCTGAGATATATATATTTATGATCACTAATACACACGGCCACAGGGAAAATCTTCTTGTCTAAAATAACCATGGAGACAAGTTTCTAATTGTATTAAAAAGAGGTATATCATTTAGACCTTTATATCCCATAAATTGTTGTAACAAATCGAACCTATGGTATTTCATTAGGTTGACGACTGACAGGAGCTTAGCCTTGGTCAGTAGAATTTTCTGGAATCCTCCTGAGATATATACATGTAGATGGATTGATTAGAGTTTAACACCGCACAGAGATATTTTGAAAAGGAGTCACAACTAACGCTCCTACAATTTGTACTTTTTGATAACATTCTATAATTCGTGATTCAGGTTTGTGGATACCAAATATCCTGTTTTTCTAATGCCAAGATGCATACAAAGCTGGATTATCAAAGGAGTCAAAATTGTTTTCTTTAGTAAAAACTAAAATCTGTTTTTCACCATCATTGCTTTCTATTTCTGCCATATCATAGATTAAAAAAGTCAGCAGCCAAAGTTCTTTTCACGAACTACAATAAATTTAGACAGGCACCATGATTCCATCAATCTTATCCCCCGTTTTTACGGAATAATTGTAAAGAATAAAAAAAATTGATTCATGATAGATTTACTTTTAAATTGAAATTAAAAAATAATTTTGTTTATTATTTCTAAAGTGTTTCTTTGATGTTTTATAACACGACACAAATGAGAACACTGATGTCACATTTTTAGTGTGATTTGTGATACATTTTTTAACACACTTATCTCACACCTGTTCAATTTAAAACAGATTATTGTTTTAATTCAAAAGTTAACAATGCTATTATGTAAAAATTTCGTGTTTTTTGGAAAGTCAATAGAATGACTCATTTAAAGTTTCATTGTCTGATAAAAATCATTGGACCATTTTTCCTGACCTCATTGACCCTTGACCTCTGGGGTCACAATCTGTCATCGGGAATTCGGTCACATGACATCCATGTTTTGCCCTCAATCATTGTTTTAATAACCTTTCCTCTTTGAACGGAACAGTTTTTCACTCTCGTTCAGTCACCCGATTGTGGACACCTTTTTTTTAACCCCTTATTAGAATTGTTAATTTGAAACTCGACACGTCTTTCTGAGTTTATTAACGACTTAATACAGGACTAATTTGACTACATTCTCACGGCGACCTTTTGAGGTCATAACAGTGATTATCTTGGGTACAAATCGTGTCGTTATTGGAAAGTTGTAGACATGAAATGTAAGAAATGAAACTTGGGTAACGACCACCTGTAAATAATGTACGCTCAAAACTGTAACGTACCTAACAGACATCAATTAGACCTTAACCTGGGGCTTAAAGATTGAGCCTAACACAAGCTCGTTATTCTCGAAATGAGTACTTAATTAGTCATCAACGTAATAAGTACTTTGTTTAAGATATAAAAGCAGGAGGTTCAAGATGGGCATCAATTGGTTAATTACTTTGTTGTTGTTGTTTTTTTCTGGGTCCTGCATTCTTTACTAATTCAGTTATTTCCTTGATGAGGATCGCTATTGTTTTAGATGGGAAAACAAA
This sequence comes from Lepidochitona cinerea, assembly GCA_963971465.1. Taxonomy (NCBI): domain Eukaryota; kingdom Metazoa; phylum Mollusca; class Polyplacophora; order Chitonida; family Tonicellidae; genus Lepidochitona; species Lepidochitona cinerea. The sequence goes on along the minus strand of OZ020555.1, from coordinate 34,041,758 downwards.
ACTAAAGTGCAAAAGGAAGAAAGATATTGGGTTGTTGTGGCCAGCAACCCAAGGTCCTTCCGTCTAATGCTTAATAAAAAACACAGTTGGATTGTATCAATTTTAAGATTCAAAGTTTATATTCACAAGCCATTTGAAAAAACTTCTACAACATAGAGAAAGAATTTTGAATAAAAAGATTGTATTAAATTTTAAAAACATAATATGATTTGCCCAAAAATGGGCTGGACCTTGTCTTGTGTAATTAAAGTGGCATGAGCTGCCAAAATGTTGATATTTTGACGCTAAAACAGAACGTTGAAATTACTGGCTATTTTTCTCAAGACGTATAATTCACAAGCTTTTTAGAAGCTTTTTTTTCCAGTCTCTAAAATGTACGATAAAGTATTGTTTTGAACTAACTTTGGATTAGAATGAATGAATGGTCGTCCCCGTTATTTAAATTTTGTTTACTTTGCGAACACGTTTTCTGTTCTTACAGGCCACATACTGTATGGATTTTCCTCATTCCAACACCAATCATTTAGTTTGTCGGTGGCCTTCAAAGCCTCTTACTGTCGTGACGATCAGAAATTATGAAAAAAGTGTGAATTTTGGCAGCTTATGCCACTTTAAGTTCTTAATTGACTAGAAGCCTTGTGACATCACTCAAAACGGGTGAATTGGTATGGTGAGTATTACAGGGAACCTTCTTCAAAGATCAAGTCTTGTTACACACCCTTGTAGCATAGCAAAACACATGACTGCCCTGTCCACCCTGCAAAACTGCTCATAATACCCATAATGCAATGCACCAAAAGCTGATGATGTCATCGGTCTAATGTTAACCATTGTGGATTCCGTAAGACCCCAAATGTTTCTGTTTGTAGGGTCAGTGACATGACCATGACAACTAAAACCATGACATTTTATACATCTAATGTATCGGCAAGAACATGGAATGTTTTATTTATAGAGCTTTTAAGGGTGAATAGAAATGGTTTATTGCATATGAGTTTACCCAAAAGACCATGATCATAAAAAAGAACTTTAAGTGTTGGTTTTTACAGGCTTAATGGAAATGCCATTTGATGTATATTGTACCTGTGTATATTTATGAACACTAAAACACACGGGCACAGGGAAAATCTTCTTGTCTAAAATAACCATGGAGACAAGTTTGTATATGTGATGCCCAATGGAGACAGTTTAAGACCCTAATCTGTGAATATAATGTTTACCTGTATAGGTATGCAGGTGTAATAAAACATCACACCTTGACAAGAAGGTGTCTTTTAACCCAGGTAATCAGTTGTTCCTAACCCAGTGAGAAAGGAAAATAGCCATCACTGAATGATTTTAGTGAGACACTGCTGTGGTGCTGGGTGACAGTAAGGGACAATTTATATCATTTAACCTTTATCTCAATAATAAATTAAGGTGCCTCACCTTTATAAAACTAAATCTCTATGTCAATTTTAAGGCTACTCTTAACCATACATAAACATTATCATTTTGAAAATGTCACTACCCTAGAGACATATAATTCACCAGAAATACGGACAAGATTATAAAATTATTTTTTATAAGAATGCCATTATGGACATCTAAACCTTATGAGTTGTTCACTAACACCTGTTATATTATCTTCAAACTTTGTTGCGAGGAAATCTTCTTTTTTTCAACAGGTAGATTAAGTTTTCATAAGAAGAAAAAATGATTGCCAGCAACAAAGACTTCATATTGAGATTAGCACACATCTTACATGTGCAATTGTGAAACCCCTTTATTATAGTATAACACCTGCCCCTGTGCCTGGAGAAAAACCCTTTTGTTGGTACGTGAAAAGCCAGATTGTCATTTTTCTAAAAAAATGTTCCCCTTGCACTTATTGAGATGGGAAAGTTTGTGTTGGTGTGAGAAGGTTTTTATCTTATTGTTCATGTACTACACATAAATCATGTTAATATAATAATCCTTTATAGAAATTTATTACGGAAAAAAGTAAAAAACTGACACCAGAAGCCCATTCATAGATTTCTGCCAACACTGATAGACTCGAAAAAAAAAAATACTCAAGGTTACTGTCCCACTGCTCTGCTAACTGAGCAACCCGGCGTGGCTGCCATCACACATAGGTTGTTCGAGTGAAAACCCAGTCAGAAAATTTTCCAATTTTTTGGAATGAGTGGGATTCGAACCCACGACCCATTGGTGGAAGACTGTTCGGACTGAGCGTCCAACGCTCTTCCTACTGAGCCCCGGAGCTTGTCAAGACCATTTGTATATAGATTTCAAAATTGTGATGCGTGATAAAGTGTTTCCAGAGATGGCCACATAGACCAAGTGTTGGTTATCTACAATATTTCAGTAATGTCCCCTGATGATGATTGCTGCTTGCTTTCAAAACAACAACAACATCATAAATTTCTTACGATACTTGATCAACGATTAATGTTGCACTGAAAGGCTTGGGTCAAATGTCCACCAATAAAATAAGGCCAAAAAAAAAACCATTGGAAAACAATTATGTTAATCATGCGAATACCTATGTATGTTTCTACCTGTCTATATCTGTAGATTGTTACCTGGGCTTAACGAGCCAGGTAAATCATGTCAAAAAAGACAGAAAAAGTGACCAGTAGGTTAGAGATGTCCTTACCAGGTACTTAACGAGAGAAATTTACGAGATCCTTCAAAGGTGACTGGTCAGTTAATTTATCACAGACTGACAACCTCAATCCTAAATACCCCATACATGCCAGCTTAAAAATGCCACAGAAAATACTTCTCCTGGTCTTCTAACAAATTCAAGTTGTTTGATTTCTGCTTTGAGACATTAAGTTCAAAGAGGAAAATAAGTCCACAAATCCTTAAGTTTTGTCATAAAAACTTAAAAAGAATGAGGTTAAATGATGAAGTGAAAAGTAGGTGAAATAAAACGAAATATTTATGATCACTAAAACACACAGGGAAAATCTTCTTGTCTAAAATAACCATGGAGACAAGTTTCTAATTGTATTAAAAAGAGGTATATCATTGAGACCTTTATACCCCATAAATTGTTGTAACAAATCAAACCTAGTCATCTCAGCTAAAACAAAATGTCCCCAGACCATTAGGTTAAAGAAAAGAATCTGTTGGATGACATACGTTCAGCTAAGGTGCTTGTTTGGTAATCATGCTTTCCAAAATCTGGTTTCACTATCAGCTGCAAACATCATCAGGGAAATAACTGAATTAGTAAATGAACCAACACTGATTGACCCAGGAAAATTTTTGGGCCAGGGTGAGAGAGGATCGATCAAACTCACGTCTTAAGCCCCGCTCAGGTAGAGTTAAGATTTGGTCTGATTGTCTGCGGTTGAATCTTAAGACCGTTCTTGAGGTCGACGTGAACAGTTGCTTGGAAGGGAATTTCATCACCATATTCTGAAGACTGGCATGCATGAATGATGCAACAAAACAACGCCATCAAATCACTGAGAAAAAATGATCACGTGATGCAGTATGGGTCGCTGATTGGCTGCGACCTTAAGAATGATCGGAAGAAAATAGAACATGCTCTATCCTTATACGATCGTAGGACTGATCAGTCTGAGACCGATCTGAAGAGGCTTAAGGCCGCCCATGTCGAAAAACGTTCTCCAAATGAATGATTGCAGATTCACTACAGACTGGAGCTTACGACGATCGGATCAGATCCTAACTTGACCTAAGGGTGGCTTTAGGGTCACAGTCTCATCGCTCTACCAACTGAGCTACCCGGCCCTGCTGGGAATGTTTCGCTTGTTGAATTTTCTAATACACAAAGAGCTTAAACCAAGCTCATTAGAATAAGTAGCTTAAGTTTTTACGTAAGTGCCATAGCGAAATATCTCTACAGAACAGGTAGACATATTATTTAAGTCTAAAAGTGAGACTATCAAACGTTATCAAGTTAATGTGCAGACAGACGGACGACCAGAGAGAGGGCCGGACAGATGTAGGTACATGTACAATAAAAAATTGACAGAAAAAATGAAAATCCTGAATTTTGGAACCGTCATGATACAATTGATTTACCTGAGAGAGCCCAGGACAATACTGTCATTAGCGCAAATTTTTTTGACAAATTGCCTGGGCCCTGTTTCACAAAGTGGCGTAGATGTATTTTTTGGTTAACTTTCATACTAACGTATCTGTACAGTATGGGTTGCTATGGCAGTTACGTGTACGCGAAAACTTACGCTACGCCGCTTTGTGAAACAGGCTCCTGGACAATGAATACTTTAATTGATGGAAATATAATGTATTGACTACTTCATTTGTCTAAATTCTTAACCTAAATTCTTCATACAGCATAATGCATGACTAATGCTATTAATCAGAGAAGAAAATGTTTTCAGATCCATAAAGTGGCATGAGCTGTCAAAGTTCACACTTTATGACAATAAGACAGTTGAACTTCTTCAAAAACTAAAAAATTGGCGATAAAGTAAGGAAAACCCATAGGCCTTCAGTCTGTTGCTGTATCAACCAAAATAGTGCTCGAAAAGTAAAGAAAATATAAAAAAAACTGAGGCTGAAGTGGATTCATTTCATGCCTTAGTCCACTGCACTACATGGACTGAAACACCCATTCTCCAGTTTTATAACACCATAAAGGTTCCAATCTGCCATTCTTAGCAAAAATAACTGATAACGTTTAAACAGAAAACTATTTTGGCAGCTCATGTGATTTTAAAAAGTAAGAGCTATATCTGTTGCTCAAGATCTTGAAAAAGACACTGAAAGCTTCCAAAAATGGATAAAGTATGTGGCTGACTTCATCTTTGTTTGTTTGAGATTAAGAGGCCTGCCGTTTCTGAATCATACCATTAGCCTTAACAAAAACACCCCCCTCCATGCATGTACTATTTGTGTCGTTAACAATGGCAATATAGACAGGTACGTCGTTAACAAAAGGTAGAAGAATGTTTGAGAATGTAATATCCACTATCAATACTACTGACACTTTCTACTGTCCCATACACGCCAAGAAAATTCCAGACCATAATTTCTCCGTTAGTCATCAATTGTTTACATCGTGGGATTAGTGCCAGTCTTAAGGTTCTCTAGCCTGGCGGGTTTAAAAATCCAAGAAACTAATATCTGCCGTAATGAGGAAATAATAAGGCATCACCACAAAGTAAATTTTATGACCGATGCAAGCTTTTGATATTGCTGACAATCAATTGCAATTGATAAATATCAATTCCTTATTAGAATCGGTGGGGCCTCCGTGGCTCAGTAGGTAGAGCGTACAGCTCAATCCGAACAGCCTTTCACCAATGGGTCGCTGGTTCGAGTCCCACTCAGTCCCAAAAAAATTGGCAAATTTTCTGACTGGGTTTCTAATCGAACGACCTGTGTGGGATGGTTGCCAGTTGCCAGTTACCAACGGAAGGTCGTGGGTTTTCTTCGGGCACAGAGCTAGGTTTCCTCCCACAATAAAACTGGCAACGCTGCCATATAAGAGAAATAATTTTGAGCGCTGCATAAAATTACACGAAACAATCAATCAATCAATCTTATTAGAATCCAACCCATGTTGTAATGAGGTAATTAGCCATTAATGATGACCAGTTAATATCATTCCTGACAATGGATTATTTAAACTCTTTGAAAATTAGTAATGGTTCAATTTATATTTGAAACCATTTTGGGGCAGCGTTTTTATGTAACTGCCATAGCAATGTATCTCTACAGTATGGGTTCCTGTGGCAGTTACGTAAAAACTTACGCCACGCCACAGGCTCCGGACATTTGTTTTGGGTAGACTTAGATAAGTTGCATATCTTTTTAAAAGCCTGACAAAACAGAAGTAAAATCAGCTGTACAGAAAGGGTCATGTGTTTATATGGTAAAGATTTGGCCATCTGCATACCACCACTTGAACCTCAGGGGAGCCTGTGGTTTTGCGGTTAGATGCTAGGTCATTAGATGGCAGACAATAGCTTATTTGTAGACTCTTAAAGGTATTCAGACAAAACATACTTATACTATTTTAGAGAGCATGAGTTACCATAGACTATAGTAATACACACCAGTAGTGGGTCATTCAAAAGAAAATTAGCTTAACAGCAGGTTAAATGGCAAAGAAATTCATCTGTGACGCGGCATCATTTTGTTTGGCGTTAAGCTAAGAGCCCTTTAAATAACTCGTCCAAGTATGCCCAACATTTTTCTGTATTTGAAGGGATGTCTATGATCTTGGTATGGTTTTCAGGTTAACAGAATTCAGTTTCAACTAAAAAAAGTAATGAAAATTTCCGAAGAATCCAAAGTGGAAACAATCTATTGAATGTACAATAGCATCAATGAGGACGAAAAATTAGAGATAATTATGATTTGGACAACTTTGAGCGCCAGAATCTGGTATATATAGACAGAAAGATACACAAATACCATTTTTTCTAGCCTTCACCCAATGCACAAACAAATGTGGGGAAAATATAGACCATACCTTGATGATTAATTGACAAATAAGTGAAATGGTTGAGTATGTGTCTGTCTTACCATACCTTCTCAAAGATTAATTGAACTACTGCTAAATTACCTCTTAAATGATAGATAGATTGATTGAACAGGGCTTAATACCACGGCTTACAGGTAAAGCTTCATGAATGGTCCAATATGATACATTGGTTGAACAGGGCTTAATGTCCTACTCTAAGGTTTCATGAATGGTCCATGATGATACATTGGTTGAACATGGCTTAATGTCCTACTCTAAGGTTTCATGAATGGTCTATGATGATACATTGGTTGAACAGGGCTTAATGACCTACTCTAAGGTTTCCCGAATGGTCCAAGATGATACATTGGTTGAACAGGGCTTAATGTCCTACTCTAAGGCTTCCTGAATGGTCCAAGATGATACATTGGTTGAACAGGGCTTAATGTCCTACTCTAAGGCTTCATGAATGGCCCAAGATGATACATTGGTTGAACAGGGCTTAATGTCCTACTCTAAGGCTTCATGAATGGTCCAATATGATACATTGGTTGAACAGGGCTTAATGTCCTACTCTAAGGTTTCATGAATGGTCCAATATGATACATTGGTTGAACAGGGCTTAATGTCCTACTCTAAGGCTTCCTGAATGGTCCAAGATGATACATTGGTTGAACAGGGCTTAATGTCCTACTCTAAGGTTTCATGAATGGTCCATGATGATACATTGATTGAACAGGGCTTAATGTCCTACTCTAAGGTTTCATGAATGGTCCAAGATGATACATTGGTTGAACAGGGCTTAATGACCTACTCTAAGGTTTCATGAATGGTCCAAGATGATACATTGGTTGAACAGGGTTTAATGTCCAACTCTAATGTTTCATGAATGGTCCAAGATGATACATTGGTTGAACAGGGCTTAATGTCCTACTCTAAGGCTTCCTGAATGGTCCAAGATGATACATTGGTTGAACAGGGTTTAATGTCCTACTCTAAGGCTTCCTAAATGGTCCAAGATGATAAATTGGTTGAACAGGGCTTAATGTCCTACTCTAAGGTTTCATGAATGGTCCATGATGATACATTGATTGAACAGGGCTTAATGTCCTACTCTAAGGTTTCATGAATGGTCCAAGATGATACATTGGTTGAACAGGGCTTAATGACCTACTCTAAGGTTTCATGAATGGTCCAAGATGATACATTGGTTGAACAGGGTTTAATGTCCAACTCTAATGTTTCATGAATGGCCCAAGATGATACATTGGTTGAACAGGGCTTAATGTCCTACTCTAAGGCTTCCTGAATGGTCCAAGATGATACATTGGTTGAACAGGGTTTAATGTCCTACTCTAAGGCTTCCTAAATGGTCCAAGATGATACATTGGTTGAACAGGGCTTAATGTCCTACTCTAAGGTTTCATGAATGGTCCAAGATGATACATTGGTTGAACAGGGCTTAATGTCCTACTGTCGGGTTTCATGAATGTTCCAAGATGATACATTGGTTGAACAGGGCTTAATGTCCTACTGTCGAGTTTCATGAATGTTCCAAGATGATACATTGGTTGAACAGGGCTTAATGTCCTACTGTCGGGTTTCATGAATGTTCCAAGATGATACATTGGTTGAACAGGGCTTAATGTCCTACTCTAAGGTTTCATGAATGTTCCAAGATGATACATTGATTGAACAGGGCTTAATGTCCTACTCTAAGGCTTCCTGAATGGTCCAAGATGATACATTGGTTGAACAGGGTTTAATGTCCTACTCTAAGGCTTCCTAAATGGTCCAAGATGATACATTGGTTGAACAGGGCTTAATGTCCTACTCTAAGGTTTCATGAATGGTCCAAGATGATACATTGGTTGAACAGGGCTTAATGTCCTACTGTCGGGTTTCATGAATGTTCCAAGATGATACATTGGTTGAACAGGGCTTAATGTCCTACTGTCGGGTTTCATGAATGTTCCAAGATGATACATTGGTTGAACAGGGCTTAATGTCCTACTCTAAGGTTTCCTGAATGGTCCAAGATGATACATTGGTTGAACAGGGCTTAATGTCCTACTCTAAGGCTTCCTGAATGGTCCAAGATGATACATTGGTTGAACAGGGGTTAATGTCCTACTCTAAGGTTTCATGAATGGTCCATGATGATACATTGGTTGAACAGGGCTTAATGTCCTACTCTAAGGTTAAATGAATGGTCCAAGATGATACATTGGTTGAACAGGGCTTAATGTCCTACTCTAAGGTTAAATGAATGGTCCAAGATGATACATTGGTTGAACAGGGCTTAATGTCCTACTGTAAGGTTAAATGAATGGTCCATGATGATACATTGGTTGAACATGGCTTAATGTCCTACTCTAAGGTTTCATGCTTTGGTCGGTATCTGCCAACCCTTCCACAATATGAGATCGTGATAATCTCAAAAAAATGTCTTTGAACACGTGACCCATCGATGAAGGGTCTCTGTCGGACAGAGAGACTATTACTCTGTCGCCTGACACATATAGTCTTTTGGAATATCTTGTAAAAGTATATGGTATATTGAAAGCAGAATTCAGAACCAAATATGTAAATTAGACAAAAAAATGAAATGGAAATGGAATGATGTACATGATTGAAGTGTTGGATCTGTCGAGCGGGACGGGACCACCAAAATGCAATTGTGAATGATGACAGTACCATAGGCTTAAATCGCTTATATTGCTAGGCTTGATGTTGGGCTCCTGGGGGGTTGTTTGTCTGGCGTCTTGATTAATGATGTAACTCTGATGGTATAAGTATGCTCAGCCAACAGGTTGTATACTTGGTGGTGTAATTAGTAAGCTATCCAACGGTCTGTTATTTCATTTGAGCATTTGCTATGAGTGATGTGTCTGGGGGAAGGTACATATAGAGCCCAGGTGTAAGGTATGGGAAAGCCTAACACTACTTTATTAAGCTGAATGTAAATCAGATGACAATGTAGAGAGCTGAAGAGAACAGAAGCCGTGTTTGTCTGGGGCATACACAGTTAGATTTGAGTGGTTTATCGCCCTGACCAGGTTTTGGGGGACAAACCTTTAAACGTCAATATCATTACCATTAAACTTACGATAATCAAGATCCAATGTTTTAAAGTGCCATGAGCTGCCAAAAATCAAGAAAATTTCTTTGAAACAGAATTTGCATATTGGGTCTCATTTTTATCGAAAAGTATAAATAAAAGCTTTCCACGGTTACCAATCATGAAGATGTAAGTCTATGTAGTTTTATAAGCAGTAACTCTCTCAAAACTATACTCACACATCCTGGCTATTCACAGGCATCAAAACTGAATGGATTACAACTTCTGAATTTATTGGGCTGTGATGTTTAGGTGCAGATGCTAGCACCGTTGGCTGAATGGATAAGACAGGCCGTATTTAGTGCTGGGGATAGGTGCCATACTCTGGGACCCGGGTTCGATTCCCGTTTCGGGCATCACCCAAAAATCGGTAGAAGAATTTCTACCATAATTTCAAGAAAGTGTAATCCCAAAATAGCGAGAATACCGTTATCAAACATACTGAACATAGCGACTCAATACCCTTTCTATTGTCCGTTCTTAGTACATATTTTTGTTTCCTACATGTTACTGGCTTTAGTGATATTGTTTACTTCAAAGTCAATCCTTTAATTTTTCAAGCAACTTCTCCTTTTGAATTTCAATCAGAATTTATGAAAAAATGTGCAAGCGAACGAACGAACTAACAAATGGACGAACGAGCGAACGAACGAAAGAAAGAATTCCTGAAAATATTGAACAATTCCAATGGTTTCTTTCTTCAGAGATTTGACTGTAATCTGTTTGTTAGTCTTCATAAATTATAATCACACTCTGTCCATAACCACTCAATGGCAGACAACAGCAATTCTTTTAATCAGATAAAAACAACAGAAAATAAATATCTTGCACAACTAAATTGGGGAGGATGAGGGGGGGGGGGGGGGTGCTGCATTCAAAGTATTTTTACAAAATTTTCAAAATCATTTTTTGTCAACAGGAAAGTTAACAAATAATGACCCCAGCATCCAAGTCCTTTTTGGATGATGGTGGCCTAAAAGACCAGAGAAATTCTAAAACCGTTTCTTAAAATTGGTACATGCAATGTTATTTTTAAAAGATTTTCAGCTGTATACCAAAAGGGTTTATAGAAAACTGTCAAAAGGGAAGTGAATTTTAAGCCATTGATGATGGTGGCTGATGAGTGGGTTCTGCTCGACAGGAAAGACCCCCTCCCCAATAACCTACCCGCTTTCTAACTATCACTCAAGGGCAGTTATCGGGTAATAAAGTATGATTGAAGACATATGTCCTCTGAACAGCTATATTAATTCACTGGTGCTGATAACCCTTTTACTCTTTCATACTCTCAAGTGTAAGAAATCTTGATATTAAAGGATGAAACACCAAGTCCATTTTTTTTAAAACTTGTAGTAGCCTATGAAATAATAATGTGCGATAAGTGTATTTGATAACTCGCCATTACTTGAGGATGAAGGACTATTTTCATGTATGTAGTAATATATGATTACATACATTTAGGAAGTCTCCAAAATCCCCATAGCAGGTGCAGGACGAATTTGTTGGCACCAAATGTTCCTCAGAGTCTACGGATAGTTGTGGTAGCATTGGTAGATGATGGTAAAAGTTGCATGAATCTGTAAATTTTTATATGGTCTCATACTATTTATTTGCCCTCATCACTGATATAAAATCTACATTGGCCATGAGCTTAGAAAATATTTAAGCAGAAAGCAGCCTATAAAAAGTTTGTTCAAATGTGTCCAATGTCAACATTAGTTACATGGTTGACCATTGGCCACTTCCCTGTCTCCGATTATAACTGCTGGACATTGAGTTTTACTTGGGAATGTTCTTTAATACTTTATTAATGATATGAGGATTGACCTAGATAACATGTCTAGCTCAACAATTCTGTCTGAGTGACTGATAAATTCTTGGCGGTCTGCTGGGACTGTCAGTAAAAAGCAATAGCAACAGCGAATTCCTTTAAAAAAATCTTTAAAGGGGCATGAGCTGCCAAAATTCAAACTTTTTTCATAATTTCTGATCGTCACGACAGTAAGAGACTTTGAAGGCCATCGAAAAACTAAATGATTGGCGTTGGAATGAGGAAAATCCATACAGTATGTGGCCTGTACGAACAGAAAACGTGTACGAAAAGTAAACAAAATTGAAATAGCTGGGACGACCATTCATTCATTCTAAGCCAAAGTTAGTTCAAAACAATACTTAATCGTACATTCTCGAGACTAGAAGCACTAAAAAGCTTCTGAATTATACGTCTTGAGAAAAATAGCTGATAATTTCAACATTCTGTTTTAACGTCAAAATATCAACATTTTGGCAGCTCATGCCACTTTAAATGTACCTTTAGGGTGAAAAATCGACTTACGGTCCTTCGTCACTGATTGTTTACTTTTTATTTTTACTAATCTGATGGTCAACAAAAAAACACAACTTTAGCATCATGTCCCTTTAAGGTTATACTATTTCAATGACAGCCCAGGAGCCTCTTTCACAAAGCGGCGTAGCATAAGTTTTTTACGTAACTGCCATACCAACCCATACTGTAGAGATACGTTAGTATGAAAGTTAGGCAAAAAATACATCTGAAACAGGCCCCAGGTCCACAAACTATGGAAACAAACACTATTGGTAAATTTTACACCAAACCCAAAGTCATTTCTCAAATATCTCAGCTGAATTTGTTACTTTTGAAAATACAGTACCCACGATATGATGGCACAGAGGAGATGACAGGAAGACGCCCTATGTGGATCGGTGACACAAGACCAGTAGGGGGTGGTAACGGTGGCAGACAAAATGGTAATGAAATACTGGTTTGAATCAATTATTACTAAAAAAGTGGCATAATTTTATTTCTGTGCTGCACAAATAAGAAAAAAGTTAAGCAGATTAAGAGAATGTTTCTCGTCTTAATGACATTTTAACCGCACCGAAAAATTATTCATTTTTTTAAAATATTTTGTTGACTTTATTAACAACAGTTCAAAAAGTAACAAGGATTGCTCAGCCACAATTCACTAATGTCTGTATTTAATTAGTATTTGGGGGTGGAGGTCCATGTCATCAAAGATGAAGGAGGATGAATGTTCCTCCTTATTTACTTTTTTTAACACTATTTCGGCTTGTACATGCCACATATTATATGGAATTCTATCATTTCATGTCATCAAAGATGAAGGAGGATGAATGGTCCTCCATATTTACTTTTTTTAACACTTTTTCGACTTGTACACGCCACATATTATATGGAATTCCATCATTTCAAAGTCTTCAGATTAGTTTTTCGATGTACTTTAAACACTCTTATTGTCTTAACAATCAAAATTTATGAAAAGAGAGAATTTTGACAGCTCATGCCACTTAAAAAATCAGATGATGATTTTTGTATGTATAATGAGGTACATAAAAAGCATATGTCTGCATATCCGTTGCCTTATTTTTTAGAACTTTTTATCATAAATACTGGGTGCCTAAAGTACTGAAGTTTTAAAAGCCTCCCAAGGTAAGGGAGGGGTAGGCCAGGCAGGAAATGAATGCGAGAACAAACATGTCCCTGTTTTCTCTTAATAACACACCCTTATAGGGTACATTTCATGGGGTACAAAACTTACACAACCAGATGAAGATGTGAAACTTTGAATTTTTAAACATCTTGAGAAATCCAATTCTGTTAGATTTGTTGTTTAATTGGGTTATATTTATGATCACTAAAACACACGGGCACAGGGAAAATCTTCTTGTCTAAAATAACCAGTTTCTAATTGTATTAAAAAGAACATTTAGACCGTTATACCCCATAAATTGTTGTAACAAATAAAACCTTTGATATTTCATTGGGTTATGATGTATGACGATGATGAAGGTCTTTGATTATATATTGATCTGTTCTTTTCATATCTGTACAGTTTAGATTATAAATGTAACCAAATAGAAAATATAGAATTAAAATATCAAAAATTTGGCAGCTCATGCCACTTTAAATATTTTAAATATTGGTTATTGATATATTTAACACTTTGGGTTGTTTTGTTTTTTTTGAAGGATGAAAAAAAAATAAATGAGGGGATTTTGAAGTGTGACAAGCCCACCTACATACAGACAGTTTTTATGACAGGAATATAATGCCTTAGGAAAACATCCAGTGGTTTTCCCAAACATATTTTATTAATTATTGCTAGATTCTTCAGAAGTTTTAATGCCTTTTTAAAAACCTTGTGATGTGAAAATGATACATTTTAAAAAGAGAGTGTTTATTGAATTAACTTAGACTTGAATACAATAGGGTATACAGAGGAATCTACATTGGCATGTAATTAATCCGGGCAAGCTTTTATTAAGTGGCTTTAACACTGGGTGGTCAGTAGAAAAGTGACCCATTGAAAAGTGAATTAAGTACAGAGGACATTGTCCAAACAACCGTGAGTCAAAACAAACTCATTTTCAACTCACATAGACTAATAGTAACTGGCAGATAAATAATACTGGGTGTGCTTACTGGTGCCAGGCTGGGGACAGAAAAGGGAAAAAGTCTGGAGTTTATTTTAACCCAGTTTTGACTTGGTCAGTCCCAGACAGCCACAGGACTCAAAATGGCTGACAAGGTCAAAAGGTCACCAGTTAATTAATTTGATCCCTACAAAAAGTAGGTAGCTCTTAATGCCACACATTTTTAAAATTGTTTAGAGCATTTTGTTAATTCAAACAATCAAAAGCCAAGAATTTAAAAAGTATAATCTATTGATGATTTATAAAAACAATTAATAGTTCTGGCATAAGGTTTTTGTTTTCATGTAGAGCAGCTATCCGAACAGACCCAAATCCTTTTAAAAAAAAAAAAATACTAAAAATAAGACGATCTATATGCAGATATTTTGATTGGCCCAGGTTCAATATCTTATGCAATAGGTATGGTTACATTTTGAGATTGATTGATTGTTTGGTGCTTTACGCCGCACTCAAGATTATTTCACTTATATGCGACATTTTTATTGTTGGAGGTAACCGGGCTTTATGCCCGGAGGAAACCCACGACCTTCCGCTGGTATACATTTTGAGAAAAAAGCATAGGATTAAAAGAGTATTTATAGACGAGGTTTAGTGTCACAAAAGCTTTGAAGAACGTACATTGTATGAAATCATTTTGGCTATAAAACGTTTTTTCAGCGCAGCAAAAAAAAATAATTATTTAGCGTCACAAAAGCTTTGAAGAACGTACATTGTATGAAATCATTTTGGCAATAAAAAGTTTTTTCATCGCTGCAAAAAAAAAGAAAATTTTGCTCTAATTATTGAATTGCTTGATTGATAGCTTGATATTTGACACCACACTGTAAATTAATTAACTTTTTAAAACCAGCTCACTCTGAATTAATTCCCTACATAAATATTCACGGTAAACCAATGGGCTTAATCGGGTACCTGACAACCATCGCTTAATGACCTTAACAAGATCGACATTTATCTATCTATGGATTGATTGATTGATTGTTTGGTTGATGTTTTACGCCGCGCTCAAGATTATTTCACTTATATGGCTCTATGCCCGGAGGAAACCCACGACCTTCCGTTAGTAACTGGCAACCATCCCACATAGGTCGTTCGAGTGAAAACCCACATAGAAAATTTTCCAATTTTTTTTTGGACTGAGTGGGATTCGAACTCTATCTATGGAAACTGAAGGGATAAGTTGATTTCCAACACCTGTTTGAAAGACAAATTTTAAGGAAAACCAAAATGGGCCAGATGAGTTGAGTAAATAAGAATAAAGGTAACAATAAAAAAAACAATATCGCCCCCTGGTGGTCATATTAAATATGCAAATGAGATGAAAATGTACGTTGCACAACTAGACCATAGGGTGATGATGTATGTTAAGTTTGATTAAGATTGGACTAGTAATTTTCTTGGAATAAAGGTAACAAGCGAAAAGTTAACGGACGGACGACAGACCAAGGAAAAGCGATTTTGATGGCTTATAACAAGAGTAAAATGCATTCATATTTCAGACAAAAGTAATATGACAATCTTCACCATGAAGAAGCTGATTAAGTCATCAACTGTTTGATATTTTATAACAGATTGTCTCACATTTGTGGTTAATAGTTTAAATGATAACGAGTAGTCAGTGCTTTACACCTGCAGGTATCAAACGAACAACCCTATAATTGACCCGAAAAGTAGTCATTGCAAAAAATTACAATTATTTTCATCTTTGAATGAGTTGAAACTGATGGAGTGCTTTTCCATCTACCAATCTATGAGCCTCGGCCGCACACTTTTCTACAACCCTATGTTTTTTTCAAAAAATTTATAAAAATTAAACTTAAAAAATGATAAAGGTATCACATTGTCATCAATAATAAATCGTATCCATGATCTAGCCAACATGAAATTCTTCAATTGAAATTTACCAGGCAACTAACGAGCTCAGTGATTTTATCTTAAGACGTTAACTGATTTGTTTGGAACAGAGTTTGTCTTTTAACCCAAACCCTCCTAATGCAAAGAGGGGAATAAGTTGTATATCTATTTCTCAAGCCTTCACCTCTGACCTTGTTTGAATATTTGAGAGCTTGAGTGGGGAATAAGAGTATAATTTACTTTGATAAATAGGTAGGCGTGGCAATCTAGTGTACAGGTAGGAACTTACCTATGTCTGTTTGTCAAAATCAAGTTCAACATATTTTCTGTATAAAATTTTCTCACGTCAAAAGCATGTTCTTAATATAATGCTAGCAATTACCGCCGAGTCTGATGACGTCACATAGATTTACGCAAAGCTTTCTGGGTAAAATGTACCTCATTTCGCCATTTTGTTTATCGATACTCAGCAAGATGTAACTTTTTTGGAAAACATTGATGACATAACCTGTTTTTTATCAACACATTTTTTTGGTAACTTTACGCCTTTTACGTCTCCTTCTCGATACAGTATTATTTCTTCCGGCATATTTTAAAATTATGTTAACATCCCTCAATCCCCCGAAATACTTTGCGCGTAAATTCCACGTGACGTCATCCAGCAATTGGTCAATTAAAACTATTTATATTTGTAAAGATTTGACTTTGCCAAAATTGATTGCAGTCATACCGATTGATTGATTCATTAATATATGACTAATGAGGATTGCTTCAGTGAATGATTGATACATATGTATATTGACTGATTTTCCCTGTGCTCGTGTGTTTTAGTGTTCATAAATATATTGACTGACTAATTAGGGCCTGGCTGAATGGTTTACTGATTGAGGCCTTATTTTGTCCAACATAAAGATAAGACCATGACGTTGATGAATGAGCGATTGATTGATTAAGTGATTGATTGATTGAGTGATGGATTGATTAGTTGGATATTAAGCCTCAAAAGCTTTGTACAACTGTACATGTATGATTGAATGATTGACCAGTTGTTTGATTGAATATACATGTACCATTCATATTGATTGATTAAATGAATAAATGACATAAGATTGATTGATGGCATCGGGCTGGCTTTCCTAAGGGATTTCACAATATCCCGTGATAGATGATTTATTTAAGGGCGCAATGGCAGCTCCAGTGACAGGAAATTTGTGGAATTATCCCGATCCTCTTGCTCCCTATTGGTCAAAACAAACTAGTTTAAACTACAGTGTATATCACATGTATGCTTAATCGGATTATTGTTTGGCGCAGCATTATGGCCGAGTTCTATGATTGTCATAATGACTGGGAATGTCTGTCCAAAAAGCTTTATCCATCTGCATGATTGATTGATTGATTGATTGGGGTATGTCTGTCTGGAAACTGATTGATTGATTGATTGGGGTATGGCTGTCTGGAAACCTTTATTCATTGTAGGGATTGATTGATTGATTGATTGGGGTATGTCTGTCTGGAAACTGATTGATTGATTGATTGGGGTATGGCTGTCTGGAAACCTTTATTCATCGTAGGGATTGATTGATTGGTTGGTTGAGTGGGATATGTCTGTACGAATGATTGACCAATTGATTGATTGAGGCCTTATATCACCCTCAATAGATTATCTGTTTTACCTGTATAAGGCATGCTAATACCTGAGGTTAACTCAGGTGTATTTACACAGATCCACCTGTACAATTATAATCTCTAGTAAGACTTACAGATGTTAGACTGTGTTAACTCTAAAATCATTGACACAGTTACCTGGTTTGACCCACTGAACACTCATTAAAACTCTAACTGGGACATTTTATACCATATAGGTAATAGTAATAGAATACAAGTAGGTAACGCTATAAGTTAACAAAGTGATTGAATTAGTTGGTAGTATCATTTAAACTTTATATCATACGATACAGTTAAACTGAGTAATACAACCAAGGGGTAATTCTAAGACCTCCCCCCCCCCCCTCCACCACCACAGTCCCACTGCACAAAGCAGAGCATTTGTAGAATAATAGGAAGGTGAATCGTATGCAATTTTCTGCATTATTATGGACATAAGTCTCTTTTAGAACTGAAATTTTGCAATTTTCATCGTCAAGCAAGCAGTCATATACATGTACCTAATCAGTCCAACAGTTACCTTTGTTTCAGGCATAACAAAGATTATGTCCCCAACTTCCCCTGCCCTCTTCCCTAACTGGCACTATTGTACTTGGATTTTATGTTTCATATCTCTTTAACAAAGTTCCTGCTACCTTAGTCCTAGAAATACCAAATTACCGTTTTCAAAAAGGAGACTTTTGATCCAATAAAACTCACCTGGGGCCGGTTGTTCAAAAGAACATAATTAGCTTAACGGCAAGTTAGATGACGTCGCGTCACAAAGGAATTTCTTTGTTACGCCACGTCATTTAACCTGCCGTTAACCTAATTATGTTCTTTTGAACAACCGGCCCCTGGTCATGATAAAAAAGTTGTAATTATGAGGCAGAGGGTAAATGGTGAGGTTAAGGATGGTTGCCAATATGACCTGAACAAAATACACAAAGCTAATGGTTTTATAATCGGTGATCGTAAAATGATACTCATTCTAAGACCTAATCTCTAAATCTGCCCTACAAATTCAGGTTAAACCCAATTTACACCTGTGAGTATATCATAAGTACATTTTATAGCACGGCAGGATATTTCAAAATGGTACTGGCTCAAACTATACAATGTATTTCAGGATTGAACCTTTAATAGTAAGCAACATTGAAGTACAGTCAAACCTGGTTTAAGCAACCAACTAAGGGAAATGGGAAATGTGGCATCTTAAGACAGGTGGTCTCCTAATCTAGGTTTGATTTGACGGACATTTCGATAATCTGTCATCTTTTCTCATAAGTGAGAACTTTGCAAGTCTTAAGCCATTGCATTTTGACTTAGTTCACTGATTTGTATAGGATTAAAAAGGAACTCAACTTAGTGTAAGCTTTAGTGATTACGGTAATCGTGGATTACTGCAGCGGGATTAAGCATGCGCAGTAAAGCCATGGCTCCACCATGTGGGGCATTATACAAATTATAGAACCCAGTTTTGGTTGCTTAATGTTTTGTACATGTATATAACGTAACTTCATCATCTTCGCAAATAGTCGCGGTCACCTTAGACAGGTGGTCGCTCTATACAGTGTCTAAGTATGTGATTTTGTTCGGGGGCGATGTGGGGTGGTCGCTTAAGACAGTTGGTCACTGTTTACATATAAAACACAATGCTGCTGATATTGTAATGTTTATTACGTGGATTAGACAGGGATGCTCCGTTCGACTCAGGCCTGATTGGATTTTTTACTTTATCGACATATGTGGAAGAGTTGTGAGGCACTCTCCGAATGTTGGGGGGTTTCCTCCTGGCAATGCCTCCATATAATTGAAATAATGTTGAGTGTGGTGTAAAACATCGATCAATCTATAAATGCTGAACAACCTTATAGGATATATGAGCTAATTATTTTATTCACGGAATATCCACATTATGACAGCTTATGCTATTTTGAGGCTCTTTAATGACCATACTTAAACAGGATTTAGATCAATTAAGTGAAGTGGAAGAAATTTAGAGTGAAGTTTCAAGTATAAAGCAAGCTTTCTTTTAATTTAATTGTCATTTTTTTTTGGTTTCAGATGGAACGAATGGGTCCTGTTTGATATAGAATAACAGTTGAATACAATGGTTTGGATGGAAGTCACTGAATGAGCAGTAAAACTTGGACAAAGAAACTCTAGCTATATTTAAATACATTGTAGTTAAATGGACTTATTTTTACTTTTTTTTTAAAGGCATCATGCAAAGACAAAAAAAAAAGAAGGAAAAAAAAGTCTTCATAAGGATATAAAAGCAATCATAAGCCTTTTGAGCTCCAAGCAAGGAATACCACAGCTTTATCGTGACAGCACTTTGAATCTGTAGGCTGTGTCCCCAGAGTGGGGTGTTTATCTCACCTGCCAAAATTCTTATTGTTTTATGATTGCTTCTTTCTTTTGTCATGATCCTTGATTGTTGGAAAAAAGCGTGCTAAGACTTTACTTATGTGGCTTAAATTATTTACTCTTTCATTACACTTTTTTCAAAGAAAATCAACCCGCAGACCTTTAACCAAAATTTGAATCTTGTTTTAGCTTTTTTTTCTTTTTGGAAGGGCCACTCAAAATGAAAACAATAGTTGGTGGTATAAATTTACGGTGGAATGAACTGCCGAGAGATGTTTTCATTAAAATTTTCAATGTGGAGAGAGTGCAAGTGGGAGGTGTTTATTCAAACCACATTTTAATGATTAAGGAATAGGAATGTATGTGAATATTACGATCGACAAAAATTAACAGTTAAAATGTTTTTACTGTGATTTGAATTTTATTTCACACAGGCAATACAGTCATATATTTTTTATTTCTACTTTGGCATTTTATAATATTAGTGGTATGAGCTGTCAAAATTCAGATTTTCTTTGAATGACCAGTATTTACAATTAATTTATTTACCAAAATACAATTTCCTTCAGTTTTAGCTTCGACTTTAACTTATATATGTTTGATTCTGTGACATATTAAAAATGATCTAAAATTTTCCCTTACAATAAAATAATTTAATTTTATACGGAAAATGTGTTTTTTTTTTTCTTAATCATGAATAAGATGGATTTATGTCAGTCTTACTTTTTGTGTGTGTCTTATCTGTATTTATTTATGAACACTAAAACACGCGCACCCAGGGAAAATCTTCTTTATATCTGTATTTATTGGTATTCAGTACCGAAATCACTTCTGTCAATGTGGCATGGGTTTGAATCAATCAGATTTGTTGACATCATGGTTTCCTCCTACTTATTATCTCAATAAACCTGGCCACCTTCACATTTATATGCACCTTGTTGTAGTAGGATTACAGAAATACTCGTCTGAGTCTTAACTTATACCACATCATCTTAAAATGGCACGAGCTGCCAAAATTCACACTTTTTTCATCATTTCTGATTGTCACGACAGTAAGAGGCTTTCGAAAAACTAAATGATTGGCGTTGGAATGAGGCAAATCCATACAGTATGTGACCTGTACGAACCGAAAACGTGTTTGAAAGTAAACAAAATTTAAATAACCGGTACGACCATTCATTCATCATAAGCCAAAGTTAGTTCAAAACAATACTTTATCGTACATTTTCGAGTCTAGAAGCACTAAAAACTTCTGAATTATACGTCTTGAGAAAAATAGCCAATAATTTAAACATTCTGTTTTAACGTCAAAATATCAACATTTTGGCAGCTCATGCCCCTTTAAATATTGGACATCCTGAAAATTGTCCCTTAATTACCGATATTTTTTATTTTTCCCTCTTTTCCTTACTCTTCCACAGCTGCTGGTTGGTAAATATCGTTGATTTATTTAGTTTATTTTTCTGCTGACATCCACTCAAACCGAAAGAAAACAAAAAAATTGTGACGTTGGAAAGATTTTTATAGATACAGAGAGTTGTTATCATTTGATTTCAATTTTCATTGTAAATTTATTACCAACTCTGCCTTTACATGGATAAACATTGATTGCTCCCTCTAGCTGACATACTTTGTTTTTGTTTTGCTATTATCACTTCGTTTTACGGTTTGTCAAGAAATATTTTGGTAGAAAGCTGAAAATATTTTACATAAGTTATAAGATTGACATTGTGCTAGCAGTTAGTCATTCGATTTTATTAGGATTTGGCCATTTCTTCAGGAACAGGAATCAGGATTACGAGTGCAAACTGCTTTATTAATTGTGAAATAAGCAATCCTTACACAAATATGTCGAATTCCTGCTGTATTTGACTTTATGGTCTACACTCCACAAGCGATTTTGAATAGTTATGCTTAGAAAATGTATTGACTGGGCTTTACTACCAAAATTAAAGTCAAAAGCGCCTGTGTTGTTGTTGTTATGAATTCCCGCTGAAAAAAATATATCGCTAAAGTTGCCTTCAAACACAAAAGAGTTCTTCACAACGGGCCCCCTATACCAATATAAAATTCCCTTGGCTAAGGGAGAAAAAAAATGGTTTGTGAAACCCACTTAGGGAGTTTCGCTAAGGGCCCTTAGCTAAGGGAGTTTAATGCACTTAAGTAAAATTACTTAAGTAGACTTTCGAGAAACCGGCCCCTGGTTTGACTGCATATTTTGTTTAAATATGTGAGAGAGTGCTTTGGTCCAATCCTTGAAACTGATTTACTCAATGTTTGTCTCTGGACCAAAAGTTATTTCACTTGTATGGCGGCATTGCCAGGTTAATCAGACCAGTCTTAATGTCCATAAAAGGTTCCAACCTTGAAAGCTTATCTGGCAATTATCATATAAAAGTCAGCTACAGTTCAAATAGTATTGGTCGCAGATGGTTCTCCATGGTTATTTAGAAGAAGATTTTCCCTGTGCCCATATGTATTTATTTATGATCATTAAAACACACGGGCACAAGGAAAATCTTCTTGTTTAATATGTATTAGTGTTCATAAATATACTTTGTGTTCTTATTGGATAGAGTAACTTATGACAGTATTCGTGTTATTTTGGGATTACACTTTCTTGAAAATATGGTAGAAATTCCTCTACCGATTTTTGGGTAGAGGAATTTCTACCATATTTTCAAGAAAGTGTAATCTCAAAATAACGAGAATACTGTTATACCCACTTTCTAATTAATGAAACTAACTTATGACAGTCTTTACTTTGCTTTTGACTTTCAACAAAAACTTTTTGAGGAATGCTCCTTAATTGAGTTTCTCCAGGAAAGGTTGGAGGAAGGAAATTTCCCTGTTTTATAGTACCTAAACATGTGCTTGTAGTCAAATTTGTAAAATCTCAGAATATATGCTTGTGTTTTTTTACCATAGCCAGCTAATTCAGCAGATCAAAGGGTAACGGTGGCAACATGACATGTCTAATTACCCAGAATTCTGTGAGAAACTGTCATGATAATTACACCTTAACTATCAGACAACAGACAGAGGACCATGGCTAATATACACTGTCCCTGTTAATGAGAATTCGTTTCCAGTCTTCCACTCTTGGGCACCCCCCCCCCCCACCCCACCTTGCCCCCCCCCCCCCTCCACACCCCCACCACAGATATTCTTTCTTTGGACAAAAACAGTTTAATTAAGAACTATGAGAACTCATGAAACTCTATGGAAGTAAATTTTAAAGATGGCTTTTCTCATGCAAAAAGCCTGGCAGACATATAATTAAACCTCATGTTTTTTGTTTTCCAAGGAAGCCTGTTTCAACAGTTTATAGCTATTGTAATGAACGCTAAAATTCCGAGAATTTCAATGTTCCAGTGATGCGTATGTGTCTTGTAGTCTTATTCTTTGATGAAGTTGGGTGCACAGCTTAGACGTAGTGTTAAATGCAATAGCAATGCCTCTAAAAGTTCATGCTTGCAGGTTTTACTAAGTCCTAGTCCATGACACCTATGTTGATTGATTGTTTGGTGTTTTACGCCGCGCTCAAGATTATTTCACTTATATGGCGGCGTTGCCAGTTTTATTGTGGGAGGAAACCGGGCTCTATGCCCGGAGGAAACCCACAACCTTCCGCTGGTAACTGGCAACCATCCCACATAGGTCACATGACCCCTATGTGGAAGATTTTCCAAGGTCTAGGGTTTCCTCCAGAGAAATAGACTGATTTACTCCCCCTGGCATATAAGTCAAATAATCTTTAGAACGTGTAAAATAATCAATCAATCAGCCGATGGCATATCCAATCGATCTAAAACAACATTCAATTTGATCAATAGATCACAAACAACCACCAAACAAGTATCAACTATCCTAAAATATGTACATGACACAAAGCCACTGAAAATACTCCACTTCAATAATGAAATCAATAGGTTTGTTTTGCTACAATTGTAATCGTGACACTCAGCAGAATTCAGAGATGTGGAAAAAAAAACTTGTCCAAAAATGTATTTTTTTGTGTCCTACAAAAACAAAACAGCTCATGGTACTATTCTTATTTTTGTTTTCACACGGTAAATTAGTGATTGATTGTGGGTTCCGACAATGGTGAGATATATATATCTTTGATTCTTGCCTGTGTTACAAGTTCATATAGGGCTTTAGCAAAATACATCGAAATATAAATGAGGAACAGGTGTGGTGACATATACAGGTTAAATATATACTCCACATGTCAGACTTATATAGACAATAATTGTAGGCTATAACCTAGAAGATAAAATAATTAGTTTCTGTCATCAAGTGTCAGGTGAAATGATGTAACAGTGTCATAATAAAACATTTAACTAACACGTTTACCTGTACAAAACACGTCTAGATATTTATCACACCTGTGTTTTCACAAACTGTTACCGTAGAAACCCATCACCAATTAATTCCAAGTGAGGAATCTAAACAAGTAGGAGTCAATCGGTGTAGATTGTTTTGTGGTGTAACATATTTTTTAATTATCCTCAGTTCACAGTTGATTTAAAATACACCCTGACAGCATGATTTACCTGACATTTTTAGACTTTTACACGTGCCTGCTAAAATCTTTAAGATTTGGTGGAAACTGAAAACACTCTGGCGAAGGGTTATGTCACAATATTTTCAAGTCCTTTGTTGTATAAATTTAGAAATGAATGTGGATTCCACACACATTTGCAGTGCTTCTTGAGTTTTACATGTATATAATAATGGATGGAGGGAGCAAAATTTATGGGGTTCAATCTCAGTCCACCGATGTTCTTGCCATAGTAAAGATGCGTAACCATTGTCAATGTGTTACAAAAGGATTCCAGAAAATTCTACTGACCAAGGCTAAGCTCTTGTCAGTCGTCAACCTAATGAAATATCATAGGTTTACTTTGTTACAACAATTTATGGGGTGTAAAGGTCTAAATGATATACCTCTTTTTAACACAATTAGAAACTTGTCTCCATGGTTATTTTAGGCAAGAAGATTTACCCTGTGCCTGTGTGTTTTAGTGATCATAAATATATAATAATGGTAAAGCAAACCAAGCTCAGTGCCCTGATGGAACCCATTGCCAGTACCTGTCAACCATTCCAAATAGATTGATCAACTAAAAGCCAAGACAGAAATTTTGCCAATTTTGTACTAATAACAGAGGTGAAGAATTACTTATGGATAACAACTTCTTGGTTTATTGGGTGACGACGTTTCGATGTAGTTCTTACATCGTTATCAAAGTCAATGTTATCCATAAGTAATTCTTCACCTTATTGTTAACCTTTCAACTTCTAAATGCCATTGAAAGATCTAATAACAGAGATTAGAACCCGCGACACCAACCAGATAACTCCAACATACATAAATAGTACAGTCACATAGAACCACCTGAAATCCATAGTTTGGCACAACTTACCACATTAAAGATGTTTTAGATTTACTATATACATTTTTCATTTGTATTTTTTTTTTACATAAAAACGTCAAAACTTGAAGGCATTTCAGGCAGAATGGTCATCGGCGGGACGTTTCACGAAGCCGTCGCAAAATGCGATCAATCACAGTTGCCATGACGTTGTATCTCTTCACTATGGTATCCATTGGCAACTACGTTTCGTCTGCTTTGTGAAACGAGCCCCTGGTCTGCTGTTTTTATAAATGTAGTGTAGTCATAAATCATAATAACTAAGCGTTGACCAGAGACTGGCGAATCACAAATTAAATAAGAATCGGGCGGGCCATTTTCAAAGATGGAAAAGTTTAATCAACGGATAACAAGAGCTTGGATTAGTTTGTTGCAGACTGAAAAACATTGTGGGTGGCCTAAAAAAAAAATTGGTCAAGACTATGTTATTCTTTGAAGAGTGACAAGAGTCAGACGGTATGACTTTTACGCCACAAGAAAAAGGAGAAGAAACGTCTCCAGCAGACTTTTACTATATTTATGATCACTAAAACACACGGGCACAGGGAAAATCTTCTTGTCTAAAATAACCATGGAGACAAGTTTCTAACTGTGTTAAAAAGCAGACTTTTACTATACATGTACACCATTGGCAACACACAGCCTGTAGGCAATGTCTACATAAAACAATAGAAAAAATTAACAAAAAACAATTTGATTGTTCAGCTAAAATGATCAAAGGTAGAATAGGTAGGTAAATGGGTAATTAAGATAAGACAGATACCCTGTACCTGCCCAAGGGCGTAAGTCATCCACCCACATATGTTTACTAGACCTTCCACAGTCAGTATTATCATCCTCATTAATTAGCCGATTAAAGTCTATCAGGTGTAAACGAGAATGCCCCAGGTGAGTAGGGTAGACAGGTATATATATACCTACCTTTATCATACGTTTTTACTTTAAATGAAAAAGTTTGAACATAACTTACACATGTCATAACAAAATGGATAATACAGTCACACAATAAGATTGATATTAAATCAGGTCGTTGAGTTGTGGTGTAGCGGCACAACACATGTAGCTATATGATTTTATATAACTACTACAGCATTTCTTACATTTATAGGCGTGGATACGCTTAGAAATTGTCAAAAACCAACGGTGAAAACACAACTACGACATGTTATTTTTGTGTTAGAAATAATATTATTTTTTGGTACGTCAAAAAAAAGTATCTAATGGCTTTGTATATATCTTGATATGTCTCAGAAAAAGACTTTTGTAAAAAGTATAGATTGTAAGCTGAGAATCACAGACATAACTAAACAACAGGGTTACAGCCGATCTCCATAAACACTAATGTTAATCGGACAGCTGATCGATAAAATTTACACCCCTAAACTCGCCGTTTAAAAGGTTCACATTACATAGAAATAATAATAATTAAATCTAAGATCTTTTGCCTCCTAGTTTTGCTTTCTTAAAGTTAAGCTCAAAATAATTTAGCTTTTACATCAACATTGTGAAGTAGAATTGGTCTCTATATCCAGAAAAAAAACTGAATCATCCGTTGGTTTCTGCTGCACACTACGAATATAACGGCCAAGCAAAATTTCAGTTGAAATGCAGGTAGGCCTATATTTGGTTGACACAATATGCATGTGCGGGTGTGCACGTAAGCAAATATACAGTTTAGTCATACTTTAATATTTTATCATAACCAGCTGTTCTGCATGTCTAATCAGACATTTTCTCCATGAAGAAGATTTACGACTAACCTAGTTACCAGGTAAATTCCTCTGACTATTTTATCTCAAGTGTTTCTAAATAAGACCGTTCCTGTCACCTGGGGCAGGTAAGTTTAACATAAAGGTAAGAATAAAACTACTCTTCAGGTAAACTTTTGTTTTCTACCCTTTAGGTTGTCAGTGGTCTTAACACAAGGGGTTAAAGGTTACACCTCTACTAATTACATTACCTTTGCCAGGTAAGTGAGGAATAGGACAGGTAGTTTTTTGTTTACTGTAACAAAATGGCATTAAACTGACAGGACCATATACACCGACTACCACAATGATGGATCTACCATCACAGCCTTAAATACCTCAAAGCCAAAGTCAAAAACAGCTTTTAAAAATCTTTATGAACTGGAAAAAAAGAAATTTTAATGGGGCATGAGATGCCAAATCTTTCCACCTCTATTGGTTCAACACTCAAATAAAATTATAAAGGGATTTGATAAATAATCTTCAGATTTAGGAGCCCTCGGAGAGCCATAACTTATAACCACATACAATGCAGTATTCTCGTTATTTTGGAATTACACTTTCTTGAAAATATGGTAGAAATTCCTCTTACTGATTTTTGGGTGACACCCGAAACGGGAATCGAACACTCCTGCCAGTTGGCTGAATGGATAAGGCAGCCGGCATTTAGTGCTGGTGATAGGTGCCATACTCTGGGACTGGGTCCGATTCCCGTGTCGGGCGTCACCCAAAAATCGGTAGAGGAATTTCTACCATATTTTCAAGAAAGTGTAATCCCAAAATAACGATAATACTGTTACACCCACTTTCTAAAAGACACTAATAAATTAAACTATACCTCTTTTTAACACAATTAGAAACTTGTCTCCGTGGTTATTTTAGACAAGAAGATTTTCCCTGTGCCCGTGTGTTTTAGTGCTCATAAATAAATTAAACTCATACATACAATGCACCTCAAAATAATTTCTGTCATTTCAGAACAACATTTTATTTTTTTAAATTGGACTGCTTTGTCCAGCACTATATTGCATACTGTTAACACTAAATAAAAAATCCACAACTTCACTTTTCTGGGGCTCGTTCTACTAAAGCTAGCGCAAAGTTACCCATGTGCAAGTTTTTATCATTTAACGCATGTTTGCGACTGGCCAGCTTAGTAGAATGAGCTCTTAATCAGCAACAATCTCACTTCAGCAGATTGAATAAGCGATGGACTTAAAACATATTGTCCAAGATCTGGTTTATAAAACTGAAAATGGTGTGTTTCAGAATTTCATTGAAAAAAAATTTCAATATTGAATTTGTGAGTGTAGAATAGAAGGATCTGGCTTATAAAACTGAAAATAGTATGTTTCAGAAAAAAATTGCAATATTGAATTTGTGAGTGTAGAATAGAAGGGCATATGTGTTGTACAAACATTTGGATAAGGGTTGAACTCTAACGGAGACAGGAGAGTTCACTGCGGGATTATACGGGGTTGGGTATGGGGAAGGAGGTAGCACATACCTTTAATGACAAACTTCTTATCCAACCTCATGGGGGATAGACGGACAGAAGAGACCTGTAATGTAAAGAGAGAGCAATCGATCAATAGAAATACACTCAGAGTTTACAATGATAACGGGGGCAACTTGACAAAGTACACTAAGTAAAGATGACAATCCACTTCCAGTTGATGATACAGTTCCAAATATACACGCTCCTCATCACACCACATATATAACACAGCCAGCAAAAACGGGGTTCGAGAAATATTTCCTGTTCACTTAACTATCGATGGCCATTAACAATCGGAACATCATAAACTTACAACGGTATTTAAAGCTAAAGATTTTCAGGTGTGTGAAGTTGGCTAGCATTTCGCAGTTCAGAGGGGACTAGTCATTATTTATACTAATCGGCTTCTATCTCTTTAAATCTTCTACCTACACACTTCAAATTTTCACAAAGATATATCACTGGGACATTGCAGGGCTAACCAATTGAGCAAAAATATTCATTTTCTCTAAAGCCACCAAGGCTGAATAGTTAACAGCTCACTGAACTGTTGTCTGGTCAATAAATCAAGTAGTAGTTTATCCGAAGCCTTCATATTTAAAAGGAATGCAAGATTTTCAGACGGTTGCGCATAGATATCAAAATAAATATCCACCTTCCCTAGCCATTGACTGAATAGTTAACTGAATTGTGAACTGCTAACTGAACTGTTGTCTGGTCAATATCTAGAGAAATATTTGACCAATAGCCTCCATATTTAACACAGAGACATTACTCACTACAGGCTACAAGTGAATATCGAAATATCCACCTTCCCTAGTCAGGGGCTGAATTGTTAACTGAATTGTGAACTGCTAACTGAACTGTTGTCTGGTCAATATCTAGAGAAATATTTGCAATCTACACAGCATAGTCACTCGATCCTGAAAACATTTCCATTTTTGTTGTTGCTTTGTTTAGATTGAGGCCATGAGCAAAACCACTTCTCATCAAGACCGTTTGATTGATTGACTTTATATGTTGCAATCAAGAGGTCGAGAGGTCTTCTGGGGGGAAGGGGGGGGGGGGGGGGGGGGGGGGGCAACTTGGCCCTGTACCCAGAGGAAACTGCCAACCCTCAGGTGGTTTGTGGCAATGATCGTTCCACATAGGGTAATTGAAGGTTTGTATTGCTGAGAGCAGCTATTGCTTTCGTAACAAACTAAGATCCCTTTCTCCAATAGACCCTTTCGGCTTAGAATGACGTTTTTATGAAGTTGTTCGAATTGTATGGCATTGACGCCATTTCTCTGTTGCATTACGTCATAGACGAAATGAACACGATTCTGTGTCAGATTGATCCAAAAACTCAATTTAGCGTCATTTCGCCATACAGCGAGGCTTCTGCACAAGCGTCACTCCTTAAGCCAAAATGGTCTATAAGCATTTCAAGTTCTCATCAATTTACAAATCTGGACAATGAAAATCTGAAAAATCTTTAGGAAATCTTTGATTAAGCCCTAACTCAAGTATCTGTCAGAAGCCTTGCAACAACCCACAGAAGAACACCTTCATTCTTCAATAATCATATATCTCTGAAGTAATTCAACAAATACCGTATTTCTTCTAAAGATTCAGCCACTTTTTTCCTCATAAGGATTCGATCATTAGAAAAGAAATATGCTAAATGCGGGCAGACAAATTTGCCCATTAGGGGTAATTTAAGATAATACGACCTGTCGAGGAAGTGTGTGAAAATGGTTATCCCTAAACAACTCCACGTCTCTGTTTTGGTCTGAATCGATGGAAAATTTCAGCCATTAGAATAGCTGAATATTTAGAAGAAATATGGTACATGTAACTTAACTGATCATTTGAACTGTTCTGCCAATAGAGAATCTCTATTTTATTATCCAAATTTATTTTTACTTTAACAGAAAATGTTATGTAACCAGCTGACAATGACTGCAAATGTAGGTCAACAATATTCATTCATACAAATAAATTACATAATAAAATGTAAATAGGTCATATTCTGTAGTATAAGCGGAGGATATATCCTCATTTAATACTGTGAGTTATACATTTTGTTTCAAAAATCTTGCATAAATGGGATTTAAAGACTGCCTGATTAGGAGTCAAAGTCCATTTAAGTCTTGGGTCACACGAACAAAATCAAACAGGTCAAAACACTGATAAATGTGACCCATGTCTGGCCCCCATACAAGGGCACAGATTTGGTTCCTGTGGTAGATTTGGTAGGATCGGACCTTTAAAGTGGCATGAGCTGCCAAAATTCACACTTTTTTCATAATCTCTGATCGTCACGAAAGTAAGAGGCTTTGAAGGCCATCGAAAAACTAAATGATTGGTGATGGAATGAGGAAAATCTATAGAGTATGTGGCCTATACGAACCGAAATAATGTTCTAAAAGTATACAAAATTTGAATAACCGGGACGAC
This sequence comes from Lepidochitona cinerea, assembly GCA_963971465.1. Taxonomy (NCBI): domain Eukaryota; kingdom Metazoa; phylum Mollusca; class Polyplacophora; order Chitonida; family Tonicellidae; genus Lepidochitona; species Lepidochitona cinerea. The sequence continues at coordinate 34,010,701 of OZ020555.1, read as the reverse complement.
CATTCATTCATTCTAAGGCAAAGTTAGTTTAAAACAATACTTTATCGTACATTTTCGAGACTAGAAGCACTAAAAAGCTTCTGAATTATACGTCTTGAGAAAAATAAGCAATAATTTCAATGTTCTGTTTTAACGTCAAAATATCAACATTTTGGCAGCTCATGCCACTTAAAATACCGCAGATAGTCTGAGAGCAAATTTAACCAAGAACTCAATGGTGGGGGTTCATAACGAGGATTCATAGGCTGAACTATCATACATGAAGAAAGGCTAATAAAGTCTAATGAGCTCCACAGGGGGGGGGGGGGGGGGGGGGGGGGGGGGGGCTCAGTGGCTCGGTTTCTTCAGTGAGGTCTTCACTTGATAGCCTCTTGGAGCTGTAGATTGATTAGCCATACAGATACCAGTCGAAACTCGAGTGTGGCTTAAACGATTAATCGATAATGCATACAAACAAATGAGTATCATCACTTCTGTATAGCAAATCTAATATAACTCAGTTGATCTTTAATCTTGCCTGAGCTTCCAAATCCCACTATAACTGCCTATAGGGTACAGGAGTATCATGAGAATTCCTCAAATTTCATGTCATCGGCTCTGCCATTTAACATTTGAATGTTACGCTTCGTTCTGACGCTGTAGAACAAACAACGTCAATCGAATTTGCAACGTCAACAAAAAACGTCAATCAAATTTGCAGCGTCAACAAAAAACGGCAATCGAATTTTCAACGTCAACAAAAAAACGTCAATCGAATTTGCCACGTCAACAAAAAACGCCAATCAAATTTGCAACGTCAACAAAAAACGGCAATCGAATTTGCAACGTCAATAAAAAACAGTATTCGAATTTGGAACGTCAATAAAAAACGTCAATCGAATCTGCAACATCAACAAAAAATGTCATCTGTCACCGGATTTCGCAAAATCTCTCGGGACACTTCCAGGCCCTATAGTAAAGTAGAGCAGCGCCCCATGCTACAGGTTACATGATACAGTTTCATTTTCATTTTGTGGTAATGTTAACGTTTTGATTTGTGGCTAATTACCTAAATCTCGTTAAGACTTTTCCTTACCATTTTCAAATAGATCAACACATGAGAAATCCTTTAAAACCTAATAAAGTTGACATAGTGCATGTCAGTTTCAAGCTACACATAATTTAACATGGGTACCGCCATTTTGACAGTTTTAGGCTTACTTATTCTAGCCAAACTTTGGTATTTTCAAAATTGGGTGAACATTAAAAAAACACACACAAAAATATGTTATCAGGCATTGATTGAAAGCTTAAAGTATGTACAGTAGACCTATGTTAGTTTCAATCCAATATTCAAATAACCCAGATACCAAACTATCATATATGTAAGCCACCTCCTAGCTCCAGCATACCCGAAATCAATTTTCATTGGCTGAGAAAACACAAACTGGGTGTTTGTAATAATCTTTGTAATAAGACTGAAATAATGTTGAGAGAAATTTTCAATCTACTTCACTGACTCTCTCCATACTACAAACCTATTATTAATCATTTTTACAAACAAGAAAAGAAGTCATGAAGAATTTAGACATTGCATTATCTTTAAAGTGGCATGAGCTGCCGAAATTCACACTTTTTCATAATTTCTGATCGTCACGACAGTAAGAGGCTTTGAAGGTCATCAAAAAACTAAATGGTTGGCGTTGGAATGAGGAAAATCCATACAGTATGCGGCTTAAGAAAAATAGCCGATAATTTCAACATTCTGTTTCAACGTCAAAATATCAACATTTTGGCAGCTCATGCCACTTTAAAAGTAGACGAATGATAAATGGAGAGATGATTGATTGATTAATGTTTTAGGTCACACTCTAGATTATCCACTCTTGCATATTGATGTTATCTGGATTAAATTTGTTAGAACAAAATAGGTCAAAACAATAAATGAGATAAAAACAAAATGTATATTTCATTCAAGCTGTTGAAAATGCAGATAGGCCTATAAAATGCTGTTTATCAGATATTATTTGATGCAAAAACACTACAGGTAAAAAATGATCAAAAAAGAAGGATAGAAAAGACCTTACCTTGGGATATAGACAGGTGAGCATTAAATACAGGTAAATCATAGGTATGAAGGCATATTGATAAGAAAGCACCCTTAGAATCCATATTGCTGTGAATAGCTTCATTTCCAAACAAGCACATCCCTAACAAAAACACCATATTCGATGGGGTAAAAATTCACCAGCCAATCATTGCCATATAGGTAGATAGCATTCTCATTGATTGATTGATTGATTGATTCCTTGGCTGATCGCTTAACACCGAGTATCTTATCCCGTATCATTAAAGCAGCATCCACAGAATGATGCCTCCTCACTTTTTTTTCTGGTTGTATTGACAATGGCAATTGTTCAGCTCCACTTTGTCAACTTAGCTTGCCTGTGGTCACTGGCGAAACCAACCATCTGTCTCAGTGAGCACCTAGTCTACTACTAATGCTACTCATTCCCATTCAATAACCCACCAGTAGCAAGAGTCTAACAGACACTATTCATAACTCTGTTAACTACCCACTTTACGAAGCCCCCTACCTATCAGAATAAATCATGTGACAGAGACAGGCCCATGTGAAGGCCAGCCGTGTCTGAGTACTACACTGTCTAGCTCTTAAAGGGGCCAAACTAAAAGTAAAGCTCTATGAAAGAGAGCATGATAGAAGAGTTCCACACGTGAATGAATATATCACCTGTACAGCGTAATTCCCAGGTAACAACAGCTTTTATCTAAATGCCGATTGTTTCATTAACATACTGCTGACATAATTACCCATCTCATTATACTTTCACAAAAGAACACATTATGAAATAAGTACAGTTTAAATCACCCCATTAAAAGGTATGCTTGGATTGACAATACAATTAACCCTTCATTGTGCAATGTTAACCAAATAAATTGATTGATTGTTTGGTGTTTTACGCCGCGCTCAAGATTATTTAGCTTATATGGCAGAGTTTTATTGTGCGAGGTTGGTTGGTTTTTTGTTTTTTTTACGTTGCGCTCAAGATTATTTCACTTATATGGTGGCGTTTCCAGTTTTATTGTGGGAGGAAACCGGGCTCTATGCCCAGAGGAAACCCACGACCTACCGGTGGTAACTGGCAACCATCGAGTGAAAACCCAGTCAGAAAATTTTCCAATTTTTTGGGACTGAGTGGGATTCGAACCCACGACCCATTGGTGGAAGGCTGCTCGTATTGAGTGGCCAACGCTCTACCTACGGAGGCCCCGTTAACCAAATAAAGTAGATGACCTAATAATAGCAAGAAGATACTGACCATTAAATCAAGGATCCTTTTTTTCTTCTTCTAAGAAATAAGAATATTGTTTAATTAAGCATCCCTTTCACAAAATTGATTTTAATACAGATTAATCGAGAAAAGTAGTTTACGTTAGTTAATCTCTGTACCCAGGCACACCTTTACATTTAATTTTCCCTTCTAGACAAAGGACTATCTTATCTTTGTAAGAAGCAACACAGTTTGAGGATGGCAGATCTCTAAGATCTAAGATCTATGATTAAAGTGGCATGAGCTGCCGAATTTCCCATTTTTCATAATTTTTGATCGTCACGACATTATCAGAGGCTTTGGAGGCCAAGGAAAAACTAAATGATTGGTGTAGGAATGAGGAAAATCCATACAGTACGTGACTTGTACGAACCGAAATAGTGTTCGACAAGTAAACAAAATTTAAATAACCGGGACGACCATTCATTCATTCTAAGCCAAAGTTAGTTGAAAACAATACTATATCGTACATTCTCGAGACTAGAAGCACTACAAAGCTTCTGAATTATACGTCTTGAGAGAAATAGCCGATAATTTCAACATTCTGTTTTTACGTCAAAATATCCACATTTTGGCAGCTCATGCCACTTTAAGAACTACTCCTCTCACATTAATAGGTCAACAAGGACTTGTAAGTTTCCTTTGAGATTAATGTCATTCTGAATGACTTTTATTTAAAAATCTATTTGTTTAAATAAATAATCACATTGTAATTGATTGCTTGGATCTATTGGTTATACTTGCAACCAAGAATGTAACTCTTTAGACTGATTGATTGATTGATATTTTACTCCACACTTAGGACTAATTGAGTTATATGATTTGAATGGTGGGTATGATAACCAGCCTGTTAGACGAAAAGGTAACCCTGCTCTTCCACAGGTACCGGACACGACTTCCACAAAGGGTTCTCCAGTGAAAAAATACACAGGAATTTGTCACGATAAAAATGTGATTCAAACCAGTGAGCCACTAATGGACAGCTTGTGTTGCTGTGGGAGACTTTCGCTGTACCGTCTGACCCACCGCTTTTGATTGATTGATGTTTTACGCTGCACACAAATGATTATTAGAATGAATGGAACAGGCATAAAATGTTCACTTTTTAGTAGAGCTGTTGAGAAGAAAATGATTTTTCCTTGGGTTTAAACTTTTTTTGTCAAGTGAAGAGCTAAATAAAGTACCCCCCTCTTCCGTTCTTTTATACACAACACTTAAAGTGTTCAGAGCTGTCAAAATTGTCTCCCTTTTTCAGAAATTAAGACAAGAAATGTAACATTGGTTTGAAGTTAATTGGAAAACTAAATGATTGAGAATGAAATAAAAGAAAATATTCATTGATTCTGATTGATTGATTGATTGCTTGGTGTTTTACGCCGCGCTCAAGATTATTTCCCCTAAATGGCGGCGTTGCCAGTTTTAGTGTGGGAGGAAACCAGGCTCTATGCCTGGATGAAACCCACGACCTTCCGTTGGTAACTGGCAACCATCCGACATAGGCCTTTCGAGTGAAAACCCAGTCATAAAATTTCCAATTTTTGTTTGGACAAAGTGGAATTCAAACCTGCGCCCCATTGGTGGAAGGCCATTTGGATTGCGCGTCCAACGCTCTACCTACTGAGCCCCCCTCATTGATTCTGTGATCTTCGTTTAACAGAGTTAAACGCCAATAACCTCAATATATATTTATGAACACTAAAACTGTGGTGATCAAATTTCGTTCATGTTGGACCTCAGTTACTTCTAAACACCATTTTGACTGGAATCATTAAAGAGCTACCAAATTGCACTCCCTGGGACACATTATTTCAAAATTTTGTTTTAATGAAAAAATATCAGCATTTTGTCAGCTCTTATACCTAGTTAAAGGATTTAGAAATATGACCCAGTTATACAAATTCACAACCAGGTCTTTCTATACTAGTTCTTCAAGTTGGTTACATTCAGTCAAATTTATGTAGATGAAGCTGGGTGGCCTAATGTTAGAGATCTTCACTATATGTATATGTACTCTTCATTTGTGGCAACCCCCAGGAGAATCTCGGCTAACACTGGCCCTTTTATATGCATCTTATTTTTCACACTTACAGTTTTGTGGGGCTGAAAGACGGAGACCACAGTAAATATTTGTCTTTATTACTCCGAGATGGATTGATGTATTTTGCGTAACAGATTAAGATGAATGGCGTTTCAGCTTGGCTTCCACTTCTTTATTCTCACTTTTCTTTGTATGGGTCAAACTAGAGAGTCAGTATTATGACCAGGTAAATACAACCCAATCAGGCACACAAACACAGGTGATCAAAACGACACCTAGGCAGACATGACTGTCACTAGGCTTACAGCCCACCAACTAAGAACGAACTTTCAGGGAAACCAATTTTAAAGGTCTGTGGGATAAATATCTAATCTAAATAAGACTATTTAGAGGTGAACTTTTTTATCACCGTCAGCAGTAAAGTACACAAGACTGGGTAATGTTTCCAACTTATGCATAAATCAACAAAGAGAAAAGGCCCCATTAATGGGCCTTGCCTAACGCCATTAAAAACCCTGTATAAAATTGAAAGATTTTTTATACTTCATCGAAAAAATTTTGATTTCAAATATTTCCTATAAAGTACCACCTAACCAGAGAAGATGAAACTATGGACTTCTTACAGCTCATTACTTTTTTTTAAAACATCCATCCGTTTAATTTATTTGTCTTTTTCGAAATTAAGTGGAACAGTATTCTTGTTGTTTTGGGGATTACACTTTCTAAAAAAATGGCAAAAAGTCTTCTACCGATTTTGAGTCATGCCCAAAACGAGAATCAAACCCCAAGAATGGCATCTATCACCAGTACTTAATGCTGGGTGTCATTTTTTTATCCATTCAGCCAACCAGCTGGAAAACCCACATGACATTAAATGCTGGGTGTCATTTTTTTTATCCATTCAGCCAACCAGCTGGAAAACCCACATGACATTAAATGCTGGGTGTCATTTTTTTATCCATTCAGCCAACCAGCTGGAAAACCCACATGACATTAAATGCTGGGCGTCATTTTTTTATCCATTCAGCCAACCGACTGGAAAACCCACATGACATTAAATGATGGGTGTCATTTTTTTATCCATTCAGCCAACCGACTGGAAAACCCACATGACATTAAATGATGGGTGTCATTTTTTTTATCCATTCAGCCAACCAACTGGAAAACCCACATGACATTAAATGCTGGGTGTCATTTTTTTATCCATTCAGCCAACCAACTGGAAAACCCACATGACATTAAATGCTGGGCGTCATTTTTTTATTCATTCAGCCAACCAGTTTGAAAACCCACATGACATTAAATGCTGGGCGTCATTTTTTTATCCATTCAGCCAACCAACTGGAAAACCCACATGACATTAAATGCTGGGTGTCCTTTTTTTTATCCATTCAGCCAACCAACTGGAAAACCCACATGACATTAAATGCTGGGCGTCATTTTTTTATCCATTCAGCCAACCAGCTGGAAAACCCACATGACATTAAATGCTGGGCGTCATTTTTTTATCCATTCGGCCAACCAGCTGGAAAACCCACATGACATTAAATGCTGGGTGTCATTTTTTTTATCCATTCAGCCAACCAGCTGGAAAACCCACATGACATTAAATGCTGGGCGTCATTTTTTTATCCATTCAGCCAACCAACTGGAAAACCCACATGACATTAAATGCTGGGTGTCATTTTTTTTATCCATTCAGCCAACCGACTGGAAAACCCACATGACATTAAATGCTGGGTGTCATTTTTTTATCCATTCAGCCAACCAACTGGAAAACCCACATGACATTAAATGCTGGGCGTCATTTTTTTATCCATTCAGCCAACCAGTTGGAAAACCCACATGACATTAAATGCTGGGTGTCCTTTTTTTTATCCATTCAGCCAACCAACTGGAAAACCCACATGACATTAAATGCTGGGCGTCATTTTTTTATCCATTCAGCCAACCGACTGGAAAACCCACATTTCATTAAATGCCAGTGATAAGGTGCTAAACTCTGGGACATAAATTTGAATCACGCTTGAAGCGTCACACAAAATTAAAAGTGGAATCCCAAAAATAGCAAGAATACTGTTAGACTCACTTTCTAAAAGACAAACAAATATTTTTTAAAAAAGATTTAGCTGGTGCGCTTTATAAAAAAAAACATTTCTTATAGTGTTTCCAAGTCCATCATAGTTTATACTATGTATTACAAAAAAAAATCATAAAATTTAAAAAAAACTTATGTTATGTTATTTCCCCCCCCCCCCCCCCCCCCCCCTCTCCCCTTCCCAAAATATGATTTGCATTTTTGTCTATGTCAATATGGCCCAGTGAACAAATAAAACTGCTTTAACAAATTAAATACTCTAAATCAAATGTCTGAATTAAAGGAAACAAAAGCAACACCAAGGAAGCATGTCAAAGGTTAAACAAAATATGCTAAATACCTTAAGCATTATAAATAAATATTAATTAAGACAATATAAAGTTGGTGCACAAAATTATCTTTTCAGGTAACTTGTGAATAATTAGATAATCAAATGCACACTTCATGCACCTGTTGTTTACATAAAATCTTGCTTGAAGGCATGTTTCAAATTTCTTTTATTATTTCAGTTTTTAAAGGAACAATGAAGGAAGGAGGTATGTGTATTATGTCGCAGAAAGCTCTTGTACCTGAGGATGTTATTTACCTCTTTTTAACACAATTAGAAACTTGTCTCCATGGTTATTTTAGACAAGAAGATTTTCCCTGGGCCTGTGTGTTTTAGTGATCATAAATATAGTAAAAGTCTGCTGTAGACGTTTCTTCTCCTTTTTCTTCTGGTGTCAGAGTCATATTGTCTGACTCTTGATCATAAATATATAACTAGGAATGATGACCTTGACCTAGATATGCAACTGTTTTGCGTGGTGATATTTAGTAGCAATTGATTGATTGATTTAGGCTTTACAACTCAAGACTAATTTAATGAATTCAACCTGGGGCTCGTTTCACAAAGCAGTTGCATCGCAAACGAAGCGTAGTTACCATTGGATACCATAATGAAGAGATACGGAGTCATAGCAACTGCGATTGGTCGCACTTTGCGACGGCTTCGTGAAACGGTCCCCAGGGCATTTGCCTGCTTTGGTGGGAGAAAATCAGGGGCCCAGAAGTAGGCCTAAGCTTGAATATTTTAGGGTAGTTATAGCCCGGATTATTGGTCTAACCAATATATTTCGCTGGTAATGTATCTGGTCGCCTATGACGAATACGGAGAGAAAAAATTTGGCAAAGCCCAGATTTCTTGGCTAGGGTAGTTACTATTCCAAAAATGCAATGAAGTACAATTACAAAATTGTTTATTCATCTTTCAAACTAGTGCAATTGTAATTAACTTGACTTAAATTAACATAGCTATGTGGCTGAGGCTCTGGCAAAATGGGAGGTTACCTCGGCTACCTCTGTGCGACGTCACATCATGACTGTTGTACGCCATTCCACAAAAATCAACCAAAAATATTCAAATCATGACTTTTCAATCTACTGGTTAATTGATTGATTGTTTGGTGTTTTACGCCGCGCTCAAGATTATTTCACTTATATGTGCCCGGAGGAAATTCACAACCTTCCACTGGTAACTGGCAACCATCCCACATAGGTTGTTTAAGTGAAAACCCAGTCAGAAAATTTTTGGACTGAGTGGGATTCGAGCCCGTGACCCATTGGTGGAAGGCTGTTCGGATTGAGCGTCCAACGCTCTACCTACTGCGTCACGGAGGCCCCCTCAATCTACTGGAGCCAAGCCTTTAATTTTTGCAAGGCCCATCAAGGGAGATAATGCTTGATGTTTAAAGGCTGATAATATGGGAATGAATAACTACTCAAACTGTACATTGTACATTCTGATGTAACCAAGGTGGCTGGGGAAAGGCAGTAATTCTTTGAAATCCTTCAGCATTTTGCAGGTCTTTAAGATTTAAAATTATCTTTGGACTACTAAGTAACGGTCCTAGATATTTCACGAAGCAAAAGAGTCAATGAAAATTTTCCCACTACCAAAACACTTGAATTTCAAATGATAACACTTTTTGCTTATTTAGCACATCAACGGGGGCGCCTTTTTGATTGACATTTTATCTGCCACTTTCAGGTATTAGAAAGAAGAGGATCACTTAGAACTTCAAGAACCCATGAAGTATAGACAGTTCATCCCATTCATAACCTTCCATTCACAATTGATATAAAAGTCCTTAACCACCAAACCTAGTCAAAATTCTACTTCTACCCACGACCTTCCGTTGGTAACTGGCAACCATCCCACATAGGTCGTTTGAGTGAAAACTCAGTCAGAAAATTTTCCAATTTTTGGACTGAGTGGGATTCGAACCGGCAACCCATTGGTGGAAGGACAATGGAAGTGGAAAATGTAAAACAATTCAAAATAGTCAACCAGAAGGAAACAAAATGGTTCGCAAAGAGACACCCTTGGCTCTTCTAACATGACTGTTCCATCCACTAGACAAATACATTCTTCTTTTTTTTTGTGCATGGCTTCTCTCTGGTTGATCCCTTAAAGTGGCATGAGCTGCCAAAATGTTGATATTTTGACCTTAAAAGATAATGTTGAAATTATTGGCTATTTCTCTCAAGACGTGTAATTCAGAAGCTTTTTAGTGCTTCTAGTCTACAGAATGTACGATGAAGTATTGTTTGGAACTAGCTTTCGCTTAGAATGAATGAATGGTCGTCCCGGTTATTTAAATTTTGTTTACTTTTCGAACACCTTTTCGGTCCGTACAGGCCATTTACTGTATGGATTTTACTCATTTCAACGCCATATATTATTAAAAAAGTGTGAATTTTGGCAGCTCATGCCACTTTAAGAGCGATTATGTGAATAATTCAATAATGTGTTAATTACCTATCAGGTAACTATGGTAACACACAGAAGGGAGTAAGTCTACCTCCTTTCTATTTTTGTGGGTCTCTAAGTTTTATCAAGTAACAACCATAGACATTTTAATAAAGAAGAAAAACAGCCATTAGAAAATTCCCCACTACCAAAACACTCCATTCAAATGATAACACTTTATGCTTATTAAGATCATCAACGGGGGCGCCTTTTAGACTGACACGTTTTATGCTGCCACTTTCAGGCGTTAATATTGAGAGTATCACTTAGAACCTCAAGAACCCATGAAGCATAGACAGTTCTTCCCATTCATACGTTATCATTTACAAACAATATCAAAGTTCTTAACCTAGACAACATTCTCAACTGGTAAAGAACCTGTTTTTTTCCCCAGAAACCCTAGCAACTCAGCCGTGAAATAATCTTAAGTGTGGCATAAAACAACAATCAATCTAAGTACTTCCAGGATAACCTTTCACAGAAACATTGAATAGAATTATGTGAAATACTTGTCTATGAGCAAGATTAACATTTTTATCCTATCACCACATATTTTTGAAAAGATTTTTGTAGTATGCATATTTTTTTCTCTCCTCAAAATACAGTTCAATTAGAACTTTATTCCCGACGTTTCCATTATATACATTTTGCAATGGTGAATAAAAAAACAAACAAATATGATACTATTTTGCACATTCATGGATTAGCATGGTTATAGGACAGTTAGCTACATGTAGCTCTATTTATGCCAAGGATTGATAAGCCTTTTTATAAGAATCTGTAGAACCCCTCCAAACTCCCCCACCCCTTCCCCCAGGTAAGTGTAAATAAAATTCTGTTCTAAAGATAATATTTCCTTTTAATGACCATATGAGTTGTTATCTTTCGATTTTTTTCACAGACATCTATGAAAGTTTACCAAAGTCCAAAAAATCTAAATTAAGTGTGAAGAGTTTGTTGCTCCTTGACCATATCACCTTAGTCTGCTTCAGGTATGATGGTTTCATGGACAGGTAAACATTGAGTATTCCCAGGTGTGCAAGACAGGTAAACACTGTGTATTCCTAGGTGTGCAAGACAGGTAAACACTGTGTATTCCTAGGTGTGTAAGACAGGTAAACACTGTGTATTCCTAGGTGTGCAAGACAGGTAAACACTGTGTATTCCTAGGTGTGCAAGACAGGTAAACACTGTGCATTCCCAGGTGTGCAAGACAGGTAAACACTGTGTATTCCCAGGTGTGCAAGACAGGTAAACACTGTGTATTCCCAGGTGTGCAGACAGGTAAACACTGTGTATTTCCAGGTGTGCAAGACAGGTAAACACTGTGTATTCCCAGGTGTGCAAGACCGGTAAACACTGTGTATTCCCAGGTGTGCAAGACAGGTAAACACTGTGTATTCCCAGGTGTGCAAGACAGGTAAACACTGTGTATTCCCAGGTGTACAAGACAGGTAAACACTGTGTATTCCCAGGTGTGCAGGACAGGTAAACACTGTGTATTCCCAGGTGTGCAGGACAGGTAAACACTGTGTATTCCCAGGTGTGCAAGACAGGTAAACACTGTGTATTCCCAGGTGTACAAGACAGGCAAACACTGTGTATTCCCAGGTGTACAAGACAGGTAAACACTGTGTATTCCCAGGTGTGTAAGACAGGTAAACACTGTGTATTCCCAGGTGTGTAAGACAGGTAAACACTGTGTATTCCCAGGTGTGTAAGACAGGTAAACACTGTGTATTCCCAGGTGTACAAGACAGGTAAACACTGTGTATTCCCAGGTGTGTAAGACAGGTAAACACTGTGTATTCCCAGGTGTGTAAGACAGGTAAACACTGTGTATTCCCAGGTGTGCAAGACAGGTAAACACTGTGTATTCCCAGGTGTACAAGACAGGTAAACACTGCGTATTACCAGGTGTGCAAGACAGGTAAACACTGTGTATTCCCAGGTGTGCAAGACAGGTAAACACTGTGTATTCCCAGGTATACAAGACAGGTAAACACTGTGTATTCCCAGGTGTGTAAGACAGGTAAACACTGTGTATTCCCAGGTGTACAAGACAGGTAAACACTGTGTATTCCCAGGTGTGTAAGACAGGTAAACACTGTGTATTCCCAGGTATACAAGACAGGTAAACACTGTGTATTCCCAGGTGTGTAAGACAGGTAAACACTGTGTATTCCCAGGTGTACAAGACAGGTAAACACTGTGTATTCCCAGGTGTGTAAGACAGGTAAACACTGTGTATTCCCAGGTGTGCAGGGCAGGTAAACACTGTGGATTCCTAGGTGTGCAAGACAGGTAAACACTGTGTATCCCCAGGTGTGCAAGACAGGTAAACACTGTGTATTCCCAGGTATACAAGACAGGTAAACACTGTGTATTCCCAGGTGTGTAAGACAGGTAAACACTGTGTATTCCCAGGTGTACAAGACAGGTAAACACTGTGTATTCCCAGGTGTGTAAGACAGGTAAACACTGTGTATTCCCAGGTATACAAGACAGGTAAACACTGTGTATTCCCAGGTGTGTAAGACAGGTAAACACTGTGTATTCCCAGGTGTACAAGACAGGTAAACACTGTGTATTCCCAGGTGTGTAAGACAGGTAAACACTGTGTATTCCCAGGTGTGCAGGGCAGGTAAACACTGTGGATTCCTAGGTGTGCAAGACAGGTAAACACTGTGTATCCCCAGGTGTGCAAGACAGGTAAACACTGTGTATTCCCAGGTGTGCAGGGCAGGTAAACACTGTGGATTCCTAGGTGTGCAAGACAGGTACACACTGTGTATTCCCAGGTGTGCAGGGCAGGTAAACACTGTGTATTCCCAGGTGTGCAAGACAGGTAAACACTGTGTATTCCCAGGTGTGCAAGACAGGTAAACACTGTGTATCCCCAGGTGTGCAAGACAGGTAAACACTGTGTATTCCCAGGTGTGCAAAATGAATGAAAATATCACTTAAAATCTCAAAAGCCCATGAAGTAAATCACATTCATTCGCTGGGTGAATGTACTCAATGAAAACAGAAACTTTTCAGTTAGTGTACTTATCCACAATGACAGCGTTCTAACTGGATGACTGCCCTGAACAACCACATCAAATAGGTCGTCAAGCAGAAGAAAAACCTATAGCACTACTGGATTCACGGAGCGATCCACAAGAAAAGGTTTTCATTTTCATCAAACTGGTGTTGACTACAAATGATGTATTTTTTGTATTAAAAGACTATCATTAACAACCAAGAAAAATTTCAACTGAGGATAATTCTAGTTAATTCACTGACCTTGAATGGGGCAGATGTAAGATTCTTGTTATTACGTTTTCCTGAAAATGTTAGGAAGCCATCGACAAAATTTGGGTTGAACAAACAGGGCATTTGGATTCCACTAAAAAGGGAAGCAGAAAACTAGGACTTGCAAGTTACCTACGAGATTTTGTAATATCTGGTGACAGATGATGCTATTAAGAGCCTTTTGGTGACGTTGCAAATTCAGTTTGACATATTTTGTTCCACAAAGTCAGACGTGTCAAGTCAAGTGATTGATTGATTGTTTGTCAGTTGCCAGTTTTATTGTGGGAGGAAACCGGGCTTTATGCCCGGAGGAAACCCACGACCTTCTGTTGGTAACTGGCAGCCATCCCACATATGTCGTTCGAGTGAAAACCCAGTCCGAAAATTTTCCAATTGTTTTTGGACTGAGTGGGATTCGAACTCAAGTTAAATGAAACCCGCTCTTCCACATGTACAAAGACTGTACCAGTAACAGGACATTCTGGAATTCTTATGCAGACATTCAGAACTTCTCTAGTTAAATATATATATATATATATTTTTGAACACTAAAACACAGGGAAAATCTTCTTGTCTAAAATAACCATGGAGACAAGTTTCTTATTGTGTTAAAAAGGGGCATATCATTTAGACGTTTATACCCAATCAGTTAAGTATATATATTTTTGCACTAGCACAAGCAAATACATAATGGACACAGTGGTTTATTAATGAGGTGGTGGTCTTTTTAGCTTTTATAAAGTTAGCATACATTGTACCAATATTTTCATAAAAGAGTTTCTAGATGTCTTCTAGAAAAAGGTAAAAACTTTAATCTTGAATTGATCCTTCAGAGGACTTGCATCTCAAAATAAAACTCATGCTTATTGTGTCCACATCAAATGTAGGCTGCTGTGCAACAAAGCATCTTCCATAAAATTTAAATCTGCCTTCACTTCATGGAATCAATGTTTGTACACATCAAAGGTCGTGCATGACGTCAATTAAGACAAGTTTTGTCGAGTAGTTACAAAAAATATGAAATATATGCATATTTCTTCCTTACTCTTTTTTTGACTACCAGGGAACTTACGCATAGGTTGTTTCATTTCAATTGATGCTTTTCAAATATATATATTTTCCAAATATACATATGCAAAGCAGTCTAGCTTCTAAGCAGTCTAAGCCATGTTCATAAATCCCTTAAAGAATGGTGACACTAAAGTCTATGCCAAACAATAGGCCTATATAACTGTCCATTGTTGCATGTTGTTTATTTTGTGCTCCAGCAAGAACCCATCAGCCTTCCATCGATAAGTTCTGGTTTCAAGGTCCAAACACTGAAATAATGTAGAAATTACATTAAATCTTCTCTCACTTCCTCACTCAAAATTCAAGTAAATATGTAAAAGTAACTGATTGAATTTTCCCCTGATTTACCTTCACATGTAGAATGGTTGTTAGATAAAATGGTACAGCTATACTGGCAATGTGGCCAAATAAGTGAAACAGTCCAGGGTAAATCATCAATCAATCTTGTTAATCTGGCAAGCATGATTATTATCCCTCAGAGTAGTTTCTCTGCAATCTGAATGGTCAACTGCCATCCGATATATATTCGTATTAGGTGTTACGGTACGGTAAAACCTTGTTTTCACACACACCCGGTACGGCGTCGCGCAAACGCTATTTTGAACGTTTGAACGTTGTTTTGTGAAGTTGTTTTATGACGTCAAAGGGCGTGCTCGCATCACTCACCTTTTTCAACTATATTGTGGGTGACGGGCGAATGTTATGTCGACGTTTTTTTTGTGACATCGTTTGATGACGTCGTAGCGCGTGCTCGTATTAGGTCACCATTTGCAACTATTTTGTGTGTGTGCGATTGAATTAACGAGTGGTATTTTGGCTGATTCTACGCTAAAGTAAAGCTCTTCGAGATAATAATATATATTACAGGCCATATTATCCTTGTCACAGAAAATTAGAGCTAAAATTTGATAAACAAATAAAAACCATCGTTAAGACAAGTTAGCTATCGAAAGTTTTTTTTCTCCCAAAAACTTCTCTCTCAATTTGGAATATTTTTGAGGGCCGAAAGTAATATGAGGTCTAAACTTGTCGACAAATAGCTCACCTGAAGGATTAAGCCATCCGTTTTACCTGGACAGGTGAAAAGATTACAAGTGTGGCTGTCAGAGGAGGTGTTACATTATACTTTAATCCTCCTTCAGTTCACCAAAACCCAGGAGAGTACTTCAAAGGGAGTGAATCATGTCACATAATATGTCAGTACTATCAATATACCCCTGCCTACTAACACCAGGCCAATCTGTCAAATGACAGTGGAAAGATATGAATACTGTCCTGTAAGACTCACGACAATATTCCAAACTAAATATTCAGGTATACATGATATCACTAATGACTGTATGACGTTATTTTATAAACCACGACCAAGGCTATAAAATTTCATGATTTTTTTTTTAGCCCACATGAATATGATATCACTAATGACTGTATGACGTTATTTTATAAACCACAACCAAGGCTATAAAATTTCATGATTTTTTTTTAGCCCACATGAATGCTAAGTTCACAAGTTAAAATATACAGTTTCTGATACAAAGGTTTACGTTGAAGTGGCATGAGCTGCCGAAATTCCAACTTTTTCTTAAATTCTGATTGTCAACATACCGGAAGTTCACTTAAAGACTGAATTATACATGTTGGAATAAAAAAACTCTGTTGAGTCCATGGTCTATTCAACATAGTGAAATAGTACTAGAACCTAGCAAAAAAAAAAATGAAATAAACCAGATAAATGTTCATTCATCTTAGGCATACATTACTAGCGGTAAGAATTCCGCTAATTCAAGGACGAACAATGTGAAGCTAACAAATTATTAGACTGCTTTCTGCCATGTTTGGTCTAAAACAACAACAATAGTGATTGCTCGATAGGATTATCGGTCGCTCCATGCAGGAGGTACAACACCCAACGAAAAGTCTCAAACTTTTAGAGTGCTTTTCGTAATGTTTTGAGTACTTAAATTAGCGGAATTCTTACCGTAACACAAATATTGGAGACAGGTATCCTTCCACACCTTGTCATTCGCAGAGTGAATAGTTTAACATCACTTTCCACATTATTTCATTCTTATCCCTCTTGTAGACAAAAGTAGCCGAGAATTTCAAACATTAAATTCAATTTAAATTGGTGAGTGGTAGAAACCAACGACACACTTCCCATTTGTGTTTTTACACAAGTTTGAGCAGATTGTAGGCCTATACATGTGACCTTCCTAAAAAAAACTGCGCAATTATGGCATTTTTCTGTGACCAAACGCATAAATGACATTACAACATTCTATTTGGAAGTCATCTGGGGGCTGTTTCTTACCACACTTACGGCGGACGTAAGTCCAATGCAAGGCCTAACTGTCATGGCAACATATACCTTTAACATTACGTTACGACCAGGCGTAAAGTTATAGAATTGAGAAACACATGCAGGTTTTATATCGAGATATTGACCTAAAAAACAGCTTTAAGTCACACAGGTCAAATAAGCATTAAAGAAAATACAATCTATATGTGACCTGTTGCATCTTCATGACATATGTCAGTTGGTCAAAACCAGTCCGAACGTACCCGTAGCCTATGTTGATACATTAAAGTGGCATGAGCTGCCAAAATTCACACTTTTTTCATAATTTCTGATCGTCTTGACAGTAAGACGCTTTGAAGGCCATCGAAAAACTAAATGATTGGCGTTGGAATGAGGAAAATCCATACAGTATTTGGCCCGTACGAACCGAGAACGGGTTCGAAAAGTAAACAAAATTTAAATAACCGGGATGGCCATTCATTCATTCTAAGCCAAAGTTAGTTCACAACAATACTTTATCGTACATTTTCGAGACTAGAAGCACTAATTATACGTCTTGAGAAAAATAGCCAATAATTTCAACATTCTGTTTTAACGTCAGAATATCAACATTTTGGCAGCTCATGCCGCTTTAACATATCACATTATATATCTTACTTGAGACCCTCATTGTTGGATAAAAGATAAAATTCATTTTTCTTAAGTGAGCTGCTGAAGACGCGACGTCTACCGATAAGCATAAAGATATTGAAACGTGTTCTTAACATTGCTGCTCACAACTGGAGTCCTTTTGGCAACATGAATAAGAAATAAATCAGGTAAATCTTCAGGTGTCATTTTACACGGACTTCCCGACACCTACTTATTTCTATCACTAATGGTTACCGGAGATGGTGCAAGTAGTAAGTGAGATGGTCACTTTGATCTTAAACTGTAGCCAAAAAGCAGGTAAAGGACAGGTAAGTTAGCCATTGTTACCTGAGGGGACGTTAATGACAGGGGATGGACCAGGTATCCAACTACAAACAACTCCAAGTGACAGGACCACACTAGCTTTTCCATACAGGTACGCTGATAAAACTACTATCTCTTAGCACCTGAGATTGATTGGGCGATACGGTAACGAACAACAGGTGAGAAGAAACTAACACCCTTGTACCACCGACACCTGATATTGAATGAACAAGTGACAATTATCACCATATCTCGGAGTCGTCTTTGATTTAACTTTACTTTCCAATCAAAATCTACTAAAAGGGACATCAAAGGAAAAAAGATCCAGGTAATTTACCTGTAATACCTAGACATATCATGATTCAATAGGATTACACAACCACAGGTAAAAAAGTGGATAGACATGTAAGTCTGTGGTATAATTATGAAAAACTCAGCCGGTATGTTTCAGTGTTCATAAATGTATAATTATGAAAAACTGTGCCGGTATGTTTTAGTGTTCATAAATATATAATTATGAAAAAAAGAGAACTTAATATAGTAATTTCACAGATCATGATTGCAATTATAAACACAGTCATTTGCTACGTTGCTTAATTTTTTCTTTGTGGATTTGGATCAAACTGGGTAAAAAACTAGTTATGTTTTATATCTCTTTGATTTTATTTCATATTTTTCAGTGTGACTATGTTTGTCAGACTCAAAGATTGATTGATTGTTTGGTGTTTTACGCCGCGCTCAAGATTATTTCACTTATAAACCAGGCTCTATGCCCGGAGGAAACCCACGACCTTCCGGTGGTAACTGGCAACCATCCCACATAGGTCGTTAGAATGAAAACCCAGTCAGAAAATTTTCCTCTTTTTGGACTGAGTGGGATTCGAACCTGCGACCCATTGGTGGAAGGCTGTTCGGATTGAGCGTCCAACGCTCTACCTACTGAGCCACAGAGGCCCCCCAGACTCAAAGAAGATTACTAATTGATCTCCCTAGTTAAAGGGACTGGAGCTGCCAAAATGTTGATATTTTCTGTTAATACAGATTGTGGGTTTAGAACTTTGGCTAAGAATGAATGAACAATCGTCCCAATTATTTTATAAAAAATTTTAATGAAAGAAAACTACTTCGCTTCGTACAGGTAAACAACTGCATGGATTTTCACCATTCAAAAGTCAATCATTTAGTTTTCTGATGACCTTCAAGGCATTTTGATGATGGGGATATTCAGAAGTCATGTAAAAAGTGTGAATTTTGACAGATCATGCCACTTTAAATAAAACATAACATATTATAATCAATGGTTCGTTAAAGGAAAAAGGTACTAATAAAGCCAGAAATATTTTTAAAAAATGTCAAATTCTGCAAATAGATATAGAGATCTAATAAATAGGATGGAAGGGGGACCAAAGGGGGGTATTTTAAGAATTTGTTCAAATTAACTTTAAAGAGCCTAAATTTTGTTTATTATTCAAAACATGAAAAGGAGCATAAGCGTGACAAAATATTAATCGAGGGTTTAATATTTCCTGAATAGCTAATTAATACCTGGAAGGCTATATCTGGTTGATAATGGCCCACCCAGAGATAATATCCTGGTGATATAAGACCACAGTGAGTCCAGCTAGTGGAACCAAGGATGAATACTAAATCACAGCTGATCATCTTTATTATCAGTCAAGGACCACCCAGTTTTACTTGTTATAGCCCCTGTCAAGTGGCACCTTTACAAACACAACACACCATCTCTCTCCATGTTATTACATGAATATAGCTTGTTTTAGATACCGTTGAAAAAACATAGGAATACTCTCTACCTTACACTGCCGTACACTTTATAGCTTGTTCCTCATATACTTACAACCCCCTGTATTTGAGATAAGACATAGACCTACCTTGTAACTTCAGTTTTGTTATGTATCCCAGTGGTGCATGTCAGTGCATAATATGCATTTAAGTTTTATTTCATGCTGTTGCAGAAAAAAATGAGAGAGGGGAAAAAATGCAATCCTTGCCCTGCATAAAAAATGCAACTTTGAAAGGTTTCCTGACTCTATTGATTTCATATGCCGGTATTCTGTGTTAAATGATTTGTGGGCAGCTTCAGTTAAAGTGGCATGAGCTGCCAAAATGTTGACATTTTGAGGTTAAAACAGAATGTTGAAATTATTGGCTATTTTTCTCAAGACGTATAATTCAGAAGCTTTTTAGTGCTTCTAGTCTCGAAAATGTACGATAAAGTATTGTTTTGACTAAGTTAGGCTTAGAATGAATGAATGGTCGTCCCGGTTATTTAAATTTTGTTTACTTTCCGAACACGTTTTCGGTTCGTACAGGCCACATACTGAATGGATTTTCCTCATTCCACTGCCAATCATTTAGTTTTTAAGTGGCTTTCAAAGCCTCTTACTGTCGTGACGATCAGAAGTTATGAAAAAAGTGTGAATTTTGGCAGCTCATGCCGCCTTAATATACATGTATCCTATGTGATTTTAATTTGTTTTAGAAACTTATACGTCAGACCACCACTCTGAAAAGTCAGTGCTTCTTCACTGTGGCTTTAAGTGAGCATGTATACATCACAGGTATTGTATGATGTCATTTTTGCTGAGTTTTACAGCCTAATTACAGATAATATGCATATTTCCTCCTATCCTAATTTTGACTACCAAGGACATAACGTGAAGGTTGTTTCGTTTTAACATATGTTTTTCAAATATAGCCTACATTTAGACCAAATGTACATACAATGATTGATGTTTCCCGTTGATTTTCAACCAAAATCCCCCCCCCCCCCCCTGCCCCAAAAAGTATATTTGAAGAGTTAGTTATAAATATTTTCCTATAGCTATTGTTGTTGTCTGACAGTCTAGGAAAAGGTAAGAGAGTTACCAATGGTCGTCTGGAATCAAACATAAACAACAGTTTGAATAGACTTTTTGGGGTCGCTCTTACCCTCTTAAAGAGGCATGAGCTGCTAAAATTCACACTTTTTTCATAATTTCTGATCATCACGACAGTAACATGCTTTGAAGGCCATCGGAAAACTAAATGATTGGCGTTGGAATGAGGAAAATCCATACAGTATGTGGCCTGTACGAACCGAAAACGTGTTGGAAAAGTAAACAAAATTTAAATAACCGAGACGACCCTTCATTCATTCTAAGCCAAAGTTAGTTCAAAACAATACTTTATCGTACATTTTCGAGACTAGAAGCACTAAAAAGCTTCTGAATTATACCTCTTGAGAAAAATAGGCAATAATTTCAACAATCTGTTTTAACATCAAAATATCAACATTTTGGCTGCTCATGCCACTTAAATAGTCCATCCAGAAGTTACACGATTCATCCACTATCCCGTTATCCTGTGAGGCAACTGATTGGTTTATATCAAAAGAAGAACATGTAACAAAAGTTGTAAAAATAGAAACATGCTCAAAAACTTGGAATGATGTGGAACAGAAGTTTCAGGAACAACAACAGTGATCATCAACATCAATCAATTTTTTTTATCTATGATCACTAAAACACACGGGTACAGGGAAAATCTTTTTTTCTAAAATAACCATGGAGACAAGTTTCTAATTGTGTTAAAAAGAGGTATATCATTTAGACCTTTATACCCCATAAACTGTTGTAACAATTAACCAAACCTATGATATTTCATTAGGTTGACGACTGACAGGAAGTTAGCCTTGGTCAGTAGAATTTTCTGGTTACGCATCTCTATGGCAAGAACATCGGTAGACTGAGATTGAACCACATAAATGTCCCCCCCCCCCCAAGACCTGATTTTTTTATCCACAGTTTAGTTGAGTATGAGTGTGTGATATAGACTACAGTATATAATGGAGTGCTCCATACTAACAATCTAAGTTTGCAGAAATACAATGAAATACAGAACTCTTGATAATTACGTATTCACAAATTAGTGACTGGATATGGAGAGAAGATTGATCCAATCTGGTCATTTCACTTATATTGCGGCATTGCCAGGTTAAGTGGGGGAAGAAACCAGGGCCCAGTGTCACAAAGCGATCTTAGCTTAAGATGATCTTAATTACCAATGGCAACGTATACCTTTAGCATTGGTTGCCATGGTAGTTAAGGTCACACTTAAAGATCGCTTTGTGGAACTGGGCCCAGGCTCTTTGTTCTTAATAGCAATCAAGTAAAAAATCCACTGAGAAACTTTTTATTTGGTCTAAGTAGGATTCGATCCAGCGCCACATTTATGGATGGCCTGTGTGGGACTGAGCCACCGGGACCCCAGATGAATCTGAAGCTGGAATATGATAAGCTTTGGATGGGAATTGTTTATATTAACGTTGTGCTGGCCTACATAGATTAAATGTGTAACTCGTTGAAAAAAAGTCGAACAAGAAATCCTTTAGATTTTTTTCTATTTTTTTAAAGTTTGAGCAGCATCCCAATCAAGCATTAGTTTGCAAGTCACGCCAAAAAGGTCCATGAAAAAAAGCTCAAGTTTGGGATATTTCTGTTCGAACCATGTAGCTATACAAACCAATGGGTGAATCCCACTATCTTTGCAACAGGCAAAATATAAGGGAAAAGTCGTTTAGAAGCGACATTTTACAATGGTTTTCGAACTATGCCTACCGCGATCTTGTTGTTATTATAATCTCTATCTTAATCCAAACCATCCGACTTTAAACTTCACCCAACAGTTAACAAAATAACAGAAAAAAAAACATTTGTTTTTCTATTGTTTGCCGACATATATCAATGACCTTTAACCTTTTGATTCTGTGAGCAGTTATCAAGGTCAGAGAGAGAAGGGTTAATGGCTGTATTCCTGTCATTTATAACATCCAAAATACATAAATGTCAAGGATTTACAAGAGCTAATCTACATAGTAGTCACAGTGGCTGTGGATTTTCAAAAGTGCATCACATCTCCCATCATAAAACTTGTCTTTATGACATCTTCATGATCATCCATAAACTATTGAACTTAATCCTACCTCCATGGCTGAAGAGTGCCAAGGCACATTAGAGGTCAACTTGAGGTCACCGGCCATTTTAGGTCACAATTAAAATGATGTTATTTATTCAAGAACTGATGTCTAATAGAATTTATGGTGCCCTTTAACCTGTGGGGACAATTGAAATAGGTTTTAGAATTAAAGACATATTAAAGATACGTTTTTCATTTTATTAACTCAAGAGGTTTATGGATTACAACTTCTGTTTATTTGTAAAGCGACGTTTCCGTACAGATTCTATTAAGCGTAATAATATATTTTCATGATGCTTGATAACGGTACTAGAATCTGGACCGAAACGTTGCTTTACAAATAAACAGAAGCTGTAATCCAGAAACCTCTTGAGTTGATATTGTTACCTCAACTTCTAAATGCCTCTTAAAGAAGTTTTTCATTTTATTACATACATTATAGAAACAGCAAGATCAATATTATGAACGAATATCAAACTGATATATATGAAACTTAAAATAAATATGACTAATCAAAAAAAAATTTACAGTATTTGTTTATAGGTCTAGCTACTATGTGTCATGCGCCTAGGTATTGTCTCATTTGTACCTTATTGCTGCCTTCCTTCCGTGAGGGTATCCAAGAGAAGGTATCAACTTAAGCTTAACACAATCTTTTTTCCACATTTTTTGGTAGTTTTAACGTTTAAGTCCCACAAAGTGTATACCAATATATTTAAAATCACAAAAACACACGGGCAGAGGGAAAATCTTCTTGTCTAAAATAACCATGGTATACCAATATAGATATCCTATGTAGAACATTATACAACATAAAAAATAGTCTCTGTTTATGTTTCTATTTTCTTATTTATTTTCAAGATTAGTTATTTGTCAACCCAACGCCTATGTGAAACCTTGCTTGGTCCTAGGCCTTCTTAGCATAATTGGTGACACCCTAAAACACCTACTTTCTTTTGTACCAATAGCAAACAGCAAGATCAATATTATGAACGAATATCAAACTGATATATATGAAACTTAAAATAAATATTACTAATCCAAAAAAAATTGTTTAGCAATCTATCTTGTGTAGATAAGAAGCAAATGTCATCAAGATTTTTAAACCCAATAAAACTTTCCATTATTGCAAACTTATTGCAAACCATGAACTTTGGAACTCATTTGGTTGAAGAGACAGAAGAAAGTTGAATTATAAGCAACAGATCTACGCCTAGAACATTGGTTTTCTTGCGATATATTCTAACAGAAAACCCACCAGAACAGGGAAGTCACAATTAAATAAACCCTTCCACCCTCCTCTTCTCTCACTGTTTTCTCAACACCTAAATTCAAACACAACGGTAACCAAAGCAGAATTCAGGAACTATGTGAAACTGGCTTTCACAAGATATAAATAGACAAATAAACTTAACTTAAACACCATGACTTTTGCAAAATACTAGATCTTGGATATCTTATCTTCTTGACCCCCAATTAAATAAAGGGCTGTTAGAAACCCGAGTAATTTGGTTAGATTAAATCTGTAGACGAGAACGCCCCCAGTATGATGTCAGATTGATAAAATATCTCATGGTGCCTTAAATGAATGTTAAAATAACTGTGAATCAGTAAGAACACAACCAATATCTTGTCTTCAAGAGGGTGAAAAGGCTGTAAACCAGGGAGAACAGAAAAACTATCTTCTCTTCATGAGGGTGAAAAAGTGTGTTTTTAGCTCAGTCTCTGATCCACGGTGACGCAACATCTTGATGAGATTAATTCCTTAACCTTTGGTATATCATTTGCCCAGTCTCCTCGCGCCCGACCATCTGGGCTTCGTCTACCCCCGGGGAACCCTAACTCCTTCCTATCGTAGTTCAATCAAACGGAGAATACTCCCAGGCATTCAGAAAGGCACTGAGATGGAGGAGGGTTCAGTCTAAATATAACAAGAAAATGTCTACAGGAAATAACAAGAATCCCCCAGTTAAATGGAAACTGCTGGAAAATTTCAGTTTTTTTTTTGTTTTTCCTTTTTTTTCTTGGATAAAAACAAAATGGTAATGAATAATACAGAAGTTTACATATACATGCTCGACAATCATCCAATGGCATTTAAATTATTGATTATGAGAATTTGAAATGTTTACCAACAAATAACTACGGCCAAGCTCCTGTCAGTCGTCAACCTAATGAAATATCATAGGTTTACTTTATTACAACAATTTATGATGGGGTATAAAGGTCTAAATGATATACCTCTTTTTAACACAATTAGAAACTTGTTTCCGTGGTTATTTTAGACAAGAAGATTTTCCCTGTTAAATTTAAATTATTGATTATGAAAATTTGAAATGTTTACCAACAAATAATAAAAATCTATTGGTAGACCTTTATTGATTATGAAAATTTGAAATGTTTACCAAGAAATAATAAATATCTATTGGGAGAAGTACATGTAGACCTTTATTGATTATGAAAATTTGAAATGTTTACCAACAAATAATAAAAATCTATTGGTAGAAGTAGACCTACTTATACTTCTTCTGAGATATTGGCTATACGTGAACATTCATCATACATGTACTTTCCCCTATCATCATCTTTAAATCTTATGTTTATTTGATCAGGACCGAATATCAAGGGTGACTTTTAGACACTGATCATTACAAGAACTCAATGTTTAGTTCTTTTAAAAAGGCTGTTTGAAACCTTATTTTGGTTAGAAGCAGTTGATTTTTGCAGTTAAAGATAATTTTAATAATTCACAAATGGATTCACTAAAAAGACTTCTTAAAAATTTAACATACATTTCTATTCATTTTAAAGTAAGAAGACAGAAAAATTAAGAGCAGAAAAAAGTACCTGGCACTGAAAAAAGACCTGATTTACGAACCACGCTTAAATGTTTCATACCTCAAATCAACTTAGAGAAAGAATGGCACCAGTTTAGGCACCTTATTTATTATATAAACGCAAATCAAAATCCAGGTATGGCATCCATCTGCAGAATTTCGATACAGCTCACTGTGTGGGAGTCATTAACATACCTAATACTTATCAAACCATTTACAGGGTACATTTTGAGAAGTAAGAATTTCTAACGTTTCCCTTGGTGGACGACGGTATCTGCAAACCATTCCGTACAACTCCCTAAGGAGGAGACATCTAAGAGATGGTAACAAGAGTTCTCAATTGAGACTAGCTATGGGGCAAATAACACAAAGTTATGTTACAATTGTCGTTATAGGTAAAAGTTTAAAGAGGTTACTTAAGGCAATGCTTAAACAACCAAATGAAACTCTGATAAAGAGGTTACGAAAGGCAATGCTTAAACAACCAAACGAAACTCTGATTTTCATTTAATTTTTTCAAATAACTATTGGAAACAATCCTAACAAAATCTGGTTGGCTTCTTGTAAAATAAGTGCAAAAAGAATTTAAAATTGACAAAACAGTCAAGCCATAGCTTCCAGATACTCGTTAGTTTATTGAAAAAAATAAATCAAAGAATAACTTACCAAAAATGTCTTCTTTTTTTTTAATAAAGTCATATTGGCACAGGGAGTTTCTTTAAAAGTTGCGAAACATTGAGCGTTTGAAGTATCTCTACAAAATAAAGGATTGACGTTGAAATTAAAAATCTTGGAAAGCCAGAAACCACACACACTGAATATGTCTGAAATTTATTAATAACTGGGATGTACATTTTAGGGGTTTTGTGGCTTCTAAAAACTAACTTAATAAACAATAGGCTAATTCTGTTTCCCTATACTTGGGTGCTCATGTCACTTTAATAATAAAACCTCAAGTTTTTTTACAGAAGTCTGATGAATTCTTATGTTATTTTAATTCTTAAATTTCAATCAGAAAAAAAAAAGTATGACAAATCCTCCAAAATACAATTTAAAGATCAAGTAATAGCCTCAGTGCAGAAAAGATCAAGTAATAGCCTCAGTGCAGAAAAGATAAAGTAATAGCCTCAGTGCAGAAAAGATAAAGTAATAGCCTCAGTGGAGAAAAGATCAAGTAATAGCCTCAGTGCAGAAAAGATAAAGTAATAGTCTCAGTGCAGAAAAGATCAAGTAATAGCCTCAGTGCAGAAAGATCAAGTAATAGCCTCAGTGCAAAAAAGATCAAGTAATAGTCTCAGTGCAGAAAATATCAAGTAATAGTCTCAGTGCAGAAAAAATAAAGTAATAGTCTCAGTGCAAAAAAGATCAAGTAATAGCCTCAGTGCAGAAAAGATAAAGTAATAGCCTCAGTGCAGAAAAGATCAAGTAATAGCCTCAGTGCAGAAAAGATAAAGTAATAGCCTCAGTGCAGAAAAGATCAAGTAATAGCCTCAGTGCAGAAAAGATCAAGTAATAGCCTCAGTGCAGAAAAGATAAAGTAATAGCCTCAGTGCAGAAAAGATCAAGTAATAGCCTCAGTGCAGAAAAGATCAAGTAATAGCCTCAGTGCAGAAAAGATAAAGTAATAGCCTCAGTGCAGAAAAGATCAAGTAATAGTCTCAGTGCAGAAAAGATCAAGTAATAGTCTCAGTGCAGAAAAGATCAAGTAATAGTCTCAGTGCAGAAAAGACCAAGTAATAGTCTCAGTGCAGAAAAGATCAAGTAATAGTCTCAGTGCAGAAAAGATCAAGTAATAGTCTCAGTGCAGAAAAGATCAAGTAATAGCCTCAGTGCAGAAAAGATAAAGTAATAGTCTCAGTGCAGAAAAGATAAAGTAATAGCCTCAGTGCAGAAAAGATCATGTAATAGTCTCAGTGCAGAAAAGATCAAGTAATAGCCTCAGTGCAGAAAAGATCAAGTAATAGTCTCAGTGCAGAAAAGATAAAGTAATAGCCTCAGTGCAGAAAAGATCAAGTAATAGTCTCAGTGCAGAAAAGATCAAGTAATAGCCTCAGTGCAGAAAAGATCAAGTAATAGCCTCAGTGCAGACAAGATCAAGTAATAGCCTCAGAGCAGAAAAGATCAAGTAATAGCCTCAGTGCAGAAAAGATCAAGTAATAGCCTCAGTGCAGAAAAGATAAAAAAGATAAAGTCACCATTGTTGCATAAATGATTGATTGATGTTTTATACCACACATGACACTGTTTCACTCAAATGGTTAATTCATTGATGTTTTACGCCACACTCAAGACTCTTCCCCTTATATGGTCATGAGTTGCCAGGTTTGGCAAAGTAGGAAACCAGACTCTTTTGCCCAAATATGGAGAGAACCTGACAACTCTTCAACACACGCGATCAAGTGAAAAACTCAATCTTATTTGATCTGAGTGGGATTCAAACCCACAACGGATCGGTGGACGGTATGGACTGAGGGACTATCAATCTCGGGACTCCGCCCCCGAAACCCCTTTATTTAAAAGGCGACATTGCAAGATTTAATAGGGGAGGAAAAGAGGATCTCTTTCTGAAGGAAACCCCCAGCCTTGGGCAGGCTTCCATCATTCATCTCTTTCTACCTTAACTTTATTGTTATCATAAATGAAAAAAAAAATGAAAAAGATGCTCAGAAATTCCTCACTAACTTTAAATTTGGCTTGGTCTTACAGTAGCTATACTGTTTCAATTCCTCATAGCATTCCATTAGAGTTTGTATCCCATAAGGATACTTTGGGAGGGCTGATAACACTGTTAATAACACAGTCTGTTTTAGAAAGGTTAAGAGAAAAATCATTATAAGACAGCGGGCAGCCCATCTTGCTGTCAGTGTGTTTATAACTTCATTACCGCATAGTTTAGATTGTGATTATTACTTGACTTGGGTTACCACTGTCTCTTTATAATACGAGGGCCATTTCTCATAGGTTATTGCCCAGGTGTGTTGATGATAGAGGTACCTTAGACTATACAACCTCTATATAACCCCACACAATCATTTATTACTATCACCTAAATCGTATTTATCAAACCAGGGGAAGACAAAAAGACAATCGGCTTGGATACCTTAAATACTAAATACAATAATAACTCGAGCATTCAAAGCAATAATAATAATAAAACTTTATTTTCTGAGGGTTACACAATCAGTATTGATTCACAGTTCTCCCTTGAGGCCCTCTATATACTATACTATTAAAATGTAATCATGAAATATAAGAAAAACATAACATAATTAGAATAAAGAAAAAAACATATAACATAGGTAGCAAATAAAACTATCAATTGAAAAGCAATGGATATAGCTCTTTTTACTATAAGTTTCTGTACAGGACATGAACTGCCAACAGCAGTTTATACCATACTGAAGACAGCACGGCAGTGTTTCCTGGAAGTCAAGTTTTGAAGTCGAATATCTGCCTCATATTGACCATAAAAACTCAAATCACTCCATAAAAAAAGACTGAATTTTAGTTAATTTTGCATGAAAATATTCAATTTCTAGAAACTAAAATAGTCAATTGAACTTGAAATTAACTCAAAACTTGGTTTATGGCCTCAAAAATTTGAGCTTCTATGAATCCCTGTGGTCAGGTTTAGTGGTGGAGGAAATGCCAATCTTTGGCAACCATTCTACAAGGAGTAGTCAAATGAAACCCCCAGATTTGGACTGAGTCAGGTTTGAACCCCCTAGTCATTGATGGAAGACTTTTGTTGGAGTGAGGAAATATTGTTGTGCCCCCCCCCCCCCCCCCCCCCCTCCTTACAAATTGAGATATTTGCTGCTGAAAAAGAAATGATACTTAACAATCTAAATTCATGAAGGAAATGATTAAAGAAAATGCTGAAATGCTAAAATGCTGAAAAAGAATCGATTCTTAACAATCTAAATTCATAAAAGAAATGATTCTTAACAATCTAAATTCATAAATTCATGAAACTTTAAATTAATATTAAAAGCTTTCTAGCTGTCAACACAAAACACTAGAGCAGGCCTACATCATTGTACATGTAGTTTTTGTCACAATGGGAGCCCTGTTTCCTCTGGTCCAAAGAACAACAAGTAGCTGTTATCTCAGAAACCTCTAGTTTGGATAAATAAACACAAAAAAAATGCATTTAACCTTTTAAACGTTTGTGTCTGTGAGAATACAAAAACCATCCAAGTGTGTTAGAGCCAACAAGCAGAAACTGGTTCTAGCAGCTTTTCGTTAGGCCATGATGTTCACAATTGTACAAAAAGTTCTAACATGAAAGGAACAATATCCAAACCATTTCAGCTTTTCAATAAACTCTTTTTTGAGTTGATAAGGGCATGTAGGGTATCATTTGTTGTTGACCTACTTTTTAGATGAACGAACCGTGCTATAATTGATATATTATGAAATCCTTATGAATGATGCAGTCTTCAATGATACTGTTTAATCTAGATTGCTGCTTCACTTAACAAGGTCAGGAACAGAAGCTTTTCAAGGTCGCTTGAAGGTCAAGTTTAACATTACTTGACTACTTTATCAATGAAATCCATTATCCATGACAACAGCAGAAGGTTGACATGTAGGCCTATATATCTAATAATTTATCTTGTCTTAATACAACTCAATGTGACTGTAATATCTTTCTCTCATTTTCTTTTCATAAACTTTTCAAAAACTGGACTCAAAGAACCTTGCATAAAGGTATATTTACTGAATGAATTTCTAAATCAACAAAGAAAATGAATGTCTTGTGGATTTTCATTTCTTGTCTTATTACAACTCAATGTGACTTTAATATCTTTCACTCATTTTCTTTTCATATGAGGTCCAAATATGGGGGAGGGGAGCTGTCTTCCATTCAAAAACTGTACTCAAAGAACCTTGCATAAAGCTATTTTTACTGAATGAATTTCTAAATCAACAAAGAAAATGTGGATTTCGTTGCACATTAACAACCAACTCCTCACCTGCATAGGGTACAATGTAAGCGGAAATTCCAAACGAGAGGAAATTCCTAGGATCATCAATAAAACCACAGGTGAGATATCAATATTGTGGTTTAACACCTGCAAACAGGTAAACTCGTTATCAACATTTTACAAGTGTCACCTTATCATTATGGAAGGAAATAACTCAGTATTGTTTTTTATAAGGGCCTTTTGTTCGGATTCTTATTCTCATAGTCTCATCAAAACAATGCTTTGTTTCAGATTTGTTTGTTTCATATAAAGATTATGAGCCATATTATACAAATGAGTGCTATGATGAGATAATTATGAGGTTGCCAAGAAATTTTAGCTCTGCTGAATTTTTTTTCTTTCTGCGTATTGACCAGACATATTACCAGCCATATAACACTATTGTCGTTAGACCAATAATCCGGGCTAATTATGAGGTAGATAGAAAAAACACTGAAAACAACATTCATGACACATAATTTCCCTGCAAAGTCAGTACGAAAATTGCTACATTGGATAATAAATGTTTCAGACTGCATTAGAGACTATACGTAACCTATCTTTCCATACTGCTTATTTGTAGCTCAGCTGGTCAAAATTAAAATGAAGATATATAGAATTACCACCGAGCCTGATGACGTCACACAGATTTTCACAAATCTTTCTGGGTAAAATGTACCTCAGCTCGCCATTTTGTTAACCGGTACTTTATACCAAGACGTCACTTCCTTGGAAAACATTGATGACATAACATATTTAAAAGTTGATACTGATAGAGTTATGAAAACAGCATGCTGTGTACCGAACTGCACGTCTTTAAGTCGGAAGCACGCCAGATAAGAGCCGTCGAAAGATCTGGCGCCTTTTAGGTCATCTTCTCGATACAATATTATTCCTTCCGCCGTTTTGCAAAATTATGTGAATATCCCTCAATCTCCCAAAATGATTTGCGCGTAATTTCCAAGTGACGTCATCAAGCAATCGGTCAATAATTCAAATACAATATATATGTCCATGTCCAAGTCTTAGTGGCCGAGCTCAGCTGAAAGACATTTTTAGACGATGGTGCCACAATAACTAAAAGTCACATGTCTTGTAGCCACCAAATACAGTCTGTCTTGTTTTTCCCAAAAGGTTGATTTACAAGCCAGCATATTATTTCAGAGTAATCAGAGTGTTTGCCTTTAACAGTGCCTCAAAATGACCGTAAATTAAACTAAATGGCAGATTTTTGACCAATATGTCTTGTTGCATGCATTGCAATGACTGGACATCTAGACAAACTTTGCTGTAAAGATGGCTGTCTAGTTAGTAAGTCGTTCTGTGATAGGCCTTGACACTTAGCAACTTTCTGATGATTTGGCGAGGAAAAATCTTAGATATATGGTTTTGGTATTAAAAATTTACCATACCTGTACTGTATTTACATATAGAGCCATCCATCCCTCGCAAAGCCAAATCCTTCCCTCGCAAAGCCATCCCCCTCCTCCTCCTTCCCTCGCAAAGCCATCCCCTTCCCACTCCTTCCCTCGCAAAGCCATCCCCCTCCTCCTCCTTACCTTGCAAAGCGATCCCAATCCTCCTCCTTCCCTCGCAAAGCCATCCCCCCTCCTCCTTCCCTCGCAAAGCCATCCCCCTCCCACTCCTTCCCTCGCACAGCCATCCCCCCTCCTCCTTCCCTCGCAAAGCCATCCCCCTCCTCCTCCTTCCCTCGCAAAGCCATCCCCCTCCCACTCCTTCCCTCGCAAAGCCATCCCCCTCCTCCTTCCCTCGCAAAGCCATCCCCCCTCCTCCTCCTTCCCTCGCAAAGCCATCCCCCCTCCTCCTTCCCTCGCAAAGCCATCCCCCTCCTCCTCCTTCCCTTGCAAAGCCATCCCCCTCCTCCTCCTTCCCTCAAAGCCACCCCCCCCCCCCCCCGTCCTTCTCTCGCAAAGCTACCCCTTCCTTCCCTCGCAAAGTCCCCCATCCCTCCTTCCCTTGCAAAGCCATCCCCTCCTCCTCCTTCCCTTGCAAAGCCATCCCCTCCTCCTCCTTACCTTGCAAAGCCATCCCCCTCCTCCTCCTTACCTTGCAAAGCCATCCCCCTCCTCCTCCTTCCCTCGCAAAGCCATCCCCCTCCTCCTCCTTACCTTGCAAAGCCATCCCCCTCCTCCTCCTTCCCTCGCAAAGCCATCCCCCTCCTCCTCCTTACCTTGCAAAGCCATCCCCCTCCTCCTCCTTACCTTGCAAAGCCATCCCCCTCCTCCTCCTTACCTTGCAAAGCCATCCCCCTCCTCCTCCTCCTTACCTTGCAAAGCCATCCCCCTCCTCCTCCTTCCCTCGCAAATCCATCCCCCTCCTCCTCCTTACCTTGCAAAGCCATCACCCCTCCTCCTCCCCTCGCAAAGCCATCCCCCTCCCACTCCTTCCCTCGCAAAGCCATCACCCCTCCTCCTCCCCTCGCAAAGCCATCCCCCTCCCACTCCTTCCCTCGCAAAGCCATCCCCCCTCCTCCTCCTTCCCTCGCAAAGCCATCCCCCTCCCACTCCTTCCCTCGCAAAGCCATCCCCCCTCCTCCTTCCCTCGCAAAGCCATCCCCCCTCCTCCTCCTTCCCTCGCAAAGCCATCCCCCCTCCTCCTTCCCTCGCAAAGCCATCCCCCTCCTCCTCCTTCCCTCGCAAAGCCATCCCCCTCCTCCTCCTTCCCTCGCAAAGCCATCCCCCTCCCCCTCCTTCCCTCACAAAGCCATCCCCCCTCCTCCTTCCCTCGCAAAGCAATCCCCTCCTCCTTCCCTCGCAAAGCCATCCCCCCTCCTCCTCCTTCCCTCGCAAAGCCATCCCCCCTCCTCCTTCCCTCGCAAAGCCATCCCCCTCCTCCTCCTTCCCTCGCAAAGCCATCCCCCTCCTCCTCCTTCCCTCGCAAAGCCATCCCCCTCCCCCTCCTTCCCTCGCAAAGCCATCCCCCCTCCTCCTCCTTCCCTCGCAAAGCCATCCCCCTCCTCCTCCTTCCCTCAAAGCCACCCCCCCCCCCCTCCTTCCCTCGCAAAGCCATCCCCCCTCTTTCCCTTGCAAAGCTACCCCTTCCTTCCCTCGCAAAGTCTCCCATCCCTCCTTCCCTCGCAAAGCCATCCCCCTCCTCCTCCTTCCCTTGCAAAGCCATCCCCTCCTCCTCCTTACCTTGCAAAGCCATCCCCCTCCTCCTCCTTCCCTCGCAAAGCCAATCCCCCCTCTTTCCCTTGCAAAGCTACCCCTTCCTTCCCTCGCAAAGCCATCCCCCTCCTCCTCCTTCCCTTGCAAAGCCATCCCCCTCCTCCTCCTTACCTTGCAAAGCCATCCCCCTCCTCCTCCTTCCCTCGCAAAGCCATCCCCCTCCTCCTCCTTACCTTGCAAAGCCATCCCCCTCCTCCTCCTTCCCTCGCAAATCCATCCCCCTCCTCCTCCTCCTTACCTTGCAAAGCCATCCCCATCCTCCTCCTTACCTTGCAAAGCCATCCCCCTCCTCCTCCTTACCTTACAAAGCCATCCCCCTCCTCCTCCTTACCTTGCAAAGCCATCCCCCTCCTCCTCCTTACCTTACAAAGCCATCCCCCTCCTCCTCCTTACCTTGCAAAGCCATCCCCCTCCTCCTCCTTACCTTACAAAGCCATCCCCTCCTCCTCCTTACCTTGCAAAGCCATCCCCCTCCTCCCCCCTTACCTTGCAAAGCCATCCCCCTCCTCCTGCTTCCCTTGCAAAACCACCCCCCCCCCCTCCTTCCCTCGCAAAGCCATCACCCCTCCTCCTCCTCTCGCAAAGCCATCCCCCCTCCCACTCCTTCCCTCGCAAAGCCATCCCCCCTCCTCCTTCCCTCGCAAAGCAATCTCCCCTCCTCCTTCCCTCGCATAGCCATCCCCTTCCCACTCCTTCCCTCGCTAAGCCATCCCCCCCTCCTCCTCCTTACCTTACAAAGCCATCCCCCTCCTCCTCCTTACCTTGCAAAGCCATCCCCCTCCTCCCCCCTTACCTTGCAAAGCCATCCCCCTCCTCCTGCTTCCCTTGCAAAACCACCCCCCCCCTCCTTCCCTCGCAAAGCCATCACCCCTCCTCCTCCTCTCGCAAAGCCATCCCCCCTCCCACTCCTTCCCTCGCAAAGCCATCCCCCCTCCTCCTTCCCTCGCAAAGCAATCTCCCCTCCTCCTTCCCTCGCAAAGCCATCCCCTTCCCACTCCTTCCCTCGCAAAGCCATCCCCCCTCCTCCTCCTTACCTTACAAAGCCATCCCCCTCCTCCTCCTTACCTTGCAAAGCCATCCCCCTCCTCCTCCTTCCCTCGCAAAGCCATCCCCCTCCCACTCCTTCCCTCGCACAGCCAACCTCCTCCCACTCCTTCCCTCGCAAAGCCATCCCCCTCCTCCTCCTTCCCTCGCAAAGCCATCCCCCTCCTTACCTTGCAAAGCCATCCCCCTCCTCCTCCTTACCTTACAAAGCCATCCCCCTCCTCCCCCCTTACCTTGCAAAGCCATCCCCCTCCTCCTGCTTCCCTTGCAAAACCACCCCCCCCCCTCCTTCCCTCGCAAAGCCATCACCCCTCCTCCTCCCCTCGCAAAGCCATCCCCCCTCCCACTCCTTCCCTCGCAAAGCCATCCCCCCTCCTCCTTCCCTCGCAAAGCAATCTCCCCTCCTCCTTCCCTCGCAAAGCCATCCCCCTCCCACTCCTTCCCTCGCAAAGCCATCCCCCCTCCTTCTCCTTCCCTCGCAAAACCATCCCCCTCCCACTCCTAACCTCGCAAAGCCATCCCCCCTCCTCCTTCCCTCGCAAAGCAATCTCCCCTCCTCCTTCCCTCGCAAAGCCATCCCCTTCCCACTCCTTCCCTCGCAAAGCCATCCCCCCTCCTCCTTCCCTCGCAAAGCCATCCCCCCTCCTCCTCCTTCCCTCGCAAAGCCATCCCCCCTCCTCCTTCCCTCGCAAAGCCATCCCCCCTCCTCCTCCTTCCCTCGCAAAGCCAGGAAAACAAAATGTCCCAAAGCAATTATGTGGTGAATTTATGATTGTATCTTTGTCAGGAAAACAAAATGTCCCATAGCAATTATGTGGTGAATTTATGATTGTATCTTTGTCAGGAAAACAAAATGTCCCAAGCAATTATGTGGTGAATTTATGATTGTATCTTTGTCAGGAAAACAAAATGTCCCATAGCAATTATGTGGTGAATTTATGATTGTATCTTTGTCAGGAAAACAAAATGCATTGTATTTTTGTTTAGTGTTTTATGCCATTGTGTAGAAATATATTTGACTATTATGTTGGAATTATCCCGGTTATTTCCTAGACTGATTGTTGTTGGTTAAGTTACAGCGTACTCAAGCAGGTCTACATAGAGAAGGATAGAAACGATACCCAATACTGAGAGTAAAATCCCTGACCTCTACCTACTGAGCCACGGAGGCCCCATGTACAGAAGAAAGTGGATAGATAAAGCAAATGGCTGTAATTCCTCCCTTTCCTTACCAATTGCAATCATCACCAGGGAAATTATTGAATTACAATGTGGTAAATAACCCAACCCAGGTTTAAATTCTTTATTTACAAAAACCTTTCCTTGTAGGTCACTAATTGAGTGAGTATAGCCCTAATCTGACCCCACTGGACAGGCAGGGTGGTGGTCAAACTGGACTGTTAATTTGACAATCACTACAGCCACCTGTCAAAAATGTCAAGATTTATTTGAGTTAAGGCTGTGGTCAATTATACTAAACTGACCCTCTGTAAACTTTACTAACCCCCTCACATTGATCAAATCTTATCCGAGTATTTGACAGGGGACTTGTGGATTTATTAAACATACTCAACAGGGTGCAGTGATAAAGTAGCTACATACCACCAGAGATCCACAACCTCACCCTCCACATATCCTTTATTTGGGGAACGGAAAAAAAGTTAGACAAAACTATTCGGTTACAGTCTCATAAGCTTTACAAAATCTCTCCTGGCATACCTCCCCCCCCCCCCCCCCCCCACTAAAATAGATATATATATAATTATTTATTTAGAAAAATATTACATCAGTTTTTTCTGTATAAGTAATATATTTGGGGTAAAATATGAAAGGAGGTAGGGGAACAAAGGAGGTGGGGGTGGTTTTTCTGGGAGGGGGGGGGGGGGGGATTTTTCCTACACTCTATTATTTTTTACTCCCATCAACATGCAATATTTATTTCAAAATCCCACACAAAATGTTGTCCCTAATTTCATGGTCCCTATCCAACATCAGTCCTCCTGATTCACAATAGTATTGGGCAACTCAGTGGTCAGTGCTTTAGTCAAATCTCCTTTTCTCGGTAAAAAATAGTACTACATAGTTTTTGTCCCAGTAAAGCTCTGAATTGTGACGGCTACAAAGTAAGGCCTGGCCTGGAATTTATAATAGATACAACACAATTTATGGAGGCCTCAAAGGCCATTGGCCCCGGCTGGCTCAACACGTTGTCCTCTCACCCTATTTTTTTCAGAGTAATATTTGAGTGCCCTCTCCCCCTATTTTTTTCAAAGTAATATATTAGGGCCCTCTCCCCCTATTTTTTCAAAGTAATATATTAGGGCCCTCTCCCCCTATTTTTTTCAAAGTAATATTTTAGGGCCCTCTCCCCCTATTTTTTTCAAAGTAATATATTAGGGCCCTCTCCCCCTATTTTTTTCAAAGTAATATTTTAGGGCCCTATCCCCCTATTTTTTCAAAGTAATATATTAGGGCCCTCTCCCCCTATTTTTTTCAAAGTAATATATTAGGGCCCTCTCCCCCTATTTTTTTCAAAGTAATATTTTAGGGCCCTCTCCCCCTATTTTTTTCAAAGTAATATTTTAGGGCCCTCTCCCCCTATTTTTTCAAAGTAATATATTAGGGCCCTCTCCCCCTATTTTTTTCAAAGTAATATTTTAGGGCCCTCTTCCCCTATTTTTTTCAAAGTAATATTTACTCTCTAGCTTCCACGTGGCCCTCTCACCCTATTTTTTCTAAGTAATATTTTAGGGCCCTCTCCCCCTATTTTTTCAAAGTAATATTTTAGGGCCCTCTCCCCCTATTTTTTCTAAGTAATATTTTAGGGCCCTCTCCCCCTATTTTTTCTAAGTAATATTTTAGGGCCCTCTCACCCTATTTTTTCTAAGTAATATTTTAGGGCCCTCTCCCCCTATTTTTTTCAAAGTAATATTTTAGGGCCCTCTCCCCCTATTTTTTCAAAGTAATATTTACTCTCTAACTTCCACGTTGCCCTCTCAACCTTTTTTTTTCAAAGTAATATTTACTCTCTAGCTTCATCACTTGACGATTGAGGGTCAAGGGTCAAATGAAGCTCCAGCACTCTCTATCCTTCTGAAATCTAAAAATATTGGTGCTTTATCAATGATTTTTAGTAGGCCTACTTTATATAATGCCGTTGTTCATTCTACAGTAAATCCTTCTGCAGTGAATGGGTTTGATGGAGCCCAAGTGAGCAGTATTCTTCTTATTTACACTAGTATCCAAAAGAAACGATACCAACTTGTTTTCAAAATATTTTTGTTACGGATTGATTTTGTAATATGAAAACATGCCAATTCGTATTGCAGATCCCAAACACAGCGCATCAACCAAAAATATCAGGAGCACTTGATCACTTCCGAGAGAATATGCTAATTTCGTGCAAGTATCGCTGTTTAAAAGGGCTGAGCATACACGTTGATATCACAGCAACAAAAAGATCACAAGACATGCCACGTTTGTCAGCCATCTAGAGAGAGAGAGAGCCATTGGAACGGTCCAACAAGGAGCGACACATGTCAATGTAGCCAGAAGGTTGGGCACACATCACTATCGCCAGGTTGATGCAGTGGTTACCTCAAGACAGGTAAGACTTCAGACAGGCCCAGGAGTGGAGGACCATGAGTAACCACGCCCCGTGAAGATCGTTACATCCGGGTATTACACCTGAGAAACCCCACTGTAACAGCGACATTCACAGCGGCTACAGCCTTGGAACACAGGATCAGTAGACACACCGTCTACAGGAGACTGCAGCAGTATGGTATACGGCCACGTGGACCGCTCCTGATGCCTCGGCACCAGAATGACAGATTGATATGGGCCGGGTGAGTTCCATGTCCAACGTACAATTTTTTCTCGTATATTCATCGGACATTAAACCCATCGAACCCTCATGCAACCACCTTGATCGGCAAATCAGACAGCGCCGTGAGCCTCCAGTCAACGTCCTGGACTTGGAAGGATGTCTCCTCGAAGAATGGGAACGCATCACTCTAAACGTTATCAGACGTTTGACGTCATCAGTCAGAAGGCGTGTTCTGGCATTTATTGATGCTCACGGTTGACATACCCGCTATTGACTTGACTTTGAGACATGTGGTGTGACATTTCCAATTGTTCATGAGATCATTGCTCAAACAAAATGTTCATTTTTCGACCCCCACCCATCTTTTAAGGCTTGCCATATTGATTGTATTGATTTGATTAAAATGAATTTCGGTTCAGAGGTTGTGAAAAGATTTCTCACAAGAATAAAACCAAAGTTAAACTTCTGCATTGTTTAATTTTTATTTTATGCCGTTGCAAACATGTGGTTTTGTTTCTTTTGGACACTAGTGTAGATGTAAAAAAAATCAGGGGAAATAACTCAACCAAAGCTCTAACCTTCTTATTTTGGTGATGTTGCAAAATGACAAAATCTGACTGTCAAATGTATTGAAATATAAAATAAAGACAAAATATAGACCACTGTTGTAAACGGCAAGATTGTGGAGAAGAGTATAAAATTGAACAATAATTAAATTGATAAATTTGGGGGGCGGGTCACATTGACCAATTGCCAGATGTATAGGTCATCACTTCTTACCAATAATGACAGCACTTAAACGATGTGAAATCTCTAGAAATACGTAAGGTTTAACGTCGAAAACAACCATCAAATACTTAAAACATTTCACGTTAATTACCTCTAGTGACCTTCAAGTTAATAAAAACAGACGGAAGTATGTCCTTTGGGTGGCTCATCTGCGTAACCATTTTTTTTCCGTTTTAAGATGACGTGATGTTGCAGTAGCTATTTTTAGATCAATAATGACGTATTTTACCGCTCTCTGATGTAGCATGGCGACGAACTCGAAGTGGGAAAATTGCTTCGGAATATGTAGGTCAGTCCTGCAACCGCACCTCGTTACTTAGCATACATTGGACAGTTGTTTTAGACTAAATTAACTCTACTTTTTCCATCTAACCTAGTCTGACATTAAGATTTTCTCTCCCTTTAACCATAGATATGTAATTCATGTTAGATGAAATTCAAATTTTAATGGTCTTCACAGAGCATTCCAAACTATGGCCCGAGCGCATCAGCAACATCATCAAAAACGATGCGCAAGATAAATTTCCATAGGCCCACAATTTGGGGACCAATATCCATGATGAAACACCTTGCACTGAAGAACATTAGAACTCTATTCTATCTCAATCTTCATCAGTTTACGATTAGGGTCAAAGGTCAAATCTGGAATATCTCAAATCCTCACTGCTTTTTGACCTGAGATACAAGTCTATTAGCTAACTTATATTTTCACACACTGTCAGTGATAATATGAGGTGCACTCAGTTATTTCTAATGCACTTCATGATCTCTATATATTTATTTATAAACACTAAAACACACGGGCTCAGGGAAAATCTTTTGTCTAAAATAACCATGGAGACAAGTTTCTAATTGTGTTAAAAAGAGGTATATCATTTAGACCTTTATATCCCATAATAAATTGTTGTAATAAAGTAAACCTATGATATTTCATTAGGTTGACGACTGACAGGAGCTTGGCCTTAGTCAGTAGAATTTTCTAGATTTAGGTAGACAAACCTAGTTTTAACAGGCAAATAGGGTTTTGCAACGGTGAATTGTGGGTTTGGTCACCCCTCGGGCATTGGAATTTTCAGATTTGATTGATTGATTAGGCCTGAACATCGCTAAGGTATATGACGACAAAAGTATCAAGCGACCAAAGGACTACCCCCACCACCCATCTAAATTAAAAAAAAACAAACAATAGAATGTCAGGAATGGCATAGTATTTGGGATATTTAATGTTCCTCCTTGCTAGGGTGAAATTTCTGATGGAGATCTGGCCATAAAATGTACCCGGGGAACATATATATTTATATACACTAAAACACACGGGCACAGAGAAAATCTTCTTGAATAAAATGGCAAGAAGGCAGGTAAAATAAAATTTAACAAAATATGATAATGGGAAAAGAAAGTGAAAATATGTAATTTTCTTCCTAGGTAGAAGACAGACAAGGGAGTTTAGTGCGGACTAATAGATCTTTCAAACTCTTGTTGGGGAACATATAGTAATGCTATCCCATCCAACATATAACCCTAATTTCTTTACCGCCATTTTGACGTCACATGTAAGCGGTGTTACAGCTGACTTCATGCATGTTGCCATGCACAAATGCTACATTGTAGTCAACTTTCTCAATCCAAAACTCCGGCAAAATCAACATGGCATCGTATTAACAGAATTTAACGTATAACTCAATTTATCTTTATGGCCTAAGTAGTGAAATACTGAATTATGGCCATATAAAAAATTAGACATACAGATCGTCAGATGGCCATCTAAAAACCTCATCTTTATATAAACAGTGGTACCGTAGAATACATTGTAGCCCACATTTTAACGATATTCCTTCTGGGCATGTCCCTTTAAACTCTTTATGGGTACAAATATCACTAAATAACTGTACCCTGTTTCACAAAGCGACGTAGCGTAAGTTTTTACGTAAATGCCTTAGCAACCCATACTGTAGAGATACTGCAAGTTATGCAAAAAATACATCTACGCCGCTTTGTGAAACAGGCCCCTGGTATGGATCTAAGTACCAGATACTTATGGACAACTTCAATGACTCAACATCATATTGACAATAATCCGACGTATTGAGCTACACTGTACACTATAGGCCTACTATGATTTCAATTGAATAATTTGCATAATTGGATGCCTATTGGAGTTTTATCGAGCTTAAATAAAGATTATCTAATCTTATCAAAATTTAACACAGTCAAACCTCTGAATATTTGTTGATTGTTTGGTGTTTTATGGCGGCGTTGCCAGTTTTATTGTGGGAGGAAACCGGGCTCTATGTCCGGAGGAAACCCACGACCTTTCCGTGGTAACTGGCAACCCTCCCACATAGGTCATTCCAAACCTCTGAAGAAAGAAAGCATCGCAAATCTGTTAATTAAAACATCATTAGGAATGTACATACCGCAGATCGGGTTTCCTACGAACAAGAGCCTGGTTTCCTTTCCCAGTAAACCTAACAATACCACCAGTGTGTGAAATTCACCTTGAGTCTGACCTGAAAGACGGGAATAATAATGATTTTGACTGTGATCTACGCTATTGTTAAAACCATATATGGACATCACATTCTTAAAAAAGTTTAATAGCTAGGGTCTGTGTCACCATCTTTGCAACATTGAATGTCAAAATGAGACAGCGTAACATTGGCAAAACAGCATGTTAAGATATAAAAATAAGTTACTTAAAATACCAATTATCCCAAATTCTGAGGGCCCGGTTGACTCAGTCGGCAGATTGATAGTCCCTCAGCCTAACGCAGGCCTTACATCCATGCATCAAGTTTTAGAATGGAATCCAATTATTAAACAAATTTCACTTGATCGTTGTATATATGGATTTCTTCCAGGCAAAGAACCCAGTTTCCTCCCCCCCCCCCCCCCCCCCTTAAAGTGGCATGAGCTGCCGTAATACACACTTATTTCATAATTTCTGATCGTCACGATAGTAAGAAGCTTTGAAAACCATCGAAAAACTAAATGATTGCCGGAATGAGGAAAATCCATACAGTATGCGGCCTGTATGAACCGAAAACGTGTTCACAAAGTAAACAAAATTTAAATAACCGGGACGACCATTCATTCATTCTAAGCCAAAGTTAGTTCAAAACAATACTTTATCGTACATTTTCGAGACTAGAAGCACTAAAAAGCTTCTGAATTATACGTCTTGAGAAAAATAGACAAAAATTTCAACATTTTCTTTAAACGTCAAAATATCAACACTTTGGCAGCTCATGCCACTTTAGCGCATTCAGGTAAATTATCACAGATATAAATTTTATAATTTTAAAGAGCTCATAATTTTTTAGCTGATTAAAAAATTTTAAATTCTCAACTTAATGTGGGCAAGTAGGCTTATATATATAAAGCTCTATAGCTACAGAGAATAAGATAGACTTCGCTCATACTCAGTCCCATAAACTGTTCCCCCATTTAAAAAAAAGAGTATAACAGTTGTGTACCAGCAGGACAAAACCAAAATGTTTGAGCATTGGCTCTTCTCTTGAGGTCTGTTTTAAAAAAGACAAAGGTATGCTGTCCATATTTGTCCAGATGGCATACCACCCAAACTGCATAAGTTTTTTACATGGACTTCGACCACACACCTATCTGTAACATTTGTTACATAACAGAAGCAAGCTGTTCATATGTTGAAACTGT
Source organism: Lepidochitona cinerea (assembly GCA_963971465.1). Classification (NCBI taxonomy): domain Eukaryota; kingdom Metazoa; phylum Mollusca; class Polyplacophora; order Chitonida; family Tonicellidae; genus Lepidochitona; species Lepidochitona cinerea. The sequence goes on along the minus strand of OZ020555.1, from coordinate 33,967,512 downwards.
GGACTTATCCAATAATATTCAAAGTAGGTTCCAATAATAGCTATATACTGCAGTAGCAAGGTAACTCCGAATAAATTTAACAAATGCATATTGACGATTTCAATATTTCGACAAAGATATATTTGTCATCTTCAGGAAAATGTGAAAATAGGGGCCTACATATACAGATATATATATATAAAAGAATAAGATGTGATTTCTAGAGAACAAAGAGAGAATGGCAGCAGACTAATATATATATAAGCAATTAACAACATCAGTAGGTGGTTAAGACAGATCAGGCTTAGGAATAAATTTAAAGATATCTATATACATTGTTAGGATATTTGTATTTATATTTATAGACACTTAAACACACGGACAAAGGGAAAATCAGTGGGCGTGTGATATATTGAAGTTGAATTACTTTATTAACTAACACGTTCAGTTGAAATACAGCTGTCATTTATGAATAATTTCTCTTGATTTGATCCTATTTCATAGTCTTTGACAAATAAATTTCCTTTTTCATTCATTGATTGATGTACTCAACATTATTTCACTTATATCCTGTCATTGCCAGGTTTAGTGGGGGAGGAAATAGATTCTTTGCCTGGAGAAAACCCCGACCATCGGCGAATACCTAGCAACTCTTCCACTTGCATGTACGGTTTTCGAGTAAAAAACTAATTAACATTTTTTTCAATTTTTACTTTGTCTCCCATCACATCGATGTCAGACCTGTCTCAGATTGAGGGACTATCCCTCTAACTGAATGAGCCACTGAGGCCCCTCTATTTTGGATAAGACAGGCTTTAAAGTGGCATGGGCTGCCAAAATTCACACTTTTTTCATAATTTCTGATCGTCACGAGAGTAAGAGGCTTTGAAGGCCATCGAAAAACTAAATGATTGGCATTGGAATGAGGAAAATCCATACAGTATGAGGCCTGTTCGAACTGGAATAGTGTACGAAAAGTGAACAAAATTTAAATAACCGGGATGACCCTTCATTCGTACATTCTCGAGACTAGAAGCACTAAAAAGCTTCTGAATTATACGTCTTGGGAAAAATAGTCGATAATTTCAACATTCTGTTTTTACGTCAAAATATCAACATTTTGGCAGCTCATGCCACTTTAAATATCACATTGCATGGGTGAAACGATGCATGGTCTAACTCCAGTTTGTGGATTGAACTTCAATTGCCGATGCACTTTTTGACCATTAGATTTCGGAGTTGACAAAAAAGGATCACACATACTCACATTTACAGGGTTTTAGAGGACTCTCTGCATCCAAATTCATCTTCTCCGATTCTGTTCTCCGGACCGGAAGCTTGTAAAAACAAATGGACCACCCTAATGGAACAACAACAACAGCATTTGTTTTCAGACCTGTAAATAACAATTGTAAAAGACTAAAGGTCACAAAGGTGGCAAATTTTTCAAGAGCTCTAATTTTGCAGTGTACATTAGTTATCGGAATGACGGCTTTACCCACAGGAACTTGATCACCGGAATTGTCATCATCAAATATCCAGGGAAATCTTGAGGTCTCCAGAATTTGATCAACAACAGGGGTCCTCTTGGGTAGGAGGTGATTTGAATCAGAGTTGATCAAAGGGAGTTTTGACTTTACATTACTTTGGTTACCGGAATAACGGCTTTACCCACAGGAACTTCAATTGATCACAGCAAATGTCATCAGAAATCTTTTTTGACAGTGCATTATTTTCTTTTACCATGCAAAAGCGGTCAATCACAGGTGTATAAATAGCCAAGTTTGATGACAAAGTTTTTTTCCAGCTACAAATCCTTCAGTTGGTCCATGGAAATGTTAGTGTCTTCAAATTGTGATCAACAACAGGGACCCTCTTTGTCACAAGTAGTAGGTAATTTGAACCAAAGGGAGATAACCAAGTTTGCTAAAAAGGTTTAGTTTTATCAAATAAACTTTATCAATGCACGGGACATATCATGGATCACAGAACTTTTATTGACCATTGGAACCAAGTTTGACAGCAAGATTGTTCTTTAACCACAATAAATGTCAATGTTTAAAGAACTGCAATCTAAAGCCTGTCGCAGACGAGAGCTATCAGCTGAGGTAAATTCCTCTCGAGGAAATCCCCTCAGCTGTTAGCTCGTCGTTTGCGGGGTGTTTTTACTGAATTTCTCGCGGTGAATATTTTACATTTTTGATATTTTACATCTCCCGAGGGAAAAATTTCACTGTTCGCAGGGTGTTTGAGCTATCAGCTCAGCTAACTTTTGACAGTTGACGAATGAAAACTCACGAGAATATCACATGACTGTGGATGGAAAATGGCGGACGGTTCTACTCCAATAGAATATACACTGACGGCTCTATATGCTATTTTATTTGCAAATTAATATTCAAATGAACAAATATTGACGTATCTAGCGTATTTCAAGCTTATATTTACTCAGGTTTACAAACCAATTTTATACAACACAATACAATATTATGCATTCTGGGTTAAAAGAAGCTACCAAAATTAATTCAGACTTTTTTCATACATTCCAATTGTCAATAGGCCTAGATTGACGTTGAAATAAAATCTACAGGTAAATTTGTCCGTACAAACCAAAATTTGTGAGGTTTTTAACAGTAAATTATAATATAATATGGCCGAAATTAAATGAGATGCTTTTTGGAAGAACGTATGTACATGTACCTTTAGTATATAATAACAGTGCTATGGTTTACGAGGAGAGTAAATATTGTTTTAATTTGGTTTTAAAGAGAGATGTTGATGTTATAGATTTCAGGTGATCGGGCAGTTTATTCCACTCTCGAGGACTTTTAATTTTTATCGTATGCAGAGATAGGTTACTGTTGTAGAATGGTCTGTGGAGGTTGTAGTTACGTGATCTTGTAGAGTATTGATGAATATCAGATTGCCGAGAGAATAGTGTTTGCTGAGACAAGGGTAAACGGAAAGGATGATGTATGAAGTTATGAGCAATGAGTAAAGAGGATAGATCATTAAGCTTATAGATGTCTAATATTTCAAGGCGTGGGAAGATAGGATAAGTTGGGGAGAGCCTATGAGAGTAAGTAATGATACGGATAGCTTTTTTTTGGAGGACGAGGAGAGATTGTAGCTTGCTTTTATAGGTCTTCGGTCTATGGTCTTCTATAACTAAAGGGAGACAAGTGAGTATGGATATAGGGGAGATAATCACATGCACATATAAAGAAGGAGAACTCAGAGGGGGGTCTTTTTGTATACTTACAAAAGGAAATGTTGGATGCAAAGAAAATTGAGCTACAAAAACACAGATTCAGGTACCATTTATTTTTAACAAATTATAACAAAAGACAAAATTGGGTGGTTAAAGTTGTTTTAAATTTTGTTGTTATCAATATCAAAAAATTTAAGAAATGTTTGAAACTCTCTTTAAACGTGGGTTCCATACTAATGATAAAAAACAGCTGACGTGGTGAGGTCTTAAATTTTTATCATGATCAAGAAATTTTCTTAATACTGCACAGAAACAAATCCAGATTCAAAAGGGGACAGAATGAACTCTCAGACCCCCAATTCAGACAACACAAATTTATGTCTTTTAAATTTGACATTCATTCCAACAAAAACCATCATATGTTTACTGCTTTCACATTCTGTATTTAAAATGAACAAGTACAAGTTGTCCTATGTATTTTGACTTTAGTAAAACCACACCTAAGTAAAATTTACAATCATTCATAAATGGAAATCTTGAAATAAGTTAAACAAGAGATCCATCATAAAAAGACCGTCTTTAAACTAAAAGCAAAGAGAGTAGATTGCCAAGAGTGGTCACTTCGTCCGCGCCATGTTGAATTTGAACTGACACAATTCGATTATTACGAACCTCTTTTCTGTAGGGGGCGTCAAACAGTCGAATCGTGTACAGTCGGAACACCCTTCCGCTAGGGAGCCAGAAGAACACTCGTGACTCTTGTCAATCTACTCTCTTTGCTAAAAGGATAATTTTCAGAGGTAGTCACCTAACACAATTAACACATTTATTACAATTTGTACATGAAATGCAACAATTCTGTCAAATTTTGAATGTTTTTTTTATTTCAATATTTTTTTACTGTCCCTTTTCAATGACAATATGAAAATATTTAAACCAAAATAAAAATGTTGGCAAATGCCATTTTAATATGACTGTTTTCATATTTTTAAATAAAGCACCAACTATTTTAAATAAAAAAGCAGCAACTCAGCAACAACAATAACATTGTTAAGCAAGCTATTTAACACCAAGTGGGAAAGAGTTAAAGCAAAAAGAAATAAATTTGAATTTCTCTTAAGAAATTAACACAAGCAACTTGCATATATGAAAACAATAATTTTACAAATGTTGTAAAAAAAAAAATGCAAACAACAATAAGAAATTTACCTTAAAAAAGTGCTTTGTAGTTTGTATATTGACAATTTGATCATCACTTTTCTTGTTCAGTTCTTGAATATCTGTATTTTTTATTCTAAAACTTTGAGGAATTAAATGGAAGTTAAAAATGAATTCAACTTCTCGGCATTACATTATACGATATATATAATCATAAATTCAAAACATACAGTCCCAGGTTACAAAGAATATGTTATGAAATAAACAGGTATGAGTGATTAATATAGTTGTATGCTAGGTATATAAAAATATGTTTTTGGTTAAAATAGAGGTAGACCTAAGTGACTAGGACACTCTGAAGTATGAATTACTATTTTAATTTTAATCATGTGTTTTTGATGACGAAGGCATCTTTGCAAATTTACTTTTAACAAGAAGAAAAGTACTCTTTGAACGCCAGCCTCTACCCAATCAAAATGAATAAAAACAACAAAACAATTCGTCCATTGTCTGAAACAAAACCGATACATAAATTGCAGCACATCAACAACAAGTAACTTTTTTGGTGAGATGTGATTTATGTACCTTCTCGAGTGGTAAACCTCAGGTAAACATCGTAGCCACGCATGAACAGTTTTACAGACAAATAACAAAATCATCTTGCTCATACACATTCTGTAAAGGCACACTTGCCGCGAAAATCAGGAATATTGTTTACATTAAAAAAGAAAGACCGTATTCTGTATTTTTCCCAGACAATATAAGTTAGGAACTTTCTATTTTTACCAAAATTTAAAAGTTTGGACGTCACTTTGTATTTTTAATTTGAATTTGAAAATTTGAATTGTTACGTACCCGGAACGTTAACAAACCGATCTGCCCCCTATTGGCGATTTTATGTTTCAGTCGAGTGAGTGAACTAACGGCACAGTGTAATTTTACGTAGGCCTATTTATCTGAGAAATACAGACTGACGATCGGTTAACAGCGACTGGAAAAGCCTGCTGATAATTGTTTGAGTGTAAACCACAGATACAAAGGCCTGAAAGGAGGGTAATCCAACACGAAAGTTGACCGACACTGATCGTTGTTGTTGTAATCAGGCTTCGATTCTTCGTTTGTTTTTCACCCCATTTTTACAGTCTAAAGCTAACTAGACATGTTTTATGTGTCCTATGTTTAAGTTTAGTGGTATTAGTCGTAGTAAGCTCATGTAAATTGGTTTTCTTAGCAAATTTAAACAGGCTACGGCGGCAAGTGGGCCTTTAAGAAAAATCTGCCTGATTTAAAACCAGCGCCCTGTCTTGCAAAGCTGCCTAAAGTTGTATCTGATGTCAATTAATGTTAAAACTATAGGCATCCTGGCTACAACTGGCCTTTGTTGAAGGCTTATGTACATCTTTATGCTTGCTTTTTAAGACACTGACCGTGGGGCTCGTTTCACAAAGGAGTTGCATAGCAAACGAAAGGAAGTTGCCAATGGATACCATAGTGAAGAGATACGACGTCATGGCAACTGTGATTGATCGCATGTTGCGACGGCTTCGTGAAACGGCACCCTGGGGTATATCAAAATAGAAATATGTGTCGATAAAAATTCAAACAAAATTTATGGGCAAAGAAAAATACTGGTTTTCCTGGACCTCACATATAAAAGTAACCAGGATTTATCACAGTTTTATTCTAGACAATATTTAGAGGGAAGGAAAAGAGTTTAAACAATGTCACAACCTTCTGTTGGTTCCTAACGATTAGTCTATCAAAGTTAAGGATGCACAAGTTCATTCTGGGGGCTGTTTTTCAACACACCTACGCCCGGTGTAACTTTGCGCCTGGTCGTAACGTAATATTTAAAGGCACACTTGCCGCCGTAGCCTGTTTAAATTTGCTAAGAAAACCAATTTACATGAGCTTACTACGACTAATACCACTAAACTTAAACATAGGACACATAAAACATGTCTAGTTAGCTTTAGACTGTAAAAATGGGGTGAAAAACAAACGAAGAATCGAAGCCTGATTACAACAACAACGATCAGTGTCGGTCAACTTTCGTGTTGGATTACCCTCCTTTCAGGCCTTGTATCTGTGGTTAACACTCAAACAATTACCAGCAGGCTTTTCCAGTCGCTGTTAACCGATCGTCAGTCTGTATTTCTCAGATAAATACATGTAGGCCTACGTAAAATAACACTGTGCCGTTAGTTCACTCACTCGACTGAAACATAAAATCGCCAATAGGGGGCAGATCGGTTTGTTTACGTTCCGGGTACGTAACAATTCAAATTTTCAAATTCAAATTAAAAATACAAACTGACGTCCAAACTTTTAAATTTTGGTAAAAATAGAAAGTTCCTAACTTATATTGTCTGGGAAAAATACAGAATACGGTCTTTCTTTTTTAATGTAAACAATATCCCTGATTTTCGCGGCAAGTGTGCCTTTAAGGTACATGTATATCTTGCCATGACAGTTAAGCCTTACATGTACATTGGACTTACGTCGGGCGTAAATGTTTTGAGCTGATTGATGGCCGATTGATGTTTTATGCTGCACTGAAGGGGATGAACCCGGGCTCATTGCACGCAGGAAACCCCCAACCTTCGGGGAGTACCTGTCAACTCTTCCCCAAACATGTATCTTCAGCATCGATGGAAGGTCTGTGTGAGACTGAGGGACAATCCCTCTAACCCACTGGACCACCGAGGCCCGATAAATGTTTTGAGAAACAGCCCCCAGAAGTTGATTGATGGATGTTTTATGCCCCATTCAAGACTATTTCACTTGTATGAAGTCAGGTCTAACATGCTTCTTTAATGTGATTCGCTTTGTAATATCTACTGCTTCATAAATCTTTATAGATTAAGATTTCTCGAAGTCAAGTATAAGGGTTCATCTAAAAGAAATTTAACACAGGTTGCTTGTTTTGATGACAGTACTTTCCTGTTCTCATACGCCAGCACTGTTGAGATGTTACCAGACAAGGAGTCAAAATTCTCTATCCATGGTCAGAAAAAACGGCTCATCTTCCATTCATCATTGACAGCCAATCCAGTTCATAGAAATCTCAACGTGTAAATTCCACAAATTTCCTGTCTCCGGCACTGCATTGCGCATGTGACTGAGCGTTTTTCGTTCCAAAATGCCGTTTAAATCTGACGTTATGGAACAAAATACGTCAAATGGAATTGCAACGTCATCAAAAACGTTCTCAATGGTGTCATCTGTCACCGGATATCACAAAATCTCGTAATAATTCTTATGAGACTTGCGCTCCCTATAGGATGGGGTTAAAATGGCATCTAAGAAAATACATGTACCATTGACCTTCCATCTGATCTTGAAAACCAAACCGCGTATCATGAAATCCAACTCGATCACAAGTCTATGATTGCGATTGAAGTTTTTCCAATCGTTGGTGAAGAGATACAATGTAATTAATGGCTGTCTGTAATGATGTAAGACAATAACCTTCCTCTCCCATCAAATATCTAAAATCAAGATAAATTTAACATTTTAAATGAATATATTTCATAAGTTATAAAACATATTGGAATCATTTTTGAAAATTTGAAACTTATTTAAAATAGCATGAGCTACCAAAATTCGCAAATTTTTCAGAATTTCTGATTGTCACGACAGCAAAGAGCTTTGAAGGCCATCGAAAAACTAAACGATTGGTTGATTGATTGATTGTTTGGTGTTTTACGCCACGCTCAAGATTATTTCACTTATATGGCGGAACCCAGGACCTTCCGCTGGTAACTGGCAACCATCCTAAACGATTGGAGTTCGAATGAGGAAAATCCATACAGTATGTGGCCTATACAAACCGAAATAGTGTTCGAAATGTAAACCAAATTTAAATAACCGTGACGACCATTCATTCATTCTAAGCCTAACTTTAATACTAACCTAAGTCTAATACTTTATCGTACATACTCAAGACTGGAAGCACTAAAAAGCTTGTGAATTATACATCTTGAGAAAAATAGCCAATAAGTTCAACATCAAAATATTAACACTTTGACAGCTCATAGCACTTTAATCATATTCATGAAAAAAATATATACCATATAATATAAATAATTACAATTTATCAGAAATGTAGGCCTATAGAAGAGAAAAACAAAGCATCAATAGGGAGCACAAGTCTTCCAGGAATTCCACAAATTTCTTTGTCATCGGCGCTGCATATTGCACATGTGACTGCGCATTTTTCATTCTTATGTGAAGTTTACATCTGACGTCAAGGAGCAAAATATGTCAAATGGAATTGCAACGTCCCCAAACATGTTCCTAATTATAGTGTCAGCCAACACCGGATATCCCCAAACCTTATAATAAATCTGAGGAGCTCCTTATAACAAATTAAAAAATATTTTTTTCTGTTAAAGTGGCATGAGCTGCCAAAATGTTGATCTTTTGACTTTGAAACAGAATGTTAAAATTATCGGCTATTTTTCTCAAGGCGTTTAATTCAGAAGCTTTTTAGTGCTTCTAGTCTCGAGAATGTACGATAAACTATTGCTTTGAACTAACTTTGGCTTAGAATGAATGAATGTTTACTTTCCGAACACGTTTTCGCTTCGCACAGGCCACATACTGTATGGATTTTCATCAATCCAATGCCAAACATTTAGTTTTTCGATGGCCTTCAAAACTTCTGACTGTCGTGACGATCAGACATTATGAAAAAAGTTTGAATTTTGGCAGTTCATGCCGCTTTATATGTATGTTTCTGTAGACAAACTCTGGGAAATAATGCTGTAAACAATGTGCCCTCAACAAGTTTTTTACCCCTCATGTATGAATTCCTCCAGAGCTTGACACTCGGACACCACTTGATACAGCTGACTTCTCACAACAACATAGGTCAGGATTGGCAATAGGTCATCAGCTCCTCTGGAAATAGAGAGCATTCAGCGTAAATGTTGATACATCGGACAAAGACGTCTCTACTTATTAGATGTTTGGTTGTAGAAGATCACAACACTTATGGAGGATACAGCAAGTCCAAAGACTTTATTTGGATAGTTGGTTGATGAACACAAAAGTGTAAATGTAAATATTTGGGACAAAGACGTCTCTACTTATTAGACGTTGGGTTGTAGATGATTACAGCAAATGGAAGATGCAGCAAGCCCAAAGACTTTATTTCGATAGTTGGTTGATGAACACAGAAGCGTAAATGTTGATACATCGGACAAAGACGTCTCTACTTATTAGATGTTCGGTTGTAGATGATTACAAGCCCAAAGACCTTACTTAGATAGTGGGTTGATGAACACAGAAGTGTAAATGTAAATATACGGGACAAAGACGTCTCTACTTATTAGACGTTGGGTTGTAGAGGATTACAACAAATCTGTTCGCAGCAAATATAGCAAATACAATAAGTGGCTGTCGCCATCAGGACCCCTCGGGTCTGGGCCAAAGAAACCGAAGATATATTTATTTTCCAGACAATTTGTTGTGAGTGAAAAACTACTCCACATACATGCATCACATTTACAAGGAGGTTTTTGGCTGACAGTCATGTAAGGGGCATAACTCTTGAAAAACACGTCTGAGCGAGTCGATTTTAAATAGCCTTCTTGTACTTGCTGTATTAAACAAATGTGCCAAGTTTCAAAGTTGTAAGTTAAAGACTTTTTTAGCTAATGTGTTTACAAGGCTTTTTACAGCAGCGGTAATGTAAGGGGCATAACTCTTGAAAAAACATCCGAGCGCGTTGATTTTAAATAAGCTTCTTGTACTTGCTGTTCTAAACAAATGTGTGAAGTTTCAAAGTTGTAAGTTAAAGACTTTTTTAGCTAATGTGTTTACAAGGCTTTTTACAGCAGCGGTAATGTAAGGGGCATAACTCTTGAAAAAACATCCGAGCGCGTTGATTTTAAATAAGCTTCTTGTACTTGCTGTTCTAAACAAATGTGTGAAGTTTCAAAGTTGTAAGTTAAAGACTTTTTTAGATTATGTGTTTACAAGGACCAATGGACAGACGGACAGACAGACAGACGGACGACGGAGGCAACGACAATACCCTTCGGGCAAATTTTTGCCCGAGGGGTAAAAACCATAAATTGGATATTTGTTGATGTCTAAATAAATATTCACAGGCAGACGACGCCAAAGTTTTTGGTTTAAGGCTATGCCATGCCATATTCAGAAATGATAGATTGATTGATTGATTTGGTTGGAGTTTAACACCACATTCAAGATTATTTCACTTATATGGCAGCAAAATAAGTTTCCTCAAAAAAGACCCGTTTACATCAAAAATTCTTTTCAACTAAAAAGAAAACAGAAATAAAGTCAGAAAACATGACAAAAAAAGAGTGTAAATTACGGCCTGGTTGGTTAAAAAGACATGGATTGTTAAAATGATCGCCGAAAATAAAACGTATATGAAATATGAATATCATAGGTAATGTAAGTATGATATACCTCTTTTTAACACAATTAGAAACTTGTCTCCGTGGTTATTTTAGACAAGAAGATTTTCCCTGTGCCCGTGTGTTTTAGTGATCATAAATATGTATCATAAACATATAAGCTTGTGAGGAATTTCAACTTACATTGATGGTTGTTTTTTGTTTACTCCAGAAGATGGTTTAGAATAATAATCTTCAACACACTGACACACGCACTTTGATACACGCACTGTCAACAGCAACAACAAAACAAGATATATATATTTAGAGTTTGATTCCCGTTTTCGGCGTCACTCAAAAACGATAACAGAATTTCGGTCATTTTTCAAGACAGAGTAATCCCAAAAATAACAAGAATACTGTTATACTCACTGTCTAAAAAACACTACTTAAACTCATATTTAGAGCTGTTTGATTGGTTTTCGTTAACATGGCAGAACTAGGCTCTGTGTCGTGACGGATTGTCGGCTCCAAGTTTGGTATCATACAATAAGAACTCTCATTGCTGTCATATGTCAGCCTGTGTCTCTTTTATGACCCTTTTTATTGTATATAGTCAAATGTTAATTTTAGCATGAGCTGCCAAAATACTGATATTTTTTCCAGAACACAAAATTCGTAAATTCTCTACTATTTTTTCATGAAGTATGAATTTGAAGGTTTTACTTATCATACCAGTTTTCATCCTCGGATACCCAGGGTTAAATTCTCAACAAGCTCACCTTTTACCCCTGGGACAACTTAGATTGAAAGCCTCGTTTTCTGGGAACGCCCATTTACTGTCGGACCAATCAAAAGTTCTCTTATAAAGGTTGTAACTCTTCAGTTTGGAGAAACGTTTATCGAATTGAAGTGTAAACCGAAACGTCGGCCATCTTTGTTTTGAATACTGCATACATGCTTGCGTAACCCAGATTCTGATTGGTGAAATTTCCGCCACATTTTTGTGGCGGAACCAATCAAAGTCAACATGCATATTAAATTAGAAACGATGGATCTGCTTCCACTTGTCCCATGGGTAAAGTGAGCGTGAGCGTAAGTTTTAATCATGGGTTCCGACGATGACCAGTTTTGAGAAAGGAGTATTCAAAGGTAACTTAGAAATATTTCATAGGTTGCATTCAAGATTTTTTCACTTACAAATGTATTTGGCGGCGTTGCCAGGTTACTGGAGAAGGTTGGTTGGTTGTTTGGTGTTTTACGCCGCGTTCAAGATTATTTCACTTATATGGCGGCGTTGCCAGTTCTATTGTGGGAACCAGGCTCTATGCCCGAAGGAAACCAACGACCTTCCGGTGGTAACTGGCAACCATCCCCCATTGGTCGTTCAAGTGAAAACCCAGTCAGAAAATTTTCCAATTTTTTTTTTGAACTAATTGGGATTTGAACCCGCAACCCATTGGTGAAAAGCTGTTCGGATTGAACGTCCAACGCTCTACCTTCTGAGCCACGGAGGCCCCTCTACTGGAGAAGGAAACCAGACTCTTTGTGAGAGGAAACCCTTGATCTTAAACATGGTAACTCTTCTACAAATGGTGATTAAATGAAAAAGTTCACTCGGAAAGATTACAATTTTATTTGGTCTGCATGGGATTCAATTCATCAAGGTTATTTTTCCTAATTTTTTCAGACAGGTTGCAAGCTCAATGGGTATTTTCTTATATTTCAACTTAACTAATTTAGCTTTTTTTTTAAATGACTTTAAGCCTTTGTACTCTTGACTATAAAAAGGTTTAAATTTTGGCAGATCTTTGCACTTTAAATAATAATCTATACTGAACCAGAAAAGAAACGTCACCCTATTCAAATGTTGCTAAATGCATATTTTATCATAATTTTCAATATTTTTTTCTATTTTGATATCCTTGCTAGACCTAGTTCGAAGCCAGTGGTCAGTAGAGTTTGGTTTCTGATCATGTTACTAATATGCAATACACGTCGTCAAAGCACAGTTACTAAAGTATTGCACGTGTGTTGTGAGGTGTCATCCCTATAAAAACCGATCATTCACAGTTTGACAGTAGTGACATTCCACGACTACCACGGGAGCAGAGAGACCAAGCCTTGGGAAGACTTCATGCTGGCCAGACTGCAAGACCTGTGGCAAACCACTTCAATGTTCATGCCCAAACAATATACCGTCTGCAGCAAAGGGTTCAAACAACTGGAAGCACAGCAGACCGTCCTCGTAGTGGAAGACTGCCTGTAACAACGTTGATGCAAGATCGACAGATTATCCGTCAACACCTGCAGCTGCGGAAACTGCAAGGACAACCCTTGGCAATCACCAGAGACCAATCAGCGACGACACGGTGCGCAGGCGTTTGAGGCAGCCAAATGTCAGATGTCGTATGCCTTACAGGGGTCCGACCCTCATTGATCGGCATCGCCACGCTCGTCTGCAATGGGCCACACAGTATCGGAATTGGCGTCACCGGAAGTGGAGAACTGTAGTCTTCTCCGATGAAAGCCGGTATTGCATCTCCACAGTTAGCTCCGGTATGTAGCGTTATTGTGACGCCCAAAGGGCGGAACGCTAGGGGAGGAAGCCATTTTTAAATTTGCGAAATTAACCATGATTCCACAGGCAATATGGCCGCCTTGTTCGCGGGGAAATGTTCCAACCCACTTTCGATATCAATGGAATGCAACAACCCAAGCCTATAGTTCGACAAAAGGGGAATGGATACTATTACAGAAAAGGTTGGTCATTCATTTTATGGCATTTATTGCATCGGTGAAGAGCTAAAAAATCATCGTAATGTAACTACGACAAAATGGCGTCACCGCTCCCAGCTGGTTAGACCATTGTTTTCTACAATTACTCGACAGTTGATGTGCGAATGACAGTGTGGCGTAGACAAGGGGAGCGTTTTGCAGATGAGTGTGTTCTGGAAAGAGATGCGTGGGGAGGTCCCAGCATTATGGAATGGGGTGCTATAGCACTGAATCAAAAACTAGGCCCTATGGTGTTTCCGAATGTTGGTCCTGGTAGAGGAAATGGTGTAACAGCTGCCCGCTACATCGATCAGGCGCTGAGACCTTTATTGTGCCCCATTTTTCCCGTGATGGAAATCCTGTCTTTCAGCAGGTCAACGCACGAGCCCATACTGCCAGAGCAGTTTGGGCCCAAGTTCCTATCATCTTTATCAACCATCTCATCCACTCAATGTTCAGACGATGCAACGCTGTAAATGTAATCAACGCTCATGGTGGCCATACACATTATTGACTTCCTGATCGCACTGTGGCGCCACCTGTCCTCACTTTCAGTTAAAATTCACTAACATTTGTCTGCCAATGATGATCATCAATCATGTCGAATTTGGAAGCATTCCGTTGATAAATGTGTTGTTTACATCTATTTGAAATACACTGATTACACTGGTTCAGTATATCTACAGTGACATGAGCTGTCAAAATGTTGATATTTTGACGTAAAAACAGAATGTTGAAATTATTGGCTGTTTTTCTCAAGACATATAATTTAGAAGCTTTTCAGTGCTTCCCGTCTGGAGAAGCTAACTTTGGCTTAGAATGAATGAATGGTCGTCCCAATTATTTAAATTTTGTTTACTTTTCGAACACTATTCCAGTTCAAGGCTCTTACAATCAAGAAAAAAATAAAAGGCAGCACCTAAAAGGTGCTTTGACCCCTCAGCCAAATATGTCCAATAATTACCAGGTTGACAAATATCACTGAATTCTGGTGAATAGTCCTTCATACTACATGAAGGTGTGGGAAACTAGGGATATTTACTGTGAATCAAATAGTTACTGAGAGTTACCTCTTATTTATCAGATGTATCGTGTCACATCTGAATAAAACTTGAATGAAAGAGAGTGCTAGAACTCCACTAATCAATGAAGACAAATCATGCAAATTTCAAAACGGATTCATGAAATGATAACTCAAATCTTTTAGTACGGAGTATATTTTCCTCAAAAACCTCTGAAATTTATGCCATCTACGACAAAATGTACATACACTGTAAGCCATATTTCAAATAGAATTACATGGAGAGACGTATTCTTCTTTTACGCGGCATTCCAGTTTATTTCACTTATAGATAGAATTTCAAGTTTTTGGGTTCACTGTTGATGATGGTTTGAGAAAATAGAGAGACTGTAAGTATATATATTATTTGGTAGTACTGGATATCAGTAAGTTAATATCTTACTGTATTACTGTTTCAAGCCAACAGCCATCCATACAGCTTTATGGTAAGAGTAGTTTGTTTCATGAACACCAGCTTTTATGTCGGAAGGCTGGAAGTTAGTAAAAAATACTGATCAAAATTTCAAAGAGTCCATAACTCTGCAACAGAATCGTATAACGCGGGATAAACATGACAGTGCACATCTTTGGTATACTAGGAATATTCACTGGGAGTATAAATGCTGTCAGTTGTATATTAACGAAGATACAGCCCGGACAAAAAATTCACGTCAAAACTTCAAAGGGCCATAACTTTGCAACAAATAATCGTATAACGCGGAATAAACATGACAGTGCACATCTTTGGTATACTAGGAATATTCACTGGGAGTATAAATGCTGTCAGTTGAATAGTAACGAAGATACAGCCCGGACAAAAAATTAACGTCAAAACTTCAAAGGGCCATAACTCTGCAACAAATAATCGTATAACGCGGAATAAACATGACAGTGCACATCTTTGGTATACTAGGAATATTCACTGTGAGTATCAACGCTGTCAGTTGAATAGTTACAAAGATACAGCCCGGACAAAAAATTAACGTCAAAACTTCAAAGGGTCATAACTCTGCAACATAATTGTATAACGCGGAATAAACATGACAGTGCACATCTTTGGTATACTAGGAATATTCACTGGGAGTATAAATGCTACAGCCCTTACAAATAATTTTTGACAGACGTCCGGCCGACCAGATGTACATGCCCATTACAATACCCCTTAGCCTGAAAAGGCTGAGGGGTAAAAAGTGTGAATTTTGGCAGCTCTTGCCACTTTAATTTGAATGATCAGTAATAAAATTTAAAATCATACAAAGCAACAAGGAACAGGCTTTAAAAATGGTAAAGAAAGCAAGTTGTTAAAATCCTACCTAAACATTCCAACTTCAGCAGAGGACTGGAAAGGTTAGTGATATTTCGGAGCTCCTTAATAGCAGGGTCATAAGGTACATAGTTCTGGGAATCATCACTAGGGGGCAGCACCAGACACAGTTTTGGTTGAACACCCAAATCTTTGGGAGAGGAATTGTGATACCATGACATCATAGCAGCCAGTGCTCGTTCACCGGGCAAATTGGCTAACCTGTTAAGTTGTAAAAAAAAATATAATTCACATCATTAAAAAATATATCTTTTGGGAAAATAAAGTCATACTGGTCAAGGCAAGGGCAAAAACAAGAATGATTTTTCTGGCTAGAAAGGCTACTAAGACAGTTGTTTTATAGTGATCTATAAGAATTTATAATTGATGATTTGATCAAAAGCTTGAATCTTAAGTAGATGTATAGAGGTCATAAACTGTCATCAAGCTGAACTGTCATCATCAAGATTAATTGATGTTTCATGCCGCATTCAAGATTGTTTCCCTTATATGGCGACATTGTCATGTTAGAGGAAACCAAGCATTTTGCCCGCAGGAAACCCGGGACCTCTTGCGAGTACCTGGCCCCTCCTGTAGGCCTACATACCAGGGAAAAATTCACTCAGAAATTTTTAAGTTTTTTATTTTGTCCGAGTGGGATTCGATCCCCACGACGGATCAGGCATGTTTCAGAGCGAGAGACTATCACTCAAACAGACTGAGTCAAGCACCACCATCATTCAAGAAAAACGATTTATTGTTTGGTGTTTTACGCCAAGATTATTTCACTTATATGGCGGCGTTGCCAGTTTTATAGTGGTAGGAAACCGGGCACGAAAAAGGAAGTGCCAAACGTAATCAAATATTGTCACTTTACACAATGAAGATAATTAACATACCTATATAAGATGAGCAACTGTGACCAGATGGGTGTAAAAAAAGGTTCCTCTAATGAAGCATAACATTGGTCACGACCTTCGGGTGAACTCAGTTCCTCGTACGCCACGGTAAACATGACCTGAAGCTCTTCCATGTACGAATGTACGTCTTGAGATAGCCACTTTAAGTGACGATAATAAGCCTCATTTTTTAACATTTCCACTTTCGCATCCTCTTCACTGTCAACTGATTCGCTGTAAAGACTACGCCACTTACGTGTGTTGGAATCCGTAGAATCAGTACTGTCAATGGATTCTGAGCGCCCAACGCAAACATCATCACTAATAACATCAGTGGCTTGAAGCTCGCTTTGGTTAGTCCGCTCTATTTTACTGTTACTTCCATCATCATCGTCATCATCATCACTTCCCCAAATGTCATCAGAAATTTCTTCTTCATACTCCTCCATAGTTTTTTCTTTACTCTTTGAAGAAATTTTAGAAATAAGTTCCTTTTCATCTTGAAGTTTTTTAGTTATAGAATCATTTTGAGAAATGGCATTTTCTAGATCAGATTTTATGCTTTGTTGAGTTTCAGTGAACATTTCTGAAGTTGTCTCCCCCTGTGTTATATTCTCTTCATTTTTCTCAAATCCGGACATTTCGCTTTGGTCTGGACCCACTTTGGAGTTAATCCCTTTACTGTCATTATCTCGTTTCCCCGTGTTTGATTTGTTATCAGACAGCGGTGAACTATCCAGTTGATGATCAACAGATCTGTCTTCAGATAACGATGCCTTTGAATTTTGCCTTATTTTTAACGAGTCTTTAGAGTTTGTAAACACATCTTTATCTTCGTTGTTAATTTCTTCCACTTTGGACAGCCAAGGATGAGAATTTTCTCTTTTCAATTCTGGAGAGAGTAGGTCGCATATGTTTGGAATGTTGCTATGACTACCATCTGTTGTTAAACAAGTGATTGTTACATCTTTGAGAATGTCTGTTTTGTTCTCAGTTAAGGAATGTAGTTTTTCGTAAAGCTTAAATTGTCGGTTCTTTAACATCTCTGTCAGCGGGTGTTCTTTACACCTGAGAAAAACAATTACCCAACATAAATCTTTAGCTTTTCAAATAATAACGGCAGAATCATAATATAAAAGGCCCTGTTGTGGTCTATTGGGAAGATCGATGATTTTACACCGCACTCAAGATTATTTCACATAAATGGTGGCGTTGCCAGGTTAAGTGGGGGAAGTAACCAGGCTCACTGCTTGGAGGAAACTCCTGACCTTCGATGAGTACCTTGCTATTCTATTGGGAAGAAATACCATTCTACCAGGCTTCAACGTTGCCTTGTTACAGAAAAACTATTGGACATAGCGCATTAAATAAGTTCCAGTCAGAAAATTTGACCTCAAAGATAGAAACTTAACTTTTTGAGTGGATTTTTCCCTCCATTGTCATATGTGGGAGAGTTGCCATGTACTTGTCAAAGGTCGGAGGTTTCCTTCAGGCAAAGACCCTGGTTTCCTTCCTAACTAAACCTAGCAACGCAGCCATATTAGTGAATTAATCTTGAGTGTAAAACATCAATCAATCAATCAATCTAAGCAAACCCCTCCCACACACATTTTTATCCTTAGTAGATAATTTCAACTTAACAAAAATGTTTTACAGTTCGCTTCATTGTTCCATGACACACACCCTGAAGCAGCCCAGCAGAATATTAAACTCAACAGAGTTTTTAAAAAATATCTCTAAAGTGGCATGAGCTGCCAAATTTTTTTTTTTTTTTGAGCTGCCAAAATTCACACTTTTTTCAAAATTTCTGATCTTTACGACAATAAGAGGCTTTGGAGGCCATCGACAAACTAAATGATTGGCGTTGGAATGAGGAAGATCCAGTATGTGGCCTGTACGAACCGAAAACGTGTTTGACAAGTAAACAAAATTTAAATAACCTGACGACCATTCATTCATTTTAAGCCAAGGTTAGTTCAAAACAGTACTTTATCGTACATTTTCGAGACTAGAAGCACTAAATTTCAATAGCAAATAATTTCAATAATCTGTTTTAACGTCAAATTATCAACATTTTGGCAGCCCATGCCACTTTAAAGAGTGGCATAAACAAAACAGAACAGTAACATGCTCTCACCGGAGTACTAACGAAACCACTTCATGAATGACTGCAGCATCTTTTGGACTTAGTTCTAACTTTTTCCTCAGGTCTAATAACCATTTCTACAACAGAGCTCACAAAATCAAAACATAATCCAGACTCATTATAAATAGACTGTTCTGCTTCAACTTTCTTGTAACAGACAACCAGGATGAAAAAAACATTACATACATCAGGAAAAATATGCCCGTAGCCATTACCGTACATACATGTGGAACAAATCAGGAAAAATATGCCCGTAGCCATTACCGTACATACATGTGGAACAAATCAGGAAAAATATGCCCGTAGCCATTACCGTACATACATGTGGAACAAATCAGGAAAAATATGCCCGTAGCCATTACCGTACATTCATGTGATACAAATCAGGAAAAATATGCCCGTAGCCATTACCGTATATACATGTGGAACAAATCAGGAAAAATATGCCCGTACTATTGAGCCCTTTTGAAAAATATTGAAAGATTGTTAATTGTATTTCAACTCATTTTGGGAGCAGAATATACCATCTAACCCTCTCCCCCCTCCGTTTTTCATTTTTTTATTTTATTTTCTTGCTTGGGGTGATTCACACCTATCACATGGTACACATTATATTTGTGAACACTAAAACACACGGGCACAGGGAAAATCTTCTTGTCTAAAATTAACCACAGAGACAAGTTTCAAATTGTGTTAAAAAGAGGTATATCATTTAGACCTTTATACCCCATCATAAACTGATGTAATAAAGTAAACCTATGATTTTTCATTAGGTTGACGACCGTGCATATTATAAATACTTAATGTACTCACCGTGTCTTGTTCAAACTCTAGGATTCGCTTGTACACCTGTCTTTGTTCCTGTTCCGTTTTTGATAGTCCCGTTGGGACAGAGAAACGACTAAAACAAGAAAATCCATACAATAAAGAATATCATTCATTCGTTACCATTCATTTCAATTTTCGGCTGTTTTGCATAAGCAAACATTTAAAGCTGAACAGTCAATCCTGTCCCCTAAGCGAGTGAAAACCCAGTTAGAAAATTTTCCAATTTTTTGGACTGAGTGGGATTCGAACCCGCGACCCATTGGTGGAAGCAAATGCTGGAGGCAGCTATTAACTTTCTATCCCCACCAAAGTAACAGTCGGGCCTCGAATTTAAAGAGTAAGAGAGTGTGATAGGATTTAACGTCGCTATCAATTATATGGCGGCGCTGCCTGGTTTAGTGGGGAGGAAACTGGGCAGTTCGCCAAGAGGAAACCCCTGAGACTCATCCACATACGGCGATCGAGTGAAAAATCAACTAAGACATTTAAAAATTCTTATTTGGTCTGAGTGGGAATTGATTCCGATCAGCATCGATGAAAGGCGTGTGTTGGATTTAGGGACTATCACTCCAATCACTCCGAGGCCCCCTAAATATTTTGAGAAAAAGCCCCAAAGCTTTTTTCTTTGGTTAACTTTTCTATAAGACTTAGATCTAGGGGCCTTCAGGCTAAGTAGACAAAGCAAATCTCCCTTGGCGAAAGATTTTGATTGATTGTTTGGTGTTTTACACCGCGCTCAAGATTATTTCACTTATATGGCGGCGTTGCCAGTTTTATTGTGGGAGGAAACCGGGCTCTATGCTCGGAGGAAACACACGACCTTCCGCTGGTAACTGGCAACCATCCCACATAGGTCGCTTGAGTGAAAACCCTGTCCGAAAGAGGGCTATGGGTTGCAGGTTTTTTCCCTCGATCTCCCTATGTAGAAGAGTTGCCAGAGGCTCACCTAAGGTCGGAGGTTTCCTTTGGGCAAAGATCCTAATTTCCACCCCACTAAACCTGGCAACGCCGCCATATAAGTGAAATAATGTTGAGTGGGAAAAAACATCAATCAATCAATCTAACAGATCTATACTCCCAAATATGAATGTTTCTATTAAATCACCGAGTAGCTTGATCTTCCAGTCTTTGTTGACGTTCCTTCATTTTCTTGGCAAGCTAATGTGTGATTAAGGAACATTCAACAATAGCCTAGATAACTTTTCATGCTGGTATTGATCGATTTTTTATTAAATATTTTTAGGTGCCTACATATATATAGTATATGTTGGTTTATCGAGTGAAAGCATACCAGCATATGACTATATAATAAAATGTATAGTTTATCTAAAGAAAGCATATCAACATATAACTCGACTATTTCATTTATAGCAAGTAAAAGATACAGCAGCTTCTTGACGTCTGGCAATGGCTAAATTTTCAGCCATCTTTCTTTGAATCGTTAAACTCTGAAAACAAAATAAAACATTACATCCCAATTTAATTATTGAACACATGGGCTACTCAATGAAAGAGGAAACGATTTTTTTAAAAATAATTCTTGGAAAATATTCTGTGACAGATACAAGTAATATAAGTTTTAGTCATGAAATCTCCATGATAAATTCTACATTATCTGAAGTCAAATTTTAAACCTCAAGATTAATTATTTCTCACTAAGGTAAAAAAAAAAACGCAGGCCTACAAGGTTTCTCTACAGGATTTTTATATTCTTATATAGTAAACATATGCAACATTCAAATCGTCCCTAGGTACATATTTGTTATAACCATGGGAATTTTTTCTTTGACAATCGCTGCAACTTTACCTAGGCTAATTATTACATGGTGAATTGCAGGGGCTGTCAAGATATATCTTTTAAAAGCGGTTAAATATGAAAATAGAACAAGCTCCATGGAGTTTTATTCCCGCCTGTAAGTAATTTTTGTCATCCAAATTTCTGTTATTTTAAGTTGAATAAAAAAAAAAAATATTCAATATGAAAACTTACCAGATTAGTTGCAGCATTCTGGTTCATCCGTGCCATGCGCAATCGATAAGCATTCAATAACTGCTGGTTTTGTTTATAAGCCAACTCCATTGGTCCACTGATACGTCTGCTGACAATCAAGTATCAACAATCAAGCATTTTGACACAAACAATTTTGAATAATTAAGCACGTTTAACAGCAAAACTGGCCTGAAAATATCAGTGAATTAATGCAGGGAGCCAATGATTAATACATTGTTCACAGATATGCTAGAGAAAACATTTTTATGGCTGGGTATTTGGTGAGAACATAGCCAGATTACAATACAAGCAGCCATACTGTAGCGGATTTTGACCTTGTCAGCACTTAATCGATAAACTTTTAGCGAGCGTATAACTAAATTGTGGAGTTTGCTAATTTAAATCTAACTTAATTAACCTTGGTAGCGTACTTGGTAACAGCAGAGGCTGTGAATGATGGCACCACTCTGAGCTCATGTAAGCAGAAGATAAAGTTCTTCATAAATCTTTATAACGACTTTCAACAGTATTGGAATGATGGAACAGTTATCAAGGTTCGAATGCGCCTCACTAACACCGCTCTGAATTGTACAGACAATAACAACAGGTGTTAAGAAAAGTAAAACAAGTTACCTTGATCCTGTTGACTTGACATCTCCCGGGGTAGGGATGTTGCCAGGTGTTGTGGGGTCCTCGACAGACTGAACGGGGGCCTTAGCAGGAAGATATTCATCCTTTGTTTGGATTGGACAACCACTACCTGTGATATATGCAAGAAAGTATGTCTAAAGTGGCATAAATTTCAAATATCAAAGCAATAGCGTCAAGAGGGTTCTTTGAACTTCATTGAAAAAGGCAATGCTGTTCCATTGAAATAAAACATATTCATGTAAGGAAAGTAAAAAAATTAAACGACCGAAAAAATATACCCACACGATTTTTGGGCAACGTTACTAAAACAGGCAAAAAATCATTTTAAAATTTTGCACAAAATGTTAAGTGTATGGAATAACAATATTAGAAAAATATAAAATTAACAAAAAAAGATACAATTCAAATAGGATTTCTTTTATAATTTCACATTGTCACGACAGTAAAAGGCTTTGAAAGCCATTGAAAAACTAAATGATTGACATAAGAAATGTTTGAAACTCTTTTTAAATGTGGATTCCATTATGAGTGAGTGAGTGATTTGGGTTTTACGCCCTGCTCAACAGTATTTCAGTTAAATGAAGACGTTGTCTCCTTGTTGCAGGGCTGATTTCCACCGCTCTTTTAGGTGCTGCCTCACTCCATTATGAGAAATGATAATGCAACACCACGAAATAAGCCTTTGTTAACAGGATATTCAAATTCCCACTGATAAGTCTAGCGTAATAGAGCAACGTAAGCAGTCCGAGGAATGACAAAGACTTCTTGTTTAACTCAATATTTCGGTTTATTAGATCAAAACATCATCAGGAGTAAAGTTTATAGATGAACAGGTAAACTATTGCACTTGATAAAGACACAGGCACAGGTGGTGAAAGCTTGGGTTGATCACAACAAACTTACTTAGTAGTGATGATGCCTTAATTATTTCTCATTACCGGTATATATGATTGACGCTGGAATGAGGAAAATGCATACAGTCTGTGTCCTGCACGAACCGAAAAACTGTCCGAAACGTAAACACACTTTAAATAACCGGAGACGAACTTCATTTAGCCTAAGCACTACTTTAGTATACATCCTCGAGACTGCTACCACTAAAAAACGTCTTAATTGTAGGTCTTGAGAAAAATAATCAATAATTCCAACATTCTGTTGAAAGTGAAAATATCAACATTTCGGCAGCTCATGCCATTTTAAGGTTTTCATCCTAGAAAACAGTTTGTTTTCTTAATATATGAGTACACCTACATGGAAATATAAAATGTTTAAATTAAGACGTATTTAAAGTGGCATGAGCTGCCAAAATGTTGATATTTTGACGTTAAAACAGTATGTTGAAATTCTTGGCTAGTTTTCTCAAGATGTATAATTCAGAAGCTTTTTAGTGCTTCTAGTCTCGAAAATGTATGATAAAGCATTGTTTTGAACTAACTTTGGCTTAGAATGAACAATGGACGTCCCGGTTATTTAAATTTTGTTTACTTTTCTAACACCTTTTCGGTCCGTACAGGCCACATACTGTATGGATTTTCCTCATTCCAACGCCAATCATTTCATTTTTTGATGGCCTTCAAAGCGTCTTATTGTTGTGACGATTAGAAATTATGAAAAAAGTGTGAATTTTGGCTTATTTTTTTGTGAATTTTTGGCAGCTCATGCCACTTTAACGGATTCTAATGGAACAATGAGTGAAGATCCGTAACTAACCTGCTTTGTCTAAAATAATTGAAATTCTCTCCATACATTGCTGTCCGAGTTGAACATATTTCCGAACTGACTTCACATTTGAAGAATCCACTCCTGTACAATGAAACAGATTAAAAGCAAGTGAAATAAAGCCTGCAGCTATAGCATATACAATACAAATCTACAGACTATGCTTGAATATACAAATATATATATATATAAAGCTTGAAGGAAAACGAATACCAGACTCAGTTTAACAGCTGTGCCAAAATGGCCTAAAAAAGGAGAGTAACAATTTACATATGTATTTTAGATTTAAATATTTCGTAATTCACACTAAATACAGGCCTGTGTGATTACAAGGGTTGACTGAATTATTTAGATGGCAAAGAACCCGCCATAGCAATGCTTATCTGTAAATGCCATAGACAGGAGCACAGAAAAAAAATTCAACTGAAAAAGGAAAGAGACATTTAAATACATGCCAATAGTTGCTCATAACTACTAAATTTTCTTTTCTTACTTCTAACACATTGTGTTTTAAACAAAAGAGTAAATGTCCTGTTGAAAATTATAGATTTTTTTCCTTAATGGTTTATTAAAGTTTGCATGCCAGGGTCCTGTTTCACAAAGCGGCGTAGATGTATTTTTTGGTAACTTTCATACTAACGTACCTCTACAGTATGGGTTGTTATGGCGCTACGCCGCTTTATGAAACAGGATACAGGTGACTGTATTTGAATACATCATGAATTCATAAGCATAGAAAAACACTTTCAAAATAATTTTGGTGAGCAACTAGTCTGTTTACCAATCAGGAATGGATACATGTACTAGCACTGCGATGCTATTATCCTCCTTTCAAAATAAATCTGTAATTACCGTGTGAAAACTGACCTGTTTGTGACGATTGTTGGAGAAGCTGGTTTGTAATATTGGACAGACATTGTAAATACTGTACATAGGCCTCCTGAATGTAAATAAAACAAATAGTAAAAAATATGTTATTTTTTTAATAAGTGAAAATGAAAATAAGTCAACATATCATGTTAGAAGAATCGGATTTTATGCTGCAATCAATGGATCCTATATTTAGTCCCTGATTTTTTTCTCGTTTCTGTGGAGATAAGGCACGCTTGTGCAGCAGAATTTTATCAAAAGTGGTTGAAGATTTTTTTTTTGGATGGGGATGAGGGGCTTCAATTGTGGTGACCCTCAAACTTGATTCGTTTTCTCAAATTAATATCTGATAAACCCCTTTCTAGTTTGGCTGAAACCCTGTGAGAGCAGCCCAGCTTCGCTATATCGCTTTGTGGAATTGCTCTATCGATTCGCATCATCGCAGTATCGACCCCCGATACTTCGCCCCCCATGCATCGCCCGCCGATACATTCTGGGGGGAGATGCTTCAAGGCTGATGTATGGGGGCAAAGCATTTGGGGCGATACCGCGATGATGCCACGAAGCTATATCGCAGCATGTTCGCGTCATCGCGGTATTGCAGTATCGCCCCCAAAGCATCACCACCGCCGATAGTGAGATACTTGGCAGTAAAGGGCTAGAATCGCAACATCCCCTCTGTACATATCGCCGGGCGATACTGAGATGAAGCACGAAGTTGGCCTTATCCGGCTTCCATATAAGGAAGACTTTTTTCTTTACAACTGTTCTGTCATTTGTCATATGTTCTATTGATATTACACGACATAATTGAAGTACATGTAGGCGGAGGCCTACCTGTGTTTTTTTCTTTCTATTTCTTCACAGACACTTATTGAAGTCATTCTCTTACATGGACATATATTACCACTTCATTTGTGGTATTAATTTAAGTTATTAAATCCGGCTCGTTATCTAGATTCGGATATTAGCCGCACACATGTGTCTCATCCTGTTTTACTTACTTTGGTGGTCAGGAAGATTTACTTCACTTTAGTATAAAAGGTCTTACTCCGTTAATCGTTATTTATAATTCCGACATTTATTGGTCGTCGACCAGGTGCCGACCAATAAATATCCAAACATAAATAATGATGTACCTGTAGGCATTTACATGTAATATTATTGAATTAAGGAAGATTCTGATATTTGCTGGTCATCCGCCCTGACGATATCAGATTATTAAACAAGGAGACAGGTAACGAATTCCCGTTTTGGTTAATTTATGTGGTATACGAAGTAACTTGGGTATGAATGGCAAGACAGTAAGACTCGTGTGGCTAGTCCGGGTTTCTGACTCCAAAATTACTATGATTTTATACCGTATTTTGGACCGTCATAGCGTCAGTATAAAAAAAATAGTAATTTTGTCTTGTGTCCATGGACAAAATGACTTGAATCTATGGACGATGTGTCTTGGACGAATTGGTCAATGAACGAAATGACCCGATACTCAATGTAGGCCTATATACTAATACTATAGGAGTTAGCTTCGGTATGTAGAGTTATTGTGAAGCCCGAAGGGCTCCCAGCTGGTTAGACCATTGTTTTCTACAATTACTATAAAGCATAGCATGCCATACAACTTACAAGGGAATAATTCAATAACATTAAATGTCTACAGGTACCTCGTTGATTTTATGTTTGGATTATTGGTCGGTACCAGGCCGACCAATAAATGTCAGAAATTCTAAATAACGGAGTAAGACCTTTAGTTTACTAAAGTGAAGTAACAAGGGAAGTCCAACAACTTTGACAATGACAAGTTGATAACAGTAACAGCTCACCGTCAAACGATTTTCGCTGTCCAAGCAAATTGCTTTAGAAGCAGCTTTCATAACAACTGTCAAATGCTGCTCCATCTTCAATTTCATTTAAAGTGGGCGTCTCCTTCACTTCGGCTTCAGAACTCAATGCATAGCTTGTCGATTTTTGACAGACGAATTACATGTAGGCCTACATGGGACAACTCTTTCATTTTTCCCATAATAATCTCTAACAAAAATGTTAATAAGTGTATAACCTAATTATGTCTTTAAAACGTCTAACTTTACCACCTGAAAATTAAACTAAATAATCTATTCTCGCTTATTGGATTCAATTTGATTTCAAAAAGTATGTCATGAGTTTCACGTATTTCCATTTTATTTTAGGATTTATACAAACTTGGCGTCCAAGATGGCGGACGAAGAGATTTTTTTGGACGGTAAAGTGCTTGGAGATCTTCGAGTTGTAGATTTGAAAAAAGAATTAGACAAGCGAGGACTGTCTAAAAGTGGTAGCAAGTCACAGTTAGTGGAACGATTGAAATCGGTATGTTTCGCTTACTCTCATTTTTCCTACCTACTCAAATCATTTTACTGTGCGCGCTCAAGTTGTTGTTGTTGTTTCGATGTTATCAGGCAAGTTGGGGAAAGTCGCCGATCTGCGGGTTGTCCACCGATCGGTGGGTAAACACGCGGAGAATAGACGCCACCGATCGGTGGGTAACGTCGTTTGGGGAATGGTAAAGAATACATGGTGAGCCAATGTGGGCGGAGCAACCGTGGGAAAGTTTTTAATTGGCTTGCATTCATTGGTTCTTGACTAAACGATCTATAATGACAGTAACAAAAGTAGTATACGGGGACGTTTGGAAGCGTCAACTGTTTCTTTCATCCTATCTTCTTGCTGTATACAACAGCGCCACCTAACCTTTTACGGTAGACAACTCCCTTCACTGCAACACACTCAAGTTAATAGATTATTTTTTTTTCTATTTAATTCCGCACTCAACGGGACTCGAACCCCTACCTTTCCAATCTGAAGTTGCGTAGAACCACATGCGCACTCAATTAGACTGTAGCATCTTTCCACTAGACTAACTTCCAACACAGCGTTAGAGGTATTAAATTTCTATGTGTTACCTGAACAGCGATACACGCATGCGCACTTCATATTTATATACCCTTTGACCTGCGATGACGTATTTGGACGAATCCAAGAGGATCCTTCGGTTTTGTAAATAAACATGGCTAAACCTAACCCTTTTCTGTCAATAAACCCCGTCCCTAACCCTAAGTCCGTCTTTAGCATTGTCAATAAAATATTCCAAAACCTAACCTTATTCTGTCAATAAACCCCGTCCCTAATCCTAGGTTCGTCTTTGACGTTTTGTCAATAAAAAAAGCTGTTGACAATTGGGGCACAACGTAGTGACCCTCCGTCTCTGAAGAGCTGGCATAGTGCCAAAGGCCAACAGTCATCGACCACAGCCACGCCTTTCGCACAGTGGGGCCACTTTATCAATGAGTTGACTGACCGCAACTTTTACGTTACCTACGATTCTTTACCCAAGCCGTCGTTTGCACCTAAATGACAATGTATTCTCTATCTGCCGTCTCTAGTCCGGGTTTGTGACTCCAAAATGACTACTTTTTTTAAACTGACTGGCATATTTTGGAGTCGGGGCTTATTGCAATCAAAAAGTCAAAGTAGACTGCCCGCTTCTGATCAGGCAGTTTGCTGTCAGATTTAGACAGTAAATAACAATACAACTGACTCAAATAGTATCATTACGACAATCATGAATAATTTAACTTTTTGTAAGTGAATTTAACGTTTTAAAACTGAAAAACCTCTAAGCAGTGTTACGTCATCAATGGCGAAGAGTTTGAAACTGGAGAAGGCAAAAGTGAATTCAAGGGAAGAATAATGTTTACTGACCCATCCTACTCGTCCATATCAGACACTGGTAGGTAGTGAAATTATCGCTGAACACGATCATGACCGTTTAGACACAATTTAGGTTTGTGATATTGTTATTTCACTGTCTAAATCAGACCACATACTGCCCGCTTGTGAGCAGGCAGTCAACTCCGGCTTTTTGATTGCAATGAACCCTGACTCCAAAATACGACCGTCAGTATAAAAAAATAGTCATTTTTGAGTCAGAAACCCGGACTATGCCGTGTCTTGCGTTTTTTCCGTACACTACAGTCCAAGTGTCGACTTCTAAAAACAACACTACAATACATGTTACTGTTAGTTGTTACAAGCCTGTTGCGAATGGCTAGTTCTACCTTTTAAGTCAGCTCGACATGTGTGCTGAAGCCATTAAAAGTGTCAAACAAATAGCACCATTTTATTTGTAAGCATGTGTTTTAAAATAAACCGATATATCTATTCACATGTTTGACCTATCTGTAGTTATCTGTAGTTTTCAAAAATTATCACTGGGCGTAAATCCATGTCTTAATGAGGCTGAAATTGTTGAAACTCTTTGAAAAGGAAAATATTTTTTTTTTACTTGTTGCATTTAAACAGTTGAATTTTTAAATGGAACTTAACTAGTTTACTGTAGAATGTCCATTATATTTGATAAGCGTGCTTATGTGCAGACATTTTTGAAAAAAATTATCCAAAAACTTACTTTTCCCTCAACCGTCGATAACTGGTTCCCTCGCTGTTGAATTTCAGTCAGACACCTGGCTGACTTTTTCCTTCCGATAAAGAAAACACAGTCACCCAGCGATGCTAAATTATTTTTAATAAGTAACAAACAGGTACATCTTGGCACTCCCAAAGTTACATTACTAAGACCTAAGCCATTTTATTAGACGATCGATAAATATCACATTTACCCGGCCTCAGTAACTGGTACTCTCAGGATATTGCATCATGATCTCTTCATGTTATTTGTCATTTAAAGGGGCATGAGCTGCCAAAATGTTGATATTTTGACGTTAAAACAGAATGCTGAAATTATTGGCTATTTTTCTCAAGAGGTAGAATTCAGAAGCTTTTTAATGCTTCAAGTCTCGAAAATGTACGATAAAGTACTGTTTTAAACTAACTTTGGCTTAGAATGAATAAATGGTCGTCCCGGTTATTTAAATTTTGTTTACTTTTGAACACGTTTTCGGTTCATACAGGCCACATACTGTATGGATTTTTCTCATTCCAACGCCAATCATTTAGTTTTTCGATAGCCTTCAAAGCCTCTTACTGTCGTGACGATCAGAAGTTATGAAAAAACTGTGAATTTTGGCAGCTCATGCCCCTTTAAGGGGTGTTTTCTGAAACTGAGATAATATACTGGATGACAGCATAATGTATTCATACTCATGTTGTCAAAACACAGTTTGTCAAGCATGGTTAATAATGTTTGCATTGGTGAAAGTGGCATGAGCTGCCAAAATGTTGATATTTTGACTTTAAAACAGAATGTTGAAATTATTGACTATTTTTCTCAAAACGTATAATTCAGAAGCTTTTTATTGCTTCTAGTCTCGAAAATGTACGACATATTATTGTTTTGAACTAACTTTGGCTTAGAATGAATGAATAGTCGTCCCGGTTATTTAATTTTTGTTTACTTTTCGAACATGTTTTCAGTTCGTACAGGCCACATACTCAACTGTATGGATTTTCCTCATTCCAACGCCAATCATTTAGTTTGTCGATGGCCTTCAAAGCCTCTTACTGTCGTGACGATCAGAAATAATTAAAAAAGTGTGAATTTTGGCAGCTGCTCATGCCACTTTAAATGCCAATGTCATGAATTTGTCGTCCTCAATTTTACCTTTCAATATTGATTATTTTTCAGCACCTTGTTAATGACGAAGACAAAGATGGAGCTACTGATGATAATAGTAAGTAGGCGTTATAGTTATGTTGCTTCCCTTATGTCCACTATTTTGCTTTAAAAAAAACATTCAAAAAAGGTGTTTTGATGAAACAACTTGAGGGTTGTAATGGTATAGAAAGGTGTTTCAAGGCTTAACATGCATTTTTCTTGAAAAGTAAATGGTACACAGAAACAGGGAAAATCTTATATAGAAACTGTAGTAACATAGTTTTTAATTGGACTTCTGTTCTTTTTATGACTCTTCTCCCCTGGGGTACTATTCTGTTAGGTTACTCTGAAGGATCAAATCTGACACATTAAGACAAGTTAATTCCCCCACTTCAGCCCCCGACATGCATGCTTCTCCTTCACTGGTGTATTATTACCGCCCAGCGTTATCATGTAATAAATGTTGGAAGCATTACCGAGGAGAAACTCAGAATTCTCTACGCCAAAGAGCCACCAACCATTTATCTGGCATTAGGCTTGGATTTCAATACCCTAGGTCACTCGCTAAATGACATACCCTCTTTTAACCTTTTAACTCAACTAGAAACTTGTCTCCATGCTTATTGTAGTCAATAAGATTTTCCCTGTGCCCATGTGTTAAGTGTCTATAAATATATACATTTTTATATACCGTAGTAATATATGCCATTTCTCTTGTCATTGGTCAATCAACTAAGGTGCCCCCCTTAATACAGGTTATACTCTATTCAATTAAAGATCATTACAACTCTTAGAGGTTTTTTTTTTTAGAGGTCTTTTTTTTTTCTAAAACTAATTCCTTGGATTCATAGATCAAGAGTTTCTAATAGTGCCATCCATTTGACAATGTTTTTTATTATATTACCGTATCTCATTAATCTGTAATTTTGTTTTCAGATAGCACCTCTGTACCTGTAAGTAGAACCCTACATAGTATTTATAAGCATTTGGCACCACAGTCAACTAGAAATAACAGTTTATTTTCTTCTTAAAATTTTAGAATTTTTGAAAAACAAAACAAAAAACTCCCACTAGTCTTCAAATCTCTTTATGGTGCATTTTTTGCAGTTTAACAAGTTATGAACTCATGAACTTCATGAAAATAACATTCTCTTAAACGGAAATGACCTGCCAAAATCTTTCACATTTCCACCAAAGTCTAAATCAGGAAATTTCATTTATTTTTGATGACAGTCGCCTTCATTGGCAACACTGTTGGCCTCAATGCCCTTTTTGTTTCTCCGGGTTATTTTATACCAGCAATGCCAAACTGGCTTAAAAATGGCTGCTTCTTATCATCCCAAAACCTAGGCTTGGTAGATCAATTTTTGCATATCTCACAAATATTTAAGAGAAAATGTGCATGTGAAGCTCTCTTTAAGTCAATGAAAGAAAAACCGAAACAAAATGAAGCTGGAACCAATGTTTAAACAATATGTAAAAAGTTCTGAAAGACTTGACCATGGGCTATTACCTGGCAGGCTGGCAACTCTTCAATTACACGGTGATCGAAGGGAAAATCCTCTCATTCACTTTTTTTATGAGTGGGATTCGAAACTGACACATGAACAGGGACTAATCCAGGGAAAATTTGGGCATACCATTTCGGTTCAAAATGTTCCAACAATAAGACAAAAACAACATCTCTGGCCCAAAATTCAACATTAAATGCTATTTTGACATTAAAATTTGTTGGTTTTAAGAATTTGGGCTGATTTTTTGCTTGTGAGTTTGGGCGCCCATACCTGTATACAGGTATCAAAATGTCTCTGTATCAGTCTATGATGAATGGAAGGCTTGTGTCAGACTGAGGGACTATCACTCGGTAAATGTAGGAAGTAATGCATCATGTGTTTCTGAGAGTGGGTCATCACCACTGAACCCAATGTTCCTATAATGCACTTCTTGGGGAGAAACGCAAAAATTATTCGGTTTGAGCAACAACAAAAAAATATATACAAAATTTTGGCAACTCAGTGTAAAGAATTTAACATGAATACTTCTGAGACAATAAATGCAATAATATTGTTCACATTTTACTATATGTTATTAATCGAGTGTTTTCGTATTGCCTTGGTATTGGCCTGAGGGTGGCCGTATTGGCCCGAGGCCGAGGGTCAATGCAACCACCCGAAGGCCAATAGCAAGGCAATACGAAACACTTGATTCATAATATTTTTATTAATAGACTGTGGAAGTTATTTCTATTCGTTTGTTGGGTACCTTAAACAAATTGACTCCCGGCCTTGTTTTGCTCTCTGTGTTTTTGTTCCTGGATAAGTAGGCTTAGAGAAGTGTTTTCCTCCATCACTGCCCTAAAACAGCAATCAGATTCACTTACAGTAGCTTTTTTTTCCAACTCTAATATCTTGTCAATAAGAGCTTGTACAACGCCCTCTATTGTAGACATTTTGATATCAACATAAGTTTTAACTGCCGTCTGTTTCTGTCAAACTCTGAGACGTCACATGTTAATTGCATCTTTCCGCCGCACTCCGTGAACTCGGCCAATACGACTTGAACTCGGCCAATATGACTTGAACTCTGCCAATATGACTTAAACTCGGCCAATACAGCCTTACGGCTTATACGAACTTGATTCGTCTGCTGATATTATCCGGCAGCGAAGGTCGTATTCGGGTAATAACTTGCCCTGTCAATTAATAATGACTGATATTAATTTATATAGGAAGTCAACGCTGAGGAAAATGAAGTTTTAAAACAGTACTTTGAACAAAAGCGACAACTGCTGGAGAGTCAAAAAGATGCCCGGAAGAAAATAGAAGGTAAAGTGGATAGTAATTCAGAATACTTTGTAACTTGATATTGTGGAGGCCAAGAGAAGGCAGTTGTATCTAGTTTATTGCTATGCTATCCCCAGTAGTATGCAACTATTTTTGGAGGGTATTTATTGCTGGCATGGGACTTATATGGATAAAACTATTGGAAAATGCCTGTTGTGCCTTTAATTCAAGTGGCATGACCTGCCAAAGTTCACACTTTTTTCATAATTTCTGATCGTCACGACAGTATGAGGCTTTAAATTACCGGGATGACCATTCATTCATTCTAAGCCAAAGTTAGTTCAAAACTACACTTTATCGTACATTTTCGAGACTAGAAGCACTAAAAAGCTTCTAAATTATACATCTTGAGAAAAATAGCCAATAATTTCAACATTCTGTTTTAACATAAAAAACATTTTGGCAGCTCATGCCATTTTAAATAATAGCAGTTGCAAGTGAAATAAATATTAACAATAACCAGTCTCAGACTGTTATAAATTATTTATTTACAACTGTGTCAGTAGAATGACACAGAAAGGTTTTCAGTTGATTTAAAGAAAAAAATAACTGTTGGGGACACATGGCCAGTTTGTAATGTCACCAAAAGGTGAACGACCTATGTGGTTGCCAGTTACCAACGGAAAGTCGTGGGTTTCCTCCGGGCACAGAGCCCGGTTTCCTCCCACACTAAAACTGGCAACGCCGACATTTAAGTGAAATAATCTTGAGCGCGGCGTAAAACACCAATCAATCAATCAATCAATCAACCAAAAGGTGAGAAGTCTTGTTATAAAATGCCCAATTAAGTTATCTCGTTGACTTTATACTAAGTTTACAGCAACCAGAAATAAATTAAATACTTATTTCGTGTTATGTGTTATTATTTCATAGTTACTACTATTTAAATACACATCTCATGTGTACAAGTACTTTTATAATCAAATATATATCAAGGTTTGGGGAACATAAGTAAATCAAGGTTTGGGGAACATAAGTACTGATTGACTTGATACAGTAAATTTATCTCAATTTGTTCACTTGATTTATGCTGACTCAAGATTATTTCACTAATAGTAATATGGCTCCTGTACAGTATGTTTTCGGGACAATACTGAAATAATGCTGAAAATGATGTAAGAGGTACGTATATAGGCCCAGGTCCTACTGATTAATAATGACTATGCAAGTTCTTGCCCGAATAAAGTAGAATAAGGACACCTTAACCCTGTCTTACAATGCTGACGTACATATAAGTTACTTCAGATATAATTTCTGTTCAAACTATAGGAACATGTGACTTAATTGAAATAAAGTCGGGGGTACGACTCCAAAATGTCTATTTTTTACACAGCTGTCAGTTTGAAAAAAATGATAAGTTATTGCACGAATACTGTTACGCCCTTCGCGTCTGGGTAAAATCAGTAGACGTATAAGTCCAAAGGCTTTCAAGCTGTATTGGCCGAATTCAGCTGAATGATGTTTATGGATGATGGTGTCACAATAACCTTGAGTCAAGTTAAATGACCTCATTTCAAAAGTTTTCTAACAGTGATGCTACAATGTGTAAGTTAAATCATGGTCCAACTTGATACAAGTTTTGAACAACCCAGCTGCAGCACTGAGAAACTTGCATAGAAACAAACATGGAGTGTCGATAACACACCGCGTTGTTTAATCGAGGACGTTTGCTTGAAGTGGCATGAGTTGCCAAAATTCACACTTTTTTCATAATTTCTGATCGTAACGACAGTAAGAGGCTTTGAAGGCCATCGAAAAACTAAATGATTGGCGTTGGAATGAATCCATACAGTATGTGACCTGTACGAACCGAAAACGTTTTCGAAAACTAAACAAAATTTATATAACCTAGACGACCATTCGTTCATTCTGACCCAAAGTTAGTTCAAACAAAATACTTTATCGTACATTTTCGAGACTAGAAGCTTCCAAATTATACGTCTTGAGAAAAATAGGCAATAATTTCAACATTCTGTTTTAACTTCAAAATATAAACATTCTGGCAGCTCATGCCACTTTAATGAAATATCATGGGTTTTAGTTTATTACAACTTATGATTGGTTATAAAGGTCAAAATGATATAACCCCTTTTGACACATATAGAAACTTGCCTCCATGGTTATTTTAGACAAGAAGATTTTCCCTGTGCCCGTGTGTTTTAGTGATCATAAATATATACAGGAGCTTTTGAGACGTAATTTCGTAATTTCGGCGTTATTTCTCTGATTTGTGTTTAGAGACGGAATTTCAACTACATTGACAACAGCCATACATTCACACCTTAAACTTGTCTCCATGGATATTTAAGTCAAGAAGATTTTTCCTGTGCTCGTGTGTTTTAATCTTTATAAATATATAGGATTCTCGGGTTTCATTTTCGGAAATAACTTGCACAGTTAATCAATATTATAAATAAAAAATCCATAAAATCAGCATTCAAAGATATCCTGACCACCAGCATTTTAGAATTGTTGGAACTTAGCTTAAAAGGTATTGATTTTGAATTAAATGGGGAGATCTTTCAGCAAATTAAAGGATGTGCTATAGGAAAACGTTTTAGTCCTAACTGTACCTCTATTTTTATGGCTGAGTGGGAGAGTGATATTCTTCGCAAATGTCACAAAGAACCATTCATTTACCTTTGGTATCTGGATGATATTTTTATCATTTGGCAGCATACGTTGGAAGACCTTCATAATTTCATTAATACTCTTCTCACAACTGCAGCATTAAACTACAGCCTACTATTGATCACACTTCTGTAGATTTTTTGGATGTAACTAAGGGTCATGCATAGCATACTACTGGGTATCTAGATTACAAAGTATTCTTCAAACCTACTGACAGGCATCAGCTGCTACATGATGAGTCATACCATCCTCCCCACACTTTCAAGGGAGTCATTAAGTCTCAGGTTTTTAGATTCTATAGAAACTGGTCGTTGAAGAGGTTTTTTTAACCAGGCTTGTTCTGTTCTTTTTAAAGCTGTTCTCCTAAGGGGGTATTCTATTAGGTTATTCTGAAGGATCAAATCCTACACAAATCATTTCTACCCTTTCAGCTCTCGACATGCTTGCTTATTCTTCACAAGTGTACCATTACCGCCCTACATTTCTCTCAGTTACATCAATGAAATGCCTAAACACGCAATGCAAACTCAAAGCCAGATCTTGTATGATATAATGTGCTAAAAATATCGCAAGCAATATGTCGGAGAAACCCAGAATTCTCGTTGACAAAGAACAGCCAACCATTTATCTAGTGCCCGTGGCACAACATTTCAACACTCTAGGAGTCTAGGTCATTCGGCCAAGACCATTTTGAAATCATGCCTGTTGAGAAAATCCCTTTTCTGACTTCTGCTGCAGAAACCAAGCACAAACGTTTGGAAAGGGAAAGTTTTTGGATCCAAACTTTACAAACAATTAATCATTTAGGCTTGGACTGGAACCTGGTAAGATGTCGTGAAAAAAACTAAAATACCATTTGTATTTTAGCATAACAAAGCCAGCATCGTTATGGCCAAGATTATAGTAGAAGAATACAAACTACTTCAAAGTAAAATGGCTATGGCTCGACCTCTGACCCAAAGGCCAGTCATTACTTATAAAAAAAATTTGAAAGATATACTGGTCAGGGCTAAACTCCCTTGTTTGCCTTCTACGTAGGTTTTCCTGGGGGAACCATGATTCCATGGGGTTCAATCTCAGTCTACCGATATTTTTGCCATCGCTTAGCATTGTCAATGTAGTGTCAGAGTGTTCCAGAAAATTCTAGTGACTTAGAGGCATGAGCTGCCAAAATTCACACTTTTTTTTCATAATTTTTGATCGTCACGACAGTAAGAGGCTTTGGAGGCCATCGAAAAACTAAATGATTGGCGTTGGAATGAGGAAAATCCATACAGTATGTGGCCTGCACGAACCGAAAACGTGTTCGAAAAGTAAACAAAATTTAAATAACCGGGACGACCATTCATTCATTCTAAGCTAAAGTTAGTTCAAAACAATACTTTATCGTACATTTTCGAGACTAGAAGCGCTAAAAAGCTTCTGAATTATACGTGTTGAGAAAAATAGCCAATAATTTTTACATTCTGTTTAAACGTCAAGATATCAGTATTTTGGCAGCTCATGCCCCCGTAAGGCCAAGCTCCCGTCAGTCGTCAACATCGGTTTTGTTCATTTCAACAACTTATGATGGGGTATAAAGGTCTAAATGATGTACCCATTTTAACACAATTAGAAACTTGTCTCCATGGTTATTTTTAATAAGACAAGAAGATTTTCCCTATACCCGTGTGTTTTATTGGCCAATTCGGCCACCCTCACGTCAATATCAGGGCATTATGAAAAATCGAGATCAATAACATATATATAAATATATCAGTCGGCCTAGTTCAATTTTACCGAACTAATGGTTATATTACATATACCAACGTTCCGTATACTTGTTGGAAACACAATGTAATATAAGTTAGGCCTATAACCAGGTAAAAGTTCGGTAAAATTGGACTACAGTCGGCTCACCTCGTGTTCCGCCGTACGTCCGCCACAACTTGCACAAGAACTTCTGGATTTAGTTTAAGCCTAAAGTTTTTACGTAAAATCATAAAATATATTTGCAGGGTTGATCGTAAAGAATTTCTGGGGTTTTTTTTATGCGAAGTTGTGGGAATTGAAATCCCAGCGGTATTGGTCTTCCGTGTATGGATGTGGCGAAACCCCGTCCTCTGGACCCTCCTGTTTAGATATTACATCGTTGAGTATGCGTGGAAGGCGAGCACATGTTGTGGAGGTGTGATATCGGTCTGTTTGTTGTACAATGGCTGCTGCAAGTAACACGCCTTGTTGCAGAATTCTGACGTTTTCTTAGGTGACAATCTTTAAGGACTTAACAGCCTTGTCGACGGCTTTTACAAAATACTATATTTGCTTAAAACGTGTGTTCACGAGCGACGGTGAAGTCCGGTTCATTCATTTTGTACCAGACAGAGACAGACGGTTTGGTCAACAACGACGGGCGACGAAATATTATCGTATTCATATTATTGGGTTTCATTTTTAATGTTATTTAATTTTGATTTGAATGCAAAATGTATTAATATTCAAACAGAATATTAATTTGAAAATTGCTGACTCACGTCTGAATGCATTCATCTGACATCAACTACAGACTGTCTGCAGTGCAGAATGTGACATTCATATTGTCTACTCTTTTTAAATTTTAGTCAGAAATCTTATTTCGATATGCTCCCCCAATAAGCCTCTTTCGAGTTTGGCTAAAACCCCGCGAGAAATGGGTTTAGGGGTCTAACTTCCACTGACTAGCCGTTCATTTAACATTAGCGTCAATGGTGACCGACGGTTATTGTGTGGTTTTGTCTTTGATTCTTTATTTCTTAATCATTTCTTTAATCCAAATTTTGTTGTGAAACACAGCAGAAGCTATCAGTTGCGTTTTTGTCAGTTGACTGTCAATGAAAATATTTATATCGCGTGGGTACGCTTAGAAGTTGTCAAAAACCAACGGTGAAAACACAACTACGACATGTTATTTTTCTGTTAAAAAATAATATTATTTTTCTGTCCGTCAAAAAGAAATACCTTATGGCTTTGTATGTATCTTGATATGTCTCAGAAAAAGACTTAAGTAAAAAGTATAGATTGTAAGCTGAGAATCACAGACAAAACAGGGTTACAGCCGATCTAGATAAGCACTAATGTTAATCGGACAGTCGACCGATGAAAGTTATACCCCTAAACACGGGTCTCGTGGGACTTCTGCCAAACCCGAAAGGGGCTTATTCAAGCACTGCTAATAAATTTGATTTCGGTGTCAACCAGTAACCTACAGAACTACTACTTTAAGTGGTAGTCAAATATTTCGGAGAATTTTTCAATTAATTATAATTGATAGGCGTTAAGTTGGCCTAGCCTGCTGATTTTTTTTACATTCTCATTCTCTATTTCGGGCAACCGGGCACTGTAGGTCACGTGGTCTCTGAAGCCCTAACAGCCACAGGATCATGGTTGAAAACAACCCATCGCGAGCAGTTGTTTTCAACCACCTTCTGACCCTGGGGCTAAGTTGTCGTGTGGTTTTTCACATAGCCATTTTTGCCTACCTACATTGTAGCATGGAGGAAAATTAATTATTCCAAATACATTAGCCTTCCTGACGTTTATATGGTCTGTGGAGGTTTTAATGTTAAAATTTAGGTGGGATGGGGGTGGGTAAGATCTTTTAGTCGGTTGGTACTTTTGTCGCCATATAACCTTAGCTGTTGAGTGCGACGTTAAACCCCTATCAATCAACCAACTGCTGATTAACAGCCTTGTTTTTGTGACCACGACGTCACACTGAAATCAAGAATAGTCCTCGTAACCCTGGCCCATCCAGAAATTTAAAATATTGTTGGAATAGAAACCTCTATTTAAAAAAAAAATGG
This sequence comes from Lepidochitona cinerea, assembly GCA_963971465.1. Taxonomy (NCBI): domain Eukaryota; kingdom Metazoa; phylum Mollusca; class Polyplacophora; order Chitonida; family Tonicellidae; genus Lepidochitona; species Lepidochitona cinerea. The sequence continues at coordinate 33,927,655 of OZ020555.1, read as the reverse complement.
TTATTTTTGATATCAGAGTCAACATTTTAGGTTAGATAGAGTATTATTTAGAAGTACCTCAGGTGTAATTGAATTGAAGTTGGTGTCGCATATTTGCAATTTTGTGTACTTTGAGAATGTATCTAAAGTTTCTCAAGGCCACAAGCCTGTCAACCAGTTAAATCGATTTGTGGTATGTAAAGATACGTTGGCTTATACAGCTCACTCCACTTTAATGTCATTGTGTTAATTAGTCAATAATATATTCATTAAAAAATGTTCTGATATATTTGTTTTTAGAAGAGGAAGAAAGACAGCGTCAGTTGGATGAGAGTTCTGTGTCTGAACAGGAAAACACTGAAGACAAACCCGAGGCCTCCAACGAAAAACTTCCTGAACAGGGTGGTGACGGGGACCATTCTGGTAAACCAAGCGACCAGTTACCCGACACAGAAACGCCTTCTGAAGCTGGTATGAGACCGAAAAAGAGCAGTCGCCGATCTGATCCTCCAGAAACAAATAAGACAGATTCTATTGAAAAAGAGATGACCGTTGCAGAGAAGACTGAAGAAAGACGATCGTCAAGGCGAAGATGGAGTCGTGGAAAGGGAGATAAATCTAGGGACGAACCTGAAGAGACTTTGGAAGCTCTTCCTCAGGCCAAAGAACAAACTATCAACGAGAAAAGGGAGGATGGAAAGAATGACAAAAATAAGGATCAAGAAATTGTTCTAGAGAGTACTGATAAAGTAGATATTCAACAGGGGAAAACTGAAAAGAAACCAGTTGCCAATGAAGAATCAAGGGAAGAAGGAAAAGTAACCAGAGCCTCTAGAAGGAATAAAAAAGGTACAGTGGGTAATTCCAAAAATAAAAAACCAAAAATCTGGCAACCTTATCAATTTCTAAAATTACCAATGAAATTTGAATTCTTTTTTTTGCTCTTTAATTAATCAGTTGATAACATTAACAAATAACTTTAACTTTTCAAATTAATCTCTTGTAATATTGTGACTAAAAACCTGTGCAATTTTCTTGACTTCTGTTCAAAAGGACCATCTGGCTATAAAGTTGAAGCTGTAATTGAGTAATACTTTTTCATCTGCAGTACTATGTTTATTTGCAGAGTCTCCAAAAGGCAGTGATCGAAAACAACGTAAGGGAGACTCAAAGAGAAGAGCATCAGAATCTGATGACACTGAGAGGTCAAGGTCATCATCCTCTTCATCCTCATCTTCTGGCTCCAGATCGTAAGTCTTCCCTTTCTGTTTTACACAACTCCTTGTTCACAACTGGTCTTTGCTATAGGCCTAAGTACATTTTTATGCCAGTAAGTCAGGCGTGTTTCTTGTGTTTCTAAAACAAAGAGAAGTTTTTTCTTGATAGTAGCTGTTGACCAGACCTTCCACAAAAGTCAATCTTGAGTGCGGCGTAAAACACCAAACAATCAATCCACAAAAGTCAAACCACAACTTTGAGGGGAAAGGGAAGTGGTGATCAATCTTTGGTTTGTTGACTTTCTAGGGGTTTTCTTTGCAGTTTCTGACAACTGTACACTAGGTGAATTGTTTTCCAAGAAAAATTGCATTATCTTTTAGAGCAAAACTGTTTAATTTTCGTTTTTGTAATTTTTGTTTAAGGTCCTCCAGCAATAGTTCTTCTTCGCGCTCCCCAACTCCCAAAAAATCTAAAAATAGCAGAAAAGCGAGACGCAGCAAATCACCAAAAGGCAATGGAGTCTCGGAAAGAATGAAACAGAAGCAAGATCCCTCTGAAAGTGACGAATCTTCGATGGAAACTGAACCTGTGCCATCTAAAACAAAGATGCCAGAAAAAGAGACCTCAGTGGAACCACCTAAAAGCCGATCCGGGTCTAATTCTAGAGGACAGAATGAAGACGGCGAGAAGGATCAGAAAATAACAGAAACGGCTACACCCAAACCAGTACAAAAGGCTGTCATAAAAACTGTGAGCTCTAGCTTGAAAAAGAAACGGCAGAGTAGATCAAGTTCTAGCTCTAGTTCCGGATCTCGCTCAAGGTCACGCTCCCCATCAACCTCAAGGTCAGCTTCACCACCAGCTCAAAGGTCTGCTTCACCGACAACTAAAAAAAAAGAGAAACTGGCAGTGCAAAAACCAGAAAAGAAGGTAATACATTCGTTTTATATAGCTATTTTAAAACCAATCCTTCTCATGGCTGGCCGAAAACTGGACTTAGCTGCACACTCTAGACTTGATCAATGTCTGTGATTGTGTTGCACTGTTTTCACCATGTTGGTTTTCTTACGGGCTTTGCTAATTCCAAAATGTAATGTATCAAGTCAGATTTTTGTCTTTTACTGCACTTTCCTTGGACATTCTGGCTGGCTTATTGAAAGTTCAGAATTCTTGCAAAGGTGCTACATTAAACATGGGCTGTTCCAATCTCTGAGTCACTCCCCTCTTTGATTGTCACAAACCCAGGAACATAACTTCTATTATTTAATTTTTTCTGACTTGGTAATCATTCAATCTACCTATGTGGAATGGTCATTACCAGCCAAAGGTTGAAGATATTGTCAAGGCATAGACCCTCCTCCCCAACAAACCAAGCAGCTGCCCCCCCCCCCCCCCCCCCTCCCCACTTTCAAAAGGGAAACAATGTATTATAATACTGAAGCTCCATGTTATGTTCTTTTTTCCAAATTTGATTTTTAATTACAATTTTTTTTAAATTATATTTTCTCAATCTTTTTATTTCTTTCGTGCCTGCTATCACACCCTTGTTAGTTGAAAAGATTATTATGATATTCATTGACATTAATATTGTGTGTTTTTTTGTTATACGCCTAGGCTGATAAGACAGATAACGAACCCAGAGATGAGAGAATTGAGGAAAAGATGGATCAAGACCAAGAAAAAGGGATAGAAGACAAAGAATCTATGAAAAAAAAGTGTGTGTTCACTTGTTATCCTTTCTTTTTCACGGGCTGGGTGTAGTTTAACTCATTCACTCCTAGCAGTCTCTCAGGCTGTCCTGCCTAGAGCTCAGCTGAAGCCTAAGCTCCCTCCTGCCTAGCAGCAGTAGACCTACTCAGTTCACTGTTCATGCTATGTTACTTGTTGTCACTATTATGGGAAATTTTCTTTATTTCGTTTGTAAATAATGAAATATAAAAAGATCAAAATAATCTCCAGATCATAAGTGTGTTTTCCGTGAAATTTTACTTTTCTCCAGGAATTATAAATTTATAATTACAATCAATAAAGTTATAAACAACTGCAAATTTTGTACTACTAAGACTAGCCAGTTTACACAGTATTGATTTGAATATTGTCTTTATTCATTTCTATTATTTCTAATTCACTTGGTGACTTAATAGATTCTCTAATTTTTACTGGGGTATTGATAATGTAGGATATCTACATTTTACAAATTCTTTTACTGATTAAAATGGATTTTTTTGTCATGCATTTTCAAATGTCATTTGACAGATCAACTTTGACAGATCAAGTTTTGTATGACAAAAATATTGTTTTCATAGTTAGAAAACACAAAAAATGCAGAAAACAACCTCAATCTCATTTGGGTGTAATAAATTCACGGGTCCAGTATTAACAAAGCTCCGAAAATAAGTTAGCAGGCAAAGTTTTTTTCTCATTTTATCGTAGTTCTGAACGTTGTTGTTGTTTTCACCGATTAGTTTTCGCTCCCGTTTTCCGTCTCAGTAGAAAATCTGGACCCCAATAAATCTGGTGGAATATTGCAATCGTTTGACCCGTATCAGAAATAGTAAACTTTGAGTTTTAATCACTATTTCTGACAGAAATGCTATCAATATCGACATCAGCAGTGAATTCTGTTGAAATGACTTCACTCGATTACGTGACGCCATTTTGTATCCGAAAACAGCATTTTTTTCTCTCCACTTTCAAAACTTCTCAAGGAGATTTTTTTATTGTTTTTATCCCAAAAAATATACGTAAAGAAAGGAAAAGCACTACTTAATCCGATTTTTACACTTTCATAATTTTTGGTTTGATATTATGGATCCATATTACGACAGCAAGTAGCTATGTTATCTGTACTTCAAATGTAGGTCAAGTCATGACTCGGCAAAGTAAATATTTTTACACGCTTTCCAAAGTCTTCCACAAGAAAGTTTTACCGTTTTATTTAAAAAAAATTGTATGAAAAGAAAAAGAAAGACACTAATGTGTCTGATTTTTATAATTTCTAAATTTTGTCTTCAATATAAATGACCGAAAATATGACCGCTGGTAGCCCGTGTTTATCCCACAGACAGTGTAAATGCAGGAAGTATGTCGGACGGCCACTCGCTGAAGTGAATTTTTTTCTCCCGTTTTCAGTCTTCTAAAAAGGTTTTTTAAAAGTTTTATTCGGGAAAAACGGCATAAACAGTTAGGAAAAGCATTTTTAAACCACGTTTTCATAATTTTATGATTTTGGCATCAAGAAAATCGATGAAAATTTACACTGCTGTAAGCTTGTGTATTCTGCGGGTTTAGCCGTCACTCGGCAAGAGACAGCCTAAAACATGTGCGGCTCAAGTCGCTTCTCGGCAAGAGAAAGCCAAAAAATCGGCGGCTAAAGCCGCGCCTCGGCGGCTAAAGCCGCGCCTCGGCGTGAATGGGTTAATCCAAAGAGTTCAATTTTCTGCCAGGATTTTGGTTTGGTGTGGAATGGGTGTTAGGTCCAAACAAAGGGCTGTGTTTTTTTTGTTTTTTCCCCAAATGATTTTTTACCCCAATAATAATGGCGTACATCATTCATATGAATGGACACGCCAATAAGCGTAATCATCCTTCCCCAAGAAACTTAGCAAAACCGTTGATATATAACCTAAACAGTTTGGAATGTGGGCTTTACCACTGATTAGCCAATCTTTGTGTTTGTTTCACTGAAGACAGCAAAATACTAAGTGTCTGGACATTTATTCTGGACGTCACTAATAAAATCTTTGTTAATTATTGGATCTATATTAAAGAACTACTTTGTTTACAAAATTTATCATTTTGAGGGGATGCCCTGTTTGTTTGTTTGTTTTCTAGTGAGGAACTTAAAAACAATGCAGTTGCCATGGAAACTGATGAGAAAAAGGTGGAAGATAGCTCTGTTGCACAGGTTAGTTGTATTTCTCACATAGGTAAACAAAAGGGACGGAGTGGTTTTAGCATAATACAATCAAAAATGTTACAATTTGGTCCATTTTCAAATTAACCCTCTGTGCTAAATTCATGTTTGAAGTCATCAGTTTACCCCCAAAATTATAGATGATTAATGTTAATAAACTATAAACAAAAAACGTGAGACCAGAGAAAAAAGGTGGTAAAAAAAAATTATCTTAAGAAAAGCCTGCTATTTAGGTATGCTGAGGACTATTTTAATATTATCCCACCTATCTCCGTTATTTACATGTAGACAGAGCATACATGAATTTACAGGCTGTTCAAACCTAAATAATTTGTTACACAATTTTGCTAGTCCCAAAAGTTATTTTAATTCCTACCCAACTTAAGATCTTTTAACCACTCCTTCCCTTTGTGGCTTAAGACTGATCATATTGTCTCACTACGTATAATTAGAGGGTTACACCATTGGAGTGGACTGGAGAAGCCTGCCAAATATTTCCCTTACACATCCTAACACATGCGCTCCCATTGGCTGATGAGATGTCCTTAGCGCTAGTTCATTGGTTAACCCTGTTTAGGAGAAAGATGTATTACCTTTTGTGATTGGTGCATACGGTGTTAAATGATGATTGGCTTATGCCCTAACCAAGGACTGAGATACTGAGAGAAAAGTAATGACTGTGAATGTCAAATCCAAATTTTGCCAGAAGTGGGATTTCATGGACTTCTCATTGCAAATTATCAATCCTGGACTTGTGATTCTATCGAAAGGAAAGAATGACAATCTTTCTATTGATACTTATCCTGGAACTTTGAAACCTGAAATTCCTCATATGATGGATACTACTGTTATTACATCTGGACTTATTGTGACTTCACAAAGAGATGTGCGCTGTTAAACATCCGCTACAGAACCCCTAAAAAAGATCTTCAAGCAGCGGTATCACATGTAAACCTCTTTCATATCCTGTGATGATTCCTTAAAAGGCTAGTCTCTGACTATTACGGGGGTGTTTTGTCAGATAGATTGTTGCTAAACCACTAAAAATGATGTTTTGCAGACCTTTCGTCAGATATTAACACAACTGTTGTCTTTTTATGGGAAGTTTCCATGAACATTTCACTCGTAAACGAAGAACTTGTGTGAATCGTTCCTGTGTGAAAAAGTGATCCAAACATGTTTTGATAATTGGCCATAAACATTCAATTGAAGAAAAAAACTTTCATGCTCAGTTTGTTTTGTGACATAACATTGGAAACCCTACAGTATGTTTTCTGTCAAGTTGTTTTGAATAAAGCACTTGAATGAATACGTCCTCTCACAAAATGCTTTTACAAGGACAACCTTTTGTGAACATTTGTTATTCTGAAAAGATCTAGTGAATATTCTTTCACCCCTTGTGAACATTCTTTTGTTTAGAAAGTGAATCCTCAATTCCTGGAATGGCAACGTTTTATGAACATAAATTTGAACAACTATTATTCATTTAATAGACTGTTTGCGGAAATTTTGCTTGTTTCATACAAAATTAGTTTCGTTTAATAACCTGAAATTGTCTTGTTTGGACAAACTTTGGATGCTTTCGTGTGTGAATTACATAAAAACATTATCTCGTTCAGAATATTTCCAACAGACTCATATTTTTCAAAACTTGCTCATTGATCTCAAGAACATTCTCTCGTTTGGAAATCTTTCGAACATTCTTTCATTTGGAAAACGTGTGGACATTCTCTCGTTTGGAAAACGTAAGAACATTCTCTTGTTTGGAAAACTTGTGAACATTCTCTCCTTTGGAAAAAGTAAGAACGTCTCTCCTGTGAAAAACGTGTGACCATTGTTTCGTTTGGAAAACGTGTGAACATTGTTTCGTTTGGAAAACTTGTGAACATTCTCTCGTTTGGAAACGTGTGAACATTGTTTCGTTTGGAAAACTTGTGAACATTGTTTCGTTTTGGAAAACTTGTGAACATTCTCCCGTTTGGAAAACTTGTGAACATTCTCTCGTTTGGAAAATGTGTGAACATTCTCTCGTTTGGAAAATGTGTGAACATTCTCTCGTTTGGAAAATGTGTGAACATTCTCTCGTTTGGAAAATGTGAGAACATTCTCTCGTTTGGAAAATGTGTGAACATTCTCTCGTTTGGAAAACTTGGGAACATTGTCTCGTTTGGAAAACTTGTGAACATTCTCTCGTTTGGAAAACTTGTGAACATTCTCTCGTTTGGAAAACTTGTGAACATTCTCGTTTGAAAAATGTGTGAACATTGTCTCGTTTGGAAAACGTGTGAACAATTCTTGTGGAAAATGTAAGAACATTTAAATATAGTGATGTTTCAAGGAACCAATGTGAATGTTTGGAGTGGACATTCTTGGAGCTTTATAACTAGGTATTTAAAACGCGTCGGACAATTGTAAAAAAATACCTAGAACATGACGTGAACACCCGCTTGCAGATTTGATCCGTTATCCAGTTTGATTCCTTATATATGCTCCAGAGGTGTAAGAAGTAAATACTAGTTTCTCCAACCTAGAAGATGAAATATTGTCCTTATTTCCACGGTCAACTTTTCCACGGTACTTTAGGGAAATCAGCTCCGGGTTGGCAGGGATAGGTCCCGTTTTTTTCTGGGTTATTTATTCAATATTCTTTTACTTAAATTATTATTTTTTTATCATTTGAAATTTTTTTTATCTCTGAACATAGTTTTAGATTTAAAATCCTATCAAAAGAGTGACGATGTAGGGCATTTTCAACCAACTATTTTAGTGAACTGAAATTTTCAAAAGGAACGGACCTTAGTCTGTCACAATGATTAGTCGGTAATGTGGGATTCGATGCCCAAATTGCCTTTTTAAAAGAAATTTCCGTGGTCCTGGAAGAACTCAATTAATCAATAAATTTTCTTTTCATCAAAACTGCTGAAACCATTCTATCCAAAATTCCTGTTAACTTTCACAGGTACCTGTCTAACTCCATGATGAAATTGTTTTTGGCAGCATTACCGAGTTTCCTATCAATACACTTGCCTTTTTTTTTTACTTAATGAAATGATGTAAATCTTAAGCTAAGTGGTCATGGCGTCATGTCCGTCTCAATTCAACAGTGTTAGTGTTTTTCTCGCTATTTAATATCTTTCCTAAAATTGGTTTCGTTATGTTTGTTGTTTGTCTATAGAACGAAGAATCTGGTGACAGCCATGTGCAGGCCAAACTTCCAAGGCGTATTTCCAGACAAAGTTTGTTTACTTTTGTATTTAGTTATACATGTACCTCTTTAAACAGTTAAGTTAACCATTGTACGAAAGAAAGTTTCAGATTTTTATGTCAAATAAAAATAAGGGCAAAATATGCACATTATTTATGTTCATGCATCGATCAATGAATCAAGATGAAATCGACCAATACATCGACTTCATGCACTGATGATTTTTATTACAGCTAATTATGAAAGCTGTCATGTCCAAGTCTCCAATGATTTTTCATGCTTTGGCGAAAAAAAGATTTTCCATTAGATTTTTTCGACAATATTTTTTTGTTTGTTTCTCAACTCTTTAAATAGTTAAGGGAAATGTGAAAGATGGCCAAGGCAGCTGGTCTCTTAATCCAGGTTTGATGTGGCGATGTCTTGATAACCTGTCATCTTTTCTCATGAATGATATGACAGGAAGCACATATTTTATGAAAAACAATACACTGGTTTGTTTGATCTGAATGTGCACTTTCCTTCAACATTCAGCTTTTACATATAGAAGTGAGAATTAATGTAAAGTGCCACATTAACGATCTGGTCTGTTTCAATCTCAGAGTTATCTCCTCTTCGGTTTTTATTCCACCAGAAAGTCTTTAAATAGTTAATATCTTTTATATTAGGTGATAAAGAAGGTGGCAGCACTGAAGAAAAACAAGGGGAGACTGGTGATAAGCCTGCTAGGAAAAGAAGATGGGGTTCCAAAACTGCCAAATCCAGCAAGAAAACTACTACTATTAATATCTCTACAGACTCACTGAAGGTGGGTTAGAATCTACTTGAATTATACTCTTTATCCTGCTATTTACTGTCAATGGTACATGCATTTCCCTTTTCCGGTTGTTTGGGTCACGCATATAAACTGGAACACCAAGAAACCAACTTTGAAATCGGCATGTATTTTCCTTTTCCGGTTGTTTGGCTCTCACACTAAAACTGGAACACTAAGAAACTAATTTTGAAATCGGGAGCAGTTTATGGCCGTTTGCTGAAAGACAAGCTGATGAATTTAGTATTTTCTTACAAGAAATATTATGTCCGCGCTTGTTTTAGACATCTCCCCTAAGAGTATAATTAATTAGTGACTTGTAGAAAGTGGGTATAACAGTATTCTCGTTATTTTGGGATTACACTTTCTTGAAAATATGGTAGAAATTTGTCTACCGATTTTTGGGTGACGCCCGAAACGGGAATCGAACCCGGGTCCCAGAGTATGACACCTGTCGCCAGCACTAAATGCTGGCTGTCTTATCCATTCAGCCAACCGACCACCTCCCCTAAGAGTAGATAACATTTTCAGTTGTTTGTTTTTACCACCTGCTTTCATTGCTATCCTTTAGGGATTGATTCCCGAGATCAAATCATCAGCTCTGTTGTCTGACCCTGTTCTGGACTTGGGTAATATGGACTCACCGTCAATGTCTGAAAATGAAGATGATAAGCGAGATGTGAAGATTAAAAGGACAGTCGTACAGGTAAAATAATATCACTCCCATCTTCTTTGCCAGTTGGTCCATTTATCACAGGGACTCCCCATTCTCCTCTCCATGGATGGGTTGGGCCTTTTAATCAATGTTCCTGAAAAATCACAAAATTTAGCATTATGTTTTCACCTGCTTGTCCATAACGAACAAGTTACCAGGATCCTGTTTCACAAAGCGTTGACCAGCCCCAATAACTCAGTCGGTAGAGCGTCCGCTTCAGACCTGGGAGATCCGGGTTCAAGCCTGGGTCGAGCCAGACCAAAGACTTTAACAGCGATAGCTGTTGCTGCTTTGCTTGGCGCTCAGCGACTGGTTGGCCCGGTGTCCGTATACTGTGACTGGGTGAGGGGGCTTGCTGGTTGTCTTCGGCAAGTCGTCTCGGTGACGCAGCACCTAAAAGAGCGGTGGAAATCCGCCCTGCAACAAGGAGATGTCTTCATATAACTGAAATACTGTTGAGCAGGACGTAAAACCCAAATCGCTCACTCACTCAATCACAAAGCGCTGTAGCATAAGTTTATATGTAGCTGCCATAGCAACCCATACTGTAAAGATAGGTTGCTGTGGCAGTTACGTAAAAACTTGACGCTACATCACTTTGTGCAACAGGTTTCAGGTAACCGGACAAGGTTTGGGATTTCCTCTGTGCCCAAAGCTAGACTTCCTTCCCCACAGAACCTGGCTACGTCACCATATAAATGAATTTATCTCTACGGCCATGTAGAGCACCAATCAATTGTTAGTCACATTATAGGCATCCTGTGCATGTAATGTTTAATTTTCATTTGAACATGCACTTTCCTATAACATTCTGCTTTAACAAATAGTGAGAATTAATGGAAAAGTGCTACATAAACAGTCTGGTTTGTCTCAATCTCAGAGTTATCTCCTCTTTGTTTTTTATTAAACCAGATACAAATATCACAATTCTCCATTTCTCAGCTGTCAAGATTAGCTTGAAAAACTCTTCTTGAAGTCAGAGGGCTCAGTGGCTCAGTAGGTAGAGCGTTAGACGCTCAATCCGAACAGCCTTCCACCAACAGGTTCAAATCCCACTCAGTCCAAATAAAATTGGAAAATTTTCTGACTGGGTTTTCACTGGAACGACCTATGTTGGATGGCGGCCAGTTATCACCCGGAAAGTCATGGGTTTCCTCCAGCCTTCCACCAACAGGTTCAAATCCCACTCAGTCCAAATAAAATTGGAAAATTTTCTGACTGGGTTTTCACTGGAACGACCTATGTTGGATGGCTGCCAGTTATCACCCGGAAAGTCATGGGTTTCCACTGCCGCCATATTAGTGAAATAATTTTGAGCGCGGCGTAAAACACTAATCAATCAATCAATCAAACCTCTTTGACTACACTTGACAAAGTGCCATATAAGTTCCAAAAATCTTGAATGTTGCTTAAAACATCAATCAGTCAATCGCTTATTTTTATGGAATCCACTTGATGCTTTGAGGCAGCAACAGGTCAAGGATTTCCTGCAGTTAGTCAAACCTGGTTTAAGCGAGAAAGATGGCCAAGGCAGTTGGTCTCTTAATCCAGGTTTGATGCGGCGATGTCTTGATAACCTGTCATCTTTTCTCATGAATAATATGACAAGAAGCAGATATTTTATGAAAAACAATACATTCGTTTGTTTGATCTTAACATGCACTTTCCTAAAACATTCAGCTTTTACATATAGAAGTGAGAATTAATGTAAAGTGCCACATTAACGATCTGGTCTGTTTCAATCTCAGAGTTATCTCCTCTTTGGTTTTTATTCCACCAGAAACAAATTAACATTTGATGAACTATATATATGTAATGACTGTCACCTGAAATTTGATCTCCAGCCAGGTACTCCATTGTTGGATGACTTTTAATATTCAAACCTTGTGAAGCATTGGAAGGTTTTTCTACTCACCCCAATTTTTTCTTGCATAACCGCCAGTTTTAAATGGGGGACAAACTGTGTTTGATTTGCCTTAATGTTATTATCTGGTACATAGGCAACCTCAACCGAGACACAAAGTTTGACTGCAATACACTGTCATCCAATCCATTGTAATTTTAGTATATCCGATCAAAGCTAGCCAATGGAACCCTGCTAACATAATACATTACAGCTTCAAACATTTATTTTTAGTTTCCACTAATTTATCAGCTTCTAGTTCAGCCTTATAAATTTCTTTTTTGACTTCAATGAGCTGGTTATGTGTGGTTATATGAACAAAGAGCTGAAATTTTCACATGATACAGATTTTAAAACAAGTCCTAATACAATTTGAGCATCGTTCAGCTATTTATTTATTTATATTTCATGCCTGACATCGATTTAAAGAACTTTGTGAAATTTGACTTTTCTAAATAAGGGCCGGGTTAAAAATCAGATTTGGTCACTTGCTTTTTGTTTCATCTGAACCTGCACTTTCCTATAGTATTCTGCTTTAACATATAGAAGTGAGAATTAATGTAAAGTGCCACATTAACGATCTGGTCTGTTTCAATCTCAGAGTTATCTCCTCTTTGGTTTTTATTCCACCAGAAACAGATTTTTACTTGACGTTTTTAACCAATACTACTCTGGATGGATTAGTTATTGTTGTAACTTAAGATATCTTTTGAACAAAGTGCCTCTATGATTTACTGTTAATTGGGATGTCACTAAAAACTGCAACCCTGAACTTGCGTGTTGAAAGTTTAACATGACTAGATTCAGTTAAAGGATTTATGAACAGGATTTAAAGCTAGTTTGTGTTTTTTTATGGACTAAATGTATATTTGAAAACCATCAGTTGAAACGAAACAACCTTCGAGTTAGTTCCCTGGTAGTCAAAAAAGGAACGGAGAAGAAATATGCATATTTTCCGTATTTTTCGTAACTACTCGGAAAAATGACGTCATACACGACCTTCGATGTGTACAAACTGCCACGAAGACGTATTGAGACAGCAGAAATCGTTTATTACGTCATCGCTGTGAGGGTACGTACACAACGGAGGTCGTGTTTGACGTCATAAGTCTCTGAGATAATTAAATTTCGTAAGCATTGAAGATCGGCAAACTTGACTTGAATTTTGTATGTGCTGCGACCGAAAATTTTATTTTCTTTTTGGTCAGACTTTCAAAGTATATGTTCTACAACACACTTAACACAAATTTGAAAATATTTCCGAAAGTTGTTCATAAATCCTTTAAGGTAGATGTCAATTGACTTGTTTGTCCCTTCCCCTTACAGCGTGTGGCAGGACAGAGTGATGAGGAAGAGACTGTCCCTGAAGACAAACCTACCATAGTGACTGAGGTTAAACAGGACAAACCGGAATCCCCACCACCAGGTACGGTGCACTTACAACCATGGTTTTATCTACAGAATTTCTTAAATGTTTTGAGGGGCCTCTGTGGCTCAGCAGGTAGAGCGTTGGACGCTCAATCCGAACAGCCTTCTACAGAATTTCTTAAATGTTTTGAGGGGCCTCCGTGGCTCAGCAGGTAGAGCGTTGGACGCTCAATCCGAACACCCTTCTACAGAATTTCTTAAATGTTTTGATGAAAAGATATTCTTTTTCCAAACCTGAAACTGTTGGTGTGAGATTTAACTCTTGAAATTGAAAATTGTTATTTCGGTTTTGAGTTTGCACTTTCCTTGGACATTCTGACTGGCTTATTGAAAGTTCGGAATTCTTGCAAAGGTGCTACATAAAGTTTGGGCTGTTCCAATCTCTGAGTCACTCCCCTCTTTGATTGTCACAAACCTAAGGACATCTTTTTTTTTTTATCTTCACTTTTCATTGGTATCAATAGGGATTGTGTCGTTAGGATTTTACTAATCTCCTGTTGCCGCTTCAGTTATTACGGTAAGAATTCTGCTAATTCGAGTACTCAAAACATTACGTAAAGCACTCTAAAAGTTTCAGACTTTTCGTTGGGTGTCTTACCTCCTGCATGGAGCGACCGATAATCCTATTTGTTATCTTCACATTGCTCGTCCTTGAATTAGCGAATTCTTACCGTATGCATGTGGCTGAGCATTTTTTTTGATCAGCTGTGCACCTAGTACTGAAGTGGCGTGATGACATCGATTTCGAAATGATTTAAAAAAAGTAAATGCTCCCTGAATATTGAGAAATCTCCAAGAAAACTTAGAGACTATACATAAGAGTGAAATATTTGTGGTTTCGGTATATAATTCTTCAGGGTCTTTTTGTCTTAGAAGGTAGAGCGTTACATATTTGGCCTTCCGTTAACAAGCTGCGATTTTGTATCTAACTCAATTTAATTCAATCAACCTAAACCATGCGTTTTCCAATTATCAGGGGAGGTCTCATTGGCTCAGTGATTACAGGGTTAGTCTCTTGCTGCACATTTGCCAACTGTTATTGGTCGAGACAGGGACTGATCCAGGGAAAATTTGGGCATACCATTTCGGTTCAAAATGTTCCAACAATAAGACAAACACAACATTTCTGGCCCAAAATTCAACATTAAATGCTATTTTGACATTAAAATCTGTTGGTTTTAAGAATTTGGGCGGATTTTTTGCTTGTGAGTTTGGGCGCCCATACCTGTATACAGGTATCAAAATGTCTCTGGATCAGTCTATGCGAGAAAGTATAAACATTTTTTCTCCCACTTTGAATCCCACTCAATTCCCAAAATAAAGAATTGGAAAAAAAAAATCATTCTCCCTCTGATCACCTGCTTGTAAAGGGTTGGCAGGTACCTGCTGAAGGCCAAAGGTTTTCTACCCCACTAATTCTTGCAGCAATGCCATGTAAGTGAAATAATCTTGAGTGCACAGTAAAACATCAAAGTGTCAGCCCAACCATTTATGTTCAATAATTTTAAGGCATAGGATAACTCTTTACTTTGAAGAATGGAGTTTCTTAAAGATTTGCACTTTCCTTGGACATTCTGGCTGGCTTATTGAAAGTTCAGAATTCTTGCAAAGGTGCTACATTAAACATGGGCTGTTCCAATCTCTGAGTCACTCCCCTCTTTGATTGTCACAAACCCATGGACATACCTTTTACATATTCACGGTTATCAATAGTAATTTTGAGTAGCTTCATTTTCCTATTACCGGTGCTGTTGTGTATGAGGATGCGTTTTTTACTTTCACTCAGTTCTGACATAAAAAGGCTCTCAAAGTCATTGATCATTGAATATTACTAAATCTCAGTTAACTTACTGGCCTTACAGACATGAGTTAAATAATTGTGATTTCTGGTGCCATTTTTTCACTTGTGCCTCAGAAGGTTGAGTGTTTCATCATATGGCCGCCTTCCACCAATAAGTTTTCATTCGATAAATCCACATAGGATGGGTTCCCAGTATGGGGGTGGCCTCTTTGACTTTGTCATTACAGGGATAATCTCTCACTCTTGACAGCAGGGCTGAGTTGTTTAAAGATGTATTAGGCTTAATACCGGTCTAAATGACGTCGCTTAACAAAGAAATTAAATTGTAACGTTGCAAAGTTATACCGATATTAAGCCAAATACACTTTTGAACAACCTGCCCCTGCTGACTATTGGGTCACTTGTTCGAATCACTCAGTCCAAACAAGAAAAATCTGCTCCTCATTTGACTGAATTGCCCTACTATGACAGGTTTGCTAGTTACCCAAGACAAACTTGTTGTTGAAAGCTGCGCCAATAATTCCTGAATTAATTTCCTTTCCAGAACCAAAGATATCCCGTCAGATAAGCCGGACCCGGCCTTCAGTAGCTCTGGAACCTGAAGAACCAGAGAAAGCTCGGCGGTCCCCATCTCCTGCTAAGAATCCGGCCACTAATATTGTACACATTTCCAACCTGGTGCGCCCATTTACCCTTCTACAACTGACGGAACTATTGAAACGAACTGGTACACTAGTGGACGGAGGATTCTGGATCGACAAGATTAAATCCCATTGTTACGCAACAGTAAGTTATGAGTGCGCCAACTAGGGGTTTCTTTCAC
Source organism: Lepidochitona cinerea (assembly GCA_963971465.1). Taxonomy (NCBI): domain Eukaryota; kingdom Metazoa; phylum Mollusca; class Polyplacophora; order Chitonida; family Tonicellidae; genus Lepidochitona; species Lepidochitona cinerea. Next base: position 33,911,856 of record OZ020555.1, on the reverse strand, counting down.
GGAGTGATGTAGCTGAAATTTTCTGTACAACTGCAACAAAACGCATACTATAGAGATCGTTTGTATGTCAGCTGGTGAAAATGTTTTTGTACATGCAACTTTGTGAAACGTCTCTACAAAACTGATAGTCAAGTACTTAGGCTGCCATTTCTGAATATTTTTTACCTAATCTGGATATATTAAACCTAGTATTTACTTATTGGAATATTCAGGTAAAGTAACCAGATTTTTCAGAGTTTTGTAAGAAATTATTTTAATTGACCAAAGTGTACAAAAACAAAAGAAGTTCCTGTGGTGAAAATAAAAACAAGTCTTATGTATAGGTTTTGTTTAATATTCTTCTGCTTCTCATTCTTTAAAATTGACTTTTGTGTTTGGACAGTTTGAGACTGAAGACCAAGCTTTTGAGACTAGGAAAGCTTTACATGGTACCCGATGGCCGTCATCAAATCCCAAAATTCTTCGTGTAGATTTTGCAGATGAAGAGGAGGTAAGAGAGTCTTATATTTTAGCAAGAGCGATAATGTCTCTGTCCCACATAGGAAAATTGGTGGATTTTTCCCTTGATCACCCTATTCAGAAGAGTTACCAGGTTACCCAACCTTTCAGGGGTTTCCTCCATGCAAGCTCAGTCGGTAAAAGTGATACTCCCTCAGTCCAACACACGCCTTCAAGCGATGCAGTGTGGGATCAAATCTCTCTCAGACTTGCTAAAAATTGAAAAAAATTTGGGTGGATTTTTAACTTCATTGCCCTCTGTGGAAGAGTTGATAGGTACGGTAAGAATCCCGCTAATTCAAGTACTCAAAACATTACGAAAAGCACTCTAAAAGTTTGAGACTTTTCGTTGGGTGTCTTGCCCCCTGCATGGAGCGACCGCTAATCCTATCGAGCAATCGCTATTGTTGTTGTTTTAGACCAAACATGGCAGAAAGCAGTCTAATGATTTGTTATCTTCACATTGCTTGTCCTTGAATTAGCGGAATTCTTACCGTACTCTCTGAAGGTTAGGGTTTCTAAGAGACCAGGTTTCTCCCCCACTAAACCTGACGATGCTGCCAAATAAGTGAAAGAATCTTGAGAGCAGCTTAAAAAATCAACCAATCTTTTGTCTAACAGCATCTTACTATTACTATGAAAAGAAATGCTTATGTCGAAAAAATTCTCTTGTCAGTTTGCACTTTCCTTGGACATTCTGGCTGCCTTCTTGAAAGTTCAGAGTTCTTGCAAAGGTGCTACATTAAACATGGGCTGTTCCAATCTCTGAGCCACTCCCCTCTTTGATTGTCACAAACCCAGGAACATATTCTCATTGTTTTTGGATAATTTATAATCTTCCGTGATGATCCTTTTTCCTGACTTAATTCTTTAGTTGATCAGCTTCTTGCCAATGAGGGCCTCCGTGGCTCAGTAGGTAGAGCCTTGGACGCTCAATTCGAACAGTCTTCCACCAATGGGTCGCGGGTTCGAATCCCACTCAGTCCAAAAAAAAATTGGAAAATTTTCTGACTGGGTTTTCACTCGAACGACCTATGTGGGATGGTTGCCAGTTACCAGGGGAAGGTCATGGGTTTCCTCTGGGCATAGAGCCCGGTTTCTTCCCACAATAAAACTGGCAACGCCGCCATGTAAGTGAAATAATCTTGAGCGCGGCGTAAAACATCAAACAATCGATCAATCTTGCCAATGAACTTTTTCTTACCATCATTAATACAAAATAATCTCACAACGGAGGCCTCCATAAGACTTCTCCCCGGATTATCCCCGGGTTAAGACACATATTAGCCACTTAAATGCAGAAAATTATATAAATTTAAACAAATTTTGGATTTTCCTCAGAAATAGTTAGATAATTTTTATGGAAAACCATAAGTGTTTTAGGCTACATTCTGAATTTCTGGGTAAATATCGAGAAAATGGAGGTTTTGGGTGCAACTTTCACTGGAATTGTCCAAAGTATACTAAAGCAAAGAATTTCAGTGATTTTAAACTTTAAAAAGAACACTTAACATTGGCATTGACACATGCAAGCAACTGAACAGTATCAACTATTTCATTTTAACCACTTTTACTGCTGGTTACCAGGTACCAGTGAGAAATTTGAGTTTCCTCCAGGCATTAGGGCTGGTTTGGTCTGCAAAAAAACGTCCTGTCACCGAATATTATGAAATCTCTCAGGGAAACTCCCAGACCCTATACTTGGGTGTATCACAGTATGCTTTTGGGATCTGTTGATCAGCAATGAAGGTTGTTTTGTGTCTAGATAATATCAAATATTCAGTTTGGTTATGGCTAAGTTCACTTTATCATATATGTTCATTTGGGTAACAAGCCCTCAGGCCTGTTTCACTATGCAGCTTAGCATTAGTTTTTATGTAACTTCCATAGCAACCCATACTGTAAAGATACATTCGTATGAAAGTTACATAAAAAAATACATCTACGCGTTGTGTGAAACAGGCTTCTCATCCTGTAACCATTGCCTGTTGTCTGCCGGATAGCTGTGTAATTCACTTTTCTATGATCAGTTCCAGCGTCATAAGTCGGCTGATGACCCACCCCCAGAACCCAAGAAGGAACAGAAGCGTGAGCCTCCAGCTAGGAAGCGACGAGAATCAGAAAAAAGTCCACGAGACTCAAAAAAGAAAGAAGACCAAAGAAAGCAGCATGTCAGAGAATGGGACAGAGATAAAATCCAACAACGGTCAAGGTCACGCTCACCGCAAGGTTCAAGGTCAAAGTCTAGAGAACGGCGCCGGCAAGAACGTCTCAAAGAACGAAAAGAAAGGAAAGGTTAGTATTTCTTCACATATGGATTATTTTGACATTGATAACTTGTTCTAGTTATTTATTTACATGCTGTATATGAAGCTTTCTTAAACATATTACTTTACCCCTTTTATCTAGGGGCTGGGGTGGTTGCCAGTTACCACCGGAATGTCGTGGGTTTCCTCCGGGCATAGAGCCCGGTTTCCTCCCACAATAAAACTGGCAACGCCGCCATATAAGTGAAATAATCTCAAGCGCGGTGTAAAACACCAAACAATCAATCAATCATCTAGGGACGTTGATAGCTCAGTCGTCAGAGTGATAGTCTCTCAATCTGATACAAATCTCCCCCCTCAATTTCGTTCAGTCCAAGAAAAGTTGAACATTTTCTGAGTAGGGTCTTCTTCTAATCGCCATAGGGACTCGTTGAAGGTCGCTGAATTTATCCCTGCAAAGAGCCTTATTTCCTGGGCTCACCGACTAAACCTGGTGATGCGACCATAAAAGTTTATAAATCATGGCGTAAAACATCAACCCATCAATATTTGAATTTTAAAACTTATATTTGAGCTATCAAAATATTGTTATTTTCAGAGAAGAAAGTTGAAGAAGAGGCTCCGGCGAAACTGTTGGATGACCTGTTTAAGAAGACCAAGGCTACACCGTGTATATACTGGTTACCTCTGACCGAGGAACAGGTAAAATAACATGGAAAGAGAACTGGGGAAATCCTTCAATGCTATAAGGAATAAAACTTTACCAAGTTCATTTCTCACTTGATTCACCGGTGTTGAAGAGTTAGGGAAGTATACTTGAAACAGGCAGCGTCCATATGAGGCCAATTGCAGATCCAAAAAATTAACACATTTTACAGTCCAGGACCCTGTTTCACAAAGCGGCGTAGCGTAAGTTTTTACGTAATGCCTTAGCAACCCATACTATAGAGATACGTTAGTCTGAAAGTTACGCAAGAAATACATCTACGCCGCTTTGTGAAACAGGCTCCTGCACATAATTGGAAGGTGTTGATGATCACTGGTAAACTTCCCCCTTATAGACATTTTATTGACGAGTTGAATTAGATTTTTGAATTCCTTTGCAGCTGGCTTGGGTATCTATAGTTTTAGCAAGATGGGATTTTCTAACTCAGGCTCCAGAGTGAGCAGCTTAATGTTAACAGCCTATAGCTCATCATTTTGTTGTCTTCTGACTTTTATGTAGAACAGGGATTTTCTTCACCTCCACAATGTCGGTGAATAATCTAAGGCGGGGTATAACCATCAACCAATCAAACTTTGGGAGACATTTATCTGATAAAAATCAACCAATCAAACTTTGGGAGACATTTATCTGATAAAAATCAACCAATCAAACTTTGGGAGACATTTATCTGATAAACATCAACCAATCAAACTTTGGGAGACATTTATCTGATAAACATCATCAATCAAACTTTGGGAGACATTTATCCGACTTGTATGATTGCACTTTCCTTGGACATTCTGGCTGGATTATTGAAGGTTCAGAATTCTTGCAAAGGTGCTACATTAAACCTGGGCTGTTCCAATCTCTGAGTCACTCCCCTCTTTGATTGTCACAAACCCAGGAACATATTATCATTGTTTTTAGATTAAACCTAGAAATAGTATTATGACCCAAAAAATAGTTCATCAAATTGAAAAGACCAAATATTCATCTTTGTCTGGCCTTTTCTCCGTTTTGTAGATTGAGAAACGTGATCAGGATCGCAAGGAGCGACAAGTGGAACGTGAAAAAAGAAAAATGGAATTAGATGCCCGAGAAGCAGCAGAGAAGAAACTTATGCAGCATAAATCAGCAGAGGCCTCGAAATCTGGCCTCCCAGCTCGCAGTCGGAGCCCTCAGAGAAACCGTGATCAGAAAAGGACCGGAGATAGGGTAAGAGGCATACATGTAGCTTGTAAGCTTAGGCTGTAAAAAAAAAAGTTTAACTAAATGTATCGATCACTCCTGATGCCTTTGTCACAAAGCTTTTCATTGGCTGTGTCAAATATGGGACTTGGCCAAGTGGAGATGGCAGAGGGGTCGATAGCTTCACTAAGAATAAAATTATTGCTGTCTCGTGATCTTGGTTGGTATCTGTGACGTGTGACCACAATCGGTATTCTGCTAATTTTAGTTGCATTATTGAATATTTATTACTTTTTATCTTGCATACTCAAACAGGAATTCTCTAATGTACAAAAATAATCCATTTATTGCTAACAGGATAGGTCTGGTGAAAGACCGAGACGGCCTGCTGATTCTGGGCGACCTAATCGGGACCGCAGAAGCCCGCCTCCACGTGCCCGAAGTCGAAGTCGTTCTAGAGGTCCAAGAAGGAGGTGATTGGGGAAGACCATTGATCTTGTATACATTGTATCAATCTATTGGCAGTTTCATGCACAACATTTTAGCTTGTTTTTAAAAATTCCTAGTTATAAATCAGATAATCTTTTGACGGGGAAAATAATCATGACCGAAATCCGTGTTTTCATAAATGGATCCTGTGAATTTGCACATTTTACTGGTTTTAGAACAACTGAGTAAACACATTTATTTATTTTCACGTTTATATTACATTTTAGGTAAATAAAATGATTGAAGCTCGTTTTTCACACATTATGCAACACCCAAGGCAATTTCCATTGTAAAAATATTTCTCAGTTATTTTTTTTTCCAATCTGAATTAGTCAGCCTAACCAATGTATTTAAATTTAATCATGCATTTTCTTCCATTTTAACTCCACTATGTGGGATGGTTGCCAGTTACCAACGGAAGGTCGTGGGTTTCCTCTGGGATAGAGCCCGGTTTCCTCCCACAATAAAACTGTCAACGACGCCATATAAGTGAAATAATCTTGAGCGCGGCGTAAAGCACCGAACAATCAACCATTTTAACTCCAGTAAGCGGTACAGATTTCATGTCATTTTGAGTTTCTTTTAGAACCTATGTTTTCCATGTCCCTGTGTTATATAACATTTTATCGCAATAATACAAAGCTGCCAGCAATATTCAGTTGGTAACATAAGTAAAATTATTTTAGTTCTGTCATCAATTTGCTAAAAATAGTAAAATTATTTTAGTTCTGTCATCAATTTCACTGAATAAAGCTGTTAGAGAAAAGGTTTTACATGCTTATATCTGTTTTGTGTAAAGGTTAGATTATACCATATAGGCCATACACCGTATCTGTCTTACAAATGGTGATTTATAATTAACTTATCGTTATATCCACGCAGTCAAGATTATTTCACCTCTATGGTGATACTGCTAAGTTTAGTGGGGGGAGGAAACTCCCAACCTTAGGAGAGCACCTGTCAAATTGCAACACTAACACATAGGGTGAAGGAAAAACACAGAGAAATTTTCTCAGGTCAGTGGGATTTGAATCCATGGGTTATAGATAAGTCTTTGTTGGATTGAGAAACTATCGTTTGCCGACTAAACCAGAGGCCACTCGATGAGGAAGGAATGTCTCAGAGTTATAAATGTCCGTTACCAGTTGTATTGAGTTACATTGCAGAACTCAAATTTAAGAAAAGCTGGAGACCGGTGGCCTTCTTTTCTTCATAAGGTCAGATCAAACCACTAAACTGGCCTCGCAAACAGGGCCCTAAATGCAAGGCCCACAACTCAAGATCGATGTAGAATGATAAGAAAACTGAAAAAAGGAAACTGCAATTTTATTAAATTGACATGGTCTCCTCTCCTATTGAAGTCGCCCATCCAGATGAAACCTGTGAACTTGTTTTGTACAAAGGAGTGTCGACTGAAATGGATTACAATATATTGAAACTGAGCTCAGGGACTCGTTCTATTAGGTGTGCGTAAGTTGCGCCAGTTGCAAATGCGTGTTAAATTATAGAGGCTTGTCTAGAGGCGCAACTCTATGCTGTGAGCCTATGCGTAACTTTGGGCCAGCTAAGTAGAACGAGCCCCTGAAGAGTAGCTTCCTGTCTTTGCCAACCATATCAGCTGTTTCATCAAGGCCTTGAGCTTACGAACACTGCCTTCTGTAAGAAATATTCGTAATGCGATGTAAAACAAATCATTGACCAATCTGTAATACATCATTGTCAGTTGGGTGAAATGTAAATAAAAACAAAAACAGAATGGGATCTTTTTGGAACTTTGTTTATTGAAAGAGAACACATTCATGGACGGATAGTTGATGTATGCTGCGAGTAAGATTGGTCCCATACCATGCACCCTGAGGATGATGTTATCTTGAAACCAGTCAACAGTGAAAGCATTTAAGGGAAACTTAAGATTTCTGAATTATGGTTTTAAGCTGCACTATATAAGGTCTTTGGCAGGGGCCTGTTTCACAAAGCGTTGAAGTGTAAGTTTTTACATAACTGTCATGGCAACCCATACTGTAGAGATATGTTGCTATGTAAGTTACCCCAAAAAAATACATCAAGTAGATCTACACTGTTTTGTGAAACCGGCTCGAGGTTTATTTGAGGGAGGAAACCAGGCTTTTGAACAGATCAAGTAAACCCTTGCACAGAGTGGCCAAGTGGGAAAAATTCCTTCCCACCAGTCTACATGTATATGAAAGGCTGGTATTTTTATCCCCTCTGATGACCAGCATATTGAAACCTTATTTCCTGATACTTGTTCAGATTGCTGGTTTGAATTCTACTCAATTTTTTTTTAATTATCTGATCGCTCACTCCAGGAGGTAAGACTCTCAACGAAAAAAGTTGAATTTTAAGTGTACTTTTGTTAATGTTTTTCTGGCCCTTGAATTTTTTAGAGTACTTGAATTAGCGGAGATCTTACCGTATAAGTGAAATAACCTTGGTTGCAGCAAAAAAACATAACTTGTCGACCAAGCTTCTTTATTAAATAGGCCCCTGGTTTGATTGATTGATTGTTTGCACCGTTTATTCAATGTTGGCTTACTCGTAATATCGTAATATATATTTATTATACTTATAATATCTTTTGTACTTCCATAACACTAACTACATGTAAACTATAAATATTATTTATATCACATACATAATTTGAAACATAGCTCATTATTGTATTAAGTTGTCTAGCAGAATCACAATAGAAAACAGAAATCACTTCACATAAAAAAGTAAAGGCACAATAAGGCGACTTCCTCAGTGGTAAAAATGGACGGAAAGTTTGTTAAAAGGCTTACAAATTCGTGAGTTTTTCAGATAAATAATACATAAAAGGTTGGACGGATGGAAACTTCTTTAGAATTTCATTTCTGAATAAGTGCAGTTGACTAATTGGAAACATTAAACGAAATACTTGTTATAGCACATTTTATTCACTATAAAATGGAGAACCCCAGTTTTATTGACAGATGAAAGCCTGGCCTCTCCTAGTACCAGCCAGATCAGGGTCCTGTTTCACAAAGTGGCGTAGATGTATTTTTTGCGTAACTTTCATACTAACGTATCTCTACAGTATGGGTTGCTATGGCAGTTACGTGAAAACTTAAGCTACGCCGCTTTGTGAAACAGGGTCCTGATCTGCTGTTTTAGACAAAGCAGTAAGTAACCGCTGCATTTCAGTACAGTCGTCTCTTAAAATAAACACATAACCCGGGACTATTCCACTGTGTGAAACTGAGTAACGATTACTCTAAGCCACTGAGGCACCCAGTATGATTGGAAGATGAAAGCCTGGGGCTCGTTTCACAAAGCAGTCGCATCGCAAACGAAGCGTAGTTGCCAATGGATACCATAGTGAAGAGATACGAAGTCATGGCAACTGCGATTGATCGCACTTTGCGACAGCTTCATGAAACGGCCCCCTGGTCTCTCCTAGTACTATCTAGCCCTCTCATATACACATCAAGATTTGTTGTTTTAGACAAAGCAGTAGTTAACCGGTACATTATGATCTCTGTGTAATATCGTCACATAACTATAGGGAGCGTAAGTCACGTATGAATTCCACATATTTCCTGTCACCGGCACTGCATTGCGCATGTGACTGGGCGTTTTTCGTTCCAGCATGACGTTTAAATCTGACGTTATGGAACAAAATACGTCAAATGGAATTGTTCTTTAAAAAAAAATGTTCTTAATGGCGTCATCTGTCACCGGATATCACAAAATCTTGTAATGAGACTTGCGCTCCCTATTGGCCTGTACTTGGTTGAATGGTGTAATTAGACACACTCTGGATAATTCGACGTATGGTTGTGTCAAGTTTTGTGAGGTAGAAAACCTTCGGCAAGGACTTGGCAACTCTTCCACAAAGGACGTTCAAATAAAACAAACTTCTGTGACTATCTCCCCCAAAGTGTCGTCAAAATCATCTCTCTGGTCAGGCACATTCTATCTTTCATTGTATGAGACGTCTTCTTAATACAGAATCTACTTCAATGATCTTCATCTGTAGCACTATCAGTTCTGGCATTGCAGGAAACAAGAGCTACTTGTAGTTTAAGATGGAATACAACCATTTTTATAAAGAGGGAGTTGGATTTATTTCCCCTACAATCATCACCCGATGTCACAAAAACCTGATGGTCTGGCTCACACAAGTTACTTGTTGGTTAGTATTGACCGATGGGATAGAAAAATCTTTGAATTAGGAGACAGTCTCCTACTTATCTCCCCTTTGTCTTACTTATCTCCCCTTGTCTTAATTATCTCCCCATATCCTATTTATCCATACCCCAATCCTCATCTTGTGTTACTTATACCAGTTTCTGATGGTTCGACTCAAAGAAGCTACTTGTAGGTTAGTATTGAATGATGTGATGGGACCTTCCTTGAATGAGTAGACAGTCTTCCACTTATCTCCCCTTGTCTTATTTATCCACACCATAATCTGATGATACATATAACGGTTTCTGTTTGAACCGCTCACAGAGCTGCTTGTAGGTTGTTATTGAATGATGCATCATGGACAGAAGACAGTCTTATACTTATCTCCTTATGTTCTACTTATCTCCCCTTGTCCTAGTTATCTCCCCTTGTCCTACTTATCTCCCCTTGTTCTACTTGTCTCCCCTTGTCCTACTTATCTCCCCTTGTCCTACTTATCTCCATAGATATCTTATAATAACTAGATTGGCTAACGACAAGCGACTTCCGGCAACTAAGTCGCCATCTTGCTAAGTGATTTTTGACTTGCGTTACCAAATTGTTTTCTAGTCTAATGTGAACTTTTCTGCCTTTTTTCGACAATGGAATAATTTTCAAGCGGTAGATGCTGCATAAAATTACTCGCCCATCATGACAAACGTGTAAAAGTGGTTTTAGTAGGGCCTATGTCTTGACTATCGTGCAACAACAACGACAAGAAATGTTTTTCAAGCGGTGACCTCGTTGTGGATTGTAACGTTAACGTTATAGTCCGCCATTTTGCTAAGTGACGGGCTATTGTGCCGTTCTCTACTGCGCAGCGCATAGCGCTTAGCCAATCTAGTTATTATAAGATATCTATGCTTATCTCCCTGTCCTACTTATCTTCCCTTGTCTTACTTATCTCCCTTTGTCTTACTTATCTCCCTTTGTCCTACTAATCTCCCCTTGTCCTACTTATCTACACCACAATCTTCATCTGATGATACATATAACAGTTCCTGATTGTCCGGCTCACACACTCCCTTTAGACTTTGATGCTGACGAAGTTTGCGTAGACTTTTCCTCATCGTATCCTGCATCATATGATTCTCTGTGTTTGCGGCCTGCCACATAATCTCTAGGTCTTCTTCTACCGCCCTGATAACCAGAACAAAAAGAGCAGGAATGGATTACTTACAAGATTGCTGGAGTGAACACACTTGACAAATTGTACTCTCTGGCCATTAGCCACAAAATATCATGGCCGAATATGCAGTGAAAGTGACACACTAGGCGACTTTCCTGACGAATATGCAGTGAAAGTGACACACTAGGCGACTTCCTGACCAATGTGCAGTGAAAGTGACACACTAGGCGACTTCCTGACCAATATGCAGTGAAAGTGACACACTAGGCGACTTCCTGACCAATATGCAGTGAAAGTGACACACTAGGTGACTTTTCTGCCGAATATGCAGTGAAAGTGACACACTAGGCGACTTCCTGACCAATATGCAGTGAAAGTGACACACTAGGCGACTTCCTGACCAATATGCAGTGAAAGTGACACACTAGGCGACTTCCTGACCAATATGCAGTGAAAGTGACACACTAGGTGACTTTTCTGCCGAATATGCAGTGAAAGTGACACACTAGGCGACTTCCTGACCAATATGCAGTGAAAGTGACACACTAGGCGACTTCCTGACCAATATGCAGTGAAAGTGACACACTAGGCGACTTCCTGACCAATATGCAGTGAAAGTGACACACTAGGTGACTTTCCTGCCGAATATGCAGTGAAAGTGACACACTAGGCGACTTCCTGACCAATATGCAGTGAAAGTGACACACTAGGTGACTTTCCTGCCGAATATGCAGTGAAAGTGACACACTAGGCGACTTTCCTGCCGAATATGCAGTGAAAGTGACACACTAGGTGACTTTCCTGACGAATATGCAGTGAAAGTGACACACTAGCCGACTTTCCTGACGAATATGCAGTGAAAGTGACACACTAGGCGACTTTCCTGACGAATATGCAGTGAAAGTGACACACTAGGCGACTTTCCTGACGAATATGCAGTGAAAGTGAAACACTAGGCGACTTTCCTGACGAATATGCAGTGAAAGTGAAACACTAGGCGACTTTCCTGACGAATATGCAGTGAAAGTGACACACTAGGCGACTTTCCTGAAGAATTAATCACTTTTAAAAATATAACATGTGTGAGGTATTATTTCAGTCACAAGAGAACTTATGTCATTATGTATTTTGTTTATGACATCATCCATAAAACACTTTGATTGGTTGTTCTCTAAAATTCGCAATAGGCAAATTCTTCGTTAAGCAGTTGTGTTTGCCTCGAAAATATTAAACATGTTTGATATTGGGGAATGCGTCCAGGCAAGCTTATGCTGCAAAGTGAATGAAATTGCTTGTAAAATTTGCTCAATGTCAACGACCAACATTTAGGCTGGTGGCCGAAGCTTCAATTCGATCAGTCCGTAGCCGATCTCAAGAATATACGTTCCGATAGTTTTTAAATAGTAATGATTAACTAAAGAATATATAAAAAAAGTTCGTCCATGCAGAACCCCGGCGTTTATTAGATATCTTCAACTGAATATCGATTTATGTTTCTGACCTATCTTTAACCTTTGTGACCTACTTACTCGTTTCTGGCGGTATAATTTTTGAACAAGCCAATCAGATCGCTGAAATTCTATTTCCGATATAAACAATAGTTTGTAAACATACAGAATGACAGCAAGATGGTAGAGCGATCGGATGGAAAATCAAGTACTTATTCCTGTACAATACACACACAAAGCAGGGAAAATGAAGTTGAATTGCCTTTCACTAGAACTAGATGGAGCAGTGTCAAAAGATGTACGATAGACTTCAATTTAAACAGGATACAATAAGTCCCTTGGGGTTTTATTCCCGCCAGACCACAAATATAAATGAATATAACAATTGTAATATTTTATCCGGTGAATAAATCAAATCAAATCAGAATGGATACTTTTAGACACAGACGAATCCATTGTGGTCAGAGAGAAAAATGACATATTTAACAAATATTCGGTATCATCGATCCTGTTATAAGCATTTCACAAACAATTAACGAATGTAGGCTGCCAAAAAAAAGAAAGTCTGAAGCTCCTATTAAAGCCCCAACACCGAAAAAGTTAAGATCGAGAAAAAGCAGTCGAACTGCTACACGGTCTTCAGCAGTGCTGCCGGGACCTCGGTGGTCCAGTGGGTTAGGGATCGTCCCTCAGTCCCACACAGACCTTCTATCGATGCGACGCGGGCTCGAATCCCACTCAGACCAAATACATATTTAAAAATTTCTGAGTGGATTTTTCACTCGATCGCCGTATGTGGAAGAGTTGCCAAGTACTCGCCGAAGGTCCTGGGTTTTCCTCCGGACAATGAGCCCGGTTTCCTCTCCCACTAAACCTGGCAACGCCGCCATATAAGAGAAATAATCAATCGGTAGTGCTGCCAATGCAATGCATTATATGCAAGACAGGTGTAGAGAAAAAGATTACACTTCACCACAAAATAGTTAGAGATAAACTTCTTCTAGTTGAGACCGAAGACAGGGGTTTGTATTTTCTATTATAGCAATTTTATTTGTAAGCCTAGTTATGTAGTGTAGTATGGTGCCCTAGTTTAAACTATAACGCTAAACTTGACAGGGGGTGGTGTGTGTGTGGGGGGGGGGGGATTAAATATTTGTTAATACCCCCTATGTTTAATACAATAATTCGATTTAGTGTGGATTTGCTATGTACTAAGTCGATGTCTTTCTTAAATAATCCGGAATTTACTGTGACACTTCATGTGTGAGGTAAATTATCGATCACTCAGGGGGCCGTGAACGATGTAAGTGGAATGGTCGCCAGGAACCAACGAAAGGTCAGGGTTTTCTTGGGGGAGGAATATAGATTTAGCCTGGTTTCTCTGAGTGTCCTCCAATAATCGAAAAAATAATGCGAAAAAAATTTGAGTGAATTGTAAAACGTCAATCCATCCATCCATCCCAATACCTGTCAGGATGGAAATTCTATTCTCGATTTAGACACCAAATTTGTTGACAATTAGTTATCGATCAGCCTCAAGTTGAACGGTAGCCAGAAACCAACAGAAAGGACCTGGGGGTGTCATCTGACATTGATTTTCTTCTGGTAATAATCCTGCCAATGCCACTATAGGCCTATAAACAAAATAAACTTGAATACGGTGTTAAACAACCAATCAAAAAGTATATTCCTTACAGCGCAAATGGTTTGTATGGGTTGCTGGGTGTGGGAGAAGCTCTTTAAATGGTTTAATTGCCTAATTGCCCCCCCCCCCCCCCCCCCCCTCCCTCACCCCCACTCACTACCGAAAATTCTTAGATTAAACTAATATCACCGAAGCTTGCATTAAATTTTTAATACATTTATTGTATCTCTAACTTAAATTATATGTTGTCTGGCCCACATGTCTGATTTTAAAATTACATTATTAGACCTACTATATATATTTTGCAGGTTTGTTACGTGAAGCAGCGGGGAAAAATCGGATGAAAATATAGAGTTAAAAATGTAAAGTGTTAATAGATTGCATAAACATGTTGATCCTCATACAAATCTGTTTATTTTGACTTTTCTCTCATATACGGCAGAGGGATGCAAATAGTGTCTACCTTTAATCCTATGTCTATGGAAACGACCAAAAAACGTAGTATTGGTGGAAAAAGTAATAGCCAGTGGCCTGTTTCACAAAACTGAGTAGATGTTTTTTTTTTGCGTAACTTTCGTAGACCGTATAGATCTCTACAATATGTGTTGTCATGACAGTTACGTAAAAACTTACGCTACGCCGCTCTGGGTAGTCCGGGCTTATGTGTGTGTTGCGAGACACTTCCGTTTTCCGTCAAAAAGAAAAGAATCAACGAAGTGGGAAAACTTTGATGCTGCTGTAGTCCGGTTAATAGAACCCTTTCATAACATATATCAAAGTTAGGTAAGTCATATTTTAACAGATTTAATAACCATATTTCGGGAATGTTGATGTGTCTATATGTATTAGATAGAGATAAGGGGAGAGCACTCATTTTGCCTATGGCCACTGTATATGCGAAGAAGTGTTCCTTTCACATGGCTTTTTTGCGAAAACGCCGGGGTTTTGAGTGGACGAACTTTTTTTGGTGCTAAAGTATGTCCTAAGGAATATAAGAAAACATACAAAAAGTATATTCCAGAGATCGGCCACGGAACCCTATTTATAGCGACTTTTCAAGTTACAGCCACCGGCCTAATTACTTTGTGAATGCATGTAACACAATGTTGAGGGTATAAGTTTCAACGACATGCCTTGAACTATGGGCGTATATGGTTTGAGAGACAGTTCCCAGGACGTGTATTGCTATAGTTTAGCAAATCTTTCCAATGCATGCGATCGCAATATTCTATATACATCTAAGTACAGTTAAACACACATTTTCCGCAAAACGCAGCCTAGGTTAGGTTACTAAAGCATGCCCCTGTTTCTTAGTTCACTTTTCTGTTTGGGATGGAATTATTTCAATAATTTATTACACAATTTCCCAATATTCTAACTAATGTAACAAATGGCGTGATAATCTCACCTTTTTTCTGTATCTGCGGACTGTAACAATAACTCCTTCTCTTTAACCAACAACCGTAGGTGTTTAATTTCCCTCTCGTACTCTAACCTCTCACTCTGAAACTTGGAATCTTGTTCTGCCATTCTGTTAACAATGGAAACTTATAGGTCAGGGCCTAGTTTCACAAAGCGATCTTAGCTGAGTGTGATCTTAACTACCATGGCAACCAATGCTAAAGGTATACGTTGCCATTGGTAATTAAGATCACCATAAGCTAAGATCGCTTTGTGAAACTGGGCCCTGATGTATACATTGAAACCTACATGTATGTCCATCACCATTCTTAAGGGGGCCCCCGGTGGTCCAGTGGGTAAGAGTGAACGTCCCTCACACACATACCTACCATCGATCAGGTGCAGGTTTGAATCACACTCAGACCAAATAAAATTAAAAAATTAAATTTCTGAGTGGATTTTTCACCTGGTTGCCGTATGTGGAAGAGTTGCCAGGTACTCGCCGAAAGTCGGGGGTTTCCTCCCCCACTAAACCTGGCAACGTCGCATATAAGTGAAATAATCTTAAAACATCAATCAATCATCATCCTTAAAGCATGCGGTCATCACTCATTGCTGTAAAGCCTTAACAAGTTTACTTGATGTTTAACATGACCGCATGGCCAAGGGGAGGAAACTCCAATATTCGACAAGTACATGTACCTAGTAAACCTACCATAAATGTTGATCAAGCAAAAAATCCACTCAAAATGTTTTTCTTTGCACTGAATGGGATTAATCTTCAGAATTGGGAATCGGTAAAAATTATCTTCATAAAAAACACACTACCGTATTTCTTCTAAATATTCAGCCATATGGTCTAAATTTTCCATTGAGTTGGACAAAAATGGAGACGAGGAGTTGTCTTTAAGGATAACCATTTTCACACACTGCTCAGTGGGTCATATTGCCTTAAATTCCCTCTATTGGACAAATTTGTCTGGCCTCATTTAGCAGATTTCTTTTCTAATGAGCAAATCCTTATGAGGAAAAAACTGGCTGAATCTTTAGAAGAAATACGGTACCCATAATGACCACAGGTACTGTAGCAAGATCTACTTACTTTGAAGCCACTGTGTTAAATTTTGCTGCAGCCTTCACCTTATAATTCTGTTGAGAAAATAAAAGATATAGATTTGTTAAAACATTCCTTTAGTCCCATGGAAATAAGAGGAAGGTTTTGTGATACAATAGAAATCTGGCCACTGATTTAACAGGGTTTCATTGTGAGCACCATCTCCGGCAAATCGACTTGGTGATGCAAAACATTTGAATCATTCAACCAAACAGCTTTGAACTTTTTTACCTCAAAAAGCCCCCCCCCCCCACCCCCCATAGATATTTTTAACATATTCAAACATCTGGCTTGGCCACATCCTGTTGACTGATATGTCAATCAAACTTAAAGTGGCATGAGCTGCCAAAATTCACACTTTTTTCATAATTTCTGATCGTCACGACAGTAAGAGGTTTTGAAGGCCATTGAAAAACTAAATGATTGGCGTCGGAATGAGGAAAATCCATACAGTATGTGGCCTATACGAACCGGAATAGTGTTCGATAAGTAAACAAATTTAAATAACCGGGACGACCATTCATTCATTCTAAGCTAAAGTTAGTTCAAATACTTTATCATACTGTTACATTCTCGAGCACTAAAAAGCTTCTGTTCATTTTAAGTCTAAGGATGACATCAAACTGTTGATATTTTGACCTTAAAACAAAACGTTGAAATTATTGGCTATTTTTCTCAAGACGTATAATTCCGAAGCTTTTTAGTGCTTCTAGTCTTGAAAATGTAGGAAGTTTTGTTTTTATCTAACTTTGGCTTAGAATGAATGAATGGTCGTCCCGGTTATTTGAATTTTGTTTAGTTTTCGTACATGTTTTCGGTTGGTACAGGCCACATACTGTATGGAATTTTCTCATTCCAACACCAATCGTTTAGTTTTTTCGATGGCCTTCAAAGCCTCTTACTGTGGTGACGATCAGAAATTATGCAAAAAGTGTGAATTTCGGCAGCTCATGCCACTTTAAGTTATGTAGACGCTATAATCCAGATAATGGCTTATCATGTGGTTTTCGAATCCACACATGTTATTTTAATTTAGTATAATTATTTAGAAACCTGTATATGGTTGATTCCATGAAGACACTCAAGTCAAAAACATATTTTCTTTGCCAGTGTATAATAAATAAAGTGAAATAGTGCAGATTGCAACAGAAAAATTTTATTTTGATTCACAAAAGCTATAATGACGTATTTAACACTAACCTGGAGTTTCTCTTCAAGTTTTCCCACCGTTACATTTCCCGCCACTAATTTATTCATGGCTTTACGAGTCTCATATTCCTTGTCCTTAGCCTAAAATCAATCAAAATAAAACATTTAACAGTTAAACTTAAATATAATAATAATAATATTCTTTATTTCAAGAGGGTTACATATATAAAATACACTCAATCAGCTGAATAGCTGTTCTACCTTGAGGCCCTCAAAAACATAACAAAATATGCAGACACCTTTTCCGTTAAAGTGGCATGATCTACCAAATATAGTCCTAACAGTAAAGACTACTACACAGCCAGCCCAGCTAGTTTGGTCTTCGTTTATCGTAAAATGTGCTTACCGCTTTTGCATAGGTGTCCCTTTCAAAGGCATTACGCTCTGCCTGAAAACAAAAGCAAATATTTTACAATGAACTAATCAGGGGAAAGATATGAATAGTAAATTGACGCTAAGCAGACTCTGCCCCTTCAAGAGCGAATGGACCAATCGGCTTGCTAGAATTCCCGGCCTCGGACAAACAAGAACGAAAAATGGCGATAGAGTAATACTCGAAGGCACATGGATTTCACTTGCTGTAAACAATATTTCCGCCAGTACATCGTGCACATATATTCCCCAGACAGTTTTATTGTACAGTTGTGGGCTTCTGGAGAACTGCAGACGGAAAGTTATCGGTAAGAATTGTGCACAGTTCAACCAACATCCACACTGGCGGCCATGTTTCATCTCTTGTTTGTCCGAGGTGACCTCATTAGTATAAGTAGGCGGAGCGTCCCGTAAGGTCAAATACCTTGGGTGAAATTGGGTCAGCTTCACATAGTAACCCTTAGTATATATGGAACACATCACAACTACCCTCTCAGTCATTTTTATTGGAAATCTATTTAACCCACACACACACATCCTAATGGTAGAGACATAAACTAAGAAAGCATTTGTTCAAGTACTTTGTACATGAAACAATAAGGCAAGAGTGAGAGAATGATTTGGCTTATGACGTCCTGCTCAACAGTATTTCAGTTATATGAAGAAGTTGTCTCCTTATTGCAGTGCGGATTTCCACCGCTCTTTTAGGTGCTGCCTCACCGAGACGACTTGCCGAAGACAACCAGCAAGCCCCCTCACCCAGTCACAGTATGCTGACACCGGGCCAACCAGTCGCTGCTCTAACTCATATTGCTGAGCGCCAAGCGAAGCAGCAGCAGCTACCACTGTTAAAGTCTTTGGTCTGACTCGACCCAGGCTTGAACCCGGATCTCCCAGGCCTTAAGTGGACGCTCTACCGACTGAGCTATCGGGGCTGGTGCCAATAAGGCAAGAGAAGAAAATAATATATTTTATTTTCTTACCAATTTAATGATGTTAGCAAGATGTTCATGGGCAGACAACTCTTTATTCTCAGACATTTCCAAGGCTTTGTCCATTAAAGATATCTTTCCTTGAACCTTTCTGTAATAGAGAAAATATATCTTTTATCTCTGAGATTAAATCTCATATCTGAAATTTCGATGAAACTTCCAAAAAATTTATTACGATACAAATAAACTGATCGAATGAGTAATCAATTGTTTTAATCGATGTTTAAAGATAATTCCCCCTCAATGATGACAATGTCTTAGTTGAGGAGGAAACTGGGCTCAGTACTGGGAAGAAACACCTGACCTTACACTCGGTATGCATATCTTATATATGCATTATGCACATATTATAGTTCTAAAAATATAGGCTTTAAATAATCACAGCCACTTATTTTATGCATAACACATAATGCATTTTGCAAGTAGCTTCGGAAGCCTGTAAAGAATACAGACCTGCAACTTTGTTGACAAATATAAATATAATATTTTGCGTGAAGGACACGGCAGTTAATCAATTTCCAATGAGTTTTACTCTTATCAAACAGACCAAACACTACATCTGTATGTGTTAAATTCACCGTTAGTTTTACTATAGACGATAACCATTTAACAAAAATATCCCAAAATTGCCTGAGTTTGGTAAACGTGAAAAAGTGGTGTTTTAATGTATCAACCTCTGTTTCACAGTTTATGCATAATGGGTTATCCAGTATACCATATTTATGTAATAGTCTTGAAAAAAAACAGCATCAATTATCTCCCTTTGCAAAGCACACCCAAAATTCTAATCCTTAAAGTGGCATGAGCTGCCAAATTTCACACTGTTTTCATAACTTCTGATCGTCATGATAGTAACAGACTTTGTAGGTCATCTAAAAACTAAATGATTGGCGTTGGAATGAGGAAAATCCATACAGTATGTGGCCTATACGAACCGCAAACGTGTTCGAAAAGTACACAAAATTTAAATAACCGGGACGACCATTCATTCATTCTAAGTCAAAGTTAGTTCAAAACAATACTTAATCGTACATTTTCGAAACTAGAAGCACTAAAAAGCCTCTGAATTATACGCCTAGAGAAAAATAGCCAATAATTGCAACATTCTGTTTTAACGTTTTGGCAGCTCATGCCACTTTAAATATCACAGAAGTTGCTTTTCAGAACAAGAAAATATCTTACAGAGAAGCTATGACTGAAAACTGTATTGCTTTAATTGATAAATAAATAATGTTGGAATACAACAAGCCCATACTTAGATAAACTATGTTTCAAGAGTAAAAAACAAGAAATTTCCCCCCTCCCCTCCTCCCTCCCACCACTCACTTCATAGCTTTTTGATGCGATTTAAGTTCTGCTTCAAGTTGGCTGTTCTTTGCTGTTAAATCGGCCACCTCATAAGCCAAATTTTTCCTCTCTTGTTGTAAAGCCTGAAAAGTCAGCAAAGTTAATATTTTCCATTTTAAAGAAGTTAGCAATGAAAACGACAAATATGTATAAGATTTAATGTGAATACTATTGCATTACTCCTCAGTTTAAGAAAAACTGCTGCACATTTGTTACAAACTTTATATCCATTACAAAGGGTGTAACATAAGTCAACTCTGGCTGAAGGATGGAGTAATTTTGAACAAAGTGCTTACAATGTTACATTTCAACAGACCTGGAGTGTCAATAATACATCGAAGTTGTTCATTTTCAGGGTGTTTGGTGTTTTACGCTGCGCTCAAGATTATTTCACTTATATGGCGGCGTTGCCAGTTTTATTGTGGGTGGAAACCGGGCTCTACGATCGGAGGAAACCTACAACCATCCCAGGTCGTTCGATTGAAAAACAAGTCAGAAAATTTTCCAATTTTTTTTTTGGGGGGGGGAGGGGACTGAGTGGGATTTGAACCCGCAACCCATTGGTGGAAGGCTGTTCGGATTGAGCGTCCAACGTTTACCCACTGAGCCACGGAGGCCCCGCACATCAACTGAAGAGTCTTACAAACAAATTGTAGTAACACATCTCTTGAAGTATTCAGAACTAACAGAGACACAAATACAATGTGGTCAATACCTGATATTTTGTTGTTAAACTTTCAATTTCTTTGCTGTAAATTTCTTTAGACTCGACAACAGTTCTGAAAATTAAAACAGTTTTATAGTTGATTTTTTTGTGTGTTATATTTCTGCTCTAGTTACTTTTCAGAGTCATTTCATTTTTTTTTAACACCACATGTAAAGTAATTTGTTCTAATCGACAGCATAGTCACAAACCGTTTTCATAAAATAATGGGAAATAAGAATGATCTCAGATACCAAAGCAGTGTACAATGTATGTAGTTGGCAATCATTGGAAATTGATTTCAGATTAGTTTGCTTTATAATCAAATTCAAATTTTGTCCCTTGCCTTGATGTACAGATAAACAACTTTATAAAAGCTATAATGAACAAAGTCTTTTAGTGTAACTTCTTAACCCAATCTTCAGTGCGGCGTAAAACAACAATCAATCAAATTTTATTCGTAAATCTCGAGCGACCATGGAGTCGGAAAAAAGCGCCTCTGAATTGTGCACGGGCTACAGGGCCATCAAATGCGCGCCATGTGACGTTCCCGGACTCTGGAAATTGATCGAATAGGCGGCTTTGATGTTGGTGAGAGCTGTTATGACCTACGGTAAGAATTCCGCTAATTCAAGGACGAGCAATGTGAAGATAACAAATTATTAGACTGCTTTCTGCCATGGTTGGTCTAAAACAACAACAATAGCGATTGCTCGATAGGATTATCGGTCGTTCCATGCAGGAGGTA
Source organism: Lepidochitona cinerea (assembly GCA_963971465.1). Classification (NCBI taxonomy): domain Eukaryota; kingdom Metazoa; phylum Mollusca; class Polyplacophora; order Chitonida; family Tonicellidae; genus Lepidochitona; species Lepidochitona cinerea. The sequence continues at coordinate 33,890,391 of OZ020555.1, read as the reverse complement.
AGACACCCAACGAAAAGTCTCAAACTTTTAGAGTGCTTTTCGTAATGTTTTGAGTACTTGAATTAGCAGAATTCTTACCGTATGCCTACTAAGAATCTAGACTGAAATGTTAGTTGTAATAAACAAAGAAGTTTATCCACACATGAAAGAGTCCACATCTTCTTTTGTAAGTGAGATAACATATGAACATAAGAAATATGTTTTTATTGGTGAATACTCAATATTCCTGGGAGCCGTTTCATGAAGCCGTCACAAAGTGCGATTTATCTTAGTTGCCACGATGTCGTATCTCTTCACTATGGTATCCAGTGGCAGCTAGGCTTCGTTTGTGATGCAACTGCTTTGTGAAACGAGCCTCTGAATTGCTTAGTCTGTTTATAAAGTGTAGCTTATAAACTTGATCTCGATTGCGGTGTAAAACAACAATCAGTTGGTCTAAACAGTGTTATTATCTCAACTGAAATGTCATTTTTAATCAACAGGGCGGAGTTGTTCAAAAGTGTATTAGGCTTAATACCGGTCTAAGGGACGTCGCGTAACAAAGAAATTCAATTGTTACGTTGCAATGTTAAAGCGGTATTAAACCAAATACACTTTTGAACCTAGCATTGTGTATTATTAAATCTGCCTGATAACTATTTACTTTTTCAACTCTATCACAGTGTGGTGTGTTTTATCCTCTGTTTGATGTAGATATCAAATGTCTAGGAACTATTTACTTTTTCAACTCTATCACAGTGTGGTTTGTTTTATCCTCTGTTTGATGTAGATATCAAATGTCTAGGAACTAATTACTTTTTCAACTCTATCACAGTGTGGTTTGTTTTATCCTCTGTTTGATGTAGTGATCAAATGTCTAGGAACTATTTACTTTTTCAACTCTATCACAGTGTGGTTTGTTTTATCCTCTGTTTGATGTAGTGATCAAATGTCTAGGAACTATTTACTTTTTCAACTCTATCACAGTGTGGTTTGTTTTATCCTCTGTTTGATGTAGATATCAAATGTCTAGGAACTATTTACTTTTTCAACTCTATCACAGTGTGGTTTGTTTTATCCTCTGTTTGATGTAGTGATCAAATGTCTAGGAACTATTTACTTTTTCAACTCTATCACAGTGTGGTTTGTTTTATCCTCTGTTTGATGTAGATATCAAATGTCTAGGAACTAATTACTTTTTCAACTCTATCACAGTGTGGTTTGTTTTATCCTCTGTTTGATGTAGATATCAAATGTCTAGGAACTAATTACTTTTTCAACTCTATCACAGTGTGGTTTGTTTTATCCTCTGTTTGATGTAGATATCAAATGTCTAGGAACTAATTACTTTTTCAACTCTATCACAGTGTGGTTTGTTTTATCCTCTGTTTGATGTAGATATCAAATGTCTAGGAACTATTTACTTTTTCAACTCTATCACAGTGTGGTGTGTTTTATCCTCTGTTTGATGTAGATATCAAATGTCTAGGAACTAATTACTTTTTCAACTCTATCACAGTGTGGTGTGTTTTATCCTCTGTTTGATGTAGATATCAAATGTCTAGGAACTAATTACTTTTTTAACTCTATCACAGTGTGGTTTGTTTTATCCTCTGTTTGATGTAGATATCAAATGTCTAGGAACTAATTACTTTTTCAACTCTATCACAGTGTGGTGTGTTTTATCCTCTGTTTGATGTAGATATCAAATGTCTAGGAACTAATTACTTTTTTAACTCTATCACAGTGTGGTTTGTTTTATCCTCTGTTTGATGTAGATATCAAATGTCTAGGAACTAATTACTTTTTCAACTCTATCACAGTGTGGTTTGTTTTATCCTCTGTTTGATGTAGATATCAAATGTCTAGGAACTATTTACTTTTTCAACTCTATCACAGTGTGGTGTGTTTTATCCTCTGTTTGATGTAGCGATTTCTCCAAATGATCCTTGGTCTCTGTTAGAGATCTCTTCAACTCTTCACTAACTTTCTCCCTCTCAGTTTTCTCTGACCGTAGACTTAGAACTTGTTTAGAAAGTTTGGCCACTGGAAGTAAAAAAGAAACATTCATGTATCCCTGTGCCCGTGTGTTTTAGTGTTCATGAATTTATTTATTAGTTCAAATCAAACAAAACAAACATTAAGTAAAATACTGCAAATCAGAATTTAACATTGATAGTTTTTTTGGGTGTTTTAAGTCACACCCAGGATTATTTTCCCTTATTTAGCACCTTATTAGCAGCGTTGCCATGTTAAGTGTGGGAGGAAACTGGACTCTTTGCCCTGTGGAAACCCCTGACTTTCGGCAAGCACCTGGCAACTCTTCAACATACAGCAATCAAAAGAAAAATGAAATAATATTGAGTCGGCAAAAGGTCGATCAATCAATCAATCTGTGGGTATCGGGAAATGAGGTTATAGGTCCAGAGTTCTCAGTGGACTTTTGTGGTACCAAGAAACCATTTCACATCCGCTTGATGTATTAAAGGGACACACCCCCAGAGAATACGGTAAATTTTTCAACGACCTTCGAATTACAAGAAGGATAAGAACATATGAATCACAATCCCCTTGCTTTACTTATGCAATAAAATATGTTCAATTCATGAATCACAGATGAAGGTCACAAGACAATTTATCAGCAAAACAAATAGATTGCTCTTGACTGCCAGGCATAACAACCATACCGGAATGCAGTGAGCTCTCAGGCAGAAAAATGTCTGACGAGCGGACAGCTGAAATAGGACTACCCTCTAATTGACCTGTTCGGCAAGACCTTGTATCCAGTCCAAACATTCTATTATAAGGCTAGAGACAAACTCAGTGAAATAACTTTGTGACTGTGACATCATGATATTTGCAAGATCACAAAGCCAACACTCTGGGTTTGTCAAACATTATGTTTAAATGTATGCACATCTTACAGTAAGGATTATGACTGGTTTATGTAACCTACAGTACTGTCAGTGACTAAGTATCAATCCTCCGCGGAGGTTCTGCAGAGTCGACACAAATCCCCTTAGGACGTTTTCTATACCTTTACTGATGCTCCTAAGTCCGTCAGCTGACAGTCCGTCATATTGCGTAAGACGATTTAAATAGAATAGCCACTTGTGGCTTAGACCGTTACAGCCGTATTGTATACAACACTGCATGAGCACTGCACAACTCACTATTTAACATTGCATAGAATCTTGTTTTAGTTGATATTGAACAATTGAATGGGAACAACAGGAATTTTCTAATAGTACATAACTACATGTAACTTCATTCATGATTTAGAATTTTGTAAAACTTTCAAAGGAAATAGAAAACTCATCAATACACAGCAGGAAAAGATCGAGAGGATTCCAGTTTGACATAAATTAAGTGAGCTGTATTCAGTTTGGACCAATCAGCCAATGGGAACATGACCTGATTGACATTTAGACCAATTAGCAATCAGCAAAATGACCTAATTAAGAACCAATGCGTTATCTAACTTGTAAAAAAAAATGTTTAAATTGGTTTTAGAAATTCATTAATTGACAAATAATGCTTGTCAGATGTAGACAATTTCTTTGTTCAGCTGATTCAAGCCATTGAGCAAGAATGAACAGCCTTGCAGGTGTATGTGACGGCTTATAGTTATAACTTTGTTTACTTGTTTCAATATCACATAGAAAATAACCAAGGATAGTACATGCTGTATATAGTTCTACAGAGGAAAATTATCTGCCTTATTGTGGCGACTATTTTCCAACACTTGGAATATTGTCAACCTTCAATTAGTACGCTGGCGTCAAAACAGTCTGGATATGTCGTCTCCATTATAATAGTCATTTGTGTCTCATTACATTTATATAGGGGTGATACTTTCATATACCTTCATAACTGGTGTTGTAGAATTTTTATTTTTCTGTTTGTTTTTTTTAAACAATTGCGAAACTACTTAAAGGGATTACAACTAACTAGCCAATATGCTATATTTTTTGTTGGTCGTGCATGCAAATAAAAACTCAAAATAATTACTTTGAAAACTCAACCTCACGTAAAGGTCAGAGATGGACTCAACCTGCCTTGCTGCTCAACTAGGCATAGGTTTTTAAATACAGACGGTGGATATGATAAACATTTAGGTAATATTGGTTTAACAGAAACGCTTTTCTGAGTGAATCGCTGGTCACCAGTTCTTTCCAAATGCAAAAAGTTTCTTGTGGATTAAGAAAAAAAAGGGGAGATGAATTTAATTACGGGCAGTCAGTCTGGCCTCAGATGTACAAGTAAGACGAACTAAGCATTTCGTCTACATATGTTGGTTCTCGTATAAAATGAATCATCTTTCTTGTATAGAGTTTGACATTTTTTTCTCTTGTGAATGCTGATTTTACACATTAGTATGTGGTAGGCCTAAAAATCTGTGTTGCAAGATCTGTCACAGTCTGCCGTCAGTTACATCAAGGTCTCAAATGCAGTTCAGCTCTCCCACGGGGCCGGCGCCATTCCTGTTCAAATCCTCCGCAGAGGTGATAGAAATGCCCCGCAGAGCTAATGATTTTCAGTCACCGATCCCCCGCGGAGGTGTTTGGAAAGCTCTGCGGGGGAACTGTGCAGGATTGATTGATTGATTGTTTGGTGTTTTACGCCGAGCTCAAGATTATTTCACTTATATGGCGGCGTTGCCAGTTTTATTGTGGGAGGAAACCGGGCTCTATGCCCGGAGGAAACCCACAACCTTCCGCTGGTAACTGGCAACCATCCCACATAGGTGCAGGATTGATACTTAGTCACTGACAGTGCTGACTGTACTGTAAATGTACCAATAGTCACAGAATACAACAACAACAAAAAACTGTTTGTAAAATGAAGTACAATAAATAGTGTTCAAAATAAACTTACTCTCTTGTGAATGTGATTTTTGTAATTCTTTAAACTTGTTTTGTTGTACGTTAATCTGTTCCATGAGTATTTGATTTTCTTCAAGCACTAGCCGGGCTTGTTCTTGTAGCTGCTGCCTGAAGTTAAACATTTATCAGAATTAAAACCATGAGCAAAAAACAAACATTTATTGGCAGGTGTTTTTGTGTGGCATTCCAGCTCATTTCAATTGGATTAGATTGATTGAAGTTTTACGCAGCACGCAAGATCATTTCAATTGAATGGTGACTTTATCAAATAAAGTGTGCCTGTGTGTGTGGAGGGTTTGGGGGGACAAGCCTGTTGCCCAAAGACAATCCCTAACTTTTGACAGCGGCCTGAAAATATTCCACATAGGGCACTCGAGTGAAACAGGCACTCGAAACAAACGTTTTTTTTCTTCTTTGGACTGATTGGGATTTGAACCCACAACCCACCAACAGACCACTTTTTTCAGCGTTCTTATACTCTATCCCCGAGTACCTAATAGATTAGACCCAAGACGAAAATTCACAGATTTTTCAATTAGGCATTCAGACCCTCAACCCACTCTTCTTACAATGTAGTCAACATAGGGAACATTGCTTCAAAACAAATATTTATGATGCCAAGTCCTAACTCTAAATCTTTACATATCAAGAATATTTTTACCGCGAGCGACAAGCCGCTGCCTGTACACTAGCCTTCCTCCCCACGAGCGTCTAAACCCGCTCTGCCAGCCTGCCTTTCATTTCCCCGTGAGAGGGTATAGCCGCAAATAACACAACGTAGCAAAACAAAAATGCTGATAAAGGAGTTTTCAAAACCTATTCAAACTTTTTATTTGATTGAATAGTGGAAAAATAACTTTGAACTATTTCAAATTTATGTTTACGTAACAAATTTTGGCAGAAAAAAAACACTCTGTACTGTAGGCCTACGGACGCAGTGTTTATGAGTAAAAATGCGCTAATTAATCCTTTTAACGAGCTCCATGTATTTATTTTTGAAGCTAATTATAGAGCTTTCATCACAACCAGATTATGTTTGCAAGTTATAAGAGTTTATCTAATGAATAAAGATGGTTTGCAAGCCAGTGGAAGGTACATTGTATAGCCTTTCACAGTTTACATGGACTGACTTTCTGCTGAGTACAGGACGGCTGTGGGCAGACAACAGCTACGGCAGTGACGGCCAGCTTCGGCTGCAGTAGAGAATGAGCTACATGTAATTTGAAGACAAATTTTCACGTTTTAAGATTTAATTTCTTCTTACCAGTCCTCTGATGTTGCTGATTGATTCATGGTTTTGGTCGCTATTAATTCTTCATTTTCTTTCACCAACTCTTCAGTTTTTACACGAAAGACTTCCATTATTTCCTTCAGAAAAACACATCCATAGAGCCATGATTTTAAAACATCTCAAAATAATTTAAGTCATAAAAACATATTTCTTACATTATCCATGTTCAGTATTTTAATTTCAAAGTTAAAGCTATGTATTATTTCAGAGGTAATTGTTCCACAGTAGGCCCTATCTAATAAACTCAGAACAGTCCTTAAATAAGTATGTAAGTTGTACAATATAATACATTTGCCTTGAATAGTATATAGGTATACTGGTAGATATTTGGTGTCCGACATTAACATTTTTCCGAGGCGAAGCAGCTTGTTAATTTGAGCTGGAGCCTGTTTCACAAAGCGGTGTAGCGTAAGTTTTCACGTAACTGCCATAGCAACCCATACTGTAGAGATACGTTAGTAAGACAGTTACGCAAAAAATGCATTTACGCCGCTTTGTGAAACAGGACCCTGTTCTTTATTTTTAAGTTCACAAAAATGTCTTGGGCTGAGTGTATTGAGAAAGGTCCAAATGACGTCGCGAAACAAATAAATTCTATTGTGATGTTGCAAAGTTATACCGGTTTTCATAATCTTTGAGACAAGCACAGTGTTCTTGGCTTATTAAACAACATTCTAAACTGACGTCACAATATGATTTGTCTTGACTGAAGAATCCTGTGACGCACGAAGACTTTCACTCCGTGGTAATAACAGCATGTGAGACCTTAATTCCGGGGTGGTACAGAATCAAATATATACACGGAAAGCAGCCACTGGTTCACATTCTGGGCATTTCGACCAATGAAATGCCTCGAAATTAATCTGAATGGTGATAATAGCCCATATACCCGCATTTCGACCAATGAAATGCCTAGAAATTAATCTGAATGGTGATAATACCCCATATACGCGCTCAACCTTTCTGTTACTGGCTCCTAAAATCAATTGTTCATTGAAGGGTGTTTAAAATGTCTGTCTCTCTCACCTCATACTGGGCAATGGCCTTCTGTTTCTTACTCAATTCATCATCATAAGCCAGGAACAAAGGTGCCAGACATTTGCTGTTTATCTATAAACAATGATAATAAACAAATCATGATTGATGTCTACAAGATAAATTCAGGTTATGCACAATATTACTTGCTCTAATGCAATAGCAAAGTAACTCCGAATAATTTGCTATTGCATTATGCTAAGCTATTCAGTGGATCAACAAGTTATTACTTGCTCTATTGGGAAGGTTGCGAGTTAAAAGCGGAAGGTCAATTGGTTTCCTCCGGGCACAGAGCCTGGTTTCCTCCCACAATAAAACTGGGCAACGCCGCCATATAAGTGAAATAATCTTGATCGCGCGTAAAACACCAAACAATCAATCAATCAATCAATCTATTGGGAAAACGCTTGGTGAATTTTTATAATGGCATCATTAGCTGCCAAAATTTTTAAAAATATTCATAAAATACAACTGCTTAGATAATAAAAGTGATATCGTAAATAGATGATTGCCATTTGATAAAAATATCCAATTTTTCTGAAGCCTGTGTGATCTGAGATTGTAATTGAAAGGTGAACAAAATTCTATAACCAATACGAATGTTCATTTATTCAAGGGCGCCTCTAGTTTGCAATCCTCCAGACAAATTAACCTGAAATCTCAAAATATTATTTAAAGTGGCATGAGCTGCCAAAATTCACACTTTTTTCATAATTTCTGATCGTCACGACAGTAAGAGGCTTTGAAGGCCACCGGAAAACTAAATTATTAGCGTTGGAATGAGGAAAATCCATACAGTGTGTGTTTTTAAACAAAATTTAAATAACCGGGACGACCATTCATTCATTCTAAGCCAAAGTTAGTTCAAAACAATACTTTATCGTACATTTTCGAGATTAGAAGCACTAAAAAGCTTCTGAATTATACGTTTTGTGAAAAATAGCCAATAATTTCAACATTCTGTTTTAACGTCAAAATATCAACATTCTGCCAGCTCATGCCACTTAACTGAAAAAAAATAACAACATTTTGCAGCTCATTCTAATTTATTATAAGAAATGTATCTTACCAGCCAGGATGGGATGGGTCCTTTTGAAGGTAAACCCACAATCTCTTGTAACTGTGGAGAATAGGACAAATAGTGTAAATGGTAAACATACTAAAACTATACAGTAAATCATGTGGCAATAGACGGCATAAGGCCCGTTCTCACTGTGCGATTTGTTGTACAGACTTGTAGCATGCGATTCAAATGGATGCATTTGATTGGTTGACAAATCTTATTGACCAATTAAACTCAAGTCAATAAGACAAATCACACAGTGAGACGGGCCTTTAGAATGACGTTGTTCGAATTGTATGGCATTGACGTCATCTCTCTGTTGCTGTTGTTGTGACACGCCTCTTCTGCATTGTGTCATAGACAAAATGAACACAATTCCGGCATCAGATTGATCCAATAGTTCAATTTGGCGTCATTTTCTCATACAGTGAGGCTTCTGCGTAAGCGTCAATCCGTCAGGGTCTACTAAGATTATTAATGAAATCATTTAAAATGACATGAGCTTCCAAAATTCAGACTTTCTGAAGTACCTTGAAAAATTAAACGATTGACCTTGAAATTAACAAAAATTGGTAATGGTAGATCTGGGTTATCAATATACAATGTCTGACCTCATTTCCAAGTTGTACTGGTCTGTACTTTGCTTGGTAAGCGCTTAATTCAATGTTAAGACGATGCACAGTGTTCTTTAACACTTTGTTGTCTTCCTTCAAGTCCACCAGATGTTTTTTCAATGTTGATACAGAACTTCCATCTGTAACATAAGGTAGCAATTTTCAGGAAAGGAAATAGAGAGTTGGCTGCCAGGTAAAGCGAAAGTGAAAAGTTTAGCGTCATTCTTAAAGGACAAGTAAAAATCAACCTTTAAACACGGGGTTGGTATGGATAACAAACTTCTTCGTTTATTTTTCTATCGGTGTAGATATTAACACCGTTTTCAAGTCAAATGTGTTTATTGACAATTCAACTTCTAAATGCCACTAAAACAACCAAATCAACCTTTGTCTAAAAGATCTATTTTTATTTGGTAATGGATTGAGTACACATGTAAGTTGAAACATTTATGAAATGGCTTTTAACACATATTTCAACAAAACTTGATTGATTGATGTTTTTTTTTTTAATTATATGGCAGCGTTGCCAGGTTTAATGGGAGAGGAAACTGAGCTCTATGCCCGGAGGAATTCCCAAACCTTTGGCAAGTTCCACGTACAGCTACTGAGAGAAAAATCCACTCATTAGCTTGGCCACTCAGATTTTTATTTGGTCTGAGTGAGATTAAAAAAATGTGAGAAATGGTTTGGATTCGGTCAGTTTCTTGTCACATCTCGTCAAGACAGTTGAACGTAATTTGTCATCATAAAACGCTGAGATCTAATGGCGTTATTACAACTGACACAACGCGTTATTACAACTGACACAACGCATTATTAGAACGGACACAACGCGTTATTACAACTGACACAACGCGTTATTACAACTGACACAACGCATTATTAGAACAGACACAACGCGTTATTACAACTGACACAACGCGTTATTACAACTGACACAACGCGTTATTACAAATGACACAACGCGTTATTACAAATGACACAACGCGTTATTACAAATGACACAACGCGTTATTACAAACGACACAACGCCATAAACGCATCCCCTATTGACATACTGTGGGAAAAGCCTTTCAACGATTTTTGTTGAGATGTAAAACCACACTCTTCAATTACCTAATAATGTATGAACAAGTTTCTAGTTTTAAGCCAAAAATCTGATAGCTTTTGCTACTTGTAAGTCTTATTCTGTTAATAGGATTATCCAGGCTTATGACATAATAATCCTTTTAGGATTAGAGATTAGCTTTAGACTGAAAGGTGAAGGAGTTATATCTGCAGGTAGACAGAATGAGATAACCAGATTTGTTCAAAATGATTTTTTGAAGTTTATTCCATGTCTTTGAGTTTTCAAGTTTTATGGAAGTAAGAATTTGAGGCCATAAAGCCCAACAAAAATCAAGAATGATTTTTCATAAATCTCAATAAATCTTACCCCCGGCCTGTATGTCTGCTGAGTTACCCTTCTTAAGGGCAGCATTCTCTGTGTACAGTTCCTCGCTGAATTTCTGTAACTCTGTGATTTGTACCTCTAATCTCTTTAACACTTGCTGCTGTCTCTCGATAGACATATCTGTGACACAAAGAAAATGTATTAATGATCACGGGCACAGGGAAACAGGGAAAATCTTCTTGTCTAAAAGAAAATATACATGGTCTTTATGTTGACGAATGTGTACTTTTAGATATTTATTTGTATTTCGTCTGAAAGCGTTAATATTTTACTTCTATTTCGATATTTTTGGTAAATTTTTCAAAATTGATACCAGCACATAAAAATGCTTTTGATGAAGGCCTAGATTTACAATCTACAGATAATACTTCTCATTATCAACAATAAATATTTTTTCAGATATAAGGAGCTAAAAGTCAGACTCTATTCATGACAAATGACTGTAAAGATAGTAAATATGAGCCTGTAAAGTTTAAATGAATAATATACATTGAGCCTGTAAAGTTTAAATGAATAATATACAATGAGCCTGTAAAGTTTAAATGAATAATATACATTGAGCCTGTAAAGTTTAAATGAATAATATACATTGAGCCTGTAAAGTTTAAATGAATAATATACATTGAGCCTGTAAAGTTTAAATGAATAATATACATTGAGCCTGTAAAGTTTAAATGAATAATATACATTGAGCATGTAAAGTTTAAATGAATAATAGCCATTGAGCATGTGGCTTGTATGAACCAAATTTGTTTAAAAAAGTAAACAAAATTTAATAGACATTTGATGTATCAATAAAAATCTACTTTGCATTTTTTGAAACAAAAACAAGTTTCTATTTAAGTACAGAGGAAAATATATCCACATTTTGCAGCTCATTCAACATTATACCAGAACGGAGACAATCCTACCTTCGTCTTTCAGGACCTTTATAGATTTCTTCAATTCAGCACTGGCTTTCTCTAACTCTTCTTTACCAACCTGTAAGGGATTACGGTAATACCCGAGTTAATTAGAGGACTATGACTTGTTTAAGAGGCATATAGAAGTTGAAAGGATAATGATGACATCAACTTATTACGTAAGAACGCATGTTATTTGTAAGCGCTATATATTGTACCGTTATCATTTACTTGAAAACGATGTTAGGATAAACATTGAAACGTCGTAACTAAATTTTTATTTGGTCAAAGTGGGATTTGACCTGTGCTGCATCAAAAGATTTGATTGTTTGGTGTTTGCGCTGAAGATTATTTCACTGATATGGCGGCTTTGCCAGTTTTATTGTGGCTCTATGCCCTGAGGAAACCCACGATCCTTCCGTTGGTAACTGGCAACCATCCCACATAGGTCGTTCGAGTGAAAACCCAGTCAGAAAATTTTCCAATTTTTTTGGACTGAGTGGGATTCGAACCCGTGACCCATTGGTGGAAGGCTGTTTGGATTGAGCGTCCAACGCTCTACCTACTGAGCCACGGAGGCCCCCTATAGAAATAGAAGGCCTGTGTCAAACTGAGAGACTATCACTCTAAGCGACTGAGCCACACAGGCCCCCCCCCCCAAAGTTATCAATGGGAAATCCTAGTATATGGGGATATATGAAGCCTTGGTGTGAGGCAATAACACTTCTTATGCACATTGTTGAGATAAATTTGTTTGAATCAGCGTCGTTAGTTTGCATACATGTTTGTTCATGTACACTGATTAAATTATGTTGTTATTATAAACATAAAACTGTGATACTTACATTTCCTTCATTATCATCAACATCGGGTAAATTTTGAACTTCTCTCATTCTCTGCCTGACTTCCCTGTCAGTATCCGGGATCCCCCTTCCCCGTTCATCCATGTCAGCCATTGTTCCCAGGCCTTGTGGATGAGCCAATGCTTGAGACTCAATCGTGGTTGGACTACCTTGAGTATGCGGCTCAGCCCCTCTCATTAAACCACTGTGGCGATGATATGTCTGAAAAGTTAATACAGTCAGTCAAATTTTTGTTGATTTTTGTGAGTGATAAGCTTCACTTAAAGTGGCATGAGCTGCCAAAATGTTAATATTTAGACACAAGAACAGAATGTTTAAATTATCGGTTATTTTTCTCAAGACGTATATTTCAGAAGCTTTTTAGTGTGTCTAGTCTCGAGAATGTACGATAAAGTATCGTTATGAACTAACTTTGGCTTAGAATGAATGAATGGTCGTCCCGGTTATTTAAATTTTGTTAACTTTTCGAACACGTTTTCGATTCATACAGGCCACATACTGTATGGATTTTCCTCATTCCAACGCTAATCGTTTAGTTTTGCGATGGCCTTCAAAACCTCTTACTGTCGTGACGATCAGAAACTGTGAAAAAAATGTGAATTTTGGCAGCTCATGCCACTTTTAAATTAAATTTATACTAGTGTTGGAAGGATTCATGGTAGAGAATACCAAGCTCATTGCCAGGAATGATCATTGATGTTTTACGCCGCACTCAAAATTAACTCGCTTATATGGGCGCATTGTCAGGTTTAGTGGGGGAGGAAACTGAGCACTTTGCCCGGAGGAAATCCCGACCTTCAAGCTTAAAATCCCAATCAGAAATTCGGGACTTTCTTTGGATTTAAGGACCTTTGCTCTATAACCTTAGTCGAACGACCTATGTGGGATGGTTGCCAGTTACCAACGGAAAGTCGTGGGTTTCCTACAGGCATAGAGCCCGGTTTCCTCCCACAATAAAACTGGCAACACCGCCATATAAGTGAAATAATCTTGAGCGCGGCGTAAAACACCAAACAATCAATCAATCAATCTATAACCTTAGCCAGACCCCTTAATACCAGGGTGAAGCACAAATCTTTACCTGTCACATATACACTGTCGGTTGATATAGATAATAGAACGCTTAACAATCACAGTATACTTACATAAAATATCCACCGTTACATCGGTAAATATCGTTTACTTAATGTATACAGAGTAGTGTAGATGTTGCACTAATGGAGCCTAATTCTTAAACACAGTTAACATTCACACATTGTTGTTCAATGCTAAGATTGATTGTTTGGTGTTTTACGCCGCGCTCAAGATTATTTCACTAATATGGCAGCGTTGCCAGTTTTATTGTGGGAGGAAACCGGTCAATGCTAAGAAGCTGTAGCACAAGGTTATTTACTAAATCAGTAATTTCCCTGATGATGATTGCAGCCTATAGAATGACATTTCTCTGAAATCGTGCCCTCGCTGAGTGTGGTATGATGGTATGATGTATAACGAAACTAGCTTCAGTATCCGTTGGTTCCCATCATTTCAATATACGGAACCGACGCAATGTTTCCGACTGACACCAAAATTTAAAGGCCTGTATATATCATAAAGTCAACCGGCAACAACATACAGTAAGAATTCCGCTAATTCAAGTACTCAAAACATTCCGAAAAGCACTCTAAAAGTTTGAGACTTTTCGTTGGGTGTCTTACCCCCTGCATGGAGCGACCGATAATCCTATCGAGCAATCGCTATTGTTGTTGTTTTAGGCCAAACATGGCAGAAAGCAGTCTAATAATTTGTTATCTTCACATTGCTCGTCCTTGAATTGGCGGAATTCTTACCATAGCTGGCCGTAATGAGCAGTTTATAACGAAGCAAACTTACTTTTTGTGATTTGACCTTGTGAGGTACAGCATAGATGGGAGTGTTTTCAGTTTGTTTCTGTCTCTGCTCCACTTCATTCGCAATCTCCGCAGGCTCCAAAATGTGGTACCGACCTGCAGTATAACATAAAAGGGATTGCTAATGTGAGTTATGACATAATCCCTCTGAGACTTGGATCCCACCAATAAGGTGAAAAGGGATTGCTAATGTGAGTTATGACACAATGCCTCAGTGACTTGGATCCCACCAATAAGGTGAAAAGGGATTGCTAATGTGAGTTATGACACAATGCCTCAGTGACTTGGATCCCACCAATAAGGTGAAAAGGGATTGCTAATGTGAGTTATGACACAATGCCTCAGTGACTTGGATCCCACCAATAAGGTGAAAAGGGATTGCTAATGTGAGTTATGACACAATCCCTCAGAGACTTGGATCCCACCAGTAAGGTGACACTATCTGGTGATACCCTAGCCGCACTCGTGTGTCTCTATCCTGTTTTACTTACTCGCCGGTCAGGTAGAGCCACACATTAAACCGCCATTATAAGGGTGAGATAACTCGTGTTACCTCATTAAGCCAATTTTTATGCTATGCTTTACAAAGAGCGATTTAACAGTTTAACAACAGATTTCCAAGAAATCAACTGGTTCAGTGAAAAGAGGAATGTTTCAAAGATATAACAGGCGGTAATAGCTGAAAGGTAGGTGAGATTAAGGATAGCTAAGACTTAGCTTAAATCTGCAACGCAAATTTCCCTGACATATTTCATTTAAAAGCTGTAACTAGTGATACCCTAGCTCACAGTCAAAGTCAAATACTTTATTTATAGTCGGTTTGTTACAAAGAAAAGAACATTAGCCAACAAGCTAACTGAGACTTCTTGAGTAAGGAGTCCCTTTGACAAGACTGTACATTGTCTTTGTGAGATCCCAGTCAAGGAATCCAAGACGTGAGCACCAATGGGTTGGGGGTTCGAATCCCACTCAGTCCAAAAATTGAAAAATTTTCTGACTGGGTTTTCACTCGAACGACCTATGTGGGATGGTTGACAGTTAACAGCAGAAGGTCGTGGGTTTCCTCCGGGCACAGAGCCCGGTTTCCTCCCACAATAAAACTGGCAAAGCCGCCATATAAGTGAAATAATCTTGAGCGCGGCATAAAACAACAAACAATCAATCAACCAAGATGTGAGATAAAAAATGTTATATTAAATTGGTTAGTCAATGCTCACTTCAATTCACCACGGCAAAAAGCAATGCTGCAGTGATTGTCGCAGTACAATACAATTTTAACAACTCACTTCAATTCACCACGGCAAAAAGCAATGCTGCAGTGATTGTCGCAGTACAATACAATTTTAACAGCTCACTTCAATTCACCACAGCAAAAAGCAATGCTGCAGTGATTGTCGCAATACAATACAATTTTAACAGCTTACTTCAATTCACCACAGCAAAAAGCAATGCTGCAGTGATTGTCGCAGTACAATACAATTTTAACAGCTCACTTCAATTCACCACAGCAAAAAGCAATGCTGCAGTGATTGTCGCAGTACAATACAATTTTAACAGCTCACTTCAATTCACCACAGCAAAAAGCAATGCTGCAGTGATTGTCGCAGTACAATACAATTTTAACAGCTCACTTCAATTTACCACAGCAAAAAGCAATGCTGCAGTGATTGTCGCAGTACAATACAATTTTAACAGCCCACTTCAATTCACCACGGCAAAAAGCAATGCTGCAGTGATTGTCGCAGTAAAATACAATTTTAACAGCTCACTTCAATTCACCACAGCAAAAAGCAATGCTGCAGTGATTGTCGCAGTACAATACAATTTTAACAGCTCACTTCAATTCACCACGGCAAAAAGCAATGCTGCAGTGATTGTCGCAGTACAATACAATTTTAACAGCTCACTTCAATTCACCACGGCAAAAAGCAATGCTGCAGTGATTGTTGCAGTACAATACAATTTTAACAGCTCACTTCAATTCACCACAGCAAAAAGCAATGCTGCAATAATTGTCGCAGTACAATACAATTTTAACAGCTCACTTCAATTCACCACAGCAAAAAGCAATGCTGCAATGATTGTCGCAGTACAATACAATTTTAACAGCTCACTTCAATTCACCACAGCAAAAAGCAATGCTGCAATGATTGTCGCAGTACAATACAATTTTAACAGCTCACTTCAATTCACCACGGCAAAAAGCAATGCTGCAGTGATTGTCGCAGTACAATACAATTTTAACAGCTCACTTCAATTCACCACAGCAAAAAGCAACGCTGCAGTGATTGTCGCAGTACAATACAATTTTAACAGCTCACTTCAATTCACCACGGCAAAAAGCAATGCTGCAGTGATTGTCGCAGTAAAATACAATTTTAACAGCTCACTTCAATACACCACGGCAAAAAGCAATGTTGCAGTGATTGTCGCAGTAAAATACAATTTTAACAGCTCACTTCAATTCACCACGGCAAAAAGCAATGCTGCAGTGATTGTCGCAGTAAAATACAATTTTAACAGCTCACTTCAATTCACCACGGCAAAAAGCAATGTTGCAGTGATTGTCGCAGTAAAATACAATTTTAACAGCCTACTTCAATTCACCACAGCAAAAAGCAACGCTGCAGTGATTGTCGCAGTACAATACAATTTTAACAGCTCACTTCAATTTACCACAGCAAAAAGCAATGCTGCAGTGATTGTCGCAGTAAAATACAATTTTAACAGCTCACTTCAATTCACCACAGCAAAAAGCAATGCTGCAGTGATTGTTGCAGTACAATACAATTTTAACAGCTCACTTCAATTCACCACGGCAAAAAGCAATGTTGCAGTGATTGTCGCAGTAAAATACAATTTGAACAGCTCACTTCAATTTACCACAGCAAAAAGCAATGCTGCAGTGATTGTCGCAGTAAAATACAATTTTAACAGCTCACTTCAATTCACCACGGCAAAAAGCAATGCTGCAGTGATTGTCGCAGTAAAATACAATTTTAACAGCTCACTTCAATTCACCACGGCAAAAAGCAATGTTGCAGTGATTGTCGCAGTAAAATACAATTTTAACAGCTCACTTCAATTCACCACGGCAAAAAGCAATGCTGCAGTGATTGTCGCAGTAAAATACAATTTTAACAGCTCACTTCAATTCACCACGGCAAAAAGCAATGCTGCAGTGATTGTCGCAGTACAATACAATTTTAACAGCTCAATTCAATTCACCACGGCAAAAAGCAATGCTGCAGTGATTGTCGCAGTACAATACAATTTTAACAGCTCACTTCAATTCACCACGGCAAAAAGCAATGCTGCAGAGATTGTCGCAGTAAAATACAATTTTAACAGCTCACTTCAATTCACCACGGCAAAAAGCAATGCTGCAGTGATTGTCGCAGTACAATACAATTTTAACAGCTCACTTCAATTCACCACGGCAAAAAGCAATGCTGCAGTGATTGTCGCAGTACAATACAATTTTAACAGCTCAATTCAATTCACCACGGCAAAAAGCAATGCTGCAGTGATTGTCGCAGTACAATACAATTTTAACAGCTCACTTCAATTCACCACGGCAAAAAGCAATGCTGCAGTGATTGTCGCAGTAAAATACAATTTTAACAGCTCACTTCAATTCACCACGGCAAAAAGCAATGCTGCAGTGATTGTCGCAGTACAATACAATTTTAACAGCTCACTTCAATTCACCACGGCAAAAAGCAATGCTGCAGTGATTGTCGCAGTACAATACAATTTTAACAGCTCACTTCAATTCACCACAGCAAAAAGCAATGCTGCAGTGATTGTCGCAGTACAATACAATTTTAACAGCTCACTTCAATTCACCACGGCAAAAAGCAATGCTGCAGTGATTGTCGCAGTAAAATACAATTTTAACAGCTCACTATAATTCACCACGGCAAAAAGCAATGCTGCAGTGATTGTCGCAGTACAATACAATTTTAACAGCTCACTATAATTCACCACGGCAAAAAGCAATGCTGCAGTGATAGTCGCAGTACAATACAATTTTAACAGCTCACTTCAATTCACCACAGCAAAAAGCAATGCTGCAGTGATTGTCGCAGTACAATACAATTTTAACAGCTCACTTCAATTCACCACGGCAAAAAGCAATGCTGCAGTGATAGTCGCAGTAAAATACAAATTCAACACTAACAAAAACTGACCCAAACAACCTGAGCGTTGGTTAAGTTTGATATACCGGTACCAAAATACTGCATGAAATCACTTTTGTAGTAGAAAGCCTTCTTGTCAACCTGGTCAATCTGAATCGTAAAGGTTGTAAGTCGTCGATTTGAATCGTAAAGGCTGTAAGTCGTCAATCTGAATCGTAAAGGCTGTAAGTCGTCAATCTGAATCGTAAAGGCTGTAAGTCGTCAATCTGAATCATAAAGGCTGTAAGTCGTCAATCTGAATTGTAAAGGCTGTAAGTCGTCAATCTGAACCGTTAAGGCTGTAAGTCGTCAATATGAATCGTAAAGGCTATAAGTCGTCAATCTGAATCGTAAAGGCTGTAAGTCGTCAATATGAATTAACTTAGTCACCTGGTAATATTCCATCATCTTCAGCAGGGTCACGTGGTGTACCAGCGGGCGATCTCAATCTTTCTCTTTCCATCTGTCTGCGTCTTTCTAATGTTCCGAAATCTACAGTCGAATACCTACAGGCGGAGAAAAATTCAAATGTTTATACAGTACGATGATTTACTTAAAAAAGGTAGTTTTTCTCCTAAAAAATATGCCCTCACATGTAGGGTTTTTATTTGTTAATGTGGTTATTGGATATTTGTCAGAGAGTTACGACTGGTGACTCAATGTGGAGAGGGATTAATTTCTTCCTATTAACGAGGCAAAGATTAGACTTCCACTCGCTCCAAAAAAAAAAACCTGAGTGGATTTTTCACTTTATCGCCTTACGTAAAAGAGTCGCCAAGTACCGATCGAGGGTTGTGGGTTCTCTGTGGGCACAGACGCCTGTTTTCTACCCACTAAACCTGGCATTGCTGCCCTATATATGTGAAATAATCTTGAGTGCGGAAAGAAAAAAAGTTAGTCATTCATATATTTGTGCGTAACTTCCACGAGTCCACTTCCACCAATGGGTCGCGGGTTCGATTCCCACTCAGTCCAAAAATTGGAAAATTTTCTGACTGGGTTTTCACTCGAACGACCTATGTGGGATGGTTGCCAGTTACCAACGGAAGGTCGTGGGTTTCCTCCGGGCATAGAGCCCGGTTTCCTCCCACAATAAAATTGGCAACGCCGCCAATCAATCAATCCACGAGTCCAAGTTGACAGTAACAATATAATTGGTATTTAACATGGGTGTTTCTCTGTAGATTTACCTCTGACCTAACTTTGCAATGGGTAGTAATGTTAAAGGTATAGGTTACATCAAGGGTTCATACAGAGGGCTGTCCACGTGTCTTTTGGTTGATTGGTTGATTGATTGATTGTTTGGTGTTTTACGCCGCGCTCAAGATTTTTTCACTTATATGGAAGCGTTGCCAGTTTTATTGTGGGAGGAAACCGCGCTCTATGCCTGGAAGAACCCACGACCTTCCGCTGTTAACTGGCAACCCGTGTCTTTTGGACACCCTGTGGTCAAAACTCATCTGATTTTTTAAACCAACAAACAATTTAACATGGTCGACATACAAAGTAGGTTATAATGGACACGCAATTTTGTGGAAAATGTGCAAAAATAGCTATTTTAGACACCCTTTTTTCGGATCCCGAATGAATGTATGGGTTACATTACAGTGACATCTTACAATAGATGAGTTTCTCACACCCCCGATAATTTCACTCCCAGGCAGTGTGTTATAGACTCGAGTGATATTAATCGTAACACACTGGCTCTCGTTAGATAACCTCTATATATTGCTTACCCTGGATCATTCATATGTTCATAATCATACAGACTGCTATCGGGGTCACTGAAGGCTGCATCATCCCCCATAACAGGAGGGGCAGTGCTGGACAACCTCTCCACGGCTGACGTCCTTAACATATCAGTCACTAACATACTGACTTTTGGGATTGGTTTGGAAATGGGAGGGGGTGCTCGTGGAACAGCGGTAAACAGCACAGCCGGCAGAAGGGCTGGTCCAATAAAAGACTGAATATAAAAAAAAATATAAATGAAAATGAAATGTGGTATTTGATCTTCTAATAGTATACACCTTTAACTAATATTATAGATTTATGAACACTAAAACACACGGCACAACAACATTATAGAGACAGGGAAAACAGAGGCCCATTATCTGAGACAATAAAGTACCCCCGGGTTTATCACTTGGGTTACCATATTAACGCGTAGAATAATCTTGGAGTTAGACTGACCTATAAGGATTTTCGATCACGATTCATGTCAGAAGACCTTTAAATCATGACGTTGTATGGTGCGATGGCACTTTTGAATGAATTCTGAGTTACACAGTGTCATAATGCCCTGGAATAGACCCTTTCGGCTTAGAACGACGTGGTTATGACGTTGTTCGAATTGTATGGCATTGACGTCATCTCCCTGTTGCGGTCGCTGTGACACACCTCTTTTGCATTACGTCATAGACGAAATAAACACGGTTCTGATGTCAGATTGATCCAAAAACTCAATTTAGCGTCATTTTGCCATACAGCGAGGCTTCTGTGAAAGCGTCATTCCTTAAGCCGAAAGGGTCTATTATGGCGTTCAGGGTGTCTGCTTTGATTTCATTCAAATTTCTTCCGATGGATTATTCCAGAACCAATTTGATTGGTAGTGGTTATTCTAGGTAGATTCTAACAAAGTGACTGTGAAGGTTGAAATGCCTTGTTTTGTCATTAAAACCTGTACATTTTCCACCCTAAAATTGATTTGTATATGCTATGTATTAGAATTGAAATAAATAATGTCCTGATGAGCTGTGTGTTGCTAAATAACGGGTACCAGGATGTCATTTATGTCCGAATTAAAATGCATGCTGCAGGCATAGATTACCATGGCATCATGGGCTACAATGTACATGTATTATAGCCTGCATTTTTTGATACCTGGGCCCTGTCTTACAAAGCTGGCGTAAGTTACGTCAGACGTAAATCGGTGTTAAAGCTATAGGAACTTACGCCCTAGTCGCAACTGGTCCATGTTGTAGGCCTATGCGCAACTTTACGCCAGCTTCGAAAGACAGGGCCCAGTAGTATATGTAGAATATCCTAGGCCTACTGAGACTTTCATAGTCAACAGCAGCGAGGTCCCGACAAATAAAATACAAAAATAAAAGCTCATGCCACATAATTACATAATATAGAAAAAGCATGCTTTTGGTGGAATTCTTTCCATGAATTAGTTTCATAGCTAAATAATACAGTACAAATAAATCTTAAGTTGTTAACGCTCTTAGCCTTTTGAATCAATGAATGAATTACTTCATGTCTTAATCCAGTAAGTAATCCACTTAATCCGCGTTGAACAGATGAACATATTGATATCAAATGCCTTTATTGCCTTTTTGTATATACAAAAAAAATTGAAAGTGGCTAGACCCACCGAAAGTTATCCTCGAAAAAAGTAACTTCATTTTCTCTCAAGAATAATGACCTACACATATTTGTTGAAACCATCATCAGGAATGAAAGTAGTGCCAAGGCATTGCTTACACCAAGAATTCTTAACTTACAAATAAAACTAAAACTGTATTCTTAACAGTTCAGGTTTTCAGACCACCTCTCCACTATTTAAAAGAGCAGTACATGTAAATATGCCATCATATAGACTAAACCAAAAGACACACTAGAAGAGCTTTGTACAACAATTATTTAATCTCTGCATTCTGTTCTCACAGACTATATCCTCAGTTTTTTAGTTGATTATTTATTTTATGGATTTTGTTCTCCTTCCAAATGTATGAGAAAGCTTTAACAATATACCAAAAAATTTATACATGTAGAATAAAGCTGATGATTCGAAAATTGAGGCATTTTAGGGCTCCATGGAGGAAGGTCATTTCATCAAAACTTTCCTCAGTTTGAAGGCTTGAGCCCCAGGCTAATGAAATTAGGTTGGTTGGTTGATGTTTTATGCCGCACTCAAGATTATTTCACTTAAATTGCAACGTTGCCAGGTTTGGTGGGGGAGGAAATCAGGCTCATTGCCCGGAGGAAACCCCCACCTTCACCGAGTACCTGGCAACTCTTGTTGCGACCATGTGAAAATTCCAATTAGAAATTTGTCAATTTTTTATTTGGTCTGAGTGTGATTCGAAAGCCGCATAGGGCCTAGCCCCAGGTGACTATCCTGCCATTCTGTTGTATAGTCACAGATCGATGCCATTTGGCTCTGTAGGACGGTTCAAAGTTTTGGCCTTGTACATGTAGCTTTATTAGACCTTTCTATGAACAATCAACATACTTTATTAACTGTTTGGGTGTCCCGCTTGCATTCCCAATGGTAAAAATCCAAATAAAATTCTAAATACTCTTTTCATGGTCCATTTTGACCTACGATACCGCTAAACATATCTGAGGAAAACAAAAATGGCGACCGCTCGTTCTGTATGACGTACTGTTGTTTCGTATAAAATTTGACACAATACACATGCGCTCCACTGTAAAATTTCAGTCTGAGATACGAAACGGTGACCATCTCCAAAAATTAACGGTCGCCATATTTGTTTGACAAAACTGCTTTAAACGATATCGTAGGTCAAAATGGACCATGAAAAGAGTATTTAGAATTTTATTTGGATTTTTACCATTGGGAATGCAAGCGGGACACCCAAACAGTTAATAAAGTATGTTATTTGTTCATAGAAAGGTCTCATAAAGCTACAAGGCCAAAATTTTAAACCGTCCTACAGAGCCAAATGGCACCGATCTGTGACTATACAACAGAATGGCAGGATAGTCACCTGGGGCTACATAGGCCGATAGGGCCTAATGAAATTTTAAATTAGGGGCGGTGCTTGACCCGGCTAGTGAAAAGAGGAATATAAAGAAAATCTCAAACATCTCAAAATTGTGTGATACACAGACAATTAATCCCATTCGTATTAAACAAGCCAGTCAATTACTGCATTAGCCATTCATAATGTCCTTAGCTTTATTTACATCGTGTTGTTGTTGCACAAATATGTACGGACATGTCAACTGTCAAAAACATCATGATCTCTTTCAGATAAAAATGCATGTTAAACAATTTAGCTACTTAACGGTTAAACAAAAACCAGAAAAATAATAAATTTTGTAAATAATATCAATCGAACTTACCATATTGGAGCCAGACTGGCCTCTCGATCGAGACGTCGACCCGCCTTCCATCTCGCCCACCATTTTGAATTCAGCGAGGCAACGATAAACAACGCAACTGCGCATGTGTAGATATATTTCACTTTCGCTTTCATTTGTAACCTTTTTAACCGATAAGACGAAAGTTCCATCCCCAGTCCGCGAAAAGTGAAAACTGTCAGCGTTTTTCACTCGATCGCCATATGTGGAAGGGTTGCCGAGTACCCGCATTCTGTAAGTGTAATACCGTAGTTTATTTGCACTGCACCAGCAAAGACCCTGAACTACCCATCTTATTGTCGTGACAATCAATGTTTATTTTTAAAAAGTGTGAACTCGGCAGCTCATGCATGCTACTTTAATATTCATTTCTTTTTATATGACATATTTTTTCATGTATGGAACAGAATATTAAATTTGACAGTCAACAAGTACAGAAAATTCCTCACCGCTGGAGACCGATAGTAGGACACAAACCCAATAAGAAGCATAGTGAATCCGACATGAAACTAACTGGTAGAATTCTGATTGATTGATTGTTTGGTGTTTTACGCCGCGCTCAAGATTATTTCACTTATATGGCGGCGTTGCCAGTTTTATTGTGGGGGGAAACCGGGCTCTATGCCCGGAAGAAACCCACGACCTTCCGTCGGTAACTGGCAACCATCCCACATAGTTCGTTCCAGTGAAAACCCAGTCAGAAAATTTTCCAATTTTTTTTGGACTGAGTGGGATTTGAACCCGCGCCCCATTGGTGGAAAGCTGTTTGGATTGAGCGTCCAACGCTCTACCTACTGAGCCACGGAGGCCCCGGTAGAATTCTGAAGTTTGACCGTAATTCAAGCCTACCATAGGGACTAGTTGTGTATTATTATTTACATTTCTCATAATGTTTCTACTTTAACTTTGGATAAAGGTTGGAAGGTAATTGACTTTCAGCCAAAGCTGTTTAATTAACGAGTAATTAGTGGTAATTCCGTGTGAAGCTGACTATCCATGTGCGCGTATATACGTATGTAAACGTATGCGTAGTGCGTGAATTCGTGCGTATACGGATGATATCAAACACATAAAAAGATAGAAGGCCTATCCATGTGTACGTTTGCGTATGCGTGTCCGTCTGCGTAATGGGGTATGCGTATAGAATCGCTCGCTGTGCGATTTTTACGGACAACGTGAAAATCCGTGTTTTGACGTCATCTTCTGAGGTGTTCCCTGACCTAATTACTGTACCAGCTCCCGTTCTGTTAAAAAAAAGAGGCACACATTGAGCGTGATCACATCTTTGGCGGTTATAAAGTAACTATAATATCCATCTCATGAACATTTATTTTAAAATACCCTTTTATCATATTCTCAACGTTATATTTATATGATATAAGAGTTGTTACGAGGACTGAAAGCTGGAATTAAACACCTTCCAGTATAGCCTGACCAAAATAAAGATCAATTATATGTGAGCCTCAGTCCATTAACCCCACGGCCTCCAACTGGATTAAGACCAATGAAGGGTTTAAATGCCAGGGCAATATGACGGAATAGGAAAAACGGATGGAAAAATACGCATATATATGGATGTATAAAAACGTACAAAAATAACACGCACAGCATACGCAGACACGTATACGTATACGCATATACGCGCACATGGATATAGTCAGCTCGAGTGAAAAATCCACTCACCATTTTTCCAATTTTCATTTAGTGGGATTCGAACGCGTGCCGCATTGATGGAAGGCCTGTATCGGATTGAGGACTATCACTCTAAAACTGAGTGAGCCACCGAGGCCGCGTTATGGGGATAGAAAGCTGGAATTTAACATAGTCCGATGGAAATGAAGAAGAAGATCTGAAACTCAGTGCATTAGCCACACGATTTTCGCCTGGATTGTGGCCAATGTTGGGTGTATAGGCCTATACCATGGCAACATGAAGGAAGAGGAAAAACGGATGGAAATGTTCGCATACATGGATGTATATAAAACGCACAAAACTTCATACGCAGACACGTATACGTATACGCATTAATATGGATAGTCGCTAAAAGACTATAGATATCTGTTTGTAAGATATCAAGATCGAAAAGACCATAGATATATCTTTTAATATAATGTTATCGTAAGATATCTATAGAAAAGACCATAGATATCTTATTATAAGATATCTATGGAAAAGACGTTCTAAGGGGAGATTACTCTCGAGCTAGAGATTTCGATGCCATGGCTAGTAACGGTTGTTACGTCAAAAGAAGGTAAGACAAGTCACCGCCGCCGTTTGTTATGCTTACGCTAAACGTATCTCTATTAGGAAAATAATACTTATTTCCAATAACATCAAAATTACTTTCCCAATTTAGAAAATCAATTTACAAATGGAAAGTGTCTTCTCTGAAGACCCACTATGGTAGCAAAATGCAAATAAATGGTAGCACTATTTTTGAAGCGCACGAATTTTGGCACGATGTCGACGTGAAGTAAAGACGTCACGATGGGACGTCAAAGGTCACTTCAGCAATGACGCCTGTGTCAACATTGAAGGTTGTGTAACTAGCCAGACAACAAAGCATGGGTTGCACTGCATCCAAAGTACGATCCACTCCCGAGGAGATTAATACAAAACGACAAAGGATCGTAGCGGCCATTAAGTCGTGGCGTCGGCCGAAAATATCGAATTTGAAGCCCTCTGTGAACTGGATAAACTCCAACCGCTGTAATAGAAAGAGGAGCACAACTGTAACACCATTATCCACTGTTAAGGAAAGGACCACTGTGTTTGGCAATAATTCCCCACCCACTTCTAGGAACTCACTCCAAAAAGAGAATATGATGCTGGAAGACATTGAAGATGATGAAAGTCTGGTAAAGCTCTGTGTCTCTCCAAAGAATCCAGACGATCTGGATTCGGAATCTAGTCCCTTCTCTCGACCACTCAGCCTGATTCCAGTTCATTCTGCCTCAGAGCTTCTCTCTTCTCCCAGACCAACACCAGTTACATTGGCCAATGATCTTCGTCTGGAAGACATTGAAGAGAACGTGAATGTACCTTACAACCAAGGTAAACGTGAGGCCGTTTATGAAACCAAAGTAATTCCTGGAAAACGAAGACGACCAAAAGCTGCTAAAGGAGTGCGGCACCCTCCAGACCTCACCGATGTGTACGAAGCAGAATTATCCCTTCCTGGCACCCCACTGCCCGATCCAAAACGCCAACAAGAGAAGAGCTGTCTTGATGCCTGGATGGCACGGCGTTTGAAAGATGGCGGCAAGTAAACTTGTCGATTAGCCTCTTTTAAGAGGCCGGCGTATCGCTCGGGGAAACCCCACACTGTAAAAAATCTCTGTAAATATTACAGTCAAAACAACCGTAAAACGTTAACAGTTGTCACCGTAAAGCTGAAAACGACAAAACAGCCGTTAATATTGCGTCACCTAAAAATCTTTGTAAATATTACAGTCAAAACAACTGTAAAACGCTAAACAGTGTCGCCGTAAAGATGATTACGACCAAGGAGTATAGATGGACTGGAGAGGGCACGACAGCCACTCAGCGCACAACGTTTTGAAGCCGGTGGGCGGAGCTTATCCGCCATCTTTGTCTACGCAAAACATTGACTCACAGTACACAGATCGCAACTGGTAGACGCTTCGGTTTTTACTCATTTTCTTTGATAAGAGGCATTGTCAACCGTTGCACCAAAGAGGGATTTTAACCATTTCATGAAAGAAAGCCTTAGACATGAATATTTTAATTCATAACATTTGTAAAATGTTATATTTAGTTGAAGTTGGACATGCTCACAGGAGACAGACCACGGTTGACAGGAAGTAAAGACAACAATGTAGAACTGTAGATTCTAATTTTTCTTCGCTAGTCAGCGTTCCATACACATAATAGGAGCTGAATCACGGTGAGTAGATGGAAATCTTACACCAAAAATTTAACAAGTCACATTGAAATGATTGAAAACCAAATTGATTTATTTTGACACTCTTTGAGTTTGACATTTCTCTTCTGACAACTATACTATAGCACAGGCACTTCCATCAGATGATATTAGTAATAGTATTAGTAATAGTATATAGATATAATATTATATATACTAGTGGACCTACAAATATCATCTGATGAAAGTGCCTGTGAGCTATAGTATATCGAATATCGTCGACATGGTCAGGTCAGAGCTAATAATTATAGCACTTAGAAATACAATTTGCATTTAATAGAGTTATAAGTCAACAGTAGTGGCGTAGACTTTGTAGCATTCCCATCCCATATTTTTCAGACAAAACAAGCTCATTGTAGAATCCAGTTACACTATCAATACAGAGTAAAAGCCTTAAAAATCCAGTCTTTCTATTTCCTAACAAAATTGATTGGCCATTTATGCATTCTTTTAATGACAGAATATATCTTTTTGTTTCAGGAGTTCAGAATATCAAAAAGCTTGTCAAATACTCGAATGAATTGAATGGTGGATTGGCATTTGACAAACTCTGGAAACTCCTCGTTTAAACAGAATTTCATGGAAGTTGCCATTGACTCGCTCAAAACCTGAGCAGCTAGTTTAACGGACATTTTTTTTTTTGAACCAATCAATGTGAGCTGGACGAAGTTTATTCCCTAGATGTAAACCTTCTCATTGTTGTAATTTGTGGAGGGAAAGAATATATTCCCATTTGATAAGGTCTTGGTCAATACATAAGGAACTTTTATCTGCTAAAGTGTTCCGCACAAACTTAAGCATATGACAAGGATCAAGCAAAGTGTGATATGCATGATGATTGATGTTTTGGTTTTGAAAAAGTATTAATGTTCATAGCTGTTTTTGTTTAAAAAAATGTTGTTATTTAAAGTGGCATGAGCTGCCAAATTTCACACTTTTTTCATAATTTTTGATTGTCACGACAGTAGGAGGCTTTGAAGACGGACCATCGAAAAACTAAATGATTGGCGTTGGAATAAGGAAAATATATATAGTATGTGTCCTGTACAAACCGAAAACGTGTTCGAAATTTAAACAAAATTTAAATAACCGGGACGACCATTCATTCATTCATTCTAAGCCAAAGTTAGTTAAAAAACAATACTTTTATCGTACAGTTTCGAGACTAGAAGTACTAAAAAGCTTCTGAATTATACTTCTTGAGAAAAATAGCCAATAATTTCAACATTCTGTTTTAACGTCAAAATATCAACATTTTGGCAGCTCATGCCACTTTTAAAAAAAAATTGCTGTAATTCTTTGAAATTAATGGTTTGTGCAGTTTTTCTACTGTTGCTATAAAAAAAGTTATGATTGTTTTGTTGGTTTTGAGAAAGTATTCATGTTCACAGCTGTTTTTGTTTTAAGAAAAAATTAGAGTAGTAAAACACGAATAACACCACCTTGGCTTCACCACGTTGTAGAAAATTGGAAACATTGGAAAAGCTTGTGTTTCCAATTTTCTACAACGTGGTGAAGCCTTTGCTATTTGTGTTTTAACTTTTACTAAATTATGGAACCCACGTTTAAAGAGTATTTAAAAATTAGAAGTTTTGGGAAAAAAAAGTGTTGATTTAAAAATTTGCTGTAATTCTTGTGCAGTTTTGATTGTTTTGAAAAAAAAATTGTTCATTGAAAAAAGATAAAAAATAATGTCAAATTCTTTGGAAAAAAAAAATGAATGAAAAAGACAGTTCTGAAAGCAGTGTTGTATACTTGTTATGTTGTTGTTTCTTTTTAATTCAACTTTTAATGTAGGCATAGACCCTTAGACTTAATTTAAATTAAGTATCCTGGTTTTTTTCTGCCATAAAGTCTACATATAACCTAAGGACAGGTTGTCTGGAAATTCTGTATTAGAATCATTTTTTTTTCTATTGATAATTAATGCCTTATATTGGGTTTACGCGCCCCATACTGTGATGCTGTTTGTATTTTAATTGGTAATAAAAAATGGATTTTTTAATTATATGCCAAACTTTGACTTTATATTTACCGATGGAAGGTAACAGCATGCTTTTTCTTACTGCCTGGCCTATTTGTACAGCCATATGCTGCACACGAAGGCATTATTTTGAAAAATAACGAACCGTGTTATACACGTTAAGTGAACTTGGCTACGGTTTGTTTTGCGTAGACAAAGATGGCGGACACCTTCGCGACCGGCATCTGAATTGTGACGTCATGCCCTCTCCAGTCCATCTATACTCCTTGATTACGACCAAAGAATCGTAAATACTGCGTCACGTGATTCTCATCCGGGTGATTTTCAGTTGTTTGTGAAGCCGCCATTTTTCAGACAGACACATAGAGAAGCTAGCTACGGTAACTTTTGTTACTTAGAGGCAGTAAATAATACCACAGCTTAAAAAAAACTGTGCGTGGTAAGTGGGTTAATGAAGAGACTTTCCCTTGAAATGAATTAGTTTACAAATATTGTTCTAGCTACGCTGTTGGTTACCAGACAGTACACGAACTGTTTACAACAACAACAACATAGTAACATAATACAATACTACTACAAGCCCAGTTGAATTTACTGTGTCGGCCTGTAAAATAACGACACGAGATGTATAACTGTCAGAATTGTTCCCACGTTTCTCAAACTCAGCGAAAATATGTTTCCCATTATTTACTGCATCGACACGAGGCAAATATTAAATTCCCATGTTGTTTTAATGCGTGTTCACGAAATTTCAAAACGTATGCTGCATTTAAATCTCACGTTGTCCGTGATCATTCTCAGTATAAATCACCTGCCTTGCATGAACGCCTTGCCAATCACGTTCACGATGAAGTTCTTACGTGCAATATTTTAGATTGTAGAGAACAATTTTTAGAATTTAAAGAATTTATAAAACACCTTAAAAAACACATCCAGAAACATGGAAACGTTCGATGTCCTTACCAGTCGTGTTCTGGTGAATTTAATAAAGTGTCAACATTTGGAAGTCATTTGTTCCGAAAACACAGAGCAGCGGGCGTTAAAGATTTGTCAAGTGATTTTATTGCAACACAGATGAGCGAAGGTGCGTCTGCGTCCACCAGTGATGAATACATGGAGCCAATACTGGAATCTAATAGTGATCCCCTGGTGGCTGATGATCAAGATTCAGACCAATGCCAAGAATCAGAAACCTCCGATGATTTTAAGCAAAATTTTGTGAGAAATATTGCATGTTTCTATATGAAATTACAAAGCAAATATCTTTTACCAATCACTATCATTCAGCAAATAATAGAGGAATTTCAGCAAATGCACAAGACCAGTAGAGACATTGCCTTGTCCTCAGTTTCTGGTAAGATGAGGAGCTTAGGTTTAACCAATGATGTGATTAAGGAAGTCACCGATGAAATATTATCTAATGATATTCTGACTTCTTGTAATGAAGATACCTTGAAAACAAACCAAAAGAGAAAGAGTTTTTACAAACGTAACTTTGTATATTTAGAACCAACAGAGGTATTTCTCGGCGCAGATAAAGAAAAAAATGGGAAGAAACCAAGTTACCAATATGTTTCAATAAAGAGCTCCATTAAGACATTGTATGAAAAGTTTCCAGATGCATTTAATTTTAAAAACAGTTTGAGTGATGGTGCAAATTTAAAAGATGTAAATGATGGAACGGTTTGTAAAAATAACAAGCTCTTTAGAAGTGAAGAAAAAACATTTAAAATCATTCTCTATCAAGATGCCTTTGAAATTGTAAATCCCCTTGGTGCTGCAAAGAAAAAGCATAAATTGATAGGTGTCTATTACACTTTAGCAAATTTCTCTGCTCATAACCGATCAAATATAGACCACATGCAATTAGCAATGTTGTGTAAAGAAAGTTACCTGAAGCAGTTTGGTGTAAATTGTGTTTTTTCAAAATTAATAGAAGAGATAAAGGAGTTAGAACTGACAGGCATTGACGTTGGAGATGGGGCCCACATTAGGGGGAGTTTGCTGTGTGTTGCAGGGGACAATCTTGGTTCACATATGCTGGGAGGATTTTTAGAAAGCTTCAGTGGTAATTACTTTTGTCGGTATTGTTCCATCAGTAAGACAGAATTTCACGACTCTGATGGCACTAACACGGGATATAAAAGAACAGTTGAAAGTTATAAGCACTCAATAGATGTACTCAGGGATAATCCAAACATTCCGAATCATACAGGAATAAAATTGAATAGCATTTTCAATTCTTTACAGTTTTACCATGTGGCAGCACCAGGTCTGCCTCCATGCATTGGTCATGATTTATTTGAAGGAATTGTTCCTTACGATATGGCATTGATTATCAGATACTTTGTCACCGAGAAAAGATACTTTACTTATGAGCAGTTGAACCAAAAAATTGGAAATTTTCATTATAAGCATGGTGATGCTTTAGACCCCCCTTGTGCAGTAAACGATAAGAGTGACCGGGCTGGTGGCCAGGCCATTCAGAATTGGGTTTTCATAAGATGTTTTCCTTTCTTTGTTGGCTCGTACGTCCCTCATGATGATAATGTGTGGCAGTTGTATTTAAAATTGAAAGAAATCATAGAGATGATCTGCTCCTTATCCATATATTACAGTCAAGTTGCTTACCTTAATGTGTGTATCCATGAATATGTAAGTGACAGGAAAAAAATGTTTCCAAACACACCACTTCGCCCAAAGCATCACTTCCTTGTCCACTACCCTGAGTTAATTTTGGCGTATGGTCCTTTAATTCATGTATGGACTATAAGATTTGAAAGTAAACATTCTTACTTCAAACAGTGTGTCCGAAAACTACACAACTACAAACACATTACGAAAACCTTAGCTGATAGACACCAGCTTCTACAGGCTTACTACACTTCCGGGAATCTGTTCTCCGCTGAAGTAAACTGTGACTCTGGGATACCCTTAATACTGGAAAATTATAACCAAAGTTTTCAACATGCCCTCAAAGACAAGTTTTTTAACCAACACAATACCATCATTACCAACACTATTGTTTTCAGAGGCATACAATACAAAGTGGGAATGACTTTATTGGTTGGTTGGGGCGATAGTGATATTCTGATAGGTTGCATTAAAGGTATTCTCCTCAAAGACATGTCAGTATATTATTTAGTACGTATGGGAAAGTCTCTTCATCTGGCTTCACTTGGTCTGTTTTCAGTTAAATATGAGCCCACTGCTGCAATCAAATGTGTAAATCTGTTTGATTTGTTAGATTTACAGCCTCTAATAGAATATACTGTTTTAGGTGACGTTTTTGTTTCGTTAAAGTACGCTTTAGAGAAATGGAATTAGTTGACTTGATTGACGAAGATGACCCAGTCCCTGCAGAGATTAAACGCATTCTTCCCAACTTGGATGATATACAGTTCAACAAACTTATTGACAAATTACTCTCACTTGGAGTTCAGACAGTGGAAGACCTTAAATTTCTGGAACAGAGAGACCTCGAGGGGGCATTAAGGCCAATACAGATAAGAAAACTGATAAGTGGAATAAACGAGGGAAATCGACAAGGTATGTAACAGTGCACAAAATAATAAAATCATCAAATTTGAGATTCGGAACAAGGAATGATTGAATAGATCAATGTTTTTGATGGACGTTTATTTCATTCATGATTGCAGATGAACCCCCCAAGACAGCTAACCTATCTTCCTGCTCTGCATCCAGCTTTTCTTCTGTAGGGTCGTGTGTGTCTCCCTCCATGGAGACACTAGGTCCTTGCCCGAGTCCGATAGTATTCCATAAAACCCCTAACATGGACCCTAACTGGGCAGATAAGATCGAGTTGCCATGGACTAAGTTGACGAAATATATGACAGGTATTTTACATTTATACAGGGTGACCAGCAAAAAAAACGAACCCATAAAATTTTTAATTAATCCTATAGGGCCATGAAAATTTCTTCCAATTTGGTATACTTTAACTTCAGCATATGGATGTTCTTTCCACAAAGGTTTTTTTGCATAGAATTTTTATGTTCTTTCCTAAATGTACTCCAAATGGCATCCCAAATGTTTGGGTTCCTTTTTAAAGGCCACCCTGTGCTGTAAAACTTTGTGGAATGTTTGGCGTTATGAAAATAATTGTAAATACATGTATTTACAGCGCAAACCTTGTAACAGCCGAAGATTTTAGAGGAAAGCCAAAGACAAACAAACAGCCGCACAGAAAAACAACCAGCAGATTTTAAAACAAACAAGAAAATCTTTAATTATTAATAATAAAACTGCAAATATTTACAAAAAGTATTTTACAAGGATTTATGACACAGTATAGAAATGACTTACCGGTAGGCCTTACTAAGTGCTAGTAATTCAGTGAAGCTGAACCTTAATGTACCTGATAATCTGGATATTAAAGTGGCATGAGCTGCCGAAATTCACACTTTTTTCATAATTTCTGATCGTCACGACAGTAAGAGGCTTTGAAGGCCATCGAAAAACTAAATGATTGGCGTTGGAGTGAGGAAAATCCATACAGTATGTGCCCTGTACGAACCGAAAAAGTGTTCGAAAAGTAGCAAAATTTAAATAACCGGGACGACCATTCATTCATTCTAAGCCAAAGTTAGTTCGAAACAATACTTTATCGTACATTTTTGAGACTAGAAGCACTAAAAAGCTTCTGAATTATACGTCTTGAGAAAAATAGCCGATAATTTCAACATCCTGTGTTTACGTCAAAATATCAACATTTTGGCAGCTCATGCCCCTTTAAATAAATCCCAGTGTGAAGTCCAACACTACTGGTACATAATCACAGAAATCCGACACGGAAATCCAAAGACGTCCTGGCAGACCAGTCTCTCTCTCTGGGCGCCCACAACACTCTCTCACACCGTACTGGTAGCTCCACAAATGAAGCGGAGACCAGATTTAACAATGTACTGACGTACCCACCTGGACCGCTTCCTGGATTTCCGGTTCGATTTTGACTCGGGCTCAGCTCCCTGACCCGAACAAGTCAAAAATTTTCTGACGAATTTCGATTCTTTATTCAGATTAGATGCATTGTGGGTAGACGACATTCAGACTGCCATGCATTTGTTTGTCTGTCTGTCCGCTTTACTAACTGTTTCTTTTCTGACTTACATGTACTTAAAAAGACTATAATGTGAAAACAGCCTCAAGCAAATTATCCGAAAGAAAAAGTATCAACATATGTTGCTGTGAGACTTTCTTTTATGTGCTTTAATGTACATTTTTACTTCGATCGTATCTCGTTAATTTCTAGTCGAATTACAGATATTTTGGATGTTCATTAATTTATTCCTTTAATAGGCGCTTCGGATATTTGTATAATCCGACAGCTTATATATGTAACTCAAACAATTCTAGAAACAAACAAGAAAAATCCAATCTAAATTGTTTTGTGATTTTTACCCAGGGGGAGATCAGGATAGCCCTTTTAATGGCCGTTTAAGAACAACATTCAAATACTGATTTTAAGCTTTTAAAATTCTGTGTTTTTTTTTGTTTTGCTCAGATTGCCTACTTCAGGGTAAAAGATTAACCCCGGATGCGAGGAGAAACCTGGTAAGGCTAGTTGTCGACACTGTCAGAGACAAAAGCACCCATGTTACAAAGAAACAATTCACCACTATTGCTTCAAACCTTGTCAAACAGTTTAAAAACACCCTTGAAGACAAGATTGATGACATCATTGTAGGCACTGGGTACGATTCATTTTTGAAACAACTGCTAAACAGAAATGACAACCAAAACAGGAGAGTCAATATGGAAAACAATAGAGAGACCAACCAAGTTAACCAAAACGAAGGGAATACAACAAGTAAGAAAAACGGTTATGGATGTGTTAATTTTGCTCCAACGGTTGACAGTAGGCACGATTTGGAAACTATTAGAGATAAAATGTGTAGTAGAAGTGCCAGCCATGATAAGGACGTAAACTGGGAAATCGTTGAAGACGAACTTTCGAAAACCTATTCTTTACAGAGAGAGAATATCAATTCACAGCTACCTGTAGATGATATTCTGACCAAGTGGCCCTATCTATTCACTGAACGAGGATTGGCTCTTCATTTTCATAAACTTGTTGGAATTGAGCTTGTGAAAACAATCCAAGATGCCTTTTGCCAAAAGGCTCCTAAATTACTGAAGTTCTTTGCCGCAGAGTCTATAAATGTGGGGAAGACAGTAGTGGAATTGGAACAAGAAAAAGACGTTATTTGTTTGTTACCATCAACAATGCTGGCTGTGATGAAGTTTTTTGACGAGCCCGATGAAATGCTCTTTCTTCTGGTTGATGTAAGTTGTATTTTTAGGCCAACTTTTGTTATTAGACCAACATAAAAAAATCTGATGATGGCCTTATCAAAGGCACTTTTCGTCCATCGTCCATCTTTCCATTAACTTTTTGTTGTGATCGCGAATCTAAAAAAATTGATGTTCTTTATATTTCACATGCAGGTTCCCCATATGGTCTAGTTGTGCACTGTGTACTCTTTTGTCGTCGTGTGCATATTGAAATGGTTTCCAGGCAACCATTCTGGG
Source organism: Lepidochitona cinerea (assembly GCA_963971465.1). NCBI lineage: Eukaryota > Metazoa > Mollusca > Polyplacophora > Chitonida > Tonicellidae > Lepidochitona > Lepidochitona cinerea. Next base: position 33,854,641 of record OZ020555.1, on the reverse strand, counting down.
TTTTTTTATGTGATAAGTTTGATCACGAATCAAAGAAAACCTACTGGATGGATATTGTTTAATATTTTGGCACTTTATTTTGACGGTAGCTTGTTAAAAGATACTGTAATACTAGATTTACATGTAAAGAACTGTGTCAGTTGGGTAATTGAAACTATGAAAAATCTAATACATCTAATAATTATAATTATTTTGCTGCCTGAGGGTCAAAAGTTTTTGGGCCCTCTGTGGCTCAGCTGGTAGAAGCAAAGCACGTCAAACAATTATAAGCGTTCCATATATAAGGGAGCTTGACCGGCCTTATGTAAAGGATGGATGCCCGGAACCATCGGAAGGTCAGAGTTTTCCTGCCGGCATAAATCCCGGGTTCCTCGTCCAATAATCCTGGCAATGCCGCTATTTAAGCGAATTACTCTTTAGAGCGGCGTAAAACACTAATCAATCAACCAATCAAAATGTTTGTGATATGTTAAATGGACGGACTTGTCAGATTTTTTGACCACATGTCTGCTGGGTTTTTTCAGGAGGAGTGTACAAGACGTCAGGCCGAATATCTGAACACTGATCTCTGGCCGAGGGTTGTTTGTTTAGGTAAGTCATCAGATCAAGCTTTATTAGACCACCATGATCTCATGGTGGTCTTATCAAATCGCTTTTTGTCCGTGGTCCGTCGTCTGTAAACTACTGGTTGGATTTTCATCAAATTTCACACGCATGTCTAGTTGTGCAACATGTATTTCTTTCGCTCAGCGGCCATTATGTGATTTTACCTACAGTTTGTGATCGCGGAATCTAGAAAACTATCCCGCGGATCTTGATCAAATTTTGTATGTTTGTTCCCCTTATGATCTAGTAATGCATCATATAATTTGTTTCGCCACTTTTGCGTTTAAAATGGCCGCCTGGCGACCATTTTGTTTTTTTCTTTTTATCACTTTTTCTCCTAAAATACTGAAAGGATCTTCGTGAAATTTTGTATGCAGGTTCTCTGTATGGTTTACTTGTGCACTATGTATTTTTCGTTCATTTGCATATTCAAAATGGCGGCCGAGCAGCTTCTTTTTTTGATAGTGTTCTATGGTGGTCGCCAAGATCAGTTCACTGATCTCTTGTTTTATTTTGTTAACTCTATCTTTAAAGGCTGTTCGTTTAGCTTACAGCTTCCTATTTGTTTTTATGTGTCTTTCGTACTACTTCAGATACATGTACATCTTTCTGTGCTGTTTGAATAAATATCGTACAGCCCTGTTCTCCAAAAGAGAGACCCCTAATAAGTTTGAGAGAGCCTTGCCTGTACAACAGTAAAGACGAAAAAAAATTCTTGTTTAATTTTTGCTTAAAAGTCACATACAAATAGTTATTCAATCCTTGTCACCATATTTAATGCGACAAGTACATAGGAATTCTAAATGTAAAGGATATTAAAAGCCATATTGCTTTATAATAAATATTTCAACACTTTTAAAAGGCTCATTATAATGTCTTGTTTAAGTGGCATTTAGAAACTGAGTTGATAACAAAACAAGAAGTATTCGTCTGGTATTTATTCAAACAGCACAACAACATGTGTCTGGATCAAAACAACCTCATCTAGGTTCGATGAAACTAGGCTGAAAATATTGACATTATACATACAGGTACATACATCAAGATCTTGAAAGTGCTGAAATCTTGACGCTATTCAGTTACAATCTTGTGTACAATTGTCAATTTCTAGTATTCCTTGAGAATAGGAGTTACTGCCCTTGGTCTAAGTATTTCCTGGAACTTTTTGGCGCCACCTATTGTACTATTTTTTTATGTGTACCAGAAAGAAGATAGACTTTTTGAGGAAAAAAAAATTCAAGGTTATAAAATATTTTTTGACATATTTATTATGTTCATGCCAAATTGATAATATAAGATAAAACTAGGCCTATTTTTATTTTGATTGTGTCAACGAGTGTTCTTTCCTCCTGCTATAGCTTTTATATAGTCCAAGCTTGATATTTAATGTGAATACCAATCTATATTTTTGTTACAGGTCAGAGTATTTTACAAGCTAAAGAGTATATAATCTTGGTGGATGGTGTGGCTGTGATGACTGGGTTGACAAGTTTCCTCTCTTCCTTGTGTTCTTTATTTTCGCTGTACTACGTTCTCAACATCGAGTATCAACAAGGGGCTTCTGGCACTTTGGAGTTTGTGCAGAGGTAACTGATAAAAATGACCACATTAAAGGAAACGCCAAAATTAAATATTTCTTTCAAATGAAGCGTACATTTTTCAAGTGTTTCTTTATACCTTAAGATACATGTACAACCAATTTAGTACACTCATGCATAAAACATATGTTTGTGTTTGAAAACTAACTTCATGTCTCAGGCCATTCTTTAAACCTTCCATCTACGACTGGCAGAACCTATGTTAGGAAGCAACAAATCAGTGTAATATAGTTACACTCAGAGAAATGCAAAAACAATAATTTAAGTGATGAGAAAATTCTTGTTTGAAGATGCTATATGTAAAAGTTGTAGAAATAGTCACGTAGAACTTGTTTAAAATATGTTATGTTTTATTACAGATGTTTGCTTGGTCTGAATCCAGACAAAGGGACGAAATGCCGAAAAAGAAAATCAACTGCAGGTGGAGGTGTGAATCCAAAAGTGTTAAAGCTAATCAACAGATTGGCAAACTATGAATGGACATCTTGTAATGAATAGACATCACCTAAAACAATAACTTGCCCAAAACTAATTACATGCAGCCTAAAAATTGAAACCTAATAATAAATGGTGAATATACGTAACATTGTGTTAAGAGCTGATTAAATGTCTCCTGATTATAACATCTAAATGACTTGATGTCATAGAAATGTACACGATCCACTACAGGTTTTTGGTCAATTTCTCTGATAGTGTTAATGAACATACCACTAGTTAAAATGTTAATAGCCAAGGATCAAAACGAATAACTACTGAGCAAATCCTATTCATGTTAAAAGAGGATGTTCAATTTGCAATTTTTTTTTCGTTTTGGACTGCGTTTTGTGATGTGTTAAACTCAAAATGCGTTTTTTTTTATATTTTTGGATAATTCTGAAAGGCAGTTTTCGTCTCGATTGATACGAAAGGACAGTCTTTCTGTAGCCAGATAGGCCCCTTTTCCTGTTGGTTGATAAAACGTTTTCGTTTGAGTTGATATTTTCTTGTATTCCTTTTAGTTTTTTTGATTCATACAGTATGTGAGTAAAGTTTTAATATATATTCTGACGGTGTTTTCAAACATATTCATAACAAATATATTGGTTTGAGAGTTATACTAGTTGTAGTGTATATGTGTATACTATTAGCTACTGAGCAAATACTATTCTAATTAAATAAGGATATTCAATTTGCACTTTATTTTAGGGCAATATTTTGTCATGTGTTAAACTCGGAATGTATTTCTTATTTTTGGATTGATCTCAAGGGCAGTTCTTGTCTCAATTGTTTCGAAAAGACGTTCTTCTGGTCGCCGGATAGGCCTCTTTTCCCCATTTGTTGATAATTTTTTTCGAATCGATATTTTATTGACATATTAGTTGATACAATTACAGTTTTTCAAGTAACTTTTGATATGCAAAGATGATTTCCTCATCAGATGGTGTTTTTTTGTATACAACAGCAGTTTCTCTTACTTACAGTTTATACATGTAATATATGTGTATAGTATTTCTGTTAGCCTGTTTGATTCATTCAGAAGTTGGAAAACAAAGAGAAGTCTTTCTGGATATGTAACCGGCTGATAAAGTATGTGAGCGAAGTTTTCATATAAATTCTGACAGTGTTTTCAAACATATTTTTAACAAACATTTTGGTTTGAGAGATACTAGTTGTAGTGTATATGTTTATACTATTAGTTACTGAGCAAATACTTTTCTTATTAAATAAGGATATATAATTTGCACTTTATTGTCGGGCTACATTTTGTCATGTGTTAAACTCAGAATGCATTTTTTTTTTATTGATCTCAAGGGCAATTTTTGTCTTAATTGTTTCGAAAAGACTTTCCTTCGGTCGCCAGATAGGCCCCTTTTCACAATGGTTGATATTTTTTTTCGAGTTGATAGTGACATGTTAGTTGATACAATAACCAGATACTTTTTTCATGTAACTTTTGATATGCAAAGATGATTTCCTCATCAGATAGTGTTTTTTGTATACAACAGCAGTTTCTCTTACTTACAGTTTATACATGTAATATATGTGTATAGTATTTCTGTTAGCTTGTTTGATTCATTCAGAAGTTGGAAAACAAAGAAGTCTTTCTGGATATGTAACCGGCTGATAAAGTATGTGAGCGAAGTTTTCGTATAAATTCTGACAGTGTTTTCAAACATATTTTTAACAAACATATTGGTTTGAGTGTTATACTAGTTGTAGTTTGGCTGTTTATACCACAGAATGTCAACCGAAATGTGGCTGTTGTTTAAAAAAAGATAACTGTCATTTAACAAAGAAACTTCCATTCCAACCTCAAACATATTGCATTAGATTTATTTCTGTTCATTAATGTAGTCCAGGGTATAGCTTTACCGTTGTACTAATATTTATTTTGTGCCTTTCTCAATGACGTTTCATAGTAGGCAGAATTTGGTTAATCTCATAAGATTTTGACCATGAGGCCTAAAATAAAGACTTGGTAGGATACTTATAGATGATCTTAGACGTGACATTATCAATTTATGTTTACACAGAAAGCAACATCGCTGTATTTACAAAGTAAAGAATATCGTGTAGTTCTAAGGGTTGGTACTTATGGCAATGTAATACAGAAAATAAAAATGATTCAATTTTTAGTAAAAAGTTGACTTTTGTTTTTCATTTTTCGAAAGGCAGACATGTGATTTTACAATGTTTATTTTTACATAGAAGGTCTGGCAAGCAGTTTGACAGTTCTTTCGCTGTACTACACTCATCAGTTACGGTAAACGTTGTAATTTAACATGTAAATTCTGTTATTATTTACGACGGAGTTGTAAGCTGAAAAACGGTAAACGTTATAATTTAACATGTAAATTCCTGTTATTATTTACGACGGAGTTGTAAGCTGAAAAACGGTAAACGTTGTAATTTAACATGTAACTTCCTGTTATTATTTACGACGGAGTTGTAAGCTGAAAAACGGTAAACGCTGTAATTTAACATGTATATTCTTGTTATTATTTACGACAGAGTTGTAAACTTAAAAATACAGGCGTGTTGTAAAAAAACGACAATTTGTTGGCAACCACTATTGCCAGTCATTTTGTCGTAATTTTACGGTGCCATTTTTTACAGTGCATTAAACAAGGCATGTTGAAGGAACAAAATTATACTGAAATCCTATAGCAAATTCAAAGGAAATGAACACTTAATTTTTTTCTTACAAGTCTATAAATCATTACATTTGTTCAACTGACATCCCCTTTTTCTGTTGTGAAGATTATTTTTGTAATAAATATAATTGCTTCTATTTTAATTGAAACGGTTTCGTTGTTATTTCTACTCAATGATTTTTTTTGTATATGTTGATATATATCCTTCATATGAAATTATCTTATTGGGAAAACAGCGAACTTCCTGTATTTAGAATTACCCGTTTTTATGCGTCATACATTATTTTGTTTCATTGTTTTGGAATTTTAAATCAGGCCTATACTCACGATAATTTTATTTCAATGACAGCGTTGTCATGTTTATCGGTATTCTATAATAGGAGTAAAATTTTCGCGCCTTATTTTCTTTATTTCTTTCATTATTGAAATGTGACCGATTTATTCTAAATAGATCTGGGACATGCGCAAAAATGGTTGAAAAGTTCACTTCTGTGGCCGGCACAAAACGAGTGTTTTCGACTAGCTATCATTGTTTAATCTCTTGATTGGTCACAATCAGAAAGTGGTTTGAGGAGAAGCAGCGGGTGTGTTGAGCGAAGGTAAAATGTCCGCTGCTTATATAGGCGTAGACTTAAAGGGGCATGAGCTGCCAAAATGTTGATATTTTGACGTTGAAACAGAATGTTGAAATTATCACCAATTTTTCACAAGGCGTATGATTCAAAAGCTTTTTAGTGCTTCAAGTCTCGAGAATGTACGATACAGTATTGTTTTTATCTAACTTCGGATTAGAATGAATGAATGGTCGTCCCGGTTATTTAAATTGTGTTTACATTTCGAACACTATTCCGGTTCGTATATGCCACATACTGTATGGATTTTCCTCATTCCAACGCCAATCATTTAGTTTTCCGATGGGCTTCAAAGCCTCCTACTGTTATGACGATTATAAATTATGAAAAAATTGTGAATTTTGGCAGCTCATGCCACTTTTAAGCCTAGCGCACACGAGAGGCGCCGGCTGAGCTGCCGGCTACGCGTGGCTGAGAGCTAAGCTGTTTCCCCCGTGTGCGCGTAAATTTTGCTGAGATTTTCGCCTCTCGAGGCGGTGAGGAAAGTATTTAGCATGTTTAATATTTTCTGCCTCTCGTGGCAAGAATCTCACCGTGTGCGCACAACGTAAGCTGCCGGCTGAGCTGAGAGGAGGGATAGTCCAATCGCGCGTTCTTATTCAATCATGTGACCACTTAGAATATTACGTAACACGGTTAGTGACACTTGTGCAGGTCAGTGAACTTGGGTGACAAGGAACTGGCCTCAGCCGAGAGCTCATCGTCTGCGCTGAAATCTGTAGCTGCTCCCTTGGCCACGCGTGCCTTGTAGCTCAGCCGGCGCCTCTCGTGTGCGCTAGGCTTTAGGTACGTTCACACCTAGACCTGAATCCGGTCCGGCCACCGGACCGGGCTAGGTATGAACGTACCTTAAAGTCGACTTTTCACCGAACATCCCAACTTTAGTCAGATTGATCCTCTCCCACCTAAATGTTTGTATTTGGTTCTACAGACACTATAGAGTTAGACGGACTGGAATATTTGGTATACGTATACTTAATTAACACTGTAGATAAATACATTATAGATCATTTTGATTTCAAAACGAATTTTTATATATTTTTTTCACAATAAGTTACGAGTTTTACAAATATATGGGCCATCAACTTTATGACGCCAGGCCAAAACATGTGTATGTAGGTAAAAAAAGGCAGTGTATTTATTTTACATTGAAATTTAAAGAGTTTGCTTTTAATGTAGCCTAAAATGGCTCGAATGATCGAACTTTTTCATAAATTCTGATCGTCAAAACAATTTTTAACGGCTAAATGATAAAAGTATTCAGTGATCACAAAGAGAAAGTGATCAAAATGATTGAATCTGAATGGATGTTTAGTTATTTTAGCAGGAGGTTAGTTTTAACCCCTACCTACATTCCCAAGACCGGTATAATTTAAAAGCATCTGATTTTCACTATAATTTCCTAATTATGTTTCACCAGCATTTTGGTAGAGAATACACTTTAAAATCATCCTACACAAGTCGTACAATACCAATAAGCAGTAAATTAACCGACACTGATTGACCCGGAAAAAATTCCGGGCTAGGGCGAGAATCGAACTCACGACTTAGGGTTACCGTCCCACCGCTCTAGCAACTGAGCTACCCGGCCCTGTTGGCAACGGCTCGCTTGTTAGATTCTCCAATAAGCAGAATTCTGCTAAAATGGAATAGATTGATTGATTGTTTGGTGTTTTACGCCGCGCTCAAGATTATTTCACTTATATGGCGACGTTGCCAGTTTTATTGTGGGAGGAAACCGGGCCCTATGCCCGGAGGAAACCCACGACCCTACGGTGATAACTAGCAACCATACCACATACATGTAGGTCGTTCGAGTTTTCCAATTTTTTTTGGACTGAGTGGGATTTGAACCCACGACCATGCAATTGGTGGAAGGCTGTTCGGATTGAGCGTCCAACGCTCTACCTACTGAGCCACGGAGGGACCCTAACCGATTTGAAGCACTTTATAAATCAAGCTATTCTTTAAAATGCTCTAAAGATAAAAACCTAAAAAGTGATTGCATGATTGATTGATGTTTTACGCCACACATTGCCAGATCTATATTTATGATCACTAAAACACACGGGCACAGGGAAAATCTTCTTGTCTAAAATAACCATGGAGACAACCCTTGACCTTTTATTTGGTCTAAGTGTGATTCGAACCCGTGAGCATTGATGGAAAAGTGTTCATACTTCTAATTGCGAAATCCATGTATCAGACATGCAGAAGGTTCGAAATTGATTGCAAAATACTTCTGACTGCAGCTATAACACAAGCACGTAAGTCGTGAAACTAGTTGCGTATTGTAAACAAAATTTAAATAACTGGGATGTAAATTCATTAATCAAAACGAGACCAAAATTACTTCCAAATACTACATCAGTCATGTCAGCATACGCTGTGGAACTTATAAATGGAATAATGTGGAATGCAATGAGCATCTCGACTTTAGTCAGATTGCTTAAACAGCAATTAATCAGCCAGTTTCGCTCTTTTCCCATAAAACCGTATTTTGTTTCTTCCTGTACATCATAAAGACAGTAGGCCTATTCAACTGAACAGAATCAAACTTTTCTGACTGAAAACACATTTAGATTGTCGTTGTGCACAGGCGAGAAGCAAAAAAGCCATTACGAAAACAGCCATATATATTTGAAGTAAACCTCGGCCCTCTTCTATAAGCTTCACTTTGGTGACTTCGGGGATTTGGGTTCTTGCCAAAGTCCACTCTGATAACTTCGGGGATTTACGTTGGAAGGTTGGAAGGTAATTGACTTTCAGCCAAAGCTGTTCAATTAACGAGTAGGCCTAATTAGTGGTAATTCCGTGACATTGTCTGACTGACGGTTTCGGGTGGATGTCAACAGAGGTCCAACATGGGCGAACCCTATATAGCCTGACTATCCATGTGCGCGTATATACGTATAGGCCTACGTATGCGTAGTGCGTGAATTCGTGCGTATACGGATGAAATCAAACACATATGAAATAACAGAGGGCCTATCCATGCACATGTGTACGTTTGCGTATGCGTTTCCGTCTGCGTATGCGTCATCTTCTGAGGTGTGCCCTGGCCCAATTACTATGGTGGCTCCCGTTCTGCCAAACAAGGGGCGCACAGTGAGCGTAACCACATCTTTGACGGTTATAAAGTAATTAACATATCCACCCCATGCACATTTATTTAAAAATACTCTTTCATCATATTCTCAACATTATATTTATATGCCATCGCAGTTGTTATGAGGACTGAAAGCTGGAATAAAACACCTTCCCGTGTAGCCCGATGTAAATGAAGATCAAAATGTGAACCTCAATCCAATAGCCCCACGGTGTTCAGCTGGATTAAGGTCAATGTAGGATTTATATGCCAGGGCAATATGACGGAAGAGGAAAAACGGATGGAAACATACGCACATATGGATGTATAAAAACGACAAAAACATACGCACAACATACGCAGACACGCATACGTATACTCAAATACGCGTACATCTATATAGTTGTGTAAGCGTAACTTATATTTATCTACCTGATAAACTGTGCCCGCCTTCTTTAGTTCATTTCTACATTATAGAATCAGGAAACCCCACAAAAAGGGTAGAAGGCGGCGAAATGACAGACCAGGCTGTAAAGCTGACTATCCATGTTCGTGTATTTACGTAAAGGTATACGTAGTGCGTGAATTCGTGCGTATACGGATGAAATCAAACACATATAAAATTATAGAAGGCCTATCCATGTGTACATTTGCGTATGCATGTTCGTCTGCGTATGCGTATTAAATCGCTCGTTGGGCGATTTTTTACGGACAACGGACGGCAGATCATGGGGGAAATCCGTGTTTTGATGTCATCTTCTGAGGTGTTCCCTGGCCTAATTAATGTACCAGCTCCCGTTCTGTCAAAAAAAGAGGCACACAGTGAGCGTAATCACATCGTTGGCGGTTATAAAGTAATTATCAATCCATCCCATGCACATTTATTTAAAAATGATATAAGAGTTATTACGAGGAGGGAAAGCTGGAATTAAACACCTTCCAGTATTGCCCGATCAAAATAAAAATAATATGTGAACCTCAGTCCATTAGCCTTACGGCCTCCAACTGGATTAAGGCCAATGAAGGGTTTATATGCCAGTACAATATGTCGGAAGAGGAAAAACGGATGGAAACATACGCATATATATGTATGTATAAAAACATACAAAAAACACACGCACTGCATACACAGACACGCATACGTATACTCATAGGCCTATACGCGCACATGGATATAGTCAGCTCGAGTGAAAAATCCACTCACCATTTTTCCAATTTTCATTTAGTCTTAGTGAGATTCGAACGCGTACCGCTTTGATGGAAGGCCTGTATCGGATTGAGGACTATCACTCTAACTGAGTGAGCCACTGAGGCCGCGTTATGGGGATAGAAAGCTGGAATTAAACATAGTCCGATGGAAATGAAGAAGAAGATCTGAAACTCAGTGCATTAGCCACACGATTTTCGCCTGGATTGTGGCCAATGTTGGGTGTATAGGCCTATACCATGGCAACATGAAGGAAGAGGAAAAACGGATGGAAATGTTCGCATACATGGATGTATATAAAACGCACAAAACTTCATACGCAGACACGTATACGTATACGCATTAATATGGATAGTCGCTAAAAGACTATAGATATCTGTTTGTAAGATATCAAGATCGAAAAGACCATAGATATATCTTTTAATATAATGTTATCGTAAGATATCTATAGAAAAGACCATAGATATCTTATTATAAGATATCTATGGAAAAGACGTTCTAAGGGGAGATTACTCTCGAGCTAGAGATTTCGATGCCATGGCTAGTAACGGTTGTTACGTCAAAAGAAGGTAAGACAAGTCACCGCCGCCGTTTGTTATGCTTACGCCAAACGTATCTCTATTAGGAAAATAATACTTATTTCCAATAACATCAAAATTACTTTCCCAATTCAAAAAGTCAATTTACAAATGGAAAGTGTCTTCTCTGAAGACCCACTATGGTAGCAAAATGCAAATAAATATTAGCACTATTTTTGAAGCGCACGAATTTTGGCACGATGTCGACGCGAAGTAAAGACGTCACAATGGGACGTCAAAGGTCACTTCAGCAATGACGCCTGTGTCAAGACTGAAGGTTGTGTAACGAGCCAGACAACAAAGCATGGGTTGCACTGCATCCAAAGTACGATCCACTCCCGAGGAGATTAATACAAAACGACAAAGGATCATAGCGGCCATTAAGTCGTGGCGTCGGCCGAAAATATCGCATTTGAAGCCCTCTGTGAATTGGATAAACTCCAACCGCTGTAATAGAAGGAGGAGCACAACTGTAACACCATTATCCAATGTTAAAGAAAGGACTACTGTGTTTGGCAACAATTCCCCACCCACTTCCAGGAACTCATTCCAAAAGGAGAATATGATGCTGGAAGACATTGAAAATGATGAGAGTCTGGTAAACTTCTGTGTCTCTCCAAAGAATCCAGACGATCTGGATTCGGAATCTAGTCCCTTCTCTCGACCACTTAGCCTGATTCCAGTTCATTATGCCTCAGAGCTTCTCTCTTCTCCCAGACCAACACCAGTTACCTTGGCCAATGATCTTCGTCTGGAAGACATTGAAGAGAACGTGAATGTACCTTACAACCAAGGTAAACGTGAGGCCGTTTATGAATCCAAGGTTATTCCTGGAAAACGAAGACGACCAAAAGCTGCTAAAGGAGTGCGGCACCCTCCACACCTCACCGATGTGTACGAAGCAGAATTATCCCTTCCTGGCACCCCACTGCCCGATCCAAAACGCCAACAAGAGAAGAGCTGTCTTGATGCCTGGATGGCACGGCGTTTGAAAGATGGCGGCAAGTAAACTTGTCGATTAGCCTCTTTTAAGAGGCCGGCGTATCGCTCGGGGAACCCCCATTAAACAAGGCATGTTGAAGGAACAAAATTATAATGAAATCCTATAGCATATTCAAAGGAAATGAACACTTATTTTTTTTCTTACAAGTCTATAAATGATTACATTTGTTCAACTGAGATCCCCTTTTTCTGTTGTGAAGATTATTTTTGTAATAAATATAATTGCTTCTATTTTAATTGAAACGGTTTCGTTGTTATTTCTACTCAATGACTTTGTTTGTATATGTTGATATATATCCTTCATATGAAATTATCTTATTGGGAAAACAGCGAACTTCCTGTATTTAGAATTACCCGTTTTTATGCGTCATACATTATTTTGTTTCATTGTTTTGGAATTTTAAATCAGGCCTATACTCACGATAATTTTATTTCAATGACAGCGTTGTCATGTTTATCAGTATTCTATAATAGGAGTAAAATTTTCGCGCATTATTTTCTTTATTTCTTTCATTATTGAAATGTGACCGATTTATTCTAAATAGATATGGGACATGCGCAAAAATGGTTGAAAAGTTCACTTCTGTGGCCGGCACAAAACGAGTGTTTTCGACTAGCTATCATTGTTTAATTTCTTGATTGGTCAGTCAGAAAGTGGTTAGAGGAGAAGCAGCGGGTGTGTTGAGCGAAGGTAAAATGTCCGCTGCTTAAATAGGCGTAGACTGAAGTCGACTTTTCACTAAACATCCCAACTTTAGTCAGATTGATCCTCTCCTACCTGAATGTTTGTATTTGGTTCTACAGACACTATATAGAGAGTCCGACGGACTGGAATATTTGGTATACGTATACTTAATGTGAACACTTTAGGTAAATACATTATAGGGTATACGTATACTTAATGTGAACACTTTAGATAAATACATTATAGATCATTTTGATTTCAAAACGAATTTGTATATATTTTTTTTTACAATAAGTTACGAGTTTTACTAATATATGGGCCATCAACTTTATGACGCCAGGCCAAAACATGTGTATGTAGGTAAAAAAAGGCAATGTATTTTACATTCAAAAAGAGTTTGCTTTAAATGTAGCCTAAAATGGCCCGAATGACCGAACTTTTTCATAAATTCTGATCGTCAAAACAGTTTTTAACGGCTAAATGATAAAAGTATTCAGTAATCACAAAGAGAAAGTGATCAAAATAATTGAATCTGAATGGATGTTTAGTTATTTTAGCAGGAAGTTAGTTTTGACCCCTACCTGAACCTACATTCCCAAGACCGGTATAATTTAAAAGCATCTGATTTTCACCTAATTTCCTAATTATGTTTCACCAGCATTTTGGTAGAGAATACACTTTAAAATCATCCTACACAAGTTGTACAATACCAATAAGCAGTAAATTAGCCGACACTGATTGACCCTGAAAAAATTCCGGGCTAGGGCGAGAATCGAACTCACGACTTTGGGTTACCGTCCCGGTGTATTCCCGACTCGCCTAATTCACACCTCTGAAAATCCCGACTCGCCTACATGCCATTTTGAGGATTAACTAACACTAACACCAGGGAGTAGCGGCATGGGGATAATCCCATTAAGACGGAACAATAGGTGAGACAAGTTCATGTAACCATCGAAAATTTTAACTGAAATATAATCAGTCAAGTGCTAAAAAAGATGAACATCGTTCATAACAGAAAAATTATATAAACGGACAAAGAAGGAGGCATCAACATTTTTAACTGAAATGTAATCACTCAAGTCAAGTGTCAATTCAAATCATATAAATACCGAGGGCAAAAACATAGTTGCCATAATTTACAAAATGGCATCGGCACAAACCAGACTAAACTTTGTTACTTCTGAGAGAGGCGGACGGTTGTTAATTTTTAATACCTACAAGTACAGAGTGAATAGGACTTCGTCTAATTCTACTGCTTGGAAATGTGCTTTTCCTGGATGCCGTGCTACTATCTGTACAAGTAATGATATCTTGACTAAAGTCGGAAACAATGAGCATCTTCACCAGCCAAAAAGTTTTCGTCAAGAAGTAGAAAATGTTAAGCGAACTATCAGAAAGCGAGCCAGAGAAGAACTCACTCCTATTCCCCAGATTTATGATGATGAGGTATCAAAGTTAAACGTCAAAGTTTACTGGACATAGCGCAGGGATTTTCGCGTGCCGCATCTAGGGTAACATTTTTAAAAGCTATCAGATAAATATAAAAATCCTGACATCACGCAGTACGGGACTATATATTTTGAATTTAAGAAAATGTTAAACTAGTAACGAAAACCCATTTTGACGAAAACGGACAAAATGGCGACGTTCCCTGTCTATCCGATTCACTTTGGCCACTGTGATAGGTTCCACCGGAATGTGCGATGTAACTAACAATAGCTCTAGCTAAGTGTAAGAGAATAATAGAAAAGCACGTAGATGCGAGCAAATGCCTGGTAAAATTTCATGGTGTTGTTGTTTTGTTGAAAACTTAAAAGTCACATGATCAATTGACCTCCTATGTGATCTCTCCAGCCCCATTTCAATGGATATTTCACTGACCTCATTCAATATGTAGTTCAAATGTTATTCACAACACACTGTCCAATGGTTAGGGGTCGCTAAAGTGAACACTTCAGGTAAAATACATTATACTTCATCTTAAAGACAATATCTACCTGGTCCCAAAACAGGGTTTATTTATTTTTTATGACTCCAATCACTGAAACATGTGCACACCTGGTATGCTGAACTGCTATTGGTGTATTTAGGTCAAATAAACCACTCATATTGCCAGTTGCAAGGTGTGCACATATGTTTCAGTGACATCCAGTAACCTTGACATCTGAGAACAATTAACCATAGCTTCTTGTAGGAAAAAAAAAATAAAAAAAAAAATAAATAAAACATATTTTGGGACCAGGTAGATATTGTCTTTAAGATGAAGTATAATATGAGGTTATTATATGACTTCGCATCCAATATGGATATTTATTGTACGAGTCGCCGATATCGGCGTCTCGTCCAATATCGGCTTTCAACCCAACGGCGACTCGTACAATAAATATCCATATTGGATGCGAAGTCATATAATAACCTCATATTATATGACGCCCTTGCGTGGGTATACGGGTAGATATTTGGTGTCTGACATTAATATTTTTCCGAGGCGTAGCGGTTAATATTTGGTTAAAGAACAACATCCTGCAACAGTGTTGGCTACAGCTGAACATACACTGTAGTCATAGACCTGTAGCGATATTTCTATAGGACCCTCCTTCCGGTAGGGGGCGTTTCAACATGGCGCGAACGGAGTGACCACTCTTGTCAATCTACTCTCTTTGCTTTGAGACAAGCATAGCGTTCAATGCTGACGAAACAACATTCTAAACTGACGTCACATTAGGATTTCGTCTTGACTGAACAATGCTGTGACGCACCAAGACCTTCACACCGTGGTAATCACAGCGCGTGAGATCTTGGACCGGGATTATAAAAACCAATGAACTATATGCGTGGAAGGGAGATCACGTGACGTTTTAGTTGTAGCGAGCGCCGCCATTATTATGAGATAGTAATACTTATCTCATTCTGACGTTACAGAGGAAGCGAAAGAACGACGTCAATGGTCCTGACCCAACGACTACGTTATTTACGTCATAACACGATGACAAATAACTTTTGTGACGTCAATTTTGACCGTTGATTCGTGATGTCATAAATTTGTAGAAGAACGTTTTTTGCGTTTCCAGAGAGACATTATCTCTTAGTTATGACGGCGATTTTAGCTCGCCAGATCCAATCTTCCCAATGTGACGTGACCATTCCACGCATATAGTTCATTGATAAAAACGTGCTATACTCAACTCAGACTCCATGCTCAACTCTCCTTGAGCATACTCCCAGGAGTTTGGATCAGAGATTGAGATTATAAAACATTCTGAGAACGTGCTCAACTGAGTATATAAACAAGGCAATTTCAGCCAAGTTGAGTACGAATTATTGGAGCTCTCTAGGAAGGGAGGTAAAAATGAACGTTTGTTTTGGTGTTGTTGCAATTTTGTCAAGTCATCGGCAGGTCGAACATTTGGAAATAAGTAAAACTAAGGGTTTATCACTTCCAAAATTGGTGCAAATAAACTAAGAAACTACAATTTTTCACTAAATATCGATAGAAAAACTTATTTAGAGGGATATTTTACGTTGAGTCTAACTTGGAGCAATTAAGGTCGATAGCTTGCTTAGAATTTCGTACTCAGCGGAGCACAAAAACGAACTCCAAAGTTTTATAATCCCGACTTTTGAAGTGTGAGTTTGGAGTTGAGCACAGAAACGGCTCTTGAGCACAGAGTCGTGCTCAAGAAAGTTTTATAATCCCGGCCCCTTAACTCCGGGGTAATACAGAATCAAATATATACACGGAAAGCACTCGGATGCAGACTCACATTCTGGGCGTTTCGACTAATCAAATGGCAAGAAATTTCTCTCAATGGTGATAAGTATTATTATGCGTAGTGTCCGTCTGCGTATGCGTATAGAATCGCTCACTGCGCAATTTTTACGGACAACGGACGGCAGACCATGGGGGAAATCCGTTTTTTGACGTAATCTTCTGGGGTGTGCCCTGGCCATAGTGGCTCCCGCGTTCTGCCAAACAAGGGGCGCACAGTGAGCGTGGCCACATCTTTGGCGGTTGTAAAGTAAAGAACATATCCACCCCATGCACATTTATTTAAAAATACTCTTTCATCATATTCTCAACATTATAATGTCAATGAACGGTTTATCTGCCAGGGCAATATGACGGAAGAGGAAAAACGGATGGAAACATACGCATATATGGATGTATAAAAACGTACAAAAAACACACGCACTGCAAACGCAGACACGCATACGTATACGCATATACGCGCACATGGATATAGTCAGCTCGAGTGAAAAATCCACTCACCATTTTTCCAATTTTCATTTAGTCTTAGTGAGATTCGAACGCGTACCGCTTTGATGGAAGGCATGTGTCGGATTAAGGACTATCACTCTAACTGAGTGAGCCACCGAGGCCGAGTTATGGGAATAGAAAGCGGGAATTAAACATAGCCCGATGGAAATGAAGAAGAGGATCTGAAACTCAGTGCATTAGCCACACGATTTTCGCCTGGATTGTGGCCAATGTTGGGTGTATATACCATGGCAACATGACGGAAGGGGAAAAGCGGATGGAAATGTTCGCATACATGGATGTATAAAAACGCGCAAAACTTCATACGCAGACACGTATACGCATTAATATGGATAGTCGCTAAAAGACTATAGATATCTATTTGTAAGATATCAAGATCGAAAAGACCATACATATATCTGTTAATATAGTGTTATTATAAGATATCTATGGAAAAGACGTTTTAAGGGGAGATTACTCTCAAGTTAGAGATTTCGATGCCATGGCTAGTAACGGTTGTTACGTCAAAAGAAGGTAAGACAAGTCACCGCCGCCGTTTGTTACGTTTACGCCAAACGTATCTCTATTAAGAAAATAATACTTATTTCCAATAACATCAAAATTACTTTCCCAATTCAGAAAATCAATTTACAAATGGAAAGTGTCTTCTCTGAAGACCCACTATGGTAGCAAAATGCAAATAAATGGTAGAATTATTTTTGAAGCTCACGAATTTTGGCACGATGTCGACGTGAAGTAAAGACGTCACAATGGGACGTCAAAGGTCACTTCAGCAATGACGGTCAAGATTGAAGGTTGTGTAACGAGTCAGACAACAAAGCATGGGTTGCACTGCATCCAAAGTACGATCCACTCCCGAGGAGATTAAATACAAAACGACAAAGGATCATAGCGGCCATTAAGTCGTGGCGTCGGCCGAAAATATCGAATTTGAAGCCCTCTGTGAATTGGATAAACTCCAACCGCTGTTTTGAAAGAGGAGCACAACTGTAACACCATTATCCACTGTTAAGGAAAGGACCACTGTGTTTGGCAATAAGTCCCCACCCACTTTCAGGAACTCATTCCAAAAGGAGAATATGATGCTGGAAGACATTGAAGATGATGAAAGTCTGGTAAACTTCTGTGTCTCTCAAAAGAATCTAGACGATCTGGATTCGGAATCTGGTCCCTTCTCTCGACCACTTAGCCTGATTCCAGTTCATTCTGCCTCAGAGCTTCTCTCTTCTCCCAGACCAACATCAGTTACCTTGGCCAATGATCTTCGTCTGGAAGACATTGAAGAGAACGGGAATGTACCTTACAACCAAGGTAAACGTGAGGCCGTTTATGAAACCAAAGTAATTCCTGGAAAACGAAGACGACCAAAAGCTGCTAAAGGAGTGCGGCACCCTCCAGACCTCACCGATGTATACGAAGCCGAATTATCCCTTCCTGGCACCCCACTGCCCGATCCAAAGCGCCAACAAGAGAAGAGCTGTCTTGATGCCTGGATGGCACGGCGTTTGAAAGATGGCGGCAAGTAAACTTGTCGATTAGCCTCTTTTAAGAGGCCGGCGTATCGCTCGGGGAACCCCCATTAAACAAGGCATGTTGAAGGAACAAAATTATACTGAAATCCTATAGCAAATTCAAAGGAAATGAACACTTAATTTTTTTCTTACAAGTCTATAAATGATTACATTTGTTCAACTGAGATCCCCTTTTTCTGTTGTGAAGTTTATTTTTGTAATAAATATAATTGCTTCTATTTTAACTGAAACGGTTTCGTTGTTATTTCTACTCAATGATTTTTTTTGTATATGTTGATATACATATCCTTCATATGAAATTATCTTATTGGGAAAACAGCAAACTTCCTACTTGTGTATTTAGAATTACCCGTTTTTATGCGTCCTACATTATTTTGTTTCATTGTTTTGGAATTTTAAATCGTAGGCCTATACTCAAGGTAAAAATGGTTGAAAAGTTCACTTCTGTGGCCGGCACAAAACGAGTGTTTTCGACTGTTTAATTTTTTGATTGTTTAATCTCTTGATTGGTCAAAGTCAGAAAGTGGTTAGAGGAGAAGCAGCGGGTGTGTTGAGCGAAGGTAAAATGTCCGCTGCTTATATAGGCGTAGACTAAAGTCGACTTTTCACTAAACATCCCAACTTTAGTCGGATTGATCCTCTCCTACCTAAATGTTTGTATTTGGTTCTACAGACACTATATAGAGAGTCCGACGGACTGGAATATTTGGTATACGTATACTTAATGTTGACACTTTAGATAAATACATTATAGATCATTTTGATTTCAAAACGAATTTTTATACATTTTTCACAATAAGTTACAAGTTTTACTAATATATGGGCCATCAACTTTATGACGCCAGGCCAAAACATGTGCATGTAGGTAAAAAAGGGCAATGTATTTTACATTGGAATTCAAAAAGTGTTTACTTTTAATGTAGCCTAAAATGGCTCGAATGATCGAACTTTTTCATAAATTCTTATCGTCAAAACAGTTTTTGACGGCTAAATGATAAAAGTATTCAGTAATCACAAAGAGAAAGTGATCAAAATAATTTAATCTGAATGGATGTTTAGTTATTTTAGCAGGAAGTTAGTTTTAACCCCTACCTGAACCTACATTCCCAAGACCGGAATGATTTAAAAGCATCTGATTTTCACCTAATTTCCTAATTTTGTTTCACCAGCATTTTGGTAGAGAATACACTTTAAAATCATCCTACACAAGTTGTACAATACCAATAAGCAGTAAATTAACCAACACTGATTGACCCGGAAAAAATTCCGGGCTAGGGCGAGAATCGAACTCACGACTTAGGGTTACCGTCCCACCGCTCTACCAACTGAGCTACCCGGCCCTGCTGGCAACGGCTCGCTTGTTAGATTCTGCAATAAGCAGAATTCTGCTAAAATAGCAATAGATTATGAAATTATATAAACTTCCGTGGGTTATCTGCAGGTAACCAAACATAACCAATTTCATTGATTGATTGATTGTTTGGTGTTTTACGCCGCGCTCAAGATTACTTCACTTATATGGCGACGTTGCCAGTTTTATTGTGGGAGGAAATCGGGCCCACGACCATACGGTGATAACTAGCAACCATTCCACATACATGTAGGTCGTTCGAGTTTTCCAATTTTTTTTGGACTGAGTGGGATTTGAACCCACGACCAATTGGTGGAAGGCTGTTCGGAAGGAGCGTTCAAGGCTCTATATACTGAGCCACGGAGGCAGTGCGGCACCCTAACCGATTTGAAGCACTTTACAAATCAAGCTATTCTTTAAAATGCTCTAAAGATAAAAATCTAAAAATTGATTGCATGATTGATTGATGTTTTACGCCACACATTGCCAGATCTATATTTATGATCACTAAAACACACGGGCACAGGGAAAATCTTCTTGTCTAAAATAACCATGGAGACAAGTTTCTAATTGTGTTAAAAAGAGGTATATCATTTAGACCTTTATACCCCATAAATTGTTGTAACAAACCAAACCTAGAAGGTTCGAAATTGATTGCAAAATACTTCTGACTACACCTATAACACAAGCACGTAAGTCGTGAAACTAGTTGCGTATTGTAAACAAAATTTAAATAACTGGGATGTAAATTCATTAATTAAAACGAGACCAAAATTACTTCCAACTACTACATTAGTCAGGTCAGTATACGCTGTGGAACTTTTAAATGGAATAATATGAAATGCGTCGAACATCTAGCAATTTGCCTCAGATGCACGGTCCCCTTTCTGGGTGCAAAAATGGCCTTGAATATCCGCCAATCAAGATAGAGTTTCATTTGGGTACCATGCTCTAGCAAGTTCACTTGTGAATAGTGATACATGTATAATGTAAAATATTTCTTGATGTTTACTTGGTATGACTTGGATCTAATATTAGTCCCAGGTAGGCTATAACATCCTACGCGTAACAAACGAATTTCTTCCTGTTGTTAAGCTCATTTTCTTTTGAACAATCGGCCCCAGGATGCTAAGTTATAACCAGGAAACAGAAAATCTTGTTGGATTGTTCACTGGCATAATAAAGTAGAGTGAGCAATCCGAAGAAAGACATGTAAGACATATTAACTCAATATTTCGGTTTATTCTCAAACCATCATCAGGAGTAGTGATACAATGAAAATAACGGTATATATAGGCAGTAGATAAGAATTTAAAATAACACATGTAGGGTAATGAAACGATTAAAGGTTATGTACAGCAAGAAGATTAAGGAAGAACAGCATGGGGCATACAGGTGGCAGGTAATAAACATGGCATAGTAAGAATATAGTACGTTAAGATAGCTAAGATGGTAGATACTAAAGAGATTGACAAGTGTTTGACAGGTATTTACTGTAATGAGGCGAGACAGAAATTTTACAGAAATAAACTAAATCGTTTGGAGGCCTTTAGGCCAGTGTTAAGTTCAGGGTTGTGCTTTTTGATGGCATAAGCCTCTTTAAAGAGAAGCTCATTCCAATGATTTGATCTGTCAATGACTTTTATACTGTTTAGAACAAATCCTGAAAGATCAATTCTTGCCGGTGTACCATTGTCTGGCATACAAAATAAATTCATAATGTGATCGAACTGATCACAGCTATGTAAGTGGTTATGAATTTCGCTGTTATTGTCGAGCGCATGTTCATTGTTCACTGCGCATTGTTCACTGGATATTACTGTTCCATGTTCGTCAATGACACTTTTAAAAATAAATAGCGAAGTTAATCATGGAATACTGGTCTATACAAACTAGAGGGATGTGGTCTAAATGTACTTGTTTTAGTTCAATGGCTATGATCTTATCTGACGTATAGGCATCTAGCTTAATGACGTCATTCGAAAAAGTCTGGGATATTTGAGGGGATCTGGCTTTGTAGTGGTCGCTTCGCTACTAGCTCTTGTAGAGACCCCAATCTCATTCTCGCGAGATCCCCTGCTACTACGTGAATGCGACGGACCTCTCAGGCCGTTCCAAGCCATTTGCCTTAGTCTGCTAAGGGGAATCACCTTTTGCCAGAGCTGCGGAGAAATACTCTCACTACAATCACATGACGTAGACATACATAAAAACATGTTATACGCTGGCCTGTTCACAATCGCGGAGGGTAGAAATATAGTCCATGTATTTTCTCGACTATAATTCTAAACTTAAGGGCGTGTACCAAAAACGAAATACAAGCCAACATGTAGAATCTGGTAAAGATCACGTACAAATCAATTTTGGAAGTGAGTTTGATTACCCAAATTTTTGGTAAAATGGCTTGGAACGGTCTGAGAGCAAAGAGAGTAGATTGACAAGAGTGGTCACTTCGTCCAATCAGCATTGCCGGCATGTTTTTCGGCCCCCTAGCGGAAGGGTGTTCCGACTGTACAGGATTCGACTGTAAAGCGCCCCCTACTGAAAGGAGGTTCCTAATAATTGAATCGCGTCCGTGTCAGCGGGCACTTTGTTACCCTTGTAAATATTTCCAAGTTATGATTGTTACACTTTTTGTTTTTTGTATTCTGCTTTGTTCAAGTGCCAAGTACAATAAAATTGAATTAAATTGAATTTTTTCAAATTCAACATGGCGCGGACAAAGTGACCACTCTTGTCAATCTACTCTCTTTGCTGAGAGGTCCGTCGCGTTCACGTAGTAGCAGGGGATCTCGCGAGAATGAGATTGGTAGAGACCCCTGACATTTGAGTCCGAGGCGTGTCAAAGCCGACCGGTAGCGAGCGAAGATAGCCGAAGGATTGTTCCGAGTGACTTCGGGGATTTACGTTCATGTCAAAGTCGACCGGAAACGATCGAAGACCTTCTCGAAGACCTTCTTGAAGACCTGTTGAGTGACCTTCTCACCTGTTCGATATTAAGAAGACACTGGGAAGTTTATTTACATAGACGATTTTTATTTTAACGTTCAGATTGTATAACAAGATGCTCCTGCGTCCATGTTTTACAATAGAGTGCTCACAGTTACATATAAACGGCAGGTGTATAGATTTACTATGAAGTGTGATTTATATTACCAAATTATATTTAAAAAATGGAAATATTGGGAGGATCCTACCATTACAATGTCATTTATAACCGCCAAAGATGTGGTTACGCTCACTGCGTGCCTCTTTTTTGGCAGAACGGGAGCCACTACGATGCGTATGTGTAGTGCGTGAATTCGTGCGTATACGGATGAAATCAAACACATATAAAATAGAGGGCCTATCCATGTGTACGTTTGCGTGTCCGTGTGCGTATGCGTATAGAATCGCTTGCTGCGCGATTTTTACGGACAACGGACGGCAGATCATGGGGGAAATCCGTGTTTTGACGTCATCTTCTAAGGTGTTCCCTGGCCCAATTACTATAGTGGCTCCCGTTCTGCCAAACAAAAGGCGCACAGTGAGCGTAACCACATCTTTGGCGGTTATAAAGTAATTAACATATCGATCTCATGCACATTTATTTAAAAATACCCTTTCATCATATTTTCAACATATATATATGCTATCAGAGTTGTTATGAGGACTGAAAGTTGGAATTAAACACCTTCCCGTGTAACCCAATGAAAATGAAGATCAAAATGTGAACCTCAGTACAATAGCCACACGGCCTCCAACTGGATTAAGGCCAATGAAGGGTTTATATGCCAGGGCAATATGACGGAAGAGGAAAAACGGATGGAAACATACGCATATATGGATGTATAAAAACGTACAAAAACATACGCATAGCATACGCAGACACGCATACGTATACGCATATACGCGCACATGGATATAGTCAGCTCGAGTGAAAAATCCATGGCACTCATCATTTTTCCAATTTTCATTTAGTCTTAGTGGGATTCGAACGCGTACCGCTTTGATGGAAGGTCTGTGTCGGATTGAGGACTATCACTCTAACTGAGTGAGCCACCGCGTTATGGGGATAGAAAGCTGGAATTAAACATAGCCCGATGGAAATGAAGAAGAAGATCTGAAACTCAGTGCATTAGCCACACGATTTTCGCCTGGATTGTGGCCAATGTTGAGTGTATATACCATGGCAACATGACGGAAGAGGAAAAACGAATGGAAATGTTCGCATACACGGATGTATAAAAACGCGCAAAACTTCATACGCAGACACGTATACGTATAATTATGGATAGTCGCTAAAAGACTATAGGTATCTATTTGTAAGATATCAAAATCGAAAAGACCATAGATATATCTGTTAATATATTGCTATCGTAAGATATCTATAGAAAAGACGTTGTAAGGGGAGATTACTCTCAAGCTAGAGATTTCGATGCCATGGCTAGTAACGGTTGTTACGTCAAAAGAAGGCAAGACAAGTCACCGCCGCCGTTTGTTATGCTTACGCCAAACGTATCTCTATTAAGAAAATAATACTTATTTCCAATAACATCAAAATTACTTTCCCAATTCAGAAAATCAATTTACAAATGGAAAGTGTCTTCTCTGAAGACCCACTATGGTAGCAACATGCAAATAAATGGTAGAACTATTTTTGAAGCGCACGAGTTTTGGCACGATGTCGACGTGAAGTAAAGACGTCACAATGGGACGTCAAAGGTCACTTCAGCAATGACGCCTGTGTCAAGATTGAAGGTTGTGTAACGAGCCAGACAACCAAGTATGGGTTGCACTGCATCCAAAGTACGATCCACTCCCGAGGAGATTAATACAAAACGACAAAGGATCATAGCGGCCATTAAGTCGTGGCGTCGGCCGAAAATATCGAATTTGAAGCCCTCTGTGAATTGGATAAACTCCAACCGCTGTAATAGAAAGAGGAGCACAACTGTAACACCAGTGTCCACTGTTAAGGAAAGGACCACTGTGTTTGGCAATAATTCCCCACCCACTTCCAGGAACTCATACCAAAAGGAGAATATGATGCTGGAAGACATTGAAGATGATGAGAGTCTGGTAAACTTCTGTGTCTCTCCAAAGAATCCAGACGATCTGGATTCGGAATCTGGTCCCTTCTCTAGACCACTTAGCCTGATTCCAGTTCATTCTGCCTCAGAGCTTCTCTCTTCTCCCAGACCAACACCAGTTACCTTGGCCAATGATCTTCGTCTGGAAGATATTGAAGAGAACGTGAATGTACCTTACAACCAAGGTAAACGTGAGGCCGTTTATGAAACCAAAGTAATTCCTGGAAAACGAAGACGACCAAAAGCTGCTAAAGGAGTGCGGCATCCTCCAGACCTCACCGATGTATACGAAGCCGAATTATCCCTTCCTGGCACCCCACTGCCCGATCCAAAACGCCAACAAGAGAAGAGCTGTCTTGATGCCTGGATGGCACGGCGTTTGAAAGATGGCGGCAAGTAAACTTGTCGATTAGCCTCTTTTAAGAGGCCGGCGTATCGCTCGGTGAACCCCCATTAAACAAGGCATGTTGAAGGAACAAAATTATACTGAAATCCTATAGCAAATTCAAAGGAAATGAACACTTAATTTTTTTCTTACAAGTCTATAAATCATTACATTTGTTCAACTGACATCCCCTTTTTCTGTTGTGAAGATTATTTTTGTAATAAATATAATTGCTTCTATTTTAATTGAAACGGTTTCGTTGTTATTTCTACTCAATGATTTTTTTTGTATATGTTGATATATATCCTTCATATGAAATTATCTTATTGGGAAAACAGCGAACTTCCTGTATTTAGAATTACCCGTTTTTATGCGTCATACATTATTTTGTTTCATTGTTTTGGAATTTTAAATCAGGCCTATACTCACGATAATTTTATTTCAATGACAGCGTTGTCATGTTTATCGGTATTCTATAATAGGAGTAAAATTTTCGCGCCTTATTTTCTTTATTTCTTTCATTATTGAAATGTGACCGATTTATTCTAAATAGATCTGGGACATGCGCAAAAATGGTTGAAAAGTTCACTTCTGTGGCCGGCACAAAACGAGTGTTTTCGACTAGCTATCATTGTTTAATCTCTTGATTGGTCACAATCAGAAAGTGGTTAGAGGAGAAGCAGCGGGTGTGTTGAGCGAAGGTAAAATGTCCGCTGCTTATATAGGCGTAGACTTAAAGGGGCATGAGCTGCCAAAATGTTGATATTTTGACGTTGAAACAGAATGTTGAAATTATCACCAATTTTTCACAAGGCGTATGATTCAAAAGCTTTTTAGTGCTTCAAGTCTCGAGAATGTACGATACAGTATTGTTTTTATCTAACTTTGGATTAGAATGAATGAATGGTCGTCCCGGTTATTTAAATTGTGTTTACATTTCGAACACTATTCCGGTTCGTATATGCCACATACTGTATGGATTTTCCTCATTCCAACGCCAATCATTTAGTTTTCCGATGGGCTTCAAAGCCTCCTACTGTTATGACGATTATAAATTATGAAAAAATTGTGAATTTTGGCAGCTCATGCCACTTTTAAGCCTAGCGCACACGAGAGGCGCCGGCTGAGCTGCCGGCTACGCGTGGCTGAGAGCTAAGCTGTTTCCCCCGTGTGCGCGTAAATTTTGCTGAGATTTTCGCCTCTCGAGGCGGTGAGGAAAGTATTTAGCATGTTTAATATTTTCTGCCTCTCGTGGCAAGAATCTCACCGTGTGCGCACAACGTAAGCTGCCGGCTGAGCTGAGAGGAGGGATAGTCCAATCGCGCGTTCTTATTCAATCATGTGACCACTTAGAATATTACGTAACACGGTTAGTGACACTTGTGCAGGTCAGTGAACTTGGGTGACAAGGAACTGGCCTCAGCCGAGAGCTCATCGTCTGCGCTGAAATCTGTAGCTGCTCCCTTGGCCACGCGTGCCTTGTAGCTCAGCCGGCGCCTCTCGTCTGCGCTAGGCTTTAAGGCTAGTTCTTGGTCACCCAAGTTCACTGATCTACACAAGTGTCACTACCCGTGTTACGTAATATAATAAGTGGTCACATGATTTAATAGACACACGCGATTGGACTATCCCTCCTCTCAGCTCAGCTGTCAGCTCACATTGTGCGCACACGGTGAGATTCTTGCCACGAGAGGCAGAAAATATCAAACATGCTATATACTTTCCTCACCGCCTCGAGAGGCGAAAATCTCACCAAAATTTACGCGCACACGGGGGAAACAGCTTAGCTCTCAGCCACGCGTAGCCGGCAGCTCAGCCGGCGCCTCTCGTGTGCGCTAGGCTTTAGGTACGTTCACACCTAGACCTGAATCCGGTCCGGCCACCGGACCGGGCTAGGTATGAACGTACCTTAAAGTCGACTTTTCACCGAACATCCCAACTTTAGTCAGATTGATCCTCTCCCACCTAAATGTTTGTATTTGGTTCTACAGACACTATAGAGTTAGACGGACTGGAATATTTGGTATACGTATACTTAATTAACACTGTAGATAAATACATTATAGATCATTTTGATTTCAAAACGAATTTTTATATATTTTTTTCACAATAAGTTACGAGTTTTACTAATATATGGGCCATCAACTTTATGGCACCAGGCCAAAACATGTGCATGTAGGTAAAAAAGGGCAATGTATTTTACATTGGAATTCAAAAAGTGTTTACTTTTAATGTAGCCTAAAATGGCTCGAATGATCTAACTTTTTCATAAATTCTGATCGTCAAAACGGTTTTTAACGGCTAAATGATAAAAGTATTCAATGATCACAAAGAGAAAGTGATCAAAATAATTGAATCTGAATGGATGTTTAGTTATTTTAGCAGGAAGTTAGTTTTAACCCCTACCTGAACCTACATTCCCAAGACCGGTATAATTTAAAAGCATCTGATTTTCACTTAATTTCCTAATTATGTTTCACCTGCATTTTGGTAGAGAATACACTTTAAAATCATCCTACACAAGTTGTACAATACCAATAAGCAGTAAATTAACCGACACTGATTGACCCGGAAAAAATTCCGGGCCAGGGCGAGAATCTAACTCACGACTTTGTGTTACTGTCCCACCGCTCTACCAACTGAGCTACCCGGCCCTGCTGGGAACGACTCGCTTGTTAGATTCTCCAATAAGCAGAATTCTGCTAAAATAGCAATAGATTATGAAATTATATAAACTTCCGTGGGTTATCTGCAGGTAACCAAACATAACCAATTTCATTGATTGATTGATTGTTTGGTGTTTTACGCCGCGCTCAAGATTACTTCACTTATATGGCGACGTTGCCAGTTTTATTGTGGGAGGAAATCGGGCCCTATGCCCGGAGGAAACCCACGACCATACGGTGATAACTAGCAACCATTCCACATACATGTAGGTCGTTCGAGTTTTCCAATTTTTTTTTGGACTGAGTGGGATTTGAACCCACGACCAATTGGTGGAAGGCTGTTCGGAAGGAGCGTTCAAGGCTCTATATACTGAGCCACGGAGGCAGTGCGGCACCCTAACCGATTTGAAGCACTTTACAAATGAAGCTATTCTTTAAAATGCTCTAAAGATAAAAACCTAAAAAGTGATTGCATGATTGATTGATGTTTTATGCCACACATTGCCAGATCTATATTTATGATCACTTAAACACACGGGCACAGAGAAAATCTTCTTGTCTAAAATAACCATGGAGACAAGTTTCTAATTGTGTTTAAAAGAGGTATCATTTAGACCTTTATACCCCATAAATTGTTGCAACAAACCAAACCTATGATATTTCATTAGGTTGCCAGATCTATAGTGGGAGAGGGAACCTGACCGTTTATTTGCTCAGAGTGTGATTCGAACCCGCGAGCATTGATGGAAAAGCTTTCATACTTCTAATTGCGAAATCCATGTATCAGACATGCAGAAGGTTCGAAATTGATTGCAAAATACTTCTGACTACACCTATAACACAAGCACATAAGTCGTGAAACTAGTTGCGTATTGTAAACAAAATTTACATAACTGGGATGTAAATTCATTAATTAAAACGAGACTAAAATTACTTCCAAATACTACATCAGTCAGGCCAGCATACGCTGTGGAACGTATAAATGGAATAATATGGAATGCGATTAGTTTTTTCATGGCCTTCAAGCATTTTCATTCTCCGGACAATCAAAATTTATGAAAAATGAAGTGTGAATTTTGGCAGCTTAATTATAGACCACATTAAATCAGCTGAAACAAACACTTCTCGTGGAAGTTCATTCGTCCAAACCAACAAAAAGTACAAAACAGTTTAAGATTCTACAGGTCTACATAACCCTACCTATGGGACAAAGTTTGAAAAACAAAATATTTTCAATTAATTGCGTTCGAGATGATTAGCCAAAGAAACGTGAATGTAAATTATGAATTTATATCAATACAAAACGTGTGCAAATTCAAAGATCTCTTTCGGGAAGATTTGGTTGGCCCTTAAAAGGGCCTTTGGAAGTGGTAGATCAGAAGGTGACGTTTACTTGCTGCTGGTGTACTTGGTGACGGCTTTGGTACCTTCACTGACGGCGTGCTTGGCCAGTTCTCCAGGTAAGAGAAGACGGACGGCTGTCTGAATCTCCCGACTGGTGATGGTTGAACGCTTGTTGTAGTGAGCCAGACGAGAAGCTTCAGCGGCGATTCTCTCGAAGATGTCGTTAACAAAGCTGTTCATGATAGACATGGCCTTGGAAGAGATACCGGTGTCAGGGTGAACTTGTTTCATCACCTTGTAGATGTAGATTCCGTAACTTTCCTTCCTTTTCCTCCTCCTTTTCTTGTCCCCAGACTTGGGTGCTGATTTCTTGATAGCTTTCTTTGCTCCCTTGGAGCCAGTTGGTGTTTTCGGAGCCATAGCTGTACGAGTTCAGATAGCGAGTGAAAAGCTGCTGAAAGTGTGGTATGACCGGTTGAGCGCACTCCTATTTATAGGACGACGGTGGATTGGAGATCTCGGCATTGAGCTGTAACGCGGACGTGCGCGAAAGCATAAGTTAAATCTTGGCGGGATCAACGTGAAATTCTTTGTAATTTTCCCTCGCTTTAAACGGGTTTTATTTTACAAAGAAACAGGCTTCTATTCTAAATTAGAACACTTAACTACTGACAATGACATCTTTCTATGTGAAGATTCTACACGCGAAAACCCGGCATGACCGAGTCCAAATTTCCGGAGTTACTTGGTAAAGAAAGTATAAATTTCGAGTCTTTATAAATGATGTACGATGTAAAACCGAAATTTACTTTTTGAATCCTAAGAACAGACCATTTTAGGCAAGTAGAGACAGAGATAACTGAAGTTTGATCACCCCATGTATCTAGAGATAATTACAATATTCTATATCGGCCTAAGTTGTATGTATAAATAGGACAGGTGACTGATGCTTGTAAATCAAAATAGGACCAAGCGTAGATTGAATTACTGTGAAGCGAAAAACACCTGAAACTCATCATAAACTGTTAATTCAATCGTGTTAAAGGTCTCCTGGTACATCATTATTTATGTTTGGATATGTATTGGTCTGTACAGGTCTATCTCCTTATTACTATTAGGGTTTTTTTGTTCCGAGTAAAAAGCTCACGTCCCCCTAATTCAATAATACCATGTCTACAGCATGTACCTCGTTATTCAGGTTTGGATATAATTATTGGCTTGTACTAGGTAGTCGATGACCAATCAATGGAAGAATTGAAAAAAAAATTATTGAAATTTGAATTACGGAAGACCTTTACTTGAGTGAAGTACATATAATCATAACGTCCCCCAGAAAAACTCTGGCGTAAATCATTCTATACATCTATGAAGAAAGCAGTTTAAGTTAGACCCAGTGTTGCATGCAATTATTAAGTCAGTATTTGTGTTCCCTGTATTTGATAAAGTAGGTTGAGAAGGGACTGCAATTTGATTGTTTCTGTAGAATGCACTTACAGGCCGTGTCGTGAACTGAATTTTTTTGAAGCATCGATAGCACGATTTAGTAATTATTGTCTTGTCACTGAATGGACACAGTATCTACACATGTAGCTGCACACACGTGTCCCATCCTGTTATACTTACTTTGCCAGTCACTACAGATGTAGATATGACATTTTTTAGAATTACTATCAGTATTATAATTAGATTCATTGAACAAGTCAAGAATCGGTATGAATTTATATGGACAATAAAATTAAGGCTAGTTGAACAAGTGCAAAATCGAAAGACCTCTTTCGTAATATTTGGGTGGCCCTTATAAGGGCCTTTGGAATGTTGTCGTCAGTCAGGGCAGTTTAACCTCCAAATCCGTACAGGGTGCGTCCTTGTCTTTTCAAAGCGTAGACGACATCCATGGCGGTGACGGTCTTTCTCTTGGCGTGCTCAGTGTAGGTGACGGCATCTCTGATCACATTCTCGAGGAAGACTTTCAGGACACCTCGGGTCTCTTCATAGATCAGACCAGAAATACGTTTGACTCCACCTCGACGAGCAAGACGACGGATAGCTGGTTTAGTGATACCCTGGATGTTATCACGAAGAACTTTCCTGTGACGCTTGGCGCCTCCTTTTCCCAAACCCTTTCCTCCTTTACCTCGACCAGACATTTTCAATTTCGTGAGTACGTGAATTGATCAGATGCTTCCGAGAAGACAGCTCCCAGTATATAAGAATTGAGCGCGAACCTGTTCGAAAACTAAGAATTCTTTCTTCACCTCGCCACTACTTGTTTATAATTGGCCGATTTTGCGACGTTCTGATTCGTTGGTTTTAGCGCTTAGTCGGAGGAAAGGAAGTCACAATCCGCTTCACATTGAGTTTTGCACGAAATGGTATATACGGTATACCTATATTATTGTACTTTAAATATCTCCCTTTCATTTTTTTTTTCTTTCTAATCCTATTATGTCGAGAGAGGCGATTTTAATTAAATTAATAATAATTGTTTGATTAGCTGTGTTAGAAGAGAGAAACCTTGATCTTCACCACATAATACATGTCCAGTTATACGTTTAAAACGTTTAATCAAACGATGTGAAATCGCCTAAAACTTAATGCTGATCACCAACACAGTGATCTTAAATGTAGAAAATATTAACTCTATATGTTGAAGTATAGCCTACATTCTTTCCATGTGACTTCTTTCACCTGGGATCTATACAGTTTACAAAAATGTGCTTTCTCGGATCCGTCTCTTCTTGAAAATATATTTAAACGGATGTGTTGTGTAATATTGTTTACATTTCTCCTAATGTTTCTACTAATTTGAAAATAAGACTGATTTAACTTTGGATAATAGGCATATAAAGGGAATTTTTTGCAAAAACTGTACCGCCAAAAATCGGTTGGATATATTTAGCAGAGGTCATATATACGTGGGTGAACCTAGCCGCACTCGTGTCTCTATCCTGGTTTACTTACTTTGCCGGTCAGGTAGAACCACACATTAAACCGCCATTTTAAGGGTGAGATAACTCATGTAACCTCATTAAGCCAATTTTTATGCTCACCATGCTTTACAAAGAGCGATTTAACACTTTAACAACGGATTTCGAAGAAATCAACTGGTTCAGCGAAAAGAGGAATGTTTCAAAGATATAATAGGCGGTCCGAAGTCCTTCCAAATAATTCATTTAAAAGCCGTAACTAGAGTGAACCCTATACTGTAGAGAGTTGTGAAAGCACACATTTATCTACCTGGTCAGTATTATAAGTAAAACAGGATAAGAAACGTGTGTGCTGCTAATTAATTAAAATACAGTGCAAATTAAAAAGACCTTTTTCGTAAGATCTGGTTGGTCCTTAAAAGGACCTTTGGAAGAGTTTAGGGAACTCGGGTGTTGATGTCTGGTTTACTTGCTGGCCTTCTGGGTCTTCTTTGGCAGGAGAACGGCCTGGATGTTAGGTAAGACACCTCCTTGGGCAATGGTCACACCGGATAGAAGTCGGTTCAATTCCTCGTCGTTTCGGACAGCTAACTGAAGATGACGGGGGATGATTCTGGATTTCTTGTTGTCACGGGCGGCGTTACCTGCCAACTCTAAAACCTCAGCGGCCAGGTATTCGAGAACAGCAGCCAAGTAGACTGGGGCACCGGCACCAACACGCTCGGCGTAATTTCCCTTTCTCAAGAGACGATGGATACGACCGACTGGAAACTGAAGACCGGCCCTGGAAGAGCGAGTCTTGCTCTTTCCCTTTGCTTTTCCTCCTTTACCGCGTCCAGACATTGTTGTGTGTTTGAAGTGAAGACTGACGAGAAATCAGTAAACTGCTTAACAGTGGAGTGATGGGTTTAAGTAGGCCAACTGGCCCTATTTATACTTCCACGGTGGATCGAGGGCAAGCGAACGGGTTAACAGGCTCGAGTTATGGCTTTCGCAAAGGTCCGCGCTTGAGAACAAAGGTTACAATTTAAACATTTTAAAATTGGAGGGAAATTTTCTCTCCAAAATCCTCAAATAAAGAGTCTAACTCAGACAAGTCTGAAAATACGTCTTAACAAAAGCTGTTTGTAATTTTTATCAATTAGCAAAGGGCTTAAATACGGTTTCATGGACTACAAAGTCCAAATTATAATGCGGACAATTTCGCATCCCTACACATTCTATGACTCAAGCTTGAGATATTATTGTTAATCAGCTGTAAATTAGTTAGATATTTTCTATTTAGGGCCGCCGTATTTAAGTGAAATAATCTTAAGGGCGGAGTAAAACACCAAACAATCCATCTATTTAGGGGGAAAAATGTTTTTTGAGTGCCCATATGACATGGGTTCTTTCTTTGGCTTGGTGTTCAGATATACTTGAAATTCACAAACCGGTTTTTCCAGTTCTTCGACTTCACTTATCATTGACCAGCCTGAACCAGCGAATCGGTAATTCTTATATCATTATGAAACTTCACTAGGCTAATCTGCTTTCTGTATAATATAGATACAGCATATTACGTTAAACGATATTCAAGTTAAAAAAAATATGCATGAGCTGCCAAAATTGAAACTTTTTCATAAATTCTCATCGTCCCGATAGTAAGACTAAATGATTGGCGTTGGAATGGGGAAAATCCATACAGTATGTGGCCCGTACGAACCGAAAACGTGTTCGAAAAGTAACAAAATTTAAATAAGCGGGACGAGCATTCATTCATTCTAAGCCAAAGTCAGTTCAAAACAATACTTTATCGTACATTTTCGAGACTATAGAAGCTTCTGAAGTATACGTTTTGAGAAAAATAGCCGATAATTTCAACATTCTGTTTTAACAGAAACTTTTTCATAAATTCGCATAGTCCCGATAGTAAGACTAAATGATTGGCGTTGGAATGGGGAAAATCCATACAGTATGTGGCCCGTACGAACCGAAAACGTGTTCGAAAAGTAACAAAATTTAAATAAGCGGGACGAGCATTCATTCATTCTAAGCCAAAGTCAGTTCAAAACAATACTTTATCGTACATTTTCGAGACTATAGAAGCTTCTGAAGTATACGTTTTGAGAAAAATAGCCGATAATTTCAACATTCTGTTTTAACAGAAACTTTTTCATAAATTCGCATAGTCCCGATAGTAAGACTAAATGATTGGCGTTGGAATGGGGAAAATCCATACAGTATGTGGCCCGTACGAACTATTCAGGTCTAAAAATAAACATAGAAAAAACGAAGGCAATGTGGATTGGCTCACTGACAGGATCCGAAATTAATATAAGTAAAAACACTTAACTTGATTGGGTAAATGAGTGTGTGATATTAGGGTTTACATTTTCGTCAATTCATTTTTATGATATGTGGAAACTAAATTATTTGGCTAGAATAAAGGATTTGTAAAAAAGAACTACAAAAATGGAAAATACGACCCCTTTCGCTGCTAGGTAAAGTGACCGTTATCAAATCTTTGGCTTTGTCCAAATTAATATATCTGCTTTTACCCCTGCCAAACCCTCCATTAGATATTATACAAGAAATAAACACCATCATGTACAAATTTATATGGAATAATGGACCAGATCGCATGAAGAGAGCAATCCTGACAAGAGATTACAGTTATGGGGGTATACGTATATGGTAAGCCTACAACCATTTATAAAAGCCCTCAAGGTAACATGGATTCGCAGACTGCTGGTAGTTGAGGGTAAGTGGAAAACATTAGTTCTAAAAGAAGAAAATATACGCAAGATATTTACATCAGGGAGCGACTATGTTAAAGTACTACTCAATGAAACTAAAAATCCGTTTTGGAGGGATACATTTAAAGCTTGGGAATTGATGAATACAAAAATAAAAGTAAACACCTCATCAGACATACTGACACAGCATCTATGGTACAACTCCCACTTTAAGAAAAGACTCCCTTTTGTAGAACACTGGTATAAAAATAACATAGGGTATATACAGAACAATGTAGATCATAGGGGCATCTGTCTAACATTTACAGAATTTAAACAAAAGTATAAAGTAAAAGGAACAATTCTAGATTATAACAGAATGATTACCAGCATACCAAAGCTTTGGTTGGATCATTTGCAAATGGTGGGCAAAGTAGATGTATTTTCACCAGTCATCCCTGTATGTATTTTACTTCTCATAAAAACAACAAAAGGTACAAAACCATTTAGTGATATTCTGCTTTCCGAAACAACAAATATAGAAATGCCAACATATAGAAAATGGGAAAATGAACTAAATTGTGTAATAGAAAATAGTAGCTGGAAAGAAATTTTCAATTCTATATTCTGTTGTACAAAATATACGAAATATAGGGATTTTCAGTATAAAATTATACATAGGATAATCCCCACGAGATCATATATCTTTACAAAATCGGTCTAGCAAATGATGATCTCTGTGGTTATTGTAAAGAAAATAAAGAAAGTATAAAACATATACTAGTAGATTGTAATCGGGTTGCAAATTTTTGGACTCAATTTGCTCATTGGATAAACTTCACCTTTAACATTCCAGTTAATACATCCGATAGAAGCATGGACCAGGACAAGAAATATTAAATTTATTTTTTATCGTAGCCAAAAAAAATATTTTCAAAATAAAGCAAACCTTGATGTAATTAAAATCGAATGCGTTATAAGAAATATTAACAGCTATTATGAAATAGAAAAATATATGTCGATAATAACAGAAGAAGAGGAAAATTTTGTAAGAAAATGGCAAAACTTTCGCACATTCTTTGATTTGTAATTTAAAATTGGATATGAGTGCGATGAGTGAACCGTTTTCGGTTCGTACAGGCCACATACTGTGTGGACTTCCCTCATTCCAAAGCCAATCATTTAGTTTTTCGACGGCCTTCTTACTGTCGTGACGATCAGAGGTTATGAAAAAAGTGTGAATTTTGGCAGCGCATGCCACTTTAACTACTGACAATAACAACTTCCTATATGAAGATTATAAATTGATGGCGCGAAAATTCCACATGGCTGAGCCTAAACTTCCGTCGCTTCCAGCATACTTGGTAAAGAGAGTATAAATTTAGAGTCTTTATAAATGATGTACGATGTAAAACCGAAATTTTATTTTTAAATCCTAAGAACAGGCCATTTTAGGCAAATAGAGACAGAGATAACTGAAGCTTGATAACCCCATGTATATCTAGAAAATAATGAATATATTGTATATAGCTTATTTATAAATTATAAATGTAATGTAGGACCGGTGACGTGAATGCAATTAAGGGTTAAGGCAGCTTCTATATCAATCAAAATAGGGCCAAGCCGCTAGATTGAATTAATGCTAGTTAAGTAAGTACCTTCAAATACAATCTTCAAATAGAGAGTCTAACTCAGACAAGTCTGAAAATACGTCTAAACAAAAGCTGTTTGTAATTTTTATCAATTAGGAAAGGGCGTAAATACGGTTTCATTGACAGTAAAGTTCAAATTATAATGCAGACAATTTCGCATCCCTACACATTCTATGACTGAAGTTTCAGATTTTGTTGTTAAATAAGCTGCCGAAATTCAGACTTTTTTCATAATTTCTGATCGTCACGACAGTAAGAGGCTTTGAAGGCCTTCGAAAAACTAAATGATTGGCGTTGGAATGAGGAAAATCCATACAGCATGTGGCCTATACGAACCGAAAACGTGTTCGAAAAGTAAATAAAATTTAAATAACCGGGACGACCATTCATCCATTCTAAGCCAAAGTTAGTTCAAAACAATACTTTATCGTACATTTTCGAGAGTAGAAGCACTAAAAAGTCTGTAAATTATACGTCTTGAGAAAAATAGGCAATAATTTCAACATTCTGTTTTAACGTCAAAATATCAACATTTTGGCAACTTATGCCACTTTAACACGAGTATAGTAATAGACATCTGATCTAGATGACACATAGGCTTACTCTTGCTTAAGAGGATTTAGGCCTATATGTGGTGGCCTTCGATCAGGGAAAATCAGGTCACAGCCCGAGTTCAGTAAAAAAACATCGACTAGTAAAATAACACTAAAACGCTCTAGTGTATTACGGCTATTTGTTGTGGACATTTCTGACATTATTGTTATTCAATCAAAAGGCTTCTCCAAATATTTGCATCAGAGGAAGCTGAATTCTGAAAATCGTGTGTGTGTGTGAAGGGGGGGGGGGGGGGGGGTGACCTGCATGAGATGGGCTAAATAACCCTCAAAAGTTCAGTAGCCGTTGGTGCATGGACCACCAAATGCTGGGGAGGAAGCTACCCGATGGAGTTCGTACATGTACAATCGACCATTGGTTGTCGTCTTATTGGAAATATCAGGTCCATTCATCTGGTCAGATTTGTGAAATGCGTTAATGTGGAGATGTGCTTTAAAACTTTAAGTTTAAATCTCTAATAGGATTTGACCAATGCTTGCAGTATATCATAAAGGAACACTTAGAAGAAACTTCTGTTGGACCTATATATATCTATCGCATCAAAGCGAATTCTTCCTGTTAGACACTCTGTTCTCCGCAGGAAATGGGTATGTTTTCCGAAACATCCAAACAATTATCTAGATAGAAGTTTATAGCTGGTTTCTGACGAACCAGTCTAAAGTCGAGATGCTTTTGATAGGGACATCATTTTCAATAAAGACCCCAACTTTAGTTGGTTTGTTTCTGCCAATGCCTCTATATTGTTACAAAGATCCTGGGAGTTTCCCTATAGAGATTTCACGATATCCGGTGACAGATGACATTTATTGGTGACGTTTTGACCTCGACTGGCGTTCATAAACGTCAGGACCGGACGTCCCATTCGAAGATACAGGCTTGTCACATGCGCAATGGTAGCGCCGATGGCAGGAAATTTGTGGAATTCACACGATACCCCCGCCCCCTGTATGTCTTACATGTCTTTCTTCGAATTGATCATTCTACTATATCACGCCAAGCTAGTCAATATAAACTCTAATATTTAAATCAACCTTATAACACTTAATGGCCCATCAAGGCTTCCGTACCTCACACACACACATATACCTTTACCGGACTATGTACTTGATATTGTGTTAGGCTAACCCACATTAAGGAAATTGCCTGTGTCAATATCATGTTTATCTCGTGACTTTGACTCAAGTCCTTATGACGTCTTTGTTATTTTTGCTTTAAAGGCCACTATCAGTAGTATTTAATTCCAGTCTTTTCTACCACATTCACAAATATCGGTGAGGTTGTAATTGGTTAGGCCCTATAGATCGTCCAGAAATAAGCAGTTATTTGAACTGGAAATCAGCTTACCATCGGATTTATTCGTGACAGGTAGGCGTTCTAATAGTGGATATTTTTTTTACAAAATAGTAATACCGAATGTAGTCCGGGTTTCTGTCTCCAAACTGACTATTTTTTTCTATACTGACGGCCGTATCCAAAATACGGCCGTCAGTATAAAAAATAGTAATTTTGGAGACAGAAACCCGGACTATACCGAATGCTGGTCTGAACCCACAACGTATCGATATTCTGTATTCCTCGTTGAGATTATATATACGCTAATTTGGCTACATTTAGGTATTTTAACTACCAAAATGGATAAAATAAAAAAGTTGTCCTAATTTGGCGTTCGAGGTGACCATATATGTCCAATTGTACTGAATTATAGATCTAAAATAAGTTTTTAAAAAAATATTATTAATGTTGTCATTAGAGTAGATGTTACTAGAACTGTGACCACTGACCACAGGATGTGTGGGCCTATAGTACTCAGCAATATATTGAGTGGATTGAAGGATAAATTCTGATACGCCCGTACGGGCTTCTTCAATACGTGGTGCGGGCGTATCAGAATTTATCCTTCAATCCACTCAACATATTGCGGACTAGGCCTATAGGTCTTCTCTACCTGCTTTAGTCTTTTTAATTATTTTCAAATCTACTTCATTTGTTTACTTTTTATG
The DNA here is from genome assembly GCA_963971465.1 of Lepidochitona cinerea. Lineage (NCBI taxonomy): Eukaryota > Metazoa > Mollusca > Polyplacophora > Chitonida > Tonicellidae > Lepidochitona > Lepidochitona cinerea. Next base: position 33,815,568 of record OZ020555.1, on the reverse strand, counting down.
ATGGCCCTATACCTTTGTGTATTTTTTGTTTATAGGCCTACAGGCGAAAGATTAACACGTTTTACAAATGGAAGGCTGTACAGGAAAGTGTGCCAAATATTTTCTCGTCATTTTTAACTTGCTGTTTGTGGTAAGTTAGATTCAGTCATATATAATTCTGTTTGTTTGTATTTTCTTCTTAAATGTTTAATGGTTATACGAATGATTTGAACTATACTATAGAACATATTGGAAGAAAGGAGCCTTTTTTAGCTATATTTAGGCATATTAGGTTTTAGACTAAAATATGTTTAGTTCCCAAGACTACGGTATGTTATTATGCGATGTTGAGTTTATACAAATGAAGAAAAATCCGCCTGAAAAAAGCATTTTATTTGGACCTCTATATATGATATCGTTCTTACCAGACAAGTGGTCAGGCATCCTAAAATAGATTAGGCTACAAAACTACATATACTTGTATTTCATTCATTTGTTGAGATTTCTGTTCTCAATATGAAGTCCGCTGCTATTTTTCTCATTTGCACCACCAGTAGAAAGTTGAAATTCTTATATGGCCACATGTTAGGTCGGGAGAATCATGTACCTTGCTCCTGTTTAAAGTGGCATGAGCTGCCAAAATATTGATATTTTGACGTTAAAACAGAATGTTGAAATTGGCGGCTTTTTTTAGGCGTATAATTCAAGCTTTTTAGCGCTTTTAGCCTCGAGAATGCACGATAAAGTATTGTTTTTAACTAACTTTGGCTTAGAATGAATGAATGGCCGTCCCGGTTATTTACATTTTGTCATCTTTTCGAACACCATTTCGGTTCGTATAGGCTACATATTGTATATAGATTTTCCTCATTCTAACACCAATCAACGTCTTTCTCCCTGTACCACTTAGTAATGTCTCCAATATATATATAATTGTTGGTACACACGTCTCTCGTTATATCAACCCGGATTATAGTTTTGTCTAAATAACAATGCTAATGAATCGGACTAAAGTCCACATGGATGTCATTTGAAATAAGATCTTCTTATAGCATAATGATATACATCTCGACTCAAATACATGTATAAGACTAAACGTTCGTTTGGATGAGATCTGGCCCCTATGTGTGAAACGGTCAAGCTTATCTCATATACGAGTTCAAATCCCACTCAGTCCAAAAAATTGGAAAGTTTTCTCACTGGGTTTTCATTCGAACGACCTATGTGGACTGGTTGCCAGTTACCACCGGAAGGTCGTGGGTTTCCTCCGGGCATAGAGCTCGGTTTCCTCACACAATACAACTGGCAACGCCGCCATATAAGTGAAATAATTTTGAGCGCGGCGTAAAACACCAACCAACCAATACGGAATCTGAACAGTGGACTTCTGTCATAATGAATTCGACGACATTTATTTTAAAGCTTTTTGGCAAAACTGTACTTTATATGATGTACAGCCCATGTAATGACGTTTGGCAAAACTGTACTTTATATGATGTACAGCCCATGTAATGACGTTTGGCAAAACTGTACTTTATATGATGTACAGCCCATGTTATGACGTTTGGCAAAACTGTACTTTTATATGTACAGCCCATGTAATGACGTTTGGCATAACTGTACTTTATATGATGTACAGCCCATGTTATGACGTTTGGCAAAACTGTACTTTATATGATGCACAGCCCATGTAATGACGTTTGGCAAAACTGCACTTTATATGATGTACAGCCCATGTAATGACGTTTGGCAAAACTGTACTTTATATGATGTACAGCCCATGTATAATGACGTTTGGCAAAACTGCACTTTATACGATGTACAGCCCATGTAATGACGTTTGGCAAAACTGTACTTTATATGATGTACAGCCCATGTATAATGACGTTTGGCAAATCTGCACTTTATACGATGTACAGCCCATGTAATGACGTTTGGCAAAACTGTACTTTATATGATGTACAGCCCATGTAATGACGTTTGGCAAAACTGTACTTTATATGATGTACAGCCCATGTAATGCCGTTTGGCAAAACTGTACTTTATATGATGTACAGCCCATGTATAATGACGTTTGGCAAAACTGCACTTTATACGATGTACAGCCCATGTAATGACGTTTGGCAAAACTGTACTTTATATGATGTACAGCCCATGTAATGACGTTTGGCAAAACTGTACTTTATATGATGTACAGCCCATGTAATGACGTTTGGCAAAACTGTACTTTATATGATGTACAGCCCATGTATAATGACGTTTGGCAAAACTGTACTTTATATGATGTACAGCCCATGTAATGCCGTTTGGCAAAACTGTACTTTATATGATGTACAGCCCATGTATAATGACGTTTTTCTGCGACAGGAATGGATTTATGTGTTAAAGTGTGACGAGATTCTCGTCACCTCGATATTGCCATTATGGGCTGGATTTTACATGTGGCAGCAGGTCACAGTTTCATTTTCCTTCATTTCCCATTTGCGGTAATGTTAATGTCTGCTCTCACAGCACCTTCCCTAACTTTCGTTGAACCAAATCCTTCGGTGGGGGCCTTGAACAGTCCTTTGGCAGTATTTTAAGCACAATTTTTTCATAGGTTGAAGGTAGAAATTTTGAGATACGAGTAGAATCAGCTGATAGGGGTCTCTTTGCACATATTCCGCCGCATGTAAATAGACCAAAGCACCCCCCAACTACCAGATCTCCACCACCTGAACTGGTCCCATTCCACTTCTAAAATCATTTCCAGACAGTAACTCAACCCCTGTCCTTTCATAAAAACTACAAAAATGCCCAGAAAAAAAATGCAGGGGGCCAGGAAAAAATAATAAAAAAAACACACAAAAATAGCTGGAACTTTTTTCGTCCCTAGGAATTTCCGGAAGTGACAAACTGTGACCTGTATCCTAACAGAGGCACAAATTTCCTTCAATCTACTTCTAAATCTAACACATTGAGCTTAAAGGTATTTGGAATGATCTCTCAAGAGGAAAACTAAATGCAATGAAAACTAAGCCTTCTGTAGCCCTCCCATTTACACCACCCCCCATTAGAACATAGCAAGGACAATGACCGGTGAGCTAAAAAAGCTTAAAATTGTCATATCTCAGCTCTGGGAAAACATATTTGAACTCTGTAAACTAGTGTGACTTCTACTAAGAGTGTTCTACCATAAAATACTAACTTTATGAGGACACATATCTTTCTGTGGCTTCCTCAACTAAAATATACTGTGCATTTGTTACATTTTAAGATTTGTTGGATTACAAAATGGATAAATTCTACTCAAAGTCAGTCATACTGTGGCCAAATTTAAACAGCTTGAAAAAACAAGTGTTATTCTTGTATCCCAGGTTGATTTTAGGCTCAAAATTGTACTGGAAAGCTTAAAACCAGAGGAAGAAGTCACCTGCCACACGGCTTATTGTTGGGATCCCCCAACACAAAACTCTGTTCAAAACTGCCCACAAGTACCCTGGAACATAAACTTAATTATTAGCCTAGCCCAGAGAATAAAACTGCACCCCAAAAAGTCAAACAAGGGTCTAAAAGGATATTTCTGGGAAAATATGATTAGATTTAAGAAAAAATATGCAAAAAAAAGGGGGGTGGGGTAAATGTTAGGTTGGTTTATTTTTTAAAACAATTGATTCCAGCATTCTTGCAAGTGAAAATTGTGTAAGACACATGCAGGTACTGAATAAAATCAGGAAAGCCCAGGTCATTATATTCTGGGCGGTTTTATGCCAACTTTGAGTGCCATTAGGCATGCTATTTGAGGCGAATTTCTAATGTAATGAAGCAGTGAAGCCATGCCAATGGTAAAATTACCTCTGGAAAATGTAGAAAGACTCTCATTTCCATTCCTTTGATGTGTGAATCAGGAAAATATGCTCACAGGTGGATAAACAATTCCATTCATCTTATACAGGACCTGAAATTACCTGAAAGAGTACACAAAATATTCAGTTTGACATAAAACAACACTGAAAAAGTTGGTTTTTTTACAAGAAAAGGCATTTTGTAAGACTAAAAAGGAGATTATTATGTTTCTCACATGTTGACCATCAAATCAATGTAAGAACTATAGGTTTTTGTCAGAAAGCCAAATAAAATTTAATATGTACACAAAATCAAGTAATGCCCAAATTCTTTTCAATTTTTGGGGGGTAGGGTAGTGTTCTGTGTGTTTTGGCAAGGGTAATGAGAAAAGCAACCAGATTGCGTGGCATATCATTGCAGAAATAGGTGAACTACCATATTGAAAAGTATCATTTACTTACGGGAGAAATTCAACTCATAATCATGTACATTACTTTGCCCCCCAAAACTATCAAGAAATCAATTTTGTGCAAATATTTTGCTAGAAAAGACATGAAAGATACATTTTCAGCACATCTAGACAGTACTATAGGTCTTATAATGTGTTTCTGACAAGTTTTAAGTCACAAACACAGTGTTGTTGTTGTACAGTGATCTATTTCACAAAATATGTCTTCAACCCATACAGGCAGCAGGTCACAGTTTCATTTTCCTTCATTTCCCATTTGCGGTAATGTTAATGTCTGCTCTCACAGCACCTTCCCTAACTTTCGTTGAACCAAATCCTTCGGTGGGGGCCTTGAACAGTCCTTTGGCAGTATTTTAAGCACAATTTTTTCATAGGTTGAAGGTAGAAATTTTGAGATACGAGTAGAATCAGCTGATAGGGGTCTCTTTGCACATATTCCGCCGCATGTAAATAGACCAAAGCACCCCCCAACTACCAGATCTCCACCACCTGAACTGGTCCCATTCCACTTCTAAAATCATTTCCAGACAGTAACTCAACCCCTGTCCTTTCATAAAAACTACAAAAATGCCCAGAAAAAAAAATGCAGGGGGCCAGGAAAAAATAATAAAAAAAACACACAAAAATAGCTGGAACTTTTTTCGTCCCTAGGAATTTCCGGAAGTGACAAACTGTGACCTGTATCCATGTATGGATATATATGCAACAATCACATAAAAGGCTAAAGTACTTTACAGCATTTGGTACTTTATAACAAAAATAGATCAATACAGATTATTGTAAAATTGAGTCCATAATAGCAATATCGGAGTCACGATTCAATGGTTATAAGGCGGGGGCGCATTCTACTCGTGCCTCCGGCAAATCCCAATCATAAAGGTGCGAAAATAGTATATATATACCATTATATATACACGTGAACATTGTATATAGGCCTATTTACCTTTAACAAAACTAAAGAGATTCTTTTTTGTTTTAGTTGACAGGTGCAGGTATTTTGGGGCTTGGCATTTGGATACGTGTCTCAGAAAATGTTTCTCACATCGAAGCCTTACTTAATGTCGCTGTAGACAATTACCTGTACATAGCGGCTTATATCATCATTGGTGTAGGAGTGTTTGTCTTTATTGTCGGCTTCCTGGGATGCTGTGGCGCTCTTACCGAGAAAAAATGTCTCCTCGTAATGGTGAGCTTTAACCCATGAATTGTTTATAGTTATATTTTGTTTTAATTATATGAGGATTCAAGAGGTTAATTTTGTCTTGAGTTTCCCTCCATACATGGTATGGTTGTCACGTGCAAACGAAAAGATGCGTTTTTCCTCAGTGGGCCTTACACAAGTCTGTTTTCCTCTCCCTCAAAAGCAAAAAAAAAAACCAACATTTATATATAGGGTTTTCAGGTGGAAAGAGAGAAAGCTCCCATCCCTCTCGGAACATCCTTCGGCTATCTTCGCTCGCTACCGGTCGGCTTTGACACGCCTCGGACAGTCTGCGCTTTTTATACGGTGAATCACCGTATTTTTGGGCTGAATAAAAATGGCGTCGAAAGTATATTTCAAAATGTTTTACTACAGGCGAAAATAGAAAATAAAAATAACTATAATTTATTAAATGCTAATATCGCTGAGAAAGATATTTGTGTATATATTTTATTTAGTCCGGTAAACCACATGTTGTAGACAGACGCAGTTTCGGTACATTTCAGGAATCCTCTAGTGCTTCAATTATATAACTGATCGAGGCTGAAAGTTAACAATCCAAGTTTTTCGGTCCCTTACATTATCACGGGACACTTGTGTGGGGCCCTCAAGGGGATTTGAGAATTGTACGCTTCACGGCTACCTATTTGGTCGCCATATTCAAAATGACCTGCAGTCTATCAGAGGGTATTTCACGCACGTAAATCCCCGAAGTTTCAGAGTGCTCCCATCCCTGAGTCTCCTATAATACTTGAACATAGAACACCTTCACCTTAGTAAAATAAAAAGACTTTGTAGAATTTTGACGTATTAGACATTCGGGAAACCTGAATAAATATTTTTGGGCAGATATGAAAAGTGTTTATATGCCATGGTCTCGTACATTGTTTTAAGAAGAACCCACTTTTTGGGAGCCAATATGATTTGATAGGAATTTGAAGTAATGCATTATTTTTTCTTTCTTTTGTTTGTACAAGAGCCTTTCGACTAACGACATAAAATTTTCCTTTTCAGTACGTTGCCTTCTTGGTGGTCATTTTTGCTGCAGAATTTTCGGGTGGAATTATTGGAGTAGTCTACAAAAATGACGTAAGTTCAGTGGATTGTATACCTAGTAGTATGAAAAGCCTGGAGCCTGTTTTACAAAGAGGGTGTAAAGATACGCATAGGCTTACAGAGCGCAATTAGTTTCTATAGCTTTAACACTGATTTACGTCAGTCGTAACTTACACCAGCTTTGTAAAACGGGCCCCTGGGCCCTGTCTTACAAAGCTGGAGTAATTTACGTCGAACGTAAATCGGTGTTAAAGCTATAGGAACTTACGCCCTAATCGCAACTGGTCCATGTTGTAGGCCAATGCGCAACTTTACGCCAGCTTCGTAAGACAGGGCCCTGCAAAGCTGGCGTAAGTTACGTAGGACGTAAATCAGTGTTAAAGCTATAGGAACTTACGCCCTAGTCGCAACTGATCCATGTTGTAGGCCTATGCGCAACGTTACGCCAGCTTCGTAAGACAGGACCCAGGAGATTCGATTTACTCCCGACGTAAGTCTAATGCATGGCGTAACTGCCATGGCAACATAACTTCAACGTTACGTTGCGTTGGTGCAAAGTTACATCGGCCGTAAATGTGTTGAGAAACAGCCGCCTGGTGTAATAGAACATTTGCCAGTTTTTCGCAACAATGACGTAACGTCGTGGCACCAATCTTGGACCGGACAAGCCCAGCTTCCCTCTATACTTCAGCCATATTCAGTCGAGTCCCCGTTTTAAGCAAGATTTTTTCTGTCTATTTCTAGATTCGTTCAGACATAAATTTTGAAATCGTCCCATCTTGATTATCAAACAGAATATTAATCAAGTTTTGTTTTGTAATATTGGTGATTGTATGTAAAGTATTTTAGCAGATTTAAAGGATTGATACTGAAAATATGTGCCCACTTAAAAATATGTCCTTGTGTTTTCAGATGATTGGTGAACTGAAGGAAGATTTAAAAGTTACATTTACTGAATACAAACCCCGTACTAATACCAGTCGGGAAAATGCCGTTGCTTTAGCCTGGGATTATATTCAAGTTTGGGTATGTCAACACATTTTTTATCATCTATAGGCCTATAGCTTTTAGAAAAGGTTATGTCTAGCCCTAGCCGAGAAATCTGGGCTCTGACTATTTTTTTACCGACGTCAATATAAAAAAATAGTCATTTTGGAGTCAGAAACCCGGACTATCATGATGTATGTCCCTGATAAAATGGCGACTGTGATCGATCTGCACCTCTCCCGGCTCTAGATAAAGAATTCCAGTCCATGCCCATTGTCATAATACCAATTTTCTCTTGCTCAAAGTCACATAAATAACATTTGTATTTCCACTTTCAGTTTGAATGTTGTGGAGCAAACAATTACACTGATTACTATGGAGCAGTAAACTTTTCACAACCTGGGGTGAGTTTGTCATACTCTCACTGTCTTTGTCATACGGTGCGACCAATCATGATGACGAGCTTATCTTTGTGTACCCAAGTACTATGCATAGATAGTCGCGTCATCACAATTGACGGTGCGACTTAATGGGCATCCGGAACAGCATCGTCGGAACCCCGATTAAAACTTACGCTCACGCTCAAGTGAGCTTGTTGAGAATTTAACCCTGGGTATCCGAGGATGCTGGAACAGATGACCAAGAAAACTACATAGACGTCATTTCACAAGTGTCCATTTAAAAACTAATAAAAGTAGGCTAGTGAAGCAGCCAGCATGATGAAATGAACAAGTGACATCCATTGTATTTAGACTCAGACCAAATACCAATTTCTTAATCTATTAAAGGGGTTAATCTTAAGGCCACAAGGTCACTAAACTTCCTTGTCTGTCTTCTGCCTTCTAACTAAATTACATATTTTCACTTTCTTTTCCAATTATAATAATTTGTTTGACCTCAGCTAGTTTACCCAACTTCTTGACATAGCTGAAGATCCGTACAACTTTGTCAGTATTTCAAAGTATTTTAAAAAATTGTACTGTTCAAAGCCAAACTCATGTCCGTCGTCAACCATATGAAGCATCATAGGTTTAGTTTATTACAACAATCTATGATTGGGTATAAAGGTCTAAATGATATACCCCTCTTTAAAAACAATTAGAAACTTGTCTTCATGGTTATTTTAGTCAATTTCCCTTTGACCGTTAGTTGCAATGGGTTCAAACTAATTCTTCAGCACCAAGTAATCAATATAATGGTTTCCTCTTTCAGATGTATGTTCCTATGACGTGTTGTGTTTTAAATAACACGGACCCAGAGAATCCGCAGCCATACAACGCCGCAAGGTGCCAGGAAACGGCTTCAAACCCGAACAACGTGGACCAACCGTCAGATTATATGTGGACAAAGGTTCGTTCTTCTTATTTAAAATGACATGAGCTGCCAAAATCTTGAATTATTGGCTATTTTTCTAAAGACGTATAATTCAGAAGCTTTTTAGTGCTTCTAGTCTCGAAAATGTACGATTAAGTATTGTTTTGAACTTTAGCTTAGAAATAATGAATGGTCGTCCCGGTTATTTAAATTTTGTTTACTTTTCGAACACGTTTTCGGTTCGTATAGGCCACATACTGTATGGAATTTCTGTATGGATTAAAGTGGCATGAGCTGCCAAAATTCAGATTTGTTTCATTATTTCTGATCGTCACGACAGTAAGAGGCTTTGAAGGCCATCGAAAAACTAAATGGTTAGCGTTGGAATGAGGAAAATCCATACAGTATGTTGCCTGTACGAACCGGAATAGTGTTCGAAAAGTAAACAAAAAATTAAATAACCGGGACGACCATTCATTCATTCTAAGCCAAAGTTAGTTCAAACCAATACTTTTTCGTACATTCTCGAGACTAGAAGCACTAAAAAGCTTCTGAATTATAAGTCTTTAAAAAAATAGCCGATTATTTCAACATTCTGTTTTTACGTCAAAATATCAACATTTTGGCAGCTCATGCCACTTTAAACATATCACTATATCAACCATTCTGCCTTAATTCATCAGTTTTCAGAAATTGAACTTTAATTTTTAATTATCCATATCTCTTGCTCTTATAATGCCAAACAGTTATTTTCCTCAACAATGAAATTTGCACAGTTTCTTGACATTTTTCTTATTGTTATTGGTACCAACAGAACTGTTTTGAAGGAGTAGAAGAAACATTAAAGAAGAACTCAAATATTTTCATTGGTGTCACCATCGGTATTGCTTTCTTCCAGGTATGTGATAACTCCGGCCAAAACACCGGTCAATTTTAAGACAGCCTTTGACATTTATACAAGGTGTCTATAGTTGCTACTTTAATCAACTAAAAGAATTGCTTTGAGATTATACCAAAGAGAGTAGATTGACAAGATTGACAAGAGTCCAATCAGCAATGCCGGCATGTTCTTCTGGCCCCCTAGCGGAAGGCTGTTCCGACTGTGCACGATTCGACTGTATGGCGCCCCCTACAGAAAGGAGGTTCCTAATAATCGAATCATGTCAGTTTAAATTCAACATGGCGCGGACTAAGTGACCACTCTTGTCAATCTACTCTCTTTGGTTATACTTAGGCCCAATCTCACCGAGCACGATCTCGTGGCAAAGTTGTTATCTTTGTACCACCGTGGGCCCATATGCTGGATTGATTGGTATTTTTCGCCATTTTCAAGATAATATCACATACAGCCGATATTTTGGCGCGGCAAGGCATAGTGGCAGAGGAAACCGGGCTCGTTAGACCGAGAAACCCAAATCTTCTGCGAGTAGGCTATACCCGACAACGCATAGCAATACTTATACATCCACTTTGAAAAAAAAAATACAAGTGGAGATGGTCATCTGGAAACGTTTTCTCTTTATATCGTCAGAGCAATTTGAAGTTTTCCATCTGACATTGATTCTTATTTTTTTCCTTCTTGCAGTTAATGGGAATCATCCTGGCATGTTGTGTTTGTCGGTCGTCAAATTACAAGCGAATCTACTAATTATACGGAATTAAAATAGAACATATAAAAATATGTCACCCCAAACGTTGTGACCATGTACGTAACTCCGACAGAAACCAATGGTATAGTTGCTCCATCATTGTGCAAATATCAGAAGATGGAATGAATCTGAAGAAGTTATTGCAGCCATATCTATGATCAAAGAGAGTAGATTGACAAGAGTGGTCACTTCGTCCAATCAGCATTGCCGGCATGTTCTTCTGGCCCCTAGCGGAAGGGTGTTCCGATGCACGATTCTATTGTAGGGCGCCCCCTATAGAAAGGAGGTTCCTAATAATCCAATCGTGTCAGTTCAAATTCAACATGGCGCGGTCGAAGGGGCCACTCTTGTCAATCCACTCTCTTTGCTATGATTCTCATGACCTAGTTAATCACGGAAATGGTATCACTACCACACAGCGTCTTTCAAAATTTATCTTTGCCTGATTGCAACCAACGCGAGTCCCTGTACCACATTAACAGCGAGACGGCCTATTGCGGATTCGGAATAAATACTGACCAAAGATATAAACTTATATTTGGCGAGAGGACAGAAGTTGTAACATGCGAAGACCAATATAAAATATGTACTCGTCCTACTGCCATTCATTGAGATACATGTATATCTCGTGTAGAAGATCTCGAAGAATGGCACGAGATCTCCATTGATAACAAGATGTACTTTGACTTCGAGTCCAACTGTTTTCCTGCTGTGTATGATATCTTGTTTGATCTGTTTATTTATTATTGTTTAGCAATGTAACCGTTTTGCTAAAAATATAGAATATTTTGTAAATAAAAACTGTTTTTTTATATATGGGTGTGAGAATACGTTTACCAAAAATTTATTTAAAACAATGAAGCAAAAAACAAATTTAAATGCTTAAGACCGAAAAGATAAGTCATCCATGCACGGGATTTGGGATGCTAAAATTCTTACCCAAAAATCAAACCTTCATAGTTGATTGATAGTTTGATATTTTAAGTAGCTTTTGGCATCCTTTAACCCCAGGTTTATAATCGAGGCTGCTCACATTCACCCCTGGGCAAACTCGATGAAATTGCATCGTTTTACCAGGAACGCCCATTTAACCACAGACCAATCAAATGCTTTGCTTTATAGTAACCTTGTCAATATAGACAGAGACACTTCAACAAGCGACAGCCTGAAATGTTTGCCCGACTCCCGCATTTGCGCCTATTTTTTCGGTAACAAAGAAAACACAGGCGTCTCGGCGTTTCAAAAGTTTAGAAATTGTTTTTTCTAGCAGGCCTCCTCGTATACAATCGAAAAGTCGTCCACCTTTGTTTTGTTCATAACCCATATGTTTAAAGGCCCACTTGCCGCCGTAGCCTGTTAAACGTTTGTTAAGAAAACCAATTTACACGAGCTTACTTCAACTAAAACCACTAAAATCAAACATAGGACATATAAAACATGTCCAGTTAGATTTAGAATATAGAAATGGGGGTGAAAAACAATCGAAGCCTGATTACAACAACAATCAGTGTCAGTTAACTTAGTGGGTGAATTACCTTCATTCCAGGCCTTTTTATCTGTGGTTTTACACTCAAAAAATATCGGCAGGTTCTTACCCAATCGCCAGTCTGTATTTCACAGATAAAGTACGTAAAATTTTACTGTGCTGTTAGATCACTCACACGACTCAACCATTAGGGGGCGCTTGTGTGCATGTTCAGGTTTGGGGTTTGTTGACATTGCGGGTATCTGATAAATCTAATTATCAATTTCAAATAAAAAATACTAAATGATGCTCAAACTTTCTATTTTTGGCAAGAATAGAAAGTTCCTAACTTCTACTGTCTGGGAAAAATACAGAAAACCGCCTACAGTTGTTTATGTAAACATTTTTCTGGATTTTCGCGCAAGTGTGCCTTTAAGTAACGCGAGGTCAAATTTCTGCCACAAAACCGCCACAAGGAATCATAGTTTACATGAATGAACTATATTCGTGAGGTCATGTGACGTTTGAGTTCCAGCGAACGCCGCCATTAGTAGGAGATGGGGCGATTTCGATCCAGATCGATCAGTTTTAAATCATGGGGTATTTGGAAGAGCTAGGCCATCAAACTCCATTCTCTCGACACGGAATGATCCATGCAGTGCTTTACCATGGCGCAAGAAGAGGCCAGAATCCCGACTCTGAGGGTGGTTGAATCCGTAGTTCGACCAAAGGAGGCTTGATCGATGAATTGGATGGGGGCTTGAATCTTTCTCAGGCGAATAGTGGGAACAGAGTTCTGCGGTGGATCTTTCCTGGGCCGGTACCGTACAGTAGAATGTTGGATGTGTGCCGCCGACGGACATTTATATGATGATGGTCGGAGACCCCTGCTTTGCATAACGTTTTGTTAATTTCTTTGTGGTGAACGCATGGCTGTACAGATTAATTTGCACGCGCCGTTTTATCCCTCCTATGGCGTCATTAAAGTGACATTAGCTGCCAAAATTCACCTTTCTCATAATTTCTGATCGTCATGACAGTAAGAGGCTTTGAAGGTCATCGAAAAACTAAATGATTGGCGTTGGAATGAGGGAAATCTATAAAATTTACGGCCTATACTAACCGAAATAGTGTCCGAAAAGTAAACAAAATCTAAATAACCGGGACGACCATTCATTCATTCTAAGCCAAAGTTGGTCCAGAACAATACTTTATCGTACGTAAGAGCATACGAAGTCCGACAACAACAACATACCCTTATTTCAGACCTATATGTCTTTAGTTAATATCCTATAATTTGACAGATAAAGTTCGTAAATTAACACCATACCGTTAAATCGTTCAGACGATTACAACCAACCATTAGGGCGCTTGTGGGCATACCCAGGCTCAGAGTTTGTTTACATTGTAGGTAGGGCAACCTATGTAGGCCTACTTATCGGTCACCACCCGCTTATCGGCCACTTCGAATACATATAGGCTATGTGGATTGAAAAATCTGAAAATAGATTGATGTTTTACGCCGCATTCACCATTTTGGCGGTGTCTCATAATCTCGTTTTCATTACCAAGGTTAGCATTGCAAGCATTACCTCAGGGTCCTGTCTTACGAAGCTGGCGTAAAGTTGCGCATAGGCCTACAACATGGACCAGTTGCGACTAGGGCGTAAGTTCCTATAGCTTTAACACTGATTTACGTCGGACGTAACTTACGCCAGCTTTGTAAGACAGGGCCCTGGCGTATAGCCGCTCTACACGTGCGGTATATGGTAATACTTGCAATGCTATAACAAGGTCAGCAGACTTCCGAACATACTTGTCAAATGAAACTTGGAATTTTACCAAAGAGAGTAGATTGACAAGAGTGGTCACTTCGTCAAATCAGCATTGCCGGCATGTTCTTCTTGCCCCCTAGCGGAAGGGTGTTCCGACTGTACACGATTCGACTTTGGGGCGCCCCCTATACAGAAAGGAGGTTCCTAATAATCGAATCGTGTCGTTTAAATTCAACATGGCGCGGACGAAGTGACCACTCTTGTCAATCTACTCTTTGATTTTACTGATGTATTAAATATTCTCTTTTTGGTCAGAAAGCGGAAGTCAACCAGGGAAAAGTTTATAACTAAGAAAGAAAAGGCTTTTTAGATATTTATACCGATTTTTTCAATGCATCGTTGGACATTTTTGTCCGAACGCATCTTTCGGACACTTTCGAGGCCGATTTTGTCGGAAAAAGGCGGAAACCTGACTAGAATGAGTGAGTTTAGTGTCAGGCCGGGGTGGGCGGTGGTTCACGTTTTCACTGATTGAATAATCAATCCATCATAATTTATAGATAATTACAATGTCCATAATGATTTTGCCGGCGGTCTGATTGATTAAATAACTTGTTTATTTTGGCGACGTTTTACGTAAAAAATCCAACATCGAGCATAACAAATATAAAATCTAAGCATATAGTTTTTACCTAGCCGAGAAATCTGGGTTCTGCCGAATTTTTTTGTTTTTTGTTGCGTATTCGTCATAGGCGACCAGACACATTGCCAGCCATATAATACCAGTCGCGGTTAGACCGAAAATCCGGGCTAAGTTTTTACCCATTCGGAGTATCTGAAGTTTGTTCGAAATGAATGGTGCGATAAACATGGATTTAAAGTGGCAGTGGAGCTGCCGTTAGTGAAATGACTTCGAGGTAGCCCGGATTATCGGTCTTACGGCGACTGGTATTATATGGCTGCTAATGTGACGAACACGGAGAGAAAAAAAAATTCGGCAGAGCCCAGATTTCTCGGCTAACTTCGAGAAAATACCGGTTGTCTATCCCACTAACGGTAACCATCCATAGGCTGCAGTGAAACATGAAATAAATATTTTAGCTTACCCAAACGCATCTCATTGGACAAATTAGTCCCTTTTTCTAATTTACAGCATTAAAACACCTTTGTTAGTCATACAAAGGTAAATTTCTTTAACTGGGCATGCATTGAGGCATCGTCGAAACCCACGGTTAAGACTTACGCTTACGCAGTCTGATAACTTCGGGGATTTACGTGCGTGTCAAAGGGAGTTCCGAGTGACGCTTACATTAAAGTGGCATGAGCTGCCAAAATTCGCAGTTTTTATTCATAACTTCTGATCGTCGCGACAGTAAGAGGCTTTGGAGGCCATCGAAAAACTAAATGATTGGCATTGAAATGAGGGAAATCCATACAGTATGTGGCCTGTATGAACCGAAAACGTGTTCAAAAGTAAACAAAATTTAAATAACCGGAACGACCATTCATTCATTCTAAGCCAAAGTTAGTCCAAAACAGTACTTTATCGTACATTTTCGAGACTAGAAGCATTAAAAAGCTTCTGAATTCTACTTTTTGATAAAAATAGCCAATAATTTCAGCATTCTGTTTTAACGTCAAAATATCAACATTTTGGCAGCTCATGCCCCTTTAAGAGGTGAGCTTGCCGAGAATTTAACCATGGGTATCCGAGGATGGCTTGGGGCCGATAGTTGGATATGTTCGAGCCGTTATTAAATAATAATTTATTTTCCGGACGATTACTAAAAAAAAAAAAAAACCTTCACAAATATCCTATATTTTGGTTGATTATAAACAGTTTTCACTAAAATTGTCTTGCGAGACTCATACTGCAGCAGTATTTCTCAGCAAACGCATATTAGATGGACTTTCAACGTGTATTTTTAAGGTAAGTCGCCGAAAACCGTGTTGGTCACCCTGCATACCAAATTTTCAATTCCAAATTATAAATGACGCAACACTTAAATTTTTTTAGCAAATATAGAAAGTTCCTTACTTCTTCTGTCCGAAAACTGTCTACTTTTTTTTCAATGTAAACAGTATTCTGGATTTAAGTGACGAACGTGCATTTAATAAAAAGTTCAAGTGATAAACAAAGTATGTTTTCTCCAAATATATATCAGTATATCTTGTATCATACATGATCATACAAATTTAATCTTAATCAAAGGGGTGTAGATTATATATTAGTCAGTAACAGGAATAAAACATGCTTTTAACTTGTTTGGCCGATTTTACTATAGGTCACCTGTTACGCATACTGATGGCTTTGTGGTATGTTGGGGTAGTGAGGAATAGAACTGCTACCAGAGTTTTGTTGGTTAGGCGACATTTCCCCATAAATGTTGATGTTTAAAGCCGCACTTTAATGGGTTAGGGAACCGCTCAACCTTTGCCAGGTCCCTGGCAACCCATTTTACATGGGGTGATCAAGTGCAAAAATCTACCACTGGAACTTAGCGGAACCATACCATTGCGTGTAAGAAGTCAACAACTGTCATATAGGATTAATAAAGCTTTGGTGTAATAAAGCTTTCAAAAACATCTGTACACTATAAAAACCGTGTAGATGGATCCTTTGGTGTTTCACATTTTAAGATTAACTTTTTGGCGACGATACCAGATTGAGAGGGGGAGCAAACTGGGCTATGTACCTCCCCGCCATCTTTCGGCAGCCATTTTACATAGTTCCCCTCAAGAGCCCATCATAAATGGATACTTCAGCATTTTTCAAATAGGCAACCACCCAACTTACATCGATCCGAAGGAAACTTGCCAGATTGATGAAAAGCATTACCGGTATTTAGCGTTGAATTGTGCAACTCATAAGGATACAATCAGAAAATACATCTTTCAAAAAACAAAAACAAACATATAGATTAAAAAAAATCAATTAAGCTTTGAATATATAATCAGTCTGACTGACAAATCACTGCAGCTTTATAAAATAATATTCAATATTATAAAAGAAGGCTGTGTATATAAAACATTTGATGGAAAAACTTGATGTTTAAGTACATGGATTTTGCACTTTGATAATATTTGAAGTTTTCCCTTCAATAACAGTTGTCCCTTTAGAAACCAAGTTTTAGGGGTAGGGGACCCCAACAGAATTTTATTGAGACTGTTTATCTGGGAGAATCAATCCAACATATACATGTACCTGTGGAAATAGCAAGCTAATAACATAGCGTGCAAGAAAGGTGAAAAAAAAGTTAGTGTCCAACTGGATGGAAAGAAAAAAGAAAATGGTACAGAAGTAAAACGTATTCACTTGCCTTAAAGTGTTGCCATATATGTAAGTTAATAAGTAATAAAAAAGAAATATGAATAGTTTGATAGGCATAAACCTTTTGTAATAACATTAGTAGATGTCCACAGAAGAGGCAACCGTTGGTATTTCATCTTCAGTTACTGTTCTGTGACTTTGGTCCAAGGATTCCATCCCCTGAATATTAATCCTTTCACTGTTCACTATATATTCACCATGTCTAACATAAGAATCATGTGAGTTTGAGAAGACATTGTCACCGTTTCTTGCCAGGAATTCCGCTGTATGATTTGGCTCATAGCCATGAGAGTAAGAAGGATATTTGTACATCGGTGTGCTGGGGTAGAGGGGAACAGCACTGCTACCAGAGTTTGGTTGGTTAGGCGACATTTCCCTGTAACTCTGGCCTGTCTGGTTATCATATTGATGCTCAGTTCGATTAAGTGAATAGTCCGTTGGACCAGTGTCTTTAGTATATATTAACAAAGAGCTTTCTCTCTTTTCAGGAGAAACAGTTGTGTGAGGAGTGGCATAATCCGTTGGACCAGCGTCTTTAGTATATATTAACAAAGAACTTTCTCTTTTTTCAGGAGAAACAGTTGTGTGAGGGGTGGCACCTTGCCATTGTTGGTCACCACTGGAGTACTGTAGGACTGAAGAAGAACTATCTGCCAACTGCTCCCCCTCTGATAGGTAGCCGTCGGAGTAGTCCAGCATCTTGCTGTGTTTAGTTTTAAGTTTTACAACTAAAGTTTGCTTGGCCCTTCTACCGCCATGTTTTCGTTCCTTGGCAGGCAGGATAAGGTCACCTTCTCGTGGTTGAGCAAAATCTCCAGCCTTATCATATATTCCAGCCTCTACAGATAATACATCCACATTCTCCAGCTTCAGATCGGCCGAGTGGAAATCTTCAAGATGATTCCGGAATTCTTTAGCAGTATTTGAGCCGAAGTCACAATACTTGCATGGGTAAATCTTCAAGCCTTGGTGTTTTTTAGTTTTCATGATATGTTTACGAATATTCTCATGGGTGTTGCATGAGTATTCACAGTAAGGACACTTGTATGGTTTAGTACCGATGTGAATCCTCATGTGGCGTCGGAGATGGGTACTGTTGCCAGCCTTATAAGTGCAATACTCACAATGGTATTTTCGTTCACCAGTGTGGGTGCGTGAATGTCGAAGCATATGGTTCTTTGTACGGGACTTGTATCCACATAAATCACACAGATATGGTTTCTCACCACTATGAATACGAAAATGTTCTGTTAATTCACTCTTAAAAGTGAACTTGATTCGACAGCCAGGGTGGGTGCACTTGTGGACTTTCTCTCCATGTCTACGTTCATGCACCCTCAAGCATTCTATAAAAGTGAAGGCCATGCCACACATGCTGCAAACATGTTGGTTTCTCCTGGACTCATCATGAGTAAGAAGATGGTTCTTGTAAGTAGAAATCTTTGTAAATTCTCTACCACATTCCTCACAAACTCTGTGTGTTAGGCCAAGGTGTTTGTGGACATGTTTTTTTAGCACTGTTGATGAGAAGAAACCATGCTCACAGTAGGGACATGGATATATCCGATCGTTGGTGTGAATACGGAGATGTTCAATCATGTGTGGTTTGATCACTCGTTTTGCGCAGTCAGGCTCCGGGCATGTTAATATTTCACGTCTGTCCGCAAATTGTGTTGCTAAGAAAAACTCGGCATACTTGACACTTGTTATGTCCGTTCCCTGATACTTATCTGAGACGTCTGCTTCATTGAAGATGTGCGAGTGTGAAAGCATATGGAATTCAAACCACTTGGGATCCTGGAAGGTCTTGGTGCAGTTTGGACACTGAAGCGGTTGTGTGCTTACTTCCTCAGATGTTTTGTTACTGTGTCCAGTTGCCCGCTGGTGGATTTCAAGGCCTTTGCTACTAACAAACTCTTTTTTACAAGGTGTACAAAACACCTTTTCTTGATTGTGGGTTTTTAGGACGTGAGCTCTGAGCAACTTGTAATTGGGAGCAATATGGTCACATTGAAGACACTTGTGTGATTTAATTTTAGGTTTAGGAGGATATCGGTAAGCATTTGCAGCAGATGGGTTCGATGCCCGTTTTTTATGCCTGGCACTTTTATAGTGCAACTTAAGTGAATTTTTATCGCAGAAGGAAGAATTACAGACATTACAATGGAATGGTCTCTGATGAGTATGCCTGCGTCTAACATGAATGGTTAATGCAGTAACAGAATGACATATCATTGAACAAAATGGACACTGTGGCTTAAACCTCCCTTTACCTCGAAATATAGGACGAGCTGGTTTACCATTGGGATGTCTCTGTTCAACATGTCTTTTTAACATGTAATAGGATTTCCAAGTTGTAGCACAATGGGGACATTTCAGTTCACCCTCAAGTTTTTTCTTTATAGCACAGGGTTTGTGGGACCTTTCAGTGTTAGCTTTATGCTCTGGTGACATAAAATGGGATGACATTTGCCCATCATCATCGGCAGTTGAAAAATCACAAGATGAGCAAACAATGGGACAAATCAACTCAGACACTTTATCTTTATGCTCTTTTCCTTGAATATGTTCAGTAATGTCTTTCTGGGTATTAAAATAAAACCTACAAATCATACACTGGTAGGGACTCAAGTACATAAGAGGCTGTAAATACATTTCCATGATTTTGAATCTTTCTGGGTGGTTTTCTGACCGTCTTTTATGTAAGGGAGTAAGAATGTGTCTAGCTATACTGTACTTGTTGTAGTAGACTTTGTCACATATAGAACAGGTATGAGTTGATGGTGGATGATCCTCGGGCTTGTTCGTGTCCCCAGACGCTGATATAAAAGAGAAATCCTGTACATCTTCGTTTCCAGCTTGTACTTCTTGAACTGGTATACTGGTATCGGGATTAGCCAAGCCATCCCAATCATGTCCTGCTGCAATATGCTGTGCATATGCCTCGATGGTGACAAACATTTCAGGACATTCATCACAGGCAAAAACTGCATTAGAGTCTTCTTCTTCTTCACTCTCACTCTCATCATAGTTTAATGAATACTTTTCAAATTTCCGTGGTCGACCACGCTTCCTTTTTGTTGGCGGTGAATTTCCAGGTTTCCATTTGCCCCCCGTATGACTTGGATCAGGGTGTAAAGACGTGCTATGAGGGCGCTGACCAGGCCTCCATTTGCCGCCCGTGTGCCCTTGGGGAGGAACCCATTCATCCGTGTCTCCATTGTACTCATCGTCTTCACTGCTAAATTCCAAATTGCTTAAAAATGAGGATATGGGAAGATCCTTATCTTGTTTGTCTGTGGGACTGTTCACATCAACTGCATCATGTTTTTGTCCACTCTTGCTTTGTAGTTCCAAGGACAAGAAAAAATGGTCAGTCTTTCCAGGCTGGTCTAAACTATTGGCATCAGAAACTTTCAGCTTTTTAACCTTTTTGTTTGGAGATTCTGCAGAAGTTGTTTGGTGCTTTGGTAAAGGGGTAGCATTTTGTGCCACATTTAACAAAGTCTGAAACTGTTCTGCTTTACTCAAATCCGGAACATTTTCAGCAGACAAACCATTAACATTACCTGAAATGATAGAAAACAGACTTTAAACACTTGAAAATTACTTACATTGATTGATTGATTGTTTGGTTTTTTACGGCGCACTCAATATTATTACACTTATATGGCGGCGTTGTCGGTTTTATTGTGGGAGGAAACCGGGCTCTATGCCCGGAGGAAACCCACGACCTTCCGGTGGTAACTGACAACCACCCCACATAGGTCGATCGAGTTGAAACCCAGTCAGAAAATTTTCCATTTTTTTGGACTGAGTGGGATTCGAACCCACGACCCATTGGTTGAAGGCTGTTCGGATTGAGCGCTCTACCTACTGAGCCATGGAGGCCCCTGAAAATTGCTTACAGGCTGCATATTTAACCCTTAAAGGAATGTTTTGGTGTCTTATTATAGCTTTCTTGTTACTTTCGGATAACACTTTCTTGAAAAATGGCAGAAATCATCCTACTGATAATGGAAATCGAGTCCCAGAGTATGGCACCTATCACCAGCACTAAATACCGACTTCCATTGCTGAATGCATGAGTTAAATTAGTTAGTGTGTTTTAGAAAGTAAGTATTCTCGTTATTTTGGGATTACACTTTCATGAAAAATGGCAGAAATCCTTCTACAGCTTTAACAGGAATGGAACTCGAGTGCCAGAGTATGGCAACTATCACCAGCACTAAATGCAGGCTGTCTTATCCATTCAGCCATTTCTGCAGTCTTTCAATAAAGTGTACCTGTAATCCCATAGTAACGAGAAAATTGTATACCCTGGCACTCTGGTACGATTCCCGTTACCAGCGTCACCCAAAATCGGTAGCAGAATTTCTGCCATTTTTCAAAAAAGTCTAATCCCAAAATACAAAAAGAATACTGCTGTACTCACTTTCTAAAAGACCCTAACTAATTAAACTTAGACTTTCATTATATCCACTGTGCAAATTGCTAGGTTTATTGAGAGAGGATGAATGGAACGTTTGGGGTTTTAGATCACACTAAAGATTTAGCTGATATGATAAAACTGCTTAAATACCCACGAGAAAGTCCTGGCTCTCCGCTAGAACCTGTGCTTAAATCTAGATGAGCACATTGGGTACAGGTGAGGCGAGACTGAGTGAGATTCAAACCTACACAATTGCATCGGTGGAAAATTTGTGACTGATTTTTGGCTCGACCTTCGGCTGTTACCTGTCGAACATCACCATGATCCCTGTCAAGTTGATCTAATAAAGATCGAGTCAGTAAATTTCACAGCATGACATAAGGTGGAATTTGTCACCAGGATATATTGCCTGGAGCCTGTTTCTCTACAATATGGGTTGTTATGGCAGTTACGTAAAAACTTACACTACGCCACTTTGTGAAACAGGCTCCTGAACTTGTGACTACCTTGTGTGTAGAAGGTGTGTCATGAACCATTTATGACATCGTCGATTGCATAATGTGGCTTCTACATTGGATTATGTAATATTCTGTCATACTTTGTCGGTAAAAAAACAAACTTTATAGCCTTACCTGATTGTGAGGTAGGCACGCTAGTAGCAGGTAAATTTGCAGGATTTATAGCTGTCTTTGACGGAGAATTTTTTGCTTGACATTGGGATTTCCTATGCTCCACATAAGAATCCAAACCAAATATAGTTGTTTGACATCCAAAGCAAAAATGAACATCCATTAATTCTTCCTCCATCTAAAACAGAAGAAAGATTAATTTCATCAATTCATATTAACAAAACTTATGTCAACTAAATGACGATCCTGAATAGCAAAGGGAACACCCTGAATTTTCCCAATGGCAAGTTTTAAACAAATGTTGTTGGTTTTTTTTTTTTTTGGGGGGGGGGGGGGGGGCAGACATTCCAGGTACTTTTTGTTGAATTCTATTGTGCACCTCAACCTAAACTTTTGCTGGTATTAACATTCTTTCTTAAAAGAGTAAATATTTGACTGCAAAAGCGGTGGGAAATTTGAGCCATGTGATGTCCAATTAGAATGTCACACTATTTTAAGATAAGATGTAAATAAAATTTGATGTTTGTCACAATTGTTTTTCAGAGAAACACCATCATATTTATAATATTTAATTTTAATAATCAATTGTCTAGAAATAAAGCTTACTTCGATTTTGACAAATAATACTTAGTCACTCAGTGTTTAAGGGCTGAAAACAAAAATTTCAAATTTTCCCCCCCCTTTTTTTTTTAGCAGTTAAGCTTGTACAAGTGCACAGGCATTTATTTGTTTACATCACGGTTTTACAAAGCAGTGCCGCAAATATACTGGCCCATGTGATCAGGGATTCAGGGTTGTATATGGCCTATTGTTTAGTTGGACATGGATTCAAATAAGCACCTTGGATAAAGATGTTAAGAGTTACCTCCCTTACATCAACAACCATAAAATGCAAATCAGAGGCTGCTTTAAATCCCATTTGATTTAGAAATTAACGAGTGAGAGCACAGATAAATGAAAGTGTTGCTTTGTGAATATGGATTTTATATATCTAATATCTTTGTATTGGAATAATCACAAAAATAGAAATTGTGTTTGTTTTGACAAACACGAAAGCAGCCCCCTCTCTTTTTGAAGCATAAAACTACCCTCTCCATCATTTGACCATCAGTATGCAATAAAGCTAACAATTTTTGGTCTAAAATAATGTTAGGCATTAGCCCTAATGTTGTCAACACACGCATACTTGTTTAAGGGGTGGTTTAATATCATTATTTAAAAAAAAATTAAGTTCTGCATGTATAAGATAATGTGACAAGCTAGTCATTCCCAACAGAACCAGAAATTTAAAACAACGGGTTTCTGAGAAACGTTGTAACAAGCTTTTAGCTCCTGCGTGCCTCTTGGTGACCTTGACCGTTAATTCAATGTGCGCCTAAACCAATCAGCTCGCAACCTAAGTATATCGCAATATCCCAAAACGGGGTAACCTAGCCTTTTAGTCTATGTGTGACCTCTCAATGACCTTGACCCTTGGACAGATCTTCTTAAAATTTTGTTCAGATTGAAACCTTAGTGTAGCGATGATATATCCCAAGTTTCATGAAATTGGAAAAACCGATAATGTTAAACATGGTAACAAGGTTTTTGGTCCAAAATTTGAACTCCTATGTGACCTTGACCTTTGGGCCGATGTTCGTCAAAAGTCATTCAGCTTGCAACCTTAGTATAGCGATCACATATCCTAAGTTTCAGATAAATTATAGCAACTGTTTTCTGAGAAACGTGGTAACAAGCTTTTTAGCCCATGTCATGATGTGTGACCTCTAGGTGACCTTGACCTTTGACCTCATTAACACATTGTACCAAACCTTTAATTTACAAAAGGTGAGGTAAAGTTTGAAATTTAACCGGGCAGATCTATGGCTTGTGTCGTCGTACAGACTTCAGATTGATGCGAGGAGAAAGGGAAACCATTAAAGTACCAGTTTGTAATTTTATTTTTAAAAGTTATGAAGAAAATCTTGATATTTTTTATGAGAAACGAGAGGTGGTCTTGCCACCCGAAGGTTTGCAAGGAATTCACAGAAAATTTATCAAATGCGTTCTGACGACGATGATGATGGCCTATCTGTCAGAAAATGTCTTACATCATCATCGCAGATATTTCGGATTAGTTATATAACTGTTCTGGGGTACTCGATATCCATATACTAGGTAACAAATGAAAGTAACTAGCAGATTGAAGAAAAACAGTTGTTAAGAATTTAAAGTGGCATGAGCTGCCAAAATTCAAACTTTTTTCATAATTTCTATTCGTCACGACAGTAAGAGGCTTTGAAGCCCATCGAAAAACTAAATGATTGGCGTTGGAATGAGGAAAATCCATACAGTATGTGGCCTATACGAACCGAAATAGTGTTTGAAAAGTAAACAAAATTTAAATAACCGGGACGACCATTCATTCATTCTAAGCCAAAGTTAGTTTAAAACCATACTTTATTGTACATTCTCGAGACTAGAAGCACTAAGAAGCTTCTGAAATATACGTCTTGAGAAAAATAACCGATAATTTCAACTTTCTGTTCTTACGTCAAAATATCAACATTTTGGCAGCTCATGCCCCTTTAATAAAGCATTTTTTTTTTTTTTTTTGTATTGATATGCTTGATAAGGTGAATTCAGCTACCAACTGGTACCTGTTTTTAGTTATACCTGTTTGTGCTAGTATTATCTGATTATAACAGTTTTCAGCTAATCATCCTAGCCTGCTAAAGACAGGATTGAACCATGACGTCTACATGTACATCTCCAATTTCAAGCAGATGAGATATTCTGGACCTCTGGCATTTCCTCTTAGCACTTTCAACTTAGATACTGTGTAAATGTGATTTCAAGATTGGTAGTTTAAAATACAATTAGTTTCACTTTCAGTTTCAGTTTATATAAAAGAATTTGGACTACAGCTTACAAGTTACACTACGTACTACACCGTACACGTCTACAGAAGTACAGAGAATTCGTCTACATTCATTTGAAATTAAATTGCCTTTGAGGTCCTCTTTTTCAATATTGCTACAAATTACAATATCGGTAACACAAAATATTATCGAGAGACCAACAGAAGAGATATAAGTTTTGGGGAAACGTGCTGGTGTGCTTTTAGTGTGGGTGTAGCCTACGACAGGGCTGAAAGGTCACAACCATGCTGTTGTTGTTGTTGGTTGATCCTTCTCGGCTTTCATACATGGGCCAAATGTAAGCAAACTAAATATTTGAAATAACTACCTCACAAGATTCGATGAATATGGACTCTTCGAGACTTGAAGGCGCTATTGGCAGAACGTTACATTGTCGACAGAGGTTTAAGCTTTGAAGAAAAGAGTTCAGAACGAAGTGCCCTTAGCAGGTGACGCGTCCCAGGGTTCTAGCTGGATAGCTTGTACTTCCGGGTCAAATCTGAATGAGGTCAGGTGGTATCTCTGAGCTGACTGCCAACAACTCGTACTTGCGGTCGTTTCAAACGCTCGCCATCCACACATTATACGCACGCTGACATTACGATGACAAGACGAAAGCAGATACGACCGAAAAGGTTTGACGGTAGGTACAGTAACTTCAGTTGTTTTACTTGTAGTTTATTTTTCTTCAATTTGAATGGATAAAACGACAAGACATTTGTCTGTCAGGCGATCGGAGTCGTTCTCCGCCGATGGAGTTATTGGATAATGCTGCAGTCAACATCAATCGTTGTCTAATGTTTTCTATGTTTCTGACTTCGCCAGTACTAATATTGATTGTTTGTTTGTAAAATTGCAACGGAATGTTAAAAGTTAGTCTCAGATGTGTGTCTGTGCTTTGGTTGTTTTAAATAAGACACTGGGCAGAAATGGGCTGTATAGATTATGCACATTGACAGAGCTAGGCGAAGGTACCGGGTAAAGCCAGCACTCGACATCTGCCGTTCTCCCCGCGCCACATCAATCAGCCGTCTTCAAGCGAACTGTCAATCAGACGTCAAGGGACCTTTGTGCGCTTCATACAATCATCCGGTCCTACCATCAATCAAAAGCTAACATTTATTGTTAATATGTTTGTTCAGCAGTGCAAACAAAGACGTCTGCTCTGTAGTTGACATCTCGCGGGATTTATTACTTCTAGTGTTTACATCTGATGAAATAGAGGTTGCTATGTTCGGGTATAAGGACATGGCTTGTATTTTAATGTTGGTGCTTTATGACTTTGGTTGAGTTGATTTTGCGCAGGCAGATGTCACAGGCAAGGTTGAATAAATGGAATTCATTACGTTGTGTAATGAGAGAAGCTAATTGCTGTTTGATTGATGGGCAGTCTTATCAGTCAAGGAGGATCACAAATAACATCATTTATTTTTCATAGTTGTCACTTTCCAGCCACATATATAATAGTTAATGAGTAGGCTCTTGTGTCAGGTTGGACAAGAGAGGCTTTATCTACTGCTTCTCAAATACATTTGCATATAACATTGCGTAGAGGGCACAGCTGCCAAACATACTTAACTGAACAATAGGGCTACATGACAGATACCAAATGTGGCTAGGTTACAAGTCAGTCTTGTAATCACATCTTTCGCTCAGTTTGACTGACACTGATTTACCATTATGTAGTGCTGGGGAAGTTATGGCCCTTCTAGCCCAGACATTTGGATAAAAGTTGGATAAGAAAGGGCGGCAGGTCGGGAGTGGCAGAAAGAAGAAATCCTGATTTATGACGGAATCTAGAAAGAGTAGAGGCTAAGCTGATAGAGGAATAATGAAGCCTGACAGAATGTCTGAATGTAGGCCTCAAGGGTGCAGCTGGTACGAACAAACTTAAGCCATCACTTTTTGATAAATAGCCAATAAATCAAAGTTGTTTTTTTTTGTTTTTGTTAATACATAACTATTGAAAGCTAATGTAACCGATAAAAACTATACTTGCAGGATGGCAGAAACATTAATTAGTCATGGTTTCAAAACAAAAAAATTACAAGGGACGTTTGCCGACACTGTACTTTTAATAGTCCTTGAGGATGAGTTATTGAAATATTCAACCTCATAATATTTACATTTTTCTATGATCTTTTAATTAGAAATTTAAAAACTTGCATAATTAATAAAACAAATTTTCGGGCTTTAGTCTTATACGATTGCCGCATTGTAATCTCTGAAATAAGACCTTAGAAATACCATGGAAATGGCGGAAGCCACAATAAAGTTGACTGTATGCATTTGGGGTAACAAAAAAGGACTGAGAGTTGGTTGGTTGTTTTAGCTTATTGGCGCGTCCATTCGTATGAATGATGCACGCCATAAGGACTGAGAGTGATATTTTTTATTTACTGTTATTTCACTGTTTGTTTGTTATAATGAAATCAACCTTGAGATATGCGACGGTCAAAGTGTTTCTGGTACTGAAGAAAGTCTGGTAGAATGTTGTCCTTACCTACAGCAGACTCAAAAATACCTAACAGGGGTGGGTGGTTCAAAAGCATGACAACTGGTAGGTTAAATGACGTGACGTAACAAAGAAATTTCTTTGTGACGCGACATCATCTAAGCTGCCGTTAAGCTAATTTTCTTTTGAACAACCAGCCCCAGAACTGCAGATCTTTTTATCTTAATTGCTTTGATGGCCCTATGAATCAAAGACAAGATCATTTGTTTTGAAACAATAGAAATTGATAAACAGGAATTCCACACAACATAAGCTGTTTTTTCTAACATAAGTTTTTCGTGTTATCACTAATTTATTAGATTTGATAATAATTCTTTTAAATGTTTTGGACATATACCAGTTATCATGTCCCCAACTTTCACTTGGAAATATGCCATTTTGTCAGCAGTCAGCTGTGGTCTAAAATATAGCATAGACTTTAATAGATATTCCAGAAAAACCAGCGATCTGGGTTTTGCATGGGCCTATGTTATCAGTCATAGTAGTGATAAGGCATATCATCAACAGGTGCCTATATTATCTTGCAGTCACAAACTTATACAAGCTGGAAAATCTAGCCTTTTTTCAACATTTATGACCAGAACATAAGTGGCAGTAATTTATTGATATTGTAAAGTGAAGAACAATATTTATGTGGCCCTATAAATATTGTTTATTTACTCACTAAAAGATCTTGTAGCATTGTGTTGTAATTTTAGCTCTTCGAGTTTCAACGAAGCAAGTAAAGTAGCAGGATTGTAGATGTATAGAATATTTATGTCCAGTAAAACACACAGGCACAGCGGAAATCTTCTTGACTAAAATAACCATGGAGACAAGTTTATAATACAAGTGTTAAAAAGATAAAATATAATTAACACATTTATACACTTTGTTAATGTACAATGTACACTACTCAAAAAAAATTAAGGACCACTTTTTCTTCAACTTGTGATTGTTTTTTACGCAATGACTCGTATTTAGCTCTTATGTATTTTGTTTGTCAACACAGTTTTCATTGAAAAAAAAAAGTATTGAAATTGTTTCAAAGCATCAAATACACATGTTTAATATTGAGAACTTTGCTACATTCGAAAATGAAATTTACGAAAGCTTTCATGGAAAAGTCAAATGACAATATTTGCTGAATCCTCTGTCTGAATGTCTTTGAATCGGCTCAGTAGTGAGTATGGCCTCCTCTAGCAGCAATGACAGCTTCACACCGCTGTCTCATTGAGTCAATGAGGCGATTGACGTCCCCAACTGCCAGTCCATTCCATGCAGCCTCCAGAGCCACACCCAGCTGCTGCAGTCCTTGTGGCGGTGCTTCCAGCTGATCAATATGCCTTCCCATCATGTCCCACACATGCTCTATGGGATTCAAGTCCGGTGACTTTGCTGGCCAGCCCATGCGATCGATCCCATGGTCCTCCAGGAACTGGGTTACCACCCTAGCTCGGTGGGGACGGGCATTATCGTCCATAAAAATGAAGTTTTCTTGTGCATTTTCCACGAACGGCACCACCATAGGTCCAAGGACTTCATCCCTGTACCTTACTCCTGTCATTGCTCCTGCTGGGACTACATAGAGGCGGGTACGGTTACCATAAGCAATGCCTCCCCACACCATGATGCTGCCACCTCCATAACGGTCATGTTCTGCGATACAGGAGTCTGCAAATCTCTCTCCTGCTCGCCTCCAGACTCTCACACGCCCATCATTGTGGTCGAGGGAGAATCTGCTCTCATCTGTAAACAGAACATGGCGCCATTGCCGTCTGGTCCATCCAACATGCTCCTGAGCCCAGTTGAGGCGGGTTCTTCGGTGGATAGGTGTAAGTGGGACACATTCTGCTGGTCTTCTGGCATTCAAATGGGCCCTGTGAAGTCTGTTACGGATTGTTTGGGTGGAAACAGTCACTCCTGTTGCAGCAGCGAACTCATTGTTAAGTCGACGAGCACTGTGGAAGCGGTTGCGTAGACAGAGATTCAATAAGTACCGATCATTTCTTGGCGTTGTTGCAGTTGGTCGGCCACTGCGAGGTCTCTCTGAATAACGGCCGGTCTCTTGATGTCGTTGGTGTGCTCTGTTGATGACACTGTGAGACACACCCATGATTTCCCCTACCCGGCGTTGACTCAAGCCACATTCAAGCATCCCCAGAGCTCTGGCAACCTCTTGTTCACTCAAGTGGCGTCTTGGCATTATTCTTGTCACCAAGGTGTATGGTTAGGAAAAACAACGTCAAAAATTGCTTTTGCATTGACTTTTATACCACTTTATGGGGTCAAATGACAACCTAAATACCCACATTTCAGCATGTGCAATTTTGCACGAGACATTATGCAACAGCTGCAGCGGACTCCATGCGAATTTGAATGTCTTGTGTTTATTGTCATGCAGGACAATTACCAGGAGGTATTTACAGCACTAAGATACCTTAAATAAAAAAATTACGCACTAACTGAAAAGCGGTCCTTAACTTTTTTTGAGGAGTGTATATATAAAGTAAAAATCAGATAAATTGTAGTTGCTTTGTGCAAGCTTTCTTTTACTAGGGATATATTGTAATTGGGAGATTGTTTCCAGCCCAAAGTGATCTTACCTGGTTTTCTTTATAACAACATTATCAAATATTGTTTAGCTTAAAGAAAACAATTTGGAAACATTTCTGAACATGTTCGCCCTGTGTCAAACTGCCGACTAAATTTGACATATGTTTGGTATGTAATATTATTTGAACACTAAAACACACTGGCACAGGGAAAAATCTTCTTGTTTAAAATAACCATGGAAAAAAGTTTCTTATTGTGTTAAAAAGGGGCATATCATTTAGACCTTAATACCCAATCATAAGTTGTTATAATAAACCACAACCTATGATACTTCATTAGGTTGACGACAGGCAGGAGTTTGGCCTTAGTCAGTAGAATTTTCTAGAAAAGATAATTTGGTAACAAATCATCAGTATTTTTGGTAAAGCTAGTTTGGCATATTATAGATTGTTTTAGTTTTAGGTGCTACTCATGATTTAGTATTTCACTGTGACTGTGTCCCTGGTAAATTGGAGACAGAAAGCTATGCCCAGAAGTAACTCTAGTATTTCACTGTGACTGTGTCCCTGGTAAATTGGAGACATAAAGCTATGCCCAGAAGTAACTCCAACTTTCAACAGGTACTTGGCAATCCAGAGGAAACCCTTTCAGAATTTTTACATTTTTTTCTTGAAAGCGTGTAGGATTTGAACCTGCGATCCATTGATGGATGGCTAGTGTCAAAACATCTAGATTAGCACTTTACCCTTGACATTGTGTCACCAAGGACTCCTTGGAAGCTGAAGTGATTAACCAGAAATTGTAATCCTCAAATGATTGTTTCTGTCAGTTGGATAAAGTAATCTTGAATGTGGTGAACCTAGGCTATCATGTTGTGACCATACCCGATGTGTTTTATTGCTGGAACCAGTAAAAGAAAATCTATATAGAAGGAAGGTTTTCTATTTTTCTTAACAAAATAATCATGTCCGCGAATTCAGTTGAATGTCTTGTTGATTGGCATATAAATGCTGAGTTGTTCAATCACAAGCATATGATTGACAGCAAAAAAAATAACAAGAACATATATGACTTCAGGGTAACGGTCACTTCCGCTTACCTGTTGTTGTAGTTCTAAAAGAAAACGCAAATCTGTTACCCGTCATACAGAGACTACTATTGGTACTGCAGGTTGGTTCCCAGCATTCCAATCTATGAAGGGGGCCTCGGTGGTCCAATGATTATGTGATACTGCCCGTCCCTCAGTCCCACACAGACCCTCCATCAATGGGGCGCGGGTTTGAATCACGTTTAGACCAAATAAAAATTGAAAAACTTCTGAGGAGATTTTTCACTCGGTCGCTGTACTCGCCGAAGGTCGAGGGTTTCCTTCCCTACTAAACCTGCCCCCCCCCCCCCATATAAATCTTGAGTGTGGCGAAAACATCAACCAACCAATCAATCAACCAATCTATGAAACTGATTCAACGTTTCTCAGTTTTTCAGAAGACTTGCCTGGAGTTGTGTAATTAACACTTTTAGTCTGACATGATGGTTTATTTGCGAATGATATGAAAGTTGGTGGGATAAAATTGTAATTGTTCTGCTCTCAAATCCTAGGATTCAAATATATATTTATGATCACTAAAACACACAGGCATTATCCATGATTTCTGTATATAACTCAGTAAACAGTACATGTTTTTAGAATTTCTTAACTAAAGGAATCGGTAATTCTCCAACTCGGCTGCTACAGTTGCATTACGGCATATTTGAGCCATTACGATGTATTCTGATAATAGGTATTGAGTAGTGTTTGTATAGGACTACACTGAGATGGTTTTCTCAGATGAATGTAACAACTGCCTATGATTACAGAACCATTCAGTGGTATATTACATCTACCTCAGTCTCTATGGATCAATTGTTTTATATCCCCTTAATCTTGGTTATTAACTGAACTGAAACTCCTAATATTGTGTCACTCGAACGACCAATGTGGGATGGTTGCCAGTTACCAGCGGTAGGTTTCCTCCGGGCAAAAAGCCCGGTTTCCTCCGACAGTAAAACTGGCAACGCCGCCATTTAAGTGAAATAATCTTGAGCGCGGCGTAAAACACCAAACAATCAATCAATCAACCTAATATTGTGTAATACCATTGAATGGTAATAAATGATGATAATAATATGGCGCCCTGTAGATAAATTATGTAACATGTTAATTGTATATATATATTGCTATATTTGTGAAGTGTAATAATTCAATATTGAGTGAATAGTGCTGCACGATGCTTAGATTCCTGGTCATGGTACTGTATTATCCTTGCTGTTAGACTAAGTACAACGTAATGTGACCATAGTTTTGTTAAACACATATGAAAAGCCTAAGTTGTCTGTCCTGTTAAACACATATGAAAAGCCTAAGTTGTCTGTCCTGTTAAACACATATGAAAAGCCTAAGTTGTCGGTCCTGTCAGGTTGACCAGTGCTCTTTGATATGATCAATTAGATGAGATGATCAAACATTTCCAGACGACAAGTGATTTGAAAGGCTGATTTTCAAGAGGCTGATCCTTTCTGTGAAGTAGATGACAGGCATCTGTAGTGAAGAGAAAATTAAAAATTGTGAGGATAAAATGCTTAGAGTTGTGAGCTGGGTTTGACATGGAAGGCTGTAACATGGCAGTTGATTGACTGGCAGTGCTGTACAGTCATCCCACCTCCAATTGAACATGGATTAAGGGGATGGCAGCGTTAAGCTATTGGGCTTACCAAGGATGCTGGAATTGCATGTAATGAGTGACAAGTGTGTTGGGTTTCAGTTAACTTTAGATGACAGGCCTACACCATCGGCAGACTCAACAGTCACTGGATGCTACAGCCAGCCAGCTTGATGGTCTCAAACAAGACACAACTTTCACGTTAATTTAACCAAATCAAAAAGTGCCAGGCAGGATTTAGGAAGAATAAAGTCTTGGAGCATTGTGGAAGCTGTCACGACCAGCAGTTCTCCTTGAGCTCGGACTGACAGACGGCCATTAAAGGCATATATAGAACTGCCTCCAGTGCTCACTTCTGACGCTCTAGATTGATGTAGAACAGACAGAATTAGGCTCGCTTTGCAAACTTCTCTTGAAAAACCAATGGCCTATGTCTTCAGAGTGACAGATCAAATTGATTGCCTTGTTACCTCCTCTCTGACTTTCAAAGGCCATCATACATGTAATTATTGAGATGACCATAGATTGGCGCTAGCTGCCATCTCATCCTAACATTTTTTAACCTTTTCTCTCTTTGTAGTTGACATGAAGCCGTTTTAAAGGCACTACAAGAACCTGGTGATTGTTGCTGGTAGCAAATAGCTAGTTGCCATACTTTGAGACTGATGGCTTTGACATTAAGTTGTCACCATTTAATGATGCTCTTAGCACCTCAAAACATTTTGTTATGCATCACACATCAATTTTCTTTTTTTAAGCAGTAAATGATCAACAAATTAACCCGAAAGCTTTAGTTCAAAACTTCAAAGAGTTTAGATGAACCAATACATGTACATTGTCATCCTGCAAATATGAGTGTCTTCCCATTCTTGAAAGTAGCCTAATTAACACTGCCAATCAATCAAACAGTCCATCAGTGGGGTTGGTGTAAATTATTCAAATACTAGTACTGCATTCAAGAAGTTTGTCTATTTCTCCTTGGGAGGTTTTTTTAAGGCATCTAAATGTACTTTCTATTGCAACTTGGCTGATATAAACACCAATGTGCCACCAGAGAGGTGTAAGGCTGATATAAACACCAAGGTGCCACCATACAGGTGTAAGGCTGATATAAACACCAAGGTGCCACCATACAGGTGTAAGGCTGATATGAACACCAAGGTGCCACCATACAGGTGTAAGGCTGATATAAACACCAATGTGCCACCATACAGGTGTAAGGCTGATATAAACACCAAGGTGCCACCATACAGGTGTAAGGCTGATATAAACACCAAGGTGCCACCGTACAGGTGTAAGGCTGATATAAACACCAAGGTGCCACCATACAGGTGTAAGGCTGATATAAACACCAAGGTGCCACCATACAGGTGTAAGGCTGATATAAACACCAAGGTGCCACCATACAGGTGTAAGGCTGATATAAACACCAAGGTGCCACCATACAGGTGTAAGGCTGATATAAACACCAAGGTGCCACCATACAGGTGCACAAAACAATCACATTCAAAAGGATGCTGTTTTTGGTGATGCAGTTCTCAATTCGAAGTTTTATTTCTTCAAGACTTTTTACACATACAGTCAGAAAACCAGGCTACATTTAAAGGGGAAAATTGAGGCCGAAAGATAAAAGTTATTAGTTTGGTATATTGATAGATTATCATCTTAGATAATTCTTTGAGAAATACTGAAAGGGACATTTGATGATTGGAACCTGTTACAGTGTCCCAGGAAGTTTAGACAAGTACACATAAATAATCATATTGGGATGCTTTTCAGAGTCCAGGATTTGATAACATGTATGGGGGCGTTGCCAGGTTTAAGCCTGAAGAAGATACCCTAAATCGATATTAATATACCCGCTATCATTGTTTAAGTCATTGCTTGTGATTCTGCCTTGCTCTGATGGGTGCCTGTCTAACTAATTTTGACCAATGGGTATTTGTGAACCTATATATTTGGTGTAGCTAGACAATGAATGTATGGGGTTGGAAGATTAATGTTTATTGATTAATGCGGACATAGACTGACCAGTAGCTAGGGTCACTTGATGGATGGATCTGTGCAGGTAAATACAAGGAAATAATGACTGGGTTAGTTGAGTGTGAGGGTTAAAGTAACAGCTGCTATTGTCACTTCTGTCATTTCTGATGGAATTTATGTGAAATGGTGTGATCAACTGAAAGATGCTTCAATACTGATAACCCATCACTCAGCATTTAAAATTCTCAGTATCAACTGTTTATAAATACTGGATACTGTGTTTTCATCGTCTAACAGATTTCGGGGGGGGGGGGGGGGGGGGGGGCCTCCGTGGCTCAGTAGGTAGAGCGTTGGACGCTCAATCCGAACAGCCTTCCACCAATGGGTCGCGAGTTCGAATCCCACTCAGTCCCAAAAAATTGGAAAATTTTCTGACTGGGTTTTCACTCGAACGACCTATATGGGATGGTTGCCAGTTACCAGTGGAAGGTCGTGGGTTTCCTCCGGGCACAGAGCCCGGTTTCCTCCCACAATAAAACTGGCAACGCCGCCATATAAGTGAAATAATCTTGAGCGCGGCGTAAAACACCAAACAATCAATCAATCAATCTAACAGATTTCTGCCTCTATGCGGGGCACAAGAAGTAAAAAAGTGCATTTGTTCAATTGCAGATATTGCATGTTTAGCTGGACAGTTTGAAGTTCTATTGGATTGAGGGCAATATTGCATGCTATAGTCAATTATCTGCAAATGTCTGATTGTCAATAACAATGGATAATTTAAAAGCCGTTGAAAAAACTGAAAAGTTGTGATGAAATAAAATGATACAATGTACATGTGTGATGATGCTGATTCATTTCATTTTCGTTTTGTTTGATAACTGGGCTCTGTGTCCAACCCATGGGTCAACATTGGATTTTTCTTACAGACACCGGTTATTTACATGTATTTCAGGGCTTGCCCAATATTTGGAAGTCTTCATTTGCCAATGGGGGCCTTAGTGGCTAAGTCGGTAGAGTGATGGTCTCTCAGTCTGACACAGGCCTTCAATAGACCCTTTTGGCTTAGAATGAAAATTTTATGAAGTTGTTCGAATTGTATGGCATTGACGTCATTTCTCTGTTACAGTCGCAGTGACACGCCTCTTTTGCATTACATCATAGACGAAATGAAGACGATTCTGACGTCAGATTGATCCGAAAAATCAATTTAGCGTCATTTTGCCATAAAACGAAGCTTCTGCGCATGGGTCAATCCTTAAGCTGAAAGGGTCTATTAGAGAGAGAGAGAGATAATAAATTTAGAAAGTCAACCTTTATTTTGGTCTGGGGGGGGGGGGGGGGGAATATACTTATTTAAAAAATTCAAATGACAGAAATTCTACAGATTTTGAGTTTGAAGTGGCATGAACTGCCGAAATTCAGACTGTTTTAATCAATTCTTATTTTCACGACAGTTTTAAGGTTTGAAGGCCATCGAAAAACTAAATGATGTTGGAACGAGGAAAATCCATACAGTATGTGGCTATGGGCCTGTACGCACCGAAATGGTGTTCGAAAAGTAAATTCAATCATTCAAAGCCTAAGTTTAAAACAACTCTTTATTGTACATTTTCGTGACTAGAAGTTCTATAAAGCTTCTGAATTGTTTGTATTGAGAAAAAGTAAACAATAATATTAACATTCTGTTTTAACAGCAAATTATCAAAATATTGGCAGCTCATGCCACTTTAGTTAATTCTGCCTAAGAACGTCTCAATTAATGCGTCCAATACATTGTAATAGTCTAGTACTAGAGGGGAATATCTAAATTAAAGAAAGATGGATCAATTCTGTTTTTCATTGAAGTGAATAAAAAAAAAAATGATAATTTCTATGAAGCTGATGAGAGCACATGGACATGTGTGTCATATTTCTGATAAGGTGTAAGCAGGGGAAGTAACTTTGTAAACAAGGTTGTACTATGAAATATATGACGTACCCCCCTGTGTTGTTAAATAATGGCTTGGTGAAATGTTAACTGTATCAGTTATATGTCGGATCTGAATTCATCACGATGAAAGTATCGGTCACATGATCTTAGTAGATTTCCAGATAAAAGGGGTCCTGTTACATTCATTTGCTCAGGTGTTCTGCAGTCTCTCTACATCAGCGGACTTGAACGTTCAGATTTCAGCAACTGTTGCACTAAATTCTATAGAGCTTTCAGTTCAGTTCATTTTATTGTTTTGTGTGTGTTCCATTGATTGGAATGATTGTACCACATATTTTTCAGAGGGTTTCAACCTGAAATAAAAGTAAAGGTATCCAATATGCCTGTTTTAGAGATATTTTCCATTAACAATTGTCTAAATCATCCATACTTATACAGTTACTGAAAGGGTGTTCAGATGTTTTAAATTTTATAAACTGCCAATCAACTTTGAGAAGTAGCCTTGTATCCCTGTGATATGGTCTGCAAGCTGTTTCACAAAGCGGCATAGATATATTTTTTGTGTAACTTTCATACTAACGTATCTCTACAGTATGGGTTGCTATGGCAGTTACGTAAAAACTTACTCTACGCCGCTTTGTAAAACAGGGTCCTGATCTCCCGGAACAAACTGCCTCAGCTAATTGTTCAATTTTAAGCATCATACAGTGTACATCCTTCTACATGAATAGTCCTTCTTATTTTCCATTCAATCCTTGTATGTGGAAGAGTTGCCAGGTACTTGCCAATGTTATTTTCCACTTGATGATCGCTGTATGTGGAAGAGTTGCCAGGTACTTGCCAATGTTATTTTCCACTTGAAGATCGCTGTATGTGGAAGAGTTGCCAGGTACTGGCCAATGTTATTTTTCACTTGATGATCGCTGTATGTGGAAGAGTTGCCAGGTACTTGCCAATGTTATTTTCCACTTGATGATCGCTGTATGTGGAAGAGTTGCCAGGTACTTGCCAATGTTATTTTCCACTTGAAGATCGCTGTATGTGGAAGAGTTGCCAGGTACTGGCCAATGTTATTTTTCACTTGATGATCGCTGTATGTGGAAGAGTTGCCAGGTACTTGCCAATGTTATTTTCCACTTGATGATCGCTGTATGTGGAAGAGTTGCCAGGTACTGGCCAATGTTATTTTCCTCTTGATGATCGCTGTATGTGGAAGAGTTGCCAGGTACTGGCCAATGTTATTTTCCACTTGATGATCGCTGTATGTGGAAGAGTTGCCAGGTACTGGCCAATGTTATGGGGTTTCCTCAGAGCAAATAGCCTAGTTTTGTCTCTTTCAACCTGGTAACTGTACATATAAGTGAAATAATCTGTTTGGTATATAACATCAATCAATCAATTCGACATATTTGGTAGCTTAAGCTGCTTTATCAAATATGATCAGATATCTTTAGTGTTTAGCGAGACACACCAACACAAATCACTGAAATTACTATTTTTTCTTTCGATAATTGAGGATTGGAATTTTTTTGTATGGGGCTGAGAGATAAGTTTTTAAAATCACTTATGATGACTCAAAACAGACAATGTTCAACACAGCCTAGGCTTGAGACAGAGAATATATATATTATTATCCACTCGCGACGAAGTCGGGGAGGGGATATAGCGTTCCGTTTGTACGTACGTAAGTACGTACGTAAGTACGTACGTACGTATGTTCACCCTTTGTCAGCGCTCTAGCGACTTCGTTTTTGAACGGATTCTGACCAAACTTCCTATATGGGTCCAGCATGGGAATACCTCGAACAAGTTCGTATTTCAGGGTGCCAAGGTCAAGGTCAAGGTCACCGTTACTATTTATAGAAAATCTTTGTCAGCGCTCTGGCGACTTCATTTTTGAACGGATTCTGACCAAACTT
Source organism: Lepidochitona cinerea (assembly GCA_963971465.1). Lineage (NCBI taxonomy): Eukaryota > Metazoa > Mollusca > Polyplacophora > Chitonida > Tonicellidae > Lepidochitona > Lepidochitona cinerea. The sequence goes on along the minus strand of OZ020555.1, from coordinate 33,776,972 downwards.
CCTATATGGGTATAGCATGGGAATACCTCGAACAAGTTCGTATTTCAGGGTGCCAAGGTCAAGGTCAAGGTCACCGTTACTGTTTATAGAAAATCTTTGTCAGCGCTCTAGCTACTTCATTTTTTATACGCCCGGCTTGAAAAGCGGGCTGTATTATGGTATCATCTCCAGCTGTCCGGCAGACTATTTTTAACATCACTGGTTACATAATATGGGAATTATATTGGATTATGTAATATTCCCTTCTGCTCCATAACTTCTAAAGTTTTGATTCCATCTGCACAATTTTTTCTGAGTATATACCTTATGGGTAGAAGGTGTGTCACAAACTATTTTAAACATCACTGGTTACATAATATGGGAGTTATATTGGATTATGTAATATTCCCTTCCGCTCTATAACTTTCAAAGTTTTGATTCCATCTGGACATTTTTTTCTGAGGATATAGCTTATGGATAGAAAGTGTGTCAGCTTCCTTGGATAATTTAGTGATAGCTATGGTGGCCAAAACCTAAAAAGTTTAGAATTAGAATTATTTCTCTGTTTTAAAGGCTCTTCAATTCAGTTTTATTACCCATATGGCAAAGCAAATATAGCTGCTTAAAGATATGTTTGACAAGGTTGTAAGTGTAAACAGATAAGACTTGTATATTTACACACCATTGACCATCTCAGAGATTAGGCTCTGTTCAAATATAGCTATATTAAATGTGGCAAACATCCTGGTCAGTGATTGAACCCACTGACCAGTCAGAATTAGCTGGACTCCAAGCTGAAGACCTGGACATTTAACACCAGATGAGATTTCATATTTGAAGGACCCATTGCATATATTCAAAAATATTTATATGGAAGGATTTGTTTTGGTATGGCTACAGTGACTGCCTTTCCGGGCGTATTTTGAGTTTCCCAAAACGGTTTGTGACCAAACTTCATATACATTGTATGTGACTATATTGCATTCTATATTTTTCTTTAATGGGTCTCCATCCAAGAAAATAATCATGTAGAATGCCAATTACACCTTCTGCACAAATGAGAATGCACTTAGATACATGCATAATTATAATCACTTTCAGGAAATCAAGCTGTTGGTGTGATGCGTAACCAGATATTGTTGAATGAATAATAATATATACCATATAAGCCCATGCCTGATAACATGTCTATTGCAGTTTAGTGCAAATGACAACTGATGTTATTTCAATGTCCTGCAATAACCCCAGCCCCCATTTTGCATCAGAGTTCTTGTGTTTGCACGCGAGGGGATTTGTATCGTTTGCGATGCCTTGTTTCTATTTATTGTGATCAGTTTGGTTTTTCATTGAGTTTCTGTTGGCTGTTGAACATCAGAATGAGGATAATTCATCTGCATTTTGGTATCACTAGCTTAAAGTGGCTTGAGCTGCCAACATTCAGATTTGTTTTTCATAATTTTCGATAGTCGTGAGAAGCTGAGCCTTTGAAGTACCTTGAAAAACTTGAAGACAGACATTGAGATAATAAGTATTGGTAAAGCTAATAACCTGTATAGATCAAAAATGTGCGCTAATAATGGACAAAATTCATATAGCGGGGATGTACGAGTACATGTACATGTAGGTTTGGTTTGTTACAACAATTTATGGGGTGTAAAGGTCTAAATGATATACCTCTTTTTAACACAATTAGAAACTTGTTTCCATGGTTATTTTAGACAAGAAGATTTTCCCTGTGCCCGTGTGTTTCAGTGATCATAAATATATATTTTTAGTCTGTTGCTCATAAAAACTACCTGATTGTATATATCCAAGATTGATATATGAAGAAAGCTCCTATTTTGTATTCTTTGACAAAATGACGAACAGTTATCTAATTTTGTTTCAACGTTTCCTATATTTGGCATCTGATGTCATTTTAAGTTATGTTAACAGTGGGTTAATGTTATTATGGGTTATATGAATATGTAATCCATGATAATGAGGCTACATGTTGTATATGTGTTTTTGGTGTGTTAGAGATAAGCTGGGGGGTATCAGAAATGACAGTGTTTGCCTGAATCAGTTCAACCTTAATATGACAGCCATCCATCATAGCAGCTCATTATTGGATAGGCCGCTATTAAATAGAGCCTTTTACTAAAGCCTGACAGGTATAAATAGGTAATAAATCAGTGTCAACTCAGGTGTTTCAAGGTGCAGCCACTTCACCTCCGCCCTAATAGCAAAAACAAGAAAAAAAAGATTTCAACGTTATCTGTTGATAGATGGGAAATCAATGTTTTAAGGAAGAAAACTGTTAAGGTTTAACCTAGTAACAGAACACATATCTTTGGCATTGTGTATTTAAATAGGCTTTTTTCTTTCCATGCAGATATATTATTTTTCATAGCTTTTCATATATTTATGAACACTAAAACACCCGGGCACAGGGAAAATCTTCTTAGCTTTTCATATATGTTTATTAAATCGTTTTCATCAATTATATAAGACTGTCTGTTTGTCCCATGGTTTGGTTATTTTTCTTAGAAAATATCTTAGCTTGTATTAAATTTAGTTTTCTAGGAGATTTCTGTTACTGGTATTGAGTGACAGTTGAAAGTTATGAGGAAATTAGAAGTAATAAAATATTATGGTGCATGGATGTTGGTTAAACAAAGTTAGAAAATGAGGAAGTACTTTGTAAGGCTGCTTCGATAATTACGCTGAATCAATTTACCAACCAATCAAATAGCATACATGTTTTACCAGCACAACTTGGCCAGGCCATAAGTGTCAATAAGATGGTCAAATCTGTACAGTGGGGCTAAGAATTTGGACGGAAACCGGTCTATTTGCCTAGAGTCAACCCCCGACCTTTGTTGACTACCATTAAATTTCGGTCGCAACACATACAAAATTCAAGCTACATTTGCCGATCTACAATGCTTACGAAAAATATGCATATTTCCTCCCCGTTCCCAGCATGACTACCAGGAGCATGTTTCACAAAACGGCGTAGATGTATATTTCGGCGTAACTTTCATAAGAACATATCTCTGCAGTATGGGTTGCCATGACAGCTACGTAAAAACTTACGCTACGCCGCTTTGTGAAACAGGGTCCAGGGAACTAACGCGGCGTTTTTTTCGTTTCAATCTATGTTTTTCAAATATACATTTAGTCCATAAACAAACCCAAACCAGTTTTAAATCCTGTTCATACATGTAAATCCCTTAAATTAGTGGTATCTGAACCTGAGACCATAGATGAAAGACCTATGTGGGAGAGACCAGCACTTTGCTGATTGAGTCACTTATACCCCCAACTATCTCCTGAAGAAATCCCCTTATAATTCCTTATATATATTTGAACACTGAAACACACTGGCACAGGGAAAATCTTCTTGTCTAAAATAACATTTTTGAATTCCTTATATACATGTAATTAAATAAACTTAAAAGTAAACTGGTGGTTGGGTTTTAATTCGAACTGTCTGGAATGTTCTTAGTTTTAAAAACTAATCTTCATAAAATTTAGGTTTTAATTTAAATGCAAATGTCTTTTGAGCTTGAAAACGGTCTAAGTATCAAGACAGAAAGGTTGCTAACTAATAAATGAAGAAGTTGATATCCATATGCAAGCCTTCTATACACCAGCTTCTAAATGCGACTCAAACATCTTTTTACGATGTTAAAATTAAGTCTATATGAAATTCTAGTTCTTTGTTTTTGAGTCTGACAAAAAAAAAATATGACAGATATCAAAAAAACAATGTGGATCATATGTATGGATTGTTGGTAATTGTTCAGGTAATGAAAAAGTGGCCTGCAGGTAAAATTTGAGACAAAGCGCTTGATGATTCATTTGCGGATATTAACACCTAAAATTAGCATAGATAATAGGGGATTAAGGTGTTAAAAAAACTGATTAATGATGTGTCAAAATGTGATGACACACCTTGGATGACAGGCTGATGCAATCTCCTAGTATGACATGTTATTGTGCAACAATGTAGTCAATTCTGTTGTAATACTAAAATTACCATGATATTGTGCAACAATGTAGTCAATTCTGTAGGAATACTAAAATTATCAGGTTATTGTGCAACAATGTAGTCGATTCTGTAGGAATACTAAAATTATCAGGTTATTGTGCAACAATGTAGTCAATTCTGTAGGAATACTAAAATTATCATGATATTGTGCAACAATGTAGTCAGTTCTGTAGGAACACTAAAATTATCATGATATTGTGCAACAATGTAGTCAGTTCTGTAGGAATACTAAAATTATCATGTTATTGTGCAACAATGTAGTCGATTCTGTAGGAATACTAAAATTATCAGGTTATTGTGCAACAATGTAGTCGATTCTGTAGGAATACTAAAATTATCAGGTTATTGTGCAACAATGTAGTCGATTCTGTAGGAATACTAAAATTATCAGGTTATTGTGCAACAATGTAGTCAATTCTGTAGTAATACTAAAATTATCAGGTTATTGTGCAACAATGTAGTCAATTCTGTAGGAACACTAAAATTATCAGGTTATTGTGCAACAATGTAGTCAGTTCTGTAGGAACACTAAAATTATCATGATATTGTGCAACAATGTAGTCGATTCTGTAGGAATACTAAAATTATCAGGTTATTGTGCAACAATGTAGTCGATTCTGTAGGAATACTAAAATTATCAGGTTATTGTGCAACAATGTAGTCAATTCTGTAGGAATACTAAAATTATCAGGTTATTGGGCAACAATGTAGTCAGTTCTGTAGGAATACTAAAATTATCATGTTATTGTGCAACAATGTGGTCGATTCTGTAGGAATACTAAAATTATCATGATATTGTGCAACAATGTAGTCAATTCTGTAGGAATACTAAAATTATCATGTTATTGTGCAACAATGTGGTCAATTCTGTAGGAACACTAAAATTATCATGTTATTGTGCAACAATGTAGTCGATTCTGTAGGAATACTAAAATTATCATGTTATTGTGCAACAATGTAGTCAATTCTGTAGGAATACTAAAATTATCAGGTTATTGTGCAACAATGTAGTCGATTCTGTAGGAATACTAAAATTATCAGGTTATTGTGCAACAATGTAGTCGATTCTGTAGGAATACTAAAATTATCAGGTTATTGTGCAACAATGTAGTCAATTCTGTAGGAATACTAAAATTATCAGGTTATTGTGCAACAATGTAGTCAATTCTGTAGGAACACTAAAATTATCAGGTTATTGTGCAACAATGTAGTCAGTTCTGTAGGAACACTAAAATTATCATGATATTGTGCAACAATGTAGTCGATTCTGTAGGAATACTAAAATTATCAGGTTATTGTGCAACAATGTAGTCGATTCTGTAGGAATACTAAAATTATCAGGTTATTGTGCAACAATGTAGTCAATTCTGTAGGAATACTAAAATTATCAGGTTATTGGGCAACAATGTAGTCAGTTCTGTAGGAATACTAAAATTATCATGTTATTGTGCAACAATGTGGTCGATTCTGTAGGAATACTAAAATTATCATGATATTGTGCAACAATGTAGTCAATTCTGTAGGAATACTAAAATTATCATGTTATTGTGCAACAATGTGGTCAATTCTGTAGGAACACTAAAATTATCATGTTATTGTGCAACAATGTAGTCGATTCTGTAGGAATACTAAAATTATCATGTTATTGTGCAACAATGTAGTCAATTCTGTAGGAACACTAAAATTATCAGGTTATTGTGCAACAATGTAGTCAGTTCTGTAGGAACACTAAAATTATCATGATATTGTGCAACAATGTAGTCGATTCTGTAGGAATACTAAAATTATCATGTTATTGTGCAACAATGTAGTCAATTCTGTAGGAATACTAAAATTATCAGGTTATTGGGCAACAATGTAGTCAGTTCTGTAGGAATACTAAAATTATCATGTTATTGTGCAACAATGTGGTCGATTCTGTAGGAATACTAAAATTATCATGATATTGTGCAACAATGTAGTCAATTCTGTAGTAATACTACTATTATCATGTTATTGTGCAACAATGTAGTCAATTCTGTAGGAATACTAAAATTATCATGATATTGTGCAACAATGTAGTCGATTCTGTAGGAATACTAAAATTATCATGTTATTGTGCAACAATGTAGTCGATTCTGTAGGAACACTAAAATTATCATGTTATTGTGCAACAATGTAGTCGATTCTGTAGGAATACTAAAATTATCATGTTATTGTGCAACAATGTAGTCAATTCTGTAGGAACACTAAAATTATCAGGTTATTGTGCAACAATGTAGTCAGTTCTGTAGGAATACTAAAATTATCATGTTATTGTGCAACAATGTGGTCGATTCTGTAGGAATACTAAAATTATCATGATATTGTGCAACAATGTAGTCAATTCTGTAGTAATACTACTATTATCATGTTATTGTGCAACAATGTAGTCAATTCTGTAGGAATACTAAAATTATCATGATATTGTGCAACAATGTAGTCGATTCTGTAGGAATACTAAAATTATCAGGTTATTGTGCAACAATGTAGTCGATTCTGTAGGAATACTAAAATTATCAGGTTATTGTGCAACAATGTAGTCAATTCTGTAGGAATACTAAAATTATCATGTTATTGTGCAACAATGTAGTCGATTCTGTAGGAACACTAAAATTATCATGTTATTGTGCAACAATGTAGTCGATTCTGTAGGAATACTAAAATTATCATGTTATTGTGCAACAATGTAGTCAATTCTGTAGGAACACTAAAATTATCAGGTTATTGTGCAACAATGTAGTCAGTTCTGTAGGAATACTAAAATTATCATGTTATTGTGCAACAATGTGGTCGATTCTGTAGGAATACTAAAATTATCATGATATTGTGCAACAATGTAGTCAATTCTGTAGTAATACTAAAATTATCATGTTATTGTGCAACAATGTAGTCAGTTCTGTAGTAATACTAAAATTATCTTGTTATTGTGCAACAATGTAGTCAATTCTGTAGTAATACTAAAATTATCATGTTATTGTGCAACAATGTAGTCAATTCTGTAGGAATACTAAAATTATCCTGTCATTGTGCAACAATGTAGTCAGTTCTGTAGTAATACTAAAATTATCATGTTATTGTGCAACAATGTAGTCAATTCTGTAGTAATACTAAAATTATCTTGTTATTGTGCAACAATGTAGTCAATTCTGTAGGAACACTAAAATTATCATGTTATTGTGCAACAATGTAGTCAATTCTGTAGGAATACTAAAATTATCAGGTTATTGTGCAACAATGTGGTCAGTTCTGTAGTAATACTAAAATTATCAGGTTATTGTGCAACAATGTAGTCAATTCTGTAGTAATACTAAAATTATCATGTTATTGTGCAACAATGTAGTCAATTCTGTAGGAATATTAAAATTATCAGGTTATTGTGCAACAATGTAGTCGATTCTGTAGGAATACTAAAATTATCATGTTATTGTGCAACAATGTAGTCGATTCTGTAGGAATACTAAAATTATCATGTTATTGTGCAACAATTTAGTCAATTCTGTAGGAATACTAAAACTATCAGGTTATTGTGCAACAATGTAGTCGATTCTGTAGGAATACTAAAATTATCATGTTATTGTGCAACAATGTAGTCGATTCTGTAGGAATACTAAAATTATCATGTTATTGTGCAACAATGTAGTCAATTCTGTAGGAATACTAAAATTATTAGGTTATTGTGCAACAATGTGGTCGATTCTGTAGGAATACTAAAATTATCATGTTATTGTGCAACAATGTAGTCAATTCTGTAGGAATACTAAAATTATCAGGTTATTGTGCAACAATGTGGTCAGTTCTGTAGTAATACTAAAATTATCATGTTATTGTGCAACAATGTAGTCAATTCTGTAGTAATACTAAAATTATCAGGTTATTGTGCAACAATGTAGTCAGTTCTGTAGGAATACTAAAATTATCAGGTTATTGTGCAACAATGTAGTCAGTTCTGTAGGAATACTAAAATTATCCTGTTATTGTGCAACAATGTCAATTCTGTAGTAATACTAAAATTATCAGGTTATTGTGCAACAATGTAGTCAGTTCTGTAGTAATACTAAAATTATCCTGTTATTGGGCAACAATGTAGTCAATTCTGTAGTAATACTAAAATGATCAGGTTATTGTGCAACAATGTAGTCAGTTCTGTAGTAATACTAAAATTATCCTGTTATTGGGCAACAATGTAGTCAATTCTGTAGTAATACTAAAATTATCAGGTTATTGTGCAACAATGTAGTCAGTTCTGTAGTAATACTAAAATTATCCTGTTATTGTGCAACAATGTAGTCAGTTCTGTAGTAATACTAAAATTATCCTGTTATTGGGCAACAATGTAGTCAATTCTGTAGGAATACTAAAGTTATCATGTTATTGTGCAACAATGTAGTCAGTTCTGTAGGAATACTAAAATTATCATGTTATTGTGCAACAATGTAGTCAGTTCTGTAGGGATACTAAAATTATCATGTTATTGTGCAACAATGTAGTCAGTTCTGTAGGAATACTAAAATTATCATGTTATTGTGCAACAATGTAGTCAGTTCTGTAGGAATACTAAAATTATCAGGTTATTGTGCAACAATGTAGTCAATTCTATAGTAATATTGAAATTATAGGGACATTATAGATGATATTTAGTAGTTAAGGGCTTTCAAAAACTTCCAGAAATATTATTTAAGAAAGATAACATCCTTTAAAGGGACATGCTCAGAACAGCCTTCAAAAAAGATTGCTAATACGAGTGCTTTTCCATTTTTGATGTAATTTACATGTACATGTAGCTGCGTAGCTTTAAGACTTCTCTACCTGATCATTGGATGTATTCTCGTTGTTTGCTGTGACTGCTAGACAACAACAATAGCAACTATCTTTAAATACATTTAGTACACTCTTGAAATGTACTTATCTTGATGGAAATCAACTTGTGGTCTTTCATTCGCGATTAACTTTCTACAAATCTAAAGGTCAACTAAAACCAAAAGAAACTTTGTCTTTCATTCGAGAATGGTTACTTCTTATTAGCTGAGGTGACCGTTTCTCGACACATTTATGCAGGATGTAATTAACAACAGTATTAACAACAGAATGTAGGATAAAGTATTATTTTGAACTAACTTCGTCTCGGTTATTTAAATTTTGTTTACTTTTCGAACACGTTTTCGGCCTTCAAAGCATCTTATTGTCGTGACAATCAGAAATTATGAAAAAGTGTGAATTTTGGCAGCTCATGTCACTTTAAGTAAATGAAGCCGATCAAAGATTGTTTGTCTGTTGAATTCAATAAATTTCCGGAGTTTCTCATTGGTGGTTTAAGGACATTCATCAATATCAAAGTTCTGCCCAGTGATACTGTACGGTTGGTAGGCAGTAGGAAATGTTGTCAGAGAAAGTCAGATCACCGTTCAGATGGACAGGCCCATTTAAATGATTCATTAGAGGTGACGTGTTACATACGGAATGAACCTGGGAAGTTTCAGGTCTCAGTGGATGTGGTGATCTGGTTGTTCTGGCTGGTCGGGTTCCAAGGGTTAAAATTATTCTAAATCAACCACAATTTAGGCAACTGTTGTGCAGTGGGCGGGGGAGGGGGGGGGGGGGGGGGTTAGGGCAGGGTATAACTAAAAATTAATCACAACTTGGGCAACTGATCTATGCTCTACTGGTATGTAATATTCATATTTATGAACACTAGGTGTGAATGAGAGGGGAGGGTATCACTTAAAATCGATCTAAACTGATCTATGCTCATTAGGTGTGTATGGGAGGGGGGGGGGGGAGGCAGGATATCACTACAAATCAATCACAACTTGGTCAACCGATCAATGTTGTACAGGTGGGCATGGAAGGGGGGGGGGGGGTATCACTGAAAATCAATCACAACTTGGGCAACTGATATGTGCTCTACATGTGTGTATGGAGGGGGGGGGGGGTAGGGTATCACTAAAATTAATCACAACTTGGGCAACTGATATGTGCTCTAGAGGTGTGTATGGAGGGGGGGGGGGGGTAGGGTATCACTAAAAATTAATCACAACTTCGGCAACTGATATGTGCTCTAGAGGTGTGTATGGAAGGGGGGGGGGGGGGTAGGGTATCACTAAAAATTAATCACAACTTGGGCAACTGATATGTGCTCTAGAGGTGTTTATGGAGTGGGGGGGGGGGGGCAAAGTATCACTAAAAATCAATCACTAATTGGGCAATTGATCTATGCTCTATAGGTGTAAATGAGAGGGGAGAGTATCACATAAAATCGATCTAGACTGATCTATGCTCTATACATGTAGGTGTGTATGAGAGGGGGTGGGGGTCAGGATATCACTAAAATTAATCACAACTTGGGCAACTGATCTATGCTGTAAGGGTGTGTGAGGGGGGGGGGGGGCAGGGTATCACTAAAATTAATCACAACTTGTGCAACTGATATGTGCTCTAGAGGTGTGTATGGAGGGGGGGGGGGGTAGGGTATCACTAAAAATTAATCACAACTTGGGCAACTGATATGTGCTCTAGAGGTGTGTATGGAGGGGGGGGGGGTAGGGTATCACTAAAAATTAACCACAACTTGGGCAACTGATATGTGCTCTAGAGGTGTGTATGGAGGGGGGGGGGGGTGGGCGGTAAGGGTATCACTGAAAATCAACCACAACTTGGGCAACTGATATATGCTCCACATGTGTGTATGGAGGGGGGGGGAAAGGGTATCACTAAAAATCGATCGGAACAAGATACAATTGGTCTATGCTTAGCTGGTGTGTTAGAGCATGATGGGGGGGTGGGGGCTTGTATCATTACGAATGAATCTTAACTTCGGCAATTGATCCATCTCTAAGTTGGTGGGGGCTTGTATTATACAAATCAATCACGCCTCATAAGAATAATAATAAGTGAGAAGGATAATTAGTTATAAAAGATTTGAATACATTAGCACAACTTGACCAGAATATTTGATTGATTGAATGGTGACAGTATTAAGCTGTGATCATCAATATTTCAGTTCACATATGTTTTGATAATGCCAGGTTTTGCGACAAGGGGACGAATCTGTCCGAAACTTTCAGTCTTAAATTACATTACATTTGTCTGCAATTAGGAAAAGCTGTATAGTCAGATTTCATAACATTTTAGTTTTAGTGAATAACTTTATTTAATTATGAATTGAAACAGCTCTGTACATGTATATGAGAGCTGAAAAATGTAATTGAATCGGCCTATCACTTAGTTGCTGAATACATCTGAGGGTTCATTTATCCTGTCTTTAATACTGTGCTACATGAAACAGAATCTGATGTAATTCTGCAGGCATTGTTTGTAATAAAGAAATCAGCCATGGTTGTTTTTTTATCAGCTGGGATAATAAAGAAGGTTAAAGGGAATCCATCTACCATGTAAATCAGTCTGTCTAGCCGCTTGGAGCCCCTGGGCTCCTGTTGCCTTGGAAACTCCTGGTTTCGGGTCAAAAAAGGAAGACCTGTTGGCTCCAAGACGCGGAGTGAAAGCTGATGGCTGTTTGATCTCATACAAATCATTTATATACTTGTACACTTGACATGTTGTTAGGAAAAACAACATGATTTAATCATCCGTCCAGGAAATGGCAATTAATATCAGCCATTTTCTTCTCCAATTTTAATCTCGTTAAATAGCTGTAATCTGTAATCATTTTGTTTGATTATGTAATTATTATATTTCAAGTACATGTAAAGCACTTGTATGAAACTGAAGAGATAATTTTTCATAATCATGTGATGTCTGCTGAAGCCAGACACATATTCAGTAGCAGGAATCACTTGTAGCCGATAATTGCGATTGTTTCATTGACTGACCACATAGTACAGAACCTGACTGTTTGCTGAAGCCCCATCGATTGTTTGTAAATTACCAAATCAGCCCCCCCCCCCCCCCCCCCCACCCCCCAAAAAAAAATAAAAAGGCCAAAGTTCTGACTACATGTATGTTTTACTGGCCGACATGAAATGTAATATGCCACGGAAAAGTAAAACCCCCCCCCCCCCCCCCCCCCCTTCCCGCCACTTAACACAGTAAAGTCACCCACTGCTCGTTTATGAAATGACCTTTGGTGTACCTTGGAGTATCAATCAATCATTAGGCGATCAATAAATCACCTGGTCGTAAATTGTATGTGTACTTCTTAGACCCATTGTAGTTCAGTTTTGTCAGATTGCCTGTCTATGGCTCTAAATAGCAAGGAAGCCATATGTATGTTCACAACTTGAAACATGTGCCTGTTACACAGCCCTTTAATTTGAAAATATATGGTTAGAATGCATTGCTGGAAAGGTGGGAAGGGATTTAGTTGTTGATTTGACATTTGATAAGTTTGATAATATCTAACACCTGCTTCTTGTGACTCTGTAATGGACTATGTTGTCACTCGCTTTCCGTCTCCATAACTTCATATGTCACATCACCACAGGGAATAAACCAGCTAGCGTATCTCATCCATGTGTCTGTTTCAAGACTATTCACCGACGCTTGACCATGTCCAGTTGCCGAGGGAAAGTTGTCCATGAAATAATTTCCCCATGCACAATTGACATATGAATATGTGTGTATTGCGCCCAATTTGGATCAATGTGTCCATTTGTCACATGAGTGACAGCCAGTTGTCAATAACTTCCCCCCCCCCCCCCTTTCCCCCCGCTATTAATTCAGCACACTGATTATTAAGATCGTCAACTGTTATACCACAAATCATCGATATAAAAAAACTGTTTTCTTGTTTTTCTCTCCCTTGAGCTAAAGCGATTATCATCTTTCGGTATATTCTAAGGTATTATTTGTATGCAATGATGCACAAAGACGAAAAGGCTTTTACTTGATAAAACATATATATATGTATTATATAAACATCTTTTATGGAAGTAAAGTCACACTGATACAGGAACATAAACAAAATGTTACTTCAGAAGAGAGACATCTCTTAATAGGTTTGCTAAATCTTATAAATACTTTTTTTTTTTTGCTTCAAACTCTAAATGTCCTTCGATACTGTCACAGCCGAACATTTTCTTGGAAAAAAATTGTTACATGTTTTTCTGTATGTCTTATATTACCTAACTTGTCAACTTAAGGAGAAGAAAAAAATTAAAAAAGTGCTTGTTGAATTGACGTGACAGGTAATGCAGTGACGTTAACGAGACGGGCTGTGATTGTAATTTCAACACCCCACCTGCTGACTTGATAAAACCATATCAATCTTCAGAGCTCTTCACGAACAAACACATTTACAAAAAAAGGTGTGTTCCAAATGACATTAGTTTAAAGCATTTTGTTTGATTTAATCAATTTAATCAATTTTTTTATAGTGGAAGATAATCCTTTTTTTATGAATTAACAAAATTCTATCTATATTGAATAACGATGTTTGAATTCAGATACTAGGGTCTTTATCCAGCACGTCTCTTGGAAAGCTTAAAAATTATTTTATTTATATTAAATTGGAAGATTGTCCAGTTACACAATGGACAACACTATATTGGGGGGGGGGAGTCTGTCGATATTCTTGCCATAGCCCATAGCTTAAGATGCGCCAGCATTGTCAATGTATTACAAATGTCAGTTGTCAACCTAATGAAATATCATAGGTTTAGTTTATTACAACAATTTTTGATGGGGTATAAAGGTCTAAATGAAATACCTCTTTTTAACACAATTAGAAACTTGTCTTCATGGTTACTTTAGGCAAGAAGATTTTCCCTGTGTCCGTGTGTTTAAGTGTTCATAAATAAATATGTTGTATTAGTTTTCAAACAAAGTATTTTGTTTTGTCATTCAATGAATAAAGTTTCCAAAAACAGTTGTCTAGATAGGTTAGCAATCCTTATCAATGTCAGATTAGCAATTTGGTAAACAGAGCAGTAAATTTAAAGACAAATCAGTTCTACAAAGCACTTAAATGATCAATCATTGGGCAGATGAATTGGATAGTCTTTCATTCACTTGATTGATTGGTCATTTGGTCTTTTTTGTCGGAAACATTCAATCAATCAGTTTGATCAATCACTCAGTCGTCTAATCCAGAGGGTGGGATTATGGCTAATGATGATTAGAATTAGTGGAAATGTTCAGTAACCGTATTTTGTCATTGATAGATCCAGCCTGGCTGTTCTCCATTATGATGACAAGGAACTGGTGGTAGAGTTTAGGCTACCTCTATCATATACGTTCAATAGGAAGTCTATAGAAGCAGACCAAAGTTGGTAGTGAACTTGCGTGTTTTCTAAAGCTTGATTGATGTGTTTGGACAAGACTTGGCAGGCTGAGTTGCGTAGGGTGTGTGTGGGGATTGATTGATGCCTGACACTGACAACTGATTTATGAGGCTATTTATTGATAGAACAGCCCCCCATTAGCTGGCTAGTGATTAATGGGGCCGCTTCAACCTGTTTTATACTCTACTCCCTCTTCAAGTGAAAAAAGTAGGCAGATGTAGCGGGAGATTGGTGGTGGATGATTAAAAAGCTGTTGCGTTGCAGACTGTGTTTATGAGGCGGGCAAGATAAAAGAGGATCTAGTGGTGTGTTGTCAGAGGTAATCAGTCTAGGCTGGCCAACTGACTGATTCATATAACCATGACCTCAGCTACCATTCTCTACTTCTACCTAGGTAAGCAGTAAGGAGGACAAGTCCACTGGGATGTGCACTAAAGGGAGGCCACTTCTGTTTCCTGTTGTTCTATATGCATAAGGGCATTTATTGTCCAATACTTTCTCTGACAGCTTGAAATTTAACCTATAGTGTATTTAAAGGGGCATGAGCTGCCGAAATTCACACTTTTCCCACAATTTCTGATCGGCGCGACAGTAAGAGGCTTTAAAGGCCATTGAAAAACTAAATGATTGGCGTTGGAATGAGGAAAATCCATACAGTAAGTGACCTGTTCGAACCGAAAACGTGTTCGAAAAGTAAACAAAATTTAAATAACCGGGACGACCATTCATTCATTCTCAGCCAAACTTAGTTCAAGACAATACTTTATCGTACATTTTCGAGACTAGAAGCACTAAAAAGCTTCTGAATTATACGTCTTGAGAAAAATAGCCAATAATTTCAACAATCTGTTTTAACGTCAAAATATCAACATTTTGGCAGCTCATGCCCCTTTAAAGAGTGATTATCTAAATTCAAGCTTTGATCTTCTGCTGTTATGAGTATCCTAAACCCTTCATCATTACTTTCCCACCAACCTTATCACATCCCCACCCAACACCGTCACATCCCAACCCAACACCATCACATCCCTACCCAACCCCGTCACATCCCTACCCAACACCATCACATCCCCACCCAACCCCGTCACATCCCTACTCAACACCATCACATCCCTACCCAACACCATCACATCCCTACCCAACCCCGTCACATCCCTACCCAACACCATCACATCCCCACCCAACACCATCACATCCCCACCCAACACCATCACATCCCTACCCAACACCATCACATCCCTACCCAACACCATCACATCCCTGCCCAACCCCATCACATCCCTACCAAACACCATCACATCCCAACCCAACACCATCACATCCCTACCCAACACCATCACATCCCTACCAAACACCATCACATCCCTACTCAACACCATCACATCCATACCCTAC
This sequence comes from Lepidochitona cinerea, assembly GCA_963971465.1. Classification (NCBI taxonomy): domain Eukaryota; kingdom Metazoa; phylum Mollusca; class Polyplacophora; order Chitonida; family Tonicellidae; genus Lepidochitona; species Lepidochitona cinerea. The sequence goes on along the minus strand of OZ020555.1, from coordinate 33,761,306 downwards.
CCAACACCATCACATCCCTACCCAACACCATCACCTCCCTACCCAACACCATCACATCCCTACCCACCATCACATCCCTACCCAACACCATCACATCCCTACCCAACACCATCACATCCCTACCCAACACCATCACATCCCTACCCACCATCCCATCCATACCAAACACCATCACATCCCTACCCAACCCCATCACATTCCCACCCAACACCATCACATCCCCACCCAACACCATCACATCCCAACACAACACAATCACCTCCCCACCCAACACCATCACATCCCTACCCAACACCATCATATCCCCACCCAACACCATCACATCCCTACCCAACACCATCACATCCCTACCCAACACCATCACATCCCTACCCAACACCATCACATCCCTACCCAACACCATCACATCCCTACCCAACCCCGTCACATCCCTACCCAACCCCGTCACATCCCTACCCAACCCCGTCACATCCCTACCAAACACCATCACATCCCTACCCAACACCATCACATCCCTACCCAACCCCGTCACATCCCTACCCAACCCCGTCACATCCCTACCAAACACCATCACATCCCTACCCAACCCCATCACATTCCCACCCAACACCATCACATCCCTACCCAACACCATCACATCCCTACCCAACACCATCACATCCCTACCCAACACCATCACATCCCTACCCAACACCATCACATCCCTACCCAACCCCGTCACATCCCTACCCAACACCATCACATCCCTACCCAACACCATCACATCCCTACCCAACACCATCACATCCCTACCCAACACCATCACATCCCCACCCAACACCATCACCTCCCTACCCAACACCATCACCTCCCTACCCAACACCATCACATCCCTACCCAACACCATCACATCCCTACCCAACCCTATCACCTCCCTACCCAACACCATCACATCCCTACCCAACACCATCACCTCCCTACCCAACACCATCACATCCCTACCCAACACCATCACCTCCCTACCCAACACCATCACATCCCTACCCAACACCATCACATCCCTACCCAACACCATCACATCCCCACCATCACATCCCTACCCAACACCATCACCTCCCTACCCAACCCTATCACCTCCCTACCCAACCCCATCACATCCCTACCCAACACCATCACATCCCTACCCAACACCATCACCTCCCTACCCAACACCATCACATCCCCACCCAACACCATCACATCCCAACACAACACCATCACATCCCTACCCAACACCATCACATTTTTACTCAACACCCCGCCCTTCCACATCCCCACCCCACCTTTATAGCACATGCCCACCCCATCCTTGCACATCAACATCCCACCTTTATAGCACACGCCCACCCTGCTCTTCCATGTCTCCATCCCACCTTAGCACACGCCCACCCCGCCCTTCCACATCCCCACCCCCCCTTTTATAGTACACGCCCACCCTGCCCTTCCACGTCCCCATCCCACCTTAGCACACACCCATCCCACCCTTCCACATCCCCATCCCACCTTAGCACACGTCCATCCCACCCTTCCATGTCCCCACCCCACCTTTATAGCACACGCCCACCCCACCCTTCCACGTCCCCATCCCACCTTAGCACACACCTACCCCGCCCTTCCACATCCCCATCCCACCTTTATAGCACGCCCACCCTGCCTTTCCACGTCCTCATCTTACCTTAGCAACCACCTACCCTACCCTTCCACGTCTCCATCCCACCTTAGCACACGCCCACCCCGCCCTTCCACATCCCCACCCCCCCTTTTATAGTACACGCCCACCCTGCCCTTCCACGTCCCCATCCCACCTTAGCACACACCCATCCCACCCTTCCACATCCCCATCCCACCTTAGCACACGCCCATCCCACCCTTCCATGTCCCCACCCCACCTTTATAGCACACGCCCACCCCACCCTTCCACGTCCCCATCCCACCTTAGCACACACCTACCCCGTCCTTCCACACCCCCATCCCACCTTTATAGCACGCCCACCCTGCCTTTCCACGTCCTCATCTTACCTTAGCAACCACCTACCCTACCCTTCCACGTCCCCATCCCACCTTAGCACACGCCCACCCTGCCTTTCCACATCCTCATCTTACCTTAGCAACCACCTACCCTACCCTTCCACGTCCCCATCCCACCTTAGCACACGCCCACCATGCCTTTCCACATCCTCATCTTACCTTAGCAACCACCTACCCTACCCTTCCACGTCCCCATCCCACCTTAGCACACGCCCACCCTGCCTTTCCACATCCTCATCTTACCTTAGCAACCACCTACCCTACCCTTCCACATCCCCATCCCACCTTAGCACACGCCCACCATGCCTTTCCACGTCCTCATCTTACCTTAGCACACACCCATCCCACCTTTATAGCATGCCCACCCTGCCCTTCCACGTCCCCATCCCACCTTAGCACACGCCCACCATGCCTTTCCACGTCCTCATCTTACCTTAGCAACCACCTACCCTACCCTTCCATGTCCTCATCGCACCTTAGCACACTCACACCCCGCCCTTCCACGTCCCCATCCCACCTTAGCACACACCCATCCCACCCTTCCATGTCCCCATCCCACCTTAGCACACGCCCACCCTGCCCTTCCACATCCCCACCCCACCTTTATAGTACACGCCCACCCTGTCCTTCCATGTCTCCATCCCACCTAAGCACACACCCATCCCACCCTTCCACGTCCCCATCCCACCTTAGCACACACCTACCCGCCATTCCACGTCCCCACCCCACCTTAGCACATGCCCACCCTGCCCTGCCATGTCCCCATCCCACCTTAGCACACGCCCACCCTGCCCTTCCACGTCCCTATCCCACCTTAGCACACACCCACCCCGCCCTTCCACATCCCCACCCTACCTTTATAGTACACGCCCACCCTGCCCTTCCATGTCTCCATCCCACCTAAGCACACACCCATCCCACCCTTACATGTCCCCATCCCACCTTAGCACACACCCACCCCGCCCTTCCACATCCCCACCCCACCTTACCACACACCCATCCCACCCTTCCATGTCCCCACCCCACCTTAGCACACACCCATCCTACCCTTCCATGTCCCCATCCCACCTTAGCACACGCCCACCCCGCCCTTCCACATCCCCACCCCACCTTTATAGTACACGCCCACCCTGCCCTTCCATGTCTCCATCCCACCTTTATAGTACACGCCCACGCCGCCCTTCCATGACCCCATCCCACCTTAGCACACACCCATCCCACCCTTCCACGTCCCCATCCCACCTTAGCACACACCCATCCCACCCTTCCATGTCCCCATCCCACCTTAGCACATGACCACCCTGCCTTTCCATGTCCCCATCCCACCTTAGCACACACCCATCCCACCCTTCTACGTCCCCATCCCACCTTAGCACACACCCATCCCACCCTTCCATGACCCCATCCCACCTTAGCACACACCCATCCCACCCTTCCATGTCCCCATCCCACCTTAGCACATGCCCACCCTGCCTTTCCATGTCCCCATCCCACCTTAGCACACACCCATCCCACCCTTCTACGTCCCCATCCCACCTTAGCACACACCCACCCTGCCTTTCCATATCCCCCATCCCACTTTAGCACGCTCCATCCCACCTTAGCACACACCTACCCGTCATTCGACGTCCCTATTCTTTTCACATACCAGAATTTCTCAGAATACTTTGCCAGAACGATGGCCTACTAAAATGTGACGTCATCATGCTTTTAGTTTATGTACGCCTGTGATTCTACCTGTGTACAGTCAGGCCTATATACGATATACTCTGGAGATAGAAAGTAAAATAAAGCGTGTTTTTGTTGTTGCTCAGTCATCTTCATTTATGTACACCTGTGATTCTACCTGTTTAATAATCTTGAGGTACCATTAGCTACATGTAACACAATAGATTCACTGATTAGAGTTTCATGCCACCCTCAAGATTATTATGTTCATTCAGTACTTATTGGATGAGGCTCACCATACATGTACAACTTAATTCGTCCATTAGATTTATGTCCAAACATTTCCACTCCTACAGTCACTCTGATCCAATTGAAGAACTTTCTGTTAACTTCTAATATGTCATCTTAACGTGGACTTTCAAGAAAGTCTTAATTTTGGCAGGACATGCTGAATGTGACATTATATATGCGTTTATAAATATGGTATATATGTATAAACAAAGGCACTAAAACATACAGACACAGGGAAAATCTTCTTGCCAAAAAAACATGGAGACAAGTTTCTACTAGGGGGCATGTCATTTAGACATTTATACTCTGTCATGGGTTGTTGTAATTTATACCAAAACTCGTGATATTTTTATTAGGTTGAAGACAGACAGGAGTTGGGCCTTAGTCAGTAAATTTTTTTCTGAAGTACTACATATGTTGTATGTATAATTAGGGTATGCTGAAGTTGTGGATTTGATTAGTAATTGTAATATATTAAATGGTTAAAGGGGTTGACACATATTACACATAAAAGTGCCAGGGGTTCAAAATAACCATTGTTTTTAAACAAAAATTGTTACAACAATTTATGGGGTGTAACGGTCTAAATGATTTACCTCTTTTTAACACAATTAGAAACTTATCTCCATGGTTATTTTAGACAAGAAGATTTTCCCTGTGCCTGTGTGTTTTAGTGATCATAAATATAAAAGTCCTTAGTTGCATGCATGTAATTGTTAAGGCAGAACATTTTCATTATAAAACCCTGGTGACAATGTCTAACGTGCTCTCTCAGTATATGACGTGATTGTTAAAAAGTTGATCTAGATTGCTGAGTCACTGCAAACTAACAAGAATTTCCTTCTCACGGAACCTTCCCTTGCAGTCCTGTTTAAAGTCATTATTTACATGTCAGTTTATTGACCTGTGATAAATCTACAGGTTTGTCTTGCGTTTAAGTTGTTAAATGTTTGTCAGTCACATTGTAACATTGGATTGATTGATTGATTGATTGATTGAATGGTTAATGTTTTACGCCACACTCAAGATTATTTCACTTATGTGGCGGCATTGCCAGGTTTTAGTGTCGGGAGGAAACTATGCTCTTTGCCCGGAGGAAACCCCCGACATTCGGCTAGTACCTGCCAACTCTTCCAAATACGGCGATCAAGTGAAAAAATCAACTTCTTCTGAGTGGGATTTGAACCCGCGCCACATCGATGGAAGGGCTGTGTCTGACTGAGGGACAATCACTAACCGACTGAGCCACCGAGCCCCTATGTAAGATTTGAATCAAGATCTATATTTTTTTCAAATATATTTATAAGAAAGGACTGGAGGAAAATGATTGTTTTAAAAACTATGTTTACAATCTGAATGTAAATGACCAATTTTGTAAACATCTTATCTTAAATTCTTTTTCTGGCTGAAGTTTTAATAATTTTTTTGTGAAAAATACACCATATGCATTTAGTTTAATGTCATACTTTAATCAATTGTACATTGATATATTCAATACACAGTGTACTGTCATATTCTATAATTTTCTATTGTTGGTTAACAATTTTATTTGATAAATGAAAATGTCATGTATTAATTAAACCCTATCCATTATACATGTACATGAATTCAGCTGATTCATAGAGGGAATGCATGATATGTCTGGTAGACCAAAGATAATAGTTTGGGGGTTTGGGTGTGACAAGCCACTAGGTGGAGCCACTGTCTCCTATCTGACATGGGTCACATTGTCTAACCTACCATCCAAACTTTGCCAATATATGGCTGATAAAAATGATGTAGAGCATCTTGGGGTGGTAAGAGTAAAGTAACCATGCCAACTGTCAGCCCCCATCACCAGGGATTGCATACTGAGCTGTCAAAATGCTTCCACTATGTCTGCCCAGTGTTGATGAATAATGATGTTTTCATGCAAGCTGCCATTTTCACTTTGACAGGGAAATTTCAATAAATCTTTTGTTTGTTGGCTAAACTGTCATGGCAATTTGCTCTGTTCAGTCTTCATTATTCCAGCAAAACGGTTCTGTACTTAGTTACTTTGGATCCCACTGTTTTCAATCTGTATTACGTTGTGACATGTTGAATTGTCACCGTCTCTATCAGACACACAGAGGACAATGTTAAAAACCAGCTGTTGCATCCATTGTGGAATCGATATAACATTCTTTCAAAGAACATAGTCTACATTTTTAGATGCTGAAAATTAAAAAATTAAAGTGGCATGAGCTGCCAAAATGTTGATATTTTGACGTTAAAACAGAATGTTGAAATTATTGGCTATTTTTCTCAAGACGTATAATTCAGAAGCTTTTTAGGGCTTCTGGTCTCGAAAATGTACGATAAACTATTGTTTTGAACAAAGTTTGGCTTAGAATAAATGAATGGTCGTCCCGGTTATTTAAATTTTGTTTATTTTTCGAAAACGTTTTCGGTTCGTACAGGCCACATACAGAATGGATATTCCTCGTTCCAACGCCAATCATTTAGTTTTTCGATGGCCTTCAAAGCTTCTTACTATCGTGACGATCAGAAATTAGGAAAAAAGTGTGAATTTCGGCAGCTCATGCCACTTTAAAATAAAAACTCAATTCTATCACTGGCTGGTTACATCCACCTCCGTGTACCTATGTCAAGCTGCATGGCCCTTTGTTTCCGTTTAGATTTGGCACACTGTCTTGTAAACGTAGGTGAAATAATCAAGAACCTGGCAGAAAACCCCAAACATAAATTTAAACTGACATTAAAACAAATATTTAATGTAATTGTTGATTCACACACCTTGGTATATGTCATAACACTACAATATATGAATATCAAATTATTGAGTAATGATGATTTAGATATTGGTCGGACCCACCCCTTACCCAGTGATCTGATCATCAGTAAAATATATGTATGTGATCGTTACACATTGTAGCTGATATGTTATCTTGACTGTGATGGATTGAGTTAGAAAGGTTCAGCTCAGGGACTGACACTGATGTATTCTATGTGAGGACACAGGCCGGGTCTTTACAGTTCCTTCAGGCTGATCATAGCTATTTGTTCAACTTCTACTGTCTATAGAGAGTTCTTAGTCGATTCCTCACATTAAGCATGATAAAACTCTGACCATCTTTAGATAATTACTCCTTGGGGAAAGACTCTAACCATCTCAAGTTTCTCCATCCTCCATACATTTATTCACACTATTACCTGATTCCTGATATGGCAACATTAACTTAAGATAGGCTCTACATAGATTCTGTTTAAACAGCTTAAACATCTTGGCAACATTAAGATAGGCTCTACATAGATTCTGTTTAAACAGCTTAAACATCTTGTCTAGATACAACATTTGACTGACAGTGTCAATGATTTTGCTCCCGTGCCCCCCCCCCCCCCCCCCCCCCCCCCCCACTCCCAGACCTGACCATATTGTATGGGATTGTCATAAAACATCAATCAAACACTCTTTAGTCAAATAACACATTTTCACAAGAATGGTTTAGCCAACAGGATGTTTCTTTATGAATGTTCTAGCTGCAGAAATTTCTGACTCGAACGACCTATGTGGGATGGTTGCCAGTTACCAATGGAAGGTCTTGGGTTTCCTCCCGGCATAGAGCCCGGTTTCCTCCCAGATTAAAACTGGCAACGTTGCCATATAAGTGAAATAATCTTGAGCGCGGTGTAAAACACCAATCAATCAATCAATCTATCAATCTAGCTGCAGAGCCTGTTATGGCTTGTAGTTCAACAAATTGTCCTACTCCAAATTTGTCGGAAATTTAGATACGTCCTTCAAATTTGACCAGTTTGACCAACAAAATCCAGTTTTTACCTACAATATTTCGGGTTTGCATTTGTCTAAGCAGGATTTTGGTGGCATGGGACAGTTCATATATATATAATATTAAACTTTTAAGATAAACTTAGAGAAGTATAAGGACAAGAAAAAAAGAGGAAAACAAGAAATACAGTGATGCATATGGATGTTTTTCCCATAGTTATTTCTTTTACTTGAATCTACCTTTCTTTTAATAGTTTTTTTTTTGCCTTCTGAAGGTTATAAAATAAATACACATTTCTAATATTAATAATAATGAATTAAAAAATGTATAAATCTTTGCTGGATGCTTTAAAATTTCAAGCCTGCACATTTTTCAAATAAATTAAAAGAAAAATGTTGATGTTCTTTCAATAATATTCGGGTTGGGTTGCATATTTCCATTAATTTTCCTGTATCAGATCAATGAAGAAATGACTTATGACAGGGGTGATAAATAGCTTATTACCTCTTCCTGTCTCTTAATCAGTGCAATCTGCACATGTGTTAAAAATAAATGATTACAGGCTCTCATCGTAATTTCACTACAGGCTTGCAATCACAGGCATTCCTCTCTTAATCTCCCATTGGTACAATCCTTGATGGACAAAACTTTCATTTATATCTTTTTTCCGCCTAAATAATTTTAAATTGACAGTAAATTAAAAAAATTGAAGATTTATTGATCATCAGAACTACATCCATTTTATTAATCATGCTTATGCAATGGCCCTTTGATGTAACCATGGCAACATATCTTCATTTTTAATACATGTAAATCTAAATTAGATACTCAAATTCGGTTTTAGTTTTTCTCAGTTGTATTTCTGCTTGAACTTATCTGGCAAACTGTTCACTAAAATATAGTTTTACAAACCCTTAAAATATAAAAAGCGAAAACATGTGACTTCACTTTTAAAGTGACATGAGCTGCCAAAATTCTCATCTTTTTTCATAAATTCATAAATAATTGATGACAAAATCCATACAGTCTGTGTGCTGTAAGAGCATAAACAGTGTCCGAAAAGTAAACAAAATTTAAATAACCCAGACGAACATCATTTATTGTAAAAAGGCTTCTTGATAAAAATAGCTGTGAATTTCCACAGTGTGTCTTAACAAGAAAATATCAAAATTTTGGCAGCTCATGCCACTTTACTTACTTTATTGCCTGATGGCTATGGTGTGTTATGGGTATACATGGGGTTTTGCATGATTAACGGGAATTAGTATGTGTTGCTACAAGGGCTTTGTAAGAAGGCGGTCACTTAAAAGCAAGAGCTGTTTTTTTACCTACAGTGCGCTTCACGTTTTTCATGTGACGTAACGTAATGTTGAAAGCATATGTTGCCATGTCAGTTAGGCCCTGCGTTGGACTTATGCTGGGCGTAAATGTGTTGAGAAACAGCTTACATGTAAATGACCCAATTTGGTGACGTCCCAATTACCATGCTAAGTGGTAGACCAAACAAACGATCCGTCTCCTATTAATTCAAACTATTGGGACTTTTTTCAACAGATTTTAGAAGGGAAACCCAATATTGTGACAGTACATATCTGAACAAATCATACATGGGATGGGAGTTTGAAGGAATATTGTTGAAGTATAAATGGAAGCTGGGCTTGTCCAGTCTGAGATTGATGATGCCTCTATGTTATGTCATTGTTTCACAAAAAACTGACAAAATGGTCTTTTGTTTATAACCACGTTCTGAAGGAACAAACATTCGGAAGTGCCCGAGTAGTTTGAAGTTGAGATGTAGAACAGAGTAGGCCTTCTCCTAAGTTTGATTTTATATTCTAATGCTTCTTCAGTGTACCTTGACCTACGAATTCACTACATGTAAATGTCTTATAAGACCCTTTATTGATCAGTTATTGTACAACTGAACTGTTCTTTGAAATGCAAGGTCAGGGGTCGATTGTTCTAAAGAAAATTACCTTAAATGTTGGTTAGATGATGTCGCATCACACAGGGATTTCCTTCTTACTTCACATCATTTTATCTGGCGTTCAGCTAGTTTTCTTTTGATCAACCAGCCCCAGATCTTTTTAAAAGTCCTTATATATAAATTTGTTTGCTAAACATTTTATTTATTTCTATTAGTACATTGAGCAGTACATTGCTATATTTTAAAGTGGAGAGTTTGAATTTTTATACGCCCGACTTAAAAAAAGTCGGTCGTATTATGGTATCACCAGCGCCGTCCGTCCGTCCGTCCGTCCGGCCGTCCGTCCCGGATTCCCTTCCGCTCCATAACTTGAAGAGTTTTGATCTAATCTTTACAATTCTTTCACAACATATACCTTGTGGGTAGAAGGTGTGTCATGAACCATTTATGACATCGTGGATTGCATAATGTGGCTTCTACATTAGATTATGTAGTATTCTGTCTTAGTCTATATCTTCGTTCCCTTCCGCTCCATAACTTGAAGAGTTTTGATCCGATCTTTACAATTTTTTTTACAACATATACTCTAGGGGTAGAAGGTGTGTCATGAACCATTAAGAACATTGTCCATTGCATAATATGGCTTCTACATTGGATTATGTAATATTCTGTTTTAGTCTATATCTTTGTTCCCTTCCGCTCCATAACTTGAAGAGTTTTGATCCGATCTTGACAATTCTTTCAGAGTATATACCTTATGGGCAGACGGTGTTTCACATAGCATTTCTGACATCACCTGTTGCATAATATGGCAGCCATATAGGATTATGTAATATTCCCATCCGCTCCATAAGTTCTAAAGTTTTGATCCGATCTTGACGTTTCTTTCAGAGTATATACCTTATGGGCAGACGGTGTTTCACGTACCATTTCTGACATCACCTGTTGCATAATATGGCAGCCATATAGGATTATGTAATATTCCCTTTCGGCTCCAGAACTTCTTTCATTTTGATATAATCTCTCCAATTCTTTTAGAGTATATATAACTTATAGGTAGATGATGTGTCGCATACCAAATTTGATTTGGGTACACATATTTTTTGTCTGTTTTCAAGAGTTTTTTTTGTCAGAAATGTGTACCTGATGTTTAATATATATATATTAATATACATGTATATCAATGCTTTTTGGAGTACACTTGGTCCAGAGTAATACTGGAAGCCAATTAATGTATACATTCTGAGACGGTTTTCTTTGATAGTTTAATGTGCACTATAATAACAAAAAAAGACCATTTATACAATTTATTACCCATCTGGTATTTATCAGAGTGGCTGTTTAAATAGAGATAAGGGGACAATGACATCCAAGGTTTGTATATTTACACACCAGCATATCAGTGGTCAGCCTGAAGATTGTTTGCTTTGTAATAAAACTACAGCTAAGTCTAATAGAACAGTGTCCCAGTGAAAACTGTTAAAATTCAAGAATTGTAAGCTATTGTGTTGATTGATAAGAGCAATGTCAAAACAGCCACAATATTTCAGTTTTTACAATTAAAATGTGATTGAAATTACCTGAACAGATAATATATGTGTACTATAACGTACTGGTATTTAGTTGCAGCTTCATCAAATTCAGAAAAAAAAACTTCTAATGTGAACAAGAAATTCTAATTGATGAAATTATAACAAATGTTATATTAAATGTTAAGTTGTTAATCGTAGCGGTTCGACTTTGCCACGGCGGGCGTATGTTGAGTTTACTAAAACTCTTGTTACCAGGGTCCTGTTTCACAAAGCGGCGTAAATGCATTTTTTGCGTAACTTTCATACTAAAGTATCTCTACAGTATTGGTTGCTGTGGCAGTTACGTGAAAACTTACGCTACGCCGCTTTGTGAAACAGGCTCCTGGGCAGTAAGGCTCTTTAATAAAACTGATTCGGTCAATTTTTCAGTTAAGTTACAGCTTTATGTACATCTATATGTTTCTATATTTTTTCTAATTTTGTTGTTGCAGATGATGGAAAATCAAGAGATGGTATGTCAAGCGGTCAGTCTCCGACAAGTGGACACCAGGACGATGGTACGTCAAGCGGTCAGTCTCCGACAAGTGGACACCAGGACGGACCAAAGACCGATGGAGAAGAGAGCAATGAGTCTGAGGAATCGGCTGATAAACTCTCTGATCCAGTCAAGGATAGATCAGACTTTCAGAAAGGCTCTGATCAGGGCGATATAGGTGTAGAAGTCAATGGTATTTGTGGCCAATCACCCAGTAAGCCCTCTGGCAAACATAGCCCATCTAGAGTCATCACTGATCTAGGTGAAGAGTTACAGACGCTAAACGGTGGCTTGAAAAGAAAGGTTTCTCATGATAATGAGATGAATAACTCGATTCCTCTGAAAAAATCATTTGTTTTCGATGAAGGTGGTGTGTTAGAATCTGCTAATGTACAAAATAGACAAACAGATGAACCTCTTGATCTCTCCAGCAAACCTTCGAAGAAAAAATCTAAATCTTGCCGAGAATGGAACGGCAAGCCGATGTTGCAGTCACAAGTTGAAATTTCTTCCAGCCTACAAAGTCTTCAGCAGAAGTTTGGTGGTGATACTCCCTTTCGATCTTCTCGCCGACCACGTGTAGGTTTAACTGAACAGTATTACATGTCTCAACTTCATGTGATCCCAAATACTTTGTCTAACTGGAGGAAATCTGTGTCTTGTTTACCACCAAGACTTCCACCAAGTGAGGATCACTCCACAAAGGTTCCAAAGGAACAGTCGTCTTCACCAGATGCTACGAAAGACCCCCCACAAAGTTCTAAAACTGTGAATGCTATTTTAGCTAAAATTAATGGCAGTACAGAAAGCGAAAAAGCTGATCGGCCATCCAATAAACATACGACACACAGATGCTCTTGTCAAAAGACTTTCTTGACCCTTTTTGAACTTAGTATCCATCTTCAGGAAACGGGTCATTCTCCGGGAATACTGAAACAATCCAGTATGATGGAATATCCTAAATTGGTCCGTGGCCAGGATATGTGGTTAAACCAAGGCATGGAGCAAACGAAACAGATCCTACGATGTATTCACTGTGGGGAGTCGTTTAAAACCCTGCCTGAACTCACAGTTCACATGATGGAAACTCAACATTACATGAAGATTGTAAGCACTGAACATGGACATAAAGCACACAAATGCTCCGCCTACTGTGAAAAAGAAAGTGCTGAAAGTGACTGTGTGTTTAAATGTAAGATTTGTCAGGAAACATTCCAAGATATGGAAGCGCTAGCTAGTCACATGGTTGTGTCGGGCCATCATCGGAAACCAGTGCAGAAAACACAACCTTCTTTATCTCGTCATCGCAAAAGACATTTTAGTGACAATGGGCTAAAAAATAGTTCGACTTTAGACACTTCTGACATACGATCTGTTTGTTATAACCCACACTTTTCTGAAGGCAACAGAAACAGATCTCCATTGTTGAATTGCCAAGATATGCAACAAGACAAGTATATTGTGTGTGAAAACTGTGGGGAGCGGATAGAGATGGAATTATTTGTTGACCATATTAGGTTGTGTTTGAAAAAGAGAGTTGAAGAAATTCACCGTACAAAATCTCCACATGCTGCTTATCATTTATCTGAATCTCAAAGATTAGCTGCGAAGGTGTTATCTGAAAGCAAGAAATCTATTATGTCCATTGAAAAAACTATGAAAGATCTCCAATCTTTATCTTCTCCCAATAGAAACTTCAAACATAGCAGTGAGCGTAAAACTCATCATCAATATTTCTCCGAAGAAATCCAAAGGTCAAATAAGGAGACAAAACTTGACTCGACTGATATTAAAAAAGAAAAGTCCAGTTACAATGTTGAGAAAAATTTCTCGCATAAATCATCTGGGAAGAACTCTATACGAAAACATTCTTCAAGTGAACATTCTTCTGCTGATCATGCAGAAAGAAATTCAGCATCTTCAATATCTCAAAAATCAGTTATTTGTAGGACTACTAAATTAGAACCAACTCAAGCTAGTCATCCCCATTCTAGATTTCACAAAGCTAAACCTTTAGAATCGATAGAGAGAAGATTTGTTTCTCATCATGACTCTCATCGTCTTAAGAGAAAAGACATAAGTGCTAAAACAGCCTTGCAAAACTGTCCAGGCAACTCATTGAATGTCCCTAAAAATAAATATGAAGCAGTACCTGAATTAAATGGGAAATCTTCTTCTAGAACACCCTCCCCTTGTAAAGAAGACCACAGGGAGATTGGGTCACTGGAAGACAAATCAGCTTCAATGTGGTACAAAAGTCATTTGGAAGATCAATCAAATACCAAGTTTACACCTGACAAAATGACTATAAAAAATGGACCAACCTCAAAGTATACTTGTGATGGCGCCAAATTACATGATCAACCAATCTCCAAGTATACTTGTGATGGTGCCAAATTACATGATCAACCAATCCCCAAGAAAACTTGTGATGGTGCCAAATTACATGATCAACCAACCTCCAAGTATACTTGTGATGGTGCCAAATTACATGATCAACCGATCCCCAAGTATACTTGTGATGGTGCCAAATTATATGATCAACCAACCTCCAAGTATACTTGTGATGGTGCCAAATTACGTGATCAACCGATCCCCAAGTATACTTGTGATGGTGCCAAATTACATGATCAACCGATCCCCAAGTATACTTGTGATGGTGCCAAATTACATAATCAACCAACCTCCAAGTATACTTACAACAAAGACAAATTGGGTGATAAACTGACTTCCATCCACACTGGTGACAAACAAATATTTGACGATCAATCATCCTGTAAGCATACTGAAGTTGAGAAAAGCAAATTACATGATCAGTCTTCTTCCAAATCCACTGATTCTGTCAAAGTTAAGACTGAAAGAGAAAGCCCTTCTGGTGACAAATCAAATGAATTAACATCTCCTTCAGCTATTGAACAGATGATTCTAGAATATTCCAATAAGACAATACCTGATTCTGTAAGTTACCTATCCAAACTCCAAGGTATGCGCCTACCATTGTGTGAAAGTCAGCTAAACCAAGATGATAAAACTAACAGTTCTACTGAAGCTATAGCTAACAAACCTGGTGAGGAGACCACTCCCTCCTTAGAAATCATTGACCCAGATTCTGGCACAGATCCGCCCTCTGCTACGAATGCTCTCAAAGCTATGGAAAAACTTATTCAGAAAAGCTTTGATCCCAAAAATCAGCGGTCGTTTAAGAAACGACCCCCAGTTTTACAGCAACCGTTGTATAGTCAATATGGCTGGCAACACCTTCGAGAAATGTGCAATCAAATATATCCCTACAGACAAGAGAACAATGATAGGGAAACTATCAGTGACAGGGAGAAAAGTCAGAGCAGACTTTTGAACTGTGAGACTTTACTTGGCAGCAATCAAACTAATGGTTTCGGCAATGCAGAAATCAAACTGGAAAAATCATCCCCTAAACCTGAAAAAGATAAGGAAAACGCGAGTAAGGAATCTGTTGTATCCAAATACTTAGCATTCAATGATGAAGCTTCGAATAGAAAAGGAAAAACTTCTGCATTGGACTCCCTTAGTTCGTTTGTATACGGCCAACCCCTGACCACGGAGCATCCCTTAGACAGTTTACAGAGACTTATAACGAAATCAGATTCCCCAACCACTGGTAAAAACACTGCCAAGAACAGTGTTGTATCTGAAAGTGTAGACAAAGACCATGTTGAGGGTAGTGCTTCTGGAGATGATGTCCCTCTAAATCTCACGGTGAAATGCCAGACAATTAAGAGTGAGCCGGAGACGGGTCCTGAGGATCCATCCAGGGTACGTATACCAATGGATGATACAGATGCAACAAGCAGTGACGGGGAAACAGCAGATTATCTTTGCCCATCGTGTTCTCGTCGTTTCGCCTCTAAAGGCTCCTACCGTTATCACCTAAGTCGCTGTCACTTATCTACTGTTAAGAAATATGGTATGAATACTGCATTTCATATGAGCCCCTACATTTATCTCCCCTTAGACCATACTGCCAAATTTACCAAGTATTATGAAATGGCCCAAGAATTGGCTGGCAAAGAGCTTACTTTGCAAGAAGACGAAAAGTAATTTTTTCCTTAACTTTTTTTGTCAGGTTTGGCTGTAAAGTCCTATGAGTTACAAATGACCGCTGGATTGTGTGTCTTGAACTTGAAACTGTTGTAAGCTTATACATTATATGATAGGACAAGTTGGTTTTAGGGGAATGGTCCCATGTTTATAAACATTGTACAGAAATATTTTTGTGAATATTTGCTTATAGCTTTGACTGAATGTTTTTTCTAGTCTCATCCTTTTCAACCAATATCAGTATGCATTTTTTTTTTAAAGAATATCTTGTAAAGGCTATTTGATAACTTGCTTTCATTAGATGTTATTAGTTGCAATTTTCTGAAATACCTTGCACAGCTGATTAATTAGCAATAGTATGAACCAAGAGATTCCACAATGTCGCGGTATTTACCCCTCCGTCATTGCCGTGCGGCGAGACACGATGTTCACATTCAACAAAATAGCACTGTGACGTAGACATTGGTAACATAGGCAAGCAGCCATCTTATTTTTGTGGGACCTTTAGTGCTTCAAATGTTTTTCTCCTGACCCTCATGCCAAATATGGACACTGTCGATTAAAACAATTGTTACATGTTAATAGAGAAGTATATTAATCATAATGCATTTATTTAGTTGTTAAGTATTAAAAGATTGTAAAAAAGTCTATTTATAGCGTGCCACAGCACAAAATATTTTGTTTTGTTTTCTATGAAACAATTACTTTGCTTCTTGGATAAACTGTTTTAGGATATTTGTTTTTTACAACTCAACAATATAAGAGGTTCTGTTTTTAAAATTATATTATTTTCATTTTTGAAATGTATTTTGATGTCTCTTATTTTCCTTTTAGATTTTTCTAATACTAAGTGTAGTTGTGCCTTTTGCATTTATTCCAAATAGGATTAATTCACCAACAGGTTGCAAGTTTGAATCTCGGCCACTCAGACACTTTTTGGCCATGCTACTATGTTAGGATGCATGCTGGGGGACCAGGGGGGGGGGGGGCTTGGTAGCTCAGTGAGACATGGCCTTCCATTGCCATTGTTGCCAGCAACTTGCCGAAGGTCGGGGGTTTTCTCGGGCACAAAGAGGCGGGTTTGCAAGACTAGCCTGACAACTCCTGGTGAAATAATCCTAAGTGCAGCTCCAATCACCTTATGTTTGATATGCAATATAAGGGGGGATAACCACATTCAACTTGACATTAGTAGCTCTTGTAACAATATATCCCCCTACCCTTTAACACTCATAAGTGTCTAAACATCACAAGTCCCTTTATATATAGTGAGAGCATTTAGTTATTTCAGTTTTATTATGAAATTTAACTGAAAAAGTATACTTAAAAGAAAGATTATATGTGTGTTTTTTCTTACACGCTTTTCAGTGCTCGTTTTATGTTTGTTAATAGATTTTCTTAAATATTTTGTCTTATCCATTCCATACATCATCTTGCAATGTTTGTGATTTAAAACTGAGTTGTGAAAATATATACTTATATAGTTAGTTATGTTTGTAGATTTTGAGCACTTATCTTTGACAGACTGAGATGGATGTGGCAAGTTTTAACTCCCCTACAAATCGTATATTAGTTATGAAGCTTATGTGAGAAGGTTTCCGGTAGCCTGTTTCATGAAAGAGCATAGCGTAAGTTTTGACGTAACTTACATATCAATGTATCTGTACAATATGAGTTGCCAGGATAGTTCAGGAAAACTTACGCTAAGCAGCTTTGTGAAACAGGCTCCAGGTACAAGTTGTTACTCTGAACAAATCCTGGTTAACCGCCCTATACGGTAAGATTTTCGCTAATTCAATACTCAAAACCTTACGAAAAGCACTCTAAAAGCTTGAGACTTTTCGTTGGGTGTCTTTAAGACAAACAGAGAGGAATAATGGACTCTCTGTGAAATGTCTGTATGTTATCCAATAAAAACAGCCTTACGGTAAGAATTCTACTAATTCAAGTACTCAAAACATTACGAAAAGCACTCTAAAAGTTTGAGGTGTCTTACCTCCTGCATGGAGCGACCGATAATCCTATCGAGCAATCGCTATTGTTGTTGTTTTAGACCAAACATGGCAGAAAGCAGTCTAATAATTTGTTATCTTCACGTTGCTCATCCTTGAATTAGCGGAATTCTTACCGTAAGTGAAAATAATCTTTCACAGTAAAACAATCCATATACTGAATGAAAGGATTTGATTCAGACATTTTTCTGTTGTGTTTGTATGAATCAAATTTCTTCTTTATTTAGTAAGTATGATGCTTTTTTATTGTTCCTTATTTGTTACTTTCTTGGCCTACTCTTGTGGCCCTGTTCAAGTGATTTTTTAATACCGTAACTCTCGGGTGAAGTTTATGACCTACATTTTCCTAAAACCTTCATGAATTGATCGGCCCCCTATTAAGCCAATATTACTCTGAAGGATACTTTCTAAGTTTGAAGAAACTTACAATAAAAGGATTTTTTTCCTTTATGAAGGCCTTGAAGTGAAAGAAATTAGCTTCAGCTTAAAATGGCCTTGGAATGCTCAACCAAAATGATTTATTTGTAGTGGTATTTGGTTAATTTCTGCAAAGGCATAATAGAAATTGCAAAAAAATGTTTTAAAACAAAAATAAGTGCTTCTGTTCAAATGTGGTTTGTTTTCCTGTTTAATTTTTGTCACAAGGGTTGTCTCCCTTTTATACTTAATACTAAATATCTATAGCACAAGATATCGATGGTATCTGAGATAAAAAAAAAAAAGTGCTGTGCTTTGATTAAAGTTGACCAAATACACCTGTTTTTGGTAAGATTTTCAACAATTTTTTTTTAAATTGCTAACTTTTGTACATAAAACTGTCGTAGGGCCTAGAGTGGTGAAAAATACTACTGTTAACTCTTGTTAAAACTTGTCTACATACGGTTTATCCTGTAAGAATTTTCAACCTGTTAATACCTTATTATTCTCAACATTTTTCTACAGTCTCCACTGTATATCTTATTGCTGTTATAATTAATTGACGAAAACATTCTTTCTAAAAGTAAAAAAAGTCTTATCTTGAAAAAATAAAATTGTTGAGTGTTGAGTATTTGGATAGGGATTCAAGGGAGGGAACTACTGCCAACAGGGAGAGGGAACTACTGCCAACAGGGAGAGGTGTGAATTTCCAACACTGGTAAGTGACCTTTTTAAAAGGTTACACATTCAGCAAGACAAAGCCATAAAGCAACCCAGCTGCATTTGAATTTTTTTCAATGGCATTTAGAAGTTGAACATGTACAATCGGGTTAACAAATACGTATTGGATAACATGACTTTGACAATGATGTATGAAGTACATCAAAATGTCGCCCAATAAAGTCTCAATGCCATTGACTTTTACAACAATGTAAGAGCTACCTAATATCTGCTGGTACACTTGGCAGGGTTTTCTGGTTATGACTTTGAAAAGCAACCAACTAGGGAGGACAAATTCAAGTTTCTTTGCTATATTTACATACAAACATCCATTTGTTGGAGCTGTCATGTGACCACTTCAAAGAAAATCTGTCCAGATATAGCCTGATACATTGTTGAAGATAGATTTCAGCTGTTACATGTATTTTTCACTGACTCCAACCAGCTATCTGTGGGTTGTGTCAGGTTTCAGTTTTGATCGAAAAAACAATAATATAGCATCAATGTGACTATCCACAGCCAGCTTAGCCGAGTGAACCGGAGGGTATGTTGAAAGAATGTAGTAGACATTTATGCTGGTTGTATGAGCTTATCTGGTGAGGTTGTATGGTTTTGTATGATTTACGCCGCGCTCAAGATTATTTCACTTGTATGGCGGCGTTGCCAGTTTTATTGTGGGAGGAAAGCGGGCTCTGTGCCCGGAGGAAACCCACGACCTTCCGCTGGTAACTGGCAATCATCCCACATAGGTCGTTCGAGTGAAAACCCAGTCAGAAAATTTTCAAATTTTTGGGACTGAGTGGGATTCGAAGCTGGTTGTATGAGCTTAACTGGTGAGGCTAACTGTTTCTACAGACAAACTGTGTGCAATATTGGGGTGCAATAATAGGCCAGAAAAACTAAAGATTTCCCCCTGAAACCAAACTAGGAAATGTTTCCGGTAATATTTAATTTTGTATTACTGCTTCTCTCAAGCAGTTTCTTGGCACTCTGCACATCATTAATTTGAACGAATGCAGTGAGTATCGATCAAATCTGCCTTGTACTGGGGCTATATAGATGGCTTAATTCTATCGTGTGAAAATCTGTGTGTAGCACGAGATTATAATTGATGCTTTTTATTGGTCGATACGTTTTGTCAACTAGTCAAATACATCCATTTTAATCGAATGCTATAAGTCGGTATGATAAATCGCGAGGTGTGAAATTACATTTTTCACACAATTGCTGAGAGAATTTATATCTTATGCATTAGAATATATTGATTGTTTGGTGTTTTACGCGACGCGCTCAAGATTATTTCACTTACATGGCGGCGTTGCCAGTTTTATTGTGGGAGGAAACCCACGACCTTCCGGTGGTAACTGCCAACCATCCCACATAGGTCATTCGAAAACCCAGTCAGAAAATTTTCTAGGGACTGAGTGGGATTCCAACCTGCAGCCCATTGGTGGAAGGCTGTTCGGATTGAGCGTCCAACGCCACAGAACCTACCCAGTAATGCACCTCACCAGGATCCTGTTTCACAAAGCGGCGTAGCGTAGGTTTTCACGTAAATACCATAGCAAACCATACCGTAGAGATACGTTGCTATGGTATTTACATGAAAACTTACGCTACGCAGCTTTGTGAAACAGGCTCCTGGTCACATTTCTTAAATAAATGCAATCCCAACTCTTAGAACTGTTAACAATGGCAATCACTGGTTGAAACCCTACAAATCTAATCTAAACTGTAGAAATTGTCCTACTCCATTCGA
Source organism: Lepidochitona cinerea (assembly GCA_963971465.1). Lineage (NCBI taxonomy): Eukaryota > Metazoa > Mollusca > Polyplacophora > Chitonida > Tonicellidae > Lepidochitona > Lepidochitona cinerea. The sequence goes on along the minus strand of OZ020555.1, from coordinate 33,740,549 downwards.
TCAACTTAGGGCTCGTATTTCACGTAATCCGAAAATTCATGTTAGAAATAGGGCTTAAATGACTTTCTATAACCAACACATGTAAATGTAGGAACTACATGCCTAACTTAGGATCCCTTACATAAGAGTGAAATAACCTTACCAACTGTAACAACAATCTGCCATATCTGTGAAAGGTCATTGTTTGCCTGATTGATTGATTGGTGTTTTACGCAGCGCTCAAGATTATTTCACTTATATGGCGGCGTTGCCAGTTTTATTGTGGGAGAGAACCGTGCTCTATGCTCGGAGGAAACCCACGGCCTTCCGTTGGTAACTGGCAACCATCCCACATAGGTCATTCGAGTGAAAACCCAGTGTCATTGTTTGGGGCAAATATCTAGAAACAAAACACAAGAGATTATGAAATTATTTTTTTAAATACAAACACATAATTTTCACATTATAATGAGAAAAAAACAAAACAACAACTCCCTAAATAAATAAACCCCATTGTGCTAGTTGACAATAATTTTTAAACAGAGCCCATTTAATACCTGAGAATATCTGTAATTGATTAGTCACCGAGGCGATGTATAAAGACATCTGGAGGAGTAGTGAATTGAGAAAACAATAGCCTCAATCTGCGAATCACGTTGATGGCAAGAATTTAATTTGTTATCATCATATCTTAGATAGCCAAGAAGTACAGGTAGTTTCTGCACTATATGTACCAATAAGAAGGCATCGCCATTAAGCGTTACCCAAAATTCAATATGTCAGGTTTTTTTTTTACATAACTTAAAGTTTGAGATGAGTTGAGGGTTACTGAAGATGTTTAAGCAGCTGATATGAGTTTGTTCCATGGCCTTTGTCGAGGAGCGTATCACTGGAAGAGCTCTGTCATTTCTAAGTCCAACCCCTCGTCGTGTGTGGGTGGTGGGTCGCATTTGAGGAGCGTATCACTGGAAGAGCTCTGTCATTTCTAAGTCCAATCCCTCGTTGTGTGTGGGTGGTGGGTCGCATTTGAGGAGCGTATCACTGGAAGAGCTCTGTCATTTCTAAGTCCAATCCCTCGTTGTGTGTGGGTGGTGGGTCGCATTTGAGGAGCGTATCACTGGAAGAGCTCTGTCATTTCTAAGTCCAATCCCTCGTCGTGTGTGGGTGGTGGGTCGCATTTGAGGAGCGTATCACTGGAAGAGCTCTGTCATTTCTAAGTCCAATCCCTCATCGTGCGTGGGTGGTGGGTCGCATTTGATGAGCGTATCACTGGAAGAGCTCTGTCATTTCTAAGTCCAATCCCTCGTCGTGTGTGGGTGGTGGGTCGCATTTGAGGAGCGTATCACTGGAAGAGCTCTGTCATTTCTAAGTCCAATCCCTCGTCGTGTGTGGGTGGTGGGTCGCATTTGAGGAGCGTATCACTGGAAGAGCTCTGTCATTTCTAAGTCCAACCCCTCGTCGTGTGTGGGTGGTGGGTCGCCCTCTGACGAGGCATGTTCAGTGGGGTCAGTATGTTCATCAACCTCATCCTGGTTATCCTGGTCAGAGATTGTAGTTATAGTATTATCTGGCTGTGGTATATCGGAGGAGGAAGCCGGGAGATTCATAGACATGACCATGTCTACATGATGAGCGCGTTTTATATGAGTCTTGAGATTGCCCTTCTGGGTAAAGGCTTGCATACAATAAATACATTTGTGAGGTTTCAACCCACTGTGTTTCTTCAAATGAATCATTAGGGCATTCTTCTGGTTGAAGGCTCGGTTACAAATCTGACATACAAATGGCCTTTCACCTACAAATATAAAATATCAATATAAATTCAGCTCCGGCATGTAATGGTAATGAACGCTACGGAGGGTAGCCATGTTTAAAATAGGAAGATGACTGAGAATACAAAACATGGCTGCCGTGAGCGCGGGAAAGTGCTCCGACCAGCTCTAGATATGGATCGATGTACGAAAGAGTCATATAGGCCCTACTATCGTTTCAAAATGGTGACCCTTCTACAATATTAGAGCTCCTAGCTCATAAGAGTATTGTTTACTGCAAATAATTTAAGGGGTGACAATTAGGTCTATACATCATACTTATAATTCCTTTTTATTTATAAGCAGTTAATCTACTTAGGGATTTAGGAAGAACACAAACACTACATCATGTGTTGCTGCTTTTGTCTCTAAAAGGGGGCAGCTATGCTAAAAAAGACAGCATGATCAACATGTACAGGTATTTTAGACATTCAAGTTTACATATTCCTGTATTGAGTTTGAGGTCACGTACAAGATTTACTCTCCGTTTACATTGATTGAATGCTTATTGATTTACACAACACTCCAGATTTTCCAACTTTTATACCTTAAATTTTTTTTCTTTCCAGAATTGAAGTTACTAAATTTTACATTCTTTCATGGTCATCAAAATTTTACATTATTATTATTTTGGTCGTATCCTGTGTACGTAATACATTGATTGAATGATTGGTGTTTTACGCCGCGCTCAAGCTTATTTCACTTATATGGCGGCTAGCCAGTTTTATTGTGGGAGGAAACCGGGCTCTGTGCCCGGAGGAAACCCACGACCTTCCATTGGTAACTGGCAACCATCCCACATAGGTACGTAAAACAAGATTGAGCAAATAAACATATTGTATTGAATAAACCCTTTTGGCTTAAGGATTGATGCTTGTGCAGTAACCTGGGTATATGGCAAAATGTCGCTACATTGAGTTTTTGGATTGATCTGACGTTGAAATCGTGCTTATTTTGTCTATGAAACAATGCGATAGAGGCGTGTCACAGCGTTTGCAACAGAGAAATTACGTGAATGCCATACAATTCTAACAATGTCATGAAAAACATATTCTAAGTTGAAAGGGTCTATAGGCAGGTTTACTAGAGGCTCTCTAGTAAAATCCCCATCTTCTGCTGATACAACATCAGACCTTCAATGATGGGAACAAATGTTAGAGAAATTAATGCTATTAACTACATGGTGTGTTGACTGGACAATGCAATACAGTAAGAAGGCAGTCTAATAATTTGTTATCTTCACATTGCTCGTCCTTGAATTAGCGGAATTCTTACAGTACCTGTATGAATACGTTGATGTCTCTCAAGTTGACTGGGTTTTTGAAAGGATTTATTACAGGACGGGCATACATGAGGTGTGGCACGAACACGACGGAGATTAGTAGGTGGTACATGAGTTATTAAATGTTCCTTCAAATGACCTGCTCGTTTAAAGGCTTTCTGGCACACCTGCAAAAGAGAAAAGATACAAAAGTTTTGATTTATCAACATTTAACTATGAAAAGGAGCTTAGAATAAGAAAATAAACTAGGAATAAATGGATGCTTTAGAACTTTCTCAATGCCTTGGACCATGCTCTTATGGTCCAATATCAAAGGTTAGTACATATATAAATGTCCATAATACACTTTTCCGAAGTTTTATTTCGCTTTGAAAAGAAATCAGGTTAAAAAGAAATCAACAGCTAGAAGGCTTCAAAGAAAATCTGTAATAATAGTACCTTTAGTTAGTTAATCCATAAAAAACAAAATCAATTCAAGAAAAAAAGAGAGAATGTGACTTGCTATAAGTAAGGGGGGATAACTCACCATACAGACATGGTTTCTATCACCCTCAGCAGCGGACCCTAAACTGACGTTAGCAGAATCTTCATGGGTCAGATTTTCATTGGTCTGTGAGGAGGCCTCTGTAGTGTCTTCTTGCACTTGTTCTGGTTGTTGGGTGTGGCACAGCATGGTAACAGTCCCATCTTCACCAACTTCCCCTGTATCTAAAGTGACTTGTTGCTAAAATGAGAGAAAACATAAATTACAGTAAGTCCCATGCAAGAATTGATGAATTGATTGATGTTTTACGCTGCACTCAAGATTATTTCACATACATGGCAGTTTTGCGAGGATAAATGGTTAAGGAAACCGCGAAAGAAGTCAACTATCCAGTTTGGTTGAATTTCAAACTGATACATGTACCTTCAGAGGAATATTGCAGACTTAAGTCCTGTATAAATGGAAAGCTCCTAATTATAACTAGACCGATAGCTTGATTACGTCATTTGGTTAATTTACGCGCAAAGTATTCCCGGGGATTAAGGGATGTTTGCATAATTTTACAAAAATGTCGGAAGGAATGATACTGTATCAAGAAGAAGATGTAAAAGGCGCAAAGTCACCATAAAAATGCGTGGATAAAAACTTATCCCACCTTACACTGAATACTTGCCAAGTACTGATAAAGAAAATGGCAAACTGAGGTACATAGTTTACCCAGAAAGCAATGCGTAAATCTAAGTGACGTCATCAGGTTCAGCAGTAATTAACTACACCAACTTACCTGTGTGTCCGAGGGGTCAGCAGATACCAGGAATGTTGTTTCTTGACCAGCCTCAGTCAGTTGTAAGGTGTTAGTCTGGTCTGTGGACTGTGTAGTGAGAGTTTGTTGACCATCTAGTCCCGGTACCACTATAGCTGACATAGGCTGCATCAGAACACTGGAGTTGATATTATCAAACATAGGGACAGGTTGGAAATGTACGTTCTGTAGGATTGAGTTAGAATCAACAGGTGCCTGTATAGTTTGGGTCATTAGGTTAGGGTTGATGGTAATATTAATATTGCCTTGCTGTTGTAACTGTTGTAAAACATTGCTGTCTATTTGAAGTGTTTGCTGAATGAGGTTAGGGTCCAGTCCACTGATCTGCAAACCCTGACCAATATTCCCTGTAAAATGAAGCTGGATTCCGTCCAGAGTTTGATGACCATGGGCTGTAAGATTGCCATCTGCTATAGATACATTTTGTGTCTCCCCCAATGATGTGGACAGGCTGGCCTGCCGAAGTTGTGATTGGTCCAAACTGATCACTTGATTATTAAACGAAGCATCTTGATTCCCGTCACCTAAGAATTCAAAAACCTTCACGTTTGTCTGGCGCTGAGATAGTCTGCGTCTTCTCGGAGCTTCGTCTTTGAAGTGGGAGGTGATATGGCTCTTTCTGTGTCCTGAAGTACGGAACTGTTGATCACAGTGAGGACATTTAAATGGTTTAGCACCCGTATGTAACCTCATATGTACTTTCAGACTGCCCTTCGTAGAGAACAGAAAACTGCACACATGACACTTGTACCTTTTTACACCTGAAATGTAAAAACCGGTGAAGAAATAGAAAATTAGTCAAGAATTTATATGTTTTCTCACATACTTACCAAACAATTCTTGTGGCTGGGGAATGTACCATACCATGTTAGACCATATTGCCGTTACTGCGTAGACCCCTGATGATGGACTTACGCACGCCCCCATAATCATTTATAGTGTTATCCGTAAAACTGTCCGAAACATAGATCTGGTTGCATATCTATTATGCAGAGGGAATCGGATGAGCATAGCTCTCCGAATACCCTATCAGGCTGTGTCGGGTCTGGACACACCAGGAATGGTGGGTGTGTCTATGGATGTTCTTCTCTTATACTAGGGTCTGGACACACCCGGAATGATGGGTGTGTCTATGGATGTTCTTCTCTTATACTATGTACTTACAGGGTCTGATCCAGGGAAAATTTGGGCATACCATTTCGGTTCAAAATGTTCCAACAATAAGACAAAAACAACATCTCTGGCCCAAAATTCAACATTAAATGCTATTTTGACATTAAAATCTGTTGGTTTTAAGAATTTGGGCAGATTTTTGGCTTTTGAGTTTGGGCGCCCATACCTGTATACAGGTATTGAAATGTCTCTGGATCAGTCTATGACTTAGAAGATCAATATTGATTTTCTTGTGTTTTACGCCACATGCCAAGCATATTTCATTAATAATACAGCCTTGTGATGTTACTTGAAAGAGGAAGGAACCTCTTTTTGTAACCTGTTAGCCAACAATGAGTGTTATTAATATCTTTCTAATAGAATTTCAATGACAAATGTTAATGACATTTTACTGGTTGTAATGCAAACATACAGTTACTTTGCAAAAATGTTTTCCCACCTATTTGTATGTGCTTAGAAAAGTAAAAAAAAAAAAAAAAGGATCTTTTAATAAAACATTAACCAAATTACATTTCTACATACAGAAAAGTATAAAAATTTAATGATTTGTTTTCTTAGGAATTTTTGCTTCCAAGAAAATAATAGCTTTACCTTGAGTATGTGTTTTGACATGACTGTCTAGAGTTGATTTTACAGTGAATGATCGACGACATATTTCACATGAGTATGGTTTTTCGCCTGTATGGATTCGAACATGACGTACTAAGTCACTTGGTTTCTTGAATCCTTTATTACAATGTGTGCATATGTGAGGAAAGTGAGATCCTGAAGTTTTGTTCGGTGTCTCTGTTGTCTACAATCAAACAAAATATTTAGTTTTTAGCCAAAGCACATCCAAAGTATACAGATTATATTGGAATATTTAGGATTTCTATAGGGAGCGCAAGTCACGTGTGAATTCCACAAATTGCCTGTCACCGGCACTGCATTGCGCATGTGACTGAGCGTTTTTCGTTCCAAAATGACGTTTAAATCTGACGTTATGGAACAAAATACGTCAATGGAATTGCAACGTCATCAAAAACGTTCTTAATGGCGTCATCTGTCACCGGATATCACAAAATCTCGTAATAATTCTTATGAGACTTGCGCTCCCTATTAATGAATGCCTTTTGAGGGGGTTCATGTACTTACATATACAGGGCTGATATTCAGAATCTTAAGTCAAATATACTAGATTGAATGCAACTCATACTAAATAAAGTCAAAAAAATTTCTGAGTGGATTTTTCACTCGATCGCCGTATGTGGAAGAGAGGTCAGGTACTCGGGAAAGGTTGGGGGTTTCCTCCAGGCAGAGATCCCCCCCCCCCCCACCCCACCCAGTATATCTGGCAACACCACCATATAACTGAAATCATTTTGAGTGTGACGCACAAACATCAATCAATCATTTTTCTTAAACCTAAATCTATTTAAAAAATTCCATTTCAGACACATTATTCAGAAAAAGATGCAAGTCAATTTATGTAATTTTTCAGCCTGTTTCACAAAGCTGCGGAGCGTAAGTTTTTACGAAACTGCCATAGCAACATATCTCTGCAGTATGGCTTGCTAAGGCAGATATGTAAAAGTCAGGAAACATGCCAGGAGCCTGTTTCAATATTGAGTTTCTTAGTGATGCAGCCATACATGCAGGGAGGATTGACTGATGTTTTACGACGCACTCAAGATTACATTTACATCAGCGTTCAAGTTTGCTGGAGGAGGAAACCAGGCTTTTTCAGGGGACATTCAGCGAGTACATGCTATCCCATAAAGCATGGAGAAAGGAAACAAGATTTCCTGCAAGAGTTTCACAGTTGTAATTCATTCCATGACAGAAGCCATTGATTGATTGTTTGGTGTTTTACGCCGCGCTCAAGATTATTTCACTTATATGGCGGCTTTGCCAGTTTTAGTGTGGGAGGAAACCAGGTTCTATGCCCAGAGGAAACCCACGACCTTCCGCTGGTAACTGGCAACCATCCAACATAGGTCGTTCGAGTGAAAACCCAGTCAGAAAATTTTCCAATTTTTTGAACTGAGTGGGATTCAAACCCGCGACCCATTGGTGGAAGGCTGTTCAGATTGAGCGTCCAACACTCTACCTACTGAGCCACGGGGGCCCCTACAGAAGCCATAGACAAATGTAACCTATCTGAAACTCACAAATATTATCCCCTGAATCTTTACTCTCGAAGTGACGTCCAAACAAAAACTTACCCGTAGCTCACTTATCCTATTTCTCTCAGAAGCAGATTCCAATAAGATTTTTTCGGAGACTGACATATTTCTAGGGTTTTTAGAGATGGCAGCAGTTTCTTCTTCACTGACTTGAATCATAGGTCCTGATCTCTTAGGAGTTTTTTCTTTCACAACTTCGCCGTCTTCTTCATCTTCAGTACCTTAAAAGTTTAAGAAAATAGCAACAAAATGATCAACTTTTGCAGATCAAGTGGGATATGCCTGTGGACAGAAGACTTCTCAGAGACTAATCCTCCACTGGCTGAGCCACCTTGGCTCAAATAGACGCTTTCGGATTAAAGATTGACGCTTGTGCATAATCCTAGTTGTATGGCAAAATGACGCTAAATTGAGTTTTTGGATCAATCTGACGTCTGAATCGTGTTCATTTCGTCTATGACGTAATTCAAAAGAGGCGTGTCACAGCAACCGCAACAGAGATATGACGTCAATGACATACAACTCGAACAACGTCATAAAAACATCATTCTAAGCCTAAATGGGGGCCGTTTCACGAAGCCATCGCAAAGTGCGATCAATCGCAGTTGCCATGACTCTGTATCTCTTCACTATGGTATCCATTGGCAACAACACTTTGTTTGCGATGTGACTGCTTTGTGAAACGAGCCCCTGGTCTATTGTTACAGGAAAACCGGCTCTGTCAGTACGCCTCCGTAGGATTTTCTGAGCTAGGCTAAGTAATGCTTCATTAAGATTCATTCATTATTTAGTTCTCAAAATCTCCCATATACAGCTGTAATGTGTCCTAACCGTGAGGAATTTGGGCCGGCATGCATGAAGCGCTGACAGCGGAGTTGTTAACACTGTACATCTACATGCCATCTTCACTCCTTTGTTACGTGCACTTTGCGACTGACAGGGATAGGAACTATGACCTGTTAGAGGGCTGTTTAAATTGAAAGCCCTTTTCGGATTGATAAAAACATTTGGTTTATTTTTGTCAAGAATTCAAAGTATTTACTTTGACTAAAACAATTGAGTCAATCAAAGTAGACTTCAGGTTATGAATGATTCATATATATTATTCCCAATATATGTTACTGTTAACAGGTTTATAAAGGGAGGTTATTTGGGTCTGTCAGGAACTGTCGTTCTGGGCTGGCCAACAGGTTACCGTATTTCTTCTAAAGATTCAGCCATTCTAATGGCCTAAATTTTCCATTGAGTCAGACTATAAACAGAGACGTGGAGTTGTTTTTAAGGATAACCATTTTCACAAGCTGCACAGCAGGTGGTATTGTCTTATATTCCCTCTAATAGGCAAATTTTTTTGGCCATATTTTGCATATTTCTTTTCTAATGGTTGGATCCTTATGAGGAAAAAAGTGGCTGAATCTTTAGAAGAAATACGGTAGGTCTATTGATGTTTAATTCCCTATTGTGATTAAATCATGTCTAAGCAATGATACATGCTTACCTGTAGGTCTGTGGGCACGTAAGTGACGTTTATAGAGAATCATTGAGCGAAAAGCCTCGTCACAATGCGGGCACTTGTACTGCTGTTCAGCCGTGTGCATCGTCATGTGACGAGTCAGGGAGCCATTGGTCGTGAACTGGGTGTTACAGATATAACATTCAAACTCCTTCACACCTGTGTGGGTCTTCATGTGGGTTCTTAATACACTGGCCGAGACAAAACTTCTATTACAGGTAGGGCACTTGTATGGCCGCTCACCTAGAGAACCCACAAACAAAACTGAGCGTGAAACATTTGATAAACGAAGCAAGAGAATAAATAAAATCAGTCAGGAATAGAAAGTTAAGGTCACTGATCAACTCCGTCTTACAAAGCTTGTGTGTAAAAGTGCAGATAGGTCTACAACATGGACGATATAGGATTTTTATTTATTTATTTATTTCAAGGGTGACCCACGGGAGCAAGTCCCATTAACGGGGCCCAGACATACACTCAGTCATACATATTTACAAAATATACAATTCAATGAACATCAAAAGTCTAATATTAAGTTAATTGTCTGAGTAAAAATAAGCATTTTTAACACTACATTTAAAAGTCATTTATGATTTATGTTTGATATAACTTAGACCAGCTTTTTAAGACAGGGCTTTGACTATACAGTTCACAGCTGAAGGTGAACTAACCTGTATGTGTGAGCAAATGCTGTTTAAGCTGACTGGATTTCTTACAAACTTTCCCACAGATCTCACATTCATATGTTTTTCTGGTGCCTGTATTTCCAAGTGGTGTTGGATCTGGAGGTTCTTCCTCCGGAAATTCTGTAACCTGGATTTCCGGCTCTCTACAAAAACAAACAAACGAAAAGTTTTATTTGATTGTCAAAGACATATTTAAAAAATGCTTCAGTATGAATAACTCACCAGCTAAGTGAAACCAAAAATTGACACGTCGGCAGCAGGCAAATCTAAAATTATTGCTAGCTTCGTACAGGTGTTGTCCGTAAAGAGAATGGGGTTATTGTCAACATATGAACAGAGAGTGGTAGAAAACCATTGTTAGTGGAAGTAGATTGAACAGAGAGTGGTAGAAAACCATTGTTAGTCGAAGTATATTGAACAGAGTGTGGTAGAAAACCATTGTTAGTGGAAGTAGATTGAACAGAGAGTGGTAGAAAACTATTGTTAGTCGAAGTATATTGAACAGAGTGTGGTAGAAAACCATTGTTAGTCAAAGTTGATTGAACAGAGTGTGGTAGAAAACCATTGTTAGGGAAAGTAGATTGAACAGAGTGTGGTAGAAAACCACTGTTAGTCAAAGTAGATTGAACAGAGTGTGGTAGAAAACCATTGTTAGTGAAAGTAGATTGAACAGAGTGTGGTAGAAAACCACTGTTAGTCGAAGTAGATTGAACAGAGAGTGGTAGAAAACCATTCTTAGTCAAAGTAGATTGATGTTTTAGGCCCCAATCAAGATTTTTTCACTTATATGGTGGAGTTGCCAGGTTTAAAGGGGGAAGGAACTGTGCTCATTGCCCAGAGGAAACCCCCAACCTTCCACACACCGCGACCAAAAGAAAAATCCACTCAGAAATTTTTCAATTTTTATTTGGTCTAAAGGCGCGGTCACACTACAAGTCGTTCGTTACTTCGAACTTGTTCGGTATAAGTGAGCGGTCACACTGAGCGAAACCAGTTCGGATTGATACTGAATTCTCGATCGATCAAAACTAGTTTGTGAAGTCGTTTGCGCGAATGCAGAAAGCTGATCGTTGTTTTCATTGGCTAATAAGTATGACCTAGATAAGTCACATGAACTGTTTGTCCAATCAGAAGTTATCAAGCCGATCAACATCGCCAGGCCCAGTGTGACCGCAAAGTTGTTTGAAGCGATCAGGTTTCATCAAAACACGTTTAAAGTAAACTAGATTGGCTTTAGTGTGACCGCGGCTTTAGTGTGGTTTGAACCGGCGTCGTATAGATGGAAGGCACTCTAACCCGCTGAACCACCAAGGCCCCTTAATCAAAGAAGAGACCCATCCAGTAAACCACAGAGCATGCCTTTTATGATGGTACTCAACCTGATAAAGTATCAGTTTATCAAAAATTAAATTAATTATTAATATTAGCCAACATGAACATCCGTATTAAAAAGTGAAAATAAGTGAAATAAGTTAAAACCTGTAGAAGGAGATGAGAAGACTTGCCTTGTTTGAAGAATATTCTGCATTGATGTACTGGCCATTGTGTTGATAACAGAGCTATTTGTTGACACGTTGTTAGTTGACTGACTTAAACTGGCAGTCAGAGTGTTGATGTCTATAGCTGGCTGTATTTGGGAGTCCTTCAGTAAAACAAAAATAAAACATTGATGAATTATTAGATTTTATGGGCACAAAGAGGGTATTAGTTCAGACTCAAAAACCAATTCAGACACAAATAGAGTATTAGTTCAGACTCAAAAACCAATTCAGACACAAAGAGAGTATTAGTTCAGACTCAAAAACCAATTCAGACACAAAGAGAGTATTAGTTCAGACTCAAAAACCAATTCAGACACAAAGAGAGTATTAGTTCAGACTCAAAAACCAATTCAGACACAAAGAGAGTATTAGTTCAGACTCAAAAACCAATTCAGACACAAAGAGAGTATTAGTTCAGACTGAAAAACCAATTCAGACACAAATAGAGTATTAGTTCAGACTCAAAAACCAATTCAGACACAAAGTGAGTATTAGTTCAGACTCAAAAACGAATTCAGACACAAAGAGAGTATTAGTTCAGACTCAAAAACCAATTCAGGCACAAAGAGAGTATTAGTTCAGACTCAAAAACCAATTCAGACTTGATTGATTGACTGATAGATGATCAATATTTTACACAGTGTACAGGAGAATTTCACCTGAGCTTATTTGGGCTCTGTGCCAGGAGGAAGAATCTGACCCTCGTTTGGCCAAAATGAGATTATCCTTTGGTGGAGGATTGATTGATTGATTGTTTGGTGTTTTACGCTGCGCTCAAGCCTTTGTTGGAGGACAGATACTGACTAAAGCCGAGGACAGTTCCTAGATATTGGATGTATGTTTGTATTCATTTAACTACTTGTATATTATTACTTTATTTTATTTGTGTCTGAATGAAACTGAATACTGTATTCACCCGTCTATTATACACATTTTTTTTTCATGTAATACCGGATGAAAATAAGACCTGAGCATTATACACAAGCGTTTTGTTGTCGGAATAACGAACTAAGCGAAGTTGGGCGTTCGGTAGCCTATATACTGCCTAAAAGTTAAACTCTGTCTGCTAAATAAAACTTTCAACCAAATTAACTTTTCAAGAACTATTCAACCAATTGAGTTTTGAAGACAATTTCTTGTTTTTCTTTTAAACATAAGATATTCAATAGCAATTGTGACTAGACATGCGTGTATAATCGACAAGTCGTGCTCGTATTGCGAACAGTACATGGCGCCAGTCGGCTGAGTACATTTCAATGACAGCCAAACGGCTGCCGATTGGTTGAAGGCCAGTCAATTCATAAACATTGCCATGATCATTGTACAGGGCAGCTAATGTGATTCGCTGTTTGGTGTAAGGACTGTTCAATGGCAGTGAGTGACGTTTTAGACTCCTCCTACAACACTGTTATACAAATTGGCTGGCCTTATACATTGTATTGACAGACACATTGACTCCAAAGTTAAACATAGGTGTTAATTCATATATTTTGCTTATTGGCAAAACAAGCCATTCCAAAGGTTAATATTTAAAAACAACCACTGTATATACAACGGTCATAAGATATCTATTAATGACTAGAAATGATCAGACAATTAACTCAACTCAGCGTGATTTGTTCATAGGTGGCCGACTGTCTACTTTACTAGGCTTCCCGGCAGCTGGGTTCTCAGTGAGCCGTTGCATAATTTTATCTTGCTTATGTGTGTTATACACAGCTGTAGACGTTTTTTCGGCGATTGAGTTCGATAGTTTGCGCATAATAGATAGATGCGTATTATACTTGGGTGAAAACAGTATATGTTTTTTTTCAATTTTGCAGATTTATCTTGAAACATAGCATGATTTCCTGAACCTGCCTGATGACCTAAGTCAGATTCAAACCCACGGCACAAAATAGGGTAATCGGTATTTACACTACATGTATTATGCTAAAGGATGAATGTATAGCATTGCAGTCGTAAGGAGAAATATGGTACATATACAGTACTGTCAGTGACTAAGTATCAATCCTCCGCCGTTCCCCCGCAGGGCTTTGCTAACACCTCCGCGGAGGATCGGTGTATATCAAGATTTTCCCTGTGCCCGTGTGTTTTAGTGATCATAAATCTAATATAAACACAAGTTACAAGGTGTCAAACTGCAAGGTGACAGGACTTACCTGTACAGTGAATTCTGCCTGATTAAAGGTGGTATAGCGTGTCCCAGTAAGAAGAGATTGGGTAAATGTCTGCTGGCCCAGGGAGGTCGCGTTAAACACCTGCAATTTAAAAAAATGTAACATGCTGGCATCAGTGCATTATTGTGGGTTTGATATGTAACTAATGGTTTTGAAATGTTACAAATAAAGTCGGTTTGCTTGTTGATCGATTGATGTTTTACGCCGCACTCACAATTATTTCCATGCCAGTTTTAGTGGGGGAGGAAACCTCGACGTGGGCAAGTACCTAGCAACACGTACGGCGACCGAGTGAAAAATCCACTCAGGCATTTTTCATTTCATTTTATTCAACAGTTTTAACAAGGATATATACAGAACACTTAACATAAATGATATTTAACATGAAACATTCAGAAAAGATATCTGGCGGGATGAAAACCCCAGGGGGCTTGTTTTATCCCATTATAAAATTAAGTGTAATGTTAACATTGTAGGAAATAAATAAATTAGTCTTCTCATTGTATAAATAAAAAGGTGAGTTAATTGGAAAGAACTAAGGAATTATTTTTCTTTTACTATCAGCGAGGCTCCTACTGTATTCATAACCTTTTTCAATTTGTATTTACTCTGAGTGTGATTCGAACCCGCACCGCATCAATGGAACAGTTGGCATGTTGTCAAGTGATGGAAAGGCTCAATGTTTAAGAAGATAGCTCAAATCATAAGCGGCTCAAATTTTAGGAACTAAATAACGTAGCAGGTAATCCGAATCAGTGTTACCTGAGTACTCATGGGAATCTGTTGGTCTATGGTGTGACCCAGGGCCTCCTGTAATATAGATTGTTGATCCGCGGCACTAAGCTGTGTATTTGTGGTGAGATCTCCTTGGTTTATTGACAGGAGTTCTGTAGTGGTACCCCCAGCTGTCTGATCTACACCCTCCTGGTCAGTCAGTAAACCTCCCTCTACCTCAGTTCCCTCGTTCAATGCTTGGATTGCCAACTCTTGTCTGAAATACATTGATTGATTGTTTAGAGTTTTACGCCGCGCTCAAGATTATTTCACTTATATGGCGGCGTTGCCAGTTTTATTGTGGGAGGAAACCGGGCTCTATGCCTGGAGGAAACCCATGACCTTCCGTTGGTAACTGGCAACCATCCCACATAGGTCGTTCGAGTGAAAACCCAGTCAGAAAATTTTCCAATTTTTTTGGACTGAGTGGGATTCGAACCCGCGACCCATGTCTGAAATACAAGCAAAACTTTCTGTAACATTGTTTACAGATGTGCTTTGTGAGCAAAATCCTATTTCATACAATTAATGATTACAGGTTGAAAATAATATCTAGCCAAGCCATTTTGGAAAAATAATTTACGGGAGCGCTTTAGAAAAAAAAAAATTCCTATAAAAGACAATATTCCCCTTGTTGGTAAACAGAAGTTATCCATTATATTGTAACTTTCCTATAAGGGGTTATGATGGCTTATTCACAGAGGTCAAGAGGTCACAGAAATGTGTGCACATCTTTCAGCAAGAGCTTTGATTGGTTTATGTGACCTAATTACACTAATTGGTGAGCTGCACTCCAGTTGTGTAAAGATTTCTCAGAAGTCAACTCACTTCACCTCTGAGAATACTCAACCATAATTTCCTTCTTGAATGTCAGAAAAAAAATCAAAACTGGTTTTGAAACAAGGTGAAAGTTTTCTTTAAAATTAATTACAATAAACCTTTGCTTTAGGTTTCTCCCGAGTCAATTTCCTAGTTAGTTATAAACATTTAAAAGAAATGCATCTTAAGAACTTTTTATTACATTTGGTAGATTGATTAATTATTGATTGGTGTTTTACGCCGCGTTCAAGATTATTTCACTTATATGGCGGCGTTGCCAGTTTTATTGTGGGAGGAAACCGGGCTCTGTGCCCGGAGGAAACCCACGACCTTCCGCTGGTAACTGGTATTACATTTGGACCAACAAGGCAAGAAATGTTATCAGATAAAATTCCAGCTAAACTATCACTTGCAAAATTTGATAATTTTCGCCATTTCGCCTGTTTCACAAATCTGCGTAGAGTAAGATTTTATGTAACTGTCACCGTAATCCATATTGTATAGATACGTTGCTATGGCAGTTACTTGACAAATTACATCTGGGCTCGAGGTATAGATTAACATGTCTGTGCCATTTTGATATCCATCCAGAGGATTAATATGAAACACAGGGTTTCTGTATGCCTCACAATACCAGGGATTCATACACGTCCAATTTACTTACCGATATTCGGTTCGTAAAATTGAGTTTAAAACTGAATTTGGTGTTGAAAAACTCAATATTTTCATTTTAAAATTTTCTTTTGAAAAAATAAAATTTCCACAATACCCAACCAAACTTACCTGTGTGTCTTCATGTGTTTCTTACAACTAACTGAAGTCTTGAAAGTTTTCTGGCAGTAGGGACACATAAAGGGCCGTACTTCACTATGGGTGGACATGTGACGTTTGAGACTGCCATTCGTGGTGAAATTACAAGCACAGATCAAGCACTTGTAAGCCTTCATCCCAGTATGTGTACGAATATGAGCTTTCAACACACCGTTAGACACAAATGTTTTCAGGCAGGTCAAACACTTGTATGGTTTCTCACCTGCAAATATCAAGAGTGTCAGCTTAACACTTGGATTTCAAGTAAAGGAAAGCATGAGGATAGTTCTTAGATGGAAGGGGGTGGGCAGGGGTGAATATATCCAAATGCAAATATTTTCTTTAAAAAATTTTCAGTAACATGGAGTACAATCACGACATGTAGTTTGGTTGATTGATTGATTGTTGTTTTGCCAGTTTTATTGTGGGAGGAAACCGGGCTCTGTGCCCGGAGGAAACCCACGACCTTCCGCTGGTAACTCGCAACCATCCCACATGGGTCGTTCGAGTGAAAACGCAGTCAGAAAATTTTCCAATTTTTGGACTGAGTGGGATTGGAACCCGCGACCCATTGGTGGAAGGCAGTTCGGATTGAGCGTCCAACGCTCTACCTACTGAGCCACGAAGGCCCCCGACATGTAGTTTGGGTATAGAGTTTCCGTATACATACCTGTATGTGATCTGATGTGCTGTTTCAGGTGACTAGATTTCTTAAAACTCCTCTGACAGTAAGCACATTTATATGGTCTGTCAACACTACTGGAATCACCGAGGAAATTTTGTATCAATGTGTTACGAGACGGCTGCTGAATCAAACCTAAAACACAGAATTAGAAACTGGATGTTATCCTTGTCAGCCATGGTTACTTGAGTTTAATTAGTTAGTGTCTTTTAGAATGTGAATAGAGGAGGCCGGTTGGCTGAATGGATAAGGCAGCCGGCATTTAGTGCTGGCGATAGGTGCCATACTCTGGGACCTGGGTTTGATTCCCGTTTCGGGCATCACCCAAAACTCGGTAGAAGAATTTCTACCATAATTTCAAGAAAGTGTAATCCCAAAAATAACGAGTATACATGGTTACTTGAACCATTGAAAATTTGAATAAAGGATATATGATAATATTAGTTTAAGAGTCATTTACCGTATTCCTTATATTTTCAGCTACAGGTCACCTTTATGTTTCCAGAAAGAACTGTTCATAAATCCATAAGGATTCCATCCGAATATTACTTTTTCCAAATTTAATAGGAAGGATTGATTGATGTTTTACACTGCACGTGTTGCCTGGTTTAGTGGGGGAGGAAACCAGGCTCTTTGCTTGGAGGAAACCCTTGACATTCCAAGGCATTTCTTCCACAATACAGGATGGTTGCTACAATGTAGTTACCAACGGAAGGTCGTGGGTTTCCTCCCACAATAAAACTGGCAACACCGCCATATAAGTGAAATAATCTTGAGCGCGCCGTAAAACACCAAACAATCAATCAATCAATCCACAATACAGTGATCCAGTGAAAAATCCACTTTTCAGTTTTTATTTGGTCTGAGTAGTGGGAAAGAAACTGGGCCCTATAGCCAAAGGAAACCCTTGTCTTTCTGACTATGACAGATAGATGTAGATAGAATTACTTATTTGTTTGCAGCAAACACAGTCTGTGAAAGTACACAGAGTTTAATCTAATACAAAATATACCACTACCAAAGTTCAGTGGGTTGAAAAAGCTCTGACGCTTTGCACAGAATAGACCTCTGACAACTCAATAAGTGAATCCTGGCAAATGGATTGTTTGGTGTTTTACGCCACGCTCAAGATTATTTCACTTATATGGCGGCGTTGCCAGTTTTATTATGGGAGGAAACCGGGCTCTATGCCCGGAGGAAACCCACGACCTTCCGTTGGTAACTGGCAACCATCCCACATAGGTCGTTCGAGTGAAAAACCAGTGAGAAAATTTTCAAATTTTTTGGACTGAGTGGGATGCGAACCTGCGACCCATTGGTGGCATGGCAAATGGAAGCAAAGTATCTCTTTGTGTGAAGTGTGAACTGATGATCATTTCATTTCTTCATGATTGATTCATTAATGTTTTACCTCACATTGCAGATTATTTCCCTTTTAATGGTGTACTACCAGGTAAAGCGAGGAAGCAAACAGGGCTCATTAACTGGAGAAAACCACGATACTCAAAGGGTACCTGGCAACCCTTTTACAAAGGGCGATCAAGAAAAAACAACAACTTGGAATCTCCATTTTTATTTGGTCTGAGTGGGATTGAATCCTGTAGGCAGGGTTGTGCAATGGGGAGACTACCAGGGCCCTGTCTTACGAAGCTGGTGCAAAGTTGCGCATAAGCCTACAACATGGACCAGATGCGACTAGGGCGTAAGTTCCTATAACTTTAACACTGATTTACGTCCGACGTAACTTACGCCTGCTTTGTAAGACAAGGCCCAGAAGTCTCACAATAAGCATGAATGTATGATTTACCTGTATCAGTGATAAGGATGGGTTCTTGAAGAGGAATATCAGGAACATTGAGATCAGGTTTAGCAGGTCGACGTAGAGTTTTCCTTACTTTGGCTTGCAAGCCGTCATCATTTAAATGGTGCTGCATGTGATTTTTAACATGGGCTGCAGTGCGGAACTTTTTATGACATTGGGTACACTCAAAGGGTTTATGACCTGCAGGTAAGAAAAGAAATGTACATGTAGCTACATTTGAATATAAATTACTAGTATAAATTTTGTCCATATACCTTCCTTGTTAATTCAAGGTATATTTTCTCATTTATTAACACATTGGCTCAGTGAATGTTTTCTAGAATTACCAAAATTATTGAATGCCCGATCACATCCAATCATTCAGTCTGTTTGATAGACGAGACTAATCATGCAGCAGAAAAAAGAAATTAAAAAACGAGGATATGGACAAAAACAAAGAGACAAAATTCAATTGGCAATAAGGTACATATGTACTAGCTCTGACATGTAGCGTTAATGTGAGACCCGAAGGGTGGAACGCTACGCGACGTAGCCCATAGGGAAATAGGAAAATTCCTGAATGGTTGAGAATACAAAACATGGTAGCCAATAACTCTGGACAGAAAAGGTTGGTCATTCATTTTACGGCATTTATTGTATCAGTGAATGAATTATTTTGTTGGAAGAAAACAGTGACCAGCTCGGCGGCTGTATATATGCCAATCGTAGACTTACATGTTTCAAATGGTGACCTTTCTACAATGCTCGAGCTCCTAGCTCATTGATGGATTGTTCACCACAGTTACATATATAATACCCTATGGTGGTATTCATTAAACTTCATTTTTACTCATCTATAGATGACAGATTTCCATGATTATTTTAGACAAGAAGATTTTCCCTGTGCCCGTGTGTTTTAGTGATGATAAATATATATATTTGCCTGCGCCAGGGGGTCAAAATAACCATTGTTTTTAAACAAAAATTACCCACACATTTTCACATGGTTGGAAACAGTCTGCTCCATGGTTATTTTAGACAAGAAGATTTTCCCTGTGCCCGTGTGTTTTAGTGATCATAAATATAGATGATGGGATACATGTACTAGCAAATTGTTATTGCTCACATTAGGGGGCAAAGGGTAATGACAGTAACGTTCCATCATGAATTGTTGTTGTTGACTAACATCAAATGTATAGCCAACATTTTGTCCCGTAAAAAAGATTGAAAAATGCATATAAAATATTCTTGAAAAAAAATTTGAACTCTGACCTGTATGAAGACGTAGATGAACTTTGAGGCTTCCATGAGTTGAGAAATGCTTCTCACAAACAATGCAACAAAACTCCTTTAACCCGGTGTGGGTTTTAGCATGAGCTGTAAGTGTACTCTTCACCGCAAATGCACGGAAACAAAGCGAACATTTGTACGGCTTTTCATGGGTATGAATACGAATATGTCGAACTAAATCACTGGGTTTTTTAAACTCCTTACTACAATATGTGCACTGATGCCAACGTATACCATTGACCTACAAAGAAAGACAAACAAAAAAATCGGCCATTTTACTGTCGTAAAGGAAGATGTTAGAATGATCACTGGTAAACTTTTTCCCCCTGACAGATAGTTAAATGACGAGTTTAATACCATTTTTGATTTCATTTGCAGCTGATATGTTTACTTTTAGTTTCAGCTAGACTGGAGTTTCTAACAGAGACGCCAGAGCAAGCCGTTGCATGCTTACGCCCTGGCAGATCTTTTCATTGTCTTCTACCACAAAAATATATTCACCTTTCGAATAACATGGCGTTTGAATGTTCCAGTAGCGGAATCATGGACCTGTAGCGTAGAGGTAACAACTTCTATTGGATCCAGGCCATCAGCAGCCAATGAATCCACAGTGGTATTAACTGTCCCAGTAGCGGAGGTGGTGTGAGTCAGGCCACTGTTCTCTAAAGCTAGCTGTAGGATGTCTGATGATGCTTGGCGAGCCTTTTCAGCTATATCTCCAGCCTGAAAATTTAAATCCATTGAATTATTAATTGATGAGCTCATTTAATATCATACATACATATCGTAAGGTCTAAATGATATACCTCTTTTTAACACAATTAGAAACTTGTCTCCGTGGTTATTTTAGACAAGAAGATTTTCCTTGTGCCCGTGTGTTTTAGTGTTCATAAATATACATATCGTAAGGCAGAGGTTAAAATACACAAGGACATACAGGGCTGTCCTTAAAGGGAGAGTGATTGCTCTCCTTCCCCTCCACACACCCCCAGAGGGATCTGAGGAGATCTGTTTATGACTCCCCCTAACTCTACCTACCGGTTTAAGCCGGGTGTTTATGTTTTTCACTCTCTCAAGATAAAACTATGCTCCAACCCTTTAATGTCCATTAAAATAGAATTAACTTTATCACCATTGAGAGAAATTTCTTGGCATTTGATTGGTCGAAACGCCCAGAATGTGAGTCTGCATCCCAGTGCTTTCCGTGTATATATTTGATTCTGTATAACCCCGGAGTTAAGATCTCACGCGCTGTTATTACCACGGAGTCAAGGTCTTGGTGCGTCAGAGCATTCTTCAGTCAAGACGAAATCCTATTGTGACGTCAGTTTAGAATGTTGTTTCGTCAGCATTGAACGCTATGCTTGTCTCAAAGATCGTGAAAACCGATATAACTTTGCAACGTCACAATAGAATTTATTTCTTTCGCGACGTCATTTAGACCTCGCTCAATACACTCAACCCATGACATTTTTGTGAACTAATCAAATAAAGAACAGCTGATTATACTCAGTTTTAAGTAAACAAGCTGCTCTGGATGGTGATAAATTCGTTATATGACGCCCTTGCGTGGGTATACGGGTAGATATTTGGTGTCTGACTGATATTTTTCCTTGGCTTCGCCTCGGAAAAATATTAATGTCAGACACCAAATATCTACCTGTATACCCACGCAAGGGCGTCATATAACTAATAGTATGATAATATGAAAAACTAGGATAACACTTTTAAAAGACTGTTTCCTCGAGAATTTGCTTGACAATTCTGACATAGATAACTATACCAAAATTAAAATTCCTTTTCTGTAAATTCTGATGCTTTTATTTCATCATGATCGTGTTCTCTCACTGAAAAACATGAGACAGGAAGTGCACTCCCATTGAATTTTGGGAGACCATTTTTGGGGAGAGTGAAACAGGTCATCCTGACAGTTTTGGGAGAGCATATTGTAACTCTCCCAGTTTATTCTTAATGACAGGATAGAAAGTATTCAAAAAAGACAAAATTTTGTTACAAAATATTTTGAATGTCTTTTGGTTTGTATTCTGAATATTTCAAAATTTTGTGTCAACCATGTATTGAATTTATTGGGCTTACTTCACTTAGCTGTTGTGAGTGAGCCTCGTCTGCTTCCATTGGTTGTTCAGTTGTGAGTTCTCCATTTTCATTGGGCGTTGAAAGATGCAGAAGTTGTTCAATAACATCATTAACACGTTTGCCCGACTCCGTCATCCGCCTCATGGTGACCTGTGTGGGCAATTCCTGTAAGATTTAATGTTAAATTTTGTTATCAGATGTGACATTTCTTATCAAATCACTGTGTGCAGGTACAAAGCAATAGGGAGCGCAAGTCTCATAAGAATTATTACAAGATTTTGTGATATTTGGTGACAGATGACGCCATTAAGAAGGTTTTTGATGACGCTGCAATTCCATTTGGCGTATTTGGTTCCATAACGTGAGAGTAAAAAGTCATATTAGAACGAAAAACGCTCAGTCACATGCGCAATGCACTGCCAGTGAGAGGAAATATGTGGAATTCACACATGTGACTGACTTGCGCTCCCTATATTCACATATGTTTTCGCCATATTCAAGATTATTTCACTTATATATGGCGGCCATGTTTAGTGGGAGAAGAAACCATACTATTTGCCCGGTGGAAACTCCTGGCCTTCAGCTTGTACCTGGAAACTTTTCTTCAATATACAGGGCCACCAAGTAAAAAAAACACAGAAATATTTCAATTTTATTTATTTATGATCACTAAAACACATGGACACAGGGAAAATCTTCTTGTCTAAAATACCCATGGAGACAAGTTTCTAATTGTGTTAAAAAGAGGTATATCATTTAGACCTTTATACCCCATAAACTGTTGTAAAAAACCAAACCTATGATATTTCAATTTTATTTGATGTGAGTGGGATTTCAGCCCTTTACCCATAGATAAAAGGCATATCAGTCAGCCGTGAAATATTTAGACGTTAGTTGAATAATATATACCAGTAAGAAGAAATAGACCAAAAAGACATTACGGTAAGAATTCCGCTAATTCAAGTACTCAAAACATTACGAAAAGCACTCTAAAAGTTTGAGACTTTTCGTTGGGTGTCTTAAACCTCCTGCATGGAGCGACCGATAATCCTATCGAGCAATCACTATTGTTGTTGTTTTAGACCAAACATGGCAGAAAGCAGTCTAATAATTTGTTATCTTCACATTGCTCCTCCTTGAATTAGCGGAATTCTTACCGTACACATTTATTTACAATTAAATGTTTTGTAGTTTTTCCCAACTGCTATTTTCACAAGTGAGATAAAGTGGATTTTTCTGTCTAAATAAGTGACTTGAAATACGAATTTTGGCAGTGTATTCCACCTCTTTGGCCATTAAAAAGGTATGAAATCTTTACTTACGGGAGTATCAGTGTGTACTCGGCTGATATGAGCATTGAGACTTCCAAGTCTACGGAAAACACACGAACATTCAGAGCAGTTAAACACAGCCCTTGGGTCTTCCTCAGATAGTATTGGATGTACTCGCTACAACATCAACAAGAAAGTCATTCAAAAACCAATAAATCTCAACATAAAGCTCCTGGTCCAAAAAATTTGAAAATTTTCTGACTGGGTTTTCATGCGAACGACCTATGTGGGATGGTTGCCAGTTACCAACGGAAGGTCGTGGGTTTCCTCCGAGCATAGAGCCCGGTTTCCTCCCACAATAAAACTGGCAACGCCGCCATATAAGTGAAATAATCTTGAGCGCGGCAAAAAACACCAAACAATCAATCAATCCATCAATCAATCAATCATAAAGCTCCTGTGCTTGGTACTTCATACAACCATCCATAAATTAATTCCATAAAAAAAAACAGGTGGAAAAAAAGTTCCCAGGTTTTAGACTGAGTGGGATTTCAACAAGGATACAAGAAAAACAGAACATTTTAACGATGACAGATTGATTGTTTGGTGTTTTACGCCGCGCTCAAGATTATTTCACTTATATGGCGGCGTTGCCAGTTTTATTGTGGGAGGAAACCGGGCTCTGTGCCTGGAGGAAACCCACGACCTTCCGCTGGTAACTGGCAACCATCCCACATAGGTCGTTCGAGTGAAAACCCAGTCAGAAAATTTTCAAATTTTTTGGACTGAGTGGGATTCGAACCCGCGACCCATTGGTGGAAACGATGACTAAGAGGTAAAGATTTAATTTTTTCTTTGGTTTGGAGTTCTTGTCCTACCTTGATATGGGCCCTAAGATTTCCTCTCTGAGAGAAAGGAGCGTCACAGAAATCACAGTTATAGGGTCTTTCTCTCGTATGTTTTGTCATGTGGATTTGTAAAGCACCTTTCTGGTTGAAAGCCCGATCACACTCCACACAGCGAAATGGCTTTTCACCTAAACACAGGTAAATGAAAACGGAGATTCAATATTGGTATGTGTAAATCTGTACATTCTGGAGAGTCAATATTGGTATGTGTAAATCTGTACATTTTGGAGATTCAATATTGGTATGTGTAAATCTGTACATTCTGGAGAGTCAATATTGGTATGTGTAATCTGTACATTCTGGAGATTCAATATTGGTATGTGTAGTGGGAGAGGGCATTTAATACAATGCTGTTGTGGGGGGGGGGGGGGGGGGGGGGGAGGAAATTGTTTACGGGGAATTTTTAGAAGTAGCAGTGAATTTACCGTAAATAAAGGTGAACAGAATGATAAAGAGGGCACAGGAGAGTAACGGTTTGGTCACAAAGTTACAAAATCAAACTTAAGGCACACAGTGTGATTTGTTGTACGGGCTTGTAGCATGCATATCAAAAGCTTTGTCAAATACATCCATTTTAGTCGCATGCCACAAGTCAGTACGACAAATCACACAGTGACAACGGGCCTTTACAGTCAAAGATTGACTATATGACGTTACAGCCAGGCTCAAGATAACTTCACTTGTATGGTCTGTGTGACAGCTTATAAAGGGACTGGCAATTAGAAAAAAATAACAACCTTTATCAATTAACACACTTCTCAGTATATTAAATGCAACACTAGCATACGTTCAAAAGACACTGGTAATGTAAAAACGGACTCAATGTCGGAACATGATTGAATACAAGACGTTGAAAAAAGTCCCATTTAATGCTTTTGCCATGACTTCACAATGCTGTTGTGTTCAAACCTGGCAAATAAGCTAGAAAAATGTAACCCGAGTAACAAAACCTTAAGTGATACCTGTATGGATTCTGTTGTGACGTTCAAGTTGACTTGGCTTCTGAAATGTTTTAGAACAGATTCGACATTGATGATTGAAACCACTACGATCCAGATTACGCTTGTAAGACCGATGTTGTAAGGAAGATCTGAAAATAAAATCATGTATCATAATTAATATTATAGGTTTGAGAGAATTGTTTAAGCAATGACACAGTCAAGCAAAATATGTACATTTAGCTAAACGTTTTTTTTGTACAACATCCAGTAAATAAGTGGCTGTCGCCATCGAAGATATATTTATTTTGCAGACAATTTGTAAGGGGCATAACATCCGAGCGCGTTTATTTTCAATAGGCTTCTTATACTTGCTGTATCGAACAAATGTAGAAAGTTTTAGAATGTGAGTGAAAGACTTGTTGAGATAATGTGTTTACAAAGCTTTTTACAGCAGCGGCCATGTAAGGGGCATAACTGTGGAAAAAACTGTCCTAGCATGTTGATTTTCAATAGGCTTCTCATACTTGCTGTATTGAACAAATGTAGTAAGTTTTAAGAATTGGAGAGAAACACTTGCTGAGATAATGTGTTTACAAAGCTTTTTACAGCAACTGCCATGTAAGGGGCATAACTCTGGGAAAAAAACGTCTGAGCATGTTGATTTTCAATAGGCTTATTAAACTTGCTGTATATTTGTTCAAAATATAGTAAGTTTTAAGAATGTGAGTGAAAGACTTGTTGAGATAACGTGTTTACGAGGCTTTTTACAGCAGAGGTAATGTAAGGGGCATAACTCTTGAAAAACACGTCTGAGAGCGTCGATTATAAAAAAGCTTCTTGTACTTGCTGTATTGAACAATGGTAGGAAGTTTTAAAAATGTGAGTGAAAGACTTTTTTAGATAATGTGTTTACAAGGTTTTTTACAGCAGAGGTAATGTAAGGGGCATAACTCTTGAAAAACATGTCTGAGAGCTTCTTGTACTTGCTGTATTAAACAACTGTGTGAAGTTTCAAAGTTGTAAATGAAAGACTTTTCTTAGATAATGTGTTAACAAGGTTCAATGGACAGATGGACGACGGAGGCAACGACAATAAAAACGACAGTAAAAACTAACCAGACACACCAAATTTGCTTAGTGTGATACAAATACCTAAAATGTTATTTTATAATGTTGCTTCAGATCTATAAGCTGGGCCAGAAAAGGCCTGTGGCCCTCTCATTAAATAAACTCAAGTTCATACGTACTTAATTTTATAATGTTGTTTCATGTGATCTCTAAGTTGGGCCAGACGAGGAAATTCCTGTGTACATTGTCTGCACGGGTAAGTTCGTGTCCCCTCCTGCTCTTCTCGATGTTCCTTCATGTGACGATCTAGCTGACTCTGTTATACAGAATTGAATTATCATTTATTAATACACACTTTCAAAGAAAGACACCATTTTGTTTCGACAATACTCGCCACAACATTTCGACCAAACCAACTTCCGGTCCACCATGTGCCATTTAAAAAGCACTAAACAATCACTTTTGAAAAAATCAAAGTAGAGTCTTAAAATACTTCACATAACGCATTAAACCTACTTGCCACATTTTTTTATATCAGAGGTTACGATGTGGCTAAAATAAAAAGTCAGCTTTTATTCGTTTATACTTTTCAAGCTAAGAAATTTAACCCTGTAATTCAATAAGAAACAGGCATACAGACAATATTAGCAAAATGGCTAATTTTTCGCCGTGGTTAATTTATACAATCCTTCTTAATATTTCTAACTTTAAACAAGAGTTTTAGTAAACTCAACATACGCCCACCGCTACGATTAACAACTTTACATTTAATATAACATTTGTTTTAATTTCATCAATTCGAATTTCTTGTTCACAATAGAAGTTTTTCTTTTCTGAATTTGATGAAGCTGCAACTAAATACCAGCACGTTATAGTACACATATATTATCTGTTCAGGAAATTTCAATCACATTTTAATTGCAAAAACTGAAATACTGTGGCTGTTTTGACATTGCTGTTATGTTCCTTAATTGGGAAGGAGCAATCAATAGAATAGCTTACAATTCTTGAATTTTAAGTTTTGACTGGGACACTGTTCTATTGGACTTGGCTGTAATAGTTTTATTACAAAGCAAACAATCTTCAGGCTGACCACTGATATGCTGGTGTGTAAATATACAAACCTTGTGTGCCCACTTCAAGGAAGGTCATTGTCACCTTATCTCTATTTAAACAGCCACTCTGATAAATACCAGATGGGTAATCAAGTGGGAAAATTTTCTTTTTTTTTTGGTTATTATAGTGCACATTAAACTATCCAAGAAAACGGTCTCAGAATGTATAAATTAATTGGCTTTCAGCATTATTCAGTCTCTGGACCAAGTGTAATAAAAAAAGCATTGATATATATTAATATATATATTTTAAACATCAGGTACATATTTTTGATAAAAAAAGCTCTTGAAAACAGACAAAAAATATGTGTACCCAATTCAAATTTGGTATGTCAAACATCATCTACCTATAAGGTATATACTCTAAAAGAATTGGAGAGATTATATCAAAATGAAAGAAGTCCTGGAGCCGAAAAGGACTATTACATAATCCAATAGAGCTGCCATATTATGCAACAGGTGATGTCAGAAATGGTACTTGAAACACCGTCTGTCCATAAGGTATATACTCTGAAAGAATCGTCAAGATCGGATCAAAACTTTAGAAGTTATGGAGAGGAAGGGAATATTACATAATCCTATATGGCTGCCATATTATGCAACGGGTGAAGTCAGAAATGGTACACGACACACCGTCTGCCCATAAGGTATATATTCTGAAAGAATTGTCAAGATCGGATCAAAACTCTTCAAGTTATGGAGCGAAAGGGAACGAAAATATAGACTATGACAGAATATTACATAATCCAATGTGGAAGTCATATTTTGACATCGACAATGTCCTAAATGGTTCATGACACACCTTCTACCCCTTGAGTATATGTTGTAAAAAAAATTGTAAAGATCGGATCAAAACTCTTCAAGTTATGGAGCGGAAGGGAACGAAGATATGGACTAAGACAGAATATTACATAATCCAATGTAGAAGCCATATTATGCAATGGACAATGTTCTTAATGGTTCATGACACACCTTCTACCCCTTGAGTATATGTTGTAAAAAATTTTTTAAAGATCGGATCAAAACTCTTCAAGTTATGGAGCAGTTATGGATTGACGATGTCATAAATGGTTCATGACACACCTTCTACCCACAAGGTATATGTTGTGAAAGAATTGTAAAGATTAGATCAAAACTCTTCAAGTTATGGAGCGGAAGGGAATCCGGGACGGACGGCCGGCGCTGGTGATACCATAATACGACCGACTTTTTTTAAGTCGGGCGTATAAAAATTGGCCATAGTGCCAGTAAAATCCACAGTAAGAAAAAAAAAATGGCAATATGCCATACTTATCAATAAGATAAAATGAATGTTTGGTCGAAATTCAAGGGGAGATAATCAATGTTAGAGGTGATAGTTGTGCGCATTTTCGGAGTTTCGTTGAAAGGGTGTATTCATTTTCATTCATTAGAATATCTGGCATGATAGGGACAGTAAGATCTGAAATATTGAGTTGGAGTGGCCCCACTTCTTTTTAAGTGGCATGAGCTGCCAAAATTCACACTTTTTTCACAATTTTTGATCATCCTGACAGTAAGAGGCTTTGAAGGCCATCAAAAAACAAAATGATTAGCGTTGGAATGAGGAAAATCCATAGAGTATGTGGCCTGTACAAACCGAAAACCTGTTCGAAAAGTAAACAGAATTTAAATAACCGGGACGACCATTCATTCATTCTAAGCCAAAGTTAGTTCAAAACAATACTTTATCATACATTTTCGATACCAGAGGCACTAAAAAGCTTCTGAATTACATGTATATGTCTTGCGAAAAATAGCAAATAATTTCAACATTCTGTTTTAACAACAAAATATCAACATTTTGGCAGCACATCCCACTTTTAACAAACTTATTAATGGAAGTCATGAATTTTTCAAGCCGTATGTAGAGTATGTTTAGTGATATGTTAAAAGCTGCTCTCAAAACCATTTCCTGTATAGGGCTGGACTTCTGTGTGCATGTGTTAGAGGGTATTTTCGTATGGTATCGAGATGGTCGTCGTTTATTATGCAAATAAAAATACAGAATGTTTACTAGCTTACTTGAAGACTGAATTCATCACCACACTCTGGGCACATTAAACTCTCCTCTTTTTCGTGAAGCATGATATGAGCTTTGAGACTGGCAATACGAGAAAACTGTTTAAAACAATCCGGACAAGTTGGCTTTTGGTTTTCTTCAACATGGGTTGCAAAATGTAGTCGTAGATTACTCTCAATGTTAAATGAGCATGAGCACTTGGTACATCGAAAAGGCTTGTCTTCTTCGTGAGTTTTCATATGTCTTTGGTACTGATTCCATTTGGCATATACGTTGGAGCAAGTCTCACATGTAAATGGACCCTGATCAATAACAAAGAAAAATATCAAAATTGCAGTAAATATTGCAACAACATAATAGGCTGAACACTCGCTTGGTGAATCTGTTTGAATGCAGTTTAAAGATTGGTGGTAACAAACCAAAATTAAAGGGAGGTAACTTTTGGATTTATTTTGTCAACGATTGAAGCCAATGGTTTAATCAACCAAAACTCTTAGTTTTAACACCCGGAACTTCTAATTTTAGATCTAGCTATGAAGATTCTGCAGCACTTTGCTTTTCAAAAAATTGATATGGTGTCCCTTTCTAATGGAATGGCTGCTATGAAGATTGGGAGACCATCACACTCTGACGTATACAAAATATTAGATGAAATCACGAACAATATTGTACATTTTTACATCCTGAAGCATTCAAGCAAATGGGCTTACATGCAAGTCTCTCATTTCTTACCTTTCCTATGGGTTTCTTAAGCTGTTGTGTGTTCGGAGTTAGTTCAACTGCGGCTGCTTGGGGCAGTGCCTCTATTATCATGGGCTGTTCAAGTATGGTAATCGGTTCCCCAGGTTGATTAGATGCCTGCACTTGAAGTATTGGGTGCTGCATATTGGTAACAAACAGGCTTGATGGTTGTAATGCTGCCATGGTCTCAGCACTGGCACAAAACCTCTCCATATCGCCAAGATCAGAACCTGTGTGGGCCACGAGTACTGTGCCAGGTTGTAAACCCATCTCTGTGGCAAACTGACCGGCCACGGATGCATCTTCAAACGACTGATGGGTAACATATACTGTTGCATTTGGATTAGATGCGGTGACCGCTTGGATGGCCTGGCCCAGGTCTGTAGTTGACCCATCTGGCTGAGTTACTAACACTGTCTGTTGTGAAATAACCTGGTTTGGGTCGTCTGTTGTGTGTACCAATGTAACAGTTTCCTCTCCCACATTTTGCACTACTGCAGCCGACTGAACCTGTGCAAGATACTGAGCGTATTCTTCAACTGAAAAAAATCAAAGTCAATATTTAAATTTTTGAAGAAACGGAAACCCTGAATTGACAATAAATATCACGTAGGTTGATTCATGTTTTACGTTGCTTTCAACATTTCACTTATTTGGCGACGCTGCCGGGTTTAGTGTGGGAGGAAACGGGGCTCTATGCCCAGAGGAAAGTTCAAACCTCAAACTTTCTGCCCCTTCAACATAGCCATGATATGACAATCAAGTGAAAAATCCCCTCTGTTGGCTGAATATATAGGACTGATTTTGATCAAAATGTTTTATTTGCACCAAGACACATTTGCTACAACCATAGAGCTGGCCAGTCCACGGGCAGTTTAGAAATTTGACCAATATTGATCATGGCTGTTTCAACATTTATAAGAAATAGGTTGGCCCATAACTTCCAGTAAAATGTATCTAAACAGGGTAAATTGGAGACATTCAAATTAATGGATGCAAAGCTCCCTGGGTCAGGTTGAGGGGGGGGGGGGGGGGGGGGGTATTAAATGCAAGCACTAAATGCCAACTGTCTTATCAATTCAGCCAACGAGCCTCTGGGATAAGAGATAAGCAGCCATCATTTAGTCTTTGCAATAGGTGTTATACTTTGGGACGCAGGTTTTGATTCTCGGTTCAGGTGTCACCCAAAATGGGTAAAAGAATTTCTGCCAATATTCAAAAGTGTAATCAAAACAAATAACTAGAAAACCACTGTATAATTCATTTTGACAGAGGATCAAAGACAATAAAAAAGAATTTATTCTCCTCGAAAAACAGCCTCCTTACACAGATAGAAATAGAGTTTTGCATGAGCTGCGAAAATTCAGATTCTAAAATAAATTCTGATTGCCAATAGAAGTTCAGCGTTTGAAGTACCAGTGCCTTGAAAATTAAATGGATGGACATTGGAATTAAAAAAAAAAAAATTGGCAATAATAGTAACGCCTTTATGGAAAAAGAATTCAAATAGGCGAGTTCCATCTAGGGGGCTTTGTTGCTTTGAAGATCACTTAATATTAGCAGCCCATGCCTTTTAAAGAAATAGGGCTCTGCGGAATGACGTCATTCTGTACAACGTTACTTCCCGTTGCACCCCGTAAGCGTTGACTTTAAACATGGGATTAAATGGGGAATATTCAACTTTTTGAGCAAAGCTTCAAATTTGGTTCTGAAAAAATCTTAAAACTGGGCCCATTTACTCCCAAGTTTAAAGTCAACGCTTGCTGAGTGCAAAGGGAAGTAACTTTGTACAGAATGAGTGTGTTCAAGAAAATAGCATTTGCGATGACTTCTAATCTATTCTCTGACCCAGTTTTATTTAAACTGTCGAAAATTTGTTAATTTTTTTATTGTCCACTTACTGCCATGATCATTTCCGCCTCGGATTTGTAAAGGGACGTAATACTAATAGTGCTGGGTTTTTTAGTGAACTTCGAGGAGACTTAAAATAATTTTAAATCTTTTTTATCATTTATTGTCAGTTTTAACTTCAAATCATCAAAATTAACTGGAGAACTGGAGGTTGTTCTTGGTAGAGCTACCGGTAGGCTACTGTACTTCACTAGTAGTATGGAATATGTTCTCCAATCGCAATATTTCATACTACTAGTAAAATAAACAACTCAGCAGTATGAAACGTTGTTTAAAGGGGCATGAGCTGCCAAAATGTTGATATTTTGACGTAAACACAGAATGTTGAAATTATCGGCTATTTTTCTCAAGACGTATAATTCAGAAGCTTTTTAGTACTTCTAGTCTCAAAAATGTACGATAAAGTATTGTTTTGAACTAACTTTGACCTAGAATGAATGAATGGTCGTCCCGGTTATTTAAATTTTGCTACTTTTCGAACACGTTTTCGGTTCGTACAGGGCACATACTGTATGGATTTTCCTCATTCAAACGCCAATCATTTAGTTTTTCGATGGCCTTCAAAGCCTCTTACTGTCGTGACGATTAGAAATTATGAAAAAAGTGTGAATTTCGGCAGCTCATGCCCCTTTAATAGCAGTAGGCCTACTTATATCACTGGTCAGTAAGGCCTACTTTAACAAAAAAGCTAAATTAATAGAAGTCAAAACACAAAAGGGAGATCATTAAATCCATTTATCAGTTGTCCTTTTAGTTTTATCCTGTTTATGTTGTGGCCTGCTCCAAATGGGAGTTGGGAAAATAACAGCAAAAATTGGATGTATTTAGAACATAGAGACCTTTCAGCCCTTGGCTTTCAAAGATCTAGGGTAAAAAGCTGCACAGAGCGTGTAACTACAGAATCAGTCAGAAACACCACTTTGTGTCAAGAGGAAGACTGAAACAGTTTTGTATATATACGCCTAGATATTACTGCGCCATCAATCTCACTCGCGTAGGATTTGCTGTTAGGGACTATACCGTGTACTCAATTTACATCAACCGAATAAAAGTAAATCAAAGTTCTTAAGCTGTGTACAACTTTGTTTCAGTTGAAGAGTCATACCTGTAACACTTTCAACTTGTATTTGACCCTCTGTGTGATTTTCTAAGGACATAATTCACCAATATTTTCTATCAAAGATGGCGGATTTTCAAAGAATCATTTTCAAAACGAGGCTCATTAAAGAGATGCCCGGATGTCTTCGCACGTCGCTTTTCATGGGGGGCATTTTAGATAGAAGTTCGTGTTACGCCGATATCTAATTAAATAGTTGGAGGGTATGGCGCATTGAAATGGCCGAAAATAATTTAATAATCCCGCAATTTCGCTTCAAAGTATATGATCTATCTTATAAGCGGTGATAAGGTTATAGAGACATAAACAAAATAGTGCAGTTAATGATACTGGCCACAGCACTGCCCGGTGCTGCTGTTAGGTCGAAAGAAGACCCAGAAATAAGTCAACGTTTCCAACGGGAACACTTTGAGCTAGCCATATTTCGCTGGGAATACTTTAAATACATTATCTAATTAAAATATCGAAATTCGACCCGCAGATCCGTCGTAATTTACTAAGTCAGTGCGTTGGGTTTTTTTTTACCCTCCTAAATTTTGTCTCAAAAATTAAATTTACTTAATAAATTTCACTAATTATTTGAAACGATCCTTTTTTGTTGGCTGGTTGATTGTTCTCTCCCAACCCCCGCACCCCTTCTCATGCACGTAACCAATGAATTTTATGTAGTTAAACGCGCGTAACGCTGGCGGAGTAGCCCTTTATCGCAAGAGTAGCTCGCCCTTTGTTGCGCTCTTCTGTGTTCCTTCAAAGTTGGGGGAAAAATTCGGTACTTGGTGGCCGAAGAGGACCTTAGTTAGAATGACAATGTTGACGTTTATTTTCAATTTACTGCCTACTGGTTGTATTAGTTTACAAAAAAAGTCATAAGGTGTGTAAAAAATGCACATTGCTATTAATAATAACTGGTATGATTTAGACGTAGCATCTCGATATTTTTCAATCCAACAACAACAACAACAACAAAGCTGTCAAAAATGTAAACAAAACAGTTATCGCTATAGTATAATCCATAGAAAATATCTTAGTTTCCTATTGTTATGCGAATGTCTTATGGCAAAATGGCAGAGCTAAATAGTAAATCCACACTGCCCAATACTTATAACAATGCTGTTTTAAATTAGAAAATATGCAAAAAATGAGGTCATTTTTGACACCCATTTCTGTAGAGAATGTTATACTTATATTATGTAAAAAAAAAATTTCAGATTCTAGATGAAAATATGAATTGTAAAACAAAAACAAAAAAAAGTTTGCAGTCAGGATATATCATGAGTACATATTCATGTGTTTGCTGCTACATGTATAAAATACTATAACGTTATAAGTATAAAAACTCCCTAAACATGCATTTCTATAAATTGTCATCAGCGGAAAGCTTTTATTCGATAAAAATTGCAAGTAATTAGCTAATTTGGGAAGAGTGAAGAATAGCAGGGCACATGGGTCTCTCATTTATGGCCTATATCTCTAACATTGGGCCCCCCCCCCCCCCCCCCCCCCCCCCCCCCCGCCCAAAAAAAAATTGCTTTATTTCGTTAATTACTCAGTATACTGAATGCAGGTGCAAACTTACTTAGTCAGTCTATAAAGCAGATATATTTTATCCTATTTGCAGATCAAGCAAGTTGATGGTCATTGAAGTTTGCTGGAGAATGTACACCTGATTTTTTTTTTTATAATGGTTAATTCAACCTGTCACATTTTTCATCCTGTTTCTGATGATTTTTTTGTCAACTAATCTTCTCACTTCTCCATCTAACTCATCTCCTTATGATTGAACGGACGGTATGAACCAACCAAGAGAAAGCGAGGCAAACCAACCCCGAGATACTACATGTAGCTTAGACGAGCAAGGTTACAGCAATCAAAACAGATCATCAATTGATAACACAAACAACAATCATTCTAGTAGTATTCTGCCCGCAGGAAGTTCTCAACTTGACGGAGCAAATATTAAAGATTTGTCACAGCTTACTGACGTAACTTCTCATTACAAGAATGATTTTGAGAAACGAACTGATAATGACTTGGGTACACCAAGCACTACACAAAGAAACTCAAAAAAGAGGACCCATCCTGATGAAAGTGATTTGCTTTTGGGTCCGTATAAGTTTGAATCTAATATAACAAACCCAAGACAAGATTCAGACCTTGAAGTGACATCATTGAGTCAAAGCCAGTCTGAAGTGATTGAACAATTATGCCATTCAGTGATAGAACAGCAACAGTCAATTACAGACGGATACACTCAGTCTGGCAGAGTAATAGTAAATCAAGAAGATACTGTGTTAAGATCAACTGGAAACGATAATAAACTTGTTGGCATGGAAAATATATCTTTACCTGGCTGTTCCTCCCAAGCCTCTTTCAAATGTACCAACTGTCGAGTTTTGTTTCCTGACCAGATGAGTTTCATTGGGCACCTTACATGTGGTGCTCAAGTGAAATCAGAATTTAAAGGAAACTGCATTGGGGGTATGCCTGTTCGCAAAGAAAACGAAGTTAGTAGTAGTACGAGTAAACCCTCTACGCAGTCGCATAATAGTTCCTTCTACGATGTCACAGCTCATCAGTGTGCAGCATGTGATGAAGCGTTTGAGAGTTTGAGGCATAACAGAACATTTTGCACAGACATTAAGCTAAACGCTGCTCCCATTGCTACAGGTACATGTACTACAACTAAGCTATGGCACCCAAAACCCCCAGGTCAACCAGAGGTGATAGATCTCACTGACTCCAGGAGTACAAGTCCTGATGGGCCTCCACTGTCACCACAATCAGCTTCAGATTTGCAACGCGTACCATGTGAAATTTGTGGCAAGCGTTTCAAGAATAAATACACTTTGAAAACTCATTACAGAATTCATTCAAACCAAAGGCCATTCAGCTGCTCAGTTTGCTTCAAAAGCTTCAAGGAGAAAGGTGTTCTAAAATCCCACGAAAAAACTCACACGGATGAGAGACCATTCATGTGTCCCGTTTGTTTGAAATGTTTCAAAGCTAAGGGCACGCTCAAAACACACATGAAGCAAACTCACCCAACCTGAAGAATTTCCTACGGTAAACTTTCTTTTGAAGGTACTTCTTTTTGGAGCTTACACAAGAGTACCCTATATCCAGGCCCTATACATGTAGATATTCATTTTTGGCCCCAAGGGAGGCCATATGATCACTGTATGTGTGCCACAGGTCTGGTCATAAACCAAACTCAAAACCTGTATGGTACTGCAAATTTGAAACAACTGATTTGTAAAGAACATTAAGTATCATAAATATTTATGTTGTATGATGAATAGTAAGGTTATGACTATCAATACATTTATTAACAGAAAAGAAGAACTGGTGCCTCTTCCTATAGGGTTGACTATACAACTACAACTCGGCCGATACGTCTACTGGCCACTACAGGTAACCTACTTTCGGCAGATCTTTGGATACGTTGACTTGTTATAATCTGGTAACCGTTTCCTTTGCACCCAAAAATTATTGTCCTGCGCACGATATGTAAATTATTGTCCCGCTTACGAAATGTTCTGTTTGTATTGATACATATATGTTGACTCAGCAGTCGACATATTGTTTCCATGGTGTCGCAGTGTGTATTCAGGGGCAAGTAACTTTAGGTAAATTGATACATACTCGTCTGCCCGATACAGAAAAATATCACTTCAAGTGGCGATGACGTCCAATCAAATGCAAGTATTTTTTCTGATGCGAATTAATCATTGTTATCACCAACATCAGATACATGTAGCTACTTGATCATTATGAAACAGTTGCTTAAATCTTGTCTTAGTCATTATTGGTTTCTTGTCTCAATACAGGCCAAATATAAGATTGAAACATTTTAGTTGATTTTTCGTTTGATTGCCATATGTGAAAGAGTTAACAGGTACTCATCAGAGGTTGGGGGTTTCCTCAAGGCAAATGTTGTGGTTTCCTCTTCCAATAAACCTGGCAACGCCGTCATATAAGTGAAATAATCTTGTGTGTAGCGTAAAACATCAATCAATACAATCTAGGGGTTCAATCTCAGTCCACCGATGTTCTTGCCATAGTTAAGATGCGTAATCATTGTCAATGTGTTACAAAAGGATTCCAGAAAATTCTACTGACCAAGGCTAAACTCCTGTCAGTCGTCAACCTAATGAAATATCATAGGTTTGATTTGTTACAACAATTTATGGGGTATAAAGGACTAAATGATATACCTCTTTTTAGCACAATAAGAAACTTGTCTCCATCGTTATTTTAGACAAGAAGATTTTCCCTGTGCCCTTGTGTTTTAGTGATCATAAATACAATCTAGTTAGTGATATTTAATTTCCAATCATTTATTTAAGTTTTAAACTGTTTGATGCCTAGAAAAATATAAACAGTGGCAATGAGTATAGGACGAAAGGCTAGTGACATCACTCAAAGAATGTCTGTGTTTTCTAGTTTCCAAATTAGACCAACATCCTTATTATATGTTTTTAGCATAAATATTGGCCAATTGCTATTAAAAGTAAAGGCTTTATTCAGGTTGACAACTAAGAGTTTATTATCACCTTTTAATACTTGGTACCTGATTGGGGGGTCAAGATAATCATTTTATGTTCTGACTCATTTTTTTTCAAAGTCACATGTTGACTAGAACAGGACTAAAAGTTAGCATATTTATGAAACCAAGTTTGTGAATGGAATTTCTCATCATGTGCATTTGTAGATTTCTAAATATTTTATAGGATTTTATTTAATTGATAACTTTTATTAAGATACAATGTTGTATTTTTAGATCACCATGATCTCATGGTGGTCTTATCAAATTGCTTTTTGTCCGTGGTCCGTTTTCTTGTTTACTCGCGATTCCAAGAGAACTACCGGTCGGATCTTCATAAAATTTCACAGACTTGTTCCCCTTATGGTCTAGTTGTGCAACATCTATTTTGTATGCTCATTTGCATAATAAAAGGGCTGCTGGCGGCCATTTTTTGATTTTTACCTACCCAGTTTGTGATTGCAGAATCTAGAAAACCACCAGGCCGATCATGATGAAATGTTTTTGGGCTGGTTCCCCATATGGTCTAGTTGTGCAACATCTTTTTTTCCGGGCTCATTTGCATAGTAAAATGGCCGCTAGGCGACCATTTTTTTGGTCTTTTTGTCACTTTTCTTCTACAGTAATGAAGGGGCCTCCGTGGCTCAGTAGGTAGAGCGTTGGACGCTCAATCCGAACAGCCTTCCACCAATGGGTCGCGGGTTCGAATCCCACAGTCCAAAAATTGGAAAATCCCACCTATGTGGGATGGTTGCCAGTTACCAGCGGAAGGTCGTGGGTTTCCTCCGGGCACAGAGCCAGGTTTCCTCCAACAAAACAATGGTCGTTTTGTTCATTGCTTTATGAAAACGAATGCTTTTTGAAAGAGGCAAAGGCCTACATGTACGTAGATGCGGTCACGGTTACAAGCATCGATTTTAATGTTGGACAAGTCACAACTGTATTTCGATGGAAGATGTACACTATCAGGAGTTAAATCGAAGCATCCTTCATTCCAATCTTAGTAAATTGAAATCATACATCCTTTTCAGTTATATTATTTGTCGTTATAGGATCTTACTTTCTCAAATCCATTTTGGCATTCAGTGAGGTCCAATCATTTAGGAAAGTTGGTGTGGAGTTTTCAGATAACAGCCACTTTCTACCAAAGAAACTTTGTTCTTGTCCAGCCAGCCACCAACTGAAGAAATCAATTTCACATATCAAATTTGCGATCCGTTTACAAGCAGCCTCACTTTCTGATAGTGTTCTATGGTGGTCGCCAAGATCAGTTCACTGATCTCTTGTTTGTTGTTTGAATTGTTAGATGAAATGGCAAATGTCATTTCAGATTGTTTTGTCAAATCTTGTTATGTTTTATTTTAAGTTTTGTCTTTAAAATCATTAGTAATAAAAATGCTGTTTTACCATTTTTTTTTAGACAAACAGTTATCTAATGCATTTATATGGTGCCTGTTGCATTCTGGTCAATTTTTTTTTCTTGAATTCATTGTTAAAATTTTAAGCATTTTTATCGAGTCAAATTGTTAATCAATATTAGTTGTGTTGTTTATTACTGATGGAGCCAAAATTGTCACTTTTTTCCCATGATTATATTTGGGTTATTCTTAGTTTATCAATATTTTTACGTCAGCCGAAGATCTGTACTACCTTGTCAATATATTACAAAGTATTCCGAAAAATTCTACTGACTAAAGCCAAACTCTGGTCTGTTTTCAACCTATTGAAATATCATGGGTTTTGGTTTATTACAACAACTTATGATTGGGCATATAAAAGGTCCTAATGACATACCCCTTTTTATCACAATTAGAAACTTGTCTCTATAGGGTCATTTTTAGTCAAGAAGGTTTTCCCTGTGCCTAAGTGTTTTAGCGCTAATAAATAATAGTAGTTTATCATTGGAAAAGGAGTTTCTTCCTTTAAAAGCTGAGCTACCAAAATATATATATTTTTCCTCTAAAACCGAATTTGGACTATCTGAATCAGAATTAATGAAAAAAGTTTAAATTTTGGTAGCTCATACCACTTGAATAAAAACAATTTTAAAAATGAAGTTACACTGACACAGGAAAATCAACAAGAATGATCTTTTTTTACTAGAAACATTCTACCATTGTCTGATTGTGTTTGAATTATTTACTGTAAAAAGTTGTAAATATCTTGATTGATATTCAGTGGAGATATTTTTGATTTCTCAGATAATTTGGTACATGTATGTTGCTGTATAGAATACAGCCTTTTACAGCTTCACTTTCTTTACATTTATATTACAAATGGGTAAAATCATTTCACTGTATGTGAGTACAGCAAATTAACTCATGCTTTTTTTTTAAAAATATTTTTGCTTTTTTTAAAAATATTTTTCAAAAAAAAAAAATACATAAGAATTTTGAGAATGGGAGTAAAGTGTTTATAAATTCACTGATGGCCCTGCAGTAAATGTTTGTGAATTTGTCCAGATTGGTTTAAAAAAGTGAAACTGAATGTCCTAAGGACTCTAAACGAGAATAAAATTCTTATACTTTCAAAGTTGTTTTGTTTTGTCATTGCAAACACATAGGCCTACTTGAATTGCCACATTATGAAATGGCTTTGTGCAGCATAGAACACAGAATAACGAAAACTACAAAAATACATAAGATGGACAGTTTTCGGACTTAGACTATGGTCTTAGTAGTGTGGTGGCTTAAAGGGAACATTGTGGGATGGTTGCCAGTTACCACCGGAAAGTTGTGGGTTTCCTCCGGGCATAGAGCCTTCCTCCCACAATAAAACTGGCAACGCCGCCATATAAGGGAAATCTTGAGCGAGGCCTAAAACACCAAACAAACGATCAATCAATCAAAGGGAACATAATTTTATGCTAGTATGCATTTTTTCCCAAGCATTGGGCAGAAGGGCCCTATATCATAACACTCATAAAAAATAATTTGCGCTCAAGTGGAAATTGTTTAACAGCCATACCAGAATGATATTCCACTTGAATAAAGACCAAAGCACAACCATGCACCCAAATGAAAATGAAAGTAGCCCTATATTAATGTGAAATTTATTTTTCACGTATGTGGCAATCAATTTGAATCGACGGGGAAATGAATTTTCACCTCTGTTGAAATTAGAGCTTGACTATTTTATTTCTGATTGCTTGACTTTTGATTTCTTGTCAGGATAAAGTCACTTGCATACATTAGGATGCGAAACTAATTTCCATGGGGCTGGGTGGAAACTAATTTTGAGATGGGAGGACAATAATTTCAATATGGTGAAAAAATAATTTCTATGTTAATGAAAATCAATTTCCAAATGTGAACCCGCTATATATGTGAAATAATCTTGAGTGCGGCATGAAACACCAAACAATCAACCAATTGTGACATTTTTTTCTCTTAGTTGAAAACTATGAATGAGTTCATGTTATTATTACCGGTACATTAGCTCAAATCCTAGGTTAATTTCTGCATGGGTGGAAATATAAAATACGCTATCAACTGTAAAACTTCAAATTCTGTTTTGTTTTGTCTTTCCTCGTAAAAGAAATAAACTGGCTGCTGTGCAAATTTCTCCCCTGCCAGCACATGTTGGGTGCAAAATAATTTCAACTGCATGTGTGGCAAAATATTTTCTGCACGAGTGGAAATATATTCAATTTAAAGGGGTGGACAATTCCTTTTTGATAATGATATAAATTTCCATTAATTTGATTATGGATGCACTTAAAAAAAGCCTCATAAAACTGCTAACTGAAACCCTTACTAGCCACCATAGTTCATAACCAATGGCAATTAATACTGTTCATGAAGCTGAGCTGTCAAAATTCACTGTTTTTTCATAACTTCTGATCGTCACGACAGTAAGAGGCTTTGAAGGCTATCGAAAAACTAAATGATTGGCGTTGGAATGAGAAAAATCCATACAGTATGTGGTCTGTATGAACCGAAAACGTGTTCAAAAGTAAACAAAATTTAAATAACCGGGACGACCATTCATTCATTCTAAGCCAAAGTTAGTTCAAAACAGTACTTTATCGTACATTTTCGAGACTAGAAGCATTAAAAAGCTTCTGAATTCTACCTCTTGAAAAAAATAGCCAATAATTTCAGCATTCTGTTTTAACGTCAAAATATCAACATTTTGGCAGCTCATGCCCCTTGGTAGAAAATGTGTCAGAAATTTTGATCACGAGGTGTAAACATGTCACAGTGACCTACATTACTCTTCGTGATCTCCTTCACGCGCACATTTCCCGTTCCATTTTACTTAGCCCAATGATTTCGGTACAGGATTGTCGAATGCCGAATCGGGGAGAGTAAACCGAGAGTTATCTAACCCATATGAGTAGACGAAAATGAGCTGTTGTTGCAAGTAAATTGTAATCGTTTTATACTCACATTTAGATTACATTTCACGAAACCATGGCGTTCCGATCCATCGTTTTGTCACCCAGACTTAGCAGAAGAGCTCTGCTGTCGTATAAGCATGGAGATAAAACGAAATCATTCCGAATGATGTCTCTGACATCTTCTGATGACGACAAACATCGGCGTGAGTTGAATGACAAGAGTCCGTCATTTGGAAGTCACTTCGAAATCCCCCCTTCAGTTCAGGGGTACCAAGGCGGAGAACATGAATTTTCTCACAACCAATCTATCGAAGTTGTCTCAGCCGCTGTGGAGTATCATTTCAAAGCTCGTCACAGTAGAAGTATAGCCACCGAAGAGGAGGGCAATTTCTCAGATCAGCAGTTGAATGAAGCCAATTCAGGCTCCACACAACAATATGACAACAGTGGTCATGTAAGTTTATCCAGTTGCATGCAGACGACAGTTCCAGAACCATTTACTCCTGCAGGTCGATCTCCAGTCCACCTTAATATGCCCAGACAAGGGCGCACTTTGAGCGAACAGAAATATGTGGCAGATAAACTGGAACATATGCATCCATCTAGACAGTTTTCCACTTCTGCAGTATCCAGGTATGCCGCTGCTCTGAAGACTGATCATAATGTTCAAGGGAACTATGAAAGCGTCCCTTGCCCACAAGGCATTCAGGGCGACGATTGTGTGCAGTTTCAACTTTGGCTGGAAAGTTGTAAACGTTATGGATTGGAAAATTGCGAAGATCAGTTACAAGGCATTCAAACTGGCCGAAAGTCTCTTGCACAAGTGTTGCGGGAACAAGAGATCTTGATTGAGAAGATTGCTGCAGACTACAAAGCATCAAATGCAGTGGAAAGTGAGTTTAAGATGATGAGCTTGGATGCCCCTTGTCCACAAGGTGTACAGGGAGAAGATTGTGACCGATTCAAACTTTGGTTCAAAAACTGTCATCAGTTTGGGTTTGGCGAATGTATGGACCAGCTTCAAGGGATTCAGGGAGGCCGAAAATCTTTGTCTCAAGTTTTCCAGGAGCAAGATGAGCTTATCCATAACATCGCACAAAAATACTACACCAAGTCATCTGGTCAGGTGGGTATAGCTGGTGTTAGGGTAACCCGCTCCTTCTCCACACGCCCCGACCCTCGAGATTCAACACCCACCCCAGGGGAGCCCAGTCCAACCCTCAACTCTACCCCTATTGAGGCCCAGAAAACCCTCTCACAGAAAGACAGGTTGAAGCGAGCTGTAAAAGACTATGGGGCCACTGTGATTGTCTTTCATGTGGGAATTTCCCTTATGTCTTTGGGTGGATTTTATGTGCTGGTTTCCAGGTATCACTCTATGTTATAACCTTTGTTGCCCAGCATGTTCAGATTTTAATCACTGGCCTTTTATTTTAATAATGGACCTATGAATTTTTAGGTTAGAACTAAAGTAACACATGGTGATGGATTTACTAACAATAGTAACAACAGTAACACGCCGGCTGCCACAGAGAAATTAGAGTTAAGGGCCTTATATCTAGGTCATGTGGAGGGGTTGTAAGTTGTTAAATCTTGAAGCACAGTGCAATCCAAAACCTGTTGACTGTCAGACTGATCACTCAGGTGGTAATAGATAGATAGTGGGAAAACTTAACATAAGATCCAGTCCTCCCCCCAATTGGTGATTTGTCGATAACTTGTATGACCTAATTTTAATAGCAACGTCACAATTACTGCGGCTGCCTTAAGGGCCTAAGACAGACCGGACAAACAGTCTGTCTATTTTTAACTTGAATTATTCAGCATTTTTATAACCGATATAAGAAAGGAAATCAACATTGTTACAGTTTGTGTCTGAAAAATCCAGTAATGCAAAAATATCTTGCTTGAAATGGAAGACAAAGTTCGACTGATTATGACTGAAGTCAAAATAGAAGTCAGGCTTGTCCGGTCTAAAATTGATGTCACAAGGTCCTACCATTGTTGGCGAGGTCTATTGAATAATTGGTTATATGCTGAATCGTTGATATGAGCACAGGCACACGGAGTGCTCTCCCTTATCCACCCTCTGTTATACTATAAATATGGACATATTTACAGTATAACAGAGGGTGGATAAGGGAGAGCACTAGGTGTGCCTGTGATATGAGTGAACTAACCTACATGGTTACCGGTAGTTAGCCACCTATCCAAGTGGGCAAGTTTTAAGAAATATCAATTTGCAGTAGTTCAATTTTACCAAACTTATGGTTATATTACATATACATGTACCATAATACCAATTTGAGTAGAATTTAACTACAGTTTGGAGGGGCTGTTTTCTAGTTTGACATGGGAGAGATTCTTTGTGGAAAAATGCTTCAAAGACCGTATTAGGCTATCTTGAATT
This sequence comes from Lepidochitona cinerea, assembly GCA_963971465.1. Taxonomy (NCBI): domain Eukaryota; kingdom Metazoa; phylum Mollusca; class Polyplacophora; order Chitonida; family Tonicellidae; genus Lepidochitona; species Lepidochitona cinerea. Next base: position 33,696,231 of record OZ020555.1, on the reverse strand, counting down.
AACGATTTTACTGTAAAACAGGTTAACACCAGTCTTCTAGGTTATCTTTTATCACTGGAACTGCTGAGTTATAGATAACAGTATTGCTTACTCATACTTGATAGAAGGAACTCCTTTGTCATAGTTTATATAACATTACTAGCCTGGCTTTTGAATAACACATGTGTTTTATGTCCTTCATGTAACTGAGTGTTACTTTAAGTTTAATAATGGTACTAGTATATACACTATAAAAATGTCATCCACATCCAATTAAATATTTCACTACTGAATATATGTACAGATTCAATTATTTCAATGTTTTTCAATACTCCTCACCTCACCGGGATGTTTAACTTGTATCTTGGATTTATGGAGCCCTACTCAAAGTCCCCGTTTGTGTTTGTAGCTACTGTTTGTCAAACTAACTTATGAGTGACACTAATACAAAATCTATCTCCATGTAGGCCTACATATAGACTCCCTGTTAAGGAGAAAGTTGGGGGGGGGGGGGGGGGGGCTATGCTGGGCTGAGCTGGAGGTGATCTCCAGATCAAAATACCATTTTTGTGAAAATAACAATGGGGAATCAAAATATTCCCTTTGTGTCTTGATGACTTCTTAATGATTGCACGTTAATTCTATTTTTCAGCGGGATTGACATGGTGACCATACTGCGTCAAATTGGCGTTGGAGAATCAATCCTAACATCTAACCTGTTAACTGGGGCGAGTACCTTTGTTGTTGCTTATGCTGTACACAAGGTCTTTGCACCTGTACGAATTGCTATCACTCTTACTTCAACACCTTTCATCGTACGATACCTTCGGAAAATAGGATTTCTCAAGCCACCCAAAGTTCTCCAGAAATAATGCCCCAGGAAATATGAGACTACTCAAGCAGTTTTATTTGGATATGAAGAAGTGGAAATTCTTCCAGCATCAAACAGTGCTTGACAATCAAATGATGGATTACATTCCACTGGTGACTCTATGATCTGATATTGAATTTCTTATTTTCCTTCTAACTCTCAACTTCTGAATTATCTAACAGACGGATATGTGGTGAAAGTGTAATTTCTTCTAAATATTCAGCCATTTTCCATTGAGTCAGACAAAAAAGGGGACATGGAGTTGTGTTTAAGGATAACCATTTTCACACACCGATCGGCGGGTCATATTGCCTTAAATTCCCTCTAATGAGCAAATTTTTTCTGGCCTCATTTAGCATATTTCTTTTCTAATGATCGAATCCTTATGAGGAAAAAAGTCGCTGAATCTTTAGAAGAAATACCTGTCTTAAACTTTTTTTCCGATTGTCTAAATCAATCAGATTAATTTGGGAGCGTCCATGACTACCAAGCTCTGACCGAATGTCGAGATTCCCTTTTGGGTATCCTACAGGGTTTCATCTCCTCTTCTAACACTAACGGCACTGCCAGATCAGTGAAATATCAACCTCATGTGACATGAGGCATCGATCAATCAGCAATGGCTGGTTGCCAGATCAGTGAAATATCAACCTCATGTGGCATGAGGCATCGATCAATCAGCAATGGCTGGTTGCCAGATCAGTGATATATCAACCTCATGTGGCATGAGGCATCGATCAATCAGCAATGGCTGGTTGCCAGATCAGTGATATATCAACCTCATGTGGCATGAGGCATCGATCAATCAGCAATGGCTGGTTGCCAGATCAGTGATATATCAACCTCATGTGGCATGAGGCATCGATCAATCAGCAATGGCTGGTTGCCAGATCAGTGAAATATCAACCTCATGTGGCATCGATCAATCAGCAATGGCTGGTAAAGCATTGAATACCAAGCCCTTGTAAAATATCATTTTTATCCCAAAGAATGATGAAAAGTTCTTTTAATTGAGCTCTGGTTGGTACTTTAGACTAATGAGATATGTGCATGGGTTTTACCACGGCACACAAGGGTTCTCTTTGTCGACTGCCCCTCTAATAATGCTGCATCTGGTATTCTCCCATATAAGTTAAATAATCTTCACTGTGTCAGCACCAAAACAATGAAGAATATATATATATGTATACCAAATTAAACTGACCACATATTTACATAACTTTGATTGATTTGAATAAGAAAAAAAGTATTGAAAATCCCTTAATAAAGAAAGACTAGCAAAACAAGAATCTATCATAGTCCAAAAGTTAATAAATTATTTTTTTTGATTCGTTGTCACATTGATAATGAGATTGGTATAGGTGATTAGTGCTTCCCAGGGCATGCTTTGTAAATTTTGCATTAGATTTTTCTTGGGTGTCCTTTTTTGTCAATTATATACATGTATATTTGTATCTGTCTATAACTTGATTTTTTGTGCTATATTTTGCTTTTTGAAAAAAGACATCTTGTATGTTTTGATTTTGATGATAATTGCTTATATATACATATATATTATTACATATGAATCAATAATGAATATCTGTTGAAGTTTGCATTTGAGTTATTCCCCCTTTACTTAGATCTTGAGTTATTCCCCCTTATTTTGAAAAATGAAAGGCTGAGCTGCTGAAGCAGTCTTCACTGAGCCAGGCTCCCTGCATCTTCTCTAGCCAAGTTAAAATCTTCATGTAACCCATTCCGTGTTTTACCTTGGCGGACGACTCCACTTCAACCCGTAATCGAACAGCTCGTTTTAATTGGATGCGAGTAAAACTTCTCGCAGCTAATCAAATCCTCAGGCACTTACACTGAAAATAACGTAATGGCGGCTGTGTACACCTTGAACTTTTGTTTAACGAGTGCTGATTGGCTAAGACTCTGTAAGTCTAGGAAAGACAACTCTTACATTCCCACCAGTGGGCGCTGTTCGATTTACGGGTTGAAGTGGAGTCGTCCGCCAAGGTAAAACACGGAATGGGTTACATGAAGATTTTAACTTGGCTTGCGAAGATGGGCTCCCTGTAAGGGGATGGGTATGGTATCAAGGTCGTTTTCTGATACATAGCTTTATTAGGGATGTCGTATACTGGTAGGGGTTATGGTAGGGTTTTGATAATCAACCAAGTTTCCCCAGAGGTATTAACTAAACTCCTCTGTCGTCCCTCATAAAATAAATTAGATCATCTGATCTGAGCCTCCACGAGAGGATGGGTGTTTAATGATGCACATCATCATGTATGTTTAATTAATATAAAGCTCCCAGTGTATGTAGATTAACTCCAGTTTTAAAAAAATTGTCAAATGAAATCGGCCTATAGTGGGTCAATACCGCTCAATCTATTTCTTTCGAATGTGAACTGAAGTGTTGGCCATCCATTTATTCTGTGTGTATGTTCAACCTAATATTAATGCGTGGAACATTTCAGTGAAGTGATCTTCATGGATGAATCAATTAAATTCTGGGTTTTCACGCATGATCTTCTCTTACAACAGAGTTTAGTATCTGACCTATTCTCACTGTAAGAAATGTTTGAAACTCTCATAAATTGTGGTAAGAGAGTAGGTTACAAGTGTGAATTTAAAGTGGCATGAGCTGCCGAAATGTTGATATTTGGAGGTTAAAACAGAATGTTGAAATTATTGGCTATTTTTCTCAAGACGTATAATTCAGAAGCTTTTTAATGCTTCTAGTCTCCAGGATGTACGATAAAGTATTGTTTTGAACAAACTTTGGCTTAAAATGAATGAATGGTCGTCCCGGTTATTAAAATTTTGTTTACTTTCCGAACACTATTACCTCCGTATAGGCAACATACTGTATAGATTGTCCTCATTCTAATCATTTAGTTTTTTGATGCCCTTCAAAGCATATCTTACTGTTGTGACGATCAGAAATTATGAAAAAAGTGTGAATTTTGGCAGCGCATGCCACTTTAAGGGAAGGTCACTGAGGTCAGTGGTCATCATTGCCCATTCTGTTGGCCTCCATGCCTTGTTTCTCTCCTTTATGATTTGGAATCCAAGGATTTATATCATTAGAGGGATGGGGGAATTTGAACCATTCAGAGAAATTTACCACAATAAGGAGAAATTTTAAGAAAAAAAATCTCATTTCAGGATATTCTCATATGTCTCCTGCCCAAGGTGGCACCAGAAAATCATAAAAGAGGATTATTTGTGAGCCCTGCATGTTAATGTCAGGATAAAACAATGTAATACATGTAATAAGATGAAGAATTACTTATCGATAACAACTTCTTGGTTTATTGGTTGACGTCGATGTAGTTCTTACATTGTAATCAAAGTCAATGACGATGGAAGAACTGCATCGAAACGCCGTAACCCAATAAACAAAGAAGTTGTTATCCATAAGTATTTCTTCAATTCATCACCGGGGCCTCCGGGGCTCAGTAGGTAGAGCGTTGCGACGCTCAAAAATTGGAAAATTTTCTGACTGGGTTTTCACTCGACCGACCTACATGTATGTGGGATGGTTGCCAGTTACCAGCGGAAGTTCGTGGGTTTCCTCCGGGCACAGAGCCCGGTTTCCTCCCACAATAAAACTGGCAACGCCGCCATATAAGTGAAATAATCTTGAGCGCGGCGTAAAACACCAAACAAACAATCAATTCATCACCTTATTGTAACCGTTCAAATTCTAAATGCCATAGACAACTTGACCCAGTAATATCTGTCACAAACTAAAGATCAGTCAACACAAAGCCATAAGCTCTTATCGTTAATAATTCATTTATTATGTAAATAAGCACAATTAATGGCTGCGAATAAGCATTAATAATAAAAAAAAATAATGGTAAAATAAAGTAAAAAAAAATATCTCATTTAAAAATTGCTAAGTCATGGATGAAAGGATTTCTCTAAAACCACAGGGCAGAATGAGAAACTTTTTATATCAATTTCCCGGTACCAATGGTGGCATGAAAAAAATCGGTCTAAACGTCACCAAAACCTATTTCGGTAAATGTTTGAGATATCTTAAAGTGGCATGAGCTGCCAAATATAGGGAATAATTTGTTAAAACAGAATCAGCTAATTGCTCCTTATTTTTTTATATCCAAAAGTACAAAATAAGAGCTTTCCGTTGAACCAATGTTACAGATAACTTTTAGGTAGTTTTATAAGCAACCAAATTCTATCTGTGGACATCTTCACTGACATTCCCAATATTTTTTATTTCACTGTAAATCCTTTAGTTTTTCAAGGTAGGCCTACATGGCTTTACCGTTTGTTTTTATTTCACTGTCAATCCTTGTACTTCCATGTACTTCAAATGCTGAACTTCTCTTGACAATCAGAATTTTGGAAGAAAAAAAAAATCTAAATTTTGACAGCTCATGCCACTTAAATGGCCCTGTTGTTACTGGTCATATTAAAACTGAAATAATGCACAAAAATGCATATTTTGGATTTTGAGAGAGTATTACCCTCAAGAATAAAATGGGCCCCAAAACATCCCGAATTAATCAACCTTGGCCAAAATACATTATAAAACAATTGATATTCTAAAATGAAATGGGAAAACAGCTCCAAACAGATCTTTTCAAGTAAAGTATTGCTCGCTTGGCTAAGAATTAAATCTTGGATAGTTTCAAGTCCCAACACATTTAATAACATACCAGTCACCAGATATCAGTGAGCTACAATGCTAAAGAAATAAATCTTGAAATTGTACAATAAATACATTGAGATTCAAAACAAGTTATCTACTTTAATTACAACTTACAACAGTAGACCTGTATTCTCGTTATTTTGGGATTACACTTTCTTGAAAATATGGTAGAAATTCCTCTACCGATTTTTGGGTGACGCCCTTTGAGGAGGCCGGTTGGCTGAATGGATAAGGCAGTCAGCATTTAGTGCTAGCAATAGGTGCCATACTCTGGGACCTGGGTTTGATTCCCCTTTCGGGCGTCACCCAAAAATCGGTAGAGGAATTTCTACCATATTTTCAAGAAAGTGTAATCCCAAAATAACGAGAATACTGTTATACCCACTAATTAATTAAACAGTAGACCTCCTCGGGACTGTTTCTCAGAAGGTCACAATGTTGAAGGTAGAGACTTTAGCTTTTGAGAAAATAGCTCGCAGATGATTAAGGCTCCAGTTTTTCCCAAACTTAACTGAATATGTGCTGATGACTTCCTCATTATAATGGAAGCAACATTCAAATAGTTCTATGATGTGAAGAAAAAAAAAATGACCGTAATAAACGAAATTAGAGGGAAAAATTAAGTACAATAAATAAAAAGTTACATGCAACAATTACAACTAAACTATAAAGCAATATTTATTAGTATGAAAACTAATACCGCAATTATTAGAAAACATTTGAGTTTGCTTAATTCAAATTTCAAAGACTTTATATCGATGAGCTCTAGAGCACTGACATTACAACATTAAAAAACTGCTTTGCCTAAAATCTTCAAATAAATAACAAAACAGATAGGCAACATGTCTTGATGCAAGTTAAACAAAATGTTGAGGAACTTAATCAATGTTGTTATACCCAGCTGGGCAGGTGAGTGAAAACCCACACGGAATAAGTTTTTAATTTTATCCGTTGGCTGCCTAGCCCTTGAATATAGCCCCCACTTACCCCAAAGTAAATATTTTGCGTGTAACTATTAAAAATTGATCCCTATTTTGGCAGCAAATGCCACACACTGTGTATTAACTTGGGAAATGCTCTTCATATACTTATTTGATTTTCTCACCCACAACGCAAACATCCACACGCCCTAATTTGTCACAGGTCACAAGCCAGGGGAACTTCGTTACTATTTAATAACTAAGGATTATTATAACTGAAGGTTTACACCACACTCAAGATCATTTCACTTGTATGGTAGTGTTGCCAGGTTTAGTGGGCAGGAAACATGGCCCTTTGCCTGGAGGAAACCCAAGACCTTCAGCGAGTACCTGGCAAGTCTTCCACATAACCAAGGAACACAATTTACACAACACCTTTAGTGGGAACCCTTCAATTTCAAGATTTAGTATAAACAAATTCTCAATTTCAAAACTAACAGGCCCCAGGTCCTAACCTATGGTCCTTCAAGTTCAGTAGGTAATAATAACAGGGCTACAAAACCGTGAATGATAATATTAAGATAGCGATATAAGATGGGAACTATCAATGAACTATATGCGTGAAATGAAGATCATGTGATATTTGATTTCCATCGAACGCCGCCATTACTAAGAGATGGTGCAATTTCGATCCAGATCAGTTATGCATGTCTGCTTTAACTATCAATGGCGGCACTTTTTACAAAATCAGATCCAGACCAGCCAATGAGACCAGTCCATTCCACGTATATAGTTCAATGGAAATACCATCTGTGGAAGACATTGATAAAAGGATTGGGTCATTTTTGGTTCACACTGGTAACCAACTTTTATGATATTTTTTAATCTCAACATCAAACTTTTAGTTTTTCAAACACTGGAAATTATGGAGAGAAAAAATTTGCCCCTTTGAAGAATTCAAATTACGTCCCTGAAACAACATTTTACCTTTAAACCTAAATGCCAATATTTCTTGCAATAAAAAAGATGGAAGACACAAGGTTATAGATCAGGGTCCTGTTTCACAAAGCGGCGTAAATGCATTTTTTGTGTAACTTCCATACTATACGTATCTCTACAGTATGGGTTGCAATGGCAGTTACGTGAAAACTTAAGGTACGCCGCTTTGTGAAACAGGGTCCAGGTGAAAAATCACATTAAAGAGTTGCAAAGAGGGTAAATTATCATGGGGAGGAGGGGTGTGTAACAGCAGTTTATGATACAACAGAAATCTATATACATATAACGGACAACCTGTCCATGGAAATGTTATTTAAACAAGGGCAGTAGCAAAAATTAGCATTGTTCATAATTTGGAGTGTAAAATAACTTTAAAGAAATAAATAAGAGAAATCAATTACATGAACCTTATTATGTATAGTATAAATAAAGTTTTTGAGCCGAGATTCAACATACAGAAATTATTGGACCATTAAATAACTTTTATGTTAAGACAAATTATCATAGAGAAAAGCATGTGTGAATTTTGTTTTGTGAGGTACTTTGTTAAAAAAAATTTCGCTTCTCAGAAAAATGTCTCAAATACAATATCGTTCTGAGAATAATATTAGAATCAACAATCGTGTTAAAAAATGGGTAAATAAAAAAGTCATCGTTATTTTATATTTGCACAAAAAAGACATTTGATACTTCTATATAGGTTACCTAATAAACTATACCAACAACAACAGCAAAAGAATCCATGTGTTATATTATTGTTTGTAATATTTGCATCAGCATATGATGAATTGAGCAATATTTTATTAGAAATGGTCTCATTAATTAATTTTGTATATACTTGTAAATTTCCATATGAATATGTCTAATAATAAATACAAATGCCATTTTTCAACAGTATATTGTTACAATCTAGAGAAAGAGTCAAAAGAAAACACAACCTAGATATCGAAAATAATAAAAAGATATACAAAAAGGCTATATCCATCTTTTGCCATTTTGTTATCCAGCCAGAAATACATGTACTACATTTTTCTGAATTTCTGAAAATTTTGAGAAAACATTCCGAGTTTATTCGGTTTTGTTTTTAGAAAGTGAATATAACAATTTTTATTTTATTTTGGAGGCTGATACTCTTTTGAAAAAAATAGTCGAAATTCATTTACTGCTTTTGGGTGTTGCTGAACCCTCCAACCCACAGAATTGCTCTGTAAAATACTGGCCGTTTTATTGGTTTAGACATCCTGCTTCCTGCACTTTAAAAGAATTTCTGCCATTTTACAAGAGAGCATAATCCGCAAAATATTACAAATAATAAATTTGTCAATGTAAATACTTGTCCAGTTTCAAGTCAGTAGAGCTTCAGATCTTCTCTTCACCTTTAAAACAACCTTTACAAATACAGCATCTTAACAATTATCACCAAAAATGCTGTTTGGTCAAATCATTTCATAAAATTTAACAACAAAAGCCAAACTAAAAGTCTACTAAATGTACATTTAGGAGTATTTTTTAAGAGCAGCTGCATAAATTCTCATCAAATATAAAAAAAATCATGTCATTTGTGGAGAAAATAATTTAAACGCCATCCTAATGATCCATTGATTGTATTTCACTGCACCAAAGATTATTCACTTATACCAATGTGTTGCAGGAGAGGAAACTGACCTCTTTGTCCAGAGGAAACCCCTGACCTTCCGCGAGTACCTGGCAACTCCTCTGCATAAGGTGCCCGAGTGAAAAATCCACTCAGAAAATTTATAAATTTTTCTTTCAACTGAGTGAGATTTGGAAGGTGTAGAAAATCCACCCTGTAAGATACAATATCTTAATCTGTTGTTATTTTTTTTGAAAGAAAAAAATGGGAAAATTTATAGTGACAAAATTAACCTGGCACTTTCATGAAGGCTCAACTGAGTACTTTATCCAAAAACATTGATTCAGATTCCTGGAAAATCAAATTATAACCAGTTTGAAAAGAAAAACTGCTTCAGTTTATTAGCCAGAACGTTTCAATCTTAGTAAAGAAATACTTGTGGTTGATCTTACATTGCACTTTTATGTTAGGTCATATTAAGTTTTGGGGGAGGGGCTACCATGCTTGCTACATGGTTGATTGATTGATTAATTGGGGCTTAACGTCGCACTCAACAGCTAAGGTTATATGGCGACAAAAGTACCAACTGACCAGAAGATCTTACCCACCCCCCATCTCACCTAAATATTAACATTAAAACCTCCACAGACTGTATAAACGTCAGGAAGTCTAATGTATTTGGCATACTTAATTTTCCTCCATGCTAGGTAGGCGAAAATGGCTATGGCAAAAACCACACCGCGCCCAGCCTGAGGGTCTCGCTACATACCCCCTAGCAACAGAACCTGGCAACCATTCCAATATCTCTGTTAAACAACCAATAAAAGACAAAATGAAATTTAACTTACAACCTTTCACTTTTCTAAAATAGATCCACTGATTGTGACATACTGAACAGTTATGTTCACATGTTGACCAAGAAATTTAACAACCCAGTAAAACTAAAAATAGATTTTTTTTCGTCAGCCTGTCCTGTCGTGTATATCAAGTTACAATCGTCAGAGGAATAGTCGGCAGAAAGTGCTCCTATAAAGCCGTCGGTTTCTGACTCTCCTGAGGAACAACGTCAAACATCTTTTGTCCAAGGTACGTCATTTTCTCTGTAAAAGACAACAAATAATTATAATGGCTGTTTGAAATCTGTGTTCAACATATACACCTTTTCCTAAAACTGAGGAGAAGAGAATCTTGGCAATCGTGATAGATTTTGTGGATGAATGTTGAATGATTAATTGATTGATTGATTGGGGCTTAACGTCGCACTCAACAGCTAAGGTTATATGGCGACAAAAGTACCATCTGACCAAAAGATCTTACCCACCACCAATCCCACCTAAATTTTAACATTAAAACCTCCACTGACCATATGAACGTCAGGAAGGCTAATGTATTTGGCATACTTAATTTTCCTCCATGCTAGGTAGGCAAAAATGGCTATGGCAAAAAACACACCGCCCCCAGCCCGAGGGTGAATGTTGAATGAGAGCAGGCCTTATCTTTTACCGCAAACGATCCTTTGGAGGAATTTGCAAACAATTTCAAGTGAATTGTCACCTTTCGTTTAAAAACTGAACAACGGTTACTACATGTATGTACCGGTTCTAATATGCTATAGTAGCATATCGGTTTGTGCGTTTAAAGTCACACGCAAAACAATGCCGCTGTTAGTTGCCCGTTTGGAATTGAAATGAAAGATGGCCATGAACATCGTTATTTTACGCCATTCTGTGGGTAAACAGGTAGATATAATCATAGTGGGTGTCTGACATATTTTTCGTCGGCGATACTAAATATCTACCCGTATACACATGGACGGGCATCAAATAACTAATATTATCACCATTGAGAGAAATTTCTTGGCATTTGATTGGTCGAAATGCAGAGAATGTGAGTCTGCATCCGAGAGCTTTCCGTGTATATATTTGATTCTGTACCACCCCTGAATTAAGATTTCACACGCTGTTATTACCACGGAGTGAAAGTATTTGTATGTCACAGAATTCTTCAGTGAAGACGAAATCCTATAGTGACGTCAGTTTAGAATGCTGTTTCGTAAGCATTGAACGCTGCTTGTCTCATGAAAATCGGTATAACTTTGCAACGTCACAATATAATTTAATTGTTTCTCGACAAGCCTAATACACTTTTAAACAACTTAGCCCATACATTAATGGAACTTATCGAATAAAGAACAGCTGATTATACTCAGTTTTAAGTAAACAAGCTGCTCTGGATGGTGATAAATTCGTTACATTACGCCCTTGCGGGGGTAGGCCTGTACGGGTAGATATTTGGTGTCTGACATTGATATTTTTCCGAGGCGAAGCGTCTTATAACTAATGATATATTCACCTGGTGCCAGCAAATATATATTCTCCTAACGTTAAATATATGGAGGAATAGGACTTCTGGTACTACATATTTTAAAAACTAGAAAACTTACCGACAAATCTGGTTATAGATTTTGGTTTATTTGTCCACTTGACTCCGATTATATATACTGGAATTCCAGAGGTTATAATGAGAACACCTATCCCAGTATCCTTCGGGGCTTCAAACAACGGCACGATTAACAGGAAAACACAGGCTGCCAGAAACGTCCACGGAATAATGGGGTTTAACTAGAATAAACAGTAACGTGATTGTTTTAGAAAGGACATATAGAATAACGTCCATGGAATAATGGGGTTTAACTAGAATAAACAGTAACGTGATCGTTTTAGAAAGGACATATAGCATGGCTACTTTACTGTGAATAATAATCTCTGTCTGCCATGATCATTTCCTCTTAATACCCATAATCCATTGCATCAAATTCTGTCAATTATTTAAAAAAAAGGGGGAGAATTGCACAAATAAAAATATGTTTTTTGTTGATACACAATATAATATAAAGTGGAATAAGCTGCCAAAATATTATATGATTTATATAATTCTTTGATGATGAGTCAATCAAGTGGAGAAATATGGTTAAAAATAAGTTAGTTACGTAAATGCAAGCTACAAAATAAAACGTCTTTAAGGTATATGTTAAAGTAGCATCAGCTTTTATTCATTCTAGGTCAAAGTTAGTTGAAAACAATACTTTATCGTGCATTCTCGAGATTATATGTACTAAAAAGCTTCTGAATTATACGTCCTGAGAAAAATAGCTGATAAGTTAAAGGCACACTTGCCGCGAAAATCAGGAATATTGTTTACATTAAAAAAGAAAGACCGTATTCTGTATTTTTCCCAGACAATATAAGTTAGGAACTTTCTATTTTTACAAAAATTTAAAAGTTTGGACGTCACTTTGTATTTTTAATTTGAATTTGAAAATTTGAATTGTTACGTACCCGGAACGTAAACAAACCGATCTGCCCCCTATTGGCGATTTTATGTTTCAATCCAGTGAGTGAACTAACGGCACAGTGTAATTTTACGTAGGCCTATTATCTGAGAAATACAGACTGACGATCGGTTAACAGCGACTGGAAAAGCCTGCTGATAATTGTTTGATTGTAAACCACAGATACAAAGGCCTGAAAGGAGGGTAATCCAACACGAAAGTTGACCGACACTGATCGTTGTTGTTGTAATCAGGCTTCGATTCTTCGTTTGTTTTTCACCCCATTTTTACAGTCTAAAGCTAACTAGACATGTTTTATGTGTCCTATGTTTAAGTTTAGTGGTATTAGTCGTAGTAAGCTCATGTAAATTGGTTTTCTTAGCAAATTTAAACAGGCTACGGCGGCAAGTGTGCCTTTAAACATTCTGTTTTTACGTAAAAATATCAACATTTTGGCAGCTCATGCCACTTTAAAGTAGATTTTAAAAACAATGAAACCCCTAAACTGTACTCCATCATCCTGGTTATTTGAATTGTGTACGCTATCAGCAAGCATCTTTGGTTAGTGCACGTTACAAGCTTCACTTCATTATTTATGTCAACACAAGTCCCTAAACGCTCAAAAAGTGTGAATTTTGTTACCTCAAGCCACTTTAAGTATGAATATCTTTGTATTTTAAGAACCACTTATCACATATCTCACAACTCTAAGGGGATTTAAAAAGCCTGACTGGGCTAATTAATTTCAGTCATAATTGTTTAATTGAAATGCCCATTTAATTGATTGATTAAATGAATTGAATTCACTTATATTGCGGCGGTGCCAGATTTAGTCAGGAAGGAAACCAGACTTTCGGCGAGTACCAAGCAACTCTTCCACATACAGCGACCAGGTGAACAAGAGTTTTGGGAAACCCAAAATACGCCCGGAAAGGCACAGTAACTGCAGCCATACCAAAACAAATCCTTCCATATTTATTTGAATTTAATTTTCAAAATTCAGAGGGAAGAGGTTGAAGCTTGGTAAATGATTGATTGATTGATTGTTTGGTGTTTTACGCCGCGCTCAAGATTATTTCACTTACATGTATATGGCGGCGTTGCCAGTTTTATTAGGTGAAGCTTGGTAAAAGGTGATGTTATGTCAACAAAATGAAATCTTACCACTAAAACCTTTAAAATCCATCTGTATCAAATTTAAAATGGGCTATTTGGATCAACAATTATTAACAAGATTTGTACACGGTACATGTACAAGTCATCAATTCTCGCTGCTGTTAAATCATGATGTTAAACATTGTTTGTTGTCAATATAGGTTGCACTAAAAGGTTTCAATTTTTTAGAAAAGCAGTTTATAATTTACTAATCATACTTAAACAAATGTAATTAATTGGCAATTTCGCAGCTCACACCAATTCAAGTAGATTTGACCATTTTTCTCATAATATTTTTTATCTACATTATTTGGCTACAAAAAATATATAACAGTTGGGCATGTTAAAAGCCTACATTTAATTTAATTAATGGAGGCCATGTGGTACATAAATCTGTCAAGCTCTAGAGACTGAGAGCTAACTGTAAGTTGACAAGGTAAATAGACCAAAGCTGGGATACTTATCTCTTGGTCTGTAGATAAAACTTTAATCCTTATATGTATTTTCCATTTGATTAAAACATTATATATTGATTTAAGAATAGTTTTAATCAATTTAGAAACATTATTGCAGTTTGAAAAAATCCTTTTTTGATGAGAATCGGAAAAGTAGAAGCCATTTTATAATTTAAAGGTTATTTTCATGAAAATGAAAGTAAGAATAAAAGGGAATGTACATAATCCAATAATTTGCAATAGTTGATATCATAAACAATTTTTTTACACACTGTCTGTTAATATGGTATGTAACATGAAAGATTTGAAAACATCGGATCATATTTGTTAAAGTTATGGAGAGAAAAAGTAAATATTACATAACCCAATATGGCTGCCATATTACGCAATCTATGATGTCAAAAATAGTTCGCGATACACCTTCCACCCATAAGGTATATACTCAGAAAAAATTGTGCAGATGGAATCAAAACTTTGGAAGTTATGGAGCGGAAGGGAATATTACCGTATTCACCCGTGTATAATACGCAGTTTTTTTCACGGAAAACCGGGTAAAAATAAGACCTGCGCATTATACACGGGCGTAGACTATCGCAGTTTTTTTTGTCGTCGTTCTCGGAATAATGAACTGAGCGAAGTTGGACATGCGGTAGCCTACATACGGCCTCAAAGTTAAACTTGGTCCGCTAAATAAAACTTTCAACGAAATTAACTTTCCAGAAATATTCAACCATTTCAGTTTTGAAGGCAATTTCTTGTATTTCTTTTAAACATAATATACTGGAAGGCAATTGTCACCAGACATGCTCTTATAATCGGCAAATCGTGTTCATATTGCTAACACTAACAGTATGGCGCCAGTCGGCTGAGTACATTTCATTGACAGATAGCAGAACGACTGTAGATTGGTTGAAGGCCAGCCACTTAATAAACATTGCAATGATTATTGTACAAGGCAGCTAATCTGATTTGCTGTTTGGTGTAATGACTGTTCAATGACAGTGAGTGACGTTTCAGACTCCGCCTTATACATAAAACCAGAAGTAAATTCTGAAGTGATGTATTGACGGCCATGGGCTGCGGACAACTTTTACGGTAGTTTTTCTTTAGCTGTAAACTTGTGGTGTCGTGAAATTGAGGTGTATGTTAGACCGTGATTACAGAATTAAAAAGATATTGAAAGTATTATGGAATTTAGCCTTTATAAATGTATTCCCCGGCTGTAAAAGGGCTTCATATTTTAATACTTCACTGACTGATGCTAGCCGAAATTACGAAAGAAAACTCATTGACTCCAAAACATAGGTATTAAATCATACATTTTGCTTATTAGCAAAACAAGCCATTCCAAAGGTTAATATTAAAAAACAACCACTGTATATACAACGGTCATGAGATATCTATTATTGACTAGAAATGATCAGACAACTCGACTCAGCGTGATTTGTTCATAGGTTGTCGGCTGTCTGCTTTACTAGGCTTCTCGGCGCCAGGCAGCTCTGTTCCCACGTGAGCTGTTGCATAATCTTATCTTGCTAATGCGTGTTATACACGGCTGTAGACGTTTTTTCGGCGATTGAGTTCGATAGTTTGGGGTGCGCATTATACATAGATGCGTATTATACTTGGGTGAATACGGTACATAATCCAATATAACTCCCATATTATGTAACCAGTGATGTTAAAAATAGTTTGCGACACACCTTCTACCCATAAGGTATATACTTAGAAAAAATTGTGCAGATGCAATCAAAACTTTAGAAGTTATGCAGCGGAGGGGAAAGCGGACGCCGGACAGCCGGACGGACGGAGATGATACCATAATACAGCCCGCTTTTCAAGCCGGGCGTATAAAAATCACCCCCCCCCCCTCCCCCCAATTTAATTGAACATCCTTTGTTTGATGTTAAATAATCAAAATGCAATTTACAACTTGTACAAGTCTTTACGGTTCGAAAGACCGAGCAAAATTCTAACCTTGATTGGCCTCGGCATATTTGGGCGTTCTCTTCGTAGTTTCATCATACCCAATATAGACATTCCAACAGACAGCCATTGGACAAAACTCATGTAGTTGATCAAAGCGTAAATATCATTGGATACCAAGTAAAATAGAGATATAACGCCCTGCAACAGAAATAAACAAGATCCATCAGAAGAAAAACTCGAAAAATCCTAAAAAGCAATTCCGTTCACTGTTGTCATAGAAGGTAATTTTTCTAAACTGATGCATTTAATCTATGTTTAAAAATGTTTGAAATACAAATGGGCAATACAAACAAACTTCTTACGGTAAAGAGTAGAGCTGGCATGGGCGTAAATCTCTTAGTGTGAATCATGGCGAAAAAATCTGGCAGGTGCCCTTCTCTGGCACCAACGAAAAATAACCTACAAAATAAGAAAAAAGCTTTGTAATAATTCACATATAGCCTAAATTTATGGTTTGTTTTTTGTATTAGCTGTCAAAACCTTTGAAATTTTTGAATGGTCAGTTAAGCATGTTAATTTTCATAAGAACAGTGGATCGTTCATGCCCATTTTTGTAAAAAAAAAGAAGACCAATGAATGTGGGATAGAGTGGTCAAAAGTACAATTGATACTCTCAAAAAAAGCTTTAGTTGAAATACTCTCTAACCTTCCAGATGTAAACAACATTCCATTAACACCCCCAAAAGTGGAGAGTGCGACGAAGACTGGAATGATCCATGCCATCACACCGAAAACCTTATCTCCAAATGTCTGAAACGATCAAAAACAAAACTTGAAAAGTCACAAAGTAATACAATTTAGTTCCAAAACGAGACCTACGTTAATGTCTGAGTTAATTCAAGTGCTGGAAAAAAGTAAGAGTGCAAATTCTCATCTTAATTCAAGAAAGAGCTTGTAAAACATTCAAGGATTAACTGCTCGTCAATCATCTCCCTGGACTGAGATGTGTTGAAAGTTTAAATCTCATTCAGAACCTTTTAGTTATTGAGGATTTAGCAACATGCATAGTCCTCTAATTAACTCAGGTATTACCGTTTTTCTAACTACCTGTTTGAAAGAGTTATGGTGTACAAGAGCCTCCAATGCTTTGAGGTTATTCCCACCAGGGGTCTCTTTTCTTATTCTTTTGTTGATTTATTCATTGATGTTTTTCGCTGCACTTAAAGTGGCATGAGCTGCCAAAATGTTGATATTTTGATGTTAAAACAGAATGTTGGAATTATCGGCTATTTTTCTCTAGACGTATAATTTAGAAACTTTTTAGTACTTTTAGTCTCGAGAATGTACGATACAGTATTGTTTTGAACTAAGTTTGACTAAGAATGAATGAATAGTCGTCCCGGTTATTTAAATTTTGTTTACTATTCCGGTTCTTATGGGCCACATACTGTATGGGTTTTCCTCATTCCAACTCTAATCATTTAGTTTTTCGATGGCCTTCAAAGCCTCTTACTGTCGTGACGATCAGAAATTATGAAAAAAAGTGTGAATTTAGGCAGCTCATGCCACTTTAAGATTATTTGACAAAAATTTTGGCGCTGCTAGGTTAAGTTGGTGAGGAGACCGAGTTATCTTTCAGATAAGCGACTGGCAACTCTTCCACAATGTGATAGAGTGAAAAACTTTTTCCTCTTTTTGTAGAGAATCTTATCGACACTGTTATGTAATCAGGGAGATGTAGACACAAAGTAAAAGTTCTCGCTTCAATAATATTTGATTAGAAACTGAGAATAAATGATCTCTTTACACAAAATCAACATGGCCGCTTTGTGAGGTTAGAAATATCATTACGTTGTGCTCACAGAGGCATCAATCCACAATACATCGTCGGAAAACTGGTCAAGTTTGAAGATGTCAGGTAAACCTTTGATGCTTTAGAATATAGTGGTCACAGAACAATTGATTGTTTGGTGTTTTACGTCGCGCTCAAGATTATTTGACGTATATGGCGGCGTTGTCAGTTTTAATGTGAGAGGAAACCGGGCCCTATGGCCAGAGGAAACCCACGACCTTCCGGTGGTAACTGCCAACCATCCCACAGGTCGTTCAAGAGAAAACCTAGTCAGAAAATTTTCCAATTTTGGGGGGGGGGGGGGGGGGGGTACTGAGTGGGATTTGAACCCGCGACCCATTGATGCAAGGCTGTTCGAGTGACAGAACAAAGACAACTGTGAATAAAACATACATTAAAACCATGCTTTTAGCACATCTTAACTTGGTCCGCAGTATAAATAAAGCATGTTTTAAAAAAAAAGATGAAAACTTACCACAGCAACTGCATTAGATTCCATCATTTCTCTTGGGGAGACCAGAGAGAAATATGCCACATTAGCCATCACATACACGAGGGTAACCAGGGGTACCGATATATAAATTGCACGGGGTAAATTTCTGCAAAAAAAAATTTAGTACACGTGTAAAAATTTAGTACAAACTAGCCAATTTTTGTTTGTCAGTATGCGAGGGAGTTTTCATATTAGACAGTGGGGCCTGGGTGGTCCAGTGGGTTAGAGTGATCGCCCCTCAGTCCGACACAGACCTTCTATCGATGCAAACCGGGTTTGAATAACACTTAGACCAAATAAAAATTAAAATAATTCAGAGTAGATTTTTCACTCGGTGGTCGTATGTGGAAGAGTTGCCAGGTACTCGTCGAAGGTAGGGGTTTTCCCCCGGGCAACCTCCCTCACTAAACCTGGTAAAGCAGCCATATATGTGAAATAATCAATCAATCAATAATATTGGGCAGCATATCAAGTTCCTGGATGGTTTGATTGGTGTTAACACTGCTCTCAAGGGTTATATTGATTGATTGATTGATTGTTCGGTCGTTCGAGTGAAAACCCAGTCAGAAAATGTTCCAATGAGTGGGATTCGAAACCGCGACCCATTGGTGGAAGGCTGTTCGGATTGAGCGTCCAACGCTCTACCTACTGAGCCATGGAGGCCCCTCAAGGCTTATAAGGCTGTGTTGACAGGTTATATGAGGGAGGAAACCAGGCTCCTTGCCCAGAAGAAACCAGGCTCCTTACCCAGAAGAAACCAGGCTCCTTGCCCAGAAGAAACCCCCCTTTCCATATAGGGCGAACAAGGGAAAATCCCACAAAGAAACATTCATTTTTGTTTAGACTTTGTTCCAGGAAACAGGAAACAATTTACACGTACATAGTTTAAGAGCTTTTTTGAGATTATGATTTACACAAGCATCAAATAATTGAGAAATTAAAAGTTAAGAAAAAACTTGTACTTACTTAAACGGATCTTTCATTTCTTCAGTAACAAAGTTCAAAAAGTTCCTATATAAAAGGAACAAGATTGGTTTGATTAACCTGGAGAGGATGAACATCTCTGCCAAACCATGAGAATTGAATGACCATCCCTTCAAGTGATCTACCTAAATTCTTCCAAACCATTAGAATTGAATGACCATCCCTTCAAGGGATCTACCTAAATTCGGCCAAACCATGAGAATTAAATGACCATCCCTTCAAGTGATCTACCTAAATTCTACCAAAACATGAGAATTGAATGACCATCCCTTCAAGTGATCTACCTAAATTCTTCCAAACCATGAGAATTGAATGACCATCTCTTCAAGTGATCTACCTAAATTCTACCAAACCATGAGAATTGAATGACCATCTCTTCAAGTGATCTACCTAAATTCTTCCAAACCATGAGAATTGAATGACCATCCCTTCAAGTGATCTACTTAAATTCTTCCAAACCATGAGAATTGAATGACCATCCCTTCAAGTGATCTACCTAAATTCTACCAAACCATGAGAATTGAATGACCATCTCTTCAAGTGATCTACCTAAATTCTTCCAAACCATGAGAATTGAATGACCATCCCTTCAAGTGATCTACTTAAATTCTTCCAAACCATGAGAATTGAATGACCATCTCTTCAAGTGATCTACCTAAATTCTTCCAAACCATGAGAATTGAATGACCATCCCTTCAAGTGATCTACTTAAATTCTGCCAAACCATGAGAATTGAATGACCATCCCTTCAAGTGATCTACCTAAATTCTTCCAAACCATGAGAATTGAATGACCATCCCTTCAAGGGATCTACCTAAATTCTTCCAAACCATGAGAATTGAATGACCATCCCTTCAAGTGATCTACCTAAATTCTTCCAAACCATGAGAATTGAATGACCATCCCTTCAAGGGATCTACCTAAATTCTGCCAAACCATGAGAATTGAATGACCATCCCTTCAAGTGATCTACCAAAATTCTACCAAACCATGAGAATTGAATGACCATCCCTTCAAGTGATCTACCTAAATTCTTCCAAACCATGAGAATTGAATGACCATCCCTTCAAGTGATCTACCTAAATTCTACCAAAACATGAGAATTGAATGACCATCCCTTCAAGTGATCTACCAAAATTCTACCAAACCATGAGAATTGGATGACCATCTCTTCAAGTGATCTACCTAAATTCTACCAAACCATGAGAATTGAATGACCATCTCTTCAAGTGATCTACCTAAATTCTACCAAACCATGAGAATTAAATGACCATCCCTTAAAGTGATCTACTTAAATTCTGCCAAACCATGAGAATTGAATGACCATCCCATCAAGTGATCTACTTAAATTCTTCCAAACCATGAGAATTAAATGACCATCCCTTAAAGTGATCTACCTAAATTCTGCCAAACCATGAGAATTGAATGACCATCCCTTCAAGTGATCTACCTAAATTCTGCCAAACCATGAGAATTGAATGACCATCCCTTCAAGTGATCTACCTAAATTCTGCCAAACCATGAGAATTGAATGACCATCCCTTCAAGTTATCTACCTAAATTCTTCCAAACCATGAGAATTGAATGACCATCCCTTCAAGTGATCTACTTAAATTCTTCCAAAACATGAGAATTGAATGACCATCCCTTCCAAGTGATCTTCCTAAATTTTGCCAAACCATGAGAATTGAATGACCATCCCTTCCAAGTGATCTTCCTAAATTCTTCCAAAACATGAGAATTGAATGACCATCCCTTCCAAGTGATCTTCCTATATTCTGCCAAAACATGAGAATTGAATGACCATCCCATCAAGTGATCTACCTAAATTCTGCCAAACCATGAGAATTGAATGACCATCCCTTCAAGGGATCTACCTAAATTCTGCCAAACCATGAGAATTGAATGACCATCCCTTCAAGTGATCTACTTAAATTCTTCCAAACCATGAGAATTGAATGACCATCCCTTAAAGTGATCTACTTAAATTCTGCCAAACCATGAGAATTGAATGACCATCCCTTCAAGTGATCTACCTAAATTCTTCCAAACCATGAGAATTGAATGACCATCCCTTCAAGTGATCTACCTAAATTCTTCCAAACCATGAGAATTGAATGACCATCCCTTCAAGTGATCTACCTAAATTCTTCCAAACCATGAGAATTGAATGACCATCCCTTCAAGTGATCTACCTAAATTCTTCCAAACCATGAGAATTGAATGACCATCCCTTCAAGTGATCTACCTAAATTCTTCCAAACCATGAGAATTAAATGACCATCCCTTCAAGTGATCTACCTAAATTCTTCCAAACCATGAGAATTGAATGACCATCCCTTCAAGTGATCTACCTAAATTCTACCAAACCATGAGAATTGAATGACCATCCCTTCAAGTGATCTACCTAAATTCTACCAAACCATGAGAATTGAATGACCATCCCTTCAAGTGATCTACCTAAATTCTGCCAAACCATGAGAATTGAATGACCATCCCTTCAAGTGATCTACCTAAATTCTGACAACCCATGAGAATTGAATGACCATCCCTTCAAGTGATCTACCTAAATTCGGACTTTTCTGAAACGTCAAGATAAGTTCAGCATTTTAGGTACATTGAAGAAAGGATTGGCATTGAAATGAAAAAAAATATCAGTGATAATAACGGAAAAATTCTGTTTCTTAAAGATTTACACCCAACAAAAGTCTACGAAATGAATACCTTTGACATTACAAACAGACCAGTCGAAAAAGTTACATCGACGGTACCGTTTTGAGAAACAACCCCTATTTGTAGTTTATATATATACTGTAGGGTAGTGATAAGATTCATTGAGAGTTAACAGGAAATTTGTCTCACCATCCTGCATATGCAAATAACCCTGAGTACAGTGATATGGATATACTGCCAACAGTTTGTTCTTTAACGGGGTCAGAAAAAGCATCCTGAAAATATTCTATTTCACCTAAAAAGACAAACAAAACAAAAAAGACAAATATGAAATTTTTTCAAAATGTCAAAAGTTTTCCATAATTTTTTAACACTCCTGCGAAATCATTTGTTTTAATAAAAGTATACTGGTATAGAAAACAAACATTCCAAAAGGATCTGTAGTAGTTTTGATTATAAAATAGGTATCCCTAGAAAATTGCAATAAAATATATATTTCGTAGATTTGTTGGAGATTGGATAACAAAAATTTCTTGAGTGAAAAATGATTAGGAAGCTAAAGTAAATACAGAAGAAATGAAATCCAAAGTTTGTGCACAAGAGTTTGACTGATTGATTGGTGTTTTACGCCATACTCAAGATTATGTCACGTATATGGCTGCGTTGCAAGATTTAACAAGAGAGTATAGGAGGCCAAAGCCATAATTCTAAACAAGAATGTGTCCAATTATCAAAGATTTTTTTATCATTAAACATAAACTGGGGATAAAAAAAGTGTTAAAAAAAAATTCAATCCACAGTTTCTCTACCTTTTCCAATCATGACAAGTCCAGTAATAATAATAATTATAAGAGCTATGATTTTAGCCGTTGTGAAGACATCTTGTATCCTGGTAGCTGCTCGTACACTCCATATATTCATAAATGTTAAAATACCTGTCAATGCACAAATTAACATCATATCATTAACAGAAAACAATATTTTCGGCTATTTATTGACAAATTGGTTCTGAGATTAACAAGTATAAATTGACACATTGTAAAAGACTCCAATATCAATGCACAAAGACAATATGTCAAAAGGTAAATTTCTTATACATGATCAGATAATTGTTCTCCCACTTTTGTAGTTTTCCGTTTTCTGAATTTCCAGGCCTAACTTCAGAATTGCAAAACATTAAATCAAGTTAAAGTGGCATGAGCTGCCAAAATGTTGATATTTTGACGTAACAACAGAATGTTGAAATTATTGGCTATTTTTCTTAAGACGTATAATTCAGAAGCTTTTTAGTGCTTCTAGTCTCGAAAATGTATGATAAGTATTGTTTTGAACTAACTTTGGTTTAGAAAGAATGAATGGTCGTCCCGGTTATTTATATCTTGCTTATATCTTGAACACATTTTCGGTTCGTACAGGCCACATACTATATGGACTTTCCTCATTCCAACGCCAATCAGTTAGTTTTTTGATGGCCTTCAAAGCCTCTTAATGTTGTGATGATCAGAAATTATAAAAACAGTGTGAATTTTTTGCAGCTCATGCCACTTTAAAGGATTTATGAACAGCTTTTGGAAATATTCTCTAATTTGCGTTAGGTGTGTTGTAGAACATGTACTTTATAAATCTGACCAAAAAGAAAATTAAATTTCGGTCGCAGCACATACAAAATTCAAGCTACGTTTACCGATCTACAATGCTTACGAAAGTTAATTATCTCAGAGACTTATGACGTCAAACACGACCTCCGTTGTGTACGTACCCTCAAAGCGATGACGTAATAAACGATTTCTGCTGTCTCAGTACGTCTTCGTGGCAGTTTGTACACATCGAAGGTCGTGTATGACGTCATTTTTCCGAGCAGTTACGAAAAATACGGAAAATATGCATATTTCCTCCCCGTTCGTTTTTTGACTACCAGGGAACTAACGCGAAGGTTGTTTCGTTTCAACTGATAATTTTCAAATATATATTTAGTCAATAAACAAGCACAAACCAGCTTTAAATCTTGTTCATATATCCTTTAAGTAAAGTTACACCATCGCACAAATATATAAAATTTATTTGTTTTGTGTTCCATACTCAAAATTAATCAATCATGCAAGTCTCAGTTAGATATTTCTAGAATGCAGTGCTATGGCCAGAGTACACTAAAGACTGTATTTGTATGATGTCAAATTGCAAATTCCTACAGTTGTCTATGCCCAATTCTATCTTTGTAATCTAACTCAAACAGAGAACAGTAATATGATGAAAAACAATAAGAATTAACCCATTCAACACCACGAACATGCTATTTTCTCTTTTTCTTTTTATGCACAAAAAAAAATGTATTATAATTATTTTAGGTGCAGTGACCATAAAATAATGCCTGTATAGTTTCCTCGGGCGAGAAGTGATCACTACGGTAACATATTTGACCAACAGCAACGTAATTTGTGGTTCTGAGAGGGTTAAAAGCCATATCATGTGATTGAGTGTTAGAGATGAGTTTCAGTAATTGAAGCTGTCATTTCCATAAGGAAGGGCTCTGATTGAGATCAGATATAACCGTGTGGGATTGTCATTGGCCTCCACTTTACTACGCCGATCAATGTCTTCTTATTTGTACTCGTAATAGCTCCCAGTCCATTCTCCCACACGGAAATAGATCAGATCAATAAATGGTAATTTCCAATCGATTGAACACTTGGCAAAGCAGCGCTAACAAAAGTTATTCTAGCCTGGCGTCCAATGGTGTCAAAGTATTACCTTACTTAGTTGACCTTTAAAATGGCGAATAAAGCCTTTCAATTAAACAAATAACAAAAAAATTAGCATTTTGTTCTGTAATGTTAACAAGAGTTTTAGTAAACTCAACATACGCCCGCCGTGGCAAAGTCGAACCGCTACGATTAACAACTTTACATTTAATATAACACTTGTTTCAATTTCATCAATTGAAATTTCTTGTTCACATTAGAAGTTTTTCTTTTCTGAATTTGATGAAGCTGCAACTAAATACCAGTACGTTTATAGTACACATATGTTATCTGTTCAGGTAAATTAAATCACATTTTAATTGCAAAAACTGAAATATTGTGGCTGTTTTGACATTGCTATTATGTTCCATAATTGTGAAGGAGCAATAAATGCAATAGCTTAAAATTCTTTTAACAGTTTTGACTTGGACACTGTTCTATTGGACTTGGCTGTAATAGTTTTAGTACAAAGCAAACAATCTTTAGGCTGACCACTGATATCATGGTGTGTAAATATACAAACCTTGTCAACTTCAATGGATGTCATTGTCCCCTTATCTCTATTTAAACAGCCACTCTGATAAATACCAGATGGGTAATAAAGCTGTGGAAATGGTCTTTTTTTTGTTATTATAGTGCACACTAAACTATCCAAGAAAACAGTCTCAGAAAGTATAAATTAATTGGCTTCCAGTATTACTCTGGACCAAGTGTACTCAAAAAAGCATTCATATATATTAATATATAAATATATATACATATTAAACAGCAGGTACACAGTTCTGATAAAAAAAACTCTTGAAAACACACAAAAAATATGTGGACCCAAATCATATTTGGTATGCGACACATCATCTACATGTACCTATAAGCTAGATATACTCTAAAAGAATTGGAGAGATTATATCAAAACGAAAGAAGTTCTGGAGCCGAAAGGGAATATTACATTATACAATATGGCTGCCATATTATGCAACAGGTGATGTCAGAATTGGTATGTGAACCACCGTCTGCCAATAATGTATATACTCTGAAAAAAATCATCAAGATCGGAGCATAACTTTAGAAGTTATGGAGCGGAAAGGAATATTACATAATCCTATATGGTTGCCATATTATGCAATGGGTGAAGTCAGAAATGGTACACAACACACCGTCTGCCCATAAGGTATATACTCTGAAAAAATTGTCAAGATCGAATCAAAACTCTTCAAGTTAATGAGCGGAAGGGAACGAAGATATAAACTAAGACAGAGTATTATATAATCCAATGTAGGAGCCATATTATGCAATCGACAATATCCTAAATGGTTCATGACACACCTTCTACCCCTAAAGTATATGTTGTAAAAAAAAAATTCCAAATCAGATCAAAATTCTTCAAGTTATGGAGCGGAAGGGAACAAAGACATAAACTAAGACAGAGTATTACATAATCCACTGTAGAAGCCATATTATGCAATCGACAATGTCCTAAATGGTTCATGACACACCTTCTACCCCTAAAGTATATATTGTAAAAAAAATTGTAAAAATCGGATCAAAACTCTTCAAGTTATGGAGCGGAAGGGAACGAATTATAAACTAAGACAGAATATTACATAATCCAATGTAGAAGCCACATTATGCAATCGAGGATGTCATAAATGGTTCATGACACACCTTCTACCCATAAGGTATATGTTGTGAAAGAATTATAAAGATTAGATCAAAACTCTTCAAGTTATAGAGCGGAAGGGAATCCGGGACGGACGGCTGGATTCAAATAAAGTCATGTGAATTGATTTCGAGAACACAATCTTATCTGATCATGTGATCGCGCCTGAAGGAACGTCAAAGAAAATGTCCCCTTGGGGATTATTTATCACAAGGCCTGTTACAATTGGTAACATTTACCCAGTACAATAACATTGAACATGTAGAAGTGGCCAGTATAATTACGTAATTAACATCTCATCAGCTGACCCCTTAAAGGGTTGAAATTTCACCCCTGACCTTTTGTTCTGATTTAGCCTTGAGCAAGTGTCACCTAGTACAATGATAAACAGAGTATCCATTTTCTATCTGAATAAGAGGGTCGGGTTTCTATAACAACGAGTCAGTCAAAAGGAGATTAAGGAAATCCTTTGCACAAGACAAAATAAACTAAAACATATATTTTTTATCAGCAGTAGGCCTATTTTGTTAAGAAAAGGCTAAATTCCACCCTTAAGACAGGGCTTAACTTCTTTGTGATTATCAGAAAGGAAGTGGGCCATTTAATGCCATTTTAGACCAAATTTCCAAACAATTCAGTTAAAGAGTGTGTAAAAAGATACCAGAAGAGTCCTTTCATTGAAGAGTGAGAGGTACGGTAATGTCTGAGTTAATTCAAGTGCTGGAAAAAAGTAGAAGAGTGCAAATTCTCATCTTAATTCAAGAGAGAGCTTGTACAACATTCAATGATTAACTGCTGGTCAATCATCTCCCTGGACTGAGATGTGTTGAAAGTTTAAATCTCATTCAGAAACTTTTTGTTATTGAGGATTTAGCAACATGCATAGTCCTCTAATCAGGGACTGATCCAGGGAAAATTTGGGCATACCATTTCGCTTCAAAATGTTCCAACAATAAGACAAAAACAACATCTCTGGAAATTCTGACCCAAAATTCCACATTAAATGCTATTTTGACACTAAAATCTGTTGGTTTTAAGAATTTGGGCGGATTTTTTGCTAGTGAGTTTGGGTGCCCATACCTGTATACAGGTATCAAAATGTCTCTGGATCAGTCTATCCTAATTAACTCAGGTATTACCGTATCATTAAAAGTCTAATACATGTATTGCTTCAGAAAACAGGATTGAGAAAGTCATGTGGTTACCTATTTAAAACGATGGCACCATTTTTGGATTTCCTGTGCCAAAGAAAGATTTTGGACGAATAGTTTTTTGAATGACGTTATAAGTCAACTGTTTCATTTGCGCAAAGAGCCCAGTTTCCTTCCTTTTGAGCGATATAACTTAATCTAACATTGCAAATTGCCTACAGTTATTACATGGCGGATAAAATAAAATTGTCTGCAACAGAACATTTTATAATTTTGTACAAGCTGTCTGTTTTACGATCTAGCAGTTTTCATATCGGGGATGAAAAATACTAGATCAAGTATGCCGTTTTTTTTTCCTTATCACACTGAGGCGAAGAATGGCGTTTTGATGACGATAATGAAAAATGCTTTATCAATTATGTATATTATAGTTCATGCCTGATATTTTTGACAACATGCATTTAAAAAAAAACACAACTGAAGGTACTTCACTTTAGTAAAGGTCTTACTCCGTTATTTATAATTTCTGACATTTATTGGTCGTCGACCAGGTGCCGACCAATAAATATCCAAACATAAATAACGAGGTACCTGTAGACATTTTAATGTTAATGAATTAAACTGAATGAGATATGTTTTGACACCATCTGCAGCCATATCAAGTAGTTAAAACTATCATAGTTATTTTAGTCAAGAAGATTTTCCCTGTGCCCGTGTGTTATAGTGTTAAAAAATATAGTTTATCTCGCTTGGTATATATGTAACATACAGGTAGATATATGAAATATTGTATCGTGATAACAACGCATTGCAATTAGCACAGGTTATAACGATTGCTCATAGATAGAGCTCACTTGTGCTTGTAATTGTATGTTAAAGTGGCATGAGCTGCCAAAATTCACACTTTTTTCATGATTTCTGATCGTCCCGACAGTAACCTTTGAAGGCCATCAAAAAACTAATCGATTGGCTTTGGAATGAGGAAAATCCATACAGTATGTGGCCTGTACGAACCGAAAACGTGTTCGAAAAGTAAACAAAATTTAAATAACCGGGACGACCATTCATTCATTCTAAGCCAAAGTTAGTTCAAAACAATACTTTATAGTACATTTTCGAGACTAAAAGCAATAAAAAGCTTCTGAATTATACGTCTTAAAAATAGCCAATAATTTCAACATTCTGTTTTAACGTCAAAATATCAACATTTTGGCAGCTCATGCCACTTTAATGAACACTAAAACATATGGGCACAGCCAAATTCTTCTTGACTAAAATAACCATGGAGACAAGTTTCTAATGGTATTGCATACATGTATATCATGTCACCCATCAGCCATGTTTGATTTTGAAAAAATAATTTCACACAAAAGTAGAATTTCTTTTGTGAGTGAATGCTGGCCTACTTAAGAAGAATGGCTTTGATTTCAATGTAACAATCAAAAACATTGATTTGAATATAAAGTTTGCTAAAAAAATTCAAGGTCTTTTTGGAGAATTTAAAAGAAAAAAGGTTGTAAAGTTCATCATTATTAATTCATAGATCTATTCAGTAATGACAATGTGACATTTACTATATGGTGTAATTAGCACAATTCTTCAGTCCACCAACCTTTCTATATATTTTTTCTGTGAAATTTTAAAGTGGCATGAGCTACCAAAATGATGATATTTTGCCGATAAAAGAGAATACTGAAATTATTGCCTATTTTTCTCAAGACGTATAATTTAGAAGCTTTTTAATGCTTCTAGTCTCAAGAATGTACGATAAAGTGCTGTTTTGAACTAACTTGGGCTTAGAATGAATGAATGGTCGTCCCGGTTATTTAAATTTTATTTACTTTTCAAACACATTTTCGGTTCGATAGGCCACATACTGTGGATTTTCCTCATTGCAACGCCAATCATTTAGTTTTTCGATGGCCTTCAAAGCCTGTTACTGTCATGACGATCAGAGATTATGAAAAAAGTGCAAACTTTGGCAGCTCATGCCACTTTAAGATTCACATTTGTGCAATAGGGTGCAACATTTTAGATCATTTTTCTAAAGAAGAAAAAGAGGGAACTGCAAAACAAAAAATAGCCGGCCTTGTCTCACCATCATTATATAAAAATTAACTTACAAGATAAATATAGATTCCAGAGATTAAATGCTGTTAATCTTTAAATCCAGTCTCATAAACTTCCATGGCATTTATTTATTGTCAGGGTATAATATATAAGCTAATTTGCTAAATGGTATTTTTTCGCCTTTGTTATCAATTAGGTTATGCTAATTCACCATAACCATAACTTTCCAGCCCGAGTCAATAATATTAGTGTAGGATTTCAGCGTTTCATAAAAGTTCAAATTTTTGAGGCCATTAACCTAAATTTCAGTTATTTAGTATTTTAGTTGCCAGAAATTGAATATTTCTATGCAAAATTAACTAAAATTTAGTTTTTTAGGCAGTGATTTGAGTTTTTATGGTCAATATCAGGCAGATATTCGACCCCAAAACTTGACTTCCAGGAAACCCTGGATTTATGTATCTCTTATAAATCCTATTTCACTGCTAGAGGCAGAGGTACAGAGACTCATTGTTGAATATGATAAAATATAACAATACCATTATTAAAAAAAAAAACACACATAATGTTTTATATAAGACAGACAAGCAGATCAGATTAGAAATTCAATCTTTTTGGGTAAATTGTTTTCAGCATTTTCAACAAAAGAAGAGATAAGATGGAAAATATATGCCTTTTTCTAGAAAAACATTAGAACTTTAAAAGGCTAATAAGAGAATTTCCTCCAATGCCTCATTTCCCACAATGCATTGTGAGGAACATGGTCATGCATAATGCTAGTTGTAGATCTCCAAACTTTGTGGCAAAAGTGTATTGATGATGGGTGACCCATTGTCAATATACTTTGGCCACAGAGTTTGGAGATCTCCAACGAGCATAATGTGACATGAAACATTGGGTAGATTCATTACTCTTGTTTGACCTGTTAAATGGTCATGTGACTTGACTAGGTATGGCAGATTTAGGACACTGGTCTTACAATATAACATGGATAATCTTTATTGTCCACTGGTCTTGATTTTCCCACAGCTATTCAAATAATAGATCCTATGTTTTCTTTGTTTAACCCATGAATTGTGAAAAAGTCAGATATGTACAGTATTGTTATATATGGTGATCAACATGTGACAAAACACATTCAAGGTGAACTTGTAATTAGGGTAGGCAATTATAATGTTAATCAGCAGTGAACATGTACATGCTATTACTAAAAATACAGATAATCAAAGATGCAGCTATCAAAATTTATTTCAAAGCTGTACATACTTATGGACCTTTGTCCGGAGAAAAGCCTGGGGATCGTTTCACATAGCAGTTGCATCGTAAACGAAGCCTATTTGCCAATGGATATCATAGTGAAGAGATACGATGTCATGGCAACTGTGATTGATCGCACTTTGCGGCGGCCTCGTGAAACGGCCCCCTGGCATTTAAAGAGTGCCAAGCAACTCTTTCAAATTATTATTTTAGAAACTGATGTTAATGCTTCTGAAGTTGGAATCAAACTTTCTCTTCCAATGCTGCTGTGTAACTATATACATGTATATATTATTTTTTTCACTAAATCAATCCACCATTTGAAGACCACAAGAAAACACTTAGCAGCAAGACTTACAAATACAGACAGCGGCCAGAAGTTTCACAGCCTCGGCAGGGGGATCACAGTTTGGAAACATTGGTTGAAGAGCGTAGAAGGCAAAGGTCAAGGCCACAATGGCTTGCGCTGATGGACGAATTATAATCAGGTTGACCTGAAACAAAATAATCCATGAAACGTAAGGAAATGTTTTTGGTACAATAAACAGTTTAGAAGAAACATTCATGAGCTATCCAATATTAGGGATTTTTCGTTAAAATAGAATTAGCTAACAGTTTGTCATTTGTATCCAGAAGTTCAAAGTTTTCCGTTCATGCCAGCCTAAGAGATGTTCCTTTGAGATATATGTATTGTGTTTACAATGACATTTTTCGGCTGATGGTAATAATGTAAGGTGCCCATTCTCAATAGGTTGATCTATCTGAAGTTTCAAAGTTGTGAAAGACTTGAATTGAGTTGAACTTATTTGATTGGCAGAAGACAGTCAAAAGGATTGGGAACAAGTTATAACAACTTACAAAGTCCCTCTCCGTACAACTAATTATAAATAATACATGGCCTCCGACGTGAAAGACTTTTTGAGGAACATGTGTTTACAAAGTACGATGGACAGCCGGACGGACGACCCAGGCAAACGGCGTTACCCTACGTGCAAAAATTCTTGGATTTATAAGGGCATAGTGATCAAGCAAAGCGCTTACATGTACAAGAAATTGGGTGAGGTATGTATGTAAAGCCATAGACTGATCCAGAGACATTTTGATACCTGTATACCAAACTCACAAGCAAAAAATTCGCCCAAATTCTTAAAACCAACAGATTTTAATGTCAAAATAGCATTTAATGTTGAATTTTGGGCCAGAGATGTTGTTTTTGTCTTATTGTTGGAACATTTTGAACCGAAATGGTATGCCCAAATTTTCCCTGGATCAGTCACTGAAAGCTTTCCATAAATGGGGTGCAATTCAATTGAACTAGTATCGTATTTTAGAACAGGGGCCTATACAGGCTTGCATTCTAGTAGCCGAGAAATATGGGCTCTGCTGAATTTTTTTTTTTTGTACGAATAGCAAACGTCACGAAGAGTATGTTAGATTGTCACAGCTATAGACACCTATTTTTTTAGCAAGAGTTCCAGCTGATAGGGTGAAAAAAGTTTTTTTTTCACAATAATTACAAAATCAAATCAAAACAGTAATTAAGTTTTTTTTAATCTAATCAGACGTTAGAAATAGCATTATCTAACATTTTCATATCTGTTAGAGCCAGCTGTAACATGTCCAGCCATTACTGATGAAAGAAAAATGTCTGTATATAAATGGCCTTCAGGCAAAATATGTATGATGAAATCAGCAGAATTGAAGGTACAGTTCCTCATTTACAGATAGTCAGACATTCAATCAAAATATGCAGCCAGTGGAAAGACGAAATGAAAAGATCAAACAATATATATTTATAAACACTAAAACACACAGGCACCGGGAAAATCTTCTTGTCTAAAATAACCATGGAGACAAGTTTCTAATTGTGTTAAAAAGAAGTATATCATTTAGACCTTTATACCCCATCATAAATTGTTGTAATAAAGTAAACCTATGATATTTCATTAGGTTGACGACTGACAATATATGTGTACATGTAGATACATTTACAGGTTCACTATGAAATGCACTCAATATTCCTCAGAAAATTTCTACCTGTACAAGAATGCTCTTAAAACCCTTTTTATTATAGTCTAAGGGCTTGTCAGGAGCGTGGAAGGAGAAGGGGGGGGGGGGGATTGAAGGTTTCGGGTCATACCTAAAAATGATAAATTGGAATCAGGGTGTATTAATATAATATATCTGTAGAAACTAAAACATATCGACGACAGAAAGCTAAAGTTGAATGTTTGATTGTTCATGTTTAGCTTGATGATTGCTAAATTCTACAAAATGTCAATAGTTAACCTGCTGTAATATTTAAAGTGGCATGAGCTGCCAAAATTCGGACTATTTTCATAGATTCTGATTGTCACGACAGTAAGAGGCTTTGAAGGTGATCGAAAAACTTAATGATTGGCGTTGGAATGAGGAAAATCCATACAGTATGTGGCCTATATAAACCGAAATAGTGTTCGCAAAGCAAACAAAATTTAAATAACCGGGACGACCATTCATTCATTCTAAGCACAAGTTAGTTGAAAACAATGTTTTATTGTACATTCTCGAGACTATAAGTACTAGAAAGCTTCTGAATCGTATGTCTTGAGAAAAATAGCCGATAATTTTAACATTCTGTTACAATGGCCAAATATCTCAATTTTGGCAGCTCATGCTACTTTAAAAACAAATCCCAAGTCCTGAATATCAGCTTTATGAAGACACAGTACAACAAGTAGTGCAGATGGACTAAGGATTATGAAAACAGGATCAATGAGTGCTGTAACACTGGTGCCAAATACTAAATTCTAGACACAGTGGGAACTAAATGTTTCATGTACTGCTTGGCAAAAGTATGTGTGCTTTGGAGAAAACAGGAGTGGGTTGTATGAGGATGCACCAGAATCAGACCAGAGAACTGATTTATTTTTAATTAGCGCATCCCAAAGCAGATGTCTTGAGTTTACTTTCATCTACAGTAGTCCATCTCTCAATAATTATACGAACTTTTATATTTTTTCTGATGACTGGCTTTCTTCCACAGTCGAAATAATCGTTGAGGTTGCCAAAGTTTTCAAAGGCGAGAAATTTGGGAAAGGCATTTGTAAGTCGATTCCCAGCCGAGTTTTGCGCTAAATGTGGCGCCGTAATAAACAACGTATCATTATACAGCAAAGGAATTACATTTTTATGTTTGCAATAAAGTTTGCTTTATTTCAGGTACAAACACAAGAATGAGATAGCTTACCCAGAGTTGAAGAAAAGCTAAGAATGGTCCAAAGGCCTCCATGATGTAAACATAATCCCCTCCAGATGTTGTAATTGTGGTGCCAAGTTCGGCGTAACAAAGTGCACCAATTAACGACAAAACACCACACGCAGCCCATATTATAAGTGAAAGACCTACCTGAAAAATAAAAACATTTGTTTTGAAGAAAAAAAAAGTCTGGAATAAATAAATAAATATTTTTATTTAAGTTTTTTTTACCACCGTACCTGTAACTTAAAGTGGCATGAGCTGCCGAAATTCACAAGTTCCGATCGTCACGACAGTCGGAGGATTTGAAGGTCATCGAAAAACTAAATGATTGGCGTTGGAATAAGGAAAATCCATGAAGTATGTGACCTGTACGAACCGAAAACGTATTCGAAAAGTAAACAAAATTTAAATAACCGAGACGACCATTCATTCATTCTAAGCCAAAGTTAGTTCAAAACGATACTTTATCGTACATTTTCGAGACTAGAAGCACTAAAAAGCTTCTGAATTATACGTCTTGAGAAAAATAGCCAATAATTTCAACATTCTGTTTTAACGTAAAAATATCAACATTTTGGCAGCTCATGCCACTTTAAGATAAGATACACTCACCTGTATTTCACAATGTTTAGAAACAATTTTGCCCCACAGTTTAGTTACATCCAAAGGTAATGTGTCCTTATACGATTGTATTCATGTATTTATATAGCAATATTTTACGAACCTGAATATTTTTGGATTTACAGGTCATCAGAGTTTACTCTAACTATCATTTCCGAGAGCCTGTTTTTGTCAAACTACGAAAACAAAATCTGTAACCCATCATGAATGCCAATATGGATGCATAACGAAACCAGCTTCTGTATCGGTTGGTTCCCAGCATTTCTATATATGGAAACATGTTATCGACGGATTTGGGGTGTTTTATGGATTCATGTTTTACAATGCAATCAAGGTTATTCTGAAAATTGTTGCAAAATTATTTTGTCTGATTTTTAACGGAATTCCGATCCTTTAAGCATGACAAGAAAACGAATCTGACAATCCAGAATATTTATTGAAATGTGAACATTATATTAGGAGTGTCGTGAAAAAATGGCCATTTGAAGTTTTTAATCAGTGGAAAACCAATGTGAATGACCAGCATCAACTCTTTAGTCTGTGAATTGATTGATTGTTTGGTGTTTTACACCGCGCTCAAGATTATTTCACTTATATGGCGGCGTTGCGAGTTTTTTGTGGGAGGAAACCGGGAAACCCACGACCTTCCGCTGGCAACCATCCCACATAGGCTGTTCGACTTTAGTCTGTGAAAGGCTTTAATGAAAAACTTTATTGAAAGCTGTGTGGCAATTCTTTCAACTCTATATAATTTGCAAAAGGATGGGTGTGTTGGTGTGCAATGAGAAGGGGTGCTGAGTTTGGTTTTCAATTCTGTTTTCCTTTTTTCTAATTTGAATTATGGATTTTCACTGTGGTCAATTCAGCATTTTATACAGCAAATACAATAATTTACACACAGTATATGCACCATTTTCAGTGCATATATCTACATTCATGGTATATCGACAACCTTAAAGGATAAATGACAAGTCTAATTCAATGCCACCTATTTGGTAATCAATTTGCTTAAAAACTTGCACCATATAGACTTAGGATCGTAGCCAAAAGCAAAATGAGATATCTGGTACAAGACAAACACAATTCAAGGCATTCTTTTTCTCTCTACTGCCTAGATACGGAAATTAATTAGCTTTAGCACCGTGAAGTCATAGTTGACATCTGATATAAACATTACTATTGTTAATGATAAAAAATTAAGACATCACCACGTCCTCGATTTAAAGTGAGTTTCAAACATTTATTACTATTGTTGTGACGTCATACACAAACGACGTTAAACCAGGGCTTCTTCAAGGTTGGTTGAAATGACGCTGAAAGTGTTCAAATATCAACTATGACGTCAAATACGAAGATATTTTCGATTGGTGACGGAAGATATGCATATTTTCAATCACTTTTTTTTGACACCCTGGGACCTTACTGGAAGTTCGTTTTGTTTCTATATTATGTTTTTAGATACATATTTACTCAATTTACAATAAGAAATCACCTCTAGGTGTTTTTTTTCCCGCATTTATCCTTTAAAAGAAATAGGAGTAAAATGGTGCCTTGAGGCTGTTGAACTTTTGTGGGAACTGACACCAGGATATAACCTCTTATTGTTAAACAACTGCAATTAATAAAAAAACGCAAACCAGAAAGAGCACTGCAGTTACAGTATGACAGAAATCAGTGAACCATGGTATGTATCAAGTCAAATGTAGTAAGGCTATACAGTCAGAAATCTAAGAGTGACATTTATATGTGAACTTTGATATATTATATTTATGAACTTTTATATATTATTATGCGGCTTTATGCCCTTTAGGAAAAAAGGCATCAATGCTTTTATATGGAATAGGGTAATTAAATGGACTCATGTCTTACAAACTGTTTGCCGCGGGTCAGTATTTTAGGATGCATGTCTACCTCAGGGTTTGACTGTGTGGGTGGACAGGTGCAAGTTTGTGTAAGAGTAAGAGTAAAAATTGTGATGCCCACATAATTCACCCGGTCAGTAAAAATTGTAATACCCCTGAAAATCTGCCCAGTCAGTAAAAAAGCTGCTGTTTACACAGCTTGCAACTCTGGAGAAGTAACACACACTATTTTTCAATATTTAATTAAAACCAAAAAGTTTTCCCTCAATGTTGTACTTTAAATTTAAAAATAATTCAAAGCAGGCAGAAATAGCCTGTGCTAACTTAGTAAGTCAGTTTCATGAAAGCGCTTGCCTACCTTACACAAAAATCTTACAAAAAAATCCCCCCAAATATTAAAATCTTGTAGGTAAAATAACATGTTTTGGGAATTAGGAGATGAAAAGATAGGTTTGGAAATTATAGTAAAGTTTACTCATGGATTTCCATTGGTCTATATAGCCTGTGGAGATAAAGGCATACCGGTATCATCATTTTACGGATAGTGTTACATTTCATATAAAATCTTTTGTGTGTCATGGGTCTGACTTTCTGGGGTTATTTTAGATTCTGTTGTTGATAAAAAATGTTGTATTTCCTATGCATAAGTGACTTTGTCTGAGGTTTTATTTAGCAAAATTAAATAAAAGTTGAAAACCCTATACTAAACTAATCATAAAAAATGAAGTTATTTATTTGTGAACAACCTGAGCTTTCGACACCTATACCGGTATCTTAGTCTTTGAATTTCTATGATGGTTAGCTTCACACAAAGCGGAAACAAATTAATTTTTGAGATTTTTATTCTTTTTTTTTTATTAAAATCCAAACTTGTGATAATATTGAATATGTTTTGCCTTATTGCTAAATTATTTAGGAAAATCAGCTAACAAAAAAAGGGTTAATGTGAGATCAAAAGGGAAGTAAACTAGTTTATTTGTAAACAGAGAGTGGGATGTATATGAATTCAAATAGACAACACCGAGTGTAATGTGTCAATGTCAGTTTGAAAAATTCAGTCAAGGACAAACTAAATTCCCAGACCACACAGAGGAAAATAGGTCTAATATTTAAGGGATTAAACACATACCGTATTTCTTCTAAATATTCAGCCATTCTAATGGCCTAAATTTTCCATTGAGTCAGACAAAGATGGAGACGTGGAGTTGTGTTTCAGGATAACTATTTTCTGACACTGCATGGTGGGTCATACATGTATTGCCTTAAATTCCCTCTAATGGGCAAATTTGTCTGGCCTCATTTAGCATATTTCTTTTTCTAATGGTCTAATCTTTATGAGGAAAAAAGTGGCTGAATCTTTAGAAGAAATACGGTACCAATACAAATCTGTTTTGTTAGCTCACGGTTTAGTCCTGTGACAGTTATTACAGTAGCATTTCCTTGATTATAACTCAACATTAAAATAGCCCTATTTCATCAACCCAGATGGTCAAGACAATACCTAGGTTTGATTGATTGATTGATTGATTGGGGCTTAACGTCGCACTAAACAGCTAAGGTTATATGGCGACAAAAGTACCAACCGACCGAAAGATCCCCCACCCCCCACCCAACCAGATCTAAATTTGGACATTAGGCTCCACAGACCATAAAACGTCAGGAAGGCTAATGTATGTGGCATACTTAATGTTCCTCCTTGCTGGGTCAGCATACATGACTAAAGCAGAGCCACAATGCTCCAGCCCGAGGGCACCTAGGTTTGAAGTTCAAACACAACACCCATCCCCACCACCTCCAAACAGAAAGAGAAATATTACTAACTTTACAAGTTAAGGTCAGAAATAAAAATTATGTACAATTCTGGCCCCATTTAACCAAAATGATTTTACCATTATAGGGCCTTGGAAGTATGATACAGTGGGTAATATGAAAATCAGTGTATTGTCTGTTGATGCACCTATCCACAAAATGGTTAATTGATTGATGTTTAGTGTCACACTCAAGATTATTTATCATAAATGGTAACATACACATAGCTTTATTATGGAAGGGGGTGGGGGTGGGGGTGAGGGGGGGGGAGATGTCAAGTGAATAGCCAGTGAGATACCATGGCCCAACCTTATCCTCTACATTCTCAAAATTTGAATTGCAGGTAAATTGACACATTGGGAGAAAGTGTCAACTGGGACTGTATACATGTATGTAACATTTTAACTGGGTGAACCAACCATGAACGTCCAGTCAAATGTGCATCCAGAGGGGTGTCCACGTGTCTTTTGGTCACCTCATGATCAAAATTGGACACCCAATAAGTTTACCGATATTCTTGACATAGATGAAGAAAAAACTTCCATAATCATCCCTTGAATATGATTTCAGGTTACCCCTATAGCCCCACCAAAGAGACTTTGTGCATATTGACTTTGGATTGGTCCCTCACAAATAGCCCTAAAATCATCTTGCTCCCTAATTCTATCATATGCTTTTCCCAGTGTTTATAATAGCTGGTGTGTGGGAGCCTGTGAATAAAATGTATAAATAAGCCAACTGAAGTGATTGAACTCTCCTGCAGTATGAAAACAACTGGTTCAGCTATTGAGGTTATTTAAGCATGAGGGATATATTCACAAGCTACACTGAGATTGCAGATCAATACTCTATACGAGTTTCATTCATCAAACAGCGAAAGCCTCTCAACAAACGACCATCTAATAGAGCACTAACTTCTGAACATATATGTCCCAAATGAAAAGGGAGGACCCATTCAGTATACAGTTAGCTTTATACTTCTACAAATAAAAAGGTAGAGGTAGTTGCAATCAGTTAGTAAACAGACAGTTTTACAATAGAATTAGAGAAAGTAGCCATTTAATTTCTATTGGCTTTTTGAATGGTTCAACTGGTGGCCGGTTTTGAGTAACTGGCAGTTGGCTATTAAAGGTCACAAAAACACCGTTTTTTTCATAGTCCGGGTATCTGGCTCCAAAATGACTAATTTTTTTATACTGATAGCCTCAGAAGAGAGCAGTCTACCCAGGGCTACTTCGGCTTTTTGTTTGCAACGAACCCGGACTTCAAAATATTTTGGAGCCAAAAACCTGGCCTACATACTTTGGACCAATATTTATTTTTAATTCTAGTCATATCTTAAAGTATGTTGCCCTTTAGGTAAAAGCTGTTTTAGGCGTATATTTCATCTGTTATTTAAAAACCGAATCAATTTAGTAAAACTTCAAACTTACATTGATTAAACTTCAAACAAAAAAGCACAAAACAAAACATATAAGTTCAATAATTGCCCCTCCTCCTCCACAATTACATTAGATCAGCGTTAGATGAAAAAAAAAAGTCATTTCACTAATCTGTGCAGTTTGATAAAATCTTTAAAGAGGCATGAGC
The DNA here is from genome assembly GCA_963971465.1 of Lepidochitona cinerea. Taxonomy (NCBI): domain Eukaryota; kingdom Metazoa; phylum Mollusca; class Polyplacophora; order Chitonida; family Tonicellidae; genus Lepidochitona; species Lepidochitona cinerea. The sequence goes on along the minus strand of OZ020555.1, from coordinate 33,656,328 downwards.
TGCCAAAATGTTGATATTTTGACGTTAAAACAGAATGTTGAAGTTATTGGCTATTTTTCTCAAGATGTATATTTCAGAAGCTTTTTAGTGCTGCTAGTCTCGAGAATGTACGATGAAGTATTGTTTTAAGCCAATTTTGGCTTAGAATGAATAAATGGTCGTCCCGGTTATTTAAATTTTGTTCACTTTCCGAACACTATTTCGGTTTGTATAGGCCACATACTGTATGGATTTTCCTCATTCCAACGACAATCGTTTAGTTTTTCGATGGCCTTCAAAGCCCCTTACTGTTGTGACTATCAGAAATTATTAAAAAAGTTTCAATTTCGGCAGCCGCAGCTCATGCCACTTTAAAATGCCTATCAAAGTCATGGTCTTAGCTTATTTCCCTTCCCATATTTAAAGATGGGAAATCTCTTGTTGCGTCATGTGACAGTCTATTACCCATTTCATTTATGCTAACTCATTGATTGGTTAAAAAGAATGAGAAAATGGCTGCGCCCTTGTAAGTGCACTATGGAGTTTATTCTCTATTAATACATTTGTTTGCTAACAAAGAGATTAAAAAAATATTTGACCAGTCCACTACAAAAAAAAAAAAAACAACTCTGAAGTCTAAAACTAGTCTAATATCTAAATTTTAATTCCTTTTATAAACTACCACGAATTGTAGCAGTATTGGTGATATGGACAACTGTTTCCCTTGCCCCTCCCCCCCCCCCCCCCACCCCCCTCATTTAATGAAGTTGGCTTCGTTGGATGCACAAACATGATGAATGCTAAACTGTTACTATACAAATGGATATCATTTGAATTAAATTGAATACCTTGATAAATTCAGTTAATATAGAGATAGGAAGTCAAGCTTTTCCAATTGGTTTCTGTTCCTCTGGCATTTGATTTGTGGCATTTAAAAATACTTATGTTATATCAATAAACTAAGCCACACCAGGCATACAAACAGTTATATAGAATTAATAATTATAGTGGTTTATATATGTAAGCCCATAAAAAAGTATAAACTAGGCCTATATAATGAATAAATGTGAATCTCTACAATATCAAATCATTACTCAAATTTTGTGTACAAATTACGCTAATTATAATATATGCAAAAAAATAAAATATATATACATATATATAATATACAGTGTATTGATGAAGCCTTGTAGTTTATAGGAATGTAGACACGTGTGAACTATGTCAATATGACTAGCCTGCAGTAAGGCTGCGTGAAATGAACAGTAGCTCAGTTTGACAAGATGATGCAACCTGAATGACAATGTGACAGACACATTCAAAACAAACATATGGGCTTGGTTTACGTTCACATGGGAACCAAGATAAATAGTAAAATAAAACCAATTCGACACATGTCGTATAAGCCTATATAAACTGAACCATGATTTATAAAATAAAGAAATCAACTTACTGTGCCAGCCCCATTTAAAACACCTTTTGGGGAAACAAATATCCCAGATCCCACTATCGAACCGACGATAATCGCCACTCCGTTGAACAAAGTTATCCTTCTCTTCAATTCTATCTTGTTTCCATTTTTGCCATTTAGTTTTTCATTTTCTGGCTGGTCAACTGTTATATCCTTAGAGCCCCTCGACTTCATTCTGTCTCAATAGTCTTTGTAGAAGACGAATGTCTGTCAACAAACTGGGACTTCTAACAATCCACGTGGGTTCAGCTTACAAACAATCGCCACAACTAACTGAATATATGCGCGCCACAACAAATAGTAGTAGACACGGACGAGTCCATTACAGCGGTAGTCCACTTTTCAAGGTTTTGTTTGGGAAATATGTTTACCAGATGTCTTGAACAAATCTTGAACATGTATGCCCCTTGTAACATTTTACAAGCTAGTGGCCAGTATAAACGTTGATCAAGAATGATTTATTTATTAGAAATTATGCAGGTATTATTTAAATTTTAATCCGTTCCGTACGGTACTCCGTACTCGCAGTGCACACTGCACGGCCAGTGCCAGATGGAGGAAAAAAAATGCCATATTTTGAATCTATATTTTCATGGAGTTGGAAACATCCTTTGTTATTGATCAACTTTAGAGCGTTTTCCACACCTTCTATCGTATCTGTAAGGTGTTTTTTGCAAATTATTTCACACAATCACGTGGCCTCATCGAGGGTTGGGCATTTCCTGAGCAGTCCATTGCAGTGAACTTCATGACCCAGGGGTCACAGGTAGAAAAGGTTGTGGTGATGCAATCTAAAGAAAGTATGCATAAACGCATATGACCCATGCAAGAGTCACTCTTTGGGAGGAGATTCAGATCATGTGCTATGATGCAGACAACAATTCAAATGATTAAAGTGGCATGACCTGTCGAATTTTTCTTCATAAATTTAGATTTTCACGATAATATAGGGATTGAAAGTCATGGAAAACTAGTAGTTGGAGATCTCCGAACTCTGTGGTCAAAGTTGGTCACCCATCATCATAAACTTTGACCACAGAGTTTGGAGATCTCCAACTAGGAAAACTAGATGATTGACACTGTAATGGGGAAAATCCACACAGTTTGAGGTCAATACGAACCAAAATAGTGTCCGAAAAGTGAACACAATTTAAATAACCAGGCCTAAGTTAGTTCAAAACACATTCTTGATACCAGATCGAAGCACCAAAAATCTGATAAATTGTACTAGCCTAGGACTTCAATAATTACTTAATTTTGATTTCAGACAAATACAAATATCCACATCTTGGCAGCTCATGACACTTTAAGCAGGATAATCGATGGCCTATCTGTCAGAAAATGTCTTACATTAGTCCGGGTTTCTGACTCCAAAATTACTATTTTTCATACTGACGGTCGTATTTTGGAGTCAGGGTTCATTGCTATCAAAAATACGACCGTCAGTATAAAAAATAGTAATTTTGGAGTCAGAAACCCGGACTAGTCTTACATCATCATCGCAGATATTGCGGACGCAGCATGCATGCTATACATTCCTACTTTCAACTGTCATGAGCTTAATTTATAATTTAATAATTAAACGATACTTACCCCTAGGAAGTTGAAGTTAGATATGAATTTTATTTGATCACAGTCAGGAACGGAGAAATTACGCGAGAGCGCAGGTAAGCTGGACTAGGTCATTCTTCGACAGTGAAATGCCACATAAAAAACTGAAATGTTAGTGAAGTTAGCTCCCAGTTCACAGTTCACGGTTCGATATTCAGTTTTGAAGTTAGCTCCCAGTTCACGGTTCATTATTCATTTCGAATATCGAACCGTGAACTGTGAACTGGGAGCTAACTTCACTAACAAGTTACATAAAACTGAAACAAGATTGGGACATGAACGGGGAGGGCACGTAATTCCTCCGTTCCTGACTGTGATAAGGTAAAATTTATTGTTTTCCAGAGCCCTGCCCATAATCTAAAGGGGGTGACTATTCCAACGCATTAGGCGAGTGTGTTCTGCAATTTTCTCAGAGAAATCTTGTAAATAAATCATCGACGATCCGCCAAATTTGATGAAGCTCTTAGGATCTTATGGTGATATTACATATACCAACGTTCAGTCTACGAATTCTGAAATGCTGGTCGGTAAAGTCCGACGCACTTTTGTCGGAAATTACAAGCCATGAAAATAATATTGTAACTGCTCTGTATGGACAATTCCTACCCCAGACTTCTTTAGAACCCATAAAAGATTATTCTTGTCCTCTTTTATTTATTTTTATTTACTTGGCATGCACCGTTTGACCCAGTTCGAACGTCACGCAAAAATGGCGGCAAAGTCTTCAAGAAATGACAGTTTGTTGTTGTTTAAGACCAAGTGTACGTCCTTTGGAATAGCTACATGTAATAAAAGCGGACAAGAATAATCTTTTATGAGTTTTAAAGAAGTCTGAAATAGGAATCGTGCATATTGACGAGTTACAATAATATTTTCATGGCTTGTAATTTAAGCATCATTTCCACCTTGTATTTGAAATTCGTATACTGAACGTTGGTATACATGTAATATCACCATAAGTTCGGTAAATTGAACTATATTCTTGAGTGCCATATTCCTGTCAGATAAGGCCATCATTTCAGTGTTTATAATCGAATGTAGTTTTATTAGGCATAAAACTCGTTTGAGGGACGAGATGATCACTGAATTTTGTGTGATTCTTTACATCCAGAAATTGCATTTTTCCAAATTCAGCTTGTTCACTGCTAGAACCTTGAAACACGTTGCTTACCTTTGCAACACGGCCTATGATCACCATAGTTACCGTGGTTAGTGGTTACCGTCAAACTAAAGATGACATGGAACTGGCAGACCTTGCATTAGTCCGGGTTTCTGACTCCCAAATTACTTTTTTTTTTATACTGACGGCCGTATTTTGGAGTCCGGGTTCACTGCAATCAAAAAGCCAGAGTTGGCTGCCCGCTCAGAAGCGGGCAGTATGTGGTACGAATTGGACAAAGAAATGGCATTATAACCTACTCAGATCGTGTCTAAACGCTCATAACCACGTTCATGGATAACTTCGCTACCTACCAGTGTGTGATATGGACGAGCAGGATCGGCCAGTAAACATTATTCTTCCCCTGAATTCACTGTTGCCTTCTCCAGTCTCAAACTCTTCGCCATTGATGACGTAATACTATTTAACGGTTTTTCAGTTTTTAAACGTTAAATTCACTTTACAAAAGGCTAAATTATTAATGAATGTCGTACTGACACTATTTGAGTTAGTTATGTTGTTATTTACCTTCTAAATCTGATGGCAAACTGCCCGATTACAAGCGTGCAGCCAACTCCGACTTTTTGATTGCAATGAGCCCTGACTCTAAAATACGGTGTCAGTATAAAAAAATAGTAATTTTGGAGTCAGAAACCCGGACTAACCTTGCATTAGATTGCATATATAATGGTACGTTTTGATCTGTGTTAATTCCTTTCTCCTCTCTCTACCTTTTTTTCTCTCTTCTTCTTTTTTTATGCTTCCAGAAAACTTTCAGGGAAGCATATAGTCGCCGCTTTGTCCGTCCGTGCGTCCGTCCGGATTTCTTGTCCGGGGCATATTTTTGGTAATATTGTCAGGATTGTTTTGAAATTTGGCTGGTATATAGTCATTACTAAGACCTTGTGCAGTGATACGCTTTTCTCTCCGTGACGAGAATAATTTTAGAGTTATTGCCCTTGGTTTCTCCAATTTGTCAAATTTTACCAAGACTGCTTATCCGGGCCATATCTTTATTAATATTGTCAGGATTGTTTTGAAACTTGGCTGATATATAGTCACTACCAAGATCTTGTGCAGTGATACGCTTTTCTCTCTGTGACGAGAATAATTTTAGAATAATTGCCCTTGGTTTTTTCAATTTGTCAAATTTTACCCAGACTGCTTGTCCGGGCCATACCTTGGTTAATATTGTCAGGATTGTTTTGAAACTTTGCTGGTATATAGTCATTACCAAGATCTTGTGCAGTGATACGCTTTTCTCTCTGTGACGAGAAATTTTTTAGAGTTATTGCCCTTGGTTTCTCCAATTTGTCAAATTTTACCAAGACTGCTTATCCGGGCCATATCTTAATTAATATTGTCAGGATTGTTTTGAAACTTGGCTGGTATATAGTCACTACCAAGATCTTGTGCAGTGCTACGCTTTTCTCTCTGTGACGAGAATAATTTTAGAGTTATTGTCCTTGGTTTTTTCAATTTGTCAAATTTTACCCAGACTGCTTGTCCCGGCCATACCTTGGTTAATATTGTCAGGATTGTTTTGAAACTTGACTGGTATATAGTCATTACCAAGATCTTGTGCAGTGATACGCTTTTCTCTCTGTGACGAGAATAATTTTAGAGTTATTGCCCTTATTTCTTCAATTTGTCAAATATTACCCAGACTGCTTGCCCGGGCCATACCTTGGTTAATATTGTCAGGATTGTTTTGAAACTCTGCTGGTATATAGTCATTACCAAGATCTTGTGCAATGATACGCTTTTCTCTCTGTGACGAGAATAATTTTAGAGTTATTGCCCTTGGTTTCTTCAATTTGTCGAATTTTACCCAGACTGCTTGTCCCCTGTCCGGAACATAACACCTCCCCTGTCCGGAACATAATACATTCCAGTTGTGTTGGGTTCTAATAATAATTTTGCACAACGCAGACCTAAGCATCCACTTCAGTGGCTAAAACTGCTACAGTTTTGTTCTCAGTTAACAGTTAGATGATTTTTTGAAAACTTGGTTCACTTGTTTTTCACAAAAGCATTTCTTTCGTCACTTGTTTCTGTTCGCTCTTTTCAATTTCTCTGCTTTTCCTTTGAATTAATAACAGTTAGTACAATAAATTCTGCTGCTTTGACAAATCCTTACAAAGTAATATAGCGCGGTATGATTTATTATTTTAAGCATCTCCCGAAAAATGGATATTTGCAGAGTTATTGCCCTTTTCTCATTATTTGGTCAAATTTGCTGAGCGTACATCTGCGATGGGGAACCGGGGAGCATCCATCAGTTTTACCGATACTTTTCTTGTTTTCTCTTTTTTCTCTTCTCTTCTTTTTTTTTCTCTTCTTTTTTTCTGCTCAGAAAAGGGGTGATCCTGACCCTCTGGACCCCCCCCCCCCCACACACACACACTGGATCCGCCTATGTCTTAATGAGCGCGATGGGCAATGGTATGAAATCTGCTCTACCAGATAAGGAGAGTCTACCATAGAATTGACACATTTGTACATAAAGCTTAGATCGGCGGCTTTCCGCCTTTCAGATAAGGGTGGTAGGTTAAAGTATTTACAATGATGAAGACAGCCAATGGAAGGGCCTGACCCCCCCCCCCCCACCCCCCCGTCCTTTCGTAAAAAGCTTCTTAGCGGCATTTAGAAGTTGAAAATAAATGAAGACTTCTGTAAGACTTGTATGTCATATCCCCTTATGACATCCGCCCTAGCTAGCTATTGTTTTGAAATCTTTCATTTTTATACGCCCGACTTAAAAAAAGTCGGTCGTATTATGGTATCACCAGCGCCGTCCGTCCGTCCGTCCAGCCGTCCGTCCCGGATTTCCTTCCGCTCCATAACTTGAAGAGTTTTGATCAAATCTTTACAATTCTTTTACAACATATACCTTGTGGGTAGAAGGTGTGTCATGAACCATTTATGGCATCCTCGATTGCATAATGTGGCTTCTACATTGGATTATGTTATATTCTGTCTTAGTCTATATCTTCGTTCCCTTCCGCTCCATAACTTGAAGAGTTTTAATCCGATTTTTACAATTTTTTGTACAACATATACTTTAGGGGTAGAAGGTGTGTCATGAACCATTTAGGACATTGTCGATTGCATAATATGGCCTCTACATTGGATTATGTAATACTCTGTCTTAGTTTATATCTTCGTTCCCTTCTGCTCCATAACTTGAAGAGTTTTGATCCGATCTTGAAATTTTTTTCAGAGTATATACCTTATGGACAGACGGTGTGTCGTGTACCATTTCTGACTTCACCCGTTGCATAATATGGCAACCATATAGGATTATGTAATATTCCTTTCTGCTCCATGACTTCTAAAGTTATGATCCGATATTGACGATTGTTTTCAGAGTATATACCTTATGGGCAGACGGTGTTTCACATACCAATTTTGACATCACCTGTTGCATAATATGGCAGCCATATCGGATTATGTAATATTCCCTTTCGTCTCCAGAACTTCTTTCGTTTTGATATAATCTCTCCAATTCTTTCAGAGTATATCTACATGTAGCTTAGGTAGATGATGTGCCACATACCAAATACGATTTGGGTCCACATATTTTTTGTGTGTTTTCAAGAGTTTTTTTTTTTTATCAGAATTGTGTACCTGCTGTTTAATATATATATATATATATATATATTAATATATATCAATGCTTGTTGGAGTACACTTGGTCCATAGTAACACTGGAAGCCAATTAATTTATACATGTACATTCTGAGACTGTTTTCTTGGATAGTTTAATGTGCACTATAATAAAAAAAAAGACAATTTTTACAGCTTTATTACCCATCTGGTATTTATCAGAGGGGCTGTTTAAATAGAGATAAGGGTACAATGACATCCACTGAAGTTGAGGTTTGTATATTTACACACCATTGTATCAGTGGTCAGCCTGAAGATTGTTTGCTTTGTACTAAAACCATTACAGCCAAGTCCAATAGAACAGTGAATTCAAGAATTTTAAGCTATTGCTCCTTTCCAAATATGGAACATAATAGCAATGTCAAAACAGCCACAGTATTTCAGTTTTTGCAATTAAAATGTGATTGAATTTACCAGAACAGATAACATACATGTATGTGTACTATAAACGTACTGGTATTTAGTTGCAGCTTCATCAAATTCAGAAAAGAAAAACTTCTAATGTGAACAAGAAATTTCAATTGATGAAATTAAAACAAATGTTGTATTAAATGTAAAGTTGTTAATTGTAGCGGTTTGACTTTGCCACGGCGGGCGTATGTTGAGTTTACTAAAACTCTTGTTCTTTTCATTTTGTCCTAATTTCAATACACGTAAAATTTGAATTATTTTATGACCCGAAGTTTAACTTAAAGTGGCATGAGCTGTCAGCCCAAACGGAGACTATTGTAGAAACAGAATTAGCTATTTGTTTGTTATTTTTAACAAGAAGTACGAAAAGACGCTTGTCTCATGTACGTAATATGAGGAACAATTTTGGATGTGTAATGAGACAAAGTTTATAGCTGGATGGAGATCTACAAGTTGGGTGTTCTCCGGTCTGTTCACACATACTAAAGGCCCGTTCTCACTCAATCTGACTAAAGTCGAGATCTTTAGTCAGATTGGTTCTCACTGTGCGATTTGTCGAATGGACTTGCAGCATGCGATTCAAATGGATGCATTTGATTGGTTGACAAATCTTATTGACCAATTAAAAGCATCCATTTTAATCACATCCTACAAGTCGGTACGACAAATTGCACAGTGAGAACGGGCCTTAATCGGAATAGGCCTACATCTACATGTATTATATTTTGCCGGTGATTAAAACATTTCCGCCCTTTTGCTATGTACATAAGGCTGTTGAAACAACTCATCTGACCAAGTCATTTGGCTCCACGAAAATTAGGGAAGGTGTTGTGATTCAAAACATTAACCGCAGATGAGAAAAATGCGTATTGTGTACTATCTCCAATTCTGAATAATCAACCCAACATGGGCAATGTTCTAGGTCCTTCTAAAAATACCAACAAGGTATATCAGGCTGTAGCTAAATATATTATAAATACACACCGATTTTAATATAATTGTATATTTATATGAGTGTATATGCATTGTATTTACGACAGTATAATCCTCAAGAGACACCTGACTAACAAATATCGACCTATCTGTCTATCTTCCCATTTCTTGCCACTGTATATTTGCATATCTGTAAATGATATACGGGTGTCAGCTCAATTGTATTGCATGTTTTGACATCTTTTGAGATTAAGTAGTTCTCAATCGTACTAACAAATACTCCTGTACAGAGACATTCAATATATTTTTATATTGTGTTTAAACATCACAGTTTTCTTAATCGCTCAAGGTAATAATTACTCACTAGTATGGCGTACACCATTATTTCATACGAATGGACGCGCCAATAAGCTAAAACAACCAACCAACCATCCAATTCTGAAGCGAAGGGGGAAAAGCATGTGTGCTCGATTGGGGTAATTCACACTTTGGTTGTCTCTCCTCATACATGTGCAGGCCATTTCGGACTGTCCGAGTAGTCCGTTTTCTGACCTTCCAATATTCAATTAAATACATACATGGAATATTTTTTTCCACAGAACGCTCATACCATTTGTATTCTTAGTAAACCACAAAAAAACCCACAAAAAGCAGTGAAACATCCATATTATTGGTGGACAGGTTTCCTTGGAACAGAGGGGGCAAACACAGTCTTTCAAAGTTTTGTAAACTTTCCAAGGTTAATACTAAGATTCTAGGCAAGCCTGTTGTCTTTGGTCGACAATACAATCTCAATATTATTTCGCTGATGTGACAGACATGTTTAAAGTGGCATGAGCTGCCAAAATGTTGATATTTTGACGTTAAAACAGAATGTTGAAATTATTGTCTATTTTTCTCAAGACGTATAAATCAGAAGCTTTTTAGTGCTTCTAGTCTCGAGAATGTACCATAAAGTATTGTTTTGAACTTATTTTGGCTTAGAATGAATGAATGGTCGTTCCGGTTATTTAAATTTTCTTTACTTTTCGAACACTATTCCGGTTCGTATCGGCTACATACTGTATGGATTTTCCTCATTCCAACGCCAATCATTTAGTTTTTCGATGGCCTTCAAAGTTTCTTACTGTCGCGACGATCAGAAATTATGAAAAAAGAGGGAATTTTGGCAGCTCATGCCACTTTTAGAGAGAGATGAAACTAGGTTCTTGACCTCAAGGAATTTCTGCGGGTAACCCTACATGGCAACCATTCAGTTTTTGACGTTCCTGTAAAAATGCTCATTGTAGCCTAGAAGCTGTGCCTAATTCCCAATCGTTTCCGGTTTAAAATGTCTATATGTCACCGCTTTCATTATATTTCGTATTTAAAGGCAGGGGGGGGGGGGGGGGGAGTCGGATGCCACTCAGTCCAACGAAAGTTGAACAATTTCTTAGTGGGTTTTTCACTTTATCGCCCTATCTGGGAGATTTGCGACGTACTCGTCGAAGGTCGGGGGTTTCCTCCAAGCAAAGAGCCCGGTTTCCTCTTCAACTATATACATGTACCTGACATATATAAGTGTTATAATCTTTAATGCGGCGGAAAACATCAATCAGTAAATCCTATTTAAAACACAGTGGCACAGGGAATAGGGTCTACCCTCGGGCTGGAGCATTGTGGCTCTGCTTTAGCCATGTATGCTGACCCAGCAAGGAGGAACATTAATTATGCCACATACATTAGACTTCCTGACGTTCTATGGTCTGTGGAGCCTAATGTCAAAATTTAGATGTGGGTGCGTGAGAGGGGTGGGTGAGGAGGGGGGGGGGATCTTTTGGTCGGTTGGTACTTTTGTCGCCGTATAACCTTAGCTGTTGAGTGCGACGTTAAGCCCCAATCAATCAATCAATCAGCCAATCAATCAATCAACCTACCCTCTGGACTAAGATACCGTAACTATTGGAAGGAGTTATTTGGAAACATGAAAGGGAAAATAGAATCAATTCAATCATCGTTACCTAGATTTCTGCACCCTCGAAAATTTTAACATGGGCCTATCTTATTAACGACAGGAAGTTTAAAGTGTTTCTACGCAAATATCAAGATTAAAACCACTGAAATGGACAACCCCTGTACATCTGATGATTCTTCTCTTTAATAGACATGACATGCGAATGTAGCAAGTAAACAGGAAGAAAGGAGAGGAATTATATCAATCTCATCGGTCGGTAGTTGAAGTTCTTCAAACTCTGTTGCCAAAAGATATTGATGATGGTGGCAAACAGAGTTGAAGGACCGGTCATATTGGAAAACATGTAACTTTATTGTTCGCGGATTTACTTTCAATTTCTCCTAATTTAAGCAACTTTAAACACATTCAGTTCGCCGTTCCACCCAAAAAAAAACCCGTTTAAGCACTCACATTTCTGTTGCGTACATTTCCCAAGTTCATTTTGACGGAATCTATAGGAGGCCAGTGCTGTCCTTCGAAAAACGATGAGGATGCAACACAAGTGTTTGCACGCTTTTTTTTTGGTGGAACAGCGAAATAAAAGATAGAACTGAATGTGTATTAAGTTTTGGCCGGTTGCGTTGCTTAAATTAGGAGAAAATCTGAGCACAAAGTGTTGATTCTCAGATTTATATTATATGTTTTCCAATATGGCCGGTCTTTCAACTCTGTTTGCCACCCATCATCAATATCGTTTGGCAACAGAGTTTTAAGAATTTCAACTAATCGGTCGGTTAATGTAGGCATATACAAGATCAACGTCCTATGATCAAGATGATCCAAGGCACATGTTTCTCAAAGCATTTACGCCCGACGTGAGTCCACTACAAGGCGTAACTGTCATGGCAAAGTGGGGTAATATGGACCCTCGGGTAACATGGGCACTCAAGAGATTCCAGACTGCACTGTCTGCTATAGTGCTGCCATCTACATTGTCGTGACGCAGCTGTTTATGACGCATCCAGAGCATTGACTGCTATATCTATGCAAAGAACGCCGAGGCAAGTATGCCGAACAAAATATCTACCCGATTTCTTATGATGTTAATCGTTATCTAAAGCGACTGATTACCATAGGTATACTCATTTTAATCCCTCATGATATGTCAGATAAAAGTTCCTGAATCAATCTCCCCACATAACAATATACAATGTCGACTGTTGTTTTTTTCATTTCCCGGGTTAAAAATAAGTATGTCGTTAGGGTAATATGGCCATCACCCTTGCCATATTACCGTCGGGGTGGCCATATAACCCCACCATCATCATTTTGTTTCAATACCCGTTATATAGGTTTTATGTTGTTCTTAAGGAGGAAGTTTTAATGTTCTCAGAATTAAAGTTTGTTCACATTTCACTCCTCTGATTGTTTTCATTCACTTGGGTCAATATGGACACAGGGGTCCATATTAGCCCTGATTGCGGGAAATATGGACACAATGGGAATTTTTTCGAATTATCTTAAACAGTTCTACTTTATTGTTTTATTGTCGTCTGATCTAGTGTCAATTTACTTAATGCCCCAATAAGTATTAAGAGATGATATTCTTTTAGGATAGAACCGGTATAGTGGATCAGAACTACCACCCGCTTAAATAAGGGGTCCATATTACCCCCACCGTACCCTAATTTTTAAAATGTCCTAACATGCCAGCAGCTCACCAAGAAAAGAAACAATGGGAACAGGTATCTTATAGTTTCAAACCTTAACAAAAGGCACATGCAGTTTTCAGCTATATTTTAGAAAGTATATGTTTTTTGGGTTTCTCATGCCAATGTCTCCCTATATTCTACTCTTTCACAGGAGTCTATATTTAGTCTAGATAACGGTGTTAGGAGCTACACCGAAACGTCGTGTTCCCAATAAACCAAGAAGTTGTAAATCCATACGCAAGAGTGTTCTTTCCTTCATTATTATGCTCAACTTCTAAATCCCACTTAAACAAGTTATACATAGTCTGTTTAAAACAATACAGGTGTGTTGCATAAACTGTTTTCTGTCTTAATTCATTCTCATTTTGCCATCGCCAATATCGTCGTCACTGTCAGAGAAATCTAAGTCTTTCATATCACTGTCATGATCATCGTCGTCATCAGCTTCGTCTTCATCCGATGACGGGTCAGCCTCCACAGTGTCCGGGTCAGGCTCCGGGAAAGTTGGTCTCTCTGCCAGCTTGAATGTTACACTCGGCATCACACCTTGGAAATCCTCTTGACCGGATACTTGTTCCTCTTGAACCCCGGCTCCAGTGAGCCGCCATGACATCACAGTCTTTTGAGGGACGTTTCCGGCAATAACACGACTGCCGTCAGATAAGATATCGATTCTTTCAATCTGAAAAAGACAAATAAGCCGCTCAAACAAAACAAATTCGAAATCATGGTCCCAACCGAAACTGTATCTTCCCCCGACCCCTCTTCCCGATCCCTTCCCAAGCTGGATAACCAGCCAGACTTCTGGAAAGAAATTTTATAGATTTTTTGAAGCGAAGAAAGTAATTTTTTCCCATAATCCGTTTAATGACTGTATATAAATTAGCCTCAATTATGAGGCTTTTATAAAACAACTTGAGCCCTCTCTCGATTTATGACAGTAAGTGCCCAGGGTTTTTGTACCTGACCCCCCCCCCACCCCCCAAAAAAAACAACAAAAAACAAAATCGTCTGAATACGTACGTCATGGTCAGCCTTAAATGTGGCGAGGCATGTAAAAGAGAGTGCATCCCATAATCTAAACGCCTCTTCTTCCGTGTAATTGGAATAACTCACAAACCGGCTTCCATCATCGGAGGCCAGAAGAGTGGTGACATCGTGGCTATGGCCCGTTAAGCGATGAAGCAGTTCACCTAGAAATTATAATAGCAAATTTTGAGGAAAAGAAACCCTGTAAGTTTAATAATGCAGACAAGTTACTTTCTGAGGTTCTATTGACTCGCGTCAAGTTGGTAATAACCAGAAACGGTTCATTTATTTCTGGAATAATATATCAACTAAGTTGAAATACAAATTTTCCTTTGAAGCAAACGACGACGTTGTATTGTTGAGTACAGGGCCCTGTCTTACGAAGCTGGCGTAAAGTTGCGCATTGGCCTACAACATGGACCAGTTGCGACTAGGGCGTGAGTTCCTATAGCTTTAACACTGATTTACGTCCGACGTAACTTACGCCAGCTTTGTAAGACAGGGCCCAGGGGGCCGTTTTGCAAAGCCTTCGCAAATGCGCAGTTGCCATGCATGACGTCGTATCTCTTCACTTTAGTATCCATTAGCAGCCAGGCTTCTTTTGAGATACGATTGCTTTGTGAAACGAGTCCTTAGGGTATGTTTCTCAAAGTGTTTAAGTCCGACGAACATTTGCGTCCATTAAACTATATGTATACGTGTAATGGTAGTCGCGTGACGTTTCAGTTCCAGCAAGCGTCGCCATAACAACGAGATGATATGGCGATATCAAACTCGTCTGTACTCCTTTGACCATCTGAAATAGTTGTTGTTCGCAATCCTTAAAGGCACACTTGCCACCGTAGCCTGTTTAAATTTGCTAAGAAAACCAATTTACATGAGCTTACTACGACTAATACCACTAAACTTAAACATAGGACACATAAAACATGTCTAGTTAGCTTTAGACTGTAAAAATGGGGTGAAAAACAAACGAAGAATCGAAGCCTGATTACAACAACAACGATCAGTGTCGGTCAACTTTCGTGTTGGATTACCCTCCCTTCAGGCCTTTGTATGTGTAGTTTACACTCAAACAATAATCAGCAGGCTTTTCCAGTCGCTGTTATCCGATCGTCTGTCTGTATTTCTCAGATAAATAGGCCTACGTAAAATTACACTGTGCCGTTAGTTCACTCAATCGACTGAAACATAAAATCGCCAATAGGGGGCAGATCGGTTTGTTTACGTTCCGGGTACGTAACAATTCAAATTTTCAAATTCAAATTAAAAATACAAAGTGACGTCCAAACTTTTAAATTTTGGTGAAAATAGAAAGTTCCTAACTTATATTGTCTGGGAAAAATACAGAATACGGTCTTTCTTTTTTAATGTAAACAATATTCCTGATTTATACAGAGAGCGAACGCGACTTTGGAGCAGTTTTACCATTCAAATAGAGCACAAACACGAACGCGGAAAACTGTTGAAGGCTTTCAGGGCAGCAGGTCTTTTTCTTGCTGTGAAAGATAAAATTTGGTCATTTGGAAGTTAAACCGTGTTTTTAAATTGTTGAAACATATAAACTCAAATAAATTTCAATCACATAATTGCAAGTTCCACTTTCTGTCCAGTTGCTTTCCATATGTCTCTTTTTTTCTTGATGTCTTTGAAATCTTTGTCTGCTTTGTTGTACAAAAACAGGATTCTTCTCAATTTCCAGAAGCATGGCTTCTGTGTTGTCCATTGTCTTGTCCATTCTTCTTCGCAAAATAGACTGACGCTAGTGCCTAGCTTTTTCTTGCAACGGTACAAGTTTCTATTTATGGAAATGATGCGAAGGAAGTACCTGCTGATTGGTTGATAGCAAAAAAAACGCGCGACTCTTTTAGAAAATTCGCTCTGGAGGCAATCAAGGCGGTCGTTCGCTCGCGTTCGCACTCTATATGAACGACATTACATAAATATGACTGAGCTATTCCAGGACGAAAACCGCGTTCGTTTTCGCGTTCGCGTTCTGTGTAACTGGACCTTTAAACTATATCGTATGTTTTGTTAGCGTACGGGCAACAGGGTTGCCAGAAGTATGACCCCCCCACCCTCCCGAAAAAACAAACAAAAAAAAACAAACCTTTTAAAGTGCATTATCATATACTCTCCCAAACAAAAACGCAACATCCAGTTTTTGTTCTTCAAAATATGAATTTTCAACATCATTGTTAATACAGAAATAAGCATCACATTACACTGAAATTTGGTAGACTGGTTGTTCAGACTTTAAAGTTCATTCACATGTAAACATTTATCACATTAAAGTTCATAGCGCTCAGCTGACGTCACTGCAACGTCAATATCTGTTGTGCCCATCATGATTAACCTGTAACACAGCACGGACACGTCTCGGCATAGACACAATCAATCGACGAATACGGTTTTGCGGAATTCTCCTCCATTCTTGCTCAAGAGCCTGCTGCAGTTCTTGCAGAGTTTGCGGCGCTGGATGACGACTGCGCACGCGTCTATCCAAATCATCCCACACATGTTCTATTGGGTTCAAATCTGGTGATTTGGACGGCCAGGGGAGCACTGTTACGTTCTGGTTGGCTAGAAATTCAACAGTAGCACGAGCTGTGTGCGGCTGAGCGTTGTTGTGCTGAAAAATTTCCCTACGGAGGTCCATTACGGGCAGCATATGTGGTGTCAAAACCTCATCTGCGTATCGAACGACGTTAAGGTTGCCGGGAATGTGCACCAGTTGAGTTTTTCGGGCACAGGATATGGCACCCCACAGCATCACGCTTCCTCCGCCGAAATTGTCGACCTGAAGGACGCAGTTCCTTGCGAAGCTCTCATTCCGGCGTCTGTAAACTCGTGTACGACCATCTCTTCTCTGCAGCCGGAATCTTGATTCATCGCTGAACCAGACTCGCCTCCAGTTTCGCAGATTCCAGTCCCTTAACCTGTTGCACCATCGGACCCTTGCAAGTCGATGCTGGCGTCTCAGTACTACGCCAAAGTAAGGACGTCTGGCGCGTAAGCCGTTTTGACGGAGACGGTTTCTGACTGTCTGTGCCGATATTCGACGGAGACCTGGGATATTAGATGCTGTTTCTGTTGCTGTTTCTGTTGCCGTTGCAACAGTCTGGAAATCGCGCTCCGGTGAACATTATAAAGTCTAGCGACTGCATTCTGTGATTTGCCGGCCAGGAGACGACCACTGACGACGTTCCGGGTAGCTGCGTCTAGTCTTGGCATATTGTAGCAACTTCGTGAAACAATTTAACGACTGAATTCAATTGAACGGTTGTGTGTCTTTTATACCCATTAAACCCGCATAAAGATAAGACGTGATTCGCAAGTGCAACTGCCCTACGTTTTTCCCTACGCCTTCCTCGTGTAGCGTTACACAAAGGCTGACCCGAAAGTCACGTGTGATCAATTCAATCATCGGACATTTGCATTATAACATGATCCTATTGTCATGTGTCAATCAGGCACATTTTTGGAAAAATTCATGTTTGGAAAAAAAAAATTGGATGTTGCGTTTCTTTTTTGAGAGTGTATCTTACCTGTCTGAAAGTCCCACACCCGGATTATCTTGTCGTCACTTCCAACCAAGAACAGATTGTCCCTGAGGTATTCTGCACATCCTGGGGAAACACTATGATCCACATCTGTTTTTGAATACTTCAGAGCACATTCAACATCCAGGAGACGATGAACTATTTTCCCTGTAAAGAGAGGACCGTTTATTTTTTATTTTTTGGTCTTCATTATCGAGTAATGAAAAGATGACAAGGAAAGTTCTCAATTATTTGTATTTAAGCAATGTGTAATTTCATATTTTCACCTTTTCGCTGAATAAATGACAGAAAAAATATAATTATGGATTTATTGTTAAGATACATGTAGGCCTATGTACAAATCTTTTGTCGCAGTCATTGACTTCTCCGCCGGCGCCACGTGTATAGTCCAAACGTTACAACCTCAGCGAAGAACTGTCGGATAACTTCGGGGATTTACGTGCGTGAAATACTCAATCTCATTCTCGCGAGATCCCCTGCTACTACGTGAACGCGACGGACCTCTCAGGCCGTTCCAAGCCATTTTACCCAAAATTTGGGTAATCAAACTTACTTCCAAAATTGATTTGCACGTGATCTTTACCTGATTCTATATGTTGGCTTGTATTTCGTTTTTGGTACACGCCCTTAAGTTTTTTTAATTATCGTTGAGGAAATACAGGGACTATATTTCTACCCTCCGCGATTGTGAACAGGCCAGCGGATAACATGCTATTTTGTATGTCTACGTCACGTGATTGTAGTGAGAGTATTTCTCCGCAGTTCTGGCAAAAGGGGATTCCCCTTAGCAGACTAAGGCAAATGGCTTGTAACGGCCTGAGAGGTCCGTCGCGTTCAAGTAGTAGCAGGGGATCTCGCGAGAATGAGATTGTGAAATACCCTCTGATAGACTGCAAGTCATTTTTAATATGGCGACCAAATAGGTAGCCGTGAAGCGTACAATTCCCAAATCCTCTTGAGGGCCCCACAAAAGGATCCCCGTGATAATGTAAGGGACCGAAACACTCGGTTTGTTAACTTTCAGCCTCGATCAGTTATATAATTGAAGCATTGGAGGATTCCTGATATGCACCGAAACTGCGTCTGACTACAACATGTGGTTTACCGGGCTAAATAAAATATATAAACAAATATCTTTCTAAATGATATTAGCATTTAAACAAACTTATAAAAAGTTTTTGGATTCAAACATTACAAACTATTTATCCTTTGGGTTTGAACTTGGACCCAGGAAGATGTCGTGAAAAAACTATAATACCATTTGTCTTTCAGTATAACAAAGCTAGCATCGCTATGGCCAAGATTATAGTAGAAGAATACAAACTACTTCAAAGTAAACTTGCTCGACCTCTGACCCAAAGGCCAGTCATTGCTTATAAAAAGAACAAGAGTTTGAAAGACATACTGGTCAGGGCTAAACTCCCCTGTCTGCCTTCTACCTAGGTTTTTCTGGGTAAGGGGTGAGGGTGGGTGGGGGGCAAATTTTCACTGTCTTTTCCCATGACCCTATAATATATAGTCTGACGATATTCTTACCATAGCTTAAGATACGTAAGCATTGTCAATGTAATACAAAGTGTTCCAGAAAATTCTACTGACTAAGACCAAGCTCCTGTCAGTCGTCAACCTAATGAAATATCATAGGTTTACTTTATTACAACAATTTATGATGGGGTATAAAGGTCTAAATGATATACCTCTTTTTAACACAATTAGAAACTTGTCTCCATGGTTATTTTAGACAAGAAGATTTTCCCTGTGCCCGTGTGTTTTAGTGTCCATAAATATATATATTTGCCTGTGCCAGGGGCTCAAAATAACCATTGTTTTAAAACAAAAAACTATCCACACATTTGTACACGGTTGGAAGCAGTCTGCAGCATTGTTGAACTTTCTTGATATATATTTTACTTTTATCATCTAATATTACCTTCCATCTTTAACACTTCATTAGTTTTCATCCTAAAATTAATTTTATCGTTTGAATTCTGTCTTTTAACGTTTAAATATTTTATTGCATGCAATATACAATAGGCTAGGTGTTTCCCACCCTAGATTTCTTCTCCCAGCTTATATTGTTACTCTTCAGTTACTCTAATATCCTTTTGATTTAGTCTGCTTTATTCCAAAACCACAGGATATTTATACCCCAGCTCTCTCTAACCATATGACCTTTTATGTCTAGACTTAGCCATACCTCCAATGGTTATGAGTATAAACTAACTTCATCAAGCTTCCATGCTTTAGTTAAATGTTTTGATAACTTAATCTTCCCTTGTTTACAAAAATACTCCTTAATTACCCAAGCCCTTTTTATTTCCTGTCATTTTCCCATATAAACACAAGAAATTCAACATAACTTTAGACTTGTTTTCTGAAGCCATTGAAAAAGAACAACCTATTCGAAAAGCTTCTGGCGACCGTGTGCGAACCCGTTTACTGCTAAGTATTCTTTGCTTACTGTAAAACGTTGTATATATTACTTTCTTTTATAACTTTTTTTATCTCTTTACATATTTTTATTGTTTTAGGCTTACTATTGTTTTGTCATCTTATTTATGATTTAATCTCACCTTCCATTTACAGCTCCTGTATATTTTTCTTCCAAATTTTATTTCTAGGACTTCATTATTATTTCCTTTTCTAATTGTACATTAATTTTAACCTTAGTGTCTTATATGGTTTTTTCCTTCCTGCTCTATTTCATCTTCCTTTGCTTATATATCTGACAATTTGTGACTTAGATTTATTACCCTTTTTACTTTAGTCATTCTGTCTCCAGACGCATTTTATTCTTTATCTCTGCCTCTTTAAAACACTTATTTTCCAAACTCCATCTTTTTGTTCCATAAGTCAGCTAGATCAATTAGGTTCTTTTATCTCTAGTTTGAATCAATTCTTTTTGTTTCCAGACATATTTTTCCTTTTTATCTCTGTCTCACTTTCCCAACTCTATTTTCCCTTCTCATCCAGTTCGACTAATTAAGTATATTGACATTTAGGCAGAATGGCAAAACAAGGGCGTGGTAACAGAAGCAGGCAATTTTCAGTAAGCAATAGGCATGGAAATTCAAAATCTAAAAGTCCCCAATATTCAGAATTCTCGGCTCTGGTGAAAGCCCTTTTCAAAATTTTACAATGTCTTCACCACATTTGCATCCTTGAGGGACATTTACGTGACCAAACCCTCCCAAATTCCTTAAATAATAAAATTAAAGACCTAAATTCTTTTCTTAAACCGGCTCAACGCAATCGGGAAGTTGATATTGCGTTTGACCATGTACACAAAAATTGGGCCCATAAGATCATACAAGAGATGATTTCTCATTATGCGGCATGTTTAAATAGATTAAAAGCACAGGTGACTTCTGCCAGGTCATCCAATGGTCTAAACTTTGACAGTGCTCTCAATAATGCTTTAAAATGGGGCAAACAGAATTATAAAGGTAAATTACAACTTTCGACCATTCAAAATTTTTATTCTCTTCTTTCCATCACTAAATCTGTCACTTCTGCTGCTACTACTCAGTTTAGTCCACCATCGTCTCCCCAACCCCATCCGTCTGTCAGCCCGTCGGCATCTGTTATCTCACCTCCAACTCTGCAGTCACAGATTCCTAGGTCTGTAACTTTACCTTCTGTTTCCCCATCGCCTTTCCCTACTGGTACTCCCTCCCTTAGACCTAGTACCTCTGCCCCCTCTTATTCATCCCCTCAGCCCCCCTCCCCTAGACCTAGTAGTACCTCTGTCCCCTTTCGTCCCCCGTCTTCCCCAGTTTCTACTAGGATCACTTCTGCTAGACCTAGTACATCTAGTCCCTCTCCTCCTCCCCATCCCCAGTTTTGTCAGCCCATTCACCTATGAGATATTCAGATGCAGTGAGATCCCCTCCGAGGGGTCAGCGCAACCCTCGGAATAAATTAGCTAATTCTAAATTTTGGAAATTTCGGCACACCTTCTCTAATTGGCACCTTCCTAATGTAACTAAGAAAGTTCTTTTACTTGGGGATTCTAATCTATCTAGAATTAACCTTGACCCCCACCCTGATATGCAGGTAGAATGTTTCCCTGGTGCCAATTTCAATTCATTTCGGACGCTAATTCAAAAGTATCAAGGTCCCCAACCTGAGAAAGTTATCTTGAATATTGGTATCAATAACAAGACAACTACTGAGCCAAACACTTCCTTAACTCAGATGCGCAACATGATGACAGCGGTTAGGAAGACTTTTTCCAACTCGCTCATCTACTTTTCTATTAGTAAATTAGTGCATGTTATGGAGTACTCTAGAATTGTAAGTCTGGCTGATATCTACAGAGATTCTAGTGGGGTACGCAAGCCGTTTACATCTAAAAGCGGTTATACGCCCCCTTCTTACATGTATGATCCAGAAATAAGCATAAGTCGTGACTCTGTATCAAGGAAGTTTGATGTTTTAACTAATCCTAGAAACCAACATAACCTCACTCATTCAGAATGTCTTGCCTTAAGTAAGCTAAGGAGAAATCCAAACATAGTTATTAAACCTGCTGATAAAGGTTCGGCAACAGTTATTATGTCTAAACAGGATTATATTGAAGAGAAAGAACGGCAGCTAAGCAACCCTCACCATTACAAAAAACTTGATAAGGAAATTTGGCCTGAAAATGTTAGGAAGTTTAATAAAATTCTTGTTTCTCTTCAAGATAAAGGCTTACTTAATGAAAAACAGTATCGCTATTTGGAATCTGATCATAACTCTAGAAACAGGGTCTTCTATATTCTTCCGAAAATTGACAAACCCATTGAAAAATGGCCCAAGCCTACAATGCCCCCTGGGCGTCCTATTATCTCAGATTGTGGCAGTGAAAGTTATAGAATATCAGAGCTAATTGATTACTATCTAAAACCTATAGCGAATCGGCATCCTAGCTTTATCAAAAACACGGATGATTTATTGGCCAAATTGTCTGAGAAATCCATCCCACAAGATGTGATTTTGGTCACTCTGGATGTGGAGTCTATGTATACAAACATTGACATAGATTTGGGGCTTAAATCCATAAAATCAGCATTCCAAAGATATCCTGACCACCGTCGTCCGGATAAAGACATTTTAGAATTGCTGGAACTTAGCTTATAAGGTAACGATTTTGAATTCAATGGGGAGATCTTTCAGCAAATTAAAGGGTGTGCTATGGGGAAACGTTTTAGTCCTAACTTTGCCTCTATTTTTATGGCTGAGTGGGAGAGTGATATTCTTCACAAATGTCACAAACAACCTTTTATTTACCTTCGGTATCTGGATGACATTTTTATCATTTGGCAGCATACGTTGGAAGACCTTCATATTTTCATTGATACTCTTAATTCTCACGACTCAAGCATTAAGTTACAGCCTACTATTGATCAAAATTCTGTGGATTTTTTGGATGTAACTATTTACAAGGGCCATACATATCATACTACTGGGCATCTAGATTACAAAGTATTCTTCAAACCTACTGACACTCATCAGCTGCTACATGCTGGGTCATACCATCCTCCTCACACTTTCAAGGGAGTCATTAAGTCTCAGATTTTTAGATTCTATAGAAACTGTAGTTCTTCAGATTTCTTTAACCAGGCTTGTTCTGTTCTTTTTAAAGCTCTCCTCCCTAGGAGGTATTCTTTTAGATTACTCCGAAGGATCAAATCTAACACAGTAAGACAAATCATGTTTCCCCCTTCAGCCCCCGAAACGCTTACCTCCCCTTCACGGGTGTACCATTACCGTCCAACATTTCTCTCAGGTACATCAATGGAATGCCTTAAGACGCGATGCAAACTCGATATATACGTACCCAATCGCGGAACCTTTTTCGGAGAACAATCTCGCGACAAATATCAAATGGCAGAGAATCTTAATTGCGACTCCTCTAATATCGTGTATGTTATCACATGTAAAAAATGTCGCAAACAGTATGTTGGAGAAACTCAGAATTCTCTACGACAAAGAGCAGCCAACCATTTATCTAGTATTAGACTTAAACATGATGTACCTGTGGCACAACATTTCAATACTCTAGGTCATTCGGTCAAGGACCATTTTGAAATCATGCCTATTGAGAAAATCCCTTTTCTCACTTCCGCTGCAGATACCAAGCACAAACGTTTGGAAAGGGAAAGTTTTTGGATTCAAACATTACAAACTATTTATCCTTTGGGTTTGAACTTGGACCCAGGAAGATGTCGTGAAAAAACTATAATACCATTTGTCTTTCAGTATAACAAAGCTAGCATCGCTATGGCCAAGATTATAGTAGAAGAATACAAACTACTTCAAAGTAAACTTGCTCGACCTCTGACCCAAAGGCCAGTCATTGCTTATAAAAAGAACAAGAGTTTGAAAGACATACTGGTCAGGGCTAAACTCCCCTGTCTGCCTTCTACCTAGGTTTTTCTGGGTAAGGGGTGAGGGTGGGTGGGGGGCAAATTTTCACTGTCTTTTCCCATGACCCTATAATATATAGTCTGACGATATTCTTACCATAGCTTAAGATACGTAAGCATTGTCAATGTAATACAAAGTGTTCCAGAAAATTCTACTGACTAAGACCAAGCTCCTGTCAGTCGTCAACCTAATGAAATATCATAGGTTTACTTTATTACAACAATTTATGATGGGGTATAAAGGTCTAAATGATATACCTCTTTTTAACACAATTAGAAACTTGTCTCCATGGTTATTTTAGACAAGAAGATTTTCCCTGTGCCCGTGTGTTTTAGTGTCCATAAATATAAATATTATACTTATAAGTATGACTCGGACAAGCTATTGAGCCACGGAGGCCGCTTCCCGTTGTAGATTACTTGATTATGAACTATTCATTCCCAAATACAATCCCAATTAGATTTCGGCACATGGATTGAATAATCGATTACATGGCATTCAAGATTATATATTTCTTTTAGCGGCGTTACCAAGTTAAGTAGAGCAGTTTAGTTAGAGTTTCTATTAATTTAACCGAATGAGACAGAGAGGCATCTCAAAAATAAAATGATCAGACGAAATAATGCGAGCATATAAAAAAACTTAGAAATATTTTTATTTTCTTTTATCGTTTGTAGTCAAACATTTCAATATTTACTTTCGACGCCATTTTTATTCAGCTCAAAAATACGGTGATTTACCGTATAAAAAACGCAGACTGTCCGAGGCAAGTCAAAGCCGACCGGTAGCGAGAGAAAATAACCGAAGGGAGTTCCGACCGTGAACTCTGTGACTTCATGATATATGTACCGTCACAAAGCCAAACAATCAGCATTGCCGGCATGTTCTTCTGGCCCCCTAGCGGAAGGGTGTTCCGACTGTAAACGATTCGACTGCAGTGCGCCCCCTACAGAAAGGAGGTTCCTAATAATCCAATCGTGTCAGTTCAAATTCAGCATGGCGCGGACGAAGTAACCACTCTTATCAATCTACTCTCTTTGGTTTGTCTAACCTTTTGGAAAGTTTTGCCAAAACACTTGGCGCTGACGAAAGGTCAAATGTTATAGCTTTCATCATCAAATACCGAAAATAGGTTTTGTTTTTCATCATCTCACCTGAGGTCAAATCAATTACCAAGTAATGGAATTTGTCCAAATCTTCAGCCTTGGGGTGAAGAAGACTAGCATTTAACAGTAACAAGTCGCCATTGGGAGAAAAGTATGACTCGGACAAGCTAGGGTAAGTGCCAATCTCTGTTGTCGGTAAACTTGCTACAATTTTCCGGGAATCTAGATCAACTATCGAAAGAGCCTTGTCGTCAATATACATCACCAACCACTTCCCATTATCTGATACCTACAGATGAAGAAATAAATGGATTTGCAGAAGGACTGATCATTGGTTATTGTTTTACGCCGCATTTAAAATATATATTCTGTATGTCGGCATTGACATTGAGGTTTTCTGGAGGAAAAGCGGGCGGGCTAAAAAGACCGCAGGCAACCAATCGACAGAGAGCGATGGTGTAAAAATCAATTGAGTTTTGATTCCATTTTTGTTTTGAACATGCACCGTCGTTCATCGCTATACAGAAGAAAATTCTCATT
The DNA here is from genome assembly GCA_963971465.1 of Lepidochitona cinerea. Lineage (NCBI taxonomy): Eukaryota > Metazoa > Mollusca > Polyplacophora > Chitonida > Tonicellidae > Lepidochitona > Lepidochitona cinerea. The sequence goes on along the minus strand of OZ020555.1, from coordinate 33,630,798 downwards.
TTGTAAGCTCGTTAACGGAATTTCTTAAAACTGTTAATGTTAGAATTTTCTTTAATCAAGGAATTATATGACAGTTTCTAATCACACTGACTAAATTCTTGTGTAAATAAAGTGACTCACCAGAATATCGTCAATCACTTTGTCCTGATTAGTTTTAATTATGTCCACTGTAGCACCGGTGTCCATGTTGTACATCTTAATATCTTTTCCGTTCTTAGTCTTTGTGACAATTTCTGTTCCAAGAAAGTTGTATTTCATTTTTAGAAGAAAAAACATAATTCATATTCTAGTGTCATTCCCTACAGCCGACGGTAGGTTACATACTAACATCGTTTCAATCCTACAAAATGTTGAAGTCTTCCATAAAGTGGCATGAGCTGCCAAAATTCACACTTTTTCATCATTTCTAATCGCCACGACAGTAAGAGGCTTCGAAGGCCATCAGAAAACTAAATGATTAGCGTTGAAATGAGGAAAACCCATACTGTATGTGGCCTGTACGAACCGAAAACCCGTTCGAAAAGTAAACAAAATTTAAAGTGGCATGAGCTGCCAAAATTCACACTTTGTTCATAATTTCTGATCGTCACGACAGTAAGAGGCTTTGAAGGCTATCGGAAAACTAAATGATTAGCGTTGGAATGAGGAAAATCCGTATAGTATGTGGCCTATACGAATAGCAATACTGTTCGTAAAGTAAACAAAATTTAAATAACCGGGACGACCATAGTAGATAGCAAAATGATAGTTCGAGCGCAGTCATGACGTCATACAACGAGGAAGCATGTTACGTCATATTAAAATTCCAGGTCAAAGACGCCCCGAGGGGTCGAGATCAATATCTAGGTCGAAGTTTTAAAGTTCCAAAATATTAAAAATTTCAAAAAAGTTAAAAAATTTCAAAAACTTCAAAAATTTCAAAAAAGTTCAATAAATTTCAAAAAAATTTTAAAAAGTTGTAAAATGTCAAAAAAGTTGTAGAATTCAAAAAAAAAGTTTAAAATTTTACGGTCGTCATTTCGCGAAGATTTGCGTGATGTAGGCGTCATTTTGCGTTGTGTGTGCGTCGTTTTGCCTCATGCGGCGTCAATTTGCGCCGTGTGTGTTTGTGTCGTTTTGTCTTTAAACGGGGATTCCCCGCGTAAAACCGAGGCAGGCAGGTCTTATTGTACTACCGCTACTCTCATTATTTTTCATGGGCAAATCTTGTCATAGGTATAGTCAAGAGTTAAGGGCTAAAGAATGGCCATAAGTTCTATGTGTTAGGAAAGGCGTATAAACAGATGTCGACAGCGGGTGACATGTTTCGTCAGAGCTATTTATGAAATGGGATTTTCCGCAGAATTCGCCCCGACTACCATTAACAGGGCGTTTGAATTTTTCGTCAAAATATCAACATTTTGGCAGCTCATGCCACTTTAAGGTTAACACACTTGAATAGCCTCATTGTGGAAATGACTTATCTTCTCAAAGATACATCAAAGCATTCTGGGTAATCATTACATATGAATGGGACCCAAGGTTACCTCTAGCTTCCCGTCGTATTCCGAAATCACTACCGTACTTGTATAAACAGCCTTGGAACCCTCTGACTGCCGTCATTGTGTCCAGGTCAACAAGCTGTAGTTGGTCCTCATCTGTTAAAACCACGGCAGTTTTACTATCAACGATACGCCATTTCAAATTTTTCTGCAAGTATAAATCAAACTGATCATGCATACTACCTCACTCAGAGAAAGGCCTAAATGCTTGGAGGTAATCTGCTTAGTATTTACTCAGGGGGAAATGCTGTCGGTATATTTATCCCATTGAGATTGATTGATTGATGTTTTACACTGCACTCAAGATTGTTTCACTTATATGGCGGCGCTGCCACGTTAAGTGGGGGAGGAAACCTGGTTCATTGCCCGGAGGGAATTTTTTATTTAGTCTGAGTGCGATTCGAACCCGAGCCACATCGATGGAAGGTCTGTGTGGGACTGAGGGACGATCACTCTTACCCACTGGACCACTGAGGTCTGTGTGGGACTGAGGGACGATCACTCTTACCCACTGGACCACTGAGGCCCCACCGAGGCCCCATCCCATTGAGAAGACCTTAAGATAACTTACATTAAATCATGAAACGGGTGAGTTTGAAAAGTAAATAGTTTTCCTTTAGTTCTCTATATATTTGTCACTTTCGATTCATTGCATTTGATGTTCTGTTAAATACCCATTGTCAGATATAAATTCGACTCTTTACTATTACTTACATTTGTCACTGTGGCTGATCTAACATTCACTTTGTTGATCACATCGAAAATTTTGACATCACCAGACCGATTTTGAACAAATACAAAGCGACTCTTTGGAAGAGGTTTTATCAATCTAAATAGAAAGGCAAACCGAAGTGAGTATTATATAGTATAATTATCTACTGACAAAGCATGTCCAGAAAAGCTCTATACTATTGACACTTGTTTGTTAATAGGTCGCCGTTATCAGTTTGTTTACAGTCCAAATCAAAAGAAAACTAAACTGTTTATAATATCATACACTGTAAAATGTAATCCGTAAATTTTACGGTAGAATACTGGCAGCTGGGCTGTCTATAAGGTTAGACCGTCTATAAGGTTAGACCGTAAAATCAACTAGCCACATTCCTAATCAGTGAATGTGAAAAAACATTATGAAATCAGCAGGCTAAGAAATACAGGACTTTAAATCGTCAACCCCAGCATGGATCTGTTAATGTAGATTTTCAAATGTTATGTACCCCCAACGAAATAGTAAAACTGACTACTTCTGCAAGTTGACAAACATATATTTATTTGAAAAAATTGAAAAAATGCTGATGAAAATTCTCCCTTACGGCAGGTATCTCAATCTACGCTTTCAAATACAGCTATGTTAAATTAACTATCTTAGCCTATAATGACAAATTTTTCTTATATTAAATCGCCTACGGCGGGATTCGAATCTCTAACCTCCCATTCAGGAGCTGCGCAGAACTAATCGCGCACTAGTCATAACCGTAGCCTTTAACCACTACACTAAACTACAAATATGAAGGGATGATGGCCACATTTCGGTGTGCGCAACCTTTGATCCGCAATGACGTATTTTGGACGAATCCTTCACGGAAACAACCGAGGAGATCAGATCTCGTTAGCTCGGAAACGACAACTCTGTCTCAAAGTTATTTTACGGTACAGGACCGTAAAGCTTTTACTGTAGTATAAAACGGCAATTTACCGTTAATTTTAAACTATTCTACTGTAGAATTGACGGTAAACGGTTACAGTGTAGTTTTTATAAACCAATTTCTTACTTGAAACCAAATTTATTTTCTTTGGCGCCATCGTCGTCTTCCGGTTCCTTCAATTTGTCTCCATGTCTTCCGGTGTTCTTGGCGCTTTTGGCTCGCTGTTGATTCCCGGTAACGGCTGGTTTGGGTTTCATTAGTGGATCTTCCCTGGTTAAATCCCATATCCTAACTACACTGTCACTTGATATTGTAACCAGAGTGGTCATGTTCACGCTAACAACGTCCACCAGATTATTTGGGTGTTTCGTGTGGTTGGTTCGATCTCCAGTTTCCAAGTCAACAAAAGATACAGACAGAAAGTTCGGAAAGAAAAGAGTCTTGTTGTCCAAAGACAAGTGGAATTTCTCAGAATTGTCAGATTTTTTACCTGAATAAATGTGAAATAATGTATATGCATTAATGTCAAAGTTTTGTTGGTGGTATGAAAGAGAGGGTTTGCAATTCCCTTTTAAAATACAGTACAGGCGCGCTAAATTTTCCTTTCTAACGGCACCAAAACCCTATCTCTGCGATTTTGCCTCGCCAAACTGTGCTGGGTTTTCACTCGAAGGACCTATGTGGGATGGTTGCCAGTTACCACCGGATTTTTCACTCAATCGTCATATGTGGACGAGTTGCCTCTGGGCAAAGAGACCGGTTTCCACCCCCACTAAGCCTGACAACGCCGGGTTCGGCGTAACATTTCAATCAATCTTGGAAAATTATTATTTTTTTATGTAAACCGTATTCTGGATATTAGCGGCAAATGCCTGTAAATCTTCAGGAGAAATCAATCAATCAATCAAAATTGTCTCGCTCAAATTGTTGCCTACTTTTTATTTCCTCGGTAGAGGAGAATCGATATTGGAACTGAGACAATTTTGAAAATATCTAGTTTGAAAGAGCTGATTCTGGATCTTAGCTACACAAGAAATAAAGATGCTTTCCTCTAAAGTGGCATGATCGAAAGTTTCGGTGAAACGCAATTAGCTATAATTGTTCGCCATCTATATTCAGAAGTACAAAATAAGAGACTTCCCAATAGTAGATTTTGACCTCAATGATCTATAAAAATAGGTTTGACATCTCCTGAAAACTGAACACAAATGTTGTTCCGAGGTCACTCTGGTATATACCAATACATAAAAAATAAAAGGGTCTGGCTTAACGGTTCCGAAGCTATCGCGTTCACTAGAAACTTAAATGACCTCTGTCAAAACGCGACAGACAGACGGACGGACAGAAAGACGGACGGACATAAGGAGACCATTTCCAAGACCCCTGCCACTTTCTTTGTGGGGGACATTATCTTAACATGTACTCATACATCCCGGCTATTTTAATTATAACTAATGACTAAGTTCGTCCATGGTCGCATTAAGATCCTTTATGTCCACTAGCGTATATAATGTTAGTAAAAGAACACATATAAACAGCTAATCATTAGGACACCAGCATTGTCGATTTTGACGTTCTGTAACTGCTCAAAGCACATTTAGCTTATATTAATAATAAGGTTTAACGGCGTGTTAACAACCAGCACCTGTGCTATTAACAGTTTGAATAAAATACTATCACAATACCTTTTAGAACCCGAAGTCGTGCCATTGATTTCAGGTGACAAATGTGGATGTCATTGTCCATGTAATTCGAGTACAGAATGTTCTTTTTATCGTTAGTGATGACCAAACTATCAACCGAAAATTCATCGTCATCATCAGTCTTTGGCTTTGGAAACACCCTCTTGTTATGGATAAACTCCGCCTTCTTCACGTCAATCACTCGTATAATGGCTGACCCGGAAACAGCCGTAGCTACATACCGACCCTTGGCTGAAAAAAAAGTTCTCATATTAAAGCGTCGAAAAATAAATCAAGAATTATTTGTCACGTCTAAATTGTCTTTAAGGCCACTGCACACAATCACAACTGTCTGTATACCATGGAAAGGTATTAACATAGGCAACTGCCTGTTCACCAATCCATTTCTTTAAGAAGAAATAAATATGGTTTAAATCACACAAGCAAGCTTCGAGGCCTAAATTGTCAATAGCACATCTCAAGTTTATGGGAGCATATATCGGGTGGACAAAAAGTGGCCCCTTTAAGGGCAGTTCACAATTGAGATATGGCGGGTTTACGGCCCTTGCGGTCATGAATTTTGGCCTTCTGTACGATGGACCGCAGCCTTTCTTGCGGGCAACCCGCACCTTACCGCGCGGAATTTTTGTGCCGCAAGAGCCGCAGAAAAGTTTGGTGATCACATGGAATCCAATTTTCGGCCGTGCGAATTTTAGACAGTGATATGAATAGCAAATATTGCTTGGAGGCTGGTTCGGATAAGCAAAAAGAGAGAACGTATATATCGAAATAAACCACATATTTCAAAGAATTCGGTTTTCTGAAATTATTAATGTTCTGTCTTACTGGCAAAATATAACAAGTTCTGTTTATTTTAACTATCAAGACCATGTTATCCATTCTTTTTTGGTTAACGTGTGGGCAAAATAAGGAAATCAGTGTCTAGCTGTGTATTGTTCGATATATGGGATTTCCCCCCTCTGTTCCTGTGTTAATGGAGATCACGATCGCTGATGATCTGGCATTGACCAAAACTGCTTGTTGATGATGCACATGGGCCAAATTTTATTGAAGTGCTATGTTTATTTTTCGATAATTTTAGGGTGAAACAAGGGGGAACACTTTTGCCTACCTGATACCATTTGTAAGACACATGTACTAAGAGTTTCTGGAATTTTACAGCAATATTGGAACAGGTTTATTCATGGGTTTTTGGTATGTAACAGCAATATTGCAACACGTTACAGATGTTAGACTGTTTTGATATTTCTGGTATCTTACAGCAATATTGCAACAAGTTACAGATGTTAGAATGTTTTGATATTTCTGGTATCTTACAGCAATATTGCAACAAGTTACATATGTTAGGATTTTTTATGTTTCTTAAGCAGCAACCCTTTCTTCATCATGCCTAGCTTTCTTGTACAACTGCAATAGTGCTGGTTATGATAGTTGGGCGATCCTAAACCCTTTTACGACATAAACTTACTAGTATAATTATTTACTTACTTACTTACTTACTTACTAGCTAATTACTTACTTACTTACTTACTAGCTAATTATTAGCTTCAGCATGTTTTGAAAAAAAGGCCCACTTGCCGCCGTAGCCTGTTTAAATTTGCTAAGAAAACCAATTTACATGAGCTTACTACGACTAATACCACTAAACTTAAAAATAGGACACATAAAACATGTCGAAGCCTAAAAGAATCGAAGCCTGATTACAACAACAACGATCAGTGTCGGTCAACTTTCGTGTTGGTTTACCCTCATTTCAGGCCTTTTTATCTGTGGTTTACTCAAACAATTAACAGCCGGCTTTTCCAGTCGTTGTTAACCGATCGTCAGTCTGTATTTCTCAGATAAATAGGCCTACGTAAAATTACACTGTGCCGTTAGTTCACTCACTCGACTGAAACATAAAATTGCCCCTGCGAGCAGTTTGGTTTGTTTACGTTCCGGGCACCTAACAATTCAAATTTTCGAATTCAAATTAAAAATACAAAGTGACGTCCAAACTTTTAAATTTTGCTAAAAATAGAAAGTTCCTAACTTATATTGTCTGGGAAAAATACAGAAAACGGTCTTTTTTTCTAATGTAAACAATATTCCTGATTTTCTCGGCAAGTGTGCCTTTAAGGTATAATTGAACTATACCTACCGGAAATGGGGTCATAAGCACTGAAAGTTTCATCCACCATGGGTTCAGAGTTGGTAATGGTTGACAAAGTCTTTCCGGTGGCCGAATCCAAAATGTAAACAGTTCGGTCTCCAAGTATGACAAGTTTTCCTCGATCCTTGCCACAGGAAATGAAATTCATTTCTTTGTTTGAATCTTCAAAATTGTCTACAGTGTACACTGTGTCGCCTGACGGTATTCTCAACCCAATAACACGAGAACTCGAGTTGACTACTGCAATTTTATCCTGACAGCAAACATGTACTCTCTCTGGATCTTCCACCATGTTTTCTAAACTTTGAATTATCTTACCACGTAAGACGTCCCAAAAGCGCACAGATCTGTCCAATGATGCTGTCCAAAAATATAACCAACAAATGGATTATTTACAATTACAAAATACAACCATTAAAGGGGCATGAGCTGCCAAAATGTTGATATTTTGACGTAAACACAGAATGTTGAAATTATCGGCTATTTTTCTCAAGACGTATAATTCAGAAGCTTTTTAGTACTTCTAGTCTCAAAAATGTACGATAAAGTATTGTTTTGAACTAACTTTGACTTAGAATGAATGAATGGTCGTCCCGGTTATTTAAATTTTGCTACTTTTCGAACACGTTTTCGGTTCGTACAGGGCACATACTGTATGGATTTTCCTCATTCCAACGCCAATCATTTAGTTTTTCGATGGCCTTCAAAGTCTCTTACTGTCGTGACGATTAGAAATTATGAAAAAAGTGTGAATTTCGGCAGCTCATGCCCCTTTAACATCTCGTAAAAATTTAAACGACAATTTTTCAGATGTGTATTTATTGACATAGGAAATGAAACCAAAAAATTGTTCCGAAACTTTTAAAATCTATTTACAATATTTGAGAAAACAAATTTAAAAAAAAAATGACATTGTTTTTAAGATTTTGGTAAACCTGTCTTACCAGTTATAGCTATTTTTCCGTCTGATGTTATATCTATGCAGTTTACTGCCTCTCGATGACCCGCAAGACAGTGGATAAGTTGGCCACCAGGGGGCGTCAATATTTTAGTGTCTGGCATTAGATACTGTATGGAAATTTTAGTGACGTCTCCAAATATATTCTGCAAGAAATTGGGGAAAAGTTAACTGAAGCATTCTCACCATCCAAGTTTCGATATCTATGTATCAAAACAACACTTCATAATTACAGGTGATCTTTCAGTTACAAATGCCCTGGCGCCTGTTTCACAAAGCGGCGTAGATGTATTTTTTACTTTTACACTAACGACTAACGTATCTTTACAGTATGGGTTGCTATGACAGTTACGTGAAAACTTAGACCAGGATGCTTAGTGAAACAGGATCCTGGCTCTTAAAATAATTTTGTAATGTGGATTTTTTCATTTAGAGTAAAGTCGACATTAAACCACGTGACGTCTCTAGTTTTTCCATACAGATATGAAGCTTTCGTGGAGTTAATGTTCTAGAATATAGGGACATAGATACGTATGGCATTTTTATACTAGAAGAGCTTCGATAATCGTCTTGAGTTGTTAAGTAAGCATTAACCTATTCACCTGGGCCCAGTTTCACAAAGCGTTCTTAGCTTAAGATGATCTTATTTACCAATGGCAACGTATACCTTCAACATGGGTTGCCATGGTAGTTAAGATCACACTTAGCTAAGATCGCTTTGTGAAACTAGGCCCTGAGTTGTTTAACTTAACAAGAGTGTTTGGTGGAAAGGAAAGGCATTGTAATTATAGTGATTTGGGCCCTGTAAGGGGCAAAGGGGTTATATAGTAATGGCTGTATTCTAGGCAAGTAGAGTAGATTGACAAGAGTGGTCGCTTCGTCCAATCAGCATTGCCGGCATGTTCTTCTGGCCCCCTAGCGGAAGTGTGTTCCGACTGTACACGATTCGACTGCAGGGCGCCCCCTACAGAAAGGAGGTTCCTAATAATCGAATCGTGTCAGTTCGAATTCAACATGGCGCGGACGAAGTGACCACTCTTGTAAATCGACTCTCTTTGTTCTAGGTATATATACCTCCTTTTCCTCAGGAATCCTACCCAGTAGTTGGCAGGGTAATTCATTCGGATCATACAACAATGCATCCTGAGACAATCGGAGAGCTTCCAGGATCAACGTGATATCTTCGTCCTCATTAAACATTTTGTTAGCCTCTTCAAAATCATCCAAAACAGACCTGACAGCCAATGATGGTTGATCAATAAATACTACATGTATATGTATCTGACAATAAATTTAACGGTCCTTAAATTAAAAATCAGTGAAAAAAACAAAACAAGTACAGAACTCAGATACCAAGCCAGATCGTGCAAGATAGTATGCGTTCTGTTTCAATTGAGGGGTGTGTGGGGTAATGACCCTTCTCCCAACAACCCTTGGTTTCGTGCCAAAAAAGAACTATTGTTAAAAGTATTAATATATTTTCTCGAAACTGCTTCCCATCGCCTTGTGTACAACTTAACTCACCTTAACGACACAGCCTTTAGCTTTGCCAATAAAAACTCCATATTCAAACAAACATCTCTCTTTAGAAGGTCGACACTGCCAGATTTGATAAGATGGTATGGAAGGTTATTCAGTTTGCGGACGTTGGGCTTGTCTCCGAATCTCAACGGTTGAGCAACAACAAATCTGTCCGCCTCTCCGTCTTTGCCCTTTTTGTCAGTGTAACTTTTAATTACGCCTTTAAAAATGCAAAAAAGTAAAAGTTGTATTAAACTAAGATGGACAGAATCCAAAAGACTGATTCTTATGACCTTGTAAGTGAATTGTTCACTCGTCTACTTTTAAATCGGCTTTTACAGTTTCCAAAAATGACGTCCAATCGGCCAGTGATAGGAGATATGGGCAATTGTATAGTTTACATACCATTCCATGTTCCTCTAAAGAAGTCTGCCAATAAAGTATGAACTTTGGTGTTTTCTTCTTCCTTGGTACAGTATCTGTCCCTGGCTGTTTCAATAAATTGTCTATGGTACCAGTAGAACACCCTCACCCCATCAGCACCTCGGTCAACTGGAATCCAAACATTTCATATTAAATATTTTTAAAAAGAAGTAGCAATCTGCCCATGTTATGACATAGCTTCGACAAGGATTGTTGGAGCTTTTTAGATATGAAAAAATAAGGTAACTGTCCAATTCTTGCAGGTAGCGTTCTCCATCGGGAGTTCTCCTCTCTTACTGAACCTGGCAACGCTGCCTTGTAAGTGGAATAATCTTGAGTGCGGCGTAAAACACCAATCAATGGATCAATCAATAAATCAATTTAATTCTTGCAAAATTTCTAATTTCTACACACAATATAATATGTATGGGAATAGTATATTCAACATACCATGTTATACTTTATCTTTTTATAATGACTTGATTATCAATTCTATGGAAAGACTCCTTTAATATATTATATAAAAACAATTTTCGGCATTTGGGAAAACTCTTGCTAGTTTTAACTTTTTTCCATGCTGAAACAACCAGTATCGTGTGTATAATCACCATGACTTGCTTGGTTTAGGTCTACCGGGAAGAACAATTAGTCTTTCTCCCGTTGAGCTATGGTTATTTCAATCCAAAGAAAATTAGTACTTTACCTAAGTATTCCGATAAGTCTGCCTTGAGCCTGACTAATAAAAGTGGTGGTAATCGGCGTACAGGGGGTAACCAGTACTGATATACATCGTTCAATACTTCCTCGTCACAAGATAAAATATCCTCCAATTCGCTCTCTGATAAACCACTGATGGCTATAGAAAATCAAATAACGTTACAAAATTGTCATTGAGATAACATATGGTCCAGCCATTCAGAATTTTGGGACATTTATTATTCAAACAAAGCTAAAATGCTCAAACCTTTTTCATTAATCGAAAAAATACCACGTACATGTATTTATATACCAGAGGATCATTTTCCTCGTCTTGACTATTTTATTTGCCATGTGTAAAAATAATGTATTTATGTCTTGTAGTAAATATAGAGTATTGTTAAATAAATGGTCACAAGGTTAGGTTGAAATCTATGTCCATTATGTTGAATGTCTAGTTGTAATTTAGAAACTTAAATAAAAGCAGAAATCCTATACTTCTGACAAAAGGCAAAACTTACACAGGGTAAGAAGAGCCAGGGCACGAGAAACCAGTAATTTTCCATGAAGTTTCTCCACGCGGTCAAACAGACAGTTTATTGCGGCTCTGACAGTTGTCTGCAGAACATTGTCATCTGGCTTATCATATGATTTCCACCGACACGCTTCGTCAAATGACAGTTTCAGGAATAACGGCAAAGGACATTGACGAAAAGTTTCCAAGATGTTCGTTTTCTGTTCATTCGTTAACGTTCTGTTTTCAAGTTTTAGCCAACTGTCTAGAATGTTACTGACATCCTTCTCGGGCAGTCTTTCCACTTCTGTGAACTGCCCAGGGTCTTTGATCATTACCTATTCATGTTTGAAAAATCAAAACGATATATATGGCAAACTCATCCAAGTTGGAAAAAAGCTATAGAACATGGTCGATTTAAGAATTCCAGCCATTTACTCTGACACATCCATCTGTAAGAAAATCGTTTTAAAGCTTTGGACCTACCAATGATCCAGCCCATTCCTTTGGTTATGTATCGGAACAGACACCGTGGGATAACTTTGAATGTAGCCTATATATATTTGAACTCAGATCAAATCAAGTACAACGATTGGTGCACGTAGCTGCTCGCCACTACACTTTGGGGTGTATATTAATCTATAACTAGTGCAACGTTAAGTGAGTATATAACAGCTTTCAATCCCGTGCTTGGGTGGGCTAAATTAGTCAGTCAAGAACGTGGACAGAGGAGGGCCATAAATAGTAATACATGTACAAACAATGATGATGAAACCAAAGAGAGTAGATTAACAAGAGTGATCACTTCGTACGCGCCATGTTGAATTTGAACTGACACGATTCGATTATTAGGAACCTCCTTTCTATAGGGGGCGCCCTGCAGTCGAATCGTGTACAGTCGGAACACCCTTTCGCTAGGGGGCCAGAAAAACATACCGGCAATGCTGATTGGACGAAGTGACCACTCTTGTCAATCTACTCTCTTTGATGAAACTCCGCCCAGAGAGCTTTCTGTCTGCCCATTTTAAATTAAAGTTTATATCTGCTGATATAACTTTCATTTTTAAACCTGAAATGAGGAGCCAAATAAAAAGTGTTCGCCATTTTTATCAAGCACCTACCAAGAGCTTTCCACAGATAAGAACCTCGGAGATACATGTTAAGGTAGTTTTCATATTCAACACAACCCCTTAAATGAACACATGGCAGATATTTGAATTTTGTCCATATTAGGACACGTCTTCGTTTGGTGACGATTACTGGGTCACTTCTCTTTGCATTCGGAATTCGGGGAAATATAAATTCATTGGGATTGAAATAGTAAATGTTTTACCTGTAGTCGAGGGAAGCATTCATATATTGGCTCTGGAAGAGTGGATACAACAATTTTAACAACAGCTGGAAGATGTTTTGGTAACCAGCTCAGTTGTTTAGCACCATTGCTTGGGTCTAACTGATCGAGAGAGTCTAGGTAAATCACAACAAACGCCTTGGAAGGTAAGGCACCAAGCATTTTGGCGAAAAGGGCAATTAAGTCTTTCAAATCCTGTAAAGGGACAAATTGGGAATCGCTTGGCAAAAAATCGATAATTGGTTGACTAATTAATTGATTGGTGAATTTCGCTGGTTAAAAAATCAATACAATTTAGGTAAAGGTTATGTATGAATAAAACTGTTCGGGCTTTTTGTTATCCATAAGTAATTCCTCGCATGTACGCGTTCAACTTTTAAAGGACATTGAAAGACTTGTCACAAATCAATAAATCATGAATTTTGGTCTGAAAAAGGACACACATACATATAGGTGGAAAAGATAAAAAGTTAGACACCTTACCTCGGGTATATCCTCTTCTCTTTTACCGATACTCATGATCTGTTTCAGCAGGCTGGTTAACATGGGTTTTATACCCGTACTATCTGGTGTAGTTCCCAGAAACCTAAATACAGACATTTACAAACAACTTACTTACAAGAAATGAAGACATTAAATAACGGCAGATCTCTGACAAAATGGCCAAGTAATACCATATATAAAGTTGGAATAGAGACATAAGTGCATGTTCGGCGCTGTTACATGGCGTGGCCTTCGATATTTGACTTTTATTTAAATACTTGATAAATAGAGTAGTTCTTTCTGAACATTCCATGTACTACCTCTTTTATCTAAACGATAAGTGCTAAAAGTTCTCAAACCTTAAGAGTACCAATCCTTTGCCTCTAGATTCGATCCAGGATTTCGTCATTACAGCTGCTTTAGCCATTATGGAGGTTTTCCCACTTCCAGAAGGACCATGTACAACGAACGGCGACCGGCTGTTTCCTAGTACGTACGATTTTATGGCCTTGATAAAGAAATATCCATAATCAAAAGTAAGATGTAAGTTGAAATTTTCACGTCAAGAAAGATTGTTTTGCAATAAAAGCTCATAATCATTTCACTGAATACCATCAGGACACCCTGCAGCCGTCTGTTAATACAAGTCAGTATTTCTCTTTAAAGGGGCATGAGCTGCCAAAATTCACACTTTTTTTTCATAATTTCTGATCGTCATGACATTAAGAGGCTTTGAAGGCCATCGAAAAACTAAATGATTAGCGTTGGAATGAGGAAAATCCATACAGTATGTGGCCTATACGAACCGGAATAGTGTTCGAAAAGTAAACAAAATTTAAATAACCGGGACGACCATTCATTCATTCTAAGCCAAAGTTAGTTCAAAATAATACTTTATCGTACATTCTCAAGACTGGAAACACTAAAATCTTCTGAATTATACGTCTTGAGAAAAATAACCAATAATTTCAGTATTCTGTTTTTACGTCAAAATATCAACATTTTGGCAGCTCATGCCACATTAAGGTAAAGACACACCAAGCGTTATGACCAGAGACAGCATTTTTAAGCATCCAAAACAAATCACAGTCGTCCTGGTGTCACAGGTTATGTGAGAGTTTCAATTTGTTTCTTAATTTCGGCTCCCGGTGAATATAATAGTGATAGGGTTTTAAGCTTCCCGTGTATGGAAACCGTTATAAAAGCAATAAAACACATCAGTCACTTTCAACTTGCCTCTAACATTTCTTCTCTCCCATGAAAACTTCGACATTTGGATTGGGCGAACTTGGCGTGCTGAAGAACCTCTTCGTACAAGTCATCTGTAATGGCGTGTTGCTTTCTCTCCTCTATTCCGACTGTGATCATTTCGGTAAGAGTCGTCTGGAAATCTTCACAAAGTTTATCAATGTACTCCTTGTGAGCCTCATTGTTTTCTGGATCAACTCCTAGTAAATTAAAAAACAATATATGTTGACAACGACGCATGGACAGTAATTGTTTTTTTTTTAAACGACAACAACAACAAAGCCCCGCAGAATTGGTATGCAAAACTTTTCGCGACGGAAAGCAAAATTACCTACCATGTTCTGTGTTTGTGAGAAAACAAAAAAGTTTCAGGTATGAACGTGGAAATGGAACCGTTCTTTGATTTCACTGATTGCTTCAGTTTGCTTTAGTTTGCATTAGGGCGTTTTTGTTTTGAAATTCGCGTTTTAGCTGAAAGAACTATTCTCACGAATCGCATTGAGTTTATAAATGTTACATACCATCGTCTGTCCAGTTGATCTGGTAAGGGTGAATCTGTTTCTCATTAAGCACTGATGGTAACTTCTTATCCGCCAACTCTTTCAATAAAGCTCTTTTCTTTGTCTGCTCTTCAAGATTTTCTGAACAATCTACATCGAATGATACATAATAGGGCAGTTTTTAAAAGTATATAAGCCTCCAACGGCGTAGAAATGTCATGAAGTTCACTGCCAGTTAATTAAGCATCTAATTAAAAAAAGAAGAATCTTATCAACAGCGATGCTAGGAGAAAAATACATCTTGCCCTTAATTCCTTACAAACCTTATTTTTTAAAGAGGATTTGGGACGATATAAAATTAATTTGTAATTTGCAACTTAGATCAAGTAGAATTAAATGCTGAATTAATAAATTCAGAAATGTACCATAACACTAGCACTGCAATGATTGGTTGGTTGTTTGTTTTAGCTTATTGGCGCGTCCACTTGAACGATCAACTGCGATGGTATTCTAATCTACATTATGATATGCATGCAGCGATTATTTGTTCAAGGAATAAGGTTTCTCATTAACAATTGGAATATATTTTCTGTTGGATTTCTTACCGATGAATTTAGCCAGACAAGGAGTTGATTCTTTCTGTTCTATATCGCTTATAACTCTCCTAAACCAAACGCCGTGCTTATTTACATCCTCTGATTTCAACAGACCACACTCAATCTCAGCCTCAGTCACTGAAAAAAAGGTTTAAAAATGGGATATTGGAGAAAATATTATTGTTGATTATTTTTTATGTAACATCTTTTTTCCTTTAATGCACAGTGTGCCAGACACCGTTTGACAAATGCCAAGAGCAGATGTCAATTGTCAAATTTCTGAGAAAAGTATTTATCCATAATGAAAATCAACCTTGGGCAATGGCAGTGGTTTGTGGTCGGGGTGGCAAGGAGTGCCGTAAAGTGAAGACGTTCATGCCCCTCCCAATTACATTTCACCTCAAGATTTAAATACCTTGTTACCTCACTTGATATATTGGCCTCCAAAACTCAACGAATCTTTTCATGCGTTAGCCTGTCACAAATATAATGTAAATGATGCCTGCGGCAGTGTTTGTAATTACCACTTTTAAATTTAAAATCAATTAAAAAAAGCCTGTTAGTATTAACACACCTGATATGATGTATTTATCCAGTTCTTTCCCTTTTAAAACTTTCTCTGCTGCCTTGATGACTGATTCTTTCACCTTTGTGCTTTCCACATTCCAGGTAATTTTCGCTTCTTGTCGTTTGTCTTCATCGGTGGAAATGAAATCCGGTAAATGGGTGCTGACTGCTTGAAATGTGTAGCATGGTGGAACCGCGTTGTCATCTCTTTTAAACCACCTAAATAAGCCCACATTTCCACTTTAGAGCTATCTTTACCGTTTAATTAACATTATCGGCTAACTATAGAGCACACCAAAATAGTAAGTATTGGTTAATTGATCGGTGTTTTTCGCGTCACTCAAGATTATTTCACTTATATACGGCGTTACCTGGCGAGTATCTGGCAACTCTCCCAAATAGGGCGATCAAGTGAAAACCCACCCATCATTTTTTTTTTCTTAAATTTTTCTCGGACTGAATGGGATTCGAACCCCTTGACCCATGGATAGCAGGCTAGTGTCGTACGCCTTAAGTCAGATCCCAACTTACTTGTTAACGAGTGCCCTGTCGTCATCATTGTCGATTTGAGCTGATATCTTTTCAAACTCGTCTGCTTCAATTAGATTTGGAAATGCCCCATAACCGTACTTGTGGGAGAGAAAAGTCTGAAAATATGGAAATCCTCCTTAGTTTTCAATTTAAACCATTTATATATAACATTTGCGCTCATGTCTGACGTCACGTCAAACCCATTATCGGCGGTTATTTAATATTTGCTAAATAATATTTACAGACACTAAAACACACAGGCACAAGGATTGTTTATGTATAATATATTTCTATGAAGAATATTTCTCGATGGTTTTCCAAAGGGACATTAACCCGTATAGTGGAAAAATTAAGCCTTCATCTTTAACATGGTTTATCTGGTTTATCACTTCTTGGTGGGAAAATACAGCCAGCTTACGTTTTGCAATAAAAATCGCAAACCATTGTTTCGACGAAGGTTAGGTTATTGTTATGAAGCTTAAGACTCTGCATCTGATTCATTGAAAACGCAGAACTCAAATCAGTGTTCAGAGTTACAGTGTATGCACATCATTTGTAAAATATGAAAAAGCTTACCAGTGCCTACAACTAAAATTAATTGCATACAATTTTGATAAGGTGTGACTAGAATGACTCCATGGATGATCAATTGAACAGAAGTTATTTTATTCCAGACTACACGCTGTTTTGATTTTCTACCATGCAAGCATCCGTTGTTAGAACGCATTCATTAGAATCTATCTATTTGCATTTCTTTTTTCAAATTTGCTTTTTCAACTATTTATGGCAATGAGTTTAAGAAGTATCATTAATAGTGAGGCATACGAATGTGAACTAATATTTATTCATATCAGGTCTTACTTCAACTAGTTCAACGTATAAATTTGATGACGCGTGATTGAACTATTTAAACACTAAAACAGGCAAACAGAAAGGTTTACACACCACAAAGTTAGGACCTGTTGATAGACGTTGACACAATTTAACCTCTCTCAGACAGAGTTCAGTGGCCATGTGGTTATCCGTTGCTTCATCTCTGACGCCCCAGCGCATGTCCACAACCTGAAACTCGTAACCCTCAGATTGACAGAAGGCTTTAAGCTTAGGGTAAACTCTGGACATCAAAGCATTTCTTTCGTTCGAAGAATCTATAGATTTAAAGCAAAAATAATATCAAAGTGTTACTGGTTGCCAAAAGTGGCATATTTTTCATCAAATCATCATGAGTCAATTGTGCCCCATTTTTCCAGAAAAAGGTACACACTGAAGGCTGATCAGAAGTTTCAGATAGTGCAGCGCCTTATCGTATACACGTTTTATATTCAGCAGATATTTGACGTGTGGGTTACCATCCCGTATAGCGCAGGTTGTCACTGCATTATCTGATTTTTGCCGCTCATGTCACTTTAATGATAGGTACAGTACCGGTAAATGACTTGATACATGTATAAACATATGTTTCTAATCATACTGTCTTCACTTACTACGACTCCAACAGAGAAATGACGCCAACGCTATACAATTCGAACGTCGTCATAAAAATGTCATTCTAAGCCAAAAGGGTCAATTGACAACTTCTGTATTTCGCTCACCTGTAAAAGTACTGCTTGTAAATATCCTGACTACTTTGGCATTAGCGGGACATTCTTCTGAAAGATTCCCCCTCAAAATTTCTCTCCGAATTTGAGCCTCTTTCGTTTGTAGTTCTTCGCTAGCCTTAGAGGCCTTAGACTCTCCGCTGAGTTTTCGAGCACTGGCACCTTTCTGTGGCACTGGTTTTGTGGCGGGTCCTTTTCCATTGTTCACAGGTTTTGGTTTCGGTTTTGCTGGCGGTTTTTTGTCCTGGGAAGAACTGAAATACAGGAAAAGTGATCATGAGGTATTAATAAGAACATTTAAAAGGTAGCTTTTGAATTTTGCAAAAAAAAAAATTATTGCCATTAGACAGTCACACTTGTCTTAAATACATATTCAATTAGCATGTTCTTTAATATATATTGAGATTAATCAACCTTTTCCGTTAGTATGAGCAGCAAATGGTCGTGATTCGGGCATGATAATGGGGAAAACATCATAGAACAATACCCTTTATACCAAAACTCAACGAAACGAATATTCCTGGAAATGCTCTCTAGTGCTCCCCCCAAAAATACGATATCAAAATGGCAGTCTCTATATGGGGCTGAAAATCGAACATAATACTCCAGGCGATTGAACAAATGGAAAATAAAACACTGGCTAAATGATATCAGATAGCCTTAAACAAGGCCATTTTGGGGGGACTCGTTGTGACATTTCCGCCGAATTTTAGCTTTGCACAAACTGGTCATAAATAATTGAATACGGAGTAAATGATTTATTTTTTTTGGGGGGGGGGAGGGGATGCAATGCGAGATTTTGAATTGTAGACTGTGGGTTTTGGCAGAACTACGGTACCGGTACTTAAATTAACCCTTTTTTAAATATAATGATATGTAGTCCGGGTTTCTGACTTCAAAATTACTATTTTTATATGACCGTCACCTGGAGTCAGAAACCCGGACTAAATGATAAGGAAAACATATAACGTGGGTGCGGATGTATTAATTAAAACCCATAAGGAAAAGAAATGTATAACATTATGATATGTTATTATAGACGGCTACATGCGATATAAGAACAAGACAAGAAAATGACCCAACGCATAAACATATTCTATATAGACCACAAGGTGGAGATTACATCACGTATTTAACGCCACAAAAAATGTTCACCTAAAGTTATAATAAACATTTGGGGAAATTAGTTCTGGATAATTTGTATAGTTTATTTCGAAGATTGAAAACATTTTAAATCAATTTTTAAACAAATTTCTAGAACAAATCTTCAGATGTCATCCTGTAGCTATCCAGCATATATGTAAACATATATATTTTGAATACTAAAATGATGTCTTGATGTCTCTATAAACAAGGTTGCCCTCGACCTCCATCATTGATACCATAGCATTAGACGCTCTTTGAGAAAAAAGTTCTGCCGGAAAATCTTCTGTTTGCCATTTTTATATCTGATATAGGCCTACCTTTTTGTTATTTTAGTACCCTGTGCCCGTATGTTTTAGTGTCTATAAACATTTTAGTCTAGAAGATTTTCCTTGTGCCCGTATGTTTTAATGTCTATAAACATATTTTAGTCAAGAAGATTTTCCCTGTGCCCGTATGTTTTAATGTCTATAAACATATGTTATTTTAGTCAAGAAGATTTTCCCTGTGCCCGTGTGTTTTAGTGTCTATAAACATATGTTATTTTAGTCAAGAAGATTTTCCCTGTGCCCGTATGTTTTAATATCTATAAATATATGTTATTTTAGTCAAGAAGATTTTCCCTGTGCCCGTGTGTTTTAGTGTCGATAAACATATGTTATTTTAGTCAAGAAAATTTTCCTTGTGCCTGTGTGTTTTAGTGTCTATAAATATATGTTATTTTAGTCTAGAAGATTTTCCTTGTGCCTGTGTGTTTTAGTGTCTATAAATATGTGTTATTTTAGTCTAGAAGATTTTCCCTGTGTCCGTGTGTTTTAGTGTCTATAAACATATGTTATTTTAGTCAAGAAGATTTTCCCCGTGCCTATGTTTTAGTGTCTATAAATATATGTTATTTTAGTCAAGAAGATTTTTCCTGTACTTGTGTGTTTTAGTATTCCTAAACATATGTAAACTGTTGTTCTCACTCGTTACACATCCGATAACTTACATGATGGTATACAATATAGTTCGAGTTGTCCTATGTGTTTTGGATTTTGTACAACCACGCCATAGTATAATTTATCGTTACACATCATTCCGTTATGTTTAAATAGTAAAGTTGACTTCATTCCTTTTTTCGTTAGCAATAATAACGTATTATTATTATTCGTGATGGATTTTATCAAACAACCTTACCTTGAACATCCCATATCAATAAGTTGTACCTAATCCTTTTGATTTGATAATGTCCCAAAATAAGCGCAATTCATAGCATTTCATATGATATCATATACGGCTTTAGGAGCACAAGTAACAGGAGGCTGGGTATCTTGATAAAATCACATAAACAGATATTTGGACACCATATCACTGCGTCTATCATTAACTTTAATTTGACACTAGGAACGACATTCAACAAAATGCCATATCGATTTAATTTATACAGTAAGCAAGACATTAGTCTATTTTGGAACAATTCATTGGATTTCCAACTCAAGTGGAAGCCCAGTAAAAAAGAAGGAAAGCGAACTGGGTTATCTCCCGTGCTTTAGAATTAAACAGCATGTTCTTTGTGTCTCGATACAACTGACAGCCGTTTGTTTGTTTCCTGGCGTTTGTCGCCATGGGCAACCTGCATTCACAAGCAGAGGTATTTGGTAGTCTCGGATATGGGCATATTCTTAACTTATAATAACAGTTTCTATTTCGTTTGAATTCATCCGCATTGATTTAAACACAGAATACATTAAAATTGTAAGATTGTAACTTGTATGTTATATGTCTATACCAGTACTTACCGCATGTTAAAAAAGAATTTAGCACCTGTCTGTAGAATAGATATACGGGCTTAAAGACGGCCTAGTTCCAACTGATCGCTCTGAGGGTATACACGTACGTGAGTTATTGACATGTCACCGCATTTACCTTGCGTGCTTCTTTGTGCGTCGAGAAAGGAGGCCTGGTTTACATGGATGTTTGAATGGATTCCTGTATAGACCCTCTCGATACAGACAGAGTTTGTTAATAGAGAAGTATAGTATAATTTGAGACTATATTTATAAATTGAACTTGAAAGCTACTAACTAGCCTTTTCCCACAACGACTTGCTAATATAACACTCATTCTTTGAGCAGATATCCGTAAATACCCATCCCGAAGGTCTGGAAATCCCTTATCAAGAATATATATGGGAAGATCTCTTGTTGTTGTTGTTGTTGTTTTCGATTCGGGCCCATCTCTGTTAAACAATACGATGAACTTTCATATGTTGAAATTAGCCCAGATTATCGTTCTAACGGCGACTGGTATTACATGTATATGGCTGGTAATGTGACGAATACGGAGACAAAAAAAATCGGCAGAGCCCAGATTTCTCGGCTAGTGTTGAAATATATTTTAATGAGAACTTGACGACAAATGTTCCAGGAAGAACTAGCTTCGTTTGATTCGTTACTTCAACTTCAACTACTTTAAGTGGCATGAGCTGCCAAAATGTTGATATTTTGACGTAAAAGCAGAATGTTGAAATTATCGGCTATTTTTCTCTAGATGTATAATTCAGAAGCTTTTTAGTGCTTCTAGTCTCGAGAATATACGATAAAGTTTTGTTTTGAACTAACTTTGGCTAAGAATTTATGAATGGTCGCCCCGGTTATTTAAATTTTGTTTACTTTTCGAACACTATTCCGGTTCGTATAGGCCAAATACTGTATAGATGTTCCTCATTTCAACGCTAATCATTTAGTTTTTCGATGGCCTTCAAAACCTCTTACTGTCGTGACGATCAGAAATTAGGAAAAAAGTGTGAATTTTGGCAGCTCATGCCACTTTAAAGGCACACTCGCAGCGAAAATCCAGAAAACTGCTGACGTTAAAAAGAGTAGACCGTTTTCTGCATTTTTTTCCCAGATCGGAACTTTCATTTATTGTCAAAGTTAAAAAATGTTGACATCATTTATATTTTTAACTTGAAAAATAATATTTGATTTGTTAGGTACCTGCAATATGTAAGCAAATGATATGTTTTCGTTTCTGCCAAGAGCGTCTGCAGAGCCAAGTGAAAATAAGAAAGCAAGCAGTATTACAAGGGAGAAACTAGACGTTGTCTTTGGCTTTGAGTCTTAGTTGAATAACAGGCGAAAACAAAAAGAGATTAAGAATTGCACAAATGTGGCGTTGGGTTGTTTTTTTCTAGTTTTCTTATTCTCGCATCGGGTCCTCGTTGACTCGGTCGGTTAGAGTGATTATTCCTTAGTTTGACACAGGTCTTACATTGATGTGGTGCGGGTTCGAATCCCACTCGGACTAAGTGAAACTGAATATTTTCTGAGTGGATTTTTTCACTTGATCGCCGTATGGGCAAAAGTTGCCAGGTCCTCGCCGAAGGTCGGAGGGTTCCTCCGGTAAAGAGATTTTATTTTCCTCTTTACCCAAACATCCCGTTTATACTGAGTATTGACGCCGACTGCATGATAATAATCAAATCACAACAGAATCAAAAAGAGTTATTTTGAGATAGATTGATGTTTTTTGGTGCACTCAAGATTAATTCTTTAATATGCACGGCGGCGTTGTCAGGGTTTTTTTTGTTCAATTTTATTTGAACTGTCGAAAGATGACTTTTCTGAATAAATTAACACATCCGTTGCGACTAATCCAAACGTCGTATTATACTGTGTCCGCATATATGTATAGGTACAGATAGGTGTGCTGTCCGATATGACAAGCAACAATTGAAATTGCCGAAAAGAGAGCAATAAAGACAGTTCAAATGTTCTTATATTCTTGTCTATAAGCGAAAGAACTTTTTATTCATTGAAGGTGAAGTGTTCGGTCTCATTCTCTTATGTCGATGGAAGGTGGAGCAGGAACCATTATACATATTCCTTATTACGACCTCTGAAAAAGATCAATTATAGAGAATATGGAATCTCATTTATTATGTCTTATGTATTTAGCTCTCTAACTTTTAACTTTCCCAATGAGGAAGTCTGGAGTAAAAAAAATGAAAACGTT
Source organism: Lepidochitona cinerea (assembly GCA_963971465.1). Taxonomy (NCBI): domain Eukaryota; kingdom Metazoa; phylum Mollusca; class Polyplacophora; order Chitonida; family Tonicellidae; genus Lepidochitona; species Lepidochitona cinerea. The sequence goes on along the minus strand of OZ020555.1, from coordinate 33,607,628 downwards.
TTCTGAGAGGAATGTAACATATGATAATATTGTGTACACCATAACAGACCCAACATAGAGGAAAAACAGCTCTATCGAGAAAATCAGTGTTGGGGTCATCATCCTAAACCCTATAATTCAACCCAGAGCTGGAATCGATTAAGTGCTATCTGTCGATGCCAATCCTATCCTGAAACAGGGTAAAACACTTAGACTTTTTTCAGTCATGCTTCCTTGCTTTTGACCTCTAAAAGATATCACCGCCATTTTTGTTTTAATCAGTAAAACGGGAAAAGTCTATGGTAAAACCCAATACAAGCTGAATAACTTAATACGAATAAGGGCGTTTATAACAGCATTCATTAATGGGCTGCGGATTAATTTCACATTCCGACAGATTCATTGGTTGTGTTTTCTTTAAGAATGCCCCGACTGCTTGCTTCCAAATCTTTATTAAATGATAAATGGGTGTGTGGGATTAGGGCTTCCTGTAGCAGAGGCAATATCCGTGTAGATGAACCCGTAAATCGATTGCGTGTAACATAGACAGTCCAGTATTATCGTTATATTGAATTTGGTCTAAACTTTCCATTTCTGTTGTGGGTTATGATATATGCTATATGTCATCAAATTCCGAGGCTTAACATGGCTACCAATTAGACTCGTGTTTTTGGAAAACTGAAGATAGGAAAAGGCACGAATCTTGTGTTCTGGATTAGTCATTTGACCAGTGCGTGGCGTTGTGTAGGCCCTACCCTTTGCCACGGTATCTATATTATGGTATCTATTCACTTCACTCCTCATTTCATATAAGTACAATGTATATGTGGTATTGAGACATTTAGATGAAGACTGCTTTCGTTTCGGAAGTAAATCCAAACCATGGGCCTGCCAGGAAAACGTGACGGGATGACAAGACACATCCCCCAGTACCAAATCTATTCAAGCGGTAAGAGTTAATTATCCTTTGACTGAAATGTGTATTTAGTTCTAAAAAGCTAATTAAGTATAATCTCTTTAAGGGTTATTTAGGAGTTGGTCATGATGTTAAGGAATGAACACAGTTATTATGGGTTGCAGCTCCTGGATTTATTGTACACAACGTTTCGATGTAGAAACTAACATCGTTATCAAGTGAATATAGGGAAACGTTGTGTACAATAAATCCAGGAGTTGCAACCCGTAATAACTGTGTTCATTTCTTAAAACTAACGTAATCGATTCCTCAATCTCTGGGTATTCCATTGTTATCCCGCTGACAATGCTTATTGAATCATAACAGTGAATTCCCGGAGGAGATTCCGACCCACCGCTAGTACGTGGCAACCAAATAGACTGCGTTGTTCTCTATAACATACTAGTTATTATAAATATACAGTGTAAGGTAGATATTCTTGCATTTCAATAAAATAGGGTATCTGTTAAAAAGCGAAATGCGACCAAAAATGGTCAGAGGTACTACATCGATTCTATAATGAAAAACAAGACAGCCATGCCAAAATCTCATTCCACAGATTGTTTTAAAGAGAAGGTTTCTGGGAAAAAAACGTCTATTTCGCCACAGAACTGTTTCAAAAATTACAACAGGAATTATTTCATACTTATTATGTGAGTAAATATAAAAGTTACCAATCGTTCGAGGAAACAGGTTTAAGATAATAGTTTTTGTCATAACACCGTCTCACCCCGCCCAAGCATTTTTATTTGCAAACATTGTACCATTGTTGTTCGAAGTGTTTTGGTTTCAAGACAACATAAGATATTCACTACACTATAAGGATTTTAATCCATGGGTATTTTAAGTAAATGGACAAGAATATTCGATACATATATTATTAAGTTTTTGTCAGCCTGTTAATGGATTGGTGACAAGATAAAGGGAATACGGTGATTTACAATCCTAAAAAACACCCAGAAACATCTTAATGGCTCCTTCTATCGCTCTATCCATGAATAAAACAGACAGTGGACGATCGGTAATCAATACCGTAAATTCCTGAAGCTGAGAAAGTGACGGTTATTCCCTCTACTGTATAGCAAGGCTTCCAAATCGGAATAGAAATATCGATCTGAAAGCTACTTAACCACTAGGTAAACTATCTCAGGAATTCAATGCAAATCTCAATAAGAATTGATGAATTCAGCGTTAGACATGGTTTCCGCACTATGTACTCTTAGCAACTGTGCAGTCATAAAGCTCTATCAGTGTTGGGCATGGATTCCATTTTCTGCACTCCTAGCAACTGTGTAGTCTTAAAGCTCTATCAGTGTTGGGCATGGATTCCACTTTCTGTACTCCTGGCAACTGTGTAGTCATAAAGCTCTATCAGTGTTGGGCATGGTTTCCACTTTGTGTACTCCTGGCAACTGTGTAGTCATAAAGCTCTATCAGTGTTGGGCATGGTTTCCACTTTGTGTACTCCTAGCAACTGTGTAGTCATAAAGCTCTATCAGTGTTAGACATGGTTTCCACTTTCTGTACTCCTGGCAACTGTGTAGTCATAAAGCTCTATCAGTGTTGGGCATGGTTTCCACTTTGTGTACTCCTAGCAACTGTGTAGTCATAAAGCTCTATCAGTGTTAGACATGGTTTCCACTTTCTGTACTCCTAGCAGCTGTGTAGTCATAAAGCTCTATCAGTGTTAGACATGGATTCCACTTTCTGTACTCCTAGCAACTGTGTAGTCATAAAGCTCTATCAGTGTTAGACATGGATTCCACTTTCTGTACTCCTAGCAACTGTGTAGTCATAAAGCTCTATCAGTGTTAAACATGGTTTCCACTTTCTGTACTCCTAGCAAATGTGTAGTCATAAAGCTCTATCAGTGTTAGACATGGTTTCCACTTTCTGTACTCCTAGCAACTGTGTAGTCATAAAGCTCTATCAGTGTTAAACATGGTTTCCACTTTCTGTACTCCTAGCAACTGTGTAGTCATAAAGCTCTATCAGTGTTTGGCATGGTTTCCATTTTCTGTACTCTTAGCAAATGTGCAGTCATAAAGCTCTATCAGTGTTGGGCATAGTTTCCACTTTCTGTACTCCTAGCAACTGTGCAGTCATAAAGCTCTGTCAGTATTAGACATGGACTCCACTTTCTGTACTCCTAGCAACTGTGCAGTCATAAAGCTCTATCAGTGTTAGACATGGTTTCCATTTTCTGTACTCCTAGCAACTCTGCAGTCATAAAGCTCTATCAGTGTTAGACATGGTTTCCACTTTCTGTACTCCTAGCAACTGTGCAGTCATAAAGCTCTATCAGTGTTGGGCATGGTTTCCACTTTCTGTACTCCTAGCAAATGTGCAGTCATAAAGCTCTATCAATGTTAGACATGGATTCTACTTTCTGTACTCCTAGCAAATGTGTAGTCATAAAGCTCTATCAGTGTTAGACATGGATTCCACTTTCTGTACTCCTAGCAACTGTGTAGTCATAAAGCTCTATCAGTGTTGGGCATGGTTTCCACTTTCTGTACTCCTAGCAACTGTGTAGTCATAAAGCTCTATCAATGTTAGACATGGTTTCCACTTTCTGTACTCCTAGCAACTGTGCAGTCATAAAGCTCTATCAGTGTTGGACATGGATTCCACTTTCTGTACTCCTAGCAACTGTGCAGTCATAAAGCTCTATCAGTGATGGGCATGGTTTCCACTTTCTGTACTCCTAGCAACTTTGTAGTCATAAAGCTCTATCAGTGTTAGACATGGTTTCCATTTTCTGTACTCCTAGCAACTGTGCAGTCATAAAGCTCTATCAGTGATGGGCATGGTTTCCACTTTCTGTACTCCTAGCAACTTTGTAGTCATAAAACTCTATCAGTGTTAGACATGGTTTCCACTTTCTGTACTCCTAGCAACTGTGTATTTATAAAGCTCTATCAGTGTTAGACATGGATTCCACTTTCTGTACTCCTAGCAACTGTGTAGTCATAAAGCTATATCAGTGTTGGACATGGATTCTACTTTCTGTTCTCCTAGAAACTGTGTAGTCATAAAGCTCTATCAGTGTTGGGCATGGTTTCCACTTTCTGTACTCCTAGCAACTGTGTAGTCATAAAGCTATATCAGTGTTGGACATGGATTCTACTTTCTGTTCTCCTAGCAACTGTGTAGTCATAAAGCTATATCAGTGTTGGACATGGTTTCCACTTTCTGTACTCCTAGCAACTGTGTAGTCATAAAGCTCTATCAGTGTTGGGCATGGTTTCCACTTTCTGTACTCCTAGCAACTGTGCAGTCATAAAGCTCTATCAGTGTTGGACATGGATTCTACTTTCTGTTCTCCTAGCAAATGTGTAGTCATAAAGCTCTATCAATGTTAGACATGGATTCTACTTTCTGTACTCCTAGCAAATGTGTAGTCATAAAGCTCTATCAGTGTTAGACATGGATTCTACTTTCTGTTCTCCTAGCAACTGTGTAGTCATAAAGCTCTATCAGTGTTGGACATGGTTTCCACTTTCTGTACTCCTAGCAAATGTGTAGTCATAAAGCTCTATCAATGTTAGACATGGATTCTACTTTCTGTACTCCTAGCAAATGTGTAGTCATAAAGCTCTATCAGTGTTAGACATGGATTCTACTTTCTGTTCTCCTAGCAACTGTGTAGTCATAAAACTCTATCAGTGTTGGACATGGTTTCCACTTTCTGTACTCCTAGCAACTGTGTAGTCATAAAGCTCTATCAGTGTTAGACATGGTTTCCACTTTCTGTACTCCTAGCAACTGTGTAGTCATAAAGCTCTATCAATGTTAGACATGGTTTCCACTTTCTGTACTCCTAGCAAATGTGCAGTCATAAAGCTCTATCAGTGTTAGACATGGTTTCCATTTTCTGTACTCCTAGCAAATGTGTAGTCATAAAGCTCTATCAGTGTTAGACATGGATTCCACTTTCTGTACTCCTAGCAACTGTGTAGTCATAAAGCTCTATCAGTGTTGGGCATGGTTTCCGCACTATGTACTCCTAGCAAATGTGTAGTCATAAAGCTCTATCAGTGTTAGACATGGATTCCACTTTCTGTACTCCTAGCAAATGTGTAGTCATAAAGCTCTATCAGTGTTAGACATGGATTCCACTTTCTGTACTCCTAGCAACTGTGTAGTCATAAAGCTCTATCAGTGTTGGGCATGGTTTCCACTTTCTGTACTCCTAGCAACTGTGTAGTCATAAAGCTCTATCAATGTTAGACATGGTTTCCACTTTCTGTACTCCTAGCAAATGTGCAGTCATAAAGCTCTATCAGTGTTAGACATGGTTTCCATTTTCTGTACTCCTAGCAAATGTGTAGTCATAAAGCTCTATCAGTGTTAGACATGGATTCCACTTTCTGTACTCCTAGCAACTGTGTAGTCATAAAGCTCTATCAGTGTTGGGCATGGTTTCCGCACTATGTACTCCTAGCAAATGTGTAGTCATAAAGCTCTATCAGTGTTAGACATGGATTCCACTTTCTGTACTCCTAGCAAATGTGTAGTCATAAAGCTCTATCAGTGTTAGACATGGATTCCACTTTCTGTACTCCTAGCAACTGTGTAGTCATAAAGCTCTATCAGTGTTGGGCATGGTTTCCGCACTATGTACTCCTAGCAACTGTGTAGTCATAAAGCTCTATCAGTGTTAGACATGGATTCCACTTTCTGTACTCCTAGCAAATGTGCAGTCATAAAGCTCTATCAGTGTTGGACATGGATTCCACTTTCTGTACTCCTAGCAACTGTGTAGTCATAAAGCTCTATCAGTGTTAGACATGGTTTCCACTTTCTGTACTCCTAGCAACTGTGCAGTCATAAAGCTCTATCAGTGTTGGACATGGATTCCACTTTTTGTACTCCTAGCAACTGTGTAGTCATAAAGCTCTATCAGTGTTAGACATGGATTCCACTTTCTGTACTCCTAGCAAATGTGCAGTCATAAAGCTCTATCAGTGTTGGACATGGATTCCACTTTCTGTACTCCTAGCAACTGTGTAGTCATAAAGCTCTATCAGTGTTAGACATGGATTCCACTTTCTGTACTCCTAGCAAGTGTGTAGTCATAAAGCTCTATCAGTGTTAGACATGGTTTCCACTTTCTGTACTCCTAGCAACTGTGCAGTCATAAAGCTCTATCAGTGTTAGACATGGTTTCCATTTTCTGTACTCCTAGCAAATGTGTAGTCATAAAGCTCTATCAGTGTTAGACATGGATTCCACTTTCTGTACTCCTAGCAACTGTGTAGTCATAAAGCTCTATCAGTGTTGGGCATGGTTTCCGCACTATGTACTCCTAGCAAATGTGTAGTCATAAAGCTCTATCAGTGTTAGACATGGTTTCCATTTTCTGTACTCCTAGCAAATGTTTAGTCATAAAGCTCTATCAGTGTTAGACATGGTTTCCATTTTCTGTACTCCTAGCAACTGTGTAGTCATAAAGCTCTATCAGTGTAAGACATGGTTTCCACTTTCTGTACTCCTAGCAACTGTGTAGTCATAAAGCTCTATCAGTGTTGGGCATGGTTTCCGCACTATGTACTCCTAGCAAATGTGTAGTCATAAAGCTCTATCAGTGTTAGACATGGTTTCCATTTTCTGTACTCCTAGCAACTGTGTAGTCATAAAGCTCTATCAGTGTTAGACATGGTTTCCATTTTCTGTACTCCTAGCAACTGTGTAGTCATAAAGCTCTATCAGTGTTAGACATGGTTTCCACTTTCTGTACTCCTAGCAACTGTGTAGTCATAAAGCTCTATCAGTGTTGGGCATGGTTTCCGCACTATGTACTCCTAGCAAATGTGTAGTCATAAAGCTCTATCAGTGTTAGACATGGATTCCACTTTCTGTACTGCTAGCAAATGCGTTATTTCTGACGTTACAATGCCCTATCTAGTCTTAAAACTTTTCTCCGCGGTGTAAATATTTCCACCTTGGTGATAAATCACATGATCTCTAGAAGTATTTTGAATTTCAACTGCGGTGGAAACCGTTTCGCCGCGGTGGAAATATTTCCCTTGTGATATGATTCTTATATATACGCTTGATCTTCGACGTACACAGTCTCTCGCCTCTAAACGAAATTTCCACTTGTGCAAAATGCTTTTGAAGACGAGAAATCACTAGGCCTCCGTATTACTTAGATAAGCCTTTCTTGAAAATACAGGGAGGTCATCACATATGTTTTTCAGCAGAGCCGTGTTTTTTTTAAAAATAAAACGCGGCCTTTGTGTGATGAGTAAAAGAGTTTATCCAACTCGAGCCAGTGTGTTACGATCAATATCACTCGAGTCTATTAATTTCCAAAGCAGAATTATTCTCGTTTATTGATTTTTATTCACAAAATAGAGCAATCGCATTTCTCTTCAGGACAGTTAAGTGTATACCGGCTTTAAGCTCAATGTCATTTTCTAAAAACTTGTCTGCTTTTGTAGATGCAGTGGATGACATTTCCGAAATAACGGACTACCTGTGTGTTTCGGGGTTTAAGGCCATTAACTTGGATACTTTACAACATCATAGGATAACATGTGTCATCAATACAGCCGCCGAGATTAGGCCATTACAAGATACAGAACTACGCAGCCTGGAATACCTGTACGTGCCTCTAAGGGATGAAGACGACGAACGGCTCTTATGCAATTTGGACACGTGTGTTGCGAAGATACATACGGTGAGATTTCGAGGAGGAAAAACTTTAGTGCATTGTTTGTGTGGAATCAGTCGATCAGTCAGTATCTGTGTCGCTTACTTGATTAAATATGGCGGCCTTTCAGGCAAAGAAGCTCTCAAAAAGATTCGCTCTGTTCGTCCGGAAGCTGAGCCTAATCCTGGATTTTGGAAGCAACTGTGTGAATATGAAAAGTTTATAGACCACCATCCAATCAGTTATCACTTCCCAACAGTTGATCATAAACTGTTATAGAAATGTCGCCTGGCCCCCTTTACACATGCTGCCTTTGTAGAAGAAAACACCAGCCTACCGTTCAAAGGTGAAAGAAAAAGTCCGAAAACAAAGTCGCGAGTGAATGTGCTTCTTTGCATCGAGGAGATGGAAACTATACTTGTCGTATAGAGAGTGAATTTTAAGTTGACCTTCTGATTCTGAATCTGCATGTGTTTTTAGGAGTTTTGTCAAACACTTGCCTACATATAGCTTTTAACAGCACCGTGCCTTCTCACTATCTGAGTATCTTGATTTGATGAAAGTTTTCCCTATTTACATATTTTTTTCTATCCCTTCAGATGTATTACATTTCTGAGTATTTTATGCAACACATAGACCTTTATACCATATATGTATATACATTAATATATTTAAAAAATCTTAACAGCATATCATCCTTACTTATATTTGTCTTTCAATATTCTTTGATCCGATGATACCCCATCCTTAGACCCATCGATATTTTTCGCCATTCAAAATTATTTTCCTTAAAGTGGAAATTATCAGCTATTTTTCTCAAAACGTGCAATTTGGAAGCTTTTTAGTCTCGAGAATATTCGTTCAAGTAGTGATTTGAACTTATTCAGGCTAAGAATGAATGAACGTTCGTCGCGGTTATTTAAATTTTATTTACTTTTCGGACACTATTTCGGCTCGTACAGCACACATATTCTATAGATTGTTCTACTTCCAATGAATTTCAAAGCCTCTTACTGGCATTGCAATCAGAATTTATGAACAAAAGTGGAATTGGGCAGCTCTTGCCACTTTAGATGAGAAAAACTGACAGACTCGAAAAAAAAAGACAAACGAATGAAAACTTATAGTTATTAACACCAAACCCAAACGCGATTTGGCATCTGGGGCTTCGAATCGGCAGCTGGCTTAAAATCAGCCATATCTCCAAAACTCCTGTAATATTGACCAAACCTGTGATATTACATACACACTACTCGCGAATATCTAATTTTATCATATACCTCCCTACGTCACAATGGTAATACGGACAGTGATTTTCCAAATCCGTATCACCACACTAGCATAGGACCGTTTAACCTGGCAGTCTGTATCACCCTACTTGCATAGGACACTATAACATTAGAGCCGGAACTACTTTTTCTGTTCTATAATGACGTCAATGTCAACACACTCTCTTGGATACAAACAGCTGTCGAATCTATTTATAGAATTTAAGCTAACAATCTCTCCCAAGATTAGATAAATTATGTAATCTGAAGACTATTTTATAATGCGTCCTATAAATCTTAAAAATATTAAACAATTGGACAAGGGATAAAAACATCATCAAAATATGTTTTATTTGTCTATAATAATTATTATAAATCATAGTCGAAAACCAGGATCCCGAAAATGGTACAAAACCAAAGCAATGGGGAAAAATACCATAAAATTAAACAGTATCATGAAAACAATGGCCGAACTGGGTGAACTAAGTGGTAGAAAAAAAAATCACAGCGCTCGGTCAACAGCTGCCATTCGCCTCTTAAATGCTGGGTAGCGCCGACAGGACACAAAACGTTGCCAGTCTGAATAACTATGCCGTCGCTTCGTTCGACCAGCAGCGAGAGATGAGCAATATCCTGAGCCCGGACAACCGTCAGTCACTCCAAGTGTGTCGGCCTGTAGCAAGTCGTCACATCGAGTCGGACAACATTGGTAACACATGATAATAATCCCATCCATGAAAATCCAGTGAATGTGGACATTTCTGCTTTATCACAATCTTCGGGCACACAAAGCCGTAATCATGGAAGAAACTTTATACACAATAGTCAATAGCACTATGGCTACTAACACAACTGCCGGTATTTTCCAGGGTGCTACATTCAATAACTGCACTTTGAAAATTAACTTTGCCACTCTCGACACACATCTGTGATGTAAGCATTTACCCATAATAGCCTACTAGTAGAATCCATCTCCATGAAATTAAATGTATTCCAATGTCATTTTTCTCTGGTTCAGTCTTTGTTAAATGTTGACTTGTACATGTACTACTACTAATCCATTTGTCATTTCCTCTTTGTCTTTTGGTATATATACATTTTAAAAGTGTTCTTCGTCAGGATACCAGAAAGTCACATCTTTTATCACACATGCAAAGCTTTCGTCTGTTCACTGTCTGCAGCCGGTTGATCGAAAATGACATACATCATTTATAATCACACTATTGTAGTATTGCCTATTGCAGTATTGGTACATGTTACAATTTACTTTCCGCTCTTCTTGAATAAACCCGCTAGAAACTAAAAGTTAACCCTTGGCGGACTGTTAATATAGTCCATCTTGCATGTTTTATACAACGTTACAAACAGTATGCAAGAAACACAAACAGTTAAAAGGGATCATTTTTCATTTAACAATTGATTCTGTTATTTAAAACGATAAAGACTTACGGTCGTACCTTATATTTTTTTAAATATTATGATGTAGGTCAGGGGCGTGGCTTATCGTGCAGTGATCTGTCACTCACATTCTAATAAGGGCGTAGGAATATGTAGACAAACGATCCTTCGAACAAGTGAATCTTTCAAGTTTGATTTTAAAAGTGGTATATGATAAATATGTCATCACTTCAGCGTGTTGTTCTGGGCGCTGCAGTGATAACATGTATATCTATCATGAGATGACAAGGTTTGGACTTGGTCATTTTTAGTGAAGTTGAAGATCTCCTTGTCTAAAATAACCATGGAGACAAGTTTCTAACTGTGTTAAAAAGAGATATTTTATTTAGACCTTTATACCCCATCATAAATTGTTGTAATAAACTAAACCTATGATATGTCATTAGGTTGACGACAGATAGGAGCTTGGCCTTAGTCAGTAGAATTTTCTGGAACACTTTGTAATACATTGAGAATGCTTACGCATCTTAGGCTATGGCAAGAATATCGGCAGACTCAGATTGAGATCCATATGATCATTTGAATTAGCGTCCGAAAGGAATTGAAGTTGGCACCAGGAAAACATTCTACCTGCATATCAGGGTTGGGGTCAAGGTTAATTCTAGACAGATTAGAATCCCAATAGCAATAGAACTTTCTTAGTTACATTAGGAAGGTGCCATTTAGAGGAGGTGTGCCAAAATTTCCAAAATTTAGAATTAGCTAAGTTATTCCTAGGGTGGCGCTGATCCCACGGAGGGGATCTCACTGCATCTGAATATCTCATAGGGGAGTTGACTAGGTCTAGGGGAGGGAGTACCAGTAGGGAAAGGCGAAGGGGAAACAGAAGGTAGATTTACAATCCCAGGAATCCATGACTGCAGAGTTGGGGGTGAGATAACAGATGTCGACGGACTGACTGACGGATGGCGTTGGGGAGACGATGGTGGACTAAACTGAGTAGTAGCAGCAGAAGTGACAGATTTACTGATGGAAAGAAAAGAATTAAAATTTTGAATGGTCGAAAGTTGTAATTTACCATAAAATTCTGTTTGCCACATTTTAAAGCATTATTGAAAGCACTGTTAAAATTTAGACCGTTGGATGACCTAGCTGAAGTCACCTATGCTTTTAATCTATTCAAACATGCCGCATAATGGGAAATCGTCTCTTGTATGATCTTATGGGCCCAATTTTTGCGTACATGGCCAAACGCAATATCAACTTCCTGCTTGCGCTGAGCCGGTTTAAGAAAAGAATGTAGTTCTTTAATTGTATCATTTAAGGAATTTGAGAGGACTTGGTCACGTAAATATACATTTATTTACTTTTAATCCGGTCAATATTTGTTGCCATTGCTTTGTAAAACCAACTCAAGACAATTATAGAAATGTGTCTATCTAGCTTTTGTAGAAAAAAATCTTACTGTCCCGCATGTGTGACTCTATTTTTAAAAATGTAAATGTATTTAGCTTATGTGAAATGATCTGTGGGTTATAAAGACACGTGGGAAACGAGAGAATTCAAATAACTTCTCGCTGGCGCCATTTTGCTGGTATTATTTCATATTACTTAGAGTCTTAGACGCTAGTGAACAGCTAGTTAAATCTTTGCTTTAACTCTGTGTAAAAGTTATAATAACTAGAGATTGTGTTTGTTTATACAAACACGAAAGCAGTCTCCTTGTGTAGCGATGATAAGTTTCATGAAATTTGAAACAACGGTTTTGTAACAAGCTTTCTGATTCAAAGTTTGAACTCCTGTGTAACCTTGACCTTTGGACCGATGTTCGTCAAAAGTAATTCAGCTCACAACTTTAGTGTAGCGATGATGTATCCCAAGTGTCCCGTAATTTAAAGCAACCGTTTTTTGAGAACCGTGATAAAAACCTTTTTAGCCCAGGTGTGACCGCTCGGACACCTTGGCAGTTGAACTCATTGTGGCTAGTCCAAAATTACTATTTTTTAAATACTGACGGGCGTATTCCAAAATACCGGACTACATTGTGCAAAAAATTCCCAAGGATTATATGTCCTTGACTCTTAAACCAATGATCGTCATAAGCCAATTAGATTGTTGCCTTACTATACCGATAATATATCCCAAGTTTCGCGGATTTTAAAAAATAAAACAGATTTCTGAAAAACGTGGTAAAAAGCTTTTTAGCCTATGTGTGACCCCTCGTTGATATTGACCTTTGGTTCGATCTTCGTCAAATTTTGTTCAGATTGAAACCTTAGTGTAGCGATCATATATCCTAAGTTTCATGAAACATGGTAACAAGCTTTTTGGTCCAAAATTGGAGCTCCTGTGTAACCTTGGCTTTTGGGCCGATGTTCGTCAAAAGTCATTCAGCTCGCAAACTTAGTATACCAATGATGTATCCCAAGTTTCACGTAATTTAAAGAAACCGTTTTTTTAGAAACGTGATAAAAAGCTTTTTAGCCCGTGTGACCTCTCGGTGACCTTGACCGTTGACCTTATTGTGACATGCGTGAAAAAAATTCCCCAGGCCTATATGTTCCACATATGAAATATGGTAATCAGGTTCCTTCATGCAGATAACTGAACTATTGCACAAACAAAATGTGACAGCGGCGGCGGATAAAACCAGACAAAACCTATATTTACGATATGTTATAAATAATAGACCATATTTCTTACCACATAATCAACGTATAATAATGACCAATCCGATATAACTATGGACCTCGACAGCTATTAGGTAAACAGGTTTTTTCTTTGACTTAAATTATTTCATGTATGCTTAATTTAATAATGACGATCTGTGGCCGCTTTTACGTGGAATTCATGCCAAATAAAATTATTCGTTATGTATGAGAATTTAATTCAGAAATGTTCTCAGGTAAAGTATTTGAAATCGGTGTTATAGTATTTCAACAAGGGATAATGAGTGCCCGTAGTAGTATCTACCAGTCGTAGATAGGTAGGTATACTGTCATAATCACTTTCTAAACTCTCACAAAAAGATTCTTTTAAATCTCCAGCGTGATTCAAGATGACCATATGACAACACGCGAAAAAAACATGTGCAAAATAAACGATTTCGTCTGTGAGTATACAAGTATAAAACTGGTTGGACTTGCCAGAATATCAATGTTTTTACGTTGAAACAAAATCCAAAAATGATCGGATACTAGAAGCCTTTTCTTTCACACAGTGAAGGCTCAAGATCATTCGTTGGGGTTGTATTAAGAAGTAACTAAGATGGAAATCACGATCAGTCATTTATTCACCAAAATTGCATCATGAAATCATATACCGGTATATAATCAGGATGACCGGGAATTAGTCAGAAATGGAACTTGATATATCCCTAGAATGTAAAGACGTCAACACTGCGGCAAATCGATTGTTGTTGGATGAAAAGTTGACGCACAGATATTAACATTTTTATCCTTCAGACTTTACCAAACTTTTTGACAGTTGCACAAATCTTAGAAAGTTATGTTGGCAACTTTGGTTTGGCTAATGTTTATTTCAACCTACACAATTGTCCCTATTGGTCGGTGACAGCATTTCTAAAAGTACGTTCTTTGTTAATAGTGGATATAGCTTAACCACGATGTTTAATTTTCTGTATTCTAAACAATCATGCCGGCTTTAATAACTGTAATCACCCTTCCAGACTTGTCGGGGTGCCAGGCAATCAGAACGATAAACATGCTTGTGGGGTTCTAATATCAATTAGACGACAATGCAGTTTTTCATCTTAATTTCATTTTATTTAAACTGATTGGCTGTAACAAAGAAATAAAGAAATAGTAAGACTTCGATACAATAATTATCCAACATAAATCAGGTAAGTATCAGGTAAATATCTTAGATATTTAACTGTTATCCGGAAAAGATCAATGCTATTTAAGTTTGACGTTTTGTTGTTGTTGCATTTGGTCGAATAACATGCATTACAGTTAACGTACAAATTAGCTAAGCTGCATAAAACAATATGGTTACAACGTGTGAGCACTAAATACCCTAAACAATTGCTGTTTGCTTTACCATTTAATGCAAAATACAAGACAATATCCTGAAATAGTATGTGGCACCGTTACCGTTTTGTAGATCAATAGAAACTCCTCACTCCGATAACCATGTGTTCTGTGCCATTAGCCATAGCTCTTGAACCTTCCTTAGAATTTATGATAATGAGCTATGACGCGCAAAATGGGAGCATCTACGTATGAAACAATGACCTAGTATATAAACAAACGGAGTAGTCTCCCCTAGACCGATAGGAAAGCAATTTGGCCGATACACACCGGCCCCTTAATTGTTATAAAAGAAACAATTACCAACACTTTTGAAGGCCAAACTACAATAAACTATAATAAAATTCGAAAATAAAATGAACACCAATTACAATCGTGTCCTTACAATCAAAAGAAAATTCCATCTCCAGGATGAAATCATGCATTTACCAAAACAAAGCTTGACAAGGTAAAATAAAAGAACATTTTCTTCTGACTTTGAAAATAACAATCAAAACATCAAATGTGTATGAGTTGTGTGAAAGTATGGGAAATGATGCTTGTTTTATATGACATACTGTGGGGCTAACTAAATTTAGTTGTCGATGTCTGCTTCAAGCACTGGACAAAGTTTGGCTATGGGCCGAATGATGTTGTTTGTTTTTGTCTTGAGCTGAACAGAACGTACAACTCCTTTGGCATCTTTATATGTTTCTATAACTCTGCCCAAAGCCCAAGAATTTCTGGGACAATTGTCCATTATGAGAACGATGTCCCCTACAGCTAAGTTTTTATTTTGAGTTGTCCATTTTTGTCTAACTTGCAAAATGGGGAGGTATTCGGCCACCCAACGTCGCCAAAAGAGATCTGCGAGGTATTCTATTTGACGCCACCTTCTCTTCACGTAATTGTCACGTGGTTCGAACAGGCCAGGTGGTAAACTTTCTCCTGCCTGGTGAAATATCAAATGATTGGGAGTTAAAACCTGCAGATCATTAGGGCTGTTCGGTGATTCTGTAAGGGGCCTGTTGTTAAGGATAGCTTCTATTTCGCAGAATAGAGTCTGCAACCCCTCGTCATTCAATTTAATTGTCTGGGTGTGGAGAATAGAATGCATTATTTTCCGGATAAGCCGAATAATGCGTTCCCACACTCCCCCCATGTGGGAAGCTGTGGGTGGGTTAAACTCCCAGGAGATACTCTGTCTCAGCAAATATCCTTTAATTCTGTTTACGTTCCACCCTTCTATTTCTTTGCGTAACTCTCGCTCTGCACCAACTAGATTTGTGCCGTTGTCTGATCGTATCATCTTCACTGGACCTCGTCTTGCCACAAACCTTCTAATTGCCTGGATGCAGGAGTCAGTATCCAGTGATGCAGCAACCTCAAGATGAACGGCTCTACTAGCCAAGCATGTAAAGACAACTCCATATCGCTTCACGTTCGATCGTCCTCTCCGTATTTCTATTGGACCAAAGTAGTCCAAACCGACTCGAGTGAAAGGTGGGTCATCTGGCTTTAGTCTGTCTGATGGTAAATTAGCCATTTTCTGTGTAAGTGGTCTTGATTGGTATCTTTTGCAGATACTGCATTTCGATAGCATTTTCTTTATGATGGAGTTGGCACCGACAATCCAATATTTCTGGCGAACGTGTGCAAGTATAGCATTCTTTCCTAAGTGGCCCACGGATGAATGTGCATCTTCAATGATCAATCTAGACACTGGTGAGTTCTTAGGTAAAACAATGGGGTGTTTACTTCCGAAGGAGGATTTCGATCGCTCCAAACGGCCGCCAACTCTCAAAATTCCATCCAAGACGAAGGGATCGAGTTTCTGTAGACTGGAAGACTTTGGTAACTCTTCAGTACCTTTTATACCAGTTAATGCTTCTATTTCACCCGGGTAAGACTTATTCTGTACATACTGTATTACTTCCCTTTCTGCTGCCTTTATATCCTCTGTTGTTAGACACTTTGTGACCCCTTTTCCACTGGACAATCTTCTCTGTTTCAACTCTTTCATCTTGGCATTAAGTTGCTCATCCTCTGTGCCTTTACTCAAATTCTTAAATCTTATTTCCTTTTCAGTCTCTTTGCTTTCGGATACCCAATGTTTCAAGGTAAGTTTCAGAACCAGTAGCCAACCAACGGTCTGAAGTAATCTGTACCAGCTGGAAAGGTGAGTAAATAGTCTTTCAAATGTAGGATTGACAACTTCTACTGTTGATTTTACATGTTTTACTTCCGGATCTTCATCTTCCATACTGTGATTGACTTGACTTTGGTCTGGCCACTGTTCAGGAGAATTCCACAAGAACTCAGGACCTCTAAACCACTGGGGAGTACTTATTAGGGTTTTCATTGTAAGTCCCCTGGAAGCACAATCAGCTGGATTTACTTTGGTGCCAACGTACTGCCATTGCTTGACCTCTGTTACCTCTCTTATAACTGTGATTCTGTTGGCAACAAAGGTATGAAATCTGGAATTTTCATTTCCAATGTACCTTAGGACCGCCATACCGTCTGTCCAGAAAATGCTCTTATCAATGTTGAAGTCCAACTCGTTTCTTAACATGATGTCTATTTTCACCAGGATAGAAGCTGCAGTGAGCTCCAAACGTGGAATAGTTACCTTCTTAAGGGGTGCTACTCTTGATCTTCCTAATACAAAGGAACAATGGACGTTGCCTTCCTCATTTTGCATCCGAATATACGACACCATGCCGTAGCCGTGGTCGCTGGCATCTGCAAAGTGATGAAGCTGACATGAAACTACATTTCCAAAGTTCTCTGGCTTGTAAGACCTATTTATACTTACTCCATCCAGTAGATCTAAGTCATGCACCGACTCATTCCATTTTTTCAGCAGATGGTTCGGAATGTCAGCATCCCAAGCAATGCTTCGTTGACAAAGTTCTTGCAATATACATTTAGCCACGAGTATAAATGGAGCAAGTAGCCCCATCGGATCATATACTGAACTCGTTAAGGATAAGATCCCTCTTCTTGTATTTGTCACTGGCCCATAACTGGACTTGAAACCGAAACTATCTGTACTTGTAATCCAATAAACCCCAAGAGCAGTCTCTGGCTTAAGTTCCTCCTGTTTGATGTGGAGTATCTTGGATTCTTTAGATCGTTCTTCTAGTGGTACCGATTCCAAAACTTCAGCATTGTTACTTGTCCATTTAGTCAACTTAAATCCTCCCTCACTACATAGTTGAGAAGTCTTCTCTATTAGCTCTTTTGCTTCTTCAGTGGTGGCAGTTGACCATAGGTAATCGTCAACGTAGAAATTCCTGTTAATACCTTTAACAGTTGAAGAATCGAACCTTTCTCGGTTGTCTACTGCTGTCTGTCTTAGTGCAAAGCTGGCACATGCAGGAGAAGACACGGCACCGAATATGTGCACTAACATACGGTGGGCTAATGGTGGACTGTCGAAATCGCCATCTGGCCACCAATAGAATCTAAGGAAATCAATATCACCCTGTGGAACACGGACCTGGTAGAACATGGACTCTATGTCCGCCATTACTGCCAAACCTTCCTGTCGAAATCTCAATAGGACTCCCAACAAATAATGAGTCATGTCAGGACCTTGAAGCAGAGTTTTGTTTAGAGAGGTGCCTTCATAGCTGGCAGTGCAGTCGAATACCACTCGTAACTTGTCCAATTTTCTGTGATGGTATACCCCATGATGAGGTATATACCATACCTTTCCCGTTTCGCCTTTTACCTTCTCATCTGGGATTCTCTCAGCATAACCTTTGTCCAATATTTGTTGCATGAAGGCGTTGTAGTCTTCTCTAAACTTCTGATTTCCTTTTAATTTCCGTTTTAAACTTTCAAGTCTCTGTAAAGCTTGCTTAGAATTGTCTGGCATTACTGTTTCTTTGTGTTTAAATGGTAAGCCTGTAAAGTAATGTCCCTGTTCATGTTTGATTGTGTCTTTCACCTGTTTCAGAAATCTGTTATCTTCTTGTGAATTTTCTTTCCTGTCATCTACTACTCTTTCAGGGAAATCTAAATTAATAGAATGTCGTACAAGTTGGTCTAGACGTTTAGCTTCTTCCTCTGCTGATATGGCGACTGCTTCAGTATGATGAACATGAAAAACTTGTTCACTCATATTTCGTTCGTTGTCACGAATGACGTTCCATACAATCCATCCTAGCCGGCTGCGAGTTGCATGGGGAGATTGACTTGGACCTGTACGAACTTCCAAAGGTGAGTAAGCATCTGGTATGTTATTACCAATAAGTAGGTCAATACCAGCGTTGACCTTAGGTAGTGTGACGTCATGCAAATATGTCCATTTCGATATGTCATTAGGTGTGGGAATGTGGTCTTTGGAGATTGGCATTTTATCTTTGGTGTAAACAGTGGGCATATCAATGATGTTGTTAGAATCTAAATCTGAAATTTGCATACCATTAACAGCTGTTGTCAAAAGAGTGTGAGATGCTCCCATAGTATTTATTGTGATGTTCTTTCTTCTCCCACTCCCTCCTACTTGTTTTAACAGTCTCTCTGAACAAAAGCTTACAGTACTGCCAGGATCGAGAAAGGCATATGTGGTCACATGATTAAGCCCATTTTTCATTTGTACCTTGACAGGAATGACTGTCATTGTACAGTACCCTTCACCGGCCCCTGTAGCTGAACATGTGTTATTGTTAACCCTTGCAGATTTCTGACCTGAATCTGTATATTTTGTTTCTGTTTTGTGTTCTTTGTTTACCATATCATTCCTTCGATTTCTTGAGCTGTCATGTAGTGAGGTGGGATGTTGCCAATTACATTCTTTACATGTTGGTCTGTCTTTACAATTTCTAGCTTGATGCCCAAAGGTGAGGCACGCGAAGCATAATCTCTTAGATTTAACAAACTGGATTCTGTCACTGTAAGGGAGAGCAGAAAGCTGATTACATAATTCAAGTGTGTGAGATGTGTCACTGCAGTATAGACATACTTTAGAATCAAGCTTTGGTACTACAGTTTCCATTTTCTGTGCTCCCGCAACTTTACTCGAATTTTCAATTTCTGTTGCATAGCTTCCTTTAATAGGTTGTTTGTATCTTGGGCCTTGAAATTTACTTGCAGTGTGAGATGGCTCAACTTTAAGGGCATCCCTGCCGTAGGTGGGATCACATGCTTTCAGTGCTTCGCCTTTTACGAAATGGGTTAAATGGTGAAATTTCAAACTTTCCCCTTTACTTTTAACTTGCTGAACCAAACCACGCCATTTGTCGTGATAGTAGAAAGGTAATTTTGCCACAAGTCTTTTCATATTATCTGGGTATTCAAGAATATTTGCCGCATTAATTGTCTGTACAGCGTTCTGACATTCGTTCAGGAAAATAGAAAATTCATCTAGTAATCTTGGGTTATCTCCCTTGATATTAGGCCAGGCAAGAGCTCGCCTAATAAATGCATTAGCTATGACTTCATCATTACCATACCTCTCATGGAGCTCGTTTAGCGCTGCTGGGTAGCCAATGTTAGCGTCAAGGTATTAAAATCCTGTTACAATTTTATGAGCTTCACCGAGTGTGAATTGCTCAAGATAGTTTAAGCACTCGTCAAGGTCATCAGTGTTATTTACTACTTTAGTCTTAAACTGTCTTAGGAATTTACGGAATTCCAGGGGGTCACCACTAAATTTCATAATTTGTGGTGTAGGCTTTCTTAACTGTCGTATTACGTCAACAACATATGGGTCGTAATTAGCTGATTGCATAGTTGATTGCAAAACGGGGCTATTCCCTTGGGCGTTAGGCATACTATATGGGTGGAAATTTTGGTCAAAATTGCTTTTAACATGCCTATGTGGGGTAAATGTCTGAGCTAAAGGGCTTAATGTTGGTTGATAACCAGGTGTAAATGAAGGTTGATAGCCAGGTGTGTTATTTGCATTATACCTTTCATTTGGTATGGTTTGTGTGTTTGATGTATTGGCAGGTAGGTGAAAATCAGTGTTTGTTGTGTTCATGTATTTTAAACCTTGATTATCTGGATGTGATGTATTGGCAGGTAGGTGAAAATCAGTGTTTGATGTGTTCATGTATTTTAAACCTTGATTATCTGGATGTGATGTATTGGCAGGTAAGTGAAAATCTTGATATGTGTTTTCAGTGTGTTTTTGAATTTGACCCTTTTCTTTCATTTCAGTATTTTGCTGAATATTTTCTTTGGTGGACTGGTTCGAAAAGTTATCAACATTATCACCATCTTTTACATTTTTAGTTACTTCTTTACTTAATGGTTTTACCGAAACAATTTCTTCTTTTCCATTCTTAGTTAAATCTTTTCTACTTTCTCTCTCTTTTTTGTTTACTTTACTTGATTTACAAGAAACTATATCAGAGAGCTTTGAATTATCTTTAGCACAACTTAATGAACTTTTACTTTCAAAGTCATTTAAAACTTTACTTCTTGCCTGCGCAATCTCCAGTTCTGTCTGAAGCTGTAACTCTTCTTCCTCTAATTTCAGACTCAGTTCAAAGTCATGCTTTCTTTTCTCAAGTTCATATTTTCTTTTTAGAGCTGACATCTTTGCAGCTATTTCTGCTTTATTCTGTTCCTCTCTCAGTCTGCTGGTATTCACAGACTCTGATAATTTGGAACCACTCTTCTGGCTAGGCACCTGGGACACCTGGGTTGAACCTCTGGCAAACTCTCTTCCATTATGGGTTCTGTCTCGGCCATATCTTCTTCCATGATGATGATCGAAAACGCCAATAGATGTGGGGTTCTAATATCAATTAGACGACAATGCAGTTTTTCATCTTAATTTCGTCTTATTTAAACTGATTGGCTGTAACAAAGAAATAAAGAAATAGTAAGACTTCGATACAATAATTATCCAACATAAATCAGGTAAGTATCAGGTAAATATCTTAGATATTTAACTGTTATCCGGAAAAGATCAATGCTATTTAAGTTTGACGTTTTGTTGTTGTTGCATTTGGTCGAATAACATGCATTACAGTTAACGTACAAATTAGCTAAGCTGCATAAAACAATATGGTTACAACGTGTGAGCACTAAATACCCTAAACAATTGCTGTTTGCTTTACCATTTAATGCAAAATACAAGACAATATCCTGAAATAGTATGTGGCACCGTTACCGTTTTGTAGATCAATAGAAACTCCTCACTCCGATAACCATGTGTTCTGTGCCATTAGCCATAGCTCTTGAACCTTCCTTAGAATTTATGATAATGAGCTATGACGCGCAAAATGGGAGCATCTACGTATGAAACAATGACCTAGTATATAAACGCACGGAGTAGTCTCCCCTAGACCGATAGGAAAGCAATTTGGCCGATACAATGCTGGTCACAATTACTGTAATATCATGCTTTGTATTTTATTAGTGTAAATAGCTGGTCGCTAACTGATGCATACTGGATTATAGTTTTACACAATCTCTCTATTGGCGCATGTAGAGTATGTGGCAGACGGAACGACTGACTGAACATCAAGGAGATGTTTTCGTAACGGTGTAAGGTTTATTTATACACACAAACGATGAACTTAATTGTCATTCTACAACCAAAAAGAAAATAAAGAAAATGTAATAAAAGCATAAAGCTGGTAGCTTCCTTTAAGCAAAAACGTCCAAAAAGTTATTTCTTATACCGATATGCTTGAAATATTGGTCAATCAGTGTTATTTAGTCATTTAAAGATATGATATGTTAGGCATTTTGAAACGACCCCTTAATCGAAACAATACAAACTATTATGGGATGGATCGAAAGCGAAAGTAAATACGTTTCCTTGTATGAAGTTCGAACGCGTTATGTATTTTAGTTTAGACAGTTAATAAATGCTGCCACTTTACGTAAAAATATAGCGGTGTGACATTATAGCCTTATCAGAGAAATCCTAAACATGAACAAGCGAAAGCTTTTTATAGCACTGATGCAACTGATGCCGTGATGGTTTAAAATTAACGTAGGTATCAAGTTGCGTTATAAACCACAAGTTTAAAACTACGGATAATGTGTACACCAATCATACAATAACAAATACAGATAAAACAATAAACATACATAAACATAAAGAGTGGATCTCCTCAGCATAAAAACAATTGAACAGTTCTCGGGCAATGGATCGCTCTAAATTTCACCACGTAAAAGTACATCTATCGGCTGACTGGGCAAAGCAAAAGAGTGAAACTACAGACAAATAAGATTTAAAACACCAGGCGGCGCTGTTCCACAAAAGGGTAAAACTTCACAAATAAGGGTGAATCAAAGTAAAGCTACTCTAAATTTATTGCATAAACAGTTATCAAAATCTTACAGAGTATACGTTTATAGATTTAATGATAGAAACACTGTCATCCCTATTATTAACTGTCCTAAAGTGACGACCGAAACTGTTCTCCTGACGTCATGGGAAATCCCCATTTCATAGCGGTGGTGCAATAACTGAATAAGACCTGCTGGGGGCCGTTTCACGAAGCTGTCGCAAAGTGCGACCAATCGCAGTTGCCATGACTCCATATCTCTTCATTAGGGTATCCATTGTCAACTACACTTCATTTGCGATGCGACTGCTTTGTGAACGAGCCCCAGCCTGTCTGGGTTTTACGCGGGGAATCTCCATTTAAAGACGAATCGCAGCGTTATTCAGTACCCAAAGGAAGTAACTCTCAAGTTATTCTAGCCCCGGATTACCTCCCTTTAACCGTTTCTACACTACAACACTCAACAGATATATTATTTCTTATCTGTAGATTTATACAGACTGTTATATTTAAAAACCTATCCATACTGTCCTAAAGTGACCGCCGAAATGTTGCCTCGTGCCTCTGTGCTTCAACGCCCAAATAACTATCTAAATAACTACACCTTTGAAAAAGTAAAAAGAAAGGTAATGTGTAAAGATTTTACTGAAGGTAAAATCCCTCTTTATCACAGGGAAACATCGCTGTATATCACAGAGAGACATCCCTCTATATCACGGGGAAACATCCCTCTATATCACAGAGAACCATCCTTCTATATCACGGGGAAACATCCCTCTGTATCACGGGAAAACATTCCTCTGTATCACGGGGAAACATTCCTCTATATCACAGAGAGCCATCCTTCTATATCACGGGAAAACATTCCTCTGTATCACGGGGAAACATCCCTCTGTATCACGGGGAAACATCCCTCTATATCACAGGGAAAGATCCCTCTATATCACGGGGAAACATCCCTCTGTATCACGGGGAAACATCCCTCTATATCACAGAGAACCATCCCTCTATATCACAGGGAAACATCCCACTATATCACGGGGAAACATCCTTCTATATCACGGGGAAACATCCCTCTATATCACAGAGAACCATCCCTCTATATCACGGGAAAACATCCCTCTGTATCATGGGAAAACATCCCTCTATATCACGGGGAAACATCCCTCAATATCACGGGAAAACATCCCTCTATATCACGGGAAAACATTCCTCTATATCACGGGGAAACATCCCTCTGTATCACGGGGAAACATCCCTCTGTATCACGGGGAAACATCCCTCAATATCACGGGAAAACATCCCTCTATATCACGGGAAAACATCCTTCTATATCACGAGAAAACATTCCTCTGTATCACGGGGAAACATCCCTCTGTATCACGGGGAAACATCCCTCTATATCACAGGGAAAGATCCCTCTATATCACGGGGAAACATCCCTCTGTATCACAGGGAAACATCCCTCTATATCACGGAGAACCATCCCTCTATATCACAGGGAAACATCCCTCTATATCACGGGGAAACATCCTTCTATATCACGGGGAAACATCCCTCTATATCACAGAGAACCATCCCTCTATATCACGGGAAAACATCCCTCTGTATCATGGGAAAACATCCCTCTATATCACGGGGAAACATCCCTCAATATCACGGGGAAACATCCCTCTATATCACGGGAAAACATTCCTCTGTATCATGGGAAGCATCCCTCTATATCACGGGGAAACATCCCTCTGTATGATCACGGGGAAACATCCTTCTATATCACGGGGAAACATCCCTCTGTATGATCACGGGGAAACATCCTTCTATATCACGGGGAAACATCCCTCTGTATGATCACGGGGAAACATCCTTCTATATCACGGGGAAACATCCTTCTATATCACGGGGAAACATCCCTCTATATCACGGGGAAACATCCCTCTGTATCACGGGGAAACATCCCACTATATCACGGGGAAACATCCCTCTATATCACGGGGAAACATCCCTCTGTATCACGGGGAAACATCCCACTATATCACGGGGAAACATCCCTCTATATCACGGGGAAACATCCCTCTGTATCACGGGAAAACATCCCTCTATATCACGGGGAAACATCTCTCTATATCACGGGGAAACATCCCTCAATATCACGGGAAAACATCCCTCTATATCACAGGGAAACATCCGTCTATATCACGGGGAAACATCCCTCTATATCACGGGGAAACATCCCTCTATATCACGGGGAAACATCCCTCTATATCACGGGGAAACATCCCTCAATATCACGGGAAAACATCCCTCTATATCACAGGGAAACATCCGTCTATATCACGGGGAAACATCCCTCTATATCACAGAGAAACATCCCTCTATATCACGGGGAAACATCCCTCTATATCACGGGGAAACATCCCTCTATATCACGGGGAAACATCCCTCAATATCACGGGAAAACATCCCTCTATATCACAGGGAAACATCCGTCTATATCACGGGGAAACATCCCTCTATATCACAGAGAAACATCGCTCTATATCACGGGGAAACATCCCTCTATATCACGGGAAAACATCCCTCTATATCACAGGGGAAACATCCGTCTATATCACGGGGAAACATCCCTCTATATCACAGAGAAACATCCCTCTATATCACGGGGAAACATCCCTCTGTATCACGGGAAAACATCCCTCTATATCACAGGGGAAACATCCCTCTGTATCACGGGAAAACATTCCTCTGTATCATGGGGAAGCATCCCTCTATATCACAGGGAAACATCCCTCTATATCACAGGGTAAACATCCCTCTGTATCACAGAGAGACATCCCTCTATATCACGGAGAAACATCCCTCTATATCACGGGGAAACATCCCTCTATATCACGGGGAAACATTCCTCTATATCACAGGGAAACATCCCTCTATATCACGGGGAAACATCCCTCTATATCACGGGGAAACATCCCTCAATATCACGGGAAAACATCCCTCTATATCACAGGGAAACATCCCTCTATATCACAGGGAAACATCCTTCTATATCACGGGAAAACATCCCTCTATATCACGGGGAAACATCCCTCTGTATCACGCGAAAACATTCCTCTGTATCATGGGAAACATCCCTCTGTATCATGGGAAAACATCCCTCTGTATGATCACGGGGAAACATCCTTCTATATCACGGGGAAACATCCTTCTGTATCACGGGAAAACATTCCTCTATATCATGGGGAAACATCCTTCTATATCACGGGGAAACATCCCTCTGTATCACGGAGAAACATTCCTCTGTATCACGGGGAAACATCCCTCTGTATCACGGGGAAACATCCCTCTATATCACAGAGAACCATCCCTCTATATCACGGAGAAACATTCCTCTGTATCACGGGGAAACATCCTTCTATATCACGGGGAAACATCCCTCAATATCACGGGAAAACATCCCTCTATATCACAGGGAAACATCCCTCTATATCACGGGGAAACATCCCTCTATATCACGGGGAAACATCCCTCTATATCACGGGGAAACATCCCTCTATATCACAGGGAAACATCCCTCTATATCACAGGGTAAACGTCCCTCTGTATCACAGAGAGACATCCTTCTATATCACGGGGAAACATCCCTCTATATCACGGGGAAACATGCCTCTATATCACGGGGAAACATTCCTCTATATCACAGGGAAACATCCCTCTATATCACGGGGAAACATCCCTCTATATCACGGTGAAACATCCCTCTATATCACAGTGAAACATCCCTCTATATCACGGGGAAACATCCCTCTATATCACAGTGAAACATCCCTCTATATCACGGGGAAACATCCCTCTATATCACAGAGAAACATCCCTCTATATCACGGGGAAACATCCCTCTAAATCACTGGGGAAACACCCCTCTATATCACAGGGAAACATCCCTCTATATCACAGGGTAAACGTCCCTCTGTATCACAGAGAGACATCCTTCTATATCACGGGGAAACATCCCTCTATATCACGGGGAAACATGCCTCTATATCACGGGGAAACATTCCTCTATATCACAGGGAAACATCCCTCTATATCACGGGGAAACATCCCTCTATATCACGGTGAAACATCCCTCAATATCACGGGAAAACATCCCTCTATATCACAGGGAAACATCCCTCTATATCACGGGGAAACATCCCTCTATATCACGGGGAAACATCCCTCTATATCACAGAGAAACATCCCTCTATATCACGGGAAAACATCCCTCTATATCACAGAGAAACATCCCTCTATATATCACAGAGAAACATCCCTCAATATTACATGGAAACATCCCTCTATATCACAGGGAAACATCCCTCTATATCACATGGAAACATCCCTCTATATCACAGGGAAACATCCCTCTATATCACGGGAAAACATCCTTCTATATCACGAGAAAACATTCCTCTGTATCACGGGGAAACATCCCTCTGTATCACGGGGAAACATCCCTCTATATCACAGGGAAAGATCCCTCTATATCACGGGGAAACATCCCTCTGTATCACAGGGAAACATCCCTCTATATCACGGAGAACCATCCCTCTATATCACAGGGAAACATCCCTCTATATCACGGGGAAACATCCTTCTATATCACGGGGAAACATCCCTCTATATCACAGAGAACCATCCCTATATATCACGGGAAAACATCCCTCTGTATCATGGGAAAACATCCCTCTATATCACGGGGAAACATCCCTCAATATCACGGGGAAACATCCCTCTATATCACGGGAAAACATTCCTCTGTATCATGGGAAGCATCCCTCTATATCACGGGGAAACATCCCTCTGTATGATCACGGGGAAACATCCTTCTATATCACGGGGAAACATCCCTCTGTATGATCACGGGGAAACATCCTTCTATATCACGGGGAAACATCCCTCTGTATGATCACGGGGAAACATCCTTCTATATCACGGGGAAACATCCCTCTATATCACGGGGAAACATCCCTCTATATCACAGAGAAACATCCCTCTATATCACAGAGAAACATCCCTCTATATCACGGGGAAACATCCCACTATATCACGGGGAAACATCCCTCTATATCACGGGGAAACATCCCTCTGTATCACGGGAAAACATCCCTCTATATCACGGGGAAACATCCCTCTATATCACGGGGAAACATCCCTCAATATCACGGGAAAACATCCCTCTATATCACAGGGAAACATCCGTCTATATCACGGGGAAACATCCCTCTATATCACGGGGAAACATCCCTCTATATCACGGGGAAACATCCCTCTATATCACGGGGAAACATCCCTCAATATCACGGGAAAACATCCCTCTATATCACAGGGAAACATCCGTCTATATCACGGGGAAACATCCCTCTATATCACAGAGAAACATCCCTCTATATCACGGGGAAACATCCCTCTATATCACGGGGAAACATCCCTCTATATCACGGGGAAACATCCCTCAATATCACGGGAAAACATCCCTCTATATCACAGGGAAACATCCGTCTATATCACGGGGAAACATCCCTCTATATCACAGAGAAACATCCCTCTATATCACGGGGAAACATCCCTCTATATCACGGGGAAACATCCCTCTGTATCACGGGAAAACATCCCTCTATATAACAGGGGAAACATCCCTCTGTATCACGGGAAAACATTCCTCTGTATCATGGGGAAGCATCCCTCTATATCACAGGGAAACATCCCTCTATATCACAGGCTAAACATCCCTCTGTATCACAGAGAGACATCCCTCTATATCACGGAGAAACATCCCTCTATATCACGGGGAAACATCCCTCTATATCACGGGGAAACATTCCTCTATATCACAGGGAAACATCCCTCTATATCACGGGGAAACATCCCTCTATATCACGGGGAAACATCCCTCAATATCACGGGAAAACATCCCTCTATATCACAGGGAAACATCCCTCTATATCACAGGGAAACATCCTTCTATATCACGGGAAAACATCCCTCTATATCACGGGGAAACATCCCTCTGTATCACGCGAAAACATTCCTCTGTATCATGGGAAACATCCCTCTGTATCATGGGAAAACATCCCTCTGTATGATCACGGGGAAACATCCTTCTATATCACGGGGAAACATCCTTCTGTATCACGGGAAAACATTCCTCTATATCATGGGGAAACATCCTTCTATATCACGGGGAAACATCCCTCTGTATCACGGAGAAACATTCCTCTGTATCACGGGGAAACATCCCTCTGTATCACGGGGAAACATCCCTCTATATCACAGAGAACCATCCCTCTATATCACGGAGAAACATTCCTCTGTATCACGGGGAAACATCCTTCTATATCACGGGGAAACATCCCTCAATATCACGGGAAAACATCCCTCTATATCACAGGGAAACATCCCTCTATATCACGGGGAAACATCCCTCTATATCACGGGGAAACATCCCTCTATATCACGGGGAAACATCCCTCTATATCACGGGGAAACATCCCTCTATATCACAGGGAAACATCCCTCTATATCACAGGGTAAACGTCCCTCTGTATCACAGAGAGACATCCTTCTATATCACGGGGAAACATCCCTCTATATCACGGGGAAACATGCCTCTATATCACGGGGAAACATGCCTCTATATCACGGGGAAACATTCCTCTATATCACAGGGAAACATCCCTCTATATCACGGGGAAACATCCCTCTATATCACGGTGAAACATCCCTCAATATCACGGGAAAACATCCCTCTATATCACAGGGAAACATCCCTCTACATCACGGGGAAACATCCCTCTATATCACGAGGAAACATCCCTCTATATCACGGGGAAACATCCCTCTATATCACAGTGAAACATCCCTCTATATCACGGGGAAACATCCCTCTATATCACAGTGAAACATCCCTCTATATCACGGGGAAACATCCCTCAATATCACGGGAAAACATCCCTCTATATCACAGGGAAACATCCGTCTATATCACGGGGAAACATCCCTCTATATCACGGGGAAACATCCCTCTATATCACGGGGAAACATCCCTCTATATCACGGGGAAACATCCCTCAATATCACGGGAAAACATCCCTCTATATCACAGGGAAACATCCGTCTATATCACGGGGAAACATCCCTCTATATCACAGAGAAACATCCCTCTATATCACGGGGAAACATCCCTCTATATCACGGGGAAACATCCCTCTATATCACGGGGAAACATCCCTCAATATCACGGGAAAACATCCCTCTATATCACAGGGAAACATCCGTCTATATCACGGGGAAACATCCCTCTATATCACAGAGAAACATCCCTCTATATCACGGGGAAACATCCCTCTATATCACGGGGAAACATCCCTCTGTATCACGGGAAAACATCCCTCTATATCACAGGGGAAACATCCCTCTGTATCACGGGAAAACATTCCTCTGTATCATGGGGAAGCATCCCTCTATATCACAGGGAAACATCCCTCTATATCACAGGGTAAACATCCCTCTGTATCACAGAGAGACATCCCTCTATATCACGGAGAAACATCCCTCTATATCACGGGGAAACATCCCTCTATATCACGGGGAAACATTCCTCTATATCACAGGGAAACATCCCTCTATATCACGGGGAAACATCCCTCTATATCACGGGGAAACATCCCTCAATATCACGGGAAAACATCCCTCTATATCACAGGGAAACATCCCTCTATATCACAGGGAAACATCCTTCTATATCACGGGAAAACATCCCTCTATATCACGGGGAAACATCCCTCTGTATCACGCGAAAACATTCCTCTGTATCATGGGAAACATCCCTCTGTATCATGGGAAAACATCCCTCTGTATGATCACGGGGAAATATCCTTCTATATCACGGGGAAACATCCTTCTGTATCACGGGAAAACATTCCTCTATATCATGGGGAAACATCCTTCTATATCACGGGGAAACATCCCTCTGTATCACGGAGAAACATTCCTCTGTATCACGGGGAAACATCCCTCTGTATCACGGGGAAACATCCCTCTATATCACAGAGAACCATCCCTCTATATCACGGAGAAACATTCCTCTGTATCACGGGGAAACATCCTTCTATATCACGGGGAAACATCCCTCAATATCACGGGAAAACATCCCTCTATATCACAGGGAAACATCCCTCTATATCACAGGGAAACATCCCTCTATATCACGGGGAAACATCCCTCTATATCACGGGGAAACATCCCTCTATATCACGGGGAAACATCCCTCTATATCACAGGGAAACATCCCTCTATATCACAGGGTAAACGTCCCTCTGTATCACAGAGAGACATCCTTCAATATCACGGGGAAACATCCCTCTATATCACGGGGAAACATGCCTCTATATCACGGGGAAACATTCCTCTATATCACAGGGAAACATCCCTCTATATCACGGGGGAAACATCCCTCTATATCACGGTGAAACATCCCTCAATATCACGGGAAAACATCCCTCTATATCACAGGGAAACATCCCTCTATATCACGGGGAAACATCCCTCTATATCACGGGGAAACATCCCTCTATATCACGGGGAAACATCCCTCTATATCACAGTGAAACATCCCTCTATATCACGGGGAAACATCCCTCTATATCACAGTGAAACATCCCTCTATATCACGGGGAAACATCCCTCTATATCACAGAGAAACATCCCTCTATATCACGGGGAAACATCCCTCTAAATCACTGGGGAAACACCCCTCTATATCACAGGGAAACATCCCTCTATATCACAGGGGAAACATCCCTCTGTATCACAAGGAAACATCCCTCTATATCACGGGGAAACATGCCTCTATATCACAGGGAAACATCTTTCTATATCACAGAGAAACATCCCTCTATATCACAGAGAAACATCCCTCTATATCACAGAGAAACATCCCTCTATATCACAGAGAAACATCCCTCTATATCACGGGGAAACATGCCTCTATATCACAGGGAAACATCTTTCTATATCACAGAGAAACATCCCTCTATATCACAGAGAAACATCCCTCTATATCACGGGAAAACATCCCTCTATATCACAGAGAAACATCCCTCTATATATCACAGAGAAACATCCCTCAATATTACATGGAAACATCCCTCTATATCACAGTGAAACATCCCTCTATATCACATGGAAACATCCCTCTATATCACAGGGAAACATCCCTCTATATCACAGAGAAACATCCCTCTATATATCACAGAGAAACATCCCTCTATATATCACAGAGAAACATCCCTCTATATCACAGGGAAACAACCCTCTATATATCACAGAGAAACATCCCTCTATTGTTACGGTCATGAAATGGTCAAATATTTGATCGACCGGTCAGGATAGCGATTTAGTTTTTGTGAATAAAATCCTATCGCGATAATCAGTTCTGACACCACCGGAATATCCGGAAAAGATAAGTATATTTCCTATACTTATCGTAGTAGTATTGAGAGAATAAAGATTGCTTGCTTCGATCCAATCCTATTTTATTTGTAACCCTTAATATCATAACAATAAACGAACAGTAAATAATATTGGATCCTTGTCAGTCTGTATACGCTCCGAAAGTGTATGTAGGCCTATATATGACGCCTCTATCCCGTGTTCTTATACCCAGATGTAGTGCCTGTTAATGTCCGTTTCTTTGTGATTGTTGTGGAGAGCTGTGTGATTGAACCTCGTTCTGATTACTGTATGTGAGATATTTATAATAATAAATAGTTCTCTGCACTTCCATATATAAGGTATAATAATCTACCGATCCGCGTTTTAACGTCTTGAAACTTTATTCACTGCTGATGTAGACGTCCACTGCTCATCCAGAGGTTTATTTACGGGCAATGCTTAAGATGATAAATCGTACAAGTTCGGACGTTAAATACCGCTTGGTTCCCCTATGAGGGTAATCAGGAGTGAACGTAGGCTAATTAGTCCAGGTCGGGTACGCATAACATCAAGCCCTTCCCATATCAAAACGTACTGACAGTAATATCCTTTGGTTGGATTAACCGCTTGGTGTTAATCTCACTTAACGGGCAATGCTTCTCGGGCAATGCTTAAGATTAATTTAAGTACAAGTTGTTGAAAAAACAAGCAGTTTGTTCCCCTATGACGTGAGTCAGGAATGAACGTCTGCTAATTAATCGGTAACAAGCACAGTGTTTAATCAAGCCCTTCCCGTACCAAAACGTACTGATAATGTATTCCTCTTCTTTATTTCGTTAAAATAATTCCTATATGATCTTATGGTAGCAGTAAATAATTCCTTTGCGAAATGCTCACTGGTTACGTTTAATTGTAACATTAGAGGTTTATCCCAACTTCTATCGTGGGGTGGAACCCCAACTTTTAGCGTGGATATAGCACCCCAAGTTAAATCGTAAAGTAAGAGTAGGAGCTTTGACATGCCTTTGTGCGCTGAGATTATCCTTGTAATTAATTAGGTTACTAAACGGTGTGAGTTTAATTCCATTCTATTTGAAAGTTTAGTAGATTGAGATAATTCTGCAATCAATACTTACAATAAGTTTTGATATCACGACCGCTCTTTGACTAAGCTCAGGCTTGAGTGATGTTTCTGCTGTCGTCTGCAGAATTTATACCTTCGCGCCATGTAAAGCGCCTTCTGTCGGAAGTTCTGCACATAGTTCCATTACTCTCCAACAGAAAGTGGTTAAGCGTATACGAGTTAAATAAAGAAATTAATGCCAGTTTAAGCGAAAGCTAAATGTATCACTCTGCAGTTGTCTTCGTAATAAATCCGCCTTGAATCATATTAGCTCTTTCTTACGGTAAAAGATCGCCGTGTGCTTACGGTAAAAGAACTCCAAGATGGCTGACATCGTTGGCTCGCCTATCGGGAGCAAGTACACAATTAGGATCAGCCCGTTCCTAGATTTCGGTCGATATCTTAGGGCATTGTTTAGTGGGACTTCCAAAAAGCCAGGACTACTGTTTTGAGTATTCATGTGACTCAATGAAGTAGTAGTTTGCCTAAAAAAGTATATGAAAGGTGAAGATTGAATAAAAGTGGCGGATTGAGCTGTCTGACGTGGGGGTGATTGGGCTCCTGACAACAATGTGACTTGTGTCGTCTGCACCCCTGTCCCCTTCGGAAGTAAAAATCTTGAGATTTCTCCCTTATTGGTCTGTCAAGAGTTTAACTGTAGACTTGTCTAGGGTGGTTCCGAGTTTCCACCAGGGCTTTTAGCTGGGCGAATGTTTCTAACCGAGTGACAGAGCCAAACGCTAACATTACGGCAAATGGAAAATTAATTGTGTACTGATGCCTGTTATGCCAGGGAACCCCTAGTGTAGACCTCTGCCAAACGTTTCAATGTAAGAAAACTATTGATACCAGCTATTTAATGTTTTTCATACTAGCCAAGCAGGTATTTTTCTAGTGAACCAGTTGGTGAAATTTGGGATTCCAAAGGTTTTAGGTTTAAAATAATAGAGAGATTTAAATCGTGTGATTTTGATTTTTAAAAAATCCAGTAACAGCAGAGGCTGCTCTGTGCAGTGCTTGGGTTTGGAGTTTACTCGCGCTTTGTCGGTTTGAAAATGTGATTTGATATTGAAAAAGATGAAAAGCAGCCAGTTGGCTGTGGTGAGAGGGAAAATGAGGCTGCGATCGGGGATCGGTGAGAATGGTGTCTGCTTGCTGTGGACAGGACCTTTCACCAAGAATGGGAGATATGGTGTTTTTTCGCTAAAGCATCCTGTCACAGGCAATTGGACTAAAAAACCAGCTCATCGAATAGCTCACATGGTTCATGTGGGTAATTTTAACATCAGTCGCCACATGGATTGCTCTCATCTCTGTCATAACTCCCTTTGCGTGAACCCGTCGCATCTAAATTTGGAAGAACACTGGGTTAATAACAACAGACAGAGATGTAGCAACCAAGGTACATGCCTTGGGCATGAGGGGTACCCCGATTGTCTCCTCAGCTTGCACATTTTCTGATTAAGGTAGGTAAACAACAACAACATAAATTATTAAAGGAAAGTTCTTTCTTTATTTGATATTTTCTTCATTTGTAAAACCTGTATTGAAATGAAAAGGAAGCAAAGTCTATTTTCTTTTTGACGGGTAGCTGTGTTCAACTTGTATGGCATCAAGTTTGCCTTTTTTATAGTCTGTTTCTTGTTCTTTGTTTCCTGATGTGTAATTCAAGTGCTCTTGTATTTTTCTCCCAGTGTTTTTAATAATTTTTTTTCACAGCAGGTCGCTTTCTATATCTGGTTGAATATTCTCTCTCTTTCTGTAGTAACACAAGGCTCTCTTCTGTTTTGGGGCTGAGAACGCCCACCCGAACTGCGGATAGTTTGCCTCTTACGGACACGTCAAGTGTAGTTCAATTTACCGAAGTTATGGTGATATTCCATACACCAACGTTCAGTCTACGAATTTTGAAATGCTGATCGGTAAAGTCTGACAAACTTTTGTCGGAAATTACAAGCCATGAAAATATTAACTGCTCTGTATGGACAATTCCCACCCCAGACTTCTTTAGAACTCTTAAAAGATTATTCTTGTCCTCTTTTAGTACGTGTAGCTATTCCAAAGGGCGTATGCCCCCTATATCTGAACGATACCTGTTTGACATGCACTGTTTGACCCAGTTCGAACGTCACGCAAAATGGAGGCAAAGTCTCCAAGAAATGACAGTTTGTTGTTGTTTGAGACCAGATGTACGCCCTGTGGAATAGCTACACGTAATAAAAGCGGACAAGAATAATCTTTTACCCCATAAATGAACCATTTTTGGCGTAATAAAGCTAGTGCATAAATTTTCGATATGCCCCACGGGTAATAAATATCCTGGGAATTTGATTGGTCCGGCAAAACTCATTCATCACGATTAGCCAATGAAAAGCTACAAACCCAAAGCCGGACTACTTTTTTGACAGCTGTCAAAGTCGTCTGCTGTTTTCACTGTGGCAAAATTCAATGTTTCATCATGACAGACTTACGGATTGGCGACGTTGTAAAAGTGGACAAAAAAGGAGCTGGGCGAGTGAAACAATTTACTGATACACATTTGGTTAAAGTTCAAATAATCGGTATAGATTTTGACATAGAACTGTCGCCAAGATTGACAAGAATACCATCAACGGTTACATTGGCGTCCGACATCGGTCAAGGTAGGCCTATGGAATTATTTAAGTAACTTAAATTTAAAATATCTGAAAGACTTTCGCATATTAATTTTATATGTTACGTGGTACTTTGATTTGCGAGCAAGTAACAAGACATTATTGTTATTTCAAAACAGATTACTTCCAAGGGAGCGATGTCAACAGCCGGTTAGAAGAAGCTGGCGAGCAAGGCGCTGCCGGAGAGAGGCCTCAATCCCGGGTGACTGACTGCGCAGACAAGACGAAGAACTATACTAGATTTATTCCCGTCAACGAAGGAGATGTGATCAACATCATACGAACCGAAGAAAATCAAAACACGGCAAAAAAGACATCGTATGATATGAAACTCTTACAACAATTTCTTCAGATGACAAATAATGGAGATATGCGTGAAATTTATGACATTCCTCCAGGTGAATTATGCAAAATTCTGAGTAAATTTTTCGTAAGCGTACGTAAACCTGACGGAAAAGAGACGGTAAAGGTAACTTACCCAAAAAGGCAGATCCGGCTACTGATGAGGAGATCGATCATCTTTGGACATCCGGTCAGTTTGGCGTTCATAGTCCTCAAGCCATAATTAACACTCTCTGGTTTTTTACCACAGTAGCCTACACTTTGGATTGAGAGGTAACACAGAACATAGGAATATGTGCTGGCGAGATGTAACTCTTTGCACAGATATTGACAATAGGGAGTATTTGGAATTTTGCAAGAGGCAAACTAAAACGCGCACCGGATCAAATCCCAAGGACACTCGCAAAGTAAAACTCAAAATGTGGGATGTACCCAACAATTCATCGAGGTGTCCGGTTTCTGTGTACAAGAAATACAGTTTACTCCGATCGGCACAGTTTTCAAATAAAGATGACCCTTTCTATATTGCCACTCACACAACACGTGAAATCCCTATCTCCGGAGAACAGTGGTTCAGGAGACAACCAATAGGTAAAAACAAAATAGGCAATTTGATGAAAAACATGGCCGTAAAGGCAAATTTGTCGTCTAGCAAAAGATTAACAAACAGCAGCGGGCGAAAACGCGTTCTTCAGAAACTAAATGACGAAACTATTCCACCGACACAAATAATGCAAATTTCAGGTCATCGCAACATTCAATCTGTAAATAATTACAGTTCTATTTCTGAAAATCAGCACAGGGAAATTTCAGGCATATTAAACTCAACGTTATCTGTTCAAACTCAATCTGCGATCAAATCCGTTGAAAATGACTCCCGAAATGTTATCCCCAGTCAGCAATCCATGTCTCGAGTATCGAGTACGACCACAGCCTCAAATGTCGCGCCAATATTCGGAGGTCAAATTTCTGGAGGAGTATTCAACGTTCATGTTCATAATCATTACAATTGTGAAGCACCCAAGCTTAGCAGAATTCGTGTCATCGAATCTTCACAATCTTCAAATGAGGATTAATCCGCTGTTTTACACTGAACTGTTGCCGATATTAACTGTTCTAATCTTCTGTTAGATTCTTTCTCAAGTTTCAGCGCGCCATGTTTACATGTACGATTTATGTTTGCCTGACGAATGGCGTGTCGACACTGTTGTCTGTTGTCAGTTTTGAAATATCCCTTTGGGAAGTTTTCTTAACTTACAGTTTATTGTTTTTACTTTGTACAATAAAAATAATTGGCTTTAAAAATGATTCGTATAAGTCGTATCATTTATGAATGCTATAATTATACAATTAAA
The DNA here is from genome assembly GCA_963971465.1 of Lepidochitona cinerea. Lineage (NCBI taxonomy): Eukaryota > Metazoa > Mollusca > Polyplacophora > Chitonida > Tonicellidae > Lepidochitona > Lepidochitona cinerea. The sequence continues at coordinate 33,570,124 of OZ020555.1, read as the reverse complement.
CAAATTTGTATTGCACTGTTTTCTTCCGCTTTCAACTGTTTACTCAGCACGACAGTTTACTCTGACCGCATTCCAGTAAATCAATGCGCGTTATTTATAGTTTCACTGAGAGACGACGGCGACAGTTGGTTTGTTTTTGTTGAATTTAGATCTCTGGTATTTATGGGATTAAAAGGATCTCCACCCAGTGACCCTGTGATATCAGATTTATTAAACGAGAGTAGTAATTTTCATTTGTTCCGAGCCAAACTCAAGTACTAATTTTCATTTGTTCCTCGACAGAGGCTCGGAACAAATGAAAATTACTACTCTCGTTTAATAAATCTGATATCACAGGGTCACTCGGTGGAGATCCTCTATTTATGAGTTTTAAAGAAGTCTGAGGTAGGAATCGCCAATACCGAGGAGTTACAATAAAATTTTAATGGCTTGTAATTTAAGCATCATTTCCACCTTGATTTTCAAATTCGTATACCCGGTACCGAACGTTAGTATATGTAATATAAGTTCGGTAAATTGAACTAGTCAAGTGGGTTGTTTATTCAATGAATTGTTGAGGAGGCCCTGCCTGCAAAAGTTCTAGAATAGATAACATTTTTGGGGAGGGACACACTAAAAGATCGATTTACTGCCTCACATTTCTGTGTATTGGTATTAAATCTCATTTTCACCAATGCATCTTCACTTAGGCGCATTCTAATAAGCTCTCTTAGAAGTTTCTTGCCTTCAGGGGTCATGTTTACACTGTATAGCTTATGGATTGCCAAAAACATAGACCTTTCCCACCAGCTTTTTAATTTTCCTCCCAAACAAACCATTGAATGTCTTCTGCACATTGAACAGTCCCCAGCATAACACCGACTAGTGGCTTCCAACACTTTTGGCAGAGCAGCCTTTATTTTGTCAATGTCACCACTGTATGAATTCATGAGTTCATTGAATATAAGACTGCACCTGGCTTTAATGTCTTAACTAAACAATTTCTGCATTTTCTTCTTTGCCTCCCTTGTCTTGCCAGGGAACATGTCCTTACTAAATTCAGCATTATTACATTTTTTGAATTGTAGTCTTCCAAGGTGGACTGGGTCAGCAAGTCTGGTGACTTTCCACAATGGAAATATGCTTTTTATACCTTCTTCCACGCCTTTTGCTGCAGATGAGTCTCCGTCGGTTGTCACATGATTGATTTTAACACCCTGTGTAGCCAAATCCAGCCCAATATCTTGACCCATCTTTCTTTTTGACCAGGGGGCATTTGGGTTTGTGTCGGCTGTGCAGTCTGGATGACCACCCGGACAGCTTATATCAAACCCTCTTCCTTTCAGCCAAGCACCTTTCCAGCAAAGTTTATTTTTGAATGTCGCTGAAACAATATATTTCTTCTCTGTCATGGTTTCACATGCTATTCCAGTGGTCTGAGATGCATGCTGACCAGGCTTTTTAGCACTGCTGATTGTGACACTATTATATCTGCCATCCATTGCTACATCAAACTCGTCCTTGTTTTTTCCTTGTAGAGTTTGTATATCGTTTAACCAAACTGACCTTTTTTCATATCATCTGTATTTAATTCCCTTATGTTATCTCCCACACTGTATGCGGTCCTGTGCATACCTGATCTCGCTGGAGCTGGGACATCCATTGATGTGAAGAGAAGTCTAGCCCTTGTGTTTCCCATGGGGGTGTCTTGTAGTCCAACTTGCAGAGCAAGGTTGACGACAGCAGGGTTTTTTCCAGGTTTGGGACTTTTCACTTCTTTAAAAAGCTTGTATGGCTCTGAGAAATAATTGCAAATTCTACATTTTAAAGTATATGACCATGCAAGACCTTGTTTCTTTTCGGTGGCTATTTCGAACACTGGTTTGCAATCAGAGTCATTTTCTTGATGTTTTGATATGGTGTCATTCCACATATATACCATGCTTTCAATGTCGATTAACCTCATCCCTGAAGCAATATCTGTCTTTTTTCTTTCTGCAGAGGCCGAGTTATCCTATTTTGTCTGAGTGATCGTCTCGGAGGCGGATTACAGCTCTCTTGTTCCGTCGCGTTTGTTGGGAAATCTCTGTCTGTGTTTCCCACTGTAGAGGCTGTGTTCAAGTCCATCCAAGAACAACTGGCCATGGGCAGGATAATGGGACTAGCTTGTGTTTTTCTTGGCCTTCCAACATTACCAGCTCTGAAGAGATTTTGCTGCCTTTTTCGTTTCCCCTTCATGTTAAGCACCAGGTAAGCTATGATTGATGGGAGACTGGACCTTTCTTTTTATAGCCGTGTTTTGAGTGTTATTTTAACTTATGTGAGTGGACTGAGGTTCATGTTATTTCCATTAAACAACAAAACTGGTAAGTTTACCTTCACTGCCAATCTGCATGCAGCTTGTTTAGGCTCTGTCAAACAACATCAAAAAGTGTTTAAATGTGTGAACCTGGACAGGGGGGTTTGGGGGGGGGGGGTGGTAAGTTTATTTATATTCTGTTATAATTTTGGGTGTCTCATGTGAGGGGGGGGGGGGGGGCTTCTTTTTTATTTTGAATTTGATATTTCACATTGGTTGAGTAAAGCAGTTGCATGTCAGTCTAGACGGAGTGTGATTAAGCCCTACCTAACACAACTAACGGCAGGATTATCTCCCCTTGTCCAATGGTAGTGAACTGTGAGTGCATTTTGGGATTATACCTATGGTCACTTTCTTTTGCACAGCTTGAGAACGCTTCTAAAGAGACACTTTAATTTGTTGAAAGAGGGGTCATATAACTTTAAAAAAATATATAATTTGTCCGATTGGCTTATTTATTTTTTCACAGATTTCATTTCGGCAGATAAATTTGGCACACAAATACCCCCATTTAGTTGACCCCCTCCCCCAAAAAAAAAAAACAAGATTGTCCAATTACAGTTTGCTTATTGTCACATTCCAAAATTCCTTAATGATTATGGTATGCGAGCGTACTCTCGGGAGGCCAACATCCAAACAAACACGAAGAATTGAAAAATAATATGTATTTGAAATCAAAAGAGGACAATAAAGCAAGTCACAAGTCACTAATTAGGAAACAGCCTGTCTTCACATAAAGCATAACTAATCCAGTGATTGCCAAATCGAGTCACATGTGCAACGAATCAAAATAAACTGCCCAGCAAAGATGCATAGAGGAAAAGTGAAGAAAACATAACATTGGGTTAGTACAGTTCTTAATGTCAAGATCACACTTTGACAGATAGCTGTAATGTGTTTTTTTTACCCTTGAATTTGGAGTCTTGTTACATGAAGCCCCATTTCTTTCTAAGTCACTGTTTCTTTGCCCAGATTTTTATGTGCTTTTCAGTTTGAGTGATAGTCTTGTAAAGAGTAGTGCGTAGGCCTATAGCTATTTTGTTGTCTTGAGAAGCCCTGACTGACTATACGGAAAGTTAGTGCAGTTGAATTTAAGAATTGCAAGGTTAATATTAAGTGTAGGCAAAACATCCTGTGATCATTAAGAACACTGAATTTTGATTTTTCAATTTATTTATTTTGAGAAATATTTACCTAAGGCTTTCATAGTGGAAAGGTGACTCTGTGGACACAGACATTTCAGCCTGCCTGTGTGAAACATTTAATTACTGATCTTGTGCTAATTCTCGTGAGACTCACCTTTCCTCACCGGTTAATACTTACCTGTTACGTGGGTGACGAGATGTCAGTTTTTCCCTCCCGGCATATAATGCGGGGGATATAGCGATCAGCTTGTCTGTCCGTCTGTCTGTCTGTCCGTAATCATTTCTTGTCATCGCATCTCCTCCCACATTTTTTATCGGATTTTTTTAAAACTTGGTTGACATACTGGATATCATTCGAGGACATGCACCTCCTATTTTGGTTCTGCTGGTTTCATTATGTTTAGAGTTACTGCCCTTTTCCGACAGTATAAGACAATATAGACAACTAGTGCTTGTCATCGCATCTCCTCACACAGTTTTTATAATTTTTTTTCCGAAACTTGGTGGACATGCTGGATATCATTCGAGGATGTGCACCTCCTATTTTGGTTCCGCTGGTTTCATTATTTTTAGAGTTACTGCCCTTTGCTGACAGTATAAGACGACAATTAGTGGTTGTCATCGCATCTCCTCCCACGATTTTTATCAGATTTTTTCAAAATTTGGTCAACTAGCTGGATATCAATCGAGGATGTGCACCTTCTATTTTGGTTGCGCTGGTTTCATTATTTTTAGAGCTACTGCCCTTTTCCGACAGTATATGACGACATAGACAATTAGTGGTTGTCATCGTATCTCCTCCCACAGTTTTTATTAATTTTTTTTAAACTTGGTGGACATGATGAATATTATTCGAGGATGTGCACCTTCTATTTTGGTTGCGCTGTTTTCATTATATTTAGAGTTACTGCCCTTTCCCGACAGTATAAGACGACCTAGACAATTAGTGCTTGTCATCGCATCTCCTCTCGCGATTTTTATCAGGTTTTTTCGAAACTTGGTGGACTTGCTGGATATAATTCAAAGATGTGCACCTTTTATTTTGGCTGCGCTAGTTTTATTATTTTTAGAGTTACTGCCCTTTTCCGACAGTATAAGACCACATAGACAATTAGTGGTTGTCATCACATCTCCTCCCACAGTTTTTATAAGATTTTGGGGGGAAAATTGGTGGATATCATGGAAGGATGTGCATCTCCTATTTTGATGGCGCTGGTCCAAATTAATTTCAGAGTTACTGTCCTTTTCCGATAGTATAGCATAGATATCTTATAATAACTTAAAATAAATAATAAATCTTATGTGGGGCCGGGGAAATACGGCATCTTCTGATGACTCTTGTTTTCTTTGTGCTTCACCTTACCTGTGTGAAACGGATTTACTAAACCCGAAGTGTTCGCGACTTATCTTGTGAAATCTTGGATTACCTTTAAGAACTATTTTGTGTGTCCCTCATCTGATTCGTGATACTCAAGTTTCTGGAATTAACTGTTTACCTGTGTACTGAACTTTGCGTATAGTACTTATTGTAGATCTCGAAAGAGAACAGAATGCCATTTTCCTTAGACAATTTATTTCACTTTATGATATTGCATTTTATGGTGACAGTGGTGAATTTTGGCTTGACTTTGTGTATGATGTGTGGTTCAAGCTGAAACAAAAAACAAAGAAAATCCTTATTAAAGATGTACCAAAATAACAGATCAGGAAAGGAAAATTTAAAGGTCATCTAGTAATTTTGGTATATCAATATGGGTTTTCTAAAAGTAAACATAACAGGACTAATAAAAAAATAACATAAGCCTACTCACAACTTTCTTGGCATACTGACTCTAAGGTTGAATACTGAACAACCTGACCTACTAGATGGTCTCTGTCCAGTCCACTAACACTGACTGACCCAGGTCTCTTGCTCTCAGAACTGACCAGTCATGCCTGGTATTCATATGCAAATATATTTGCTGTCCAGCTCTAATAATATCAAAGGTCATACATGTACCTAAGCAAGAAAATCTTGAGCTGACCAATGCAACCAATCAGAGAATATTCATAGAATATTTTGTTCACTATAAGGGTTGCACTATACTCTATTATGTTTCTCACTGTAAAGGTGTTTAGCAAATATAAATGGATTCAAAAAAATACAATTTACTAATCTTAACATATGTATAAAAATATGCATTTTAAAATTCATAAATAAGTAGATATATCAAATTTAGGTAGATAAATAAAAAAATTACATAAAGTTAACTTTACACTAATCACTCCAAGGATATACTCGATTCGATGCATGCCCACAAATCCGGTACCGGTAAGAACTGTACTAACCCAATATTATGTTTTCTTCACTTTTCCTTTATGCATCTTTGCTGGCCAGTTTATTTTGATTCGCTGCACATGTGACTTGATTTGGCAATCACTGGATTAGTTATGCTTTATGTGATGACAGGCTGTTTCCTAATTAGTGACTTGTCTATGTATGAGTAAACGTTGAGCTTTAATGAATTGTTATCTAGCCAGTCTTCACTGTTGCGTAACTGAGGCATGTGTTGCATGTTTCTGATGCTATATTGACCTCTTTTGATTTCAAATACATTTTATGTATTTTTCAATTCTTCGTGTTTGTTTGGATGTTGGCCTCCCGAGAGTACGCTCGCTTACCATAATCATTAAGGAATTTTGGAATGTGACAATAAGCAAACTGTAATTGGACAATCTTGTTTTTTTTTTAATTTTCAACTAAATGGGGATATTTGTGTGCCAAATTTATCTGCCGAAATGAAATCTGTGAAAAAATAAATAAGCCAATCTGTCAAATTATATATTTTTATTAAAGTTATATGACTCCTCTTTCAACATATTAAATTGCAAGTGTCTCTTTAGAAGCGTTCTCAAGCTGTGCAAAAGAAAGTGACCATATGAATAATCCCAAAATGCACTCACAGTTCACTACCATTGGACAAGGGGAGATAATTCTGCCGGTAGTTGTGTTAGGTAGGGCTTAATCACACTCCGTCTAGACGATTATGAAATTGCTTTACTCAACCAATGTCAAATGTCAAATTCAAAATAAAAAAAGAAGCCCCCCCCCCCCTCCCTCACATGAGACACTCAAAATTATAACAGAATATAAATAAACTTACCAACCTTGACTTGAACACAGCCGCTACAGTGCGAAACACAGACAGAGATTTCCCAACAAACGCGACGGAACAAGAGAGCTGTAATCCGCCTCCGAGACGATCACTCAGACAAAATAGGATAACTCGGTCTCTGCAGAAAGAAAAAAAAGACAGATATTGCTTCAGGGGTGAAGTTAATCGACATTGACAGCATGGTATATATGTGGAATGACACAATATCAAAACATCAAGAAAAGGACCCTGATTGCAAACCAGTGTTCGAAATAGCCACCGAAAAAAAACAAGGTCTTGCATGGTCATATACTTTAAAATGTAGAATTTGCAATTATTTCTCAGAGCCATACAAGCTTTTTAAAGAAGTGAAAAGTCCCAAACCTGGAATAAATCCTGCTGTCGTCAACCTTGCTCTGCAAGTTGGACTACAAGACACCCCCATGGGAAACACAAGGGCTAGACTTCTCTTCACATCAATGGATGTCTCAGCTCCAGCGAGATGAGGTATGCACAGGACCGCATGCAGTGTGGGAGATAAAATAAGGGAATTAAATAAAGATGATATGAAAAAAGGTCAGTATATGAATTTGAAATGCAAGGTGGAAATGATGCTTAAATTACAAGCCATGAAAATATTATTGTAACTCCTCGGTATGGACGATTCCTACCTCAGACTTCTTTAAAACTCATAAAAGATTATTCTTGTCCACTTTTATTACATGTAGCTATTCCACAGAGCGTACATCTGGTCTCAAACAACAACAAACTGTCATTCCTTGGAGACTTTGCCACCATTTTGCGTGACGTTCGAACTGGGTCAAACAGTGCATGTCAAAAAGGTATAAGATCAGATATAAGGGCCTACGGCCTTTGGAATAGCTACACGTACTAAAAGAGGACAAGAATAATCTTTTCTGGGATAGGAATTGTCCATAGAGAGCAGTTACAATAATATTTTCATGGCTTGTAATTTCCGACAAAAGTTTGTCGGACTTTACCGACCAGCTTTTCAAAATTGGTATATGGAATATCACCATAAATTTGGTAAATTGAACTACACTTGACGTGTCCGTAAAAGGCAAACTATCCGCAGTTCGGGTGGGCGTTCTCAGCCCCAAAACAGAAGAGAGCCTTGTGTCACTACAGAAAGAGAGAGAATATTTAACCAGATATAGAAAGCGACCTGCTGTGAAAAAAACTTCTTAAAAACACTGGGAGAAAAATACAAGAGCACTTGAATTACACATCAGGAAACAAAGAACAAGAAACAGACTATAAAAAAGGCAAACTTGATGACATACAAGTTGAACACAGCTACCCGTCAAAAAGAAAATAGACTTTGCTTCCTTTTCAATTCAATACAGATTTTACAAATAAAGAAAATATCAAATAAAGAAAGAACTTTCCTTTAATAATTTATGTTGTTGTTGTTTACTTACCTTAGTCAGTTAATGCGCAAGCTGAGGAGACAATCGGGGTGCCCCTCATGCCCAAGGCATCTACCTTGGTTGCTACATCTCTGTCTGTTGTTATTAACCCAGTGCTCTTCGAAATTTAGATGTGACGGGTTCACGCAAAGGGAGTTATGACAGAGATGAGAGCAATCCATGTGAGCTACTCGATGAACTGGTTTTTTAGTCCACTTGCCTGTGACAGGATCCTTTTACGAAAAAACACCATATCTCCCATTCTTGGTGAAAGGGCCTGTCCACAGCAAGCAGACACCATTCTCACCGAGCCCCGATCGCAGCCTCAATTTCCCTCTAACCACAGCCAACTGGCTGCTATTCATGTTTTTCAATATCAAATTATATTTTCAAACTGACAGAACGTGAAACTAGTGTCCTTACGCCAGTAAACTCCTAACAGTAGCACTCCACTTTTTTTTTAAAAATCAAAATCACACGATTTAAATCTCTCTATTATTTTAAACCTAAAACCTTTGGAATCCCAAATTTCACCAACTGGTTCACTAGAAAAATACCTGCTTGGCTAGTATGAAAAAAATTAAATAGCTGGTATCAATAGTTTTCTTACATTGAAACGTTTGGCAGAGGTCTACACTAGGGGTTCCCTGGCATAACAGGCATCAGTACACAATTAATTTTCCATTTGCCATAATGTTAACGTTTGGCTCTGTCACTCGGTTAGAAACATTCGCCCAGCTAAAAGCCCTGGTGGAAACTCGGAACCACCCTAGAGAAGTCTGCAGTTAAAATCTTGACAGACCAATAAGGGAGAAATCTCACGATTTTCACTTCCGAATGGGACAGGGGTGCAGACGACACAAGCCACATTGTTGTCAGGGGCCCAATCACCCCCACGTCAGACAGCTCAATCCGCCACTTTTATTCAATCTTCACCTTTCATATATTTTTTTAGACAAACTACTACTTCATTGAGTCACATGAATACTCAAAAAAGTAGTCCTGGCTTATTGGAAGTCCCACTAAAAGAGTATTTGTTGGAAGTCTTCAGTAGCCTTATTTACACCATCTGAAGTTTCCGTATAGCTAGTGGTTAGGAATTGATTTGCCTTGGATGTAATATCATTAGATAGCAGTGCATTTAGAAACATTGCGTCTGACTGTGGATTCCAGATAAATTTATAAGCTTTTTATTTTACTGCTAACATTGGATTGAGTTTGTGTTTTATCATCGACGGTGGGGTCCGTTTTTGCAATTGGGCCGTTATTTTTTACAGTGGCAACAATAGGGCAGTGGTCAGATAAGAAAGTGAGTGGCTTAACTTGCATGAAGATAATTTTGTCAAAAAAACTTGACGTAGACAGGACATAGTCAACAGTGCTGCATCCATTATAATGATAGCATGTAAAGGCACCTACACTATCGCCTAGAGAGCGTCCATTAGCAATGTAAATATCCATAGTAAGACAAAGCTGCAACAAAGAGGATCCAAAGCAATTAGTTGATTTGTCTTGGTTGTTACGGAATGATAAACGTTGCGGGTTATTTAGTCCAATATCATAATTTGGCAGGGGGGAGTGACGGTGGTTTCCGGCCTAGGTCGCTCAGCCAGTCTGGGTTATTGCCAACTCTGGCGTTAAAATCCCCACCAAGCAAGTAAGTAAGTAAGTTTATTAACCGTAAGCATACAGCTTATTGGTACATGAAATACATAGTTAATAAGACTAGGCGGAGGGCAGCCAAAAATTACTTTCTAAGTTTGGTTGCCTTACCTAGATACATTCCTAAATGTCTTAACTGTTTTACATTTGTACAAGATAGTAACTGTAGCAATTTAAATACTGATGGTTTTTTATAAAAGTATTTCTTTATATATTTTTCTCTTAGCGCCTTAAATGCAGGACAGATTAATATAAAATGATATTCGTCCTCAATACTTCACATCACATCACCTTTAGTAGTGAAGTGTGCGATGTCTTCTTCTATCTCATTGAAAGGGTTTATTGAAGTTTTTTGCCAAAATGGTGATGAGGATGGTGGGATATACACGACACCAACATATAAATCTCTTTCAAGTTGCAGCTTTGGCTTTGACAGTTTTACCCAGAGAAGGAAACCATTACTTTCTTTAACAAGCTGTATTGAATCACTAAGTAAGGTTTTGTAATAAAGTGACACCCCACCTCGGGGGGGGGGGGGGGGGGGGGGGTTGGATGGTATTTGTTTTGTCAATTCTAATAGTATTAAAGCAACTATAACTTGGAAAAATGTAATTAAATTTTGAAGATCTGATGTCATCGTTGGTTAACCAGGTTTCACCAAAACCAATAATATCACTACAGTCAACCATCTTCGATAAATCCTTAAATTTTTTATCAGAGTTAGTCTTTGAAGGTAACCCTTGAATGTTCCAGAACATAAACTTAATAGGCATAATAATTATATATTAGATATTTAACTCTAAAAAAATCTGATAGATTAGGCTAATACATTTCTACACATCTAGCAAGTTAAAAAGTAATTCTAGTAATAATACAATTTCAGTAATTAAGTGGATATCAGTTGCAGTTGGGTGCATGGGGTTTGGATACAGTGCATTGGGACCATAGTGGTTCCCAGGTCTCCACGGCCCAAATCCTGGGAATAGCCATGAGCCAGTTTGTGATGGAATTTGGGGGAATGGTTGAGTGAAACCATACACATTTGGGGTAAATTGGAAAGGATACACGTCCATGTATGGTAGCCGAGTGTTTCCTATTTTAGAGGTCAAAAGCAAGGAAGCATGACTGATAGTCCAAGTGTTTTACCCTGTTTCTGGATAGGATTGGCATCGACAGATAGCACCAAATCGATTCCAGCTCTGGGTTGAATTATAGGGTTTAGGATGATGACCCTAACACTGATTGTCTGGATAGAGCTGTTTTTCCTCTTTGTATGATCTGTTATGGTGTGCACCAAATAAGGATTGACTTCAATGTTTCTTCGGTTCATCGAGTTATGAACGAAGTTGCCCCTGTGCAAACTAAATAAATCCGCGAAGCGGTCTATGAAAAGTTTACACAGGGGCCAGTTCGTTCACAACTCGATGAAACGAAGAAACATTGAAGTCAATCCTTATGATTTAATTACTATCACATATACTACGTAAAACAATAAAAATATTCACAGGGAGTGATATATTTTATTTTCAAAATCAAAACAAACCAAACGCAAAGCTACACTTGATTTCAAAGCTTTCTGCCAAGTGACGTCACAATCACAGGCAAAGCGAAGGAACAACGCGATGACGTCATCTCGCGTCATAGCGTTGAGTCTATCAGTGCACAGTCTGTGCTGACATGAGTATAAACGTTTTCGTAAGCGTACATAACAAGTTGTCCTTTATTTCTTTGAAATCTGATCGAAATGAAAATAAGTATAAGCAGCTATTAAATCAACATATTTTCAAATTGATTGCTTTCTCTGTTTCAATAAATAGCAGTAGGCCTATTGAGTATTGTTGTTTCGTCGGCGATGAATTCATGTATATCGTTGTAAAAATAGTCCGGAGCTGGTTCGTGCATCGGATTATGAACGAAAGCAGATTAGCCAATCAAATTGCCGTATTCGCTGTAAACACACTGGAGATTAAATTATATTAGGCCTATCATATGTCACATTCCTCTGAGAAAACATTTTCGTTTTTTTTTTACTCCTGGCTTCCCTATTTGGAAAATTAGAGAGTTAAATACTCAAGGCACAATAAATGAGATTCCATATTCTCGAAAGTGAAATAATCCAAACACCAATCAATCAACTATATTCTCGATAATTGATCATTTTGATAGGTCATAATATGGAATGTATAATGGTTTCTGCTTCACTTTCCAGAGAATGAGACCGAAACACTTCGATCAACTTCAATGAATTAAAACGAATATGGTTCTATCGCCTATAGACAAAGAATATAAGAGCATTTGAACCGTATTGTTTTTCTCTCTCTTTTTTAGCAATTTCAATTGTTGCTTGTAATATTGGACAGCACGTCTATCTGTACCTATACATAAATGCGGACACAGCAAATACGACGTTTGGATTAGAGACAACGAATGTCTTAATTTATTCCGAAAAGTCATCTTTCGACAGTTCAAATAAAATTGAACAAAAAAACCCTGACAACGCCGCCGTACATATTAAAGAATTTATCTTGAGTGCACCAAAAAGCATCAATCTATCTCAAATAACTTTTTTTGAATCTGTTGTGATTTGATTATTATCAAGCAGTCGGCGTCAACACTCAGTATAAACGGGATGTTTGGGTAAAGAGGAAAATAAACTCTCTTTACCGGAGGAACCCCCGACCTTCGGCGAGGACCTGGCAACTTTTGCACATACGGCGATCAAGTGAAAAAATCCACTGAGAAAATTTTCAGTTTCACTTAGTCCGAGTGGGATTCGAACCCGCACCACATCAAAGTAAGACCTGTGTCAAACTAAGGAATAATCACTCTAACCGACCGAAGAAAACTAGAAAAAACAACCCAACGCCACATTTGTGCAATTTTCAATCTCTTTTTGATTTCGCCTGTTATGCAACTAAGACTCAAAGCCAAAAACAACGCCATGTTTCTCCCTTGTAATACTGCTTGCTTTCTTATTTTCACTTGGCTCTGCAGACGCTCTTGGCGGAAACGGAAACATATCATTTGCTTACATATTGCAGGTACCTAACAAATCAAATATTATTTTTCAAGTTAAAAATATAAAATGTCAACATTTTTTAACTTTGACAATAAATGAAAGTTCCGATCTGGGGAAAAAAATGCAGAAAACGGTCTACTCTTTTTAACGTCAGCAGTTTTCTGGATTTTCGCTACGAGTGTGCCTTTAAAGTGGCATGAGCTGCCAAAATTCACACTTTTTTCCTAATTTCTGATCGTCACGACAGTAAGAGGTTTTGAAGGCCATCGAAAAACTAAATGATCAGCGTTGGAATGAGGAAAATCTATACAGTATTTGGCCTATACGAACCGGAATAGTGTTCGAAAAGTAAAAAAAAAAAAAAAATAACCGGGGCGACCATTCATAAATTCTTAGCCAAAGTTAGTTCAAAACAAAACTTTATCGTACATTCTCGAGACTAGAAGCACTAAAAAGCTTCTGAATTATACATCTAGAGAAAAATAGCCGATAATTTCAACATTCTGCTTTTACGTCAAAATATCAACATTTTGGCAGCTCATGCCACTTTAAAGTAGTTGAAGTTGAAGTAACGAATCAAACGAAGCTCTATTTTTTCCTGGAACATCTGTCGTTAAATTCTCATTAAAATATATTTCAACACTAGCCGAGAAATCTGGGCTCTGTCGAATTTATTGTCTCCGTATTCGTCACGTTACCAGTCATATAACACCAGTCGCCGTTAGAACGATAATCTGGTCTAATTTCAACATATGAAAGTTCATCGTATTGTTTAACAGAGATGGGCCCGAATCCAAAACAACAACAACAAGAGATCTTCACATATATATTCTTAATAAGGGATTTCCAGACCTTCGGGATGGGTATTTACGGATATCTGCACAAAGAATGGTGCATGTAGTTTAATACATTAAGAGTGTTATATTAGCAAGTCGTTGTGGGAACAAGCTATTTAGTAGCTTTCAAGTTCAATTTATAAATATTTTCTCAAATTATACTATACTTCTCTATTAACAAACTCTTTCTGTATCGAGAGGGTCTATACTAGTCCGGGTTTCTGAGTCCAAAATTACTTTTTTTGTACTGACGGTCGTATTTAGAGTCAGGGCTCATTGCAATCAAAAAGTCGGAGTAGCCTGCACGTTTCTGATAAGGCAGTTGCGGTCAGATTTAGACAGTAAATAACAACATAACTAACTCAAATAGTGTCAGTACGACATTCATTAATAATTTAACCTTTTGTAAAGTGAATTTAACGTTTAAAAACTGAAAACCCGCTAAACAGTGTTACGTCATCAATGGCGGAGAGTTTGAGACTGGAGAAGGAAAAAGTGAATTCAGGGGAAGAATAAAGTTTACTGGCCGATCTTGTTAGTCCATATCAGGCACTGGTAGGTAGTGAAATTATCCATGAACGTGATTATTACCGTTTAGACACGATCTGAGTAGGTTATATTGCTATTTCTTTGTCTAAATCAGACCACGTACTGCCCGCTTCTGAGCGGGTAGCCAACTCCGGCTTTTTGATTGCAGTGAACTCTGACTCCAAAATACGACCGTCAGTATAAAAAATAGTCATTTTGGAGTCAGAAACCCGGACTAGGTCTATACAGGAGTCTATTCAAACATCCATGTAAACCAGGCCTCCTTTCTCGACACACAAAGAAGCACGCAAGGTGACATATCAATATCACACGTACGTGTATACCCTCAGAGCGATCAGTTGGAACAAGGCCGTCTTTAAGCCCATATATCTATTCTACAGACAGCTTCAAAATTCTTATTTAACATGCGGTAAGTACTGGTATAGACCTATAGACCTATAACATACAGGTTACAATCTTACAATTTTAATGTATTCTATGTTTAAATCAATGCGGATGAATTCAAACGAAATAGAAACGTTTATTATAAGTTAAGAATATGCCCATATCCGAGACTACCAAATACCTCTGCTTGTGAATGCAGGTTGCCCATGGCGACAAACGCCAGGAAACAAACAAACGGGGTCAGTTGTATCGAGACACAAAGAACATGCTGTTTAATTCTAAAGCACGGGAGATAACCCAGCTCGTTTTCCTTCTTTTTTACTGGGCTTCCACTTGAGTTGGAAATCCAATGAATTGGTCCAAAATAGATTAATGTCTTGCTTACTGAATAAATTAAATCGATATGGCATTTTGTTGAATGTCGTTCCTAGTGTCAAATTAAAGTAAATGATAGACGCAGTGATATGGTGTCTAAATATCTGTTTATGTGATTTTATCAAGATACCCAGCCTCCTCTTACTTGTGCTTCTAAAGCCGTAGGCCTATATGATATGATATGATATGAAATGCTATGAATTGCGCTTATTTTGGGACATTATCAAATCCAAAGGATTAGGTACAACTTATTGATATGTGATGTTCAAGGTAAGGTTATTTGATCAAATCCATCACGAATAATAATTATTATTGCTTACGAAAAAGGGGAAGAAGTCAACTGTACTATTTAAACATAAAGGTATGATGTGTAACGATAAATTCCACTATGGCGTGGTTTTACAAATCCAAAACACAACTCGTACTATATTGTATACCATCATGTAAGTTATCGGATGTGTAACGAGTGAGAACAACAGTTTATATATGTTTATGAATACTAAAACACACAAGCACAGGAAAAATCTTCTAGACTAAAATAACATATATTTACAGACCCTAAAACACACGGGCACAGGGAAAATCTTCTTGACTAAAATAACATATGTTTATAGACACTAAAACACACGGGCACAGGGAAAATCTTCTAGACTAAAATAACATATATTTACAGACCCTAAAACACACGGGCACAGGGGAAATCTTCTTGACTAAAATAACATATGTTTATATACACGAAAACACACGGG
This sequence comes from Lepidochitona cinerea, assembly GCA_963971465.1. Taxonomy (NCBI): domain Eukaryota; kingdom Metazoa; phylum Mollusca; class Polyplacophora; order Chitonida; family Tonicellidae; genus Lepidochitona; species Lepidochitona cinerea. The sequence goes on along the minus strand of OZ020555.1, from coordinate 33,554,503 downwards.
CACAGGGAAAATCTTCTTGACTAAAATAACATATGTTTATAGACACTAAAACACACGGGCACAGGGAAAATCTTCTCGACTAAAATAACATATATTTATAAATTCTAAAACAGACAAGCACAGGGAAAATCTTCTTGACTAAAATAATATATATTTATAGACACTAAAACACACGGGCAAAGGGGGAATTTTCTTGACTAAAATAATATATATTTATAGACACTAAAACACACGGGCACAGGGAAAATCTTCTAGACTAAAATAACATATATTAATAGACACTAAAACACACGGGCACAGGGAAAATCTTCTTGACTAAAATAACATTAATTTATAGACACTAAAACACAAAAGCACAGGGAAAATCTTCTTGACTAAAAAAACATATATTTACAGACCCTAAAACACACGGGCACAGGGAAAATCTTCTAGACTAAAATAACATATGTTTATAGACACTAAAACATACGGGCACAGGGAAAATCTTCTTGACTAAAATAACATATATTTATAGACATTCAAACATACCAGCACAGTGAAAATCTTCTTGACTAAGAAAACATATATTTATATATACTAAAACACACGGACACAGGGAAAATCTTCTTGACTAAAATAACATTTATGTATAGACATTAAAACATACGGGCACAGGGAAAATCTTCTTGACTAAAATAACATATATTTATAGACAAAACACAGGCACAGGGAAAATCTTCTTGACTAAAAAAACATATAGACACTAAAACACACGGGCACAGCGAAAATCTTCTAGACTAAAATAACATATATTTATAGACACTAAAACACACAGGCACAGGGAAAATCTTCTTGACTAAAATAACATATGTTTATAGACACTAAAACACACGGGCACAGCGAAAATCTTCTAGACTAAAATAACATATATTTATAGACACTAAAACACACAGGCACAGGGAAAATCTTCTTGACTAAAATAACATTAATTTATAGACACTAAAACACAAAAGCACAGGGAAAATCTTCTAGACTAAAATAACATATATTTACAGACCCTAAAACACACGGGCACAGGGAAAATCTTCTAGACTAAAATAACATATGTTTATAGACACTAAAACATACGGGCACAGGGAAAATCTTCTTGACTAAAATAACATATATTTATAGACACTAAAACATACCAGCACAGTGAAAATCTTCTTGACTAAGAAAACATATATTTATATATACTAAAACACACGGACACAGGGAAAATCTTCTTGACTAAAATAACATATATGTATAGACATTAAAACATACGGGCACAGGGAAAATCTTCTTGACTAAAATAACATATATTTATAGACAAAACACAGGCACAGGGAAAATCTTCTAGACTAAAATAACATATATTTATAGACACTAAAACACACAGGCACAGGGAAAATCTTCTTGACTAAAATAACATATGTTTATAGACACTAAAACACACGGGCACAGCGAAAATCTTCTAGACTAAAATAACATATATTTATAGACACTAAAACACACAGGCACAGGGAAAATCTTCTTGACTGAAATAACATATGTTTATCGACACTAAAACACACGGGCACAAGGAAAATCTTCTAGACTAAAATAACATACATTTATAGACACTAAAACACATACGGGCACAGGGAAAATCTTCTCGGCTAAAATAACATATGTTTATAGACACTAAAACACACGGGCACAAGGAAAATCTTCTAGACTAAAATAACATATGTTTATTGACACTAAAACACATACGGGCACAGGGAAAATCTTCTTTACTAAAATAACAAAAAGGTAGGCCTATATCAGATATAAAAATGGCAAACAGAAGGTCAGATTTTCTCAAAGAGCGTCTAATGCTACGGTATCTATGATGGAGGTCGAGGGCAACCTTGTTTGTAATATATGAGTACTAAGTTAGATAAAGACATCATTTTAGTATTCAAAATATATATGTTTACATATATGCTGGATAGCTACAGGATGACATCTGAAGATTTGTTTTATAATTTTTTTTTTTAATTGATTTAAAATGTTTTCAATCTTCGAAATAAACTATACAAATTATCCAGAACTAATTTCCCCAAATGTATATTATAACTTTAGGTGAACATTTTTTGTGGCGTTAAATACGTTATGTAATCTCCACCTTGTGTTCTAAATAGAATATGTTTATGCATTGGGTCATTTTCTTGTCTTGTTCTTATATCGCATATAGCTGTCTATAATAACATATTATAATGTTATACATTTCTTTTCCTTATGGGTTTTAATTAATACATCCGCACCCACGTTTTATGTTTTCCATATCATTTAGTCCGGGTTTCTGACTCCATGTGACGGTCGTATAAAACATAGTAATTTTGAAGTCAGAAACCCGGACTACATATCATTATATTTAAAAAAGGGTTAATTTAAGTACTGGTACCGTAGTTCTGCCAAAACCCACAGTCTTCGATTCAAAATCTCGTATTGCATCCCCCCCCCAAAAAAAACCATTTTACTTCGTATCCAATCATTTATATACGACCAGTTTGTGCAAAGCTAAAAATCGGTGGAAATTTCACAACGAGTCCCCCCAAAGTGGCCCTGTTTTAGGCTATCTGATATCATTTAGCCAGTGTTTTATTTTCCATTTGTTCAATCGCCTGGAGTATATGTTCGATTTTCAGCCCAATATAGAGACTGCCATTTTGATATCGTATTTGTTGGGAGAGCACGAGAGAGCATTTCCAGGAATATTCGTTTCGTTGAGTTTTGGTATAAAGGGTATTGTTCTATGATGTTTGCCCCATTATTATGCCCGAATCACGACCATTTGCTGCTCATCCTAACGGAAAAATTGAATAATCTCTATATATTTTAAAGGACATGCTAATTGAATATATATTTAAGACAAGTGGGACTGTCTAATGGCAACAACTTTTTTTTGTTGCAAAATTCAAAAGCTATCTTTTAAATGTTCTTATTAATACCTAATGATCACTTTTCCGGTATTTCAGTTCTTCCGAGGACAAAAAACCGCCAGCAAAACCGAAACCAAAACCTGTGAACAATGGAAAAGGACCCGCCACAAAACCAGTGCCACAGAAAGGTGCCGGTGCTCGGAAACTCAGCGGAGAATCAAAGGCCTCTAAGGCTAGCGAAGAACTACAAACTAAAGAGGCTCAAATTCGGAGAGAAATTTTGAGAGGGAATCTTTCAGAAGAATGTCCCGCTAATGCCAAAGTAGTCAGGATATTTACAAGCAGTACTTTTACAGGTGAGCGAAATACAGAAGTTGTCTATTGACCCTTTTGGCTTAGAATGGCATTTTTATGACGTTGTTCGAATTGCATGGCATTGGCGTCATTTCTCTGTTGCAGTCGTAGGACGTCAGGACAGTATGATTCGAAACATATGTTTATACATGTATCAAGTCATTTACCGGTACATTAAATTCATTAAAGTGACATGAGCGGCAAAAATCAGATAATGCAGTGACAACCTGCGATATACGGGATACATCAAATATCTGATGAATATAAAACATGTATACGAACAGGCCTTACACTATATAAATACTGTCTGCAACTTCTGATCAGTGTGCACTTTTTTTGTGGGAAGGGGGGGGGGGAATAGTGGACAATTGACTCATTATGATTTGATGAAAAATATGCCACTTATAGCAGCCAGTGGCACTTTGATATTATTTTTGCTTTAAATCTATAGATTCTTCGAACGAAAGAAATGCTTTGATGTCCAGAGTTTACCCTAAGCTTAAAGCCTTCTGTCAATCTGAGGGTTACGAGTTTCAGGTTGTGGACATGCGCTGGGGCGTCACAGATGAAGCAACGGATAACCACATGGCCACTGAACTCTGTCTGAGAGAGGTTAAATTGTGTCAACGTCTATCAACAGGTCCTAACTTTGTGGTGTGTAAACCTTCCTGTTTGCCTGTTTTAGTGTTTAAATATTTCAATCACGCGTCATCAAATTTATATATTGAAGTGGTTGAAGTAAGACCTGATATGAATGAATATTAGTTCGCATTCGTATGCCTCACTTTTAATGATAGGGGGCCTTCTTCTTAAACTCATTGCCATAAATAGTTGAAAAAGCAAATTTGAAAAAAGAAATGCAAATAGATAGATTCTAATGAATGCGTTCTAATTACGGATGCTTGCATGGTAGAAAATCAAAACAGTCTGGAAAAAACAACTTCTTATCAAAATTGTATGCAATTAATTTTTCATTACCTGTTATATCACCTGTATTTTACAAATGATGTGCATACTCTGTAACTCTGAAGACTGATTTCAATGAATCAGATGCAGAGTCTTAAGCTTCATAACAATAACCTAACCTTTGTCGAAACAATGGTTTGTGATTTATAGTGCAAAACGTAAGCTGGCGGTATTTTCCCACCAAGAAGTGATAAACCAGATAAACCATGTTAAAGATGAAGGCTTAATTTTTCCACTATACGGGTTAATGTCCCTTTGGAAAACCATCGAGAAATATTCTCCTTAGAAATATATTATACATAAACAATCCTTGTGCCCCTGTGTTTTAGTGTCTGTAAATATTATTTAGCCAATATTATATAACCGCCGATAACGGTTTTGACGTGACGTCAGACATGAACGTAAATGTTATATATAAACGGTTTAAATTGGAAACTAAGGAGGATATCCATATTTTCAGACTTTTCTCTCCCACAAGTACGGTTATGGGGCATTTCCAAATCTGATTGAAGCAGACGAGTTTGAAAAGATATCTGCTCAAATCGACAATGATGACGACAGGGCACTCGTTAACAAGTAAGTTAGGATCTGACTTAAGGCGTACGACACTAGCCTGCTATTCATGGGTCAAGGGGTTCGAATCCCATTCAGTCCTAGAAAAATTGAAGAAAAAAAAAATGATGGGTGGGTTGATCGCCCTATTTGAGAGAGTTGCCAGATACTCGCCAGGTAACGCTGTATATAAGTGATATAATCTTGAGTGACGCGAAAAACACCGATCAATTAATCAATACTTACTATTTTGGTGTGCTATATAGTTAGCCGATAATGTTAAGTAAACGGTAAAGATAGCTCTAAAGTGGAAATGTGGGCTTATTTAGGTGGCTTAAAAGAGATGACAACGCGGTTCCACCATGCTACACATTTCAAGCAGTCAGCACTCATTTGCCGGATTTCATTTCCACCGATGAAGACAAACGACAAGAAGCGAAAAATACCTGGAATGAGGAAAGCACAAAGGTGAAAGAATCAGTCATCAAGGCAGCAGAGAAAGTTTTAAAAGGGAAAGAACTGGATAAATACATCATATCAGGTGTGTAAATACTAAAAGGATTTTTTAATTGATTTTAAATTTAAAAGTGGTAATTACAAACACTGCCGCAGACATCATTTACATTATATTTGTGACAGGCCTACTCATGAAAAGATTCGTTGAGTTTTGGAGGCCAATATATCAAGTGAGGTAACAAGGTATTTAAATCTTGAGGTGAAATGTAATTGGGAGGGGCATGAACGTCTTCACTTTACGTCACTCCTTGCCACCCCGACCACAAACCACTGCCATTGCCCAAGGTTGATTTTCATTATGGATAAATACTTTTCTCAGAAATTTGACAATTGACATCTGCTCTTGGCATTTGTCAAACCGTGTCTGGCACACTGTGCATTAAAGGAAAAAAGATGTTACATAAAAAATAATCCACTTGAAACAAACAATAATATTTTCTCCAATATCCCATTTTAAACCTTTTTTCAGTGACTGAGGCTGAGATTGAGTGTGGTCTGTTGAAATCAGAGGACGTAAATAAGCACGGTGTTTGGTTTAGGAGAGTTATAAGCGATATAGAACAGAAAGAATCAACTCCTTGTCTGGCTAAATTCATCGGTAAGAAATCCAACAGAAAATATAGTCCAATTATTAATGAGAAACCTTATTCCTTGAACAAATAATCGCTGCATGCATATCATAATGTAGATTAAAATACCATCGCAGTGGATCGCTACAGTGGACGCGCCAATAAGCTAAAACAACCAACCAACCATCGCAGTGCTAGTGTTATGGTACATTTCTGAATTTATTAATTCCGCATTTAATTCTACTTGATCTAAGTTGCAAATTACAAATAAATTTTATATCGTCCCAGATCCTCTTTAAAAAATAAGGTTTGTAAGGAATTAAGGGCAAGATGTATTTTTCTCCTAGCATCGCTGTTGATAAGGTTCTTCTTTTTTTAATTAGATGCTAAATTAACTGGCATAGAACTGCATGACATTTATTCGCCGTTGTAGGCTCATACACTTTTAGAAACTGCCCTATTATGTATCATTCGATGTAGATTGTTCCGAAAATCTTGAAGAGCAGACACAGAAAAGAGCTTTATTGAAAGAGTTGGCGGATAAGAAGTTACCATCAGTGCTTAATGAGAAACAGATTCACCCTTACCAGATCAACTGGACAGACGATGGTATGTGACATTTAAGAACTCAATGCGATTCATGAGAATAGTTCTTTCAGCTAAAACGCGAATTTCAAAACAAAAACGCCCTACACGCTCTAATGCAAACTAAAGCAAACTGAAGCAATCAGTGAAACCAATTCATAAACGTTCATACCTGAAACTTTTTTGTTTCCTCACAAACAAAGAACATGGTAGGTAATTTTGCAAAACGAAAAGTTTTGCTTACCAAATCTGCTGGGTTTAATTTGTTGTTGTTGCCGTTTAAAAAAGAACAATTACTGTCCATGCGTCGTCGTCAACATATTTTGTTTTTTAATTTACTAGGAGTTGATCCAGAAAACAATGAGGCTCACAAGGAGTACATTGATAAACTTTGTGAAGATTTCCAGACTACTCTTACCGAAATGATCACAGTCGGAATAGAGGAGAGAAAGCAACACGCCATTACAGATGACTTGTACGAAGAGGTTCTTCAGCACGCCAAGTTCGCCCAATCCAAATGTCGAAGTTTTCATGGGAGAGAAGAAATGTTAGAGGCAAGTTTCAAGTGACTGACGTGTTTTATTGCTTTTATAACGGTTTCCATACACGGGAACCCTCTCATTATTATATTCACCGGGAGTTTACGCGAAATTAAGAAACAAGTTGAAACTCTCACATGACCTGTGACATCAGGACGACTGTGATTTGTTTTGGATGCTTAAAAATGCTGTCTCTGGTCATTACGCTTGGAGTGTCTTTACCTTAAAGTGGCATGAGCTGCCAAAATGTTGATATTTTGACGTAAAAACAGACGTATAATTCAGAAGATTTTAGTGTTTCTAGTCTTGAGAATGTACGATAAAGTATTGTTTTGAACTAACTTTGGCTTAGAATGAATGAATGGTCGTCCCGGTTATTTTAATTTTGTTTACTTTTCGAACAATATGCCGGTTCGTATAGGCCACATACTGTATGGATTTTCCTCATTCCAACGCTAATCATTTAGTTTTTCGATGGCCTTCAAAGCCCCTTACTGTCATGACGATCAGAAATTATGGAAAAAGTGTGAATTTTGGCAGCTCATGCCACGTAAAAGAGAAATACTGACTTGTATTAACAGACGGCTGCAGAGTGTCCTGATGATAGTAAGTGAAATCATTATGAGCTTTTATTGCAAAACAGTCTTTCTTGACGTGAAAATTTCAACTGACATCTTACTTTTAATTATGGATATTTTTTTATCAAGGCCATAAAGTCGTACGTACTAGGAAATAGCCGGTCGCCGTTTGTTGTACATGGTCCTTCTGGAAGTGGGAAAACCTCCATAATGGCTAAAGCAGCTGTAATGACGAAATCCTGGATCGAATCTAAAGGCAAAGGACTTGTACTCTTAAGGTTGGAGAACTTTTAGCAGTTATCGTATAGATAAAACAGGTAATGCATGGAATGTTCAGAAAGAACCACTCTATTTATAAAGTATTTAAATAAAAGTCAAATATGTAACAGCGCCGAACATGCACTTATGTCTCTATTCCAACTTTATAGATGATATTACTTGGCCATTTTGTCAGAGATCTGCCGTTATTTAATGTCTTGATTTCTTGTAAGTAAGTTGTTTGTATATGTCTGTAATCAGGTTTCTGGGAACTACACCAGATAGTACGGGTATAAAACCCATGTTAACCAGCCTGCTGAAACAGATCATGCGTATCGGTAAAAGAGAAGAGGATATACCCGAGGTCAGGTGTCTAACTTTTTATTTGTTCCACCTATATGTATGTGTGTCTTTTTTTCAGACCACGGTTCCAAAAGTCATGATTTATTGATTTGTGTCAACTTTCAATGTCCTTAGTAGTAAATCCCTGGAGATGGCCCCATTTGACCTTTTTGACCTCTAGGTGTGACGTCACTGACCTATGGATGGCGTCACCGGGAGTGCCGCCATCTTGAATGACGTCACCGGAAGTTCCGCCATTTTGGATGGCGTCAACGGACGTGCCGCCATCTTGGTGACGTCACCGGAATTGTCGCCATCTTGGATGACGTACCCGGGAGTGCCATTGAATGACGTAGCCGGAAGTGTCGCCATGTTGGCCGGTAGTGTCGCCATGTTGGCTGTCTTAAAGGCAAGACAATGGAACTTGCATTCGCCAAGGACCAGCTAAGAAAAGACAACTCTTGATGAGCCAGGGCCGACAACGAGCACTCAGTTCCCGTCCCAACTAACACTACGTAGCCTACTATTTCAAGTGTTTATAATAAATTAAATTTTTGTTTCATTGAAATGTATCCATATACATGTCAATTTTCCAACTTGAAAAATTTCAAGCTTGTCTCAAAAAGATTAAAGCCAAATCATATAGCCAAACAGCCGACTCTTAACCATGGCAGAGTCGTAATGTAGGCTTGTACTTTTGTAGCAAGCGTTCTCACTGTCGTTCGAATTTTCGGGCAACAAAATATGCAACATTTTGAAAACATTGATGCTAATTTTGATGTGAATCAAATTTACAATGATTTAACATCAAAATAGAATTTGTTCTAAAAAATATCGCAATTATACCACATTTCTGCAGTAAAATAATAAATAAATTATTGTTTCTATGTAGTTTGATTTCACCTAGGCAACCATCGCAAAAGTTAGGGCTTTTGTTTATTTCTCCAAGGCCTCATAATGAAATAATTTGGGACCTTAGTTGGAAATATCCAAACCCTATAGCAAAAGCATATTGCTGTTGTGCTGGTCAGCACACCTACTTTGCTCATAATGTTTGGATATTTAAATGGGGAACTGGGACATTGCTGATACTAACACACAAGGAACGCGATTGTGATTTAATATAACATTAAGTGTAATCCTTTGCCTATGATCTTTAAAGTGAGTTCAGAGTAAAATATGTAAAACCTTTTTTTATAAACCAAAGCTTTATCTCCAAGCGTACATAAATTCAATATAGTATTAATATTGTGAATACAAATATTATACACATATTGATATTTGATGTTTCGACAAGAAACTGATTTTAAAAGAATAAATGTGCTAACTATTTACGAATTTGTTTTTGTTATTGATTCCTTAACTATTATCTGAATTGGTCATCTTGTAATTTCTCAGTACTTACTGGTACTGCACATATTTTGTTTGGATTTATTAAGAACGCATCGAGGAAGACCATTCTTTTTAATTCACTTCGATTCATTTCTTAATTTATTCGATCTATAGGCCTATAGATTGGTAGGACTTTATAAGATTTTAACACCGTAAAATTAGGCCACCGTAGGCTACATGTACTATTCCAACCTTGCAAAACAAACAAGTTGAAAATATACAATGTTATTTTTCAACTTTTGGTGACGTCAGTATGTGTAGACCATCAGCGAAACAATGAGAAACAATGTTTCGAAATTCTCGAACCAAAATGTCACTCGTCATCTGCACTGGTACAAGAGTTGTCTTTTCTTTGCTGGTCCTTGGTGAATGCAAGTTCCATTGTCTTGCGTCTTAAAGACGGGGGGTGTCCCTCGGAAAGTAAATATAAACGAGGTTCCTTGACGTCACGCATGTCATCAGAATTATTTTTAGACGGGAATTTCCGAGAACGCTCTTATGGCAAGCCGTTTTACTTTTTATTCGAGAATTTTTGATATGTAAAAATTATTAATGATATCTGAAATTGATTTAATGATATCAATAATTCAATTAATGATATCATTAAATCATTTAATGATATCTTAAAAAGCTCGGTATTTCTGATATCAAGAATTGATTTGATGATATCAAGAATTGATTTGATGATATCATAAATTGATTTAATGATATCATAAATTGATTTAATGATATCATAAATTGTATTCTTGATATGATTCAAGATGGCGGCGCCCAGCAGATGAACTTCCATAGGAACTTTATTTTCCCACCCCAGGTTACATCACCCTTAACTCTGTTTGGCCGATATTTTTAGCAGAAGGCCTTTGTATAAACTTATTTTTTCATGCCGATTAGGTTTAAATGATAGAAAACACATGTAGTACCAGATGATTCTAGACCGAAGTCATGCGGCACTGGAAGGTCTTCAGCCACCTACTTCCGGTCGCCATATTTAATGATATAAATAGAATTAATGATATCATAAATAGAATTAATGATATCATAAATAGAATTAATGATATCATAAATAGAATTATTGATATCATGAAATCAATTTAAGATATCATAAATAGAATTCATGATATCATAAAATCATTTGCTGATATCTTCAAATGTTAACCTTTTTAAGATATCTTAAATTGATTTCATGATATCATTAATTCTATTTATGATATTATTAATTATATTTATGATATCAATAATTCTATTTATGATATCATTAATTCTATTTATGATATCATTAATTCTATTTATGATATCATTAATTCTATTTATGATATCATTAATTCTATTTATGATATCATTAATTCTATTTATGATATCATTAATTCTATTATGATATCATTAAATATGGCGACCGGAAGTAGCTGGCTGAAGACCTTCCAGTGCCGCATGACTTCGGTCTAGAATCATCTGGTACTACATGTGTTTTCTATCATTTAGACCTAATCGGCATGAAAAAAACAAGTTTATATAAAGGCCTTCTGCTAAAAAATTCGGCCAAACAGAGTTAAGGGTGATGTAAACCTGGGGTTGGAAAATAAGTTCCTATGGAAGTTCATCTGCTGGGCGCCGCCATCTTGAATCATATCAAGAATACAATTTATGATATCATTAAATCAATTTATGATATCATTAAATCAATTTATGATATCATTTAATCAATTTATGATATCATTAAATCCATTCTTGATATCATCAAACCAATTCTTGATATCATCAAATCAATTCTTGATATCATTAAATCAATTCTTGATATCATCAAATCAATTCTTGATATCATCAAATCAATTCTTGATATCATCAAATCAATTCTTGATATCAATAATATAATTATTGGTATCAGAAATTCCGAGCTTTTTAAGATATCATTAAATGATTTCATGATATCATTAATTGAATTATTGATATCATTAAATCAATTTCAGATATCATGAATTAATTTTTACATATCAAAAATTCTCGAATAAAAAGTAAAACGGCTTGCCATACGCTCTTAAAAGAGAAATCAAATTAAAGACTATAACACAAGGTTGAATGGATTTTAGATAAAACAATATATTTTATTATAAAACAAAGACATCAAATAATTTTTACGAAATTCTAAGGAAATCGTACAAAGCATAACAGTGTGGTCAAATAATTAAGTAAAGATAAATAAAGTATTAGAAAAATTACATAATAATAGGACAAATAATACAGGCGATATTTTGGGTGTTTAATATAATTTACAAACAATCACAATGACGTTTGAAAGCAAAACTGTATAAAATAAAATCCTTTCTCGGTCTAACTGAAACCGAATGAAAGATACAGTTTACATAATAAGACGAATTATAAATATTATGTCCAAACAATTACAATATTTACACGTTTGGAAGCATTTACAAAACTGTATACCAGAAAATCATTTCTCGCCCCAACTGAACCAAAGATAAAAAAAAATTGTTAGCGAGTACTGACAAAACAGAAATATGTAATATAAAGGTATTTTAAAAAGAAATGTGTCACAAGTGCGAAGAACTAGACGAAAAATAGACTTTAAGAAACTGCCCTTTTTATTTAATATCCATAGGGTAGTGTATCTAAATCCGCTTGAATGACACGTTTGTCATACACTACCTTATAGTCTTTTTTCTCTACACGGTTAAAGACGGTGGAGGTATGTCTGTTTCTACATATTTTGGTTTCGTTAACAATGGTGGCTCGTGGAACACATGTCGTACACAACATTTTTGCAGGAACACAGACATACTGAACACCGTCCGCGTTTCGAACCATTCTTCTAACGGTTTCAAAATTAATGGTTTGAGAGTTTTGGTGGTTGAGAGTAAACCCCCTCACTTTACAAACTGTTCGATTACCGTTATCGTCGGGTTGCGCCAACTCATTAGCCCCACCCGTCACAAATTTCGTTATGTAATTCCCTCCCAACTCGTCCGTTAGTTCCCCAAGATTGTCTCCTAATTCTACATCCACACCACCCGGTCTAGTCACGTAAATCACCGAGTCGGTGTCAAAATAAAGTACATTTTCCCCTAACTTTTCTAAAATTGAATACAGTTTTAACCGTGCTTGAGCAGTCGTGAATGCAGCGACATAAATACTGCTGCTGGACACAGCCTTTGAAAAGTCTTCTTTTGTATAACAATCCAGTAAGATCAAGTTGTCAGTCAAGCAGTGCACGTCATGTACTGTCTTCGTCGGGTCAAACAATAAGTTATAGAAGTCAGCTAACTCATTAACATATGTGCTCTGTCTCAAATTATTTCGCTGTCCAAGTTTGCCCCACAAACTGTTCAGCGCCAGTTTACTCACGCTTCGTAGTCCGGGGTTGTACGCGATTTTGTCTTTTTATAAAAATATACCCTCGTGTTTCTTGTAGTCGTTGATGTATTTGTCCTGGTCGTCAGGCGTTTTCACGTGAGAGGGATAGCCACTAGCTTCCTGTTTTATTTTCAAAAATGTATTGATGTAGCTTGTAAATAAGCCTGCTTCGCCCGTGTCAGGGTTGTACTGTAATGTCTGTTCAAAAGCGTAAACTTCGAAGACTTTGTCAATAATATAGCCTAAGTCAATAGCTTTCCATAGTTCAAGGGTGACGTAGGCACCCACCCACGACCTCTGTTCGTCCGTGTGGTCGCATGGTGCCTGTTGTGACTCACAGCAAGTTCTGCACAGTGGGAACATCAACTTGCTGTTACATCTATATGGAAGTAACGGCATGTAAAGTCCGTGAGGTGGTGTAACACGTACTTTTGCAAATCCGACGTATTCGGTCAAGGGCTTAAAGTCAGAGGACACCACCGGTGGGAACCCTTCCGGAAAAAGTCCGCGCTTATTAATAAAGGGATAGAGCGAAGTAAAGTCTACGTACTTAATTTTTTCTTCCGTCTTTGCCTCGTAGTAAAGTCTAGTTCCGTTTACTCGTCCGCCGAAAAACGCGTCTCTAGGGTTAAGTCGTGTCTGAATGTCTTGTTTTTCGGCAAAATCCTTCAGTCGAACGTCTTCTTTTAATGATTTTTCGAACTGACACTGATAAATGACTACAAATGTATACCCTAACCTCTCTATGAATGCTTGTTTCCTATTCGTCCGGTCATTCTGGTCTGCCATTGTCAGCCCCGAGGTCATGCTGGGTGTCTCTGGCGTATAACACTTGGTACAACCGTGCCAAATACACCCATGGAAATCATAGCATGTCCTGGTGTCTTCGTCGTACCCGTCTACCCGATACTGTCCTATAACCTTTTCCCCACCATTTAGAGCGTGTCGAATGCGAAGACTCGAACCCGACTCACGCGCTTCATGCATGCGCCACTCCAACCACAAGATGGACTTTTTTGAATACTGATCGGTGACTATGCCTTGTGGGGAAACTTTGGGCAAAATATCCGGTTTTAGAAAAGCGTGCCTGAAAATCGAAAAACACACGCTAGCTATGGTTAATTTAGTAAATAGGTCGACACCTTGTGGTTGTTTGCCCTGTACAGGGCGCATGCTCACGTCGAGTATTAACCTTCGATATTTCAAACAACTTCGACGTAAGATGTCAACATCCGAGTTACAATAGTCGTGCATTTCTTTGGCAAAATCAAATACTACGTTTGCAGCCTTTTGCTCCGCATGCCACTTAAGAAAAAGTTCTCTGTCACCTTCAAACATTTGATTGACCCCGTAATAATGAGCGGCTGGTATGGGGCCGACGTAATTTTGGTTAGCTTCTGTATTGAAAAAATGTGGGAAATAACCCTTGCAAAGTGGGTTCAAACCGAACGCTTTAGGAAGTTTCGACAATGCCATGAGCATATGGTTCAGACTATCTATAACTCTGACGTTCACACCAGTCACGTGAAGCTACATGATCTTGCTGTTGTTAAATCTAATTTCAGGCGCTACGCCGTTTTTAGTGAGGTAATTCAGCAAGAACATGCCATCGAAAGACCGAAGGTTATGCGCTATAACGGTATATCTCGAGTTAAAATCAGAAAAAAGCCAAGAACAAAAATCGTGTTCTGTGGTTAAACCTTTAAATATTATTTTTCTTTCGTGTCCCTCAGGACAAGGAGACGTACAATCGTCTAGTTCTTCACACTTGTCGCATACTTTATGCACGATACAATAATTAGGAACATGTGTACCGGTTTCCTGAACTGTTTCAAAATCGAAAAAAATTAGTTTGGCACAAACTGAAGTAGAGTTTGCGGGCTGTATGTAGCATAGGTGGGACCCCATATAATATTTGTCGCACTGACTACAAAAGCTTTCACCGCAACGATGATCCCGTCTACCTCGACGTTTTGGAAGAACCCGGTTACATTTAGTGCATTTCCACTATTTGCTACATACATCGCTTTGCATGTTTTCTGAATACCCGGTACACAGTTAAACGTTTGACAGACTTGGCATAGAGATGGGCATTTATGACGATCTAGACGAGAAAAAGGTTTAACACAATAATGACAGTAATATTTGTCACCGTAAAAAACCGCAAATATTTACAATCGCATCGAAATGGTTGTTGTGAAAGTACAAATAAATAATTTTGTCACTATTTACGTCAGTGCAGCCCTTATAAACGACAGCGTTACATTTTTCGGACTGCACTACGCGAATCCTGACGTCTAAAAGCTTTTCAAAGCTAGGAAGGTCAGCGAAAGAAGCGGGTAGTCTATGGTCAACTTGCGCTTTTACACACAAGTCGCGTGCCTTTATTGTTTGCCCGGGCCGATCACTTCTTCTTATATATTTGTATTGTGGGTCGTTTTCAAGTTTTGCCACGCAAACAATAATCGCACGTGCCATACACATGTTGTCGTCATTTCGTATCTCCACGATACTACGTTTACTAACAACACAATGTGCGATATTAGTAATTTTCTTACCCGCTCCTCCGCCCCCCTCCGGCAGTTGAATCGTAGCCACGTGGATCACAAGGTTGTCTTCTATCTTAAGGGACTCGTTCGACTGCAGCACCTTCTCAACAGCGTCCATGATAACTTCAACAGTCATTTCGGGTTTTGGCATTAGGGGTAGTACTATTGGTTTTTCTAACTGTCTCTGATTGATGTAGAGTCGAACGAGTCTAGATGTTATCTAGATGTTCGGTCGCTTTTGAAATCGTTTGCTCAAAGGCGGCGACCAGGATCTCTAACGCGTCGTTCCATCTTCGGCCAATATATCGAGTATTTAAGTTAATCTCGTATATTCTCTCGTACACGTTAAACACACGACTGAAAGGGCCGTCATTTTCAACGATTTCGAAAGCGTCCTCCACCACACCTTTCCTCTCCATCTTGAGACACCCTTTGATCGTCCTGATGGGTAGGGCTAACTGTTGGTTGGAAAGATATGATGGTTGACGGCTCATCATCATTGCTGTAAAACATGAACATATGCAACGTGTTTTACCCGGAGATTTGATGTTAAAATTTGTATTCCATATGCCTTTGATTCTTGTAAAAGGCATGGCGTTTTGAAACCTTAATCTTTAAATAAAAACACCTCAGATTTTAGAAGGGAAATAACCTTGAGTGCGGCGAAAAACATCGATCAATATATCAAAGCAAGTTGCTAAGAAAATCATGAAAAAATGCCAAAACATAATACATATATTAAGTTTAACAATCGCTATTGTAATATTAGCTTACCTGTTTAGTATTCTGTTAGAATTGCTAGGGCCGGGCTGTTGTCCGTTTGCAACATCGGGTTTACCTCTATCGGACGACTCACCAACATCAACACTGTAAAGAAAAACATAACTAACGTTAGCATTTCATAGAGCCGCCATGTTTGATGACGTCTCGGAAAGTGTCACCCTATTGGGTGGAGGGTGGTGGAAGTGCAGCCATATACCTCTCCGGGTAGTTTACACTTTCTTTATGGCAGATCGCCGTGCTTTTCTAATACACGTGCGTTCACTTACAGGAGCTTGCTTCGAATGATGCGTGATGCTGTAGCTGCCCGCTATATCAGAGGGATGTTGCTAAGCGACACACGTGGTTTTAATTGGGCATCAAATTATTTTCTATTTTTTCCGGAAATGGCACAAACTATTTTAAGCTCTGACAAATCCATTCCTGTTCGCGTTATATGTCAACCCGCACATGTGGTTTTAATTGGGAATCAGATAACAAGCACTTTAACGTGGTGGACATAGGAAAGTAGAGTTAATTGGGACGTTTGTTAGCGTTCTTTAAAATCAAACTTGCCCTACACTCCCTATGTACAATATTCGAAAAGTAAAGTCTTTTACATCCCAATGTTTTAGTTTTGCTTTTCATTGACAGAATGTACTTTAACGCGACACTAATCAGAAATATTTTGAACGTAGAAATGAACGAACAGACGCTCCAGATATTTAAATTATCGTTAACTTTACACCGTAAAAAAATGTATGTAGAACTACAAGAAACACTTTTGTATTTCATCACAGGAGAATGTGTTGTAAACATTTTACCCCTGAGTGCGATGTTATTATATTGGCTATCATGTAATTTTACGTAAATACAATGTAAATATACACAGATTTGCAAAAGTACACATAAGTATTGTTGTTTTACATGTAACCCTGTAACACATTTCGGTAATTTTACTCTTTTTGGTTAATTTACAAATCTACACAACAATCTTGGAAGATTAACAGAGAAGATACTTGTATTTAAAGAGAGAAGAAAGCACGAAGTGCAGTAAATCCACTGTTTCACTGTAAATCTACTAGCACCACACTGTAAATTCACATATTCACACAGATGTAAATCTACAGCAAATTTTACTTGTCCTACGATTGCCCGCGAACTTTGCTGTGAAATTACAACCACATTTTTTACAGTGTAGTCAACAATGACTGTTCCTACAAACCGCAGACAAAATCGTTTATTTATTTACTGTTTTATTTATTTCGTGTCTTTTATATTTTCTTAAACTAAATTTAAAACG